>CM062816.1:1556994359-1559394359 GCA_031772625.1 Pinus tabuliformis
GCTATGGAGTATATCTTTTTGTGTTCTACATTATGATTCCTTGTTTTCAATAAAATGCTTTGAAGTTATTAGAGTGTACTCTTCTCCTATGTTTAATCTAAGTATTTTAAAAGGCTTTCCACTCTACTTTTCTGCTTCTGCTTTGAATTCTTTGAACCTTGAGAATGTATCTGATTTGTTTTTGAGAAAATACACCCATGTATTCTTGCTATAATCATCAATGTACTTCAAAAAATAAAGACTACCACCAATATATTGTGTTTACATTGGGCCACATATATCTGTATGAACAAGCTCTAAAGGCTCTTTTTCTCTAGAGGAAGATGTGGTAAAGCTGTCTCTTTTATGCTTGGATAGAACACAAATTTCACAATTACAATCTTTCTCATTCATAGTAGGGACACCAATGACATTTTATTGTTTCTGAAGCTGACTTAGACTCTTGAATGGTATGTGGCCATATCTAGAATGCCATAACTGAGACTCATATATTCTTGACACATTGTGGACAAAAGACTGTGAGAGATTTGGACTTCTAAGAGTCAAATGAAACATCCTATTCTTGTTTTTTTCAACCTTAACTATCAGCCTTCTATTGGGAGGTTTGTTATATATATAACGTATGTTCCCTTGAAATATTACATCATAACCATGTTCCATCAACTGTCCTACACTAATGAGGTTATGCTTTAGATTTGGAACATAATAAACATCAGGAATGTATTTCTATTGATTTTGTTTAGTAAGAATAGGAACACTACCTTTTCCTTCAGCTTTAATGCAAGAAATATCTCCAAGAGTAATTTCTGATGTTATGGAAGCCTCAAGATAAGAAAGTGTATTTTTACTACGCATCATATGATTACTGCAACCACTGTCCAGCAACCAAATATCCTTATTGTGAGTGTCTTCAAAAAGATTGCATGAAAGAAACATTGTTTCAAAGGATTCTCCTTCATTGTTGGAGAGATGGGCATTACCTCTATGCTGACCTAACTATTTCTTTTTGCATTCATGTTCATAATACCCAAATTTATTGAAGTAATAGCACAGGACATTATATTTTCTCCATGGTCTGCTTCTTTGAGTTTGGTTTTGTGGATGTCTCGACTACTCTGTTGCATGATGATGTTTCGATCTGCCTCTGCTTCGGTCTCTAAAGATATCGTCTAATTGCTTCACAATGATGATGAATATTCTTCGGTTCCATCATCCCAACACCTTTGTGGTTATGTCATCTAGGTTTTTTCTCTTTAGAAATAATTGACCGATTACACCATGATGCCTATTATTTAAGCATGACTAGGCAATCGTTGTAAGCATATGTGATAGAGATGTAAAGTTGCAGTAGACCAACCTAGTTATGAAAAGCACCAAAAGTGTAGTATCCGTAGAGTTTTTCTTAGTTCTGAAATCTCTGTCAGCACTCATTGTTTGAATTTTAAATATAAAAAATGTCAAACATGTGCCAAGCACAAGGTCGACAGTATAGAGACAGCTAACTAAAACACATTTAAATAGAATACAATTCTCTATAACACTCATTGGGTCTACTTCTCTCTTACTTTCTTAACTGAATCCACCTAAGTACCAAACATACTAGGAAAACAACCTCCTTTAGAAGCCCCATCAAATTCACAACTTTGTGTTCAAAAATGGCTTCCATCTCTAAGAGCATTGTGTTCCTGTTAGCTCTACTACAAATCTGAATAATTGAGGGTCAAAGATAGCTTTGTTATGATTCATTTTGCTTAGAAGGTGCTTGCATCAATTGTTCTCCTTCTTCTTTTTTGGTTTTCTCCATACCACATAGCCCTGCCTTCTCTGTTTGCATTTCCTCCTTTCCTATAAATTCCCCATATTCCCCTTTAAACCCCGTTATCCTTGTTTTTGTTTCAAAACTCCTTTAAAGCATGTTTCATGGCTTCCGGGTGTTATTTGTTTATAACCCTTTATAAACCTGATAACCTTTCAAACCCCACTTAAGCCTATTGTTTACTTTATCCCCAACACTAAAGTTTTAACCCTTTATAACTTTGTGCCTTCGTGAATTATATAACCCTCTGTCACTGTGCAATCTCAATTGTTGATTGCAGATCTAATGGTCTTTTTATTTTCCTGCTTGCATATTAAACATCGTTCACTTGCCCTGTAATCTAGCCGTCCGTCGTTAGATCCGACAGTAGTTGCACCGTGATCTGGATTTAAACAGGAACTCAACAAAATACAGAGATAACCATATACACAAAGATGCAGCGGAAATAATGCTTCATTTCATTAATGGAAAATACTGAAATATGCTTACAACCATAATATAACTAAACCAGCTAGGGCGATGGTAGCTTATCTCTGAGAAGAGATGTGGCAGCTACATGCCTCTGAACTGTTCTGAACTGTGTTACAATGAGGCTCAAAGGCCTATATATTGTTGAGAAACAATGGAAAACCCTTCACATTCCAAAACCTAACCCTAGAAGATGAAACGCCAAATTGTGGGCCTCGTTTTTTGGTAAGTTGGTACATCAACTTCCTGGGATCATGAATTGGTCGTATTATCTCCGTTTGACGCGCATGATAGCGTGTTGGAAAGATCTCTCTGAGCACTACGATGTAAAAGATAATTTTTTGACAGAAAGTCGCTAGAGGTAGATTTCCCAAAAAACATCGTTTAGGGCCTCAAAAAGGCTCCGGAAGTTTAGGAACAAAAAAACTGCTAAAAATAGTAAACTGCGCTATAATTAAGGAAACTGAAAAATTGAAAGGGACAGTTGTGGGGGTCCAAATGGGATAGGTGGGTGGCCACCAACATCCACCTGGATCATTCCTCCCCCCTTAGGAAGCAATGGTCCCCATTGCGTTGAGTTCCTCCCTGAGATGAGGAAGCTTCTGCTGAGCTGGGTCTCTAGTGAGCTGTTCTACAATCTCTGATGTGTCTAGAAATGGTGGGAAGCATGGTCGACGACGGTCCACATTGAACACTTGGTGCAAGCGAAGGAATGGAGGAATGCTGTGCTTCCAAGCATTGTTTCCTGTAGCCTTGGTACTAGTGTAAGAACCATGTTGGAGTGCTTTGAGTTTCTGATGGGTTCTGGTAAGGCGTTCTTTCTGCAGATGTAACCAAACTTTGTTGCCCACCTGAAACTTGTGTGGTACCCCTGTGGGTGAGGATAAGTTGTTCCTGTGTTCTATCATGACCGTATCCCTTTGCTACTACTACTGTGTGGAGGAACCCTTTGCGGGGGTCATGGATGTAGCAACGATCTTCCCCTTACTTTGGGAGAAAACCAGACAGAAAATGAATTTCCTAGTCTGGGAGATGAGCTTGCTTCCTTTCTTGGCAGTGATCAAAGAGGTGGTGGTAGGTGGGGCTACCTCTGGTATCCTTTATAATAAATTATCCAAATAAATAATGACAACGTGAGGCCTTGACTCATACACAGCATGTCACCTCCACAAGTATGGCTGACCTAATAGTACATCGCAAACATCTAGAGGTGTAACATCACACAATACCTCATCTGTGAAGGGCTTGATGCTGTAGGGAAGGCGGCACTGCTGGCAAACTTTTAGATCTCGTCCTTCATGAAGCCACCCGATACTGTACGGCTGTGGGTGTGGTGTAGTTGGTAGGCCAAACCGCTTCACAACCTCTGCTGAAATGAGGTTCTTTTGGCTGCCACTATCGACAATGAATTGCAGCGGCGAACCCTTCACCCACATTTGTAAGTGGAAAATACGTTCCCCCTCCTCTGGATCTTTGGGCTCATTTTTTTGGATCTTGGCAGTGGCAACAGTGGCACTGGGCTCCGCATCAATGATCTGCTTCCCTTTGCCATTCCCCTTGTCAAGTTCTAGCTCAGGGTTGGAACATGCATCTGATTCGGAAGCCTTCAACTCAGCCACCAGCGACTGCTTAGTCTGACACTCACTTGTGTTATGAGTGGGACTCTTGTGGAACTCACACCACTTTCCTATGTCCTTCTTTGGCTTCGTGGTGTTGTTCTTTTCTTGCGGCTTCCAAGGGTTGTCTTAGGTCACCCTGCCTTGGCTTTGTCCTTTGGGCTTCGGATTTGCAGATCCAAAGTCTCACTTCTTCTGTTTAAACTTTTGCTCGATTTTGACAGCGTATCGATATGCTGTGCCAAGTGAGGAGATGTTCAAGAACTCCATCTCTTCCTGGATGTATCTGTGTAGGCAGCCGCAGTATTTGAGTACTAGATGCAGCTCAGAATCTTTAATACCCAATTTTGTGCGAAGGGTATGAAAAATGTTTATGAACTCTGGCACATCTTGGTCTCATCCCTACCGCAGTGTGGTCCATTTGATGTATTTGTCCTCATAGCTTTTGACAGGGTAGTACTGCTCCTTGATGACATCACAGAAGTCATTCCAAGTGGGTGCGGCTAAAAACAGTGAGCCTGTACTTTCATCCTTATGCTCGCAGTAGGTTTCCCACCAACCCTTAACGTGGGGGGCTGCTTTGAGAAGAGAGAAAACAATCTTTTCCCGACTTGAAAATTCATGAACAGAAAAATACCCATCTAGCAGATTTAACCATTTACCTACAGCATCTGCGTCTATTTGACCCTCGAAGATGGGGATTTCAAAATTAACTTGTACCTTAAAGGGTGTGGCATTTCTAGAGTAGTTATTGGGAGCCAATGCGTCGCCTCTGGGTAGTCGTTGAAGGATCTGGGCAAAGCTGTCCATCATCGCGTTCCTTTGTCGCTCGAGGGCTTCTTCGAGCAATATTTTGATAGGATCTCCTACCCCTTCATTTTTCTTTTCATCCGCCATGGGAGGTCGTCGAGATTTGCGAGGCTGGTCTTGCAAAGGTTCAACCAGTTCAAGCCCTAACTCCTTATATCCCGACCTCGTTGGGGACATGCAAAGAAAAACAGAGAAAAAGCAGACCGCTCTAATACCACTGATCTGGATTTAAACAGGAACGCAACAAAATACAGAGATAACCATATACACAAAGATGCAGTGGAAATAATGCTTCATTTCATTAATGGAAAATACTGAAATATGCTTACAACCATAATAGAACTAAACCAGCTAGGGCGATGGTAGCTTATCTCTGAGAAGAGATGTGGCGGCTACATGCCTTTGAACTATTTTGAACTGTGTTACAATGAGGCTCGAAGGCCTATTTATTGTTGAGAAACAATGGAAAACCGTTAACATTCCAAAACCTAACCGTAGAGGATGAAACGCCAAATTGTGGGCCCCGTTTTTGGGTAAGTTGGTACATAAACTTCTCGAGGTCGTGAATTGGTCGTATTATCTCCGTTTGACGCGCATGATAGCCCGTTGGAAAGATCTCTCCGAGGACTACGACGGAAAAGACGATGTTTTAACAAAAGTATCGCTGGGGTAGATTTCCCAAAAAATGTTGTTTAAGGCCTCAAAACGGCTCCGGAAGTTTAGGACTCGAAAAACTGCTAAAAATAGTAAACTGCGCTATAATTAAGGAAACTGAAAGGGACAGTTGTGGGGGTCCAGATGGGATAGGTGGCTGGCCACCAACATCCACCTAGATCACACCGTCCCCCACCGCGACCTGCCCGCCCATTAACCCGCGGGTGTGATGGTTTCACACTGCCACATGTCATAAAATTGTTGGATCGTGGCCCGTTATACGGAAACCGCCTTGGGCCTGACGGCGGTGCGGGAAATACCGCCCGCCTCCCAATACCGCTCTCCCGTGCGATAATCATCGTGCATCTTGCATGCGCGATCACCGTCGGATCTGGCGCATCCAGATATGACGGCCCTAGTTGCTCCCGCGCATATGTCTCTCGATACCCCGCGTAAATCAATCTCCGCCGTTGATTTTATTGTTTCGACTGCTGAGATTCGTCCTCCCGCTCATTCATCCGATTCCTTGTCTTCTGATGGCCTCCGTAATCCAATCCGCACCATTCAATTGTGCAATCCGATGGTTGTCGTTTAATCCCGACCCTCTCATGCATCAATATTGTTTTCGTGCCTCTCACCTGTGTTGTTCACCCAAAAGGAGGAACGAGGAAAGCTTCTTGTACCTGCATAGTTAATATCTCAGCAACTACAATTAATCAACAGAATGGCCAAAGGACAAAAGGACACCCTCGAGCAGTCCAACCATCTATCAGACATGGAATTTCGTCCATAATTTGCTCCAGCTGCTAGAGAAGGACATCAGAATATCTAAAAAGGTTAATTTGTTCATTAAAGCAATCAAACCATGGCAAAGACCCATATCTGAATGTAAATGTGGTTGGTGGTCCATTAAGACACCTCCATGCTTAGTAGTAGAGATATTTTGTGACCAACCTCTATATATGTTCAGAAGACAGATTGTAAGAGGTTGATGAGTGTAATTCTGTTGTAAGCTTCAACTTCTGGAGACTGTAACTACTGTGAGACATGTAGCTTATGGTCTTCATTTCCAACAAATACAAGCTTCTTTTGCTGTCAATTGTTCATTTTTCACTTCTTCTATGTTCCAAGCTGTGCCTGTTATGCTTTTATTCATGTGCTGCTGATGTTTAGCATTAGAGGGGCTATCATCCCACCTCTGTGTTAGAATCTAGTTAGTTTCATTGAATTTTCATGAAGGTTTCTATTGTTTTAATGCCAGAGAGTTGTCATCCTGTTTGTGTGTTAAGAAATATATTTGCAGACCTCTTTACTAGTTGCAGCCGTCCATCACAGGGTCCTGTGCATCTGCTGGTGTGGCTAGTCCTCTCCATCATCACTTATTTCTCAAGCTGTGAGTAATTTGTGGTTAAAAGCCTTGTGGTTTGGGGGTGTTCACCCATGTTTGGGGTTAAGCATATTAGGAGTGGTTATCTGGCTTGAATATGCAGCATTTGTTTCATTCATCCACTAGTTTATCCAACATTTGGTTGAGTTTGAAATGTTCCTGAGCATCTCTGATATACAACCTGGGAGAGTTTCTTGGGGTGATAACATTAATTGGTGCCGTTGTCGGGGAGAGGAGAATCGAAGCTCAGCTTCCCTGGGAGAACGATACAGCTTCAAGTTTTGATGATAGACAAGGTTTGAACACAATTTCTGGTTGTAATCGTCTGTCTGGCGACTCCATTGGAGGAAGACCATCCTTTGGCGACTCCATATCGAAGTTCTGGTGCAGTTGGTGAGGCATGCTCAAAGACATCTTCAGAAATCATCAGCTGAACCATTGCCTAATCCTGAGAAGACCGTTAAGCAGAAGAAAGACTTTGCAGAAAGGAGCATCAAGGTCAGGTAAGCCTTAAATAAATTTTATGTGTCTCTGTTAGTGTAGAAATACCTGCAGAGATTCATACAGCTCCTTGTTATTCATTTCCCTTTTGGACCTCAAAGAAAGAAGCTTTCCATGTTGTCCATTACATTCCTCTGTTTCTGCCATTCCATTCATTGATTCATTCCACTCAGTCCACCAGTATTATTTTACCCTACCTTAGTCATGGCAAACCAGCAAGCTCTTACAAAGATAGAAAAAATAGTTGCTGCTAGGTATGGACCCTTGGTCTTGCCTACCCCTTTGAATGCCATGCCTGCAGGGGATTATGAAGAATTTATGCCAATGTTTACTGGTAAAGAAGGAGTATCATCAGAAGAGCACCTCGAATCCTTTTATTGTTATGCTAATAATTTGGATATCAATGAAGAGGATGTATGGATGAGGGTTTTTGTTCAAAGCCTAGATGGGGAAGCTAGAAAATAGTTTAGAGAATTATCCCCTAGGTCCATTGCAGACATTGATGCTTTAGATGATGTATTTTTAAAGCACTAGGGAAATAATAAAGATCTGCACTTTTATCATGATGAGTTTGGGAACTTGCAGAGAGAAGATGGTGAGCTGCTGTCTGATTTCAACATCAGATTTAATCATATGTACAGCAGAATGCGAGCTAAAATTAAACCTTTCCCTGCTCCTACTATAATTACTTATGCCAATTCATTCGATTATCAGTTCTACTTGCTGTTAAGAGAAAGAAGCTTTGCTTCATTGGTTGATATGCAAACTGCAGCCTTTGAAGTAGAGACAAACATTGTTGCTGCTGAAAGACTCAAAGGTGATGATGAAAGGAGAAGCCAGGGAGGTGAATCCTCATCATCCTCAGAGCCTGAGATAGATGAATTAGCTAGGATGATTGAGTTTTTAACCTCTGAAGTTTCCAAATTAAAAGCTGAGCAGTATTCTGAGGATGCATCAGCTCATTTTTCCATTTCTTTTTCAACTTCAAATTCATATAGAGGAGTAAATGAGCATTTGCATATTTTGCAGAGAAACAGTGATGCAAATGAAGATAAAGGGGAAAGGCCCCTTTTACATAGTATAGTCATGAAAGAAGAGTTGTTTGAAGAATAGGAAGAGGTCCATGTTTTGGAAGGTGCTCCTTTCCTAACAAGGGCTGCTTATGAGAAAGCAATATCCAAAGGCACTGCTCAACAATTTGTTGTAGCTACAGAACAACAAGTTGACCAGCAGTGGCAGCCAGCAGCAGATCCCTTCCTCCAAGAATTTGTGCCCGAGGCCAGCACATCTTCACATGATTATGCAGATCTGCAAATTTTCCAGCCTGCTTTTGTCCCCAACCCAGTGATCAAAGAAGGAGAAGAAAGCTCCCTATCATCTTTTGCTCCTCTGTCTGCTCCAAAAACAATCCATCAAAGTTGCCACTTGAACATTGAGGCAGAACAAAATTCCATGCTCAAGGTTGAAGCTGATCATCTTAGCCTTGATAATCTGAAATCCACTCAGATGGCCTCCACACAGATTGAAAGGGCAGCTTATCAGATGACAGAGGAAGAAAATGTACAGTTTTGGGACTCCTCCTTAGATGAGGATTGTTCACAAAAAAATTTAGGAGGAGACAATGTTTCTGTGCCCCCTACAGAAGAATACAATACTGCATCATTCATATTAGTTGTGCAGACCACAAATGACACAAAAATGTGCACAACATCCATGACTATTCATTAGGTGTAGAAAGTCTCCTGTAAACAACATCCAAGGAGGAGAATACACAGAGAGGGAATGAAATTTGATCCCTATCTACCTATCAAGCTCAAATGTCCTAAACTATTTGAGGTAGAGGATCAAATAAATCCTGTCTTGCTCATCTATGATGAGCCAGATGATAGGAAACAATTTTGATGGCCCAACAGATGGGTAGTTTTCGAAATTTTAAGTTTTCTAGCTTTAAGATTGTAATTGTGTTCTTTGACAGGCTTAGTTGACTCCATGCCCAATGGATACTAGGCAATGTTTAAAAAAAAAAAAAGAGTTGAGTTTTGTGTGAAGGCATTGGTCTGCAGTTCTTGAGACCTCACAGGGAGGATCTCATCCCGAAAAGGAGCCAGTGTTAGCTTTGCTACAAATCCGAATAATTGAGGGTCAAAGACAACTTTGTCATGATGCATTTTGCTTAGAAGGTGCTTGCAGCAATTGTTCTCCTTCTTCTCTGTCGGTTTTCTCCATACCACATAGCCCTGCCTTCTCTGTTTTCATTTCCTCCTTTCCTATAAATTCCCCATATTCCCCTTTAAACCGCTTTATCCTTGTTTTTGTTTCAAAACTTCTTTAAAGCCTGTTTCATGGCTTTCGGGTGTTATTTGTTTATAACCCTTTATAAACCGGATAGCCTTTCAAACCCCGCTTAATCCTATTGTTTACTTTATCCTCGACGCTAAAGTTTTAACCCTTTATAACTTTGCGCCTTCGTGAATTATATAACCCTCTATCGCTGTGCAATCTCAACCGTTGATCGCAGATCTAACGGTCTCTGTATTTTCCCGCTTGCATATTAAACATCGTTCACTTCCCCTATCATCTAGCCATCCATCGTTAGATCTGACGGCAATCACATCATCCCCCACCGCGACCTACCTGCCCGTTAACCTATGGGGGCGGCGGTTTCACGCTGCCACACGTCATAAAATTGTTGGATCGTCGCCCGTTATACGGAAACCGCCTTTGGCCCGAAGCTGGTGCGGGAAATACCACCCGCCTCCCAATACCGCTCTCCCGCGTGATAATCATCATGCATATTGCACGTGTGATCACTGTCAGATTTGGTGCATCCAAATCCAATGGCCCTGGTTGCTCCTACGTATATGTCTCTCGATAGCTCGCGTAAATCGATCTTCGCCGTTGATTTTATTGATCCGACGACTGAGATTTGTCATCCCGCTCATTCATCCGATTCCTTGTCTTCCGATGGCCTCCGTAATCCAATCCGCGCCGTTCAATTGTTCAATCCGACGGCTATCGTTTAATCCCGACCCTCTCATGCATCAATATTGTTTTCGTGCCTCTTACCTATGTTGTTCACCCAAAAGGAGGAAGGAGGAAAGCTGCCTGTACCTGCACAGTTAATATCTCAGCAACTACAATTAATCAACAGAATGGCCGAAGGACAAAAGGACACCCTCGAGCAGTCCAACCATCTATCAGACATGGAATTTCATCCATAATTTTCTCCAGCTGCTAGAAAAGGACATCAGAATATCTAAAAAGGCCAATTTGTTCATTAAAGCAGTCAGACCATGGCAAAGACCCATATCTAAATGTAAATGTGGTTGGTGGTCCATTAAGACACCTCCACGCTTAGTAGCAGAGATATTTTGTGACCAACCTCTATATATGTTCAGAAGACAGATTGTAAGAGGTTGATGAGTGTAATTCTGTTGTAAGCTTCAACTTCTGGAGACTGTAACTACTGTGAGACCTGCAGCTTCTGGTCTTCATTTCCAACTAATACAAGCTTCTTTTGTTGTCAATTGCTCATTTTTCACTTCTTCTATGTTCCAGGTTGTGCCTGTTATGCTTTTGTTCATGTGTTGCTGATGTTTAGCATTAGAGGGGCTGTCATCCCACCTCTGTGTTAGAATCTAGTTAGTTTCATTGAATTTGCATGCAGGTTTCTATTGTTTTAATGCCAGAGAGCTGTCATCCTATCTGTGTGTTAAGAAATAGATTTGCAGACCTCTTTACTGGTTGCAGCCGGCCATCACAGGGTCCTGTGCATCTGCTAGTGTGGTTAGTCTTCTCCATCATCACTTATTTCTCAAGCTGTGAGTAATTGGTGGTTAAAAGCCTTGTGGTTTGGGGGTGTTCACCCATGTTTGGGGTTAAGCATAGTAGGAGTGGTTATCTAGCTTGAATATGCAACATTTGTTTCATTCATCCACCAGTTTATCCAACATTTGGTTGAGTTTGTAATGTTCCCAAGCATCTCTGATATACAACCTAGGAGAGTTTCTTGGGGTGATAACAGTTCCTATGCTAGATTTATTGGCTCTGGGTGGTGGTTTATTTTAGTGGAGCATATAAAATAGGTAAACCTATGCTCTCTACTTATGTGCTTGTAGGTTGCTATGTAGCAAGAGATGAGGTATTGTTGGTAGATGGGAGAAAAAAGTTTTGGAAGAGAAGTAAGAGTGTCAAGCATAAAATTTTCTATGTGATTAGTGCAGAGCACCCCACCCTCACTTATGTAAACGACCTAATAGAGCACTAGTAGTGTCATAGAAATCATGGAGGGAATGACCATTTACAAAATTAGTCATAATAAAAACCGCTTCTACTAGAGGAATTATTTAACATCAAACATTGCTCACCCAATGGAAAGTTGGAACAATATTTCTGAAAATTAGAAAATTAAGAACAATATTTTTGAAAAAAGGTTATTCTTTTTTTTTTTTTAATTTACAAAAAAATCAAAATTAGCTAAAGTTAGGAAAACTCATCAAACTAATACATGCCAAAGGAATTTGACAGTGAGGTGAATACTATCCTCCATGAGGTGAATAGTATCCTCCATGGCTAAGACGTGGACTAATAACACATACAAGAGTGAGATTTCTTGGTACATATTCCAGGTGGTTTCACAAAATGTTTTAATTAGAACCAAAAAAATGTTGGATAATTGACCAATAATGTTTAAGGTTAAATTTTAAGAAATCCAAACTGACAAGTTTTCTAATATAGTTGAACAGAGGATAAATCTAAATTTTAGCCCATCTAACTTAAATTCTTTGAAAATTAGATTTTAGCATAATAAAGTACATCATCATCAATAAAAGGTCATAAAAAAATATCATCATCACTTAGAAAACATCATAACTGATAAAATATTTCTATCTTATAAAAAAAAATCTTATTAACCCTAAAAGACTATAAGGGAAAATATATATATATATATATATATATATATATATATATAATAAAAATAACTTTTTATATTTACTTTAAAAGAAGATTAATAAAATAAGAAAATATGTTTTTAATATTAAATTTAAATTTTAGTAAAATAAGAGAATATATACCATGTGATTAGTTTAATAAATATAAGAAAACAGATTTTTTCTAAATTAATATATAATTTATATTAATAAATTTTAATTGTTTTTTTCCTATTTATATTTTAAAAAAATATTAATATTCCAAGTATCATATAAAATTTACTTTTATATAATTCGGGTATTTTACTGTTAAGTGATTAATGTATTAAAAGCAGTTAATCACAATTTTATGTTTAGTTTATCCTTATTTCCTCCCAGAATTTTTATTATATAAAGCTAAATGTAATATGCAAGCAACTTTTCCATTTTCTTTGAATATAAGCTCTATGCTTTTATTTGTTTTATATAATAATAAAAAATTAATTTATCAATTTTAATTTTCGACTTCATAAAATATCGAGTTGAGAAATTATGAGTGTTTTTTGGTCGCTGCATAATAAATTTGACTTTCTTTCCATTCAGAGAACTTTATAATCTTTATTATATTTAATAATTTTTTATTTTAATTATATTAATTTAATATGAAAATGATTAATTTTTATATTAATTTAATATGAGGATGTTATTAAAATGTTTTGTAATAAAGAAATGAGATTACTTATCATCATTCATCTCCCTTGTTTTCCAAGGATACAACGATCCTATTAACTTAAAGAAAAGTCAAAAGGGAAAATTTTCAAACAACCATTTGACTCATGAGGCATATTGTAATTTTACGAGGACCATACAAAAGGTGGAAAAACGCAGCTACACATTGTAATTTTCCCATTGAATTTTAACGGAATCCTATTAAATAATATTATATTGACTAAAATGACATCAAACAAATTCATGTACCAAGGATATCTTTTCAATGTTAGCCGACTTAATCAATAGAAAAAATCTATTTCAATACTCGTTTTAATTGAGAATAGTAAACAATTGACTTAATAATTCATAAATTGGAAAACATGTATTTTAATATAAAATAATTATTTTTTTATTTGAAAAGTTATAAGAAACAGTGTTGAGATTTAATGAATTGAAACCCTATTTTCAACGAACCAGACGATTAAACGTTTTAAAACACGCGACGTTATCGTGAGAAAAAAATCTGTACAATGAACTGAACTGAGTATAGTTAAAAAAGTGGGGCACATTTAAAAGGAGTAGTCTATCATGCGACTTTTTGAGTTTGCATGTATCTGAGATGTCAACAACCCGCATGACGAACCAAGCCGATAACCATAGCCCTGCATCCGAATATGGAGGAGGCTCTAACTATGGATGGGCATCGAGAAATTTTCTGCCGCCTCTGTCTCGGCCTTGATTGCCGCCGCCGCCGCCACCACCACCACCAGAGATTTGGAGTGTTAGGATTCAATATATACAACGTACTCATTTAATAGCAGACGAATTTGAATTTGAATTTTGAGTTCGAATTTAAAATCCCGCCCAAACAAAATTCAAATTTCTATAACCATAACCGGTCAATCGATGTTCCTTTTTCAATTGCTATGGTGATGCCGGGAGGGTGCAGCGAAAGGCCGCCAGTCCCGCCCTCTGTACCAGTTTGGTATGAAAGTCATGGAGGAGGCCATAGATCGCGTTGTTTCTAATTATACACCAACGAAGATCAAGAAAGAAGTCGCTTATCGGTCAAGAAACGCGAGCCATAAACAATTTCGAATGAGATTGGAAGATAGAAAGAAGATGGGTAGCGGAATGCTTGAAGAGATTATAAGTGCGAAAATGGTAACGTTGCCACTCACGCTGAGGGCCGTTGACATGAGCTTCACTGGTTTACTCTCCACTTCACCAACTCATGGTGAATTGAGGCCGCCTCTGTATTATTTCATTCCTTCCCCGAAGGACAATTTTTTTTTATTCATTCTTTAGCTACGAACTTGTTTGCTCCATACTTTGGCTCTGAAGAAGGCTCCGCTCATTTTGCCGCAGTTCATGAAATCTTAGGAGCTAGCAATGCATTCAAGCTTTTACTCCATATTCCCATGAAAGAAAGCTGCCAGGCAGTTGTCACCATATCGTATGAGGCAGAGGCACGACTCCAACATCCAGTCTATGGCTTTGTTGCGCACATTTACGCCTTGCAGCTTCGTGAGAACGTTTATACAATGTGTATATGTCGATAGCCTCTGCAGATGGATTTTTTGTTCTTTATATTTGCAGAAATTTTCTTGTTCTTTATATTTTCAGAAATCGTTTCTGAAGGTGTCTCTGGACTCAAGATACGTGTAATGAATGTATTACAGGTTGCAAGTTTGCAGGCGGAGCTGGAATTCATGCAAGCACAAATGCCGTTCATCCGGATCAGCATCGGCCTCCGCGATTTACCAGGTCATGTTTGCTTCATCATACAGTCAACGTCCACATCAGGTCCCTGCACCATCCCATATGATCCGCCAGCCATATAACCATCGAGTCCTCGGTGTGAAGGGGGAGAACGCCTGCGTTTCGCTAAATTCAATCGACTGCTATTTTTTCGTGTCTCCCAGTGACAATTTGTCGCCACAAATGAAGGTCCTCCAAAGATGCAGAAATCTTGACAAAACTGTAGTAGATAGCGAAGAGCTGGAGGATCAGGCTGGTGCTCTTCTTCTGACAGGTTAAGCTTTTCAAAATTTAGCAAACAATAATAACTTCATTGGCCCCCGCCTGCCAAATTGTGTCAAGATACATCTGGATTTGCTTTGATTCAACTTTTTTATCGCAAAGGAACTAAGAAGAGTGCCAATCTGGCGACGAATCTGGAAGAAGATACTTTGACGGTCGGTGGTTTTGTAAAAGAAATATGGATAGATAGCGATGAATTTAGAGGAAGATACTTTGACCAACCGTGCAGAAGAGCGGGAGATGGAATTCCGCATTATGTTTATGTTGTAATATATTTTAACCAGATTAATATGTTGGTTTCTATCGTCTTTGATAGTTATTTATTCCTCTATTTCAATGACATTCAGAGAGACATCCTTGGCCTATTGTGCTCATTAAAATGAAATTATTGTCGTAGTTTGCTTGTTACAAGTTTTTTCATATTTTTCAATTAAATTTGTTAAAAATCTACTCACATTATTCAAAATTACAGACCTATTAAATAATATATAAGAAGTGTGTTGGATTATCATTTTTCATGAAAATTGCGGATTTTTTCTAAATACAGTCAAAAGGAAAAATGTTGGAATTCAAATAATCACTTTGGATACCATTTACATAACACTTTAAAAAATATTATAGATATTTTGATTTAGGATATAATTTAAAAAAAATAAGAAAGTGACATTTAAGAAGAAGTCATAGTGACTGACTTATAAATGATGAATATTAACTAATGTTAAAGAAAAGTGTATTTTATATTATTTAAAAGAAACAAAATGTATTTTATAGTATTAACAAAAAATAATGTAATATTACATTATAAATTAAATTTTAATTGATTTTAGAAGTTTTTTTTCTATATTGTAATGTAATGTTTAACATTTTAATTAAATCAAATTAAATAAAAATAAAAGAAAAATTGAATTAAAAAATTGAATCATATAAAAATTAATATAATGTAAAGATTTTCACTGAGTCAAAATAAATAATGAAAATTATGACTTATCATGTATTGGAAAAGAAATATATAAGTTAAAAACAATAAAAAATTGAACATTTAAAATGATAGTTTATTATTTAAGATGGTTTGAACATTTTTTAAAGAAATTATCATTAATATTTTTCATATTAACTATAATATAATAATTAAAAAATCATAATTAAAAGAACTTTTAGTAAAAAATAATAATAAAGTGACACTTAAAAAAATGTCATAGTGACTGACTTATAAATGATGCATATTAATTACTGATTCCTAGCTTTTTATGATGTCAAAATTATAGTGAGCTCGGGACGCTTCTCTCCAAGCTTTTTGAGCATAGGAATAAAATCTTAAATTAAACTAAATAATTTGTTTCTTTAGATCCGATAGACCAAAGTTTGGTCTCAGTGGAAGTTAATCATCATCATCATCATCAATATATTTTAAATATCAAATTTAATAATATAATACATAATTAAAATTATACTATATTTTCAAATAAATTAAAAAATAATAATAAATTTCATTTTATACGTGTGAAAGATATTATATGTTTTTCTATGTTGTTTTATAAAATAAAAATATTATTTTTATTTTATTTTTAAAATTAAATTTTATTTTAAAGTTTAATAATAATTATTAGTCTTTGTCAAGACAAATTATAACAATTATCTTTAGAATTGACTAATACAAATTACAATGTTTAATTTAAAAAAACAAATATCTATTTTTAATAGTATTTAATATTTTTAATAATATGCGTTTCAAACCAACAAGTGTGGTTCATCATGAGGACCAGATGAAGAGGTAGACCATGGCAAATGCTAAACTAATGGAATTTTTTGAATGCTTTTGAAAAAATCTAGCAAGAACTTTTGGAAATCCAGGTTACAATTGTCAAGCTTCGGGATTATGGACTCCTCTTGGTAGATATGGAGTTAAGATGGACTAGGCTAGTAAAATATATAGATGTGTGTATTACCAAAAGTATATATATATGTGTGTGTATTGCCAAAAATATAAGTATATATATATATAAGGGTTGACTCAAGTGGTTTAACAAAACCATGGGTTGTCAAACCTATATCCCAAAAACTCCTAAGAATAAATTGACTATTTTAATTTTATTATTATTATTATGTAATTTGACAAGTCAAAATGCTTATTTTTCTCAATTAGATGGAAAGCTCCTCTCAATGCAATAAACTTTAATATTTTTTTCTTCAATACCAACTAATAAATGTTTTATTTTAATTTTTAATTTTATTAATAAATTATGAGCATAGATAAATATCCTTTACTTTTCTTATTACAGACTACAAAGAATCAAGATCGAAGTACAAGGGTTGTCATAATTTAAATATCAATATATTTAAATATTACTTCCCCTTTGGGCTTAGAATCAAGATCGAAGTACAAGGGTTGTCATAATTTAAATATCTATATATTTAAATATTACTTCCCCTTTGGGCTTACCATGATTTTCAGCTTCTCTGCAAGAACATAAATTTATAAAGTTTGTTATAAATCCAAATTTATTTTTTTCCCATTTTAAAATAGACTTATATTTTCTTTAAAGTAAATCTTGTTAGTGTTATTAGTGACATATAATAATATTTTTATTTCAATTCTAATAATTTTGAGTTATTGAGTCGAGAGGCTCATTCTACAACCCAGTCTGAGGGGATGTGTAAGTTTGTCCATCGTCTCAAAATAATGTGGTCTATAATAATAATAATAATAATAAAATATGCTTAAAAAATGTAAGTATTTAAATGTTATACGTTTCAAAAATATTTCAATAGGATATTTATAAAATGTCTCTTTGTATATCTTATGTAAAATATTTTAATGTCAATTATGCATACATTGTATTCATTTCAAACAAATTATATATATCATGAACAAATAGTTTTTTTTGGTTAAAATGTTTATTTGGTCCTATTCAAAAATACAATTTAAACAATGAAAAATTATACATTATATTTTTCACTCTAAAAAAGTTTGCATGTGAAGAAATTTGATCCCTCTCGGCTCATGTTAGATATGTACTTAAGATGAATCTATGATGGTTTAACAACATTTCCCCTATTATAAGTTGTAGAATACCGCTCAACACAGTAATAAATATTATATTAATACAATTTATTTTTATAAATGTAATTCATCATGCATTGATGTATATAACACAATTAAAGGACCACAAGTGCATACGTTTGGTTTTTCTTCTATGGTTTAAGCTCACTTCTTTTTAAGAAGGATTTTTTTAGGGGTGGTTCTCAGGTGAGTTGGTGGTTAGTGAAACTTAGAGAGGGCATGTCATTCATTTTCTCGATGCCTTTTCTTGTCCTAAAAATTTTAGCATGTGGTGATGGAGGGTTCAAATTCCGAGCTCATTGATTATGACACTAGTCCTCATTATGGACCTTAGGATTTTGGCTCTACCAAGGAAAGAAATTCATTTAATGCTCCTACTGTGAACACAGTTACAAAAGTATCTATCAAAGATGCTGCAATTAATGCATATTTTATTTCCAATTCCACTCATAATGGTTTCTTCCTAACTATCTCTTCGGCAAATGACTCCTCTCCTATATACCATGAAGCTCTAGTCTCATATGTGATGTCATCAAAGAAAGTGGTTTCCTTTGACGCTCATCCTAGAAGCAGTGAAGGAAAGTGAATAAAATGGCGAAAGTGCATATGAGGTAAGCCAAACAATGTGGAAACACTGGTATGCTAGGACATTGTGAAAGATGAACAAAATTCCAAGAAAATTATACAATAGTAATTTGGTACGTTTATTGTTAATCCAAGTTAATATATTTGTGAAGCACCATGTACTATATATATGCATGAAAAATCTCAAAGATACACACACAAATTAAGTATAAAATCATTCTCAAATCAACTGCTTATCCAACAGTGGATATTCTATGGAAAAAAAATGAGTTGAATGTATCATTACGTTCAATAGTGTTCTATTGGATCCAATTCATCTGTCAAATTGACAACCTTTGATCAAAACACAAATCACCAAAATAATATTGTAACCACCTTGGTAAAAAATCCATGTAAAATTTAATAAAGGTAAAATAAGACCTTGGTCATGGGACATGTATTCCAAGCTAAATGTTGGGTAAAACATCCTAGTGGGTGTTCATTCTATTTATTAATGGCTATGGAAATTGGCAAAGCAATGGCTTTAGAAAGGCAAAGTGGCATTAATTGGCATTTTATTATGGAAATAATGGAAAATAGAAGAAAAGGGAGGTGAAAGGTCACAGGTTCCATGTGAGGAGAAAAATGAAGGAAAATAATGAAAAATTGATGAAAATAGAGGCCTCATTAATAAAAAAAGCTTCTAAGGATCAGTTTATGGCTTTTGATTAGTTCTGTTTTGGAGCTCTCATTTTCTCTCTCTCTCTCATACTCTTAAACACTTAGAGTTTTTCTTGGAGAACTCTTGGAGGAGTGTGGCATACTTGGGATTTGGAGTAAGAAGGAAAAGGAAAAGTAGGAAAGCACAAGAGGACATCGAGATCAGCAACTATAACAGGTTTTTCTTGCAAATACCAAGTTCCATAATGGATTTCCTTACTACTTTTGGCACATGGCATATGCATGTGGTTATTTGGTCATGATCTGTCATTGACATGGAGGATTGCCTAGATTGATAGTGGGTTTTCCTAGCATTTCCATATCTGAATAGCCATGCTATTGTGGGTTCAGTTATTGGTTCCTGAAAGCCTTGGTTGGACAAACACTCTTGAAGCCATGTAACAACTTGGGTTGAGTTACTAGTCCTGGAAGCCTTTCTTTCAAAACTTCTCTGGAAGCCCTTGGTGGGTTGAGTTACTAGTCCTTGAAGCCATGGTTGGACAAATGCTCTGGAAGCCCGACGACAGCTGTGGGTTGAGTTACTAGTCCTAGAAGCCTTGGTTGGACAAACGCTTTGGAGCCCTAGACAACTTGGGTAGAGACCAATCTGGTGATGGTGAGTGATGTTCAACTGTGAGGTGGAATCACTATTGAGGGCTTATGTGGTTTGGCCTATGGAAGCCCTGGTTTGGTTTTGATTGATTTGTTTTATGAGATCCCACATTTATTCTTGGAATATGGCACGGGGGTGATTGGCTAAAAGAGAGCTTTGGTTTAGCCCAATCTATGGTTGGGTGGTTCATGGAAGTCGCATTCCTGATCGACCTATGCAATCATCAATAAGGGCTCTTTCTCCTTGGTATTTTATGGGTAAATATAATTGTTTATATGGTTGTTATATCCTTGATATTTCTATTGGTTATATGTTGGTTATGAGTGAGTTTTATGGCAGTGAGAATGTATGAATCTCATAATGTTTTGATTAATTAATGTATAATGAATATATGGCTTAATAGATGGAAATCCATTTGTTGTGATGAGGCATCAATGCTTCTTAGTGATTCTCAAATAAGTGTGAGACCCCTATGCTTAGATCCGTTGTTTTAAACTATAGAATGCATATTTGTGACTGGTTTAACGAAAAGTATATCATGGCTAGTAGGGGTCCAGTCAAGTCCTTTTTCAATTATTTACATTTGTATCATTGTTTTGATGTTACTTTCCATTTTTGAAAGTTTCATGGAGTTTTGGGTAGTGGCCCGAGTCCTAGACTTGACAAAGTGGCACAAAATCTAAGGTAGTTGGCACAGAACTACCTGGAAAAAGTCCCCAGTTGCATACATGGCTTGTTGTGGGAGTGACTGGAGGGTCCTAGTCACATGCGTGCCCATGTCATGGGAGCGAATGAGGCTTTAATGCAGTAAAATTTCATGTTGTCTTAGGGGCTAGTCACCTGGAAGGGTTGGATGGCTCCTCGGGGTTCTGTTACATGTGTAGAATGTCAGGTTGGTTGTGTTCTATTAGTTGCACTTCCTTAACTGATACATAGGGATTTGAATCATATCATAGTAACTCTTCGTCACATGTTTACCCTAGTTGGATGATTACTTAGGTAGATGTGGGAGGAGGGTGTTACAAATACTAGCATCCTCAACATATCATTCATCGTGAGTAGTGATTAATTAATGGAATCAATAGACAAGGGATTGCATATAGATGCAACTATGAAAGTTCTATGTTTAGAGGGTCATTAACACTAGTGATTTATTCAGCATGGGATCTATATTGAGTGATTTATAATAAAACCACAAATAGTATAAGAAAATTAATGGCAATAATGAACTACTGGTACGTCACACATGCAACGGTAAATCAAATTCAGTGGCAACTACAAGACACAAAATGAATCTAAATCTAATCTACTAAAAAAAATATATAAGTTAAGGCACTACTTCTAAGATGAAGGGGGGGTTGCCTTCTCTCATAAGTATTCCCATAACACATTCACGAAATCAAAAAATCCGAAAATAATTGTGCACAAACTGAGATTATATTGAATTAATAAAATAAGGTACAAATTATCCAAGCCCTTAGGGATATTGTAAAAATGATTCTAGTATGATGAAAATTAAGTCATGTAACACACCTAGGTAGCCTAGGATTTTACTAGAGAGTCTTCACTCTAGGGAGTTTTTTCCTTAGCTAATTATTTATGTTTCTCAGAACTAAAGAATTGTTGTATTCAAGCTTCTCTGATCCATAATGAATTAAGAAAAGTCTTTCGGTAGAAATCACATAAGAGAAATTTTTGGCCTTCTGTGATTTCTACTGAAAGACTTTGCTTAACTAAATAATTGGTTAAGTTTATCTAAAAAATATCCCCCAAAGCTAGAGTTAGGCTTGACGGTAAAGTCTTAGGTACTGTTAGTGTATAAAGTCAATGTAAAATACCATACTAGATCATGTTTAATGTTTCAAAAAATTTGTTTATTTCAAAGTGTCGACTTTTAATTATTAAAAATTTCCACTATATGAGATTTTTAATAATTCTTTGATGTAAAATGCAAAAACAAATGTTGTCTATAGAAGTTGCAGGGGGTATTGAATACTCAAAATTAGACCTCAACACCTCAAATTTCAATTAGACACACTCTGAGGGTCAAAATATGTGTCTTAACCCCTCATTTTCTTTTTTCTCCATTTTTCGGCAAAAAACTAGCAATTAATTAGCTGAAAAATAAAATGGGGAAAATAAAATTCTCCCCAAGTGAAAATGATCAAAAAATAAGATGGAAATTCCCAAATATTAAAGTCAATTCAATAATTTGCGGGAATTCTATTTACTAAGAGGAAATGGCCCAAGGAAAATTTTGATTGTCTAGAAACAAAGGCCCATGTCCTAACAAAATCAATGCTTTAAAAGGATGGTACATGATTGTTATTTTGAATGAGAGATTCTCAAGGGAAAAATTAAGAAAATTATTTTTGTGGTCTGGGATCAAATTTTTGGTCAATCCATCTCCTCCTTCAAGGCAAACGAATTCTCTCATAGAAATCTACACAGTTCATCCAAGGATCAAGCCTTGGATCTAGCAGTTTGCTCAAGGAACGTAGTTTTTTCACTTGGAGACTTGCCTCCCTCATTTTTCTATAAATTGAGCCCTTGTCTTCTCATTGTAGCACTAGTGGGTTTTTGGTTCAAAACCCTACTGTTCATTTTCATTGTATTATCCAATCCCATTTGTGTTGGAAATACTGAGAGGGGGGTGAATCAGTATTTCTTTTTCTCACTATTGTTTTACTAGTTAAAACATGTATGTTCAGAACACAAAATGAACAGCAGGAATAAATGCTTTTATTAATATAACTGTGCAGTAAAATAAATACAATAAATAGAATGTCACAATTGGTTGCCAAGCTCCAACTTGGACTTTGGTGAGGCTCCAACCTCCTGAGCACCAACTCTATTTTGCCAAGACACCAATCTTGGACTTAGGAGCACCAACTCCCAAGGACTTCAATCCTTTTCAATTTTGAGGCTCCAACCTCTTTGGTATACACTGGTGTGCTGCTGCGCTCTTTTCAGCTTCCACTGCTTCTGCTGCCCCCTTTTCTTCTGCTGCTTCCACTATCTCATGCTCAAGTTATGCCATCCACCAACGACAACACAGTTCTCTGTTTTTGCTGCTTTTATATGCTCCATGCCCCTGTCCATTCATTTCCTCTTACGTGCTGGCTCTTTGGCTTCCTCCTCACTTGATCGCTTGACACTTCGGCTTCCATTTCTTTGCTTTCTTTATTTTTTCTTACAGGCTTTATCAGAGGCGTTTAATCACCCATCGGAAGCCACCACCCGAGCGTTTTAATCAACCATCGGAAGCCACCAACCGAGCCTTTTAATCAACCATCACCGAGCGCTTTAATCAACCCGCCACACTTATAGAATCAGAGCCACCCTTTTATTGCCGCTTTTATGTCTATCGGAAGCCACCGCCCAACCATGTCCACACATACAATCAACACAAGCGTTTCAATATATGTCTTAAGGCTTAAACCCACAGCCACATATAATATATGGGAAACATTATAAAACCCCTTTATAAAGATTTCGGTCACATATACATTACTACACAGGAACCCATGTAAATCCGCTCAAATGATCATTCGCGGATTTCAAATCTTATCCGCCCGCCTTTATAGTTATCGGCGAGTCCGAATTTCGGCGATCACAATAAATCCCTTTACTTCGACCTCCGATGAGGAGCGGACCCAATGCTCTTTAGACTCCCTTTAATATTGTTTCAGGTCCGATGAACATCAGCGTTCACTGTAAACAATAGAACAGCCTCCTCCGATGCGACAGACCCGACACCCTTTTATGATCCAGCCTATTCAAATTGCAGCTCCGTCAATTCGACGAGTTCACCTCGACGACTTTGTAACACAAAGGGTCTGCGGACCCGACACTCCTTTAAGCTCCCTTCTAAAGAGATTTCAGGTCCGGCCTATCGGTAGTTCCCTATCGATAGATTTGCAATGTAATGGGTCTGCGAACCCGATGCTCCTTTAGGCTCTGTTTTATAATATTTCGGCTCCAGACAGTCGGAGCTTACACTTAACAGTCTCGAAGGCCTTTGCGGACCCGATATTACTTTATGCTCCCCTTTATAATGGTTCGGCTCCGGTCTGTCAGAGCATACACTTCGGTGATTGCAAAAGGCTCCACTCCTCCGATGCGATATTGATTTCGGACCTGAAATCCTTATCCGCTGTACTTCATAATACTTCGGCTACGAGATGCGGTTCCGAGGCCTCTCCTCCGATGCGATATTTGGTTTCCAGACCCGATATGGGTCTGGACCAAAATTAATATTCTTTCAACTCCGCCACTGTCCCACCTAAGGGGAAATATTTTGAATTCTCTGTGTAAATAGAGATATTCGATATAGCACTTGTAAAATGATTTAAGGAGTCTGTATAAAAAAAGAAATGACTCCCAAGGCTTCAATCATATGACTCTGATGGCCCTATTTGTTTGTAATATATATATGGCTCCTCTTGGCTCCTCTTGCTCCATCTACTCCTCTCGGTCCATTTTCTCCATTTGCTCCATATATATTGCTCCTCTCTTGCTCCATCTGCTCCTCTCGGTCCACTCTGTTTGCTCCTGTAGCTCCTCCGATGGCTCCTCTTGCTCTGACACTCCTTCGATATGGCTCCTCTTGCTCTGGCACTCCTCCGATATATGTGGCTCCTCTGGCTTGGTCCGCTCCTCTTGGCTCCTTTTGCTCTGTCTCCTCCTCTTGAATATTGCCATATTGACATCATATTTTCAACTTATCTCCACATAATTTTACTCAAATTTCAACCAGGAGCACTCATTGGATGCATAATTTAACTGTGCATCCAAGGAGTACTCAGGTTACATACTTTTGATGGAACCTACTACACAAAAAAATGTGAAATACATGAAAGAACATTATTGCAATCATGTTTTTCATGTATTTCACATTTTTGTGTAGTAGGGTCCATGGTCAACCCAAAATTCAGAAACCGGGCGTCCCTCTTAAACCTATTGTTAGTTTCATTGGATCCCCTACCCAAGCGCTTGGTTGATATTTAGGGATAAAGCTTCAACAATTTGTAGTCTCCACCCCCTCTTATATAAAAGATTATGCTATCTTTATTCATAAAACCAAAAACTTTTTCCTTGAAGAAAATAACGTTTTGGTTAGTTTCGATGTCTTCTCTTGTTGGGAAAAATATTGGGGGGGTGAATCGGTATTTTAAATTTAGACTTTTAATTTTGTATTCTACAAAATATACACTAATTCAGAGAAGGAAACTAGGGTTTTTAAAGTTTACTGAAATTTTATGAATTATATTAGATGATTATCCTTAATCAATGGACATTTGTACTGATGCAGACTCCTGTGTGTATACAAGCACCCACCTGCAAAAAATTACAATCTTCTCTCTTTCTCCAACACCCACTGGAAGGGAGATACAACCCCCTTGAACGCATTTACTGACTCCTACTGAAAGGAGTTCCTATCCCTTTTCTAAAGGCTACTACCCTCGGCTTCTTGTGAACCACCTTTTAGAATATTTCAGAATGGATTCATGTGTCAAACAATCATAAAACAACCTGTAGATGACCTTTAAAATTAGACGCATATCAATCATAAATCCAAAAAAATTGAACCATTGAATCTGAGACACTTTCTCATAATACTGAGCATTGAATCATCAATCACTAAACTATACTTAGATCATTCCAGGAGTCATATAGTAGTTGAACTAATCACAAAACACAGATCACCATACTATAACATCATTAGCAATGCATATACCATTCATCATTTAACCTTGGTCAATATTGTCATATACAAATCACTATAATAGAGACATCATTGATAGACAACGGTAATCTAAACATAACTGATCAAATAAATCATCATTAGGGAAGACTTGCATTATATCAAAAAAACATTATAGTTCATAAAAAAAATTACTCCATTGCATTTGCACTTGATTTGGTAAAGCATTTTTTAGATTTACAAGCTCACTAGTTCTTGAATTTCTAGATTTTCGACTAGTAATGTTTTTTATTTGTTTTGCATGGGTTAACTGAGGTATTTTTGAGTAATTCCACTTGGAATAGGGACCTAAGCCATCCTAGTTAATAAAAAAATTTGTCCCATCCAATTTGGATTTGATTTTCTTTGTCATTAAACCCTCACAAATTTCATCATTTCACAAGGAAACTTCTTCAATCTTTTTGAGCAAATCCATCCATCTCCCAACTTTGGTTTTGAGTTCTGATGTGGTCCTAGGCACTCCCTTTCCTCATTCCATCTACCAACCACATTCCCTACGCTTTCCATCACTTTCAACATCCATCATTTTTCTCTCGGCTGTATCTTGTAGGTTTTCAGGGGATCTTGTAGGTTTTTAGTACATACTATAGGTTTTCCTGTAGTGGCCTGTTTTGAGGCCGAATTGAGAGAAAACCTCCAAGAAGCCACACAACGTCACCTAAGGGTCTCCCAAGCCTTCTAACCATCCACCATCATCTCCAAGCCACCTGCCACATCACCAAAAGAGATTAGCTTTCACACTCTAAGATGAAAAAAAGATAAAAAGAAAAACAGATTTATTTTATTCATTTTCATGCATAGCAGTAGAAGGTTTGATGGTTTGAATCTGCATGCTTAGGACAGTAGAATTGCATACATGTATACTTAGCATTATTTTGAAGCAAATCCTCTTAGCAGTTAGTTAGAAAATGCCACGTTTTATCATTTAATTTCAGTCTCTTTCCTTGTAGTTTCTTTCTTGCAATATGTTAAGGTTCCATTTCGAACATTTCATTTTCTGCAATTATTTTAGGATTTGACTTCAGTACATGCACTCCATTACATCATGATAGTAAAGGAAGGACACATTGTATACTGCACATATATTTCCAGTACCTCTTAAGTTTGTACGAACCCTGGGTTGATAATTAAAGCTAGTAGCCTTGATAGTTGTAGCATTTTTGTTGCAATACCGAGGCTCATCACTTTTTGGCTTCATTGCTGGGGAGGTGTCAAAGTATGCATTGTTTTCTTCCCTAGTTGATTCATTTCTTTTCACTTTTTGCAAAAACAAATTATTTGCATTAGGCATATTTATTTCAAAAAGATAAAATTGTATTGAATTAGTGTTTTCATTCAACCATAAAAAAAAACAAACAAAAAATCTCTAACACCAATCCACCCCCCCCATTTGATCACGTGGTGTAGTAAGAGCCACATCACCATCCACTTTTGCAGGTACAAGAAGAAGAGATGGCAAAGAATGTAGAAGAAATGGATGAAGATGATGACAATGAGGAAGATCCTCTCAGATTTCCCATTCAAGATACTGATAGTAGTGTGCACATGAAGAACATCCCTCCATATTTTCTTCCAAAATTTCATGGTCTAAGGTCAAAGGATCCGGAAACCTTTCTCTTTGAATTTGAAATTGTTTGTAGATCTTATGGTTACTTATTAAAAACTCAAAAATTGAGATTGTTTCCGACAACATTGAAGGATAGAGCTCTTAAATGGTTCATGAGTTTAGGGACTAATTCAATAAGATCATGGAATGATATGCAAAAGATATTTATAGAAAAATATAAAGATCATGATCTTAAAGAAGAAATCTTTAGAATGAATCAAAGAGAAGATGAGAGCCTTGAGGATCTAATAGAGAGGTTCATGTACAATGTTAATAGGGGAAAACTACATCATTTAGGATCCGACACACTAAAATCCCTCTTACTTAGCACAATTAGGGATGAGTGCGTTGATCTCCTTGATCTCATCAGTAGAGGTGATGTATACCAATTCTCATTTGAAGAAATTTGTGAAACATGCAAACACATATCAAGAGGAAAGGCAAGAGTAGGTAAATCAACATCAAGGTCGGTAAGTCAAGCTAAACTTGGAAATTTATTTGATGATTTTAAAACAGAAATTCTTAGCAATCTAATGAAACAAGTAGAAATGTTAAGAATGAAAGATGAAAATGTTGATATTTGTGTTTCATAATCACATGATGTTAAATATTGCTCCTCATTCCCAAGGTTGAATGAATTTCACCAAGAGAACAATGGAGCAAGTCAATTTCCAATGCAACAATGTTATGCAACTCCAAGAGGACCATGATAGCTTATTCAGCCTAGTATGATGCAAGGTCCTAATTCACAATTTCAAGGTTATTCATATCAACCTCAAAGTAATTGGAAAACACTCTTTCCTCGACAACATTGGACATCTCAACCCAAAACTAGTCTTGGCAAGAAATTTGGCAAGGAACACATGGGAGCCATCCACAGTATCCTTAGTATTTTGCTCAATATCCTCCATACCCAACTCCATGTTATCCCTACAATTCACCTCCACCACAACCACAACCACAACCCCATCCACATCCATCTCAAATATACACTCCCACTCAACTACGTATACCACCATTTCCAAACCCACACCTTGAAGTACCTCAACCCACTTACAATGTTGAGGTACAAGACTTCCAAACATCTCCTCTTGAGATCAATGGTATTCACCATAGCTCAGGAAGAGTATTGCAAAAAAGAGATTATCTTGACATCATTGAACGATCACATTAAGAAGAAGAAGATTCAAATGAGAATACCAAAGGATCATGGGCTTCATTTGATGAAGAGTAGACAAAAAATATCAGAGATCGAGAAAGCTCCCTCGTGGTTACCATCAAATCCTCCATGTATTCAAGAGAAAAATCAGAAAAAAGAGGAAGATTTGAAGGTCATGGTAGAAGAAGAGATGAAGAATGACCCAGATCAGCAAAAGGACAAGGGACATCACAACTATATTGAAATATGGTTCCAGACAGTCACTAAGTTGCAACAATACTCTCTTCTTCAATTGTGCTTATATTCATCAAAGTCAAATCATTTGGTCTCTCAAATGCACGTACATGTCAAAGCATACATTTCAAGCCTACAAACCATTTTGTCTTTCATCTTGATGTGCACATGGCTCCATTGGAAGTATTCTTATACTTGAAAGTGATCTTGTTTTTCAAGTAGGGTAGGGTAGAAAAAAATGAAAAACAAAAGAAAAAATAAAAATCTCAGGTGAAAACCTCCTTAGAGGCACCTCAGATTGGTTCATTGATTGAAAACCTCCATCAGGCAGTCAATTGGTTGGAAAAAAATGAAAAAAGAGAAAAAGAAAGTGTTATCGGGAAAAGTGTCTATTCAAAACGACCCTATCCCACTGAGTTGTGACAGTAACTTTAGAAACAAACAGGGAAAACTACTCTTGTATTCTCCTTTATGAACTATAAATGAAGAGGAATAGGATGAACCAACCTGTGTCTTGCGCTAGTCCTTTGATCCAATCTCTCTCCTCTTTGACAGCTTCCAGCTACCTGTTCCCTTACTTGCCCAGCGTCACCAAGTTCCTGCAAGATCACAGAAGGAGGAAACTACACAAAGACATGGATTTATGTTCATAAAAAGCTTAGGATCAGATTTAAGCTAAACATACAAATATAACAAACATCAATGATATACAAGCATGTAGGAGAAACTCAAATAGTTTTATTGATAAAACAAGAAGATCCAGGAGGAGTTACAACCGATGATTCCTGATCCAGCATCAACCTCCCAGCATAGAATCCCCTCTTCACCTCCAACAAAGCATAAATCACCCAATACTCTGATATCTATCTCAAAACCAACAACAATTCTCTGCAATGTACAAAATTCCAGCCTCTGGATCTCTTGGTGAGGGATCCATATATAGATGTATGCCAAGAGGATGAGTCAGTGCATGAATTGATTAGTGGCCTCTCTCTGTCAGTTCTTGCTTCCACTTGGAGACTGAGAGCCTCTTACTCATCACTGGTCGAACTCAGTGAGGCAAGTGTCATTGGGAAAGATTCTGGAAGCTTCCATTGTCTCTCCACCTCATGGAATGACTCTGCCACTTGTCATTTCCCGCTTAGCGCACCCTGGTAGTGCATTCAAGTGCGTTGCAACGCACCTAGCCAGTGTATTTGGGTGCTTTGCAACGCAGCTAGCTAGTGGAGCAGCTGAAATGATCCTGATTTGACTAGTTCTGAGCAGTTTCTGGTGGAGAACTTCTGGGAGAAGCTGTAATTTGTTGACCTTGTTTCTTTAGGAGCTGGAACAACACTTTTAGGGACTTAGGATCCCTCGGTTTATGGACATTTCATGCTTATAGCTGTAAGGCACAAAAATGTCTATAACAGAAAGAAAAAGAAAAGATCATAGGTGAAAAGCTCCTTTGAGGCGCCTAGGCAGACCTACTAGTCGAAAACCTCATTAAGGAAGCTAATAGGCCTAGAAGAAAAAAAGAGAAAAAGAAATCAAAGAAATCTTTGCTCCATGCATCTCTTTGATGAATGCACGTACTCTCCAACATCTGCAAGCAAAAAAAACAAGTTGGTACCAAAAGGAAAATTGGTCAATCCTAGCCAAAAGAAGTCAAATTTTGAATTTCTCCTCCTTTGCTTAAATGATCCAGCAAGGTGAAGGCCATACCAATCCATCACTGTCATCTATTTTCACCATCCACCCATCATTCTCAGGCTTCTACCATTCAATTTCCTTGTCCTAAAAAACTACAGGATGCTCTGTTTTACTACATGATACAAAAATACATAAAGCAGAAATTTGTTTTTGCCATAACTTGAAAACCATGCATCCATTTTCCAACATGTTTTAGGGGGCGATGCATATGGATGATGGTAACATGCTCAAACAATTTCAGCAAATTCCAATGCACAATTTTTGAGAAATCAACCTCTCTCACCTACAACTATTCTTGCATTTTCTTGATATCTGTGAATCCCTTTAAACGTTGTTTCAGGGGGAGATGAATATGGATTATTGTAACATGCCCAAGTAATTTTAGCAAATTCCAGTGCACGGATTCCAAGAAATTAGCCTCCATCACCTTCAACCATTTTTAGTTTTTTCTCGAGATCCTTACATCCACTGACCAAAATTCTTTTATGGGGAGGTGCATAATGATAATGGAAACATGCTCATAAAGTTTCAGGTCGATCCATTCTATCATTTAGGAGATATGGACAAAACAAGTCGTTGTCCTCAAAACCTACAAGATTCCTTGAGATCCTACAGGATACATAACAAAACCTACCGGATTGACAGTGAGCAGTTTTAAAAGAGAAAAATTGAGGTTGCTTTCATCAAGCATTGTTAAGGAGGTAGGATATACATTTCCCCACATTTTTCCAAGTGAAAGGAACATCAAAAATCCTTCTAGTTTTTTGAAAGTGATTGTAGCATAAGGGAATTGTATACATAGAATTTTTAAATTTGGTATGAGACATATACAAATCTCCATCCATCAGAGAAAAATCACAGGGGGAACCTGTCAACACAGTGATGATTCACCAACACCCTCCTGTACTAGAGATATTTATAAGGCACAATTGGATGGGTTTCTTTGAAAAATTGAGGGGATATGATGATGAAGTAGCTAGATATTTGCAGTCAGCTTCAGCATGGAGATCCAGAGGTCAAAGACGGTCCTCCAGAGCTTAGTAGTAGCATCAAGATCATCAGCATCACCATCCAACACCTGCACATCAACATCAACTCAGTAGCAACATGCATGTATCTCCAACAACCATCAGGTAGGTATAGGTATGCAATATTCTTGACCTCTTCTCTTGAGAATATTATAGTTAGAAATTTGTTGTCAATGCGTGAGAGATGAGGTTTTATAAGCTAAAGATGGGTCAGCAATCTCAGCCACCTTCAACTAGTTAATTGCAGCTCACTCCTTCACTCATCCAATGTTGAAAAGTCAAATTATGAAGGGTTATGATTTCAAGGAATGAGGACAACAGTTAAAAGAAGAAATTTTTGCAAATGCAAAGTCACCACAACACTCCAAGCCCTCCATCCACTTCATATTCACTATCTATTCATCATTCATCCATCCCATTTCATTCTTGAGAAAAAACAAGAGGAGCATCCTCTCCATTTTCACAAACCTACACTACTCCCTTTGAGTCCTAGCATCATCATCCAATCCCTCTTCATCATTTCACTCCCATACAGTTAGAAGACCCTGAAAGAGGAGGAATGACTACTACAGGAAGGCAGAATGTTGTTACAAAAGGAAGAAATGAACAAATTATGCTAAATCCCAAGATGGCAAAGCTTAAGAGAGATCTAATCAAAATAGAAAACTCCAAGGCCATTAGGAAATCATCTAAGCCACAAGAGAGAAGAAGAAGGCAACAAAATGAAATGATGCATTCACCATGAAAATAGAACTCAAGTTGCAGTGATAAATAGAGGGTTTCCGAGAGACCTCTAATCTCTTTCTAGCTTTTGTCCAAGGCCTAAAAGATGTTATAAAAATGGGAGAAAGGCATGGAAGTCAAGTAAGGGACTTCCCTAACCTCAAACTATCATTTATGATCAAAATGGCTATATGTAGTTTTAGCATGGTTTCTTGTAGGTTTCCTGTAGTTTTGACAGGAATTACTACAGGATGTCCTAGTTCTCATCTCAATGCAGTTTGAAGGTTTTAGAGGTGTCCAAATGGTGGAACAAGGTAGCAGAAGGTTGATAAGAATGTGGAATACCTTGCCAAACGAAAAAATATTCAAAAACCCATCTTGAATAAGGGGAAGGAAGCAAGCTAATGGTCTCAAGAAACAATGGTTTTCGTTTGCAAAAATATGTTTTTGGGCTTCTCATTGCAGAACTTGCAACCAATATTCTTAATGCATAAGAGAGAGGCCACCAGGGCCATGGATGAGGCACAATGAGGTCACTAAGTTGCTCAGAGGATGAGCAAAACTTTCAGCAGGGGGTATGATGGGCCTCTAAATTATACATAAATTAAGACCCGTGCCTCCAAATTAAACATAAATTAAGGCCTATGACCATCCTTCAACACATTAAACCTCTCTTTATGCATTAGATAATTTATTTTTAACTTTAATATATTCATTAGGAAGGTTTATGAATAATTGGATATTTGTACCTAATATTATTTATTTTTGTGGAATATTATGAGAATATTGGGCATATTATGAAGATTTGGAGGAGATAATTTAGGGAATTGTTCCCTACTTCAGGACGATCAATAATAAATAATAAATCATCAAGATATTATGGAATTATGGCACAGATTGTGGAACTCCAATGATTGAGAAAATATAGGAATGTGTTCCACTAATCAAGGTACCATATCCACTAATCAAGGGACTAGATCCACTAATCAAGGGATTTTGGTGGGGAAAGCTTCCTCCATTCATGGGAAATGATTCCTAATCATTTAATATAAGTACCAAGTCGAATTTTCCTCTAGGGAGATATTTTTCATTAGTGTTCTTGTGGAGAGAACTAGTATTTTTTCAGCTCCATTGTATTTTCTTGCAGAGATGTAATTCTATTGATGAAAATAATGAAGATTGGTGTCATGTTCAGCTTATAAATATTGTTTTCCTCCATAGGTCTCTGAGTTTCCTTGGGCTTGGCCATCCCAGGAGCCTCAAATCCCTTTTGTATCATTTTCTTTCCTTCTTTTCACTTCTTATTCACATGCATCTCTTGTTTTTATTTCTTTCTATTTCTGCATTTAATATTAACGATTTATTGTTGTAGGATTGAGTTAAATAGTTGATGTAAGTTATTTTGAATGATCACAAGCACTATTTCATCCTTGGAAAAGATTTGGAATCTCATAGTAATCGTTGAGCTACTTGGATTAGTCTTCTTATTCCCAAATCTAGATTGCTGGACCTCCTTTTTAACAAAGAACAATAAATTTCTGCTATTTATTAGAGCATGCTAACAAGCCTAAATCGAGTTGGTTATAGTTGCATTAGATAAAAAAAACATTCTAGTTCATAACAAAAAATACCCCATTGCATTTTCACTTGATATGGTTAGGCATTTTTTAGATTTACTAGCTCACTAGTTCTCAAATTTCTAGATTTTCGACTAGTAATGTTTTTTATTTTTTTCTGCATGGGTTAACAAAGGTCTTTTTGAGTGATTCCACTTGGAATAGGTACCTACGAAATCATAGTTAATAACAAAATTTGTCCCATCCAATTTGGATTTGATTGGCTTGGTCATTAAACCCTCACCAATTTTATCATTTCATAAGGAAACTTCTTCAAGTTTTTTGAGCAAATCCATCCATCTCCCAACTTTGGTTTTGAGTTATGAAGTGGTCCTAGGCACTCCCTTGCCTCATTCCATCCACCAGACACCTTCCCTAAGCTTTCCATAACCTTCAACATCCATCCTTTTGCTCTCGGTTGTATCCTGTAGGTTTTTAGTACATCCTGTAGGTTTTCCTATAGTGGCCTATTTTGAGGCCGAATTGAGGGAAAACCTTCAAGAAGCCACACAAGGTCACCTAAGGGTATCCCAAGCCTTCCAAACATCCACCATCATCTCCAAGCCACCTGCCACATCACCAAAAGATATTAGCTTTCACACTCTCACATGAAAAGAAGACGAAAAGAAAAACATATTTATTTTATTCATTTTCATGCACAACAGTAGAAGGTTTGATGGTTTGAATCTGCATGCTTAGAATAGTAGGATTGCATACATGTTAACTTAGCATTCTTTTGAAGCAAATCCTCTTAGAAGTTAGTTTAAAAATGGTGTGTCTTATCATTTGATTTCAATCTCTTTCCTTGTACTTTCTTTCTTACAATTGGTTAAGGTTCCATTTCAAACATTTCATTTTCTACAATTGGTTTATGATTTGACTTTAGTACATGCATTCCATTACATCATGACAGCAAAGGAAGGACACATTGTATGCTTCACATATAGTGCCGATACCTCTTAAGTTTGTACGAACCATGGGTTGATAATTAAAGTTGGTAGCCTTGGGAGTTGCAACATTCTTGTTGCAATACTGAGGCTCATCACACGCGTCCTCCCAGAATAAAGTTGATCTTCCATTTCTAATCTCCTAAAAAAAAATGTTTTTGTATGATTTCCATGTTGCTCCAAGCCAAATTCCAAATTGCCAATCCTTTAATTATTCTTGACATACAAACAAGGTCTTGTGAGTGCCAACTATGTGTGTATTTCACCTTCCATAACAAGACCCAAGGTGATGAACCTTCCTTTAACCAATGCCACCAAAGTTTAGCTCCACATGCTTGTTGACAATCTTCGGGTCCTATAAACCTAGGCCACCTAAAATTTTTGGTTTGCATACCTTGTCCCAGGCTACTAACACCCATTTCCTCTTGTCTTTGTCTCCTCTCCATAATAAATTCCTTTGGATCACCCTTAACTTTTACAAAACTCCTTTGGGAGCTAGGAGTATTGATAAAACATACCTTGGAATCACTTGTAGTACTGCTTTAGTCAAAACTAGCCTTCCAGCTAAGTTTAAGGCTTTATAGGTCCAACATTTAACACTATCTTCCAGATTTGACACAATTTTCTTCCAATTGGATTTCTTTCAAGCTCTGACTGTGACAGGCATGCCCATATATTTTTAAGGAAGACTCTTCCTTTGGAACCCTAAGATGGCTATAAATTTCCTCTATATAGCAATATGCATATTAAAAAAGAAAATCATGGATTCATATTGGTTGATCTCCATACTTGAGGCTTCAGCGAAAGTGCCCAAGATAGCCTTGAATGTTCTAGCCTCCTTCACTATATGAATACTATGTAACATGGTACCGTCTATGAACTATTGGTGTGTTGTTGCTAGGCACCCTTTGTGTAGTTACAGGCCTTTGATATACCATTCCTTGGAAGCAACCATCATTGCTCTCCCTAGACCTTCCATTATTATAAGAGAAAAAGGGGACACATGGTCCCCTTAATGAATTCCTCGAGAAGGAAGAAAGCATTTAACAAGAGCTCGATTTACTAAAATCGAAAAACTAGGGGAGGTGACCAAGGACATGATCCAACTGATCCACTAATTATCAAAACCAAAGGCATTTAAAATGATTTCCATATACTCCCAACTAACCTTATCATATGCCTTAGATAGGTCTAGTTGTATTATCATTCCTACCTTCCCCATACTTTTAAGTGAATGGGCTATCTCATGGGAATGGATAACATTATCCAATATTTTCTTGCCTTCAATAGAGCCAGATTGTTCTTTTGAGATCAAGATAGGAAGAACCATTTTACTGTTGTTAGCTATAAATTTTGATATAATATTATATACAACATTACATAGGGCTATCGGTCACAACTTCTGTGGAGTACTAGATTTTTTCTCCTTCGGGATTAGAGTGATAAATGTGGAGTTCAAAGATTTAAGGATAGTGGTTGAGTCATGGTAGCCTGCCACAACTTCAAAAACAACTTGTTTGACCACATCCCAAAAGGATTTAAAAAATCAATGGTACAACCATCTGGGCCTGGCGCCTTACCATTAATCATCTCTTGGACATCCTCAGCAACGTTCTCCATGGAGATAGGTTTATTTAGATTTCGATTATGCTCCTTTGTAATTAGTCTTGGAATATGCCGAACAATCCCTTGGATGGATTTTGATCTATCAATCAGGGAATCCTTTGTTATATTCTAGAAGTGTTGCACCAACACCTCCTTGATGTACTGGTGAGCTTCTTAAGATTGTCCAGATATGTCCCTAATCATGGGAATTCTATTTGAGTTTTTGTGCTCGATTGTATACCTGTGAAAGAATTTGGTATTCTTTTCTACTTCCTGGAGCCACATGATTCTCGATTTATGTTTCCATAATATTTCCTCTTGTAAGAATCTTTCCTCCCATTTATTTGACAACTCCAATTCCTCCTTCCTTATCGCCTCTTTATACCCCTCTTCCATCAACAATTTCTGTAGGGCTTCCATCTTAAACTCCAATTACTTTTTTTCTTGGAAGATGTTACTGAACTATGTTTTATTCCAATGCCTTAGTTGGGTTTTAATATATATCAGCCTAGACTTAATTTTATACATGTTGGTGCCCAAGATTGGGAGAGGATCCTTCCACCATTTCTTTATGTTCTCCATAAAGAACAGGTAATTTATCTAGAAGGCCTCGAATTTGAATGGTCTATTTTTAGGATTTCCTAGCATTTCAACTGTTAACACCACCAACCAATGATTAGACCCCCTACAAGGGAGAATATTTACATCTATGTCCAACCCTTGTAGTAGTAGATCCTCAGAACGATGAAAATGGTCATATTACTTTGGTTTCTTGATATGTTGATGATCTAATGATAATAGGAAATGATAATGAGTTAATTGAAGTAAAAAAAACATAATTGTCAAAGCAATTTGAGATGAAGGACCTTGGTCAATTAAATAGATTGATGTTTAGGCCTTGAGGTATAGAAAGAATATGGCAAAACACTAATCACAAAAAGAAAGTATACAATGAAGTGTAAGAAGATTAATATGTGTGAATGTGAACAAGTGTTTATTCCATTAGAAAAAAATGTTAATATGAGCAGTGATGATGAAACAAAGAAGTGAATGGTACTTTATATTGATAGTTGTTGGGAAGTATGAATTATCTCACTACAACTAGGACAGATATTGCCTATTTAAGTAGTATGCTTAGTCAATTCATAGCTAAACCTCATTTTAGTCACTAGAAAGTAGAAAAGTGAGTCCTATAATTGAAAGAGATTGTTGATTTTGATATTATGATTTTAACATTGAGTAGATAGGTCATCCAAATTCAGATTAGAAAGGAGATCTTGATAATAGAATTTCAACCATGGGCTATGCGTTTGGAATAGGATCTGAGATCTTGATGATAGAAGTTCAACCATAGGCTATGCATTTGGAATAGGATATGAAATTGTGTCATGGAGAAATAAGAAGCAAACAATTATTTCCTTGTCATCCATTGAAGCTAAGCCAAAAGCATTATGCAATGCCACCTATGAGATAGTTTGGTTGATGCAACTTCTTGAAGATTTGGGAGCAAAGACAAAAGTACAAATAATTATAAAATATGATAACCAAAATTCAATCAAAGTGGCATAAAACCCAGTATATGTCAAAGTATATTGAGACACAATATCATTTTATAAGAAAGAAGAGGAAATTGATTTAATCTATTGTAATACAAATAATCTTTACTAAACCATTTGAAAAAACAAAATTTAATATTTGTAAAATAAGATATATATCTGGTAAAAAATATATTTCTATATAAAAAATATTAAAATAAATCTAAAAATGTATAAATATGAAGAAAGTGTGTAGTGAAATGAGTATCAATTAAATATTTCTATTATTAAGTTGAAATCCAAAATTCGAAAAGTCTCTTGAACCATATTTCCTATAAACTTATTAGATTTATATGCAATAAAATATAAACATTTTACATTTCTAAAGAATAAAATTAAAAAAATGTGCGTGAGAATTCTTATCTTGCTTCTACTTGAGTTTCGTGATCTCTAATTGGAAGTTCGTGAATAGGTTCGAGGGAAACTACAACCAAATCATTAAAAGCATAAGGCAAATGTAAATTTTACAAGGAGATAAACCAATTTGCCTTGGCGATTTAGTGATAGATAAAAACTTATTAGAAATACAAGGCAAATGTATATTTTATAAAAAGATATAACCATAGATTTTATAAAAAGAGATAACCAAATTGTTTTATAAAAAGAGATAACCAAATTGTTTTAGGAGATTAGTGTTACATCAAAACTTATTGGAAACACAAAGCAAATGTAGATTTGAGAAGAAAAACGAGTAATTTTGACTATGCAACTTATAATTACTATCGTATGATAATCTAGAAAATAATTTGAATTTACTACACATCATGACTATTTGCACATGGAAAAACATAATCCAAATAGTTATACCCCACATATATATATTATTGAGAATAACATAGGTTGTATCTTCCAAGGACATCAAATTTGAATTCCATGATACATTCAAGTGTCTAATTGAATTTGATTTTATTCGCTATTGTGCAAAGCTCAGATTCTTTTGCGTAGATTTGTTTTTGATTCAAAACATATGCACAAAAGGAGAAAACACTTAAATCTAATCAATGTTGATTTTTATTGTATTTAATTTGGGTTAGGCATTAAAACACCTGAACAAAAACTCTATAAGGAGAGCTTAAAGCCATTCATCAAATTCTTATTGATCGATTTATGTTTGATGGAAGATGCATGTAATATTTTGTTCACTATGTTATCGATTTGATTCTTTGGTTCATCCGATGACTTTATAGTTATCTAAAAAAATTGACCATTTATTACGTAGAGGTTTTCAAAATAAATTTGGTTGATATTTTCTAAATATTATAAGTTTTGAAGTTTTTAGTGGTGGATTAATAATTTTTTTTGTTAAATTGTAATATTTTATTATTTAAAATGTGATATATATATATATATATATATATATATATATATATATATATAATTTATATTTGTGATTTTAATAAATCTTTTTAAATTCTGAACAAATTAAATTGAAAAATATATTTATAAAATATTTAAAAATCTCTCCCAATTTTTTTAACAAATTTAATTGAAAAGTATGAAAAAAAATTGTGACAAACAAACTATGACAATAACAAACAAACTAAGACAATAATTTCATTTCAATGGGCACAAACGGAAAAGGAGATCTCTATGAATGCCATTGAATTAGAGGAATAAATAACTGTCGCAAAAGATGATAGAGACCGAAATGTTAATTTGGTTAAAATATATTACAACATAAACGTTATGCGAAATTCCATCTACCGCTCCCTTGCACAGTTGGTAAATGGCTTTACATGTACATTCCTTCATTTCATTACCTATAAACTTACTCCCTTCCTCTATCCATATTCCTTTTACAAAATTAACTATCGTCAAAGTATCTTCCTCCAAATTCGTCGCCATCTATCCATATTCCTTTTACAAAACCACCTACCATTAAAGTATCTTCCTCCAAATTCACCGCCAAATTGGCACTCTTCGTAGTTCCTTTGCCATAAAAAAAGCTGAACCAAAGCAAATCCAGATGTATCTTGAGGCAATTTGGCAGGCCAGGGGTAACCCAATGAAATTATTATTGTTTGCTAAATTTGGAAAAGATTAACCTCTCAGAAGAAGAGCATGGGCAAGAGCCTCTCATTATTCACTATCTTCTCCAGTTTTGTCAAGATTTCTTCATTTTAGAGGACCTCCATTTTTGGCGACGAATTATCACTCGGAGACATGGAAAATTCGCATTCCATGGAATTAGTGAAACCATAGGTGTTCTCCTCCTTCACACCAAGGACTCGAGGGTTATATGGGTGGGGGATCACATGGTAGGGTGCAGGGACCTGATGTGTATGATGAGTGTACGATGAAGCAGACATGACATGATAAATCGTGGAGGCCGTTGCTGATCCGGATCACATGGCTCACTAGCTGTGCTTGCATGAATGCCAACTCCGCCTGCAAACTTGCAACCTGTAATACATTCATGACACATATCTTGAGTCCAGAGACACCTGTAGAATTGATTACTAAAAATATAAACAAGAAAAGTTCTGCGAATATAAAGAACAAAAAATGCATCTGCAAGAAAAATTCTGCAAATATAAAGAACAAAAAATGCATCTGCAAGAAAAATTCTGCAAATATAAAAAATAAAAAATGCTTCTGCAGAGGTTATCGACATATACACATTGTATAAATCTCATCAAGAAGCGGTGAACATTTAAGTTACCTATTGCTGCAACACGTAAATGTGCGCAACAAATCCATAGATTGGATGTCAGAATTGTGCCTCTGCCTCATATGATATGGTGACTACTGCGTGGCAACATTCTTTCATGGGAATATGTAGTAAAAGCTTGAATAGATTACTAGCTCCTAAGATTTTATGAACTGTGGAAAAATGAGCAGAGCCTTCTTGAGAGCCGAAGTATGGAGCAAACAGGTTCAGAGTGAAAGAATGAATACAAATTTTTTGTCCATCGAGGAAAGAATGAAATAATGCAGACGCAACCTCAACTCACCATGAGTTGTCTAGTGGAGAGGAAACCAGTGAAGCTCATGTTAATGGAGAGGAAAATAGTGAAGCTCATGTCAATGGCCCGACCCTCGGCGTGTGTGGCCGTGTTTCCATTTTCCCACTTATAATCTCTTTGACCATTCCGCTACCCATCTTCTTTCTATCTTCCAATCTCATTCGAAATTGTGTATGTCTCGTTGGTGTAGAATCAGAAAGAAAGCGATTTGTTGCCTCTTCCATGATTTTCATACCAAACTGGTTTAGAGGGCGGGACTGGCGACCTTTCGCTACATCCTCCCGACATCACCGTAACAATTGAAGAAAGAACATCGGTTGACCGGTTATGGTTATAGAAATTAGAATTTTTTTTACGCAGAATTTAAATTCAAGCTCAAAATTCAAATTCAAATCCGCCTGCCATTAAATGCGTACGTCGTATATATTGGTGGTGTCTAGGGGTTAAATTTGACGTGTAATTTTACCCATCAAACAATTTTTTAATGACCATTTTACTTTTAAATTGCTTTTCATATGACTTTTAATATTTATTTTTATCTCACGTAATATTTTTCACATAAAAACATAATCAATAAAAATTCGTTATTTTTTATTCCTTACTATATTTAGTATTAGTTCGTTAATATAGCACAAATATAGGATGCATCTTAAGTACCAAAATAGATTAATAGATTCTTGAGTAATTAAATTGGGAGTTGGCTTGATAAATAAAATGTATTTCTAAGGAAAAAAAATTCATTTTTCACTAATAAGAAAGCTTATTATATCGATATAATCCAAATTTCCCACTGATCTTAAATCAGATTTCAACAGATCATCATAATTTATATGCATGTTTTGGATAACCTGCATTCTAAATATCTGTAATCCCAACTTTTTTAGTGAATACTTAAACCCATCATTAAGGGCATAAACAATTTAAAAAAAAGTAGAGTAGCAGTAGATTTTAGACTCTTGACAAGTTTATTGTAAAATGGTGATTGCAAAAAGGAAAAAATGGGTGTTTTTTTTCCTTTGTCTTTTGAAGACTCAACATAGTGTATATGAATATTTTTGGACAATTTGCTTAAGAAATATTAGGAATCACAACATTTAGGTTGAGTACTAAACCTCATGGCAGATAGTTGAGACATATTAGAATAACAAAGTTCATAGATTTTGGATTGCCCGTTCAAAAATGGGGTTTAGATTTTACAAAAGGAAGAAAAGGTGCTATTTTTTTCTCATGAATTGTGAGAGTGTCTGGGCTTAGATTCCCCAAAGATTAGTCATACTTAAGGGTCGGCTTGGACTAGGAAGAAATCAGTGACACTAATTGGAAACACCATAATATTGAGGTAATTCCCCGAAGATCGATCATACTTAAGGGTTGGCTTGGACTAGGAAGAAATCAGTGACACTAATTGGAAACACCATAATATCGATACCTCTGTGGTGAACACAATACAAAACTGGGAAAAATAAATAAATAATTTGCACAAAGTTTAATGATTTGGGTAACTATGTTCCTCACATTTTTTATAAGTTCCTTAGAAAAAGGAAGCACCATGCTTGATATCTATTTGAGTACATTTATGTCGAGTTAAAGGAAAAAGTGAAATAAACCCTTCATACAAATAACACAAACTCTGATATTCATTTTTGAGTATATAAGAAAAATATAAATATACCTATCAGAAACAAATACATAGAATACAACATACCAAAATCAAACATCAAATTGGATCAATTAGATAGTCACAAAATCATTGATTTCATAATTTTACTGCAAGCCAATCAATTCCATTTAAAACAACAGTAATACTGGTTTTTCAAGCAAATCTATCAACATCAAAAACCCTTTGGGTTTGTATTTTGATGATTGCCAACAATGAATTAATTGAAGATCAAAACTAGAAGTTTGTAAAAAATCATGTAACTAACCTCGATCAATTGAGCGAGGGTCGAACCTCGGCCATTTGATTTTTCTAGGCTAGTTTGTCCCAAATCAACAAGCATTTCTGACTTTGCCGTATGTACAATATTGTTATATGTTTTAGCTCCTCCATTGTCCACCAACACAGTAGCCAAACAACCTAGAAACTACAACACCCACAACCATTTTCTCATAGAAATCTCCATCTACATTTATCTAAAATGTAAATCTCTTCTCCTACAACTTCTAAGAATATAAAACTCAAAACAGGCCTAAACCCCACCTTCCCTCCGCCTTTCTTGCCCGACCCCTGGCCCATTTGAAATTTGGGTCTCTGTGCTATTCAAAAAGGGAAATCAAGGGGGCTCTGAGAGCTATAGGACAAGCACATGGTCCGAAGGCTCAACGATGGAATCAAACCATTGGATTATCCATCTGGCACATTGGTCAGTTGAAGAACCTCATGCAACCTCCACAAATTGCCACATACAACTTTAATCCCTATTCCCTGCACGACCTTATTATCATAAAATCAACAAAGTAATCAAGGCACACACCTATGTCAACTACTCTCCCATCAGCATGTGTCATCAGAATGTATATATATATTGAAACTTTCAATTTGTTTATATGCCCGTCATTTTGACAATTTCATAAAAACTTAGCAAGTTAAGAATTACATGTTTATTTTGCAATAAACTGTATTTTACGGCTAAAATGGCAAAAAACAAGGAAACACACGTCAATTTCAAAGCCTGGTGGTGGCTGTGGAAATCAAGGCCGAGACGGAGGCAACCAAAAATTCCTCGATGCCCATCCATAGTTACTGCCTCATTTGTATTCAGATGCAGGTCTATGGTCATCGAAATCATCCGTATTTGGATGCAGGGCTATGGTCATCGGCATCATTCATATTGAGATGCAGGGCTATGGTCATCGACATGGTCATCAACTAATCTTCTTCATTCCAGTTGGGTTGTTGACATATACATACCATGCTTATGTATGGCTGAAGGGATGATGGCGATGATCTAACATTCCATGCTAAATGTAGAAACCCCCTCCCCCATGTTGACATCATAGGGGGGCTCTGCACTCTTAGTTATAGTGCTTTATAAAGGTTCCAACTTCATGGTACTAACTCATACTCCCTATGGCCTATGTCCCACATCTATGTCAATTCTTAGTCAATTATTCTCACACTAGGTTTTGAGACTTAGCCTAGGATTCAACCTGTCCACCACCGGCTAACCACTTAATTCCATTGGCTTAGTCCCACAATGAGTTTTATGGCCCTTTGTAATTTTCAACCTTGGCTCCTTTTGTGGCCTAGTCTTCACTTTTTGCATGGTTCCTAGCTAACAATTATCATGTCCTACAATTGTTTCCTTGCCACATGATGCAATTCAAGCTTCCTTCATCACTAGTAACTCTTCCCATAATAAGCCTTGCTTATGGTCATGTGGTTTCACTCTTCCGCTTTATTCATCATCACTGTTGGGCCTTGTCATTTGGGATAAGTTTCATTCATGGAACCCTTCATGATTTTTTCAATCACTTGCTTGCCGAACCATAAACCACACCCTTGTGGAATGCCACCCCAACCCCCAACCCATGAGGTTCATATAACATTATAAAACATGCATAAAACACATTAAACCCATATATACACCAAACATTAGAGATATATAACACATTATATATATAGATATAATTTGGCATTCATCACTTTGTTTAATAAAGTATGTCATACACATAAATTTATAAAATGAATACTTCATTGTAACACATTTAAAAGCTGGAACAATATTGCAAGATGCAAGATACTAATCAATCCCTTTTCATGCACATCCATTACAATGACATGACTTTCCAGTCTATTGTACAAGACACCATTCCATAGGAAACAATTGAGAGAAACATTCCAAAAAGAAAAACGCATGATGCAAGATACTAATCAATCCCTTTTCATGCACATCCATTACAACTACATGACTTTCCAGTCTATTATAGAAGACACCATTCCATAGGAAATAGTTGAGAGAAACATTCCAAAAAGATAAACGCCCATAAGGATTCGAGTAAATGTCTTTTAAAAGCCAAGAGACATTGACTCTCATGCTTCAAATAATCATCAACTTCACCAAAAATAGATGATAAAATACACAAAACAAGTGTCGAACAATTGAAAATCTGAATGAAAAAACTTAATGTAGACATTTGCATAATACTCGTCATGATCCATCTCTCTTGCTACAAGGATCTATATTGCCTCCTTGATTTCAACATTGTAGTCATCTTCTATGGGTGATATTTATCTTGCCTCTTGGGCTCATGTAATACATAGTTCATATGGAAATGGAAACAAAGTCACAACTAAAAGCCAGGCTACATAGTGTGTAAGACCAGCTATGGAGAGCTAAGTGGAAATTACTAATTAGTGATAGTCCACTTAAGCATAAAATTCCAACAAGAAGCAATCTTTGGATTCTTCTAGAGACATTTTTTAATACCTAGTTATAGACAAGTTGTTTGGTGAAATGATTATGTTGTTTCAAAGGATGACACAACTAATATGTTGGCCTCCACCTTCTATGTATCATATGAATAAATGGTCTTACAATTTCAATAAACATCATGATTCAAATCAGATAAATGGAGTTTCATGTGTCACTCGTACACATAATCAAATTTATCCATAATAAAAAGTAAGATAAATCACTTAATATGTTCGATACAATTGTCATAAACGTCGATTTGGAATAGTGCTCTAGATTTAAAATTCAAACAATTGTATGTGAATCCCCAATATCTCAAAAAATTCCAAATGTAGGTTTCTTTGTAACAACCCTCTTATAATCTACGTATTTACTAAAAGGAAAGAGCAAGAGGATTATTTTTTATAACTTAACAGTACAATGCATACATGAACTTATTATCATGGCATGATATGTAGATATATTTTTGTATTTTCCAAAAGGAAGCAAAGGATCGATGATAATTTTGATATATATCCACCTTTACAATGGAAAACTACGCTTAAATTTATTCCTCATGAATAGAGTTGCTATCGAGATCCAATATATCACATTCCCATATGGGACATTGATCAAAAGCTTTTGTTATATATGTATATATATATTTTGTTATAACAACACATATTTTTATAAAACTCAAAAGCATAGATTTGATTTTCTCTCCCTCTCTCGTTTAATAATTTTTAGAAAATAATGGTCCTATGGAACCCTTAGAGCATGTATATTAAAAGGGACTCATTTTTCTTGAATATTGGGCATGATGGCTAAGTATCACATCTACAATTATAATGCTCGATTTTCTTGACTATAATAACATTACAAATACACACCATGATTCCTTATAAAAATTGTATCACTCATTTTATATTTGTATCGACTTATCACAAGTTCCATGTACATGTTATATATATTCTGAAAACCAAGTATTTTTGAAAAAAACATTATGAAGAGTGAGGTAATGAAATTAATATACCAATTATTTATTTATATATATATTGGTATATAAATAAATAATTGGTATATTAATTTCATTACCTCACTCTTCATAATGTTTGTTTCAAAAATACTTGGTTATTAGAACATCTAGTTAATGAATTGGAGCAACATGGAATCCTGTTTTGTTATACCAATACATTGGTCCTTGGACAAGTGATTAACATACAAGTGAGTGCAAAATATGTTGTGACTTGCCTTGCAATGGTTGTTAATTCTAGCGGCCAAGATGTCTTAGACCTGAGATGAACGACATGATTGAACTAGGGTTAGTTTTGGGTGAAATAACACATGGTGTCTCTGTCATCCACTCTCATTTGCACACCTAAGAGTTTAAGGCAGATCTCTACAACTTCGAGCCATTGTTCCATTGTTATGAGGTTCCTTTCCTTTCTCCATTCAAAAGTTGATATTAAAATTAAGGAAAGTTACAAGCTATGCTCACATTCATGAGTGTTCCAAATGTAGCTACAAGAAGGTTAATTATCTTTACTATAGTAGTTCATTTACCTGTGCAACTTTAGAAAGTCTCCAAGTGGGAGATTCTTTGGTTTGGATTCTAATTATCTTACTAATTTAAAGGTATTGTTTCTGCTTCCTTTGGATCCTAGTCCATGATAGGGCAGTGTGAGGGGGCTTCCCCCCACCACTGTTGTTGTTGGGGAGGTGTTATAGGCATTTTTGGGCACTGTAACCCCAAGCATAAAATGTCCATAAACAAAGGGCTCCTAAGTCCCTAAAAGTGTTGTTCTAACCCCTAAAGGAACAAGGTCAACTGATTACAACTTCTCCCAGAAGTTCTCCATGAAAAACTACTCAGAACTGGTCAAAACAGGATCATTTCACTTGCTCCATAGGCAAAGTGCATTGCATCTCACCTAAGTACACTCTGTGGGTGCGTTTCATTTCAAAAATCCCTTCTATGGGGTGCGATGGGCGAGAAGTGACAAATGGCAGTGTCAATCCACGAGGTGGAGAGGCATGGAATCTTCTAGAAACTTCTCCTGTGACACTTGCCTCACTGAATTTGACCAAGGATGAGTAAGAGATCATAAATCTCCAAGTGGAAGCAAGAACTATCAGAGGGAAGGCACTAATCAAATCACAAGCTGACTCATCTCCCTTACAGATATCTATATATGGATCCCTCATCCCAGAGATCCAGAGGCTGGAATTTTGCATCTTGTAAGGAATTGTTGTTGGTTTCTTGAGACAATGTCATAGTGTTGGGTGATCTAAGCTTTGTATGAGGTGAAGAAGGGCTTACTTGCTGAGAGGATGATAATGGGTCAGAAAAACTAGTTGTAACTCTCTTGGCTCTTTCTTGATTATCAATAAAAGCTATTCAAGTTTTCCTCCATACTCTTGTGTCGTTTATGTTTTATGCATTTTTATGGTCAATTTACATCTGATCCTAGATTGTTTATGATAATAGATCCATGTTCTTGTATAGTGTTATGCTACTTTGATTCTACAGGTACTCTGTGAAGCTGGGTGTACAAGGAAGAAAGCAGCAAAGGACTATCAAAAGAGAGAGGAATCGAACTAGGAGCCAAGCGCAAGACAGAGGTTGGTCTCCTTTATTCTTCTCTCATCTATCTTTCATAAAGGAAAAACGAAAGTAGCTTTACTTTGTTTGTTTCTAAGGTAGCTACCACACCTTAGTGGGATTAGTAGTTCTGCATAGACACTTTTCCCTGTAACAAAATGGCGACTCCGCTGGGGAGCGACTAGGTTGTTTGTTTATCTACCTTGTTGTTTACTTTATAAACTTACAGACGGAGCCTGAAGTCGAGCCAGGTAGCTTTCGAACTGCATTTTCTATGCAAATGCAAAGTAGATAAATGCCACTTCAGTCAATCTCTGGGTTTTGTTTATGAATTAAACAACTGATTTACAAACTCTCTAATTGCCCTTGTGGTGGCTCTAGTAACCTCCTTAGATCTACCCCTGTTGTTGATTTACTGATTACCACTTGCTCGACCAAAACCCCTGAACTGAATTGCAAACTGTGACCCGGAACCCAAGCAAAGTCTCGTCTCTAGCCCAACGTAGTCTTTGTTATGTGAATCTGAAATTCAGCGCACTTCCCGAGTGTAGTAGGTGCGCTGCATTTCAAATTCACTGTGTTACAGGTGCGCTGATCAGACTAGACATTGTTCTTGAATGTTGGTTTCTGTTCATTCTTTTCAGTTCTATTCATGAGTTTTGCTGCCTATGGTTAGTACACCTCTGTTTGAAACCCTTTTCCTTACTGATATTCCGCCTCCATTGTGCAAAGAACTGTAAATTTTTTTGTGTATTTGTTGAGTCATTTTCAGTTCTCCTTTGCAAAAAAGTAATGTAATTGTACTGTCGTTTCTTGATTTGAAAGTGTCGCAAGTGTCATTTTCAGTCATACAAGAGAGTCTGATCACTCTTGATAGTCGATTACCCTGTTACTATTGTATTTGATCTGAATTCGTAGTTTTTCTAGTGTCGAAAGCAAGTATTCATTTCCAAATCGCAAAGTGTTGTGATTGTCTTCATTTTTTATTTTGAAAAGAAACTTGTAGTAATTGTCACTTGAAAAGTAATTCAGATTTGCACATTAGCTTTCTTTTTATCATTCACATATTAAGAAGGCTGAAAACAAATACATGCATGTGCATCTGCATTTAGACTATTTGATTGGTTTGATTTAGGACAGTGCATATAGTGTGTGCTCTTTGCTCTTTGTCGAAATAATTCTGTCTTTCTTTCCTTAGTAGCTAGGATTTTCATTGCACAAAGAAGATAAAAGACTGTTTATCATCTTAGATTACATTTTAGGAATTGTACATCTACATCACGCGGTGAACCTGAAAGGCAAATTTCTTAAGCAAGATCAACTATAAAATAAATTTAATGAATCTAACAACGCTTTGGAACCTAACGCACAACATCTAGAAGTCTAGGCTAGAGACGTATTCCGGTGTCGTAAAGCCTGGTAACTGTTGTTCTCACTGTTGGTTGGGTGATTCCTCCACTTTGAGACGATAAGTGCCAGTACGGACTTGTGCTCCCATGTACCGTTGAGTATATTTTGGGAGACCACAATAGGCTTAATCCTTTATCCTTAGGAAGCCGTGTCTGCCGCCCTATCGATCGCAATGCACTGAACACAACATTCGGGAAGATTGACTGCCTTACCGCAAAAAGTATTCTGCAGTTTTACGATTGCTTTGGTAATCCCTCTGCCTAGATTTCCAGAGCAGTCCCTTTCATTCCTTTTCAGACTCCTTAACAGAAAAGGTCCATCTGAGCACTTGTCACTTCAGGCTCATTAAAAATCGAAGGCGACTAGAGTCATCTTTTGTTTTTTCTCGACTCTTTAAAATTGAAAAAACAAGTTGTGTCAAAGCGTCTAAAATTTATTTTAAATGGAATAATCATCACCCTTTCCTACGTTGATCTTAGGTTGAGAAAATAGAATCCACCAACCAAGGAATTCCCCTTGGAGGAAATCCTAGTCCCTTCTCCTCTTGGGGAGATGTTGGTGCACCCCATATGGCCACATTGTCACTTCCAGGATTGACAATCGGCTTGCCCGTATGGCTCTTCTCAACCTCTGTCGTTCAGAACACTGCAATTCCTGAGCAATCGAATTAGCAATTAGACGATTCCAAAGTTACCCCCCAACCCTCTACTTCCTCCAATTCTTCCTCTCCTCCTTCCTCTTCGCTTGATGGGGCTGGTAAAGCCAAAAATCAAGTACCTGAGAAGAAGAAGGAAAATAAGAAGAAAGAGAAGAAGAAGAAGGAGCCAAAAGAAAAAGGGGGCAACCAAGCGTCATCTAGCGAAAATCCACACACTTCACCGACCAGGCCTAAATCGCCATGTGTCATTTGCAAAGGAGACCACTATCACCGAGACTGTCCTTGCATCCCTCGGATCTTAAGGGACTAGTCTCCTCGTTTGCACAACCCGGTGTCGTCAACCTCTGATGATCATGTTGAAAACACACTGTCGACTAGTGAAAGTGAAGGCCCAGGATAAAAAGGAAAATATAGATTTCCTTGTAAACTGTGCGAAGGTGATCATGCCGTCCACCGTTGTCCCTTCTTAGACGAGGCTAAAAGAGTTTTGGACGATCATCCGGTTTCACTGTTACGACTTCCTCCTGGATATAAAAAACTCTTGCCGAGTCCGTCGCTAGTTGAAAATCCAGCTGACCTGCCCAGGTGGTCAGCTGAAGCGTCTACCATTGAAGACAAACAATCTGAACCCATACTAGACGAAAGTCAAAAGGTTGAGGCGGCAGTTGACCCAGTCTTGCCTTCAGAGGTTCCATCTTCAGATGATACAGTCACAGAAGAGAATAAGGATGACACCGTCCAAATTCCTTTCGTAAGCACAGACTCCGATGAACATGGGGGCAATTTACCCATTCCTTTACCGCAGGAAGGAAGTTCGTCAGAGTCGTACCCAGCCGTCTATTCAGTCCCACCTCCAAGCAACCTAGTTGTTTCCTTTGACTGGAATCAACTAGGCAGACCCCGTTTACCGACTAGTGTACCATTCCAAATTATTGCTCAAATATATAGAATGGTTATGGCTGGTACCATTATAGATGAAGGGGCTTCTGTGAGTATCCTTTCCTCGACTGCTTGGAAAGCGCTTGGTTTGCCATCGCTTTTGCCTGAGATGAGAAATCTAACAGGCTTTGACAAAGGGACCAGTCGACCGTTAGGGATCCTTCCCAATGTGCACATAACATTGAGAGGGAAAACCATTCATATGAATGTAATGGTAGTCCAAGGACCCCTGGATTATAATCTACTCCTTGGATGAGACTATATTTATTGCATGAGAGCCATTGTCTCATCACTCTTTAGAGTAATGTGTTTTCCGCACGAAGGAAGAGTGGTCAAGCTCGTAGACCAGCTTTCATTTCCTGGATCACGCATAGCAAATAGTCATATACCATCCCTGAATGGTCTTTTCACACAAGGAATGCCTCATCAATCTCCAGTCCGTCCACCTGATGAGCACGAGTGATTCGGGGGACATGACTGAAACCCAAGGGGCATGCACCCTGGTCTGCTTCGGCAGGAAAACTTCGGGTATAGGATAGGTTTCTGTGAGAGATATATGACTAATCTGTACTCCCATCCGTGATTGGAAAAGGGGGTTAGACTAGAATAAGATTCCCTCGTTAAAGTTATGTGAGTGGATTGTCTCACCTTCGTCTATTTCGGTAGACATCGCTGAAGAAGTGTTTTGTTTGCGCTGTGAATAGAACAATCTTTGGTAACCTGAAAGAGGTAGACCTTTCCTGATAAAACAAATGTTTTGTCGGTAGAATAAAAGGTGACCTTGAAGCTTTATTTTATACCTGGGGGCATGCAAACCTTTTGACGTGCAAGCGAAGAGCGACCATTTATTTTTTAAATTTGTAGGTCCTCTAACCCTTTAAACTCGTAGGATTGGTCGTTTCCTAACTTGCATAAAGAAAGGATGTGGGACAAAACTCTAAAAATTGCCGTTTCATATATGAGACATTCTTATTATACGACTGGATTAATCGAGCAGTTTTAGCACATAGTTCAAGCTCGTTAAAAAATAAACATAAGCAATGAGCAAATGTTTCCCCCAGCATTTAAGCTCAACAAAAAATGAACTGATTCCCGGTAAATAATCATCGTGAATGTAGTACTTCAGCCTTAAAAACCCTTGGTCGTGTTCCCATCATCACCTCCACTCTGTATTGGCCGATCATTCACCTCCATTTGATTGTTTACCCCTTTCGAGGAACAGTTGCGAAGAGTGATCCCGCTAGCCATCCTTGTAACACTACCGTGATTGGAAAATTCCAAACCTTACCTGGAATCAATTGCTACCCAATTTTATCACTCGTTCCTCAAAAGACGAGTCTCCTTTAAGCTCTTTTCAACTGACTTGTAAAATATGAAAAGATTGCCGAGCCATTGGCCTCTCCAGCTCATTAAAGGGACTGGAAGTGTTATCCCTCCTTTAGATTTTAATCTTTTTGGACCTGAGGGATTATTACACAAAAAGATAGAGTGCTTGTTTTGTTCGGCTCGTTAAAAGTATCGAAAATTCATCCCTTCTGTATTGTTTTATACTTTTTCGGACTTAAGGGATTAGATGACGAAAAAAGAATTTTGGAGTTTCCTTTACGTCCCTTTTCAGACTCTATAAAATTGAAAAGGATTGAGTCATCTTTGTCGTTAAACTCGTTAAAACCTAATAGCGACAAACTATCCATAGCAGACAAGAATGAGTTTCACTATCGCTAGGCTTGTTAAAACATAGCGATGGGTTTGCTCGAAGGGAAAATTATAGAACAAGCATATGTTATCCTCCTCAAGCATGAAAAAAATAAAGAGGTACTGGTCAACAATCACTGGGGAAAAATTGGGAAGAAAACTTGAAGAAACTTTGTTGGTAGCAAGTCGCTCTTGAACATGACACTTTCACTCCGCATCCAAGTCGGGTTGGGTTGTTTCATTCACCGTTCACATCACCATGGTCCCATCACACCATCCAAATTTGGGGTTAATGCTACCAATCCATCACGTCAGTGTCGTCGATATGTTCAAGAGAAGTCACTCAGAGAATTCACCTGTGTCTCACCCACTGCAATACATTTACGCTCCATTCTTTCATGACCGCCACCCTGAACCTTATATCACCAGATCGTTTTCACCTCCATTAAAATCATTTGCTCCGTTCCGTGTCATTGATGTGGAATTCATTAAGGCCCTCCTATGATGGATCGCTTCTTGTCAACATCAGCTCATTATCCAAGAAGTTGATCTAGGGACACCCCTTTCAGTACTTTGAAGCTTGCATGCCTCAATGGCAAGTTTCTCACTTCCGACGATAGGTTTACATCAATGGCCTTAGACCGAAAGATTTTGCGTGGTGTTCGACGCCAAGTCCTTTATTCACCACGTGAATTGTACTGCAGTACCTTGAGGGTCATTATCATTATCGGTGATTCCTCTCGCGCCTATTAACAACTTACATCATTGGCTGGTAATTAGGCGATGTCTTTCCATGTTCGACTCCAGAACATCTCTCACATGGATCGACTTGTACTTCGAGTGAAGATCGAACGAGATTGAAGACCCTGGATCTAGTTCCATCCATCCGGGCTGCGATATATATTTAGGGAAATAAAGACATCAAATGTACATCGTTGCTGCACAGATAATCATCCAATCAAAGGGATGATGGCTCTACCAGAATCATCAGTCTACACTCAGACGATTGTCTGTCCTATGCACATGAAAATGAATTTATAAAGCTGAGCATGGGAATGCTCGCCTCAGCTAGATCATGAAAATATTATGAAGAAAATGTATTGTATTGTATCTTATTATAGGTCTCCTCCCAGCTTGAAAGAACTTCGCATCCTCATGATAAAGCATTTCACCCGACATCAAAAAAGATTAATAACCTCATGCTTTAGGGGGCAACTGTTATAGGAATTTTTGGGCACTGCAACCCCAAGCATAAAATGTCCATAAACCAAGGGCTCCTAAGTCCCTAAAAGTGTTGTTCTAACCCCTAAAGGAACAAGGTCAACTGATTACAGCTTCTCCCAGAAGTTCTCCGTGAAAAACTGCTCAGAACTGGTCAAAAGAGGATCATTTCACCTGCTCCATAGGCAAAGTGTGTTGCATCTCACCTAAGTACACTCTATGGGTGCGTTGCATTTCAAAAAGCCCTTCTATGGGGTGCGATGGGCGAGAAGTGACAAATGGCAGTGTCAATCCGCGAGGTGCAGAGGCATGGAATCTTTTAGAAACTTCTCCTGTGACACTTGCCTCTCTGAATTTGACCAAGGATGAGTAAGAGATCATAAATCTCCAAGTGGAAGCAAGAACTATTAGAGGGAAGACACTAATCAAATCACAAGCTGACTCATCTCCCTTACAGATATCTATATATGGATCCCTCATCCCAGAGATCCCGACGCTGGAATTTTGCATCTTGTAAGGAATTGCTGTTGGTTTCTTGAGACAACATCATAGTGTTGGGTGATCTAAGCGTTGTATGAGGTGAAGAAGGGCTTACTTGCTGAGAGGATGATGCTGGGTCAGAACAACTGGTTGTAACTCTCTTGGCTCTTTCTTGATTATCAATAAAAGCTATTCAAGTTTTCCTCCATACTCTTGTGTCGTTTATGTTTTATGTGTTGGTATGGTCAATTTACATCTGATCCTAGATTGTTTATGATAATAGATCCATGTTCTTGTATAGTGTTATGCTACTTTGATTCTACAGGTACTCTGTGAAGCTGGGTGTACAAGGAAGCAAGTAGCAAAGGACTATCAGAAGAGAGAGGAAGCGAACTAGGAGCTAAGCGCAAGACAGAGGTTGGTCTCCTTTATTCTTCTCTCATCTATCTTTCATAAAGAAAAAATGAAAGTAGCTTTACTTTGTTTGTTTCTAAGGTAGCTACCACACCTTAGTGGGATTAGCAGTTCTGCATAGACACTTTTCCCTGTAACAGGGGGTGCCTAGGGGGGTGGATACAACCACCTAGTTGCCCCCTGGTGGGGCTTTGGGGGCAACACCTGCGAAGTGAAAAACTAGAGAAAATTTTCCCTGTAAAATATTTTAATTTCGTAGTCAATATGGCCCATTCGTTAGGGAAAATACATGATGGTAGAGGTTCTTTTAATTTATGGATTTTTTCACTAGAAGGAAACCCTTACTTTATATGAGGGAATTGTATTGTGGCTATGGATTATTCTGGGTGGGGAAAGAGAGGAGCCTATGTGGGAGAAAATATGAAATTGCACACGATTTGCTATAGGTTGTATCCCCTCAGTTTGTTGAATAATATAAAGGAAGGACTAGTTATTTCTCTATGGATGTAGCCAAAATTGGGCGAACCTTGTATATTTGCGTATTTCTTCTTTTATATTTTTCCATTTTTGTGTTTCTGTGATATTTTATGTATTGCATTTCTCTATTATTTAATTTCCAATAGTCCCTTCGAACCCTAAACAATTTTTCATTACTTTTCCTGCTTTCTAAAGCTTACCTTTTTGTGACATCTTAAACAAGATTTTGGCACCCTAAATTTCCCATGAAAGGTAATGCTCTTTGTTGAAATTCTTCTACTTACAATTTGGGTTTAGGGTTCTCTTATACCAAAGCAATTTATTTTATTTAAATAATACCTACACTCCTTCACCCTTTCAGGTACTTCCTCTCAATGCTTAGAATGCTTAACATGGCTATCACTTCAAAGTTTTTTTTGTGGTTCTTTGTTATGGCACGCAACCCTCCTAGGTTCATACACTATTTTTGTTATGCTTAAGAACATTTTACCTAGTTGATCAAAACCTTACCTAGGTTCTTTGAATGATTAGGGTTTTATTCTAAATGAAAAGGACTGCTTCCATAAAAATTCTCTACTCTCCCTAAGATCTTTTAGAAAGCCTGCATGTGTATAAATTTGTGCTTTCATCATACATGTTTAATTTATGGGCTAGTTGGCCTCGACAAATAAAGTTTCAACTGGTATCAACTCTAAATATATTTGTAATATTGGGGTTATTTTTTTCTCAAATATTTTAGCGTTGACCATGAATGTAACCCTTCTATATATATTTTTTCATAGTTTTTTGTTTTCTTGACTACCATTTTAAATAGTTATTATAGTAACTTTATTATGGTTGTTGACATCTTTCCAAAATGCCTCCTTGATAAATTTTCACATATATTTTGTTTCTTCAATCATCTTTACCAAGTTACTCAATGCAAATGACTCTATACAGAAAATAAAATAGTCATGATAGTCATCATCTCTCTTTAGTCTGTTATTTTAGCATTCTGGTTGTATATATATATATATATATATATATATATATATATAGTTGTGTGTGTGTGTGTGTGTGTGTGTTTGTGTGCGTGTGTGTGTGTATTTTTAAAGGTATGGTGTTGCATGTAGTGGGGCGAATTTTAGTAGTAATTGTCCTTGCTGTGTTTTCTTTCTTGAGATTGCTGGTGTCAAATTTCACTATGAACTGGTATGCACATTATTTCTAGGCAATGCTTATGTTTGTTCCAAGTTCTCTTGTTGGCTTATTATTTCCAAAAGCAATTTGGAGAGACTCATTATATAATAATATGCCTAACATTGATACGGATTCTAAAGAGAAATGGGCGAGAAATTTGGGAGAAGTCACCTTTTATGCTATAATTACTTGTCTACTGGACTTGGTGGAAGCATTCTGACATTTGGTGTGAAGTAATTTTTATTTTAACGTGGCCAGTTTTCTTTGGTCAACATTTTCTTAGGTGGCACATGGATTACATTATTCCACTCTTTTTTCCTATTGAATTTTCTCTCTACTTTGGTGGAGTTTGTTTCCAGTTTCTGATTGAAAAGATGTGAATGTTTGGTTCTATCCCATAACCCTATGGATATCATGTTTTAGCTATTATTGTTGGCTATGTGACTAGAATTATTGTTGGATGGTGTGTTGGCCTATCAATCCCCATTGTGGGGAGTTAGTTATCAAATCTTGTACCACTACAGTTGCTTGTACACTCAGTTGATCCCTATTGTGGGGAGTTGGTTAAAAATCTTGTACCACTACAGTTGCTTGTACAACTGAGTGTTGTTGTAATGCCATTATCTTCTCAATTTTTCCCATATAGTGTTACTGCTCCAAAGAGGATTTATTTTCAACACATGTTCCAAACTACAGGGAACAACTTCTTACATTCTTCATATGAATTGGGAATTATAGATGCTAATACATAGCTTTTTTTATTGAAAAATACACCTATGCTATCTGATGTTGAGGAGAATAAACTTTACAGGACTACAAAACATTAGCCTTTGCTAATTTTAGTGAGGAACTAGTGGTTATAACCGAAGGCCCCATTGATGGTAAAATTATAGGGTTGACAATGGATCCAATATATCAATAAAAACTAGGGCAAAAACTAGCTACAATAGGATTATTTCTAGAATAAAAGACTGGTTTCCCTCAGGATGGAAGGATGGTTGGCATAAGGGATTTTATACATCATGTTAGGAGGGGGTGCTTTATCCTTCGAAATGTGAATTCATAACTTACAGGATTTATAATTTACTTTTGCAATGTGGTACAATATTAGGTTGCAAAGAAATGAAACAAATATTGTGTTGAAGCTTTTCAGGTAATAGAAATGTCATTATCGCAATGTGGCCTTGGGATCCAGGCAATTTTATGAGGGATGGTTTAAATCATAGTGGATTTCTTTGCGGTATGGCAGAGTGTGACAATGATGCTAGGTTCAATTGTGTTGGAGCATTCTACAGGCATATTTGAGATTCTGGTATTGATATGCAAGTTCTAGATTGCTTGATTACTTGAGGGAAAACAATCTTGAGAAGGGAGGACTGTAATGTCCCTTTCCAAATGATTACTTATGGTTGAATGACCTGAAAATCATACCTTTAAAAAAGTTGAACTCTAGCTAGCCGCAATTGCATGATATAAGTTATAAACCATCATTCCAAGTCTCCCTCTCTTGCTTCAGACATAAGAGTATCACCATCATCCTTTTCCCTTGTAGTAGCTCAGTTGTTCCCCTGAACATCATTTCCCTCATCTGGTCTACTAGAAATAGTCTCTCTACTATTTGCATGACCAAATCTTATTTCAACTTGAGCTTGCTGAGTTGTTGAAAAGGAAGCCCTGAATGGCCCCGCAAAAGAGACCTCAAATTTTGTTCTTGTCCCTCTACCACTACCATTGATATTAGCTACTTCATGGCAAGAAATGTAATAGCACCACCACCACCAGAAGCTTCTCATTGATTTGGGGCAATACTACTAGTACCGACCGTGGTATTTCTAGAGCTCATTTCAGGCCTGAAAGATTCATTATTATTGTTATTTGATGTTCCAAAAATACCTTGTGAAGAAATCCCATCAATATTTCCACCATGCCCATCTGATGTGCCGCCAGAATTCTGAACCCAAGGAGAGCTTTGCCCACGGGAGTGAGCCTGCTCATACTCCACGTCATCTGTGGGCATCTCATATCGACAAACTGGACAAGAATTATGTTGTTCAAGCCATGGAAGAATGCAAATGAAATGGTACATTTTTTATACGGTTTCTGTCTTACTTCGATGCCCACTTCAAATTCATCCTTACATACTGCACACTATCTTACTTTAGTGCCCCCTTCAAATTCATCCTTGCATACTGCACACTATGTAGAATCTGTAACAAGAACGTCTTGGGTAATTTTAATGGTCGACACAATTCATATGGAAGCTTTGGGTGATTTTAATGGCCAACATTGTTCCTATAGAAGTTTTGGAGGCGGAGGGCATTATAATATAATTATAATTTTTAAAAAATTTAAATAATATTTAACTTTTAATATATTATCATATTACGATGATATATTTTAAATGTGATTTGATATGATAATATACTATAGATGAAATTGGATTAGAGTTAATGTATTTTTGTAAAAATCAATATTGATTATGTAAAATATGTATAAATTTTACTTTCAAATATTAATGGTACTTTTTCTTTAACTATAAGCCAATAAGAGATTCAAGTATTTAAAAGAAATGCACATTTTTTAAAGAAATTGTGTAAAATCTTTTTAACATAAAGAATGTATTTTTAGTATTTTTTAATAATAAAAAAATTATGATATTTTTTTTATTATATTTTTTTTTTATATTTTCTAAGTTTGTTAGAATTTTTTTAAAGAGTTGTATAATGCTTGTGGATGATTGTTGTTTTTCATAGTTTTACATAATTTTTTTCTCTTATTCCATTATTCTTACTGTGCTAAATCCATAATTTGTTGGAGTAATTTGGACTAGGTCTGTGGTCAAACTAGTGACTACTACTATAACAACAAGAGTATATCCAACAACCAATTAACTAGATATACCAAGAATTTATCCGACAGGCATGAGAAAGTCTCCCAATAGTCCTCAACAACAAAATTCAATTGATAACAATGGCAATCATGAGAATCAGACAAATGTCATGGGTGTACATCAGGACAAATGTCAAATGGAGATGAAAAGGGTATTAGACAATGCTTAGCCTGACCAATTTCAAAAAGGGACACCTTTGGTGTAATTAAGGCTTTTCATATACAATGGATTAAAGTAGGGAGGGGAGATTATGGTATTGAACTAATTATTTTTAATTAAAATTTATAAGTCATGTAAATAGAAGTAAATTATCTAAAATAATTAGTGGCAATTTATGTCCATGGGGCATATAATAGATGATGGTAGGGTGTATTGTTAAGGCATTTTGTGGTGTTAAGGTCAGTAATTTGAAACCTCATAGGTAAAAATATGGTCATGGTAGGGGCGGGTGTGGCCTAGGCTAGGTGATCATGTCATGTTGCAAAAGGAGGTGTTGGCTCACTCCCATTTTCGATAATTTGTTAACCTTTGAATTTAATTCCTTGTGAATGTGATCAAATGATATAACCCTAAATATTCTAATAAGCTCCATAATTCTAATCATCCTCTGATCTAATAACGAAGTGTATAAGGAAGTATAGCCTTTCATCCACTCTATAAAAGCTTTTGAATCCCCTATCACTTGCAAGTTTAGATTGTTGAAGTGACACAATTAAAATGACTAACATAAATGACTAATTCATATTATTGTAGTTCTTCTTAGATAGCCATATTTTTGTTCCTAGACTAAATTAGTCATTCATGTTAGTAATTTTTAGTAGTATTACTTATTAGCTAGTCGTACATTTTAACTCAAGACCAAACTAGTCATTTACGTTAGTAATTTTTAGTTGGGTCTCTTAATATTTCTAATTTTTTGTAGTATTTCACTTGAAAAAGTTGTGGTGACTAATTTTTTTAGCGACTTAGTCACTAATTCCCCATTTTATACCAGTGCCCTACGAGGTTTCCAGGGTATATCAATGTATAATCATGTGATTGTTAGTTGTGTCATTTTTATGATGTTAATTCCTTTCATGTTGTGATGCTTATATTATCAAGTCTGTGATTTATTAACTAAGTTAAAAGAATCATGGAAGCGATGCATGGTTACAACATGAAATTTGATTTAATGTGCTACAACAAATGGTATTTAATGGTTATGTAAATCACTATGCTTTTACTAAATATATTCATATATGTAATGGTGATGGTTGTTTTAATTATCATTGAGGGAATATAGAAAGTAATTTAGAAAGTTACACATTGGTAAATGCCGAAAAAATTTCCTAACTCTATGCATTTTCATGTGAGGTTACCAGGGGATGTTATGATTTAACCATAATGTCTAAACCATAGTAACTATTATGTATGAAATATATTATGTATATGTATATATAATACATATAATACACTTGAGTCCAACGATACAAACCATGCATCAAAACATCAATTAATATAAGCATTCAAACATATTATTTAAATTAATTTGGTGGGGCCTACCACAGTTTCTACTATGCTTGTGTGTAATCCAACCACCCTATATCATAACACATATATGTATAAAATTTATAATGAGTCCCCCCCTTGCTCGGGTCATCATTGTTCAGTGTCATAATCATGGTTCCAATTATTTGGTCAACCTTGTTCATCTAATGTTGATAAACTCCCTCGATGATCTCACGTTCCATGCTAAATGTAGAAACCCCCCTCCCCCATGTTGACATCACAGGGGGGCTCTGCACTCTTGGTTATAGTGCTTTGTATAGGTTCCAACTTCATGGTACTAACTCATACTCCCTATGGCCTATGTCCCACATCCATGTCAATTATGAGTCAGTTATTCTCAAACTAGATTTTGAGACTTAGCTTAGGATTCAACCTCAGCATCACCTAGTAACCATTGAATTCCATTGGCTTAGTTCCACAATGAGTTTTGTGGCCCTTTGTTATGTCCAACCTTGGCTCCCTTTGTGGTATAGTCTTCACTTTTTGCATGGTTCCTAGCCAAACATTATCATTTCCTACACATTTTCGCCTTGCCACATGATGCAATTCAATATTCCTTCATCACTTGTAACTCTTCCCATAATAGCCCTTGCCTGTAGTCATATGGTTCCATTCTTCTGCTCTATTCATCATCACTGTTGGGTCTTGTTATTTGGGATAAGTTGCATTCATGGAATCCTTCACAATTTTTTCAATCCACTTGTTTACCAAACCATAAACCACACCCTTGTGGAATGCCACCCCAACCCCCAACCCATGAGGTTCATATAACATTATAAAACATTCATTAAACCCATTAAACCCATATATACACCAAACATTAGAGATATATAACACATTATATAGATATATATATTTTGGCATTCCTTAGTTTGTTTAATAAAGTATGTCATATACATAAATTTAGATAATGAATACCACCTTGTAACACATTTGAAAGATGGAACAATATTGCAAGATGCAAGATACTACTCAATCAATTTTAATGCAAATCAATTGCAATGACATAAATTTCCAGTCTATTGTAGGAGATACCATTCCATAGGAAATAGTTGAGAGAAACATTCCAAAAATACAAATGCCCATGAGGATCGACTAAATGACTTTTAAAAACCAAGAGACATTGAATCTCATGCTTCAAACAATCATCAACTTCGCCAGAAATAGATGATGAAATACACAAAACAAGTGTCCAACAATTGAACATTTGAATGAAAAGACTTAATGTACACATTTGCATAATACTCATCATGATCCATCTCTCTTGCTACAAGGATCCATATTGCCTCCTTGATTTCACCATTGTAGTAATCTTGTGTGGGTGACATTTATCTGGTCTCTTGGGCTCATGTAATACATATTTCATATGGAAATGGAAACAGAGTCACAACTAAAAGCGAGGCTACATAGTCCACTTAAGCATAAAATTCCAACAAGATGCAATATTTGGATTCTTCTAGAGACATTATTTTGTACCTAATTGTAGACAAGTTGTTTGATGAAATGATTATGTTGTTTCAAAGGTTGACATAGCTAATATGTTGGCCTCCACCTTCTGTTCATCATATTAATAAATGGCCTTACAATTTCAATAAACATCATGATTCAAATAAGATAGATGGAGTTTCATGTGTCCCTCGTATACATAATCAGATTTATCGATAAGTAAAATCTAAGATAAATCACTTAATATGTTCGATAAAATTGTCGCAACCTTTGATTTGGAATAGTGGTCTAGATTTCAAATTCAAACAATTGCATGTCAATCCCCAATATCTCAAAAAATTCCAAATGTAGGTTCCTTTGTAACAACCCTCTTATAATATACTTATTTAGTAAAAGGAAAGAGCAAGAGGATTTTTTTTATAACTTAACAATACTATGCATTCATGAAGTCCTTATAATGGCATGATATGTACATATATTTTGTATTTTCCAAAAGGAAGAAAAGGATTGATGATAATTTTGATCTATATCTACCTTTACAATGGAACACCATGCTTAAATTTATTCCTCATGAATAGAGTTATTATTGAGATCCAATATATCACATTCCCATATGGGACATTTGATCAAAATATTTTATTATATATGTATATATATTTTTTGTTGTAACAACACACATATTCTAGTTTTTCACTTCGTAGGCACTACCCCCAAAGCCCCACTAGGGGGAAACTAGGTGGTTGTATCCACCCCTCAAGACACCTCCCCACAACAATAGTGGGGGGGAAGCCCCCTCGCACCACCGTGTGAGGGACTAGGATCCAAATGAAGAAAAAACAATACCATTAAATTAGTAAGATAATCAGGCTCCAAACCAAAGGATCTCCCACTTGGAGAATTTCTAAAGGTGCACAGGAAAGTGAAAAACTATAGTAAAGAGAATTAACCTTCTTGTAGCTACATTTGGAACACTTATGAATGTCAGCATAGCTTGTAACTTTCCTTAATTTTAATATCCACTTTTGAATGGAGAAAGGAAAGGAACCTCATAACAATGGAACAAAGGCTTGAAGTTTCAGAGCTCTGTCTTAAACTCTTGGGTGTGAAAATGAGAGTGGATGACAGAGACACCATGCGTAATTTCACCCAAAACTAACCCTAGTTCAATCATGTCGTTGATCTTAGGTCTAAGACATTTGGACCACTAGGATTAACAAACATTGCAAGGCAAGTCACAACATATTATGCACTCACTCATATGTTAATCACTTGTCAAAGGACCGATTTATTGGTTCGACAGAGCAGGTTTCCATGTTGCTCCAATTCATTAACTAGATGTTCTAACAATCAAGTATTTTTGAAACCAACATTATGAAGAGAGAGGTCATGGAATTAATATACCAATTAGATATATATATATATATATATATATATATATATATATATATATATATATATATATATATATATATATATATATATATGTAAAAGTCATAGCATGTAGATGGAACTCGTGATAAGTTGAGACAAATATAAAATGAGCCATACATTTTGAGTTTCTCTCCTTCTCTTGTTTAATAATTTTAAGGAAATAATGGTCCTACGAAACCCTTAGAGCATGTATATTAAAAGGGACTCCTTTTTTTCGAATATTGGGTGTGATGGCTATGTATCATGTTTACAAGAGTCTTGGATTTTCCGTTGACTACAATAACATTACAAATACACACCATGATTCCTTATAAAACATGTATGGTTCATTTTATATTTGTCTCAACCTATCACAAGTTCCATCTACATGGTATGACTTTCATATATATATATATGGTATATTAATTTCATGACCTCTCTCTTCATAATGTTTGTTTCAAAAATACTTGGTTATCGGAACATCTAGTTAATGATTTGGATCAACATGGAAACCTTCTTTGTTAGACCAATACATCGGTCCTTAGACAAGTGATTAACATACGAGTGAGTGCATAATATGTTGCGACTTGCCTTGCAATGTGTGTTAATCCTAGTGGTCCAAATGTCTTAGACCTAATATCAATGACATGATTGAACTAGAGTTAGTTTTGGGTGAAATTACACATGGTGTCTCTTTCATCCACTCTCATTTGCACACCCAAGAGTTTAAGACAAATCTTTGAAACTTCGAGCCTTTGTTCCATTGTTATGAGGTTCCTTTCCTTTCTGCTTTCAAAAGTGGATATTAAAATTAAGGAAAGTTACAAGCTATGCTAACATTCGTATGTGTTCCAAATGCCGCTACAAAAAGGATAATTCTCTTTACTATAGTTATTCACTTACCTGTGCACCTTTAGAAATTCTCCAAGTGGGAGATTCTTTGGTTTGGAGCCTGATTATCTTACTAATTTATAGGTATTGTTTCTGCTTCCTTTGGATCCTAGTCCCCGACACAATGGTGTGAGGGGGTTTTCCCCCCACTGTTGTTGTTGGGGGGTGTCTAGGGGGGTGGAGACAACCACCTAGTTTCCCCCAGTGGGCTTTAGTGGCAGCACCTGCGAAGTGAAAAACTAGAGAAAATTTTCCTTATAAAATATTTTAATTTTGTAGTCAATCTGGGCCATTCATTAGGGAAAATACCTGATAGTAGAGGTTCTTTTAATTTAGGTTTTTTTTCACTAGAAGGAAACCCTTACTTTATATGAGGGAATTGTGTTGTGGCTATGGATTATTCTGGGTGAGGAAAAGAGAGGAGCATGTGTGATAACAAAGAGGCAATTGCACAGGATTTTCTATAGGTTGTGTCCCCTCAGTTTGATGAACAATATAAGGGAAGGACTAGTTGTTTCTCTGTGCACGTAGTTCAAATTTGGTGAACCTTGTATATTTGTGTCTTTCTTGTTTTATATTTTTCTATGTTTCCGTTTTTGTAGTATTTTATGTATTCCATTGCTCTGTTATTTAATTTCCAATAGTCCCTTCAAACCCTAAGCAATGTTTCATTACTTTTCATGCTTTCTAACCCTTACTTTTTTGTGACATCTGGAACAAGCTTGTGGAACCCTAAATTCCCATGAAAGGTAATTCTCTTTGTTGAAATTATTTTACTTACAATTTGGGTTCAGGCCTTTATTCCTTGTACCAAAGAAATTTCTTTTATTTAAATACTAACTACACTCCATCCTTTCAGGTACTTCCTCTCAATGACTAGAATCCTTAACATGGATATCGCTTCAAATATTTCTCTATGGTTCTTTGTTATGGCATTCAACACTCCTAGGTTCACACATTATTTTTGTTATCTTTAATGACATTTTACCTAGCTCGTCGAAACCTTACCTGGGATCTTTGAATGATTAGGATTTTATTCCAAAAGAAAAGATCTGCTTCCATAAAAATTCTCTACTCTTCCTAAGATCTTTTAGGAGGCCTGCATGTGCGTAAATTTGTGGTTTCATCATACATGTTTAATTTATGGGCTAGTTGGCCTCGACAAATAAAGTTTCAACTAGTATCGACTCTAGATTTATTTGTAATATTGCAACTATTTTTTTCTCAAATATTTTAGTGTTGACCATGAATGTAATCCTTTGATATATGTTTCTTCATGGTTTTTTGATTTCTTGACTACCATTTTATATAGTTATTACAGTAACTCTATTATGGTTGTTGACGTCTTTCCAAAATGCCTCCTAGATAATTTTATGAATATATTTTCTTTCTTCAATCATGTTTACTATGTTACTCAATGCAAATGCCTCTATACTGAAAAGAAAATAGAGTAATGATAGTCGTCATCTCTCTTTAGTCTGTTATTTCACCATTCTGGTTATGTGTGTGTGTGTGTGTGTGTGTGTGTGTGTGTACATGCTATATTTACTATTATAGAGTTTTAGTCGATAATTCTTTGAGGAACATATCATGGGATTTGGAAATTATGTTTTAGGTCTTTTTTCCCTTTGAACTTGAGACTGTCGTCACCCTAATGGTTGATAATACTCATGTCACTGGGGGTCATAAGGAAACTAACCTAACTCACTACTTAAATCCTTTTTTCTAACTAACTAACTAACTAACTAACTAACTATATATATCTATATATATATATATATATATATATATATGGTTATTTAATATATATGTGGTTATTTAATAATGCAATTTTTTTATTTTATTCTTTTTTTCCTTTTATCATAGGGAACTTGATCACGCTAGCAAGCTTAGTTAATATGGATTCATATTTCTTATAGCTTTCACATGCACTCCTATTCTCTGTTCTTTTCCAATCAACATTCATTTTTCACATATTCCCAGTGCATAGTTTACTTGGTCTGGCCAATGAAAGCTTATGACATAATACTAGACTTACCCTGTAGGTGCCATCTTGTCAGCATCTCTACTAAAAGTTAGAAATACATATACAATCTTCTAGCACTCATAACCTGTAAGTTACACAAGTACAACATTATATCCAACATCCAAACATAGTTGTAAATTTGTGTAGTTATTTACATAAGGTCATCTATTCTTTTCCTTTTCCTTTCTAGATCAACCATTCAACATTAATTAGAAATAGCAGAATAATCGTCTAAATTCTTTTTGGGAATGTGTAAAGAGCTCTCACATTGCTCCTAAATGTAAGATAGCTTTTATAGCTAGCTTCTCCCGAGCTCTACTCCTCTTTGTGAGAGGAACATTCAATGAAAACTTTTCAGAATTTTTCTTCCTGAACCTTTAAAGCAACGCCTTACTCTTTATGATGGGTTCAAACTAGTCTTTCTCCCCCACTAGTTAATCTTAGAAAACAACTCCCTTTCTCTCCCACACTGTTTTTATACAAAGTCCACTTCATGACATTTGACTCTAAAAAATTCCTTTCTTACTTTTTCCTTGTTATTGAGATAACTAATTCCAATTGTTTCCCAAAAATATAAGACCTAATTTCCGAGTTAATACATTACCTAGAATGTTAACAAAAAAAAATAATAATTTCTTTTTCATTTAAAAAAAATTTAAAACTATACCTTAATCTTTTCAGCTTTTACAACTATACCTTAATAATAAAAGTTATAAATAGAGCGTTGCCTCCTTATCCTCTGCTTCTACCGTGATTGATTGACCCGTATATAAAGATCATGTTTTCCCCACGGTTGAAATTTCCTTTTATGATTTTTAATAATTGAAAATGAAAATTAGTTTAATTAAAAATAGGGGTTCAACTCTCATTTGTATAGCTATTTCGAGGCAACTTTGTCTTAAGTTTTTGATGTATAATATTGCACATTAATTATATATATATATATATATATATAAACTAAATGATGGAAATTTAGACAATATTAAATAATATATTATTTAATAGTATTACCTGTAGCACGACCCTATATTAGTTTACCACCTTGGGAGAACACATTTCGACTCTGTGTTGGTTTATTTTTCAAAATATTGTTTAAGCTTTTAAAAGGAATTAATTTACATTTTACTAAATTTATTATTTTCAAAAGTGGGAGAATTTTCCATTTTACTAAATAATATCTAATAACCCATTTTTTTCCAATTTATTAAATTTAAAAATATAATTTGAGAAACTCGTACGTTAATGTATATAGAAAAATATTTAATGTTTTTGTTGTTTATATTGTGTGGGACCTTTATCATCTGTCAATAATGAATCCAAGGATAACATGTATGGTCATGTCCGATTGGATTACACTTAATTAAAAAAGAATTGTTTTTAATATTTTATTAGTATTGTAAAATATTAATTTTCTTTTATTTTAATATATATTTTTTTTAAATAACAAATATAAATAATAATACCCAAATTAATTTAATAAAAAATAATAACTTCTTTACCTGTTTTTCCAATTGCTTTAAATAGTATTTCCTCTTTAGAAATAATGAAGAAAAAGTGACATTCAAATTTTCATGAAATAAGAATTTCGCCCAAAAAAAATATGTAAATTAAAACTTTTTTCCTCCTCATATAAAACTCTATAAGTATGATATTTGTAGCATTTTGGATTGGATATTCTATTTTGAATATTAAGTATATATATATATTAAAATGTGGTATTATATATATATATATATCTATAATAGGAATGAAAATATACTTAGTAATGGTTTGAATACGGATTTTACATTATAAAATTAAGGTATAATGAATTTAAAAAATATAATGAATTTAAAAAATAAGTTAATAGAAGTGAGAAATTTAAATGTTTATAATTAATTTTATTAATTTTGTGATGTAAAAGCAAAAAAGTGTTATGCTGAAAGTGTAGAACTAAGATGTGTGAAGAAAGAAACACATTTCCCCTTCTTACCTTTTTCCTAGGTGTCAATGTCTAGATTCAAATGGAGTTCAGTGCTAGGTGTCAATGTCTGGATTCAAATGGAGTTCAGTGCTTTGTTATCATATAAGGGAAAATTGATGAAAGAAAACATCAACCTTAATGTTCTAAGGCTAGTTTACGACAAAGAATGAAATTGAAAAGTGGAGCAGAGATCACTGTTCTCAATATTCAAAATGACTAAATAGATTACATTGTAAACATCAATAATAAATGACTGAAGTAAAACTCGACACCTATTGAGTAGAACTCATGTAAAACTGAATTGTCTATGAAACCTAGCAGACAATAGAATCAAATGTGATGACACCTAACCAATAACTAACTGACAGTGAGATTAATATCTCAACATCCCCTCCTAATCTCAATTGTACACTTACAATGCCTAGTTGTTCTCTTTGAAATTCAAATACATTCTTGCCCAATGGCTTTGTGAAAATATCTGTTAGCTGATCTTTCGAACCACAAAAAGCAAGTACTATGTCCCCATCATTGACAAGCTCGCAGATGAAATGAAAATGGGTGTCAATGTGCTTGCTCTTTTTGTGGAAAACATGATTTTTTGATAAATAAATTGTTGAACTGTTATCACAGTAGATTGGAGTTGGCTCCTTCTAAATATTTGAAACATCTTTCAATAGTCTTCTCAACCACACAACTCGACAGGCTACTGAACTTGCTGCTACATATTCTGCCTTTGCAGAAGATATTGAAATGATTGATTGTTTCTTGGATGCCCATGAAATCAAATTGGTTCCAAGATGAAAAGCATACCCCGAGGTGCTTTTGTGATCATCTAAACTCCCTGCATAATCGCTGCCTATATACCGTGAAGTGAACAATTTTCAGAATGTGTATAGAACAAACCATAGTCTATTGTCCCTGCAATATAACTTGAGATCCTTTTTGCAACATTCCAATGAGAAATCTTAGGTGACTACATAAACCTGGAGAAAAAACTTGCTGCAAACATAATATCAGGTCTAGTTGAAGTGAGATATAACAAGCTACCAACTAGACTTTTATACAATGTGGAATCAACTGGTGGTGCTACATCTTCTTTGCTCATTTTTGTGCCTTGAGAAATTGGTGTATCTGCAGGTTTGCAATTTGTCATTTTGAACTTTTGGATGATATCAGTGGCATATTTTTGTTGACCGACAAAAATTCCATTAAAATATTGGTGAATTTCAATGCCTAAGAAGTATTTCATGACTCCTAGATCTGTCATATCAAACTCTGTTTGCATTGCTGCTTTGAAATCTTCTAACATCATATTTCCTGTATAAAGAAGATCATCTACATAGAGGCATACAATAAGAATTTTACCTTCATGCATTTTGGTATAAAAAATTGGCTCATGATTGCTTCTGCAAAAACCAATTTCAATGAGATAGGTACTGATGTGATTATACCAAGCTCTTGGAGCTTGTTTCAAACCGTACAAGGATTTCTTCAATTTGTATAACTTATGCTCTTGCCTTGGAACTTCAAAACTAGGAGGTTGCTCTACATAAACTTCTTCTTGCAATATACCATTTAGGAAAGCAAATTTTACATCAAGCTAATAAACTTTCCATTTGTGTCGAGCTGTTGTGGAAAAAATGGTTCTGATGGTGTCTAACTTGCTACTGGAGCAAAGGTTTCACCATAGTCGACACCAAGTTTTTGTGAGAATCCTTTGGCAACCAACCTTTCCTTATGTTTCTCGATTTCTCCTTTGTCATTTAGGTTGGTATTATATACCCATTTTACACCAATTCTGGTTTTGTCTCTTGGGAGATCAACTAATTCCCAAGTCTGATTCTTCTCTATGGCAACAATTTCTTGGTTCATTTCATCTACCCAATGCTTTTCTTTAACTTCTTCTTCAAAATGAGTTGGTTGATATGAAAGAAATGAAAACATATTATGTTGGTCAAACTCATGCTTTTGCTCATATATTTCTATGACACTTCTTGTTTTTTGATTGTCTTCTAAAGATGTTGAATCACTAGTGGATTCACTGCTTGAAGATGTACCATTTTCAGAATGGTATGGTTCTTCTTCAACCTGCAATCTTGGTGGCTGTGGTGGATAAAAATACTGACTTGAAGCTTCATCAACTTGATTAGACCAAGATTTATTTAAAAAAAAAATACATTTCTGCTTAAAACAAACATCTTTGTAATTGGAATATAAATTATGTAGGCCTTTGACTGCTCAGTATAGCCTACGGAAATACATCTTTCACTCCTATCATCAAGCTTCTTTCTTAGCTTCTCAGGAACATGTGAAAAAGATATTGATCCAAAAATTCTAAAGTGAGATACATTTACCTTTTTACCATCCCATGCTTCTTAAGCTATTGTATCTTAGAGAGTGGTTGCTGGAGATCTGTTGAGAACATATGCTGTTGTCGAAACTGCTCCAGCCCAATAATTATTTGATAACTTCTTCTCATAAAGCATACATCTGGCCATGTTCATGATTTATAGATTTTTCCTTTCTACTTCTCCATTCCGTTCTGGAGTATATCTTGTTGTGTTATGCATTATTATTGCCTGTTGTTGGGAAAATGCTTTGAAGTTTTTAGAGTTGTACTTTCCTCCTATGTTTGATCTGAGTATTTTCAAAGGCTTTCCACTCTACTTTTCTGCTTCTGCTTTGAATTCTTTGAACCTTGAGAATGTATATGTTTTGTTTTTGAGAAAATACACCCATGCATTCCTACTATAATCATCAATGAATGTCAGAAAATAAAGACTACAACTAATATATTGTGTTTGCATTGGCCACATATATCTGTATGGACAAGCTCTAAAGGCTCTTTTGCTCTAGAGGAAGATGTGGGAAAGTTGTCTCTTTTATGCTTGAATAGAACACAAATTTCATAGTTACAATCTTTCTTATTCATAGTAGGGAGACCAATGATGTTTTAGTGTTTCTGAAGCTGACTTAGACTCTTGAATGGTATGTGGCCATATCTAGAATGCCATAACTAAGACTCATATATTCTTGACACATTGTGGACAAAAGACTGTGAGAGATTTCGACTTCTAAGAGTCAAAGGAAACATCCTATTCTTGGTTTTTTCAACCTTAGCTATCAGTCTTCTATTGGGAGGTTTGTTATAGATATAACATATGTTCCCTTGAAATATTACATCATAACCATGTTCCATCAGTTGTCCTACACTAATGAGGTTATGCTTCATATTTGGAACATAATAAACATCAGGAATGTATTTTTGCTGATTTTGTTTAGTAAGAATAGGAACAATACCTTTTCCTTCAACTTTAATGCAAGAAATATCTCCAAGAGTAATTTATGATGTTATGGAAGCATGAAGATAAGAAAGTAGATTTTTGTTACATGTCATATGATTACTGCATCCACTGTCCAACAACCAAAGATCCTTATTGTGAGTGCCTTCAGAAAGATTGCATGAAAGAAACATTGTTTTAGATTATTCTCATACATTGTTGGAGAGATGGACATTGCCTCTATGTTGATCTCACTATTATTTTTTGCATTCATGTTCATAATACCCAAATTTCTTGCAGTAATAACAATGGACATTATATTTTCTCCATGATCTGCTTCTTTGAGTTTGGTTTTGTGGAGGTCTCCACTGCTCTGCTGCATGATGATGTTCTGATCTGCCTTTGCTTCAGTCTCGAAAGATATCGTCTAACTGTTTCACAATGATGATAAATATTCTTTGGTTCCATCATCCCAACATCTTCGTGGGTTACGTCATCTAGGTTTTTTATCTGTAGAAATAATTGACTAATTACACCATGATGGCTATGATTTAAGCATGACTAGGCAATTGTTGTAAGCGTATGTGATAGCGATGTAAAGTTGCAGTATACCAACTTGGTTAAGAAAAGAACCAAAAGTGTAATATCTGTAGAGTTTTTCTTAGTTCTGAAATCTCTGTGGGCACTCACTGTTTGAATTTGAAAGATTAAAAATGTCAAACATGTGCCTAGCACAAGGCTGATAGTATAGAGAACAACTAATTAAAAACGCATTTAAATAGAATACAGTTCTCTATAACACTCGTTGGGTCTACTTCTCTCTTACTCTCTTAACTGACTCCACCTAAGTACCAAACATACTAGGAAAACAACCTCCTTTAGAAGCCCCATCAAATTCACAACTTTGTGTTCAAAAATGGCTTCCATCTCTAGGAGCATTGTGTTCCTATTCTAGTTTTATTTTCTCTGGGTGGTGGTTGCTTTTATCACATATAGATTTAGTGGAGCATAGCAAATAAGTAAACCTATGCTCTCTACTTGTGTGCATGTAGGTTGTGTTATAGACATATTTGGGCACTGCAACCCCAATCACATATGTCCATAAACCAATGGCTTCTAAGTCCCTAAAAGCGTTGTTTCATACCCTAAAGGAGCAAGGTCAGCTGATTACATCATCTCCACTGGGGAATTACAAAATCGTCGTCAAAGTCTCCTGGTTTGTTTGAAACTTGTGTTTCAACATCCTCTGAGACTCCGGTTACTCCAACCATTTCTGGTATCCCTGCCTTTACAGAAGAAGTTCCATAATTACAAGAGGACATTGGAACTGATCCCAGTGTAACAGTAAACACTTCGATTCCTGAACCAGCTCCATCTAGAGTTGATTCGGAAGGTGTTACCCCTCCAGCATCTGTTGCTGTGGAATCTATACCTTCTTCGGCACCAAAAATATTTTACGAACCTGACGGTCTGCGTCTTCCATCGGGATTGATTGCTATAGAAGAGATTACGGAGGATCTCCCATCCAGTATTCCAGCCCATTTTGGGACTGGGATCCACCTATATCCTTCTACTTCAGAAGTTAATACCCCTTCATCGCAAGTTCCTGTAGAATCGCTGGGAATTCTTTTGGATAGACTCAATATGTCTAGACAACCATCGACATCTAGGACTGTGTCATCTAATACAACGGTAGCAGAACCTACTGCCACCACTCCGACAATGTTCGCTGGTATACCATCTGTCCCAATTAGCCCTCGACCGCTAGAAGGAGTCCACCCAGGGACTGTTTAAATAGTATGGTCTATACTCATTTGTTCATCCGAAATAGTATCTAGAATCTCTTATGTTGAATCTCAACAAATTGATCCTTCACAACAAATTCAATTTGGGCAATCTGGTCTCCAAAGGCCAATCATTCCTTTGAGCACTGGATTGCTACCATATGGAGGGCACTACAACCTTTCATTGTTCCCTCCGGGAGAACAACCATATGAGGGTTCACAACTGAATTCAGGCCAAATTGGAATCAAATCCAGCGGTTGGGTGCCAATACTGCCTCAACAACCAAGAGTTGTATATTCAATGCAACCGAGTCTACACGTGTCGAATATCCCCACTACACCAGCTATTGTGACCGTGTCGCAAGTACAAGCATTGCCTGTTGTATGGAAACCTCAAGTTTCTCAGGTTGTTGTACAACAGCCCCTTGTCTCCGCGACACAACCACAATCGCTAGTTAGTGGCTCCTTAACTCGAGTGACTCAGGTTCAAATGGGTACTATTACCCCTCATCTTGGTGAAATGTCTAGTATTGGGCAACAGTAAATGGTTTCGCAACCATGGATGGTGCAACATCAACAACCACAATTCCAACAAGCTTACCAAGGACCTAAGCAGCAAAACTTTGCAGGTAATGGGTAGCCATATATTCAGAACAGTTATCACTAATCGTCTCTAATTGGTTATGCCCAACCATCTTATCAAAGTTATCAGCATCAAATGCATTATGCTGGTATGCAAAGACCCACTGCTCAGGCGATCCCATCTTATCCTGGGTACGCTTTGACGAACTTGAATCAACAGTTGCCCTTCGTGGCAACTCTAGAGTTACCAGATCTAAATCGGCTAACGAACAATCCAAACACTTATGCCCCTTGGTGGTCGGTGATTCCTCATAAACTTCCGTCAGATATTCCTAAATTTAATGGAAATCCGGGTGAGGACCCGTCGAATCATGTGATGACCTTTCATTTGTGGTGTTCGTCCAACACTCTCAATGATGATTCGATTCAGCTTCGCTTTTTTCAGCGAACGTTAACTGGTCCAGCAGCAAAATGGTAGATCGAATTGCCTAGAGCTTCATTCGATAACTTTAGTGCCCTTGCCACAACCTTTTTAACCCATTTTAAATTACCAATAAGGTATGAAACAGGAACATAGCTTCTTACCAATTTCAAACAAACGACAACCACTCACATATTCAATCATATTCATGAATGGCGACATCGTCGTAGAATGGTGAAAACATATGTTCCTGATCAGCTGCTAGCTGAATGGTTTATTAAGTCATTGTTACCTTCTATTACAGAAGATGTGGCAAAGGGAGGGGTCATCATTGAAGAGTAGGTTATTTCTCATGCGCAATATCTAGACTTGATCTATACTCAGTCTGGAACGCTCTACGACAAAATCACCGATGCTCCTAGACCAGAGTTTTCTGTTCCTCCTCCTCCTAAATCAAATAAAGACTCTCATGCCGGCAATGGTGTGATAGGTACGACAAGCACGAAATCAACAAAGGCTACATCTAAGAAAGCCCGTAAGATTTCTGATCAAAATGCAAATGAAGAAATTCTAGCCTCGGAGGTTAATTCCGTGTCAACTAACAAAGGCAAAGAACCGAAGCAACCAGGAGGCAAGAAGAAAGGGAAGAGAAAAAAGAAGAAACAGGATGATTCGTCTCCTGAAAAATCTTCTGCAAACCCTTCTGGGCAAAAGAAACCTACTCAGCCATGCCTCATATGCGATGAGGATCATTGGACGAGAGATTGTCCATATAAAGCTAAAGTTAAGAAATTCCTTAAGAATCCAAAAGCCTCAGCAGTATTGACTGATCCGTTTCCAAACCTAGGAACCAATCTGGTTGCTAGTGACAATGCTTCCCCATCCCAAGTCCTTATGTTGTCCATTTCGAAATAGCAAAATGATGCTTTGATATCGACAAGGAATAAATATTACGGGAATCCAAATCTATTGAACAGCAAGGCTACTGATCAATCTAGTAGTTCAACAACAACTTCGACTGAAGTTGTGCCACCCATCATTCTTGAGCTAATGATAAAGCCACCAAAGGGAGTTGTACACAAATCAACATTTAATCCTCATTCCAGAGCGGCACAGAATTATAATATAGTAGAGGACCTGGCCCGATCGCCGTCTGCTATGTCGACACTTGAGGTACTACAAAATTGCCCCTCCCAAAAGCAAGCTTTATTGTCAGCAATAGGTGGGATTGACCCAACGGATTCCAATCTTGTGGCCTTTAATCATAAAGGATATGACCCACAGTTACCAGCTCAACTCACTTTCCTCATTCAAGTGAAAGCCCTCAACAAAATTGTTCATCGAACAATTATTGATGGGGGGCATCTACATGTATTATGTCAATGAGTTGCTAGAAAAATTTAGGCTCACCACCCTTGTCACGATCATCGACGACGTTAAAAGCATTTGATGGACGAACATACACTCCATAAAGGATTTTAAGTAACTTGCAAGTTGAATTGAGGGGAAAACAATAGAAATTGATGTGGAAGTTATCGATGGAAACCTCAATTACAACATCCTACTGGGAAGGCCCTGGATTTATGCTATGGCTACCATTGTGTCAACATACTTTAGAAAGATTGCATTTCCCTTTCAAGGAGGAATTACAATTGTCGACCAATAGACATTCCTCCCCAACAGTTCGCAAGTTACGGGAAGCATTCCGATGATCCATAGAAGCTCTCAATCGCTTCAAAATATGGGAGTAGGCCTACTAAAAGACCCTACATTGATGGGTACTTCTGCCCTACCACCTCCAAACAACTTGGCGGAAGTGTCAATGGTGGGAACCTGCAATATGGTATCTTCCATTCAGAGGATGTTCAAACACGATGTAAGCATGGATCATCACCAGGTGTTGCCTCCAAGCCCAATAGAAATATTGTAGCAATCAATGTTCTCAGCATGGGAGGAAAACCCCAATGAACGCTCATCAAGCATTTAGGTAGATAGGTCTAAGGAGTATGGTACCTCTTCAGATCCTTGGTTGCAAGTACATTCTACAAACGAAGGAATTGTTCAGTCAATGAACATATTGGGGGCACCAAGGGAAGATTACCACCATCGTTCCTATCTTTCGGATTATAACGAAGATTACTCTAGCGACCTTAATCATCCATCAGTTTTTGATTTCCTATCAAATACTGTAAATACGGTGGATTCCGAGCGAAGTCTGTCCAATATTGAAGAAACTATCGCCATAAATATCTCGACCAAACCAGATGTTGTAGAAAATATTCATGTTGGCAAATCTTGTTCTTCCTCAAAACTTGAAATATATTGCGCTCTCCTTCGCGAGTTCAGAGATGTCTTTGCATGGTCATATGAAGAAATTCCAGGCATCGTCTCGAGCATCGTTGAACATGAAATTAAGATGTATCGAAATGTCAAACCAGTAAGACGGCGGCATCGATAGGTGCACCCCAAGAAAGCCACTGCCATCAAGGTAGAAGTTGAAAAACTTCTTCATGTTGGTTTCATTTACCCGGTTCCTCTAACTGATTGGGTATCGAACGTTGTTCCCGTGATGAAAAAGCAAGGAGCAATTAGAGTGTGCGTCGATTATAGGGATGTAAACCAATCTTTTCTAAAGGACAACTATCCTACACCCTTCATCAACCAGATAATTGATGAATGCACCGGATGCGAAATCTTTTCGTTTATGGATGGATTTTTCGAGTATAATCAAATAAATATCCGCCCACAGGACCAGTCAAAGATTGCATTTATTTGTTCGTGGGGCACATTCGTGTACCGTAAGCTACCTTTTGGTTTAAAGAACGCAGGGGAAACTCTTCAGAGGGCAATGAATTATGCCTTCCATGACATCAAGAACATCGTTCAACCATACCTCGATGATCTTCCGGCTCACTCACGAAAGCGGACAGATGATCCGTAGCATTTGAGAGCAATATTTCTACGTTGCAGACACTGCAAAATAAGACTCAATCCGCACAAGTGTGTGTTTTGTGTCGATTCTGGTCGTTTACTTGGCTTTATAGTTTCTAAGGACGTAATTCGTCTCAACCCATGTAAGGTTCAGGCAATCATCGATTTGCCTCCACCTTCAAATTTTCTTCAGATTTAGAAACTCCAAGGGAAAGCAAACTTTCTGAGGAGGTTCATTCCAAACTATGCCAAACTTGCTAAAGGTTATATGCGTCTTTTGAAAAAAGAAGTACCCTTCAACTGGGATCAGGTCGCGCAAGCTTCCTTTGATGCTCTAAAGGAATCCCTAAAAAATTTAGCATCATTAATGTACGCTCCTGACTATCAAAGAGACTTTAACCTGTATCTGGCTGCAACAGATACGACCATAGAAATGGTTTTAGTTCAAGAAGACAATGGAATCGAGCATCCTATTTATTGTTTAAGTCGAAACTTAAATGACACAGAAAGCAAGTACTCATATGTTGAAAAGCTAGCTCTCGCTGCTGTTTAAGTAATACAGAGATTTCGACACTATCTTCTCTTTCGAAAAACTACCATTTTGTTAGATTGCAACCCCATGACTTATATCTTGTCACGACAGTTGCTTAGGGGCAAATATTCAAAATGGATAGAAATTTTGTAATATTTTGATCTGGAATTCGTAAAATCCAAATCAAAGAAAGCTCTAGTTTTCGTAGAGTTACTATGTGATTTCCCATCATCGTCCAACGATTCAAAATCCAAAGCAACAATCGTGGATGAATCTTTGTTTCTGATATCTTCAAGCGATCTATGGTATGGAGATATAATCTGTTGGGTCTCTATAATACTAGTGATTACCCCATTAATATTGTAGTTATACCCCTTATTTATATTGTTGTGCCCCTATTACCCCCATATTGTTATTTCTGTGCCTCATAGAATCCCTCTATTGTTATTTTTGTGGCTTTATATTATTATTGTTAGGTCGGCTGGATTATATTGTGACTCCTATATATAGAAAGGAGTTTTTGTCATTTGTATCATCCAAGAATTGTTCATTTATGTAATGTAAAGGAGGTTGCCCCCTCGAAGAGGCTGAATTCTAAGGCGTGGATCTCTCTTTTCTATCTTTTTGTGAGCTGGTTTCATAACATTTGGTATCAGAGCTTTGGATTCTAGGGTTTCGCTGCTCCAAACAGGTCATCATGGCATTTTCGCTATAACTTTTTTCTGTGACGTTTCAGAAGTCGCAAAAAAAACCCATTTGAGAAGAAATCGCACTGAACCTTGAGTCTGAATTTCATATCTTTTCGCTTGATATTTGCGGAGATATGCTCTGAGGAAGTTGGTCTTTTTACAGACTCCTGAATTACATTCAAAACAGGTGACCTAGGGAAAATCGTCATAACTTTCTCTCTGGGGATCGGATTGAAATTTCGTAAGAAGGTACAGAAAGAGGACGGAATGTAGTTTCTTGTATATCTTTTTCAGAACCAAAGGTCGAAAATTGTACACGTGGCACTTCATACAAGTTCACTCTTCTGGAAAGGTCTATAATCAGGTCATCTTGGGAGATTGTGCATAACTCTTTCTTGGAGAATCCAATTTGGATCAGACTTGTGGCATTGGAAAGAGGACACAGAGAGCTACTACAGGTCACAATTTCAGAACTAGATGATTGGAAAGTACAGAGATACATCAGATGCAATATCAAGCTCCTACAAAGTGAAAAAAGGTGTGTAAATTTTTTAAAATTTTTGCTTAAGCTTGGTTTGAAAATTTATTTTGAAGGAATTCAAAGGGCATAGTAGAGCATTATTATCGGTAACTGATGCCCCGAGGAAAGAAAATGCAAACACCTAGTAAGGAACCTGAAAGCTCTAGCATGACTCATGAAGAAGAGGAAGAAATGCAACATGATATATCAAAATTACAAGACCAAGTGCAACAACTGTCCCTTGCACAAAAAGGAACAGAATCTAAGATGGATGGTTTAAAGAAAGATGTAGAAGCTAAGATGGATGGTTTGAAGAGAGGTGTAGAAGCTAAGATGGATTGTTTAAAGAAAGGCGTAGAAGCTAAGATGGATGGCATGGAAGCTAAGGTGAATGGCATGGATGCTAAAATTGATGGCATGGATGATAAGATGGAAGAATTGAAGATAAATATGAATAAGTTGCTACAAGAAATGGTCACTAAGGGTGAAAGAGTACTAAAGGAAACTCATGATGAGAACAAAAGAAATGTTAATCATGATTCCATAGACTCTAATGTTGGATCGAAGACTCACCATGTTCCAAAAATCGATATGAGGAAGTTTGATGGCAAGGATCCCGCCACATGGATATTACAGATGGAGCAATTCTTCGATCTCAATAATGTGCAAAACACACAAAAGGTACGTATGGCAACTTTATATTTGGAACCAAATCAGTTTGTATGGTATCAATGGCTTTGTTCTCGTAAACAATTTATCACTTGGGCAATTTTTACGGAAGAATTGATAGCACATTATGAGGATACAAAAAGCAACACTTTTTTTAGCCAATTGATAAGTCTCAAACAAAAGGGTTCAATAATGGAGCACATTGAGGAGTTCCAAAAATTGAACATAAGGGTAAAAGATATTCCAGAGGAGCATAGGATTGATGTGTTCATAGGGTCTTTAAAGGATAATATCCAACATGATGTGCGCCTTTGGGAACCTGATTCATTAGAGAAGGCATTCAGGTTAGCAAGAAAAATGGAAAGCAAAATTATGGCAACTAGGAAGCATACCATTCACAACTATAAAGACGGAAGTGTTGTTGCCCATAGTCTTCCACAACCTACAAGGTTGACACCACAACAATTGGAAGAAAAAAGAGCAAAAGGGCTTTGTTACAATTGTGATAGCAAATACACAAAAGGTCATAAGTGTGCTGAGAAGAAATTATTCTACATAGATTGTGAAGAGGAAGAAGAAAAGGAGCAAGAAAGGTCAAAAGAAGAGGATATATTCCAGGAACAAAGCCTAGATGAAGAAAAATAAATCCGACCATATCTTGTAATGCATTGGCGGGAATTACCACTCCTCAAACCATCAAGATAGAAGGACAAATCAAGAAGAAAAAGGTAATAGTGTTGATTGATTCAGGAAGCACCCACAATTTTATTCATTGTAGGGTAGCAAAAGAATTGAATTGCTTCCTATATCCAGCACCAGAGTGTCAAGTGATGATTGCAAATGGAGGAACAATAAATTGTTCTGGAAAGTGCCATAATATCAAGCTATCCATGGGAGAATATGTATTGACTAGCCCAATGCTTTCCATTCCAATGGGAGGTGCTGATGTTGTACTAGGAGTCCAATGGCTACAATCCTTGGGTACAATAGCTTTTAATTTTCAAGAACTTTTCATGAAATTTTCTGTGGAAGGAAAGGAAGTTGAATTAAGGGGTATTGCAGGGAAACCAGGAAAGATAATCAGCTCTAATGGCATGACAAAGCTTCTAAAAAAGGAGCAAAGAGGTGTAATTGCACAATTATGTTCGCTAGATGTTTCCACATTGGAATCATCTATTTCTCCAGATCTCCAAAAAGTCCTGGACAATCATTCCAAGGTATTTGAGACTCCAAAGGTCTCCCACCTATGCGTGATCATGATCATGCTATTCATCTGATTCCAGGAAGTGTTCCTCCAAACATCAGGCCGTACAGATATCCATATGTCCAAAAAAGTGAAATTGAACGTATGGTTGCAGAAATGCTAGAGGCTGGTATAATTCAACCGAGTCAAAGTTCTTTCTCAGCTCCAGTAGTATTGGTGCACAAGAAGGATGGATCATGGCGCATGTGTCCAGATTATAGGGAGCTCAACAAGCTCACTATTAAAGATAAGTTCCCCATTCCTGTCATTGATGAATTGCATGGATCAATTTACTTCACCAAGTTGGATCTTCGTTCGGGATATCATCAAATCAGAATGAAGATTGAAGACATTCCGAAAACGGCATTTAGAACTCATGAGGGTCATTATGAATTTTTGGTCATGCCTTTTGGCCTTACCAATGCACCTTCAACATTTCAAGGTTTGATGAATTCAATTTTCAAACCATTCCTTAGAAAATTTGTGTTAGTATTTTTTGATGATATACTAATCTACAGCAAGTCTTGGAAGGATCATGTTGAACATGTTGACAAGGTGCTACAACTATTGGAGGAGAAACAATTATATGCAAAAAGATCCAAATGTTTCTTTGGAGTCCAGGAGGTGGAATATTTGGGTCATATTGTATCTCATGAAGGAGTTAAGGTAGACCCTAGCAAAATTAAAGCCATTAAGGAATGGAAAATCCCCACATCCATAAAGCATCTGCGAGGATTTCTTGGGTTGACAGGGTATTATCGCAAGTTTGTTAAGAATTATGGGAGAATAGCAGCACCTCTAACAACATTATTGAAGAAAGATTCATTTTCATGGACTCCGGAAGCAACAAAGGCCTTTAAACATCTTAAAGAGGCAATGTGCCAAGCACCGGTCTTAGCTACACCGGACTTCACAAAAACCTTTATTGTGGAATGTGATGCTTCAGGAAATGGAATTGGTGCTGTTCTAATGCAAGATGAAAGACCCATTGCTTTTGAAAGTCGTCCAATCAAGGGAAAGTTTTTAAGCAAAGCTATTTATGAGAAGGAAATGTTGGCAATACTCCATGCACTTAAGAAATGGCGACCCTACCTAATGGGAAGACACTTCAAGGTAAAAACGGATCATGATAGCCTTAAATACTTTTTAGAACAAAGATTATCCTCTGAAGAGCAACAAAAGTGGGTCACAAAGATGTTGGGTTATGACTTTGAAATCATCTACAAAAAAGGGAAGCAAAATGTGGTGGCAGATGCACTCTCAAGAAAGGATGAGGATGTGGAAGCATTGTTGTGTGCCATTTCTATTATCCAACCAGATTGGATAAACGAAGCAAAGGAGGAATGGAAGAATGACGAAGAAGTGTGGGCACTTATTCGAAAGCTACAACAAGATTCCAGTACTTCTGATACATTTAGCTGGCAAAATGATTCGTTATGGTACAAAGATCGCTTATACCTCTGTAAGAATTCCCAGCTAAAACAAAAGATTCTTATGGAATTGCACACTTCTCCCTTAGGAGGGCACTCAGGATTTTTAAAAACTTACCACAGGGTTAAGAAGGAATTTTTTTGGGATGGCCTTAAATCAGATATTCAAAAGTTTGTGGCGGAATGTTTGGTTTGCCAACAAAATAAAGTTGAAACAATTAAGACACCGGGTCTATTACAACCTTTATCCATTCCAAGCCAACGTTGGGAGGAGGTTTCAATGGATTTTATCACAGGTTTACCCAAGTCTGAGGGAAAGAGTGTCATCATGGTGGTAGTTGACAGACTTACCAAGTATGCACACTTTTGTGCATTATCACATCCATTTAAAGCCAGTACAGTTTCTACTGCATTTATGGAAACAGTTCAAAAGCTACATGGAAACCCAAAGATTATTGTAAGTGACAGAGATCCCATTTTCACTGGAAATTTTTGGACAAAATTATTTTCTTGTCTTGGTACTCAGTTAGCTCATAGCTCATCTTATCATCCTCAATCTGATGGGCAAACTGAGATAGTAAACAAATGTTTGGAAGGATATCTTCGTTGCTTTGTATCTGATAAACAGACACAATGGGTCAAATGGTTGCCTCTGGCTGAATGGTGGTATAACACTTCCTTCCATACAGCAACAAAAATGACCCCATTTATGGCACTTTATGGGTACCAACCACCATCAATCACATCATATTTAAGAGAAAATTCTAAGGTTCAGGCAGTGGAACATCACATCGAACATCAACAACAAGTCCTCCAACTCTTAAAGGATAACCTCGTGTTGGCACAAAATAGAATGAAACAACAGGCAGATCAACATCGCAGTGAAAGAAGTTTTGATGTAGGTGATTGGGTATTCCTACGGCTACAACCATATAAGCAAATGTCCCTAAAGCAAGCTAAGAAGGATAATAAATTATCACCAAAGTATTATGGTCCGTACAAGGTGTTGGAAAAGATTGGTACTATGGCATACAAATTGGAGCTTCCTGCAGCTTCTCGATTGCACCCAGTTTTCCATGTTTCATGTTTAAAGAAGGTTATAGGCGACAAGCTCCCAGTTCAAACAATATTGCCAGAACTTGACGAGGAAGGAAAAATTATATTGGAACCGGAAGCAGTCACAGAAACAAGAACTCGACAGCTACGAAATCGATCAATTTCAGAGTATCTTATCAAGTGGAAGAACTTATCCGCTGAAGATTCCACATGGGAGGATGAGAATTTTATGCAGAAGTATCCAGAACTACTCAAGCGTTGAGGACAACACTTTTTTGAAGGAGAGGGGCATGTTGGGTCCCTATAATACTAGTGATTACCCCATTACTATTGTAGTTATACCCCTTATTTATATTGTTGTGCCCCTATTACCCCCATATTGTTATTTCTGTGCCCCATAGAATCCCTCTATTGTTATTTTTGTGGCTTTATATTATTATTGTTAGGTCGGCTGGATTATATTGTGACTCCTTAGACTCCTATATATAGAAAGGAGGTTTTGTCATTTGTATCATCCAATAATTGTTCATTTATGTAATGTAAAGGAGGTTTCCCCCTCGAAGAGGCTGAATTCTAAGGCGTGGATCTCTCTTTTCTATCTTTTTGTGAGCTGGTTTCATAACATAATCATTTATCTCCAGACCTAAACATATAGGTCTAATACCTCTCACTCAGAACAACGAGGTACTCAATACCAAGACTACATGATCGTCGATGATACGCTTTACCGTCGTGGTGTCGATACTGTTCTGCGGAGGTGCCTCACCCATGAGGAGGCTGAAAAAGTCCTGAATGATTGTCATTTAGGTGCATGTGGGGGGAACCAATCTGATTATGCTATGGCACAAAAGATTTTATGAGAAGGATACTTCTAGCCAACAATGTTCAAAGATTGCATAACCACAGTCAGAAGTTGCCATGCTTGTCAAATCTTCGACTGCAAAACCAGAATACCACCCACAACTCTGCAACCAGTAGTTTCTATTGGGCCATTCGCCAAATGGGGCATAGATTTGATGCAATGGGGCATGGGTATATCATAGTCAGAGTTGACTATTTTACGAAATGGGCCGAGGCGCTGCCTACATTAAACAACAGTGGCGAAACGACTGCTCTTTTTTTCTTCAATCATGTAGTCACCAGGTTCGGCATTCCACAAGCTATAGTCACAGATCATGGATTGCATTTCCGCAATCACATGATGGTTGAATTGGCCGGCAAGTTAGGACGATCCCACGACAGCTCTACTCCGTATTATCCGCAAGCGAACGAGCAAGTTGAAGTGATCAACGAAGTCCTGAACGCATGCTGCAAAGGATGATTGGAGTCCATAAACGGAGTTGTCACCTAATCCTGTACTCAGCCTTGTGGGCATACCAGACGTCAGTAAGAAATGTGACCAGATTTACACCCTTTCAGCTAGTGTATGGCTTGGAAGCAATCTTATCAGTTTAGTGTGAGATTTCGTCTCTCAAGCTCCCAGTCGACCTCCTCCCCGGAACTTCAGAGGATGAAACTCGTCGTGACGCCGCCTTGGCTAACGAAGCGCATAAGAAACGATTCAAAGTGCAATTTGACAAGAATGTCAAACCACGTGTTTTCTCGGAAGGTGATTTGGTCTTGCTCTATGATCAGGAATTTGATAAATTGGGAGCAAGTAAGTTCCAGTATTTATGGATGGGTCCCTATTGTTAAGCGTGTATTAGCAAAAGGAGCCTACGAGCTAGTAGATTATGATGGAATTCCACTGTCACAACCCCGAAATGGGTTGTACCTTAAGCGTTACTATGCTTGACTCGGCATGGTAACCTCTTCATATGCTTTTGTTACATTTTTGTTTTCGTTAAGAGTGATCGTTTTGGTTAGGTAATCCACTTTTTCATTTTGTTACAGATGTCGAACCCATTGGAATCATTTTTTGGATATGCTGACAGAGCAAGTCGTAGTATGCAGAACCTATCTTTTACAGCTTGGGCCATCTTTGATCCAAGCGGTGAGTTAGTAAGTTTCAGAGGGGCATGTATTGGTCAATCAATGAACAACATCGTTGAATATAGCACGTTGATAGAACTCCTCTCTGATGCCATCCCGCATGGCATATGCCGACTTGTCATTAGGCTAGACTCACAACTCGTCATTCTACAGCTTACATGCATCTATTCCGTTTGGAATCCAGCTATATATCGCATGTTCCTAAGGGTCAAGATTTTGGAAAGACAGTTCAATTCTATTCAATATCAACATATTTCCAGAAACTTAAACACATTAACCGATTCATTAGCAAATTATGTGTTAGATAGACATTTGCAACATTTGTAAAAGAAAAGCATTCTATCAATAAACTACATCAGGATAATATAACTTAACCAAAATAAAGCTCTGAAAATCAAAAATATATATATAACTGTTTATAGTTTGTACATAGTGTTCTGTGTCCATGAAAAAATCGATCATATGACCTAAAAACTCAAAATGCAAGGGGGCACCCTAATCTAATGGTGCTCTTGATAACTAGTCACCGCTTGTGCAATCATGCGTAGGAGCCTGGTCCATCAGCTCGACACGCCATCGATCCTCACATCCAGAATACCAAGGGTGAGACCCTCGATCTGATCCTACAACACTGCAAGGGTCTCGGATACATCCAGGTCGCGAAGAATGGCCCTCCCTATAGCCTCTCCTGCTGGAATGGCAACTTCTCCTCTCAGGCGCGCTGCTGGTCGCAATGGCCCAATATCTACATAATCACATGAGTTTTGATTAGTCTTGATAAACATTTAGAAAGCACAAGAATATTATGAAAACAATAGACATAGATATGGTTAGAGATTTTTCCCTATAACACCCCACTACTCGCCAGCCAGCAGCACCAAATTTGGGTCACCCCGGAAATCCATCCCAGCATATGGATACTTGGGATAAACCATCTTCTGACGGTTGAACCACTCAAAGCAGGCATCAGAGAATGAAACCTGCGGTTGACTAGCATGTCTGGCCATAAGGTCGACCCACCTCTGCATCTGTGGCTTAGTCGGTGGTTGTAGGCAAAGTGAAATGTACTATGGCTGCATAAGTGGGATCTTCTCCAAGGTGAAAGCAATCAGAATAGAACCATAGCCAAAGTTCTTGGATATTCTGCTTTTCACCTTGGTAAGTTTTTCTTTGATAACTGGAAGTGCTACATCAGACCAGTTGAATACCTTGGGTTCGAGACATTCCAAGGCATACTGCATATAGGACCTGTTGGCCAAGTGAAGGGCTGCGCTACCAGCCAATCTAGCAAAGGTGAATAAAATAGTCCTCAAAGTCCAGTTGGTGACATCTCAGATGTTGATCTTACCGTCCCTGCTCAGTTGAGATCCTTCCCTACAGTATCGGCGAATATAATCCCTCATGGATTCACCCCCACAGGCAGAACCTGATAGTGAGAGAGGGGCGCCGCGCCTCGATAAGCTGGTCAAAAAGTAGATGTCCTCAACAGTCATGGGGATGGATTTTCCTCTTATCTAGAACACTTGGTTGGTAGGATCCCATGCATCGAGGAAATATTGAAACAAGTTGATTTGTTGCCTCATGCTAGAAATGCGGAAGAACTTAAGCAAGCCACAGTTCCGCAATGCAGTTACCATACCCAGATCATGTAGGGAAACCATGTCCTCTTCTTCATGTTTGTGTTCACGCCATGTAACAACCATTTTTCTCCGATGAATCTCTGAAAAACAAACAAGAGAAGAATCAGGGTCCTGATTTGGCAAAAAACAGGCAAAATTTCCATGAAAAACTAGTGCAAAAGTTTTCCTCCTTGCGCCCATCACACCCTATATGTGTACACAGTGCGATGCATACATTCTGGCTAGTGGCTAGCTTGAGATGCATCGCACCTTTCGATATACACTAAGTGCGATGGGGGCAGAATGAAATGTTCAAACCCCAGGGTCCCAAAAAAGTAGGAAAACATGCTCAGAATTCAAAAAGGAAAGAATGCAATTGAAGAGCTCAGGTTTAGCTCCTACCTGGTCCAGACGGCGCTGAAAATCGTCCACAGAATCTCCCGGAATCAGCTGGTGAAAATCAAAGGGGAAAACACCTCCACAGCTCCAACAGTCACAACTGCAAATGAAATGGTAAAATGAGAGGTAAAAAGCTATTTTGAAGTTACCTTTCACGTAATTTAAGTAGGGAATTGGTTTTTTAACTCATTTTTCAAGCATATGTCCTCACTTCTAATCAGTTTGATGGAGCAATTGAACAGGTCGTATGACCGTCAAAAGAACATAGTGTTAACAGTGAATCTAATATCAATGACCATTATCACAAGCAGTTTTACGCGAAGTTCAAGCTCGTTAAAAATGAAACCTAGCAATGAGCATATGTTCCACCAAAGTTTAAGCTCATTAAAAAATGAACCCACCTCCAGTAAATAACCATTGTGAATGACTATCATCAGATTTTGAGCCTTGGTCATGTTCTTACCATCACCTCCACTCTGTTTTTAGCCGATCATTCGCCTCCATCTGATTGTTTACCCCTTTTGAGGAACAACTGTGACGAGTGATCATATTAGCCATCTTTTTTACACTGCCGTGATTGAAAGTTCCAAACCTTACCTGGAACTCGTTGCTATCTGAAAACATCACTCGTTCCTCAAAAAATGAGTCTCCTTTAAGCTCTTTTCATCTGACTCGTAAAATATGAAAAGATTGTTGAGCAATTGGCCTCTCCAACTCGTTAAAGTGATTGGAAGTGCTATCCCTCTTCTAGATTTTAATATTTTTGGACCTGAGCAATTATTACACAAAAAGATCGAGCGTTTGTCTTGTTCGACTCATTAAAACTATCGAAAAGTCATCCCTTTCACATTATTTTACACTTTTTCGGACTTAAGGGATTATATTGTGAAAAAGGAATATTGGAGTCTTCTTTCCGTCTCTTTTCAGACTCTCTAAAATTGAAAAGGACCGAGTTATCCTTGTCGTTAAACTCATTAAAACAATAGCGACAAACTTTTCCATTCAGACAAGAACAAGTTTCACTGTTGCTAGGCTCGTTAAAACATAGCGACGGGTTTGCCCGAAGGGAAAATTATAGAACAAGCATATGTTATCCTCCTCAAGCTTGACAAAAATAAAGAGGTACTGGTTAGAAATGACTAGAGAAAATTGGGAAGAAAGCTCGAAGAAACTTTATTAGTAACAAGTCGCTCTTGAACATGACACTTTCACTCCATCACCATGATTGAGTCGGGTTGGGTTATTTCGTTCATTGGTCATATCATCATTGGTCCACCATACCATCCACTTTTGGGGTTAACGCTGCCAATCCATTTCAGTGTCACCGATATGTTCAAGAGAAGTCGCTCAGAGAATTCACCTACTCAACTTGTGTCTCATCTGCTACAATACCTTCATGCTTCATTCTTTCATGACCGCCACCCTGAACCTTGTATCATCAAACTGTTTTCACCTCTACAAAATCATTTGCTCTGTTCTGTGTCGTAGATGTGGGATCCATTAATGCCCTCCTACGACAAGTCACTTCCTGTCGACATCAGCTCATTATCCAAGAAGCCGAGCTAGGGACAACCCTTCCAGTACTTTGAAGCTTACATGCCTCAATGGCAAGTTTCTCACTTCCAGTGACAGGTTTACACTAATGACCTTCGACCGAAAGACTTTGCGTGGTGTTCAACATCAACTCATGTATTCACACCACGTGAATTGTACTGCAGTACCTTGAGGGTCATCATCATTATCGGTGATTCCTCTCACGTCTGTTAACAACTTACATCATTGGCTTGTAATCAGGCGATATCTTTCCATGTTCGACATCAGAACATCTATTCACATGGATCGACTTGTACCTCGAGTGAAGATTGAACGAGTTTTGAAGACCCCGGATCTAGTTTCATCCATCCGGGCTGCGATATATTCAAGAAAATAAAGACATCAAATGTACACCATTGCTGCATAGATAATCATCCAAACTAAGGGATGATGGCTCTACTAGAATCATCAGTTTGCACACAGACGGTTGTCTGTCTTACGTACATGAAAATGAATTTATCAAGCTGAGCATGGGAATGCTCGCCTTAGCTAGATCATGAAAATATGATGAAGATAATGTATTGTATTGTATCTTATAAGAGGTCACCTTCCAGTGCGAAAAACCTTGGATCCTCATTATAAAGCATTTCACCCGACATCAAAAGATTTACGAACTCATGCTTTAGGGGGCAACTGTTATAGACATATTTGGGCACTGCAACCCCAATCACGTATCTCCATAAACCAAGGGCTTCTAAGTCCCTAAAAGTTTTGTTTCATACCCTAAAGGAGCAAGGTTAGCAGATTACATCATCTCCCAGAAGTTTTCCATGAAAAACCACTCAGAATTGGTCAAAGCAGGACCATACAGACTGCCCAGTGCAAAGGGTGTGATGCATCTCACCTGCCACATGCAAAAAGTGCGATGCATACTGAAGAGCCCTTCTGTAGGGTGCGATGAGCGAGAGCAGACAAATGGCACAAATAGTTTGCTAAGTGGAGAACCTGAGAATCTTCTAGAAACTGCTCATTTGACACTTGCTTCCCTGAGGTCGCCCAAGGATGAGTAAGAGATCATGAAATCTCCAAGTGGAACCAAGAACTATCAAAGAGATGACACTAATCAAAATCCCAGAAGCTGACTCACCCAGCTGCAAATATCTATAAATGGATCCCTCATCCCAGAGATCCAAAGGTTGGAATTTGGTAATTTGCAAAGAGGTGTTGTTGGTTTCTCTTTGAAGACATTGTTGGGTGATCTTGCTTTGTGTGAGGTGAAGAGGGCTTTCAAGCTGGGAGGATGGTGCTGGGTCAGACCAAGTGGTTGTAATCCTCTCTTCTACTACTTTTACTAATAAAGCTATTTGAGTTTTCCTCCATATTCTTGTGTATCTCTGAATATTGTTGTTGATATATGCATTTGTATGGTCAATATATATCTGATCCTATATTTTTTACAGTGAAATATCTCTATGCTTTGATGGTACTATGCTGTTGTGAATCTACAGGTGCTCTTTAAAGCGGGACACGTAAGGAAGCAGTGGCGAGATTCTGTCAAAGGGGAAAGGAAACAAGCAAGGAGCCAAGCAGAAGACTAAGGTTGGTACTCTCTGCTTCTTTCTCATCTCTCTCTCGTAAAGGAAAAGAAGGTAACTTTAATCTGTTTGTTTCTAAGATAGCTACCCATCTTAGTGGGACTAGCAGCTCTGCATAGACACTAGATTTCCCAGTAACAGGTTGCTATGGAGCAAGAGATGAGGTATTGTTGGTAGATGGGAGAAAAAAGTTTTGGAAGAGAAGTAAGAGTGTTAAGCATAAAATTTTCTATGAGATTAGTGCAGAGCACCCCACCCTCACTTATGTAAATGACCTGATAGAGCACTAGGAGTGTCATAGAACTCATGGAGGGAATGAACATTTACAAAATTAATCATAATAAAAACCACTTCTACTAGAGGAATTATTTAAAATCAAACCTTGCTCACCCAATAGAAAATTGGAACAATATTTCTGAAAATTAGAAAATTGAGAACAATATTTTTGAAAAAAGAAAAAATGTTTTTTAATTTACAGAAAAATCAAAATATTCAACATTTTCTGAAAACTTTAGTTAAAGTTAGGAAAACTCATCAAACTAATACATGCCAAAGGACGTGAATACTATCCTCCATGGCTAAGACATGGACTAATAACACATACAAGAGTCAGATTTCTTAGTACATATTTCATGTCGTCTCACAAAATGTTTTAATGAGAACCAGAAAAATGTTGCATAATTTACCAATAACGTTTAAGCTTAAATTTTGAGAAATCCAAAATGACAAGTTTTCTAATATTGTTGAATAGAGAAAAAAAAACTAAATTTTAGCCAATCTAACATAAATTATTTGAAAATTGGATTTTAGCATAATAAAGTACATCACCATCAATAAAAAGTCATAAAATATATCATCATCAATGAGAACACTTCATGACTCATGAAGTATTTCTATCTTATCAAAAAAATCTTATTAACCCCAAAAAAATATTAGGAAAAAAAAGGTTATAATCTTAATAAAAAAAAACTTTTGCATTTACTATTTTAAAACTATGTTTTTGATATTAAATTTAAATTTTATTAAAATAAAAAAATATATACAATATGATTAGTTTAATAAATATAAAAGACAGATTTTTTCTAAATTAATATATAATTAATATTAATAAATTTTAATTATTTTTTTCTATTTATATTTTTACCTTTATATAATTTTTGGGTATTTTACTAGTAATCAATTAATTATTAAAAGTAATTAATCACAGTTTTATCCTTAGTTTGTCCTTATTTCCTCCCAGAATTTGTATTATATAAAGCTAAATGTAATATGCATTCAACTTTTCCCTTTTCTTTGAATATAAGCTGTATGCTATTATTTATTTTATATAATAAAAATATGCTATTATTTATTTTATATAATAAAAAAATTAATTTGTCAATTTTAATTTTCCACTTCATTTGATAAAATATTGAGTTGATGAAACTATAGTGCTTTTTCGTCACTGCATATAAATTTGACTTTCTTTCCATTCAGAGAACTTTATAATCTTTAATATATTTAATAATTTTTTTTTAATTATATTAATTTAATATAAAAATGTTATTAAAATCTTTTGTTATAAAAAAACGAGATTACTTATTATCATTCATGTCCCTTGTTTTCCGAAGATACAACGATCTTGTTAACTTAAAGAAAAGTCAAAAGGGGAAATTTTCAAACAACCATATGAGCACGTTGTAATTTCACGGTGAGCATACTAAAGGTGGAAAAACGCAGCTACACATTGTAATTTTCCCATTGAATTTTGACGGAATCCTATTAAATAATATTATATTGACTAAAATGACTTCAGACAAATTCATGTGTCAAGGGTATCTTTTCAATGTTAGCCGACTTAACGAATAGAAAAAATCTATTTCAATACTCGTTTTAATTGAGAAATAGTAAACAATTGACTTAATAATTCATAAATTGGAAAACATGTATTTTAATATAAAATAATGTCTTTTTATTTGAAAAGTTATATGAAACTGTGCTTAGATTTAAAGTCAAACTCGGCGTTTTTGGTTTTTCTATTTTATTCGAATTATTCATTATATCCTAGTTAAAGTTGATCACTATTATTTTTTAGCAATAAATAAATCTTATTCTATCAGGTTGGATTGAAAGATGGCTATATTTTATTTATTATTTTTTTAAAATAAAACTACCAACCATTAGGTTGAAGCACTATTAAATGCCATCATAAAATCGATTCTGGATAAATGTTTGAAGAGCGTATATGTCGATATTTGAGATTTGGGTATATAGTAAACTTCTTTGTTAATTTTATATGATGAAAATGGTTTTAGCGTTAGAATTTTTTTTTTTTTGGAGTTTTTTTATAAGTAATTATTCACATTCACTTGTAATTATTCAAATTATTATTAAATATTTCTTATTAACCATTGCATAGAATTTTAGTTATTACATAGAGTAATTTAAGTAAAGGAATAGTAAGTTATATAACCATTAATAACAAATCATTAATAATCATTGTTGTAGCATATTAATATAAACATTTTGATGTAACATTGCACCAATTCCATGATTCTTTTAACTTTATTAGTTAATTACACCTTGATAATATAAACATCGCATCATTCAAGGAATCAACATCATAAAAATGTCACAACATACAACCACAAAATTAGACACCATATACCCTCAAAACCGATAGGGTGAAAACCAACAAATGTTTAATTTTATTATTAAACGCTTGTGATAGTGTTCACCCTTCACTCAATGGTTATAAGGGAGTCCATTCCGTGACCATTGTTATAAAAGTTCATAAACAATATCATGTCAAAAACAACATAACTCTTTCGAAGTTATTACAATCATCATGACATCATTTACCCACAAATTTTTGAGCAATGTGTCTTTAGGACCTCGTTCTTCCCATCAGTGGATTAAACTGTAGCTCACAATCCCTACAATCTTCCTAGAGCACTAACTTATTATATTTCATAAGGGTAAATATAATCCATCTTTGCGTATGTCGCGACATTTTCCTATAACTGCTACTGTGAGCAACCTTTGATATCATGATTAGATCAAATATTAATCAAACCAATTCACAAATCTATACTAGTGATGCTTCATCATCCATTCATGTACATTCATGAAATGTAAAAAAATATCGTGACATGTTTCCTTTAGCAACACTGCATATGGAATAATTATAAGCATATAACCATCAAGCCATGTATATAAATAAATACCACATTAACTATTATTCCCCTCACAGACACACATTTTTACAAGACAAATCACTACAATTGTCAAGACATTCCTTTAAAAGAAACTAACACATTAGTAATGATGGTCGTGCATGCCAATTACATAAAATTTATCAAAAGAACCATCCATTCAACTATTAATTTTGGTGCATGTAAATACAAAAAGAAAGATAACACCACATTTTTTGTTCCTATGCATGGAAATTCAAAAAATGATGTGACTTCTTCACATTTTATATGCAAAGTTCAGTTGGATTTTTTTTCTCATGCATCAATTATTTTCATTTAGTGAAGAATTATATACATGCATATCTCTTGTGCATTAAATATTTTCATTTAAGATAAAATCCTATCTATGCATATTTCTTATGTGTTGAGTAATTGCATTCAATATGAAAGCTTTTTTTATGCATATTTGATATATTTTGTTTTCAAGAAGTCCAACCTAATAGCTATTTCTTTCAATGCATGCGACTTCATTTTTAGGAAAATCTATTCCATTTAATTTTTTTTATGCATGAAAATGCATCTTTCCTTCTCAATAATTAACACTAATTTATTTATTTCCATGCATGTAATTTGAAATATTCATTTTCAAAAATAAAATAGAATAGATATTATTCTTATGCACATAAACTAAGATGCTATTTAATAGTCTAATGTTTCTCTTAATTTGGAACCTAATGCATAGGCATCATGTGAATATCTCCTGCAACCATTTAATGAAATAATTTTGTTTCTTTGTCTTTTCATAAAGAAAGTTCACATGCATTTTTTTTCATGGAGAATGTCATGAATTCTTAAATAGTTTTGTGTGCACAGTTAGCAAGCATTCTATTCAAGAAAAGAATAAAGCTAGCTTATGCACGATATTTTTATGTATTATTCCTCCAAATAATAAAGCTAACTTAACCTATCTTTTCTTGGAAGTATGAATCTTTCAAATCTTTTCAACAACATTAACCAGATGCTCATATTTTGTCTGAAATAACCATAACGCCCCACATGCATACCTCATATTTAGGAATAACTTTCATTGGAGCCACAACATTCCTCCCAAAGTTGTGTTGATCAATGCCTCGAGACTTCACATGATGAAATATCTAGTAGATGAAGATGGAAGTCATTTCTTCTAGTTTATGAATGAATTTAAAGAACCAAGAAAACTTTATTTATCTCAGTGAGTTGTCATTTTCTTTATTTGATTCAAATTAGTTTCCAACTAAATCATAACAGTTCTTGTTTTCAACCATTTCATTAAACATGGTAAAAATAATATTTTTCTTCATGAATGCCAACATAAATGTAGTTTATAAGGATATTATATACTCCCCCCTTGAAGTAAACATCGTCCTTGGTGTTTATCATTAATTTTTACCCATGATGTAATGATCGAAATAACCAAAAGAGAAAAATTTCCCTTCAAAATGAAGGATTTTATTTCTAGGAAATATTAGTAGGCCAAAAAACACAATAATGTTTATAAATGGTCATAAACATATACAACTACAAAAATAAGCAATTTCTACTTTACATCACTTAGCCATTATTCAAAATTATATATATAAAAATAAAGTCTCTATACCAAGATACCATTACTTACCAATTATTCTTGAAAATCATGGTTACCTTATGCAATAATTTTTAATTGTAGGTCGTTTTACAACCTCCATGGAAAACACCCTATAATATATGACCAACAAATTCAACATAGCCACATTAGTCACAACATTTTCAATCAAATGAAATACTTTTAACTATCAATCATCATACAATGTCAAGAGATATTTTATCATAGTACTTCCACAAGTACTCAGAGAGAACTAACCCTCTAATCATCAAAATGATAAACCATTGCACGACGTGCACACTGTCTTAGCTCTCACTAAAGATATCCCTATAGTACTTCTAAAAGTTCTTAGAGAGCACCTATCTCTCTAATAATCGAAATAACTAATAACTACATTAAGTGCATTCTATCTTAGCCCCTTCTAAAGACATTCACAAGATTCGTAATGTAATAACAGAACTTACACTTCCATTAATTCTTTTATGAGAACTAGGCCATTTTCCTGTCAAGATGTACATAAAATTCTTGCACAATCATATAGAAAATTCATTTCAATACAACACATAATTCATTAGTTAACATGTTCTGTTATGTGAACCACAATCGAAAAAAGAATACTCCTCCCAACAAATGGAAACTAGTATCGACAACCAAATTGAGCCATTTTCACATAGAGACAGGTCTCGGCCAGAGACCATACCAAGTCTAGTCTGAAATTACATTGCCCAACCAGCTCAAGAATTCTAATGAAAACACAAGGATGAATAAGATATTCCTCTTGCTATCATCCTATCTATTCATCGAACAATGTCTCGTCTATGAGGAATTATGGGCCTCCTCTAATAGGCTCCAAAATCAACAAAGTTTCTTTAGGATTTTTTCCCTCTGCACCACCTTGGCCAACTCTTCTCCCTTACTAAGATCATTTATCTCTAGGGAGAGGAAATCTGAGCAAGAAAGTGCAATCAACCCCTATGGGCAAGGAACTTCCATCAAGCCAATGCCTCCTCGCCTTTCACAACTATCGAAAACTGTCTAGCATGTGAAATTCTAGTTTAGCACTCTTTCCCATAATAATTTACATAACGAATCATATGCACATTATCATTAAAAAGAAAGAACCATGTGTGTGCATCATGCATTCATACTTGACCCTTAGCATGGGTCCACAATATCTAGATTGACTGAAAACATAACTAACATACAAGTGGTATACATTCTAATTTTCCAAATAACAAAATCATGCATATCATAACATCATACTTTCTTATTTATGGTTGCAATTCACATTGCAACATTTTACCTCCATAGGTTATCATGTTCCCTTTTCTCTACCACTGCTTAATTAAAAAAAAAAGGTTAGTCATAATTGTTTTTAATAAAACCATACCTTCTACAAAATATTGTTATACATAAGACATTTTATCAATACATTAGAATGTATTTTGAATGCATCAATGTTCTTAATAATTCAAAATGTAGAAATATATTGATCCTATTAATTTTCATAAACCACTTGTTTACAACTTGCAGTAAGATTTAATCAAAACCAATTCATGCATATAAGTTTTAATATTTTGTCATGCAACATTAACTAATCAATGCTACCGACCATCTTAATGCAGACATGACAAAAATCAATCAACAACTAGCTATTATATGAAAGTCTCACTGATCGACTCATTATTTATTTTAAACATCTAATTGGGTTCTTTCGATGTCCTTTTAAAACACTCTATCATCCTCTTCAAGGAAATTCCCCATATTATGTTTTCATTAATTATCAAATACATGCATTCATTCTTTTACAATCAGTGCATTGTAGTTTTAGTCATGTTTAGTAAATGTGTCATTAATCTTATCATATATGCAAAGGTTGGGAGTCAATTATCACTTTCACTAGTGAGTGCTCAAGATTGTTCATAGGTAAAACATAGATTTTTTTGTCTTTTACCCTTATCAAGATTCAAATGCCATGAGAACCATTTACAACAGACTGCATTACTTACTACTCTTGATTAATGTGGTTATAAACTTGCATCATGCATTTCATGTCAAAACTAGTCCACTGCATATATTGATATGTATTTTTTTAGAATAATACTTTATTTGTTTCCCACTAGTATCATACCTTGACTTTTTTTTCTTACCAATTCCCAAAAGGCGTCACTGCTGCAACCTTAAGCTTTGATACCACTTGTAACATCCCCTAGTAACACCACATGAAAATGCATGGTGTTAGAATTCTTTTACAGAATTTACCCACGTGTAACTATTCAAATTCATAGGTAACTATCCAAATTACTATTTAAAATTCCTCATTAACCATTAGATAGAATCTTCATCATTATATATATTAACTTTAGTAAAGGAATAGTAAGTTACATAACCATTAACAACCTCTATTGTAGCATATTAACATAAAATTTCTGATGTAACATTGCATCAATTCCATGATTGTTTTACATATGTTAGCTAATCACATTCTTGATACTATAAACATCACATCATGCAAGGAATCAACATCATAAAAATGGCACAACATGCATCCACGTCATTAGACAACGATATACCCTAGAAAACTAGTAGGATGAAAACCAATAAACATTTAATTTTATTATTAAATGCTCATGAGGGTGTTCATCCCTCACTCAATGGTTATAAGGGAGTCCATCCATTTACCTTTTTCATAAAATGTTACAAAGAATATCATCTCAAAAATAACATAACTCATTATAGGCTATTACAATCACTATGACATCATTTACCCACAAACCCTTGAGCAACATGTCTTTAGGGCTTGGTTTTTCCCATTAGTGGATTATCCTGTAGCTGACAATTCCTTGAATCTGCATAGACTACTAATGTATTTCCTACCATAAGCATAAAGATAATCCATATTTGTATATTTCACACCATTTTCCTATAATTTCTACTGTCAACAATCATGATTAGATCAAGTATTAATCAAACCAAATCATAAATCTATACTAATGATGCTTCACCATCTATTAAAGTACATTCATGAAATGTAAGAAAAATATCATGTCATGCTTCATTTAACAACACTGCATATGCACTAATTATAAGCATACAACCATCAACACATCTCTATAAATAAATACCACATTAACTATTATTCCCCTCGCACAAGAACCCATTCTTACCCAACAAGTCACTTTAGTTGTCCAGACATTCCTTTAAAGGAAACTAACACATCAGTTATGATCTTCGTGGATGTGAATTACATAAGATTTATGGAAATAACTAGCCCTTTAGCTATTACTTTTGGTGCATATAAATACGTAAAGAAAGATAACACCACAAATGTTGTTCCTATGTATGAAAACGCATATACTTTTCAAAAGAACCTTCGCAAAAGAAATCTTAACACAATAGAGCATGCAAATACATGTTTCCTTTTCGAGGAAATATAGCACAATAGGGCATGTGAAAACATGTTTTCCTTTCTATAAAATTGATTTAATAAAACATATAGATACACATATTCTATTCGAAAGGATTAAACTACCACTACCCATATATACTAAAGAAACCAACACATTAATATGATTTTTTTACATATAAATTCATATTCTTTGCCAAAATAATCGTTTCCAATTTAGGCTGACATAACACACTATCAATTCCTACATGCAAATGTATATTCTTTTGAAAAGAAAGCTAACAAAAAATCTTGCATGCATATACATGATCTTATTTCAAAATAAACTAACATAATAGTTATGATAGCATAAAAATAATCGCATATAATTTTTCTAAAGAAATATAACTTAATAGTTCTTTTATCCATCCAAAGTGCATATCTCTATAACACAATGGTTATTATTTGTGTATGCAAGAGCTTATCATAATATATTTTCTTTAATGCATGCAACACGCTTTATTTCTCTAGAATTCTACCATCATTAGCTATTATTTTCTTGTAAATAAATACATACTTATTTTTCCAAAGGAGGTTAATATAATGGTTAATGTCTCTATGTGTAAATATTCTTATTCCTTTTCACAATAGCTATAGTCTTTTGTGCATAAAGAGAATTATCATAATCAACTAATCTTTGAGTATGTAAATACACATTTCTTTTTCAAGAGATCTAGGAAGAAAGTTATTTTTTGGTTACACAAGGTTCACATGGAACTATTTTTCAAGGAAAAGGGTTTAGATAATTTAATCCTTTTACACAAAAGCCATAAAGACTTTCCAAGAATTGCACAACATATATTTGTTAGAGAATGTATTTATTTAACCTAGCCTCATGCACACAAGAACCCTAAAAGTTTTCCAAGTGTTTTTAACACACGTAGAACATGAAAAAACATCATCTTTTCTAAAAAAACAATGTGACCTCTTCACCTTTTATGTGCAATGGTCAGATGCATTTTTTCTCATGCATCGATTATTTGCATTTAGTGTAGAATCTTATACATGCATATCTCTCATGCATTAAATATTTTCATTTAATATAAAATCTTATGTATGCATATTTCTTATGTGTTGAATAATTTCATTCAATATGAAAGCTTATCTATGCATATTTCTTATGCATTGGATAACTTCATTTGATATAGAAGCTTGTCTGTTTGAATAATTACATTCAATATAAATCTTGTCTATGCATATTTGAAATATTTTCTTTTTGAGAAGTCCAACTTAATAACTATTTATTTCCATGCATGAAAATTCATTTTCAGTCAAATCTATTACATTTAATTATTATTTTTATGCATACAAATGCATATTTCCTTCTCAATAATTAACACTAATCTTTTTTATTTCCGTACATGCAATTTCACACATTCATTTCAAAAAATCAAATATAATAGATATTATTCTTATGCACATAAACCCATATGCTCTTTAATAGTCTAATGTTTCTATTAATTTGGAATCTAATGCATAAGAATCATGTCAATATCTCTTGCAATCTATTAATGAATTATTTTCATTTGTTTGTCTTTTCATAAGAAAAGTTCACATGCATTTATTTTTCATGGAGATTGTAAAGAATTCTTAAATATATTTGTGTGTAGGGTTGGCAAGCATTCTTTTCAATAAAAGGATAAAGATAGCTTATGCACAAGATTTTTATGCATTCTTCCTCCAAATAATAAAGGTAACTTAATATATTTTCTTGGGCATATAAATCTTTTAAATATTTTCAATAAAATTAATGAGATACTTAACTTTTGTGCACAATAAGATGAATTCCCACGTGTTGGACCCACACCATTCCTCCCAAAGTTGTTGATCAATGCCTCGAGACTTCACATAATAAAAGCTCCAGTAGATGTAGATGAATATCATTTCTTCCAGTTTACGAATGAATTTAAAGAACCTATAAAACTTTCTTTATCTCTGTGAGTTATAATTTCTTTATTTTATTCAAATTAGTTGCCAACTAAATCATAACAGTTCTTATTTTCAATCATTTCCTTAAACATGGTAAAAATAATATTTTCCATCATAAATGTCAACATAAATGTAGTTTATACTAGGGGTTTTATACTAGGGGTTTTGTTATATGTATTATATATTTTAAAAAACATTGAGGTGTGTAGGTAAATAATTTGTTCTTTTGCGTAAGTCATGTAAGTAGGTGTAAGGTGCAAACTTTTTTTAAATTTAATTTTTTCATATTATAATTTTTTTTATTAATAAAATTATTGATAATTTTAGATAAAATAAAATAATAATAATAGATATCACACTAAAGTATATAACATATAAAAATAATATAGAAGTTGTAAATTAAGATCCTTTTTACCATATAAATTAATAAAATAATTATATAATTATATTTAAATTCAATTAGTAATCACATAAAATATTAATATTTACAGTATAACAAGATTCTTAATGATAAATGTTCACCCTATTTTCCGATGGATATTATTAGCTTTTAAATACACTCTCTTATGATACCATGGGCCAATACCATGGCTTATCAAAACTACATGCTAAAAAACCATATATCATTCAAAATCAAGTTATTTTGTAACTAGGAATATCTTTAACTTATGAATATGCTTTATTACAATATTATGGGCCATATGATGTCAAGTTTTTTTCATATATTATATATATTTATAGTATTTGGGTGAATAAATGAAGATAGGTTACACTTTTGGGCCAAATGTGGCCATGAAATTTCAAAATTCTACTCTCTTATCGAATTGAAGCCCTCCAAATTCATATAAGCATTATGAATTTTGATTGGTAGTTAAAAGAATTATGTTTTTGTCATAATGATATTTTTGCAAAAAAATTTAGTGTGTTATAATATGTAAATTTTCCATTAAATGATATGCTCGTCCTTGCAAATTTTCACACATTTTAAGAGGTATGTGTATTCGTGTAACATAACCTAGTTTAATAATGTTTGATATATATATATATATATATATATATATATATATATATAAGCATGATATACACAAAAAGAACTAAGTTTTTCATATTACAATTTGATGTTTTATGAATTTTTTTTTTTTATTATTTTTCAAAGTTGGCGAAGTAATATTTTGACTACATTTTGCAAACACATGTGCTCGTGTAAGGTATTTTACAATTATTTATATAAATTGAAAAACCAAGAGTATCGTTTTGAGGAGTACTTGTAAATGAAGATAGTGGTATCTTTTGAAAAAAAATCATTTTGTATATTTTATGTTATTGATTTTTTATTCAACGTCTTTAAAAATCCCCAAAAAAATTTCAAGCATTATGTTTAAAATAAATTAGATGAGAAATATCATATGAATTTGAATATGTCAAAATCATATGCCGTTGGGTAGATGATTCCATCATGAATCCAACATGATCAACTCCACCACATAAGAACAATTGTTTCCCCAAGCTTGCTAGGGTACAAAATGGTGTTGCAGGAAATTTTGTAAAATCGTTGTTAAAATTGTGGTTTTTAGGACCCTAGAAGCTCGATCGAGCTCTTAAATTTTAATTTCAAATAGCTTGATTGAGGGTTTCCTAAACCTTCTATCGAGCCATTGACGTACTTAAATAGAGGCTTGATAAATCTATATGGATTGATCAAGCTATGGAGCTCTATCGAGCCATTGACGTACTTAAATAGAGGCTCGATAAATCTATATGGATTGATCAAGCTATGGAGCTCTATCGAGCCATTGACGTACTTAAATAGAGGCTCGATAAATCTATATGGATTGATCAAGCTATGGAGCTCGATCATGCTACTCAGCTTGATCGAGCCTTGTAAAGAAATTCAAATCCTTATATGAATCCCATAATCCAAGAGTTTAGATTTTAGAATCAATAAATATCTAAAATTTAATCCATTAATAGTTTAACCATGTTGATATGATATTATTTTACTAAAAATTAAAATTCAAGTGTATCTAGGTTATAAACAACATTAGAATGTTTTTATCTTATTGAGCTTACAGGTACATTCTATAGCCCAATATGGGAGAAATGTGTAAATATATTTTCCAATGCTCGAAATATACCCATCATATACCTTGAATTTTAATGGATTATAAATTTACCTTCCACAAAAGTTTTTACCACAGTAAAATTCCAAATTTTTAATATTTTTTTTTTATCATGTAATTTAGAAACCTTATGAAATATAGTATTAATATTAGAAAATTATTATTATTATTATTATTATTATTATTATTATTAGATTATGAAATATGATATTAATATTATAAATTGAATATTAATATTATTAATTTTGGATTAATATAATATTAACTTTAATATGATATAAACTTTGTTATATTATAATATAAATTAATATATTAGAATGTATATTAGCTCAAAATATATATATGGGAGGGAAGAAAAAAGACCTAGAGTGGTAGAGGTGGAGACATAGAGGGAGTGACAAGGGAGAGATGGAGATAAAGTGAGGGAAAGAGAAAAGGAAGAGTGAAGAAAAAGAGAAGGAGAGGAGAGAGAGGGGGGGATAAAAAGATGGAGAGAGGGAGAGGAGGAGAGAGGGGAGGGGAAAGAGAGGGAGAGAGAGATGGAATTGGAGGAAAATATAGGGAGGGAAGAAGAAAGACATATAGAGAGATAAAGGTGGAGTGAGAGAGAGGGAATGCCAAGAAAGAGATGCAGAGAGAGAGAGGGAGCGATGAGAGAGAGAGAGAGAGAGAGAGAGAGAGAGAGAGAGAGAGAGAGAGAGAGAGAGAGTGACAAGCGAGAGTTGGAGAGAGAGTTTGTATGCTTGTGGTGAGATAGAAATACAAATAAGAGGAGATGGAGACAAGAGGAGACAGAGTGAGAGGGAGGTAAATAGTGACAGAGTTGGAGGATGAAGCGAGAGGGAGAGAGAGAGAGAGAGAGAGAGAGAGAGAGAGAGAGAGAGAGAGAGAGAGAGAGAGAGATTGATGAGGGGAAGAGACAGAGGGAGATGGTAGAGAAAAGGAGAGGGATAAAGGAAGATACATGGGACTTGAGAGGAAAGGAGAGAGAGAGAGATGGAGTTGGAGGGAGATATAGAGGAAAATAAGAAGAAATAAAAAGAGAGAAAAAGGTGGAGAGATAGAGGGGGAGTGAAAACAAAGATGGAGCGAGATGGAGAGAGGAGAGTTGGAGGGAAGAAATATAGAAGGGGAGATAGAGGGAGATAAGTGGAAGAAAGAGAGAGAGATAGAGGTAGAGAGATGGGAGAGAGGGAGAGAGGGAGAGAAGGGGAAGAGAGAGAGGTAGAGGAAGAGGGAGAGGGAGATGAATAGGGAGAGGAAGGGAGATATATATAGATATGGAGAAACAATGTGTATGGCTATGGGGTGATATAGAGAGATGAGCAAGGAGAGATATAGGGAGATAGATATATTGATGGAAAGGGGAGACGGGGAAGAAGAGAGAGATAGAGGGAGGAAGGGAGAGATAGATAGATATGAAGAGAGAGAGAGTGTGTGTGTGTTTTGGGGGATGAGATAGAGAGACAACTAAAGAGAGATAGAGGGATATACAAATATAATTGGAGGGGAGGGAGAAAAGGGAAGAAATTTGTTTGCACTAGATGCATTGATTTTAATGTATGTGTGGATTTCTAATCCTATTTGATTTCTTACACTAGATGCATTGATTTCGGTGTAGATGGTAATTTTTAATTCTATTTTATTGCTTGCATTAGATGCATTGATTTCAATTGATTGGTTTCAGTGTAGATGTTGATTCCTAATCCTATTTGATTGCTAGCACTAGATGCATTGATTTCAATGTAGATGCTGATTTCTAATCCTATTTGATTAATTGCATTAGATGCATTTATTTCAGTGTAGATGTTGATTTCTAATCCTATATGATTGTTTACATTAGATGCATTGATTTCAATGTAGATATTGATTTGGAATCCTATTTGATTGCTTTCATTTGATGCATTGATTTCAGTGAATATGTTTATTTCTAATTTGATGTAACTAGATGTATGGTGTAGATTAATTTCAAGGTAATTAGATTAACATTGTGCTTTGATTTCAGTGTAAGAACAATTTATTTTTTTGATGATGTACACTGATTTCTAAGTTATAGTAATTCAACCATAAATAAAATACTTGAATTTTCATCTCAAATAAGATGTTCACTTAATTGAAATGTTTTCTTCTTGAAATTGTAAACTATTTGTAATTAACTACATTCTTATTATTCTCATTTTCCATCCTTAATATTGGATTGTAAAATGTCCAACAAATACAACACACACACACATATCATGTTATGACTATCATCTTGTAGGTAACCTCAAACGAAATAAAATCAAATAAAACATATTTGTAACTTTTACATCTCCAAACATTTTAAAATTAGATAAAACTTATTTCAATCATAAAGAATTCATAGAAATACTTGGACAGCTAAGTAAATTTAGGAAAATTGATAACATTATATAAAACAATAGAAATGTTATTCTATATTGTTTTTTAACCTATAATAAATTCCAATATGATTGACTTATATGATGTTATGACTAAGCTCTTGTAGGTAATCTGAAAAGAAATAATATTGAATAAAAAATATTTGTTGTTTACATGACATCTTTTAAAATTGAATAAAACTTATCTCAATCGTATTTGTGCTTTTTAATTAAACCTTGATAAAAGGAATTGATTGAAATACTTAAAATCATTGATCATGCAATGGTATATTGGTGGGTCACAAATTTTTTCATATATATATTTTTTATTATAATATGGATGACTTAAGAATTAACATATTTTATTTTTAAAAGAACAATTTATTTTTTTGATGATGTACATTGATTTCTATGTTATAGTAATTCAACCATAAATAAAATACTTGAATTTTCATCTCAAATAAGATGTTCACTTAAATGAAATGTTTTCTTCTTGAAATTGTAAACTATTTGTAATTAACTACATTCTTATTATTCTCATTTTCCATCCTTAATATTGGATTGTAAAATGTCCAACAAATACAACACACACACACACACATATCATGTTATGACTATCATCTTGTAGGTAACCTCAAACGAAATAAAATCAAATAAAACATATTTGTAACTTTTACATCTCCAAACATTTTAAAATTAGATAAAACTTATTTCAATCATAAAGAATTCATAGAAATACTTGGATAGCTAAGTAAATTTAGGAAAATTGATAACATTATATAAAACAATAGAAATGTTATTGTATATTGTTTTTTAACCTATAATAAATTCCAATAAGATTGACTTATATGATGTTATGACTAAGCTCTTGTAGGTAATCTGAAAAGAAATAATATTGAATAAAAAATATTTGTTGTTTACATGACATCTTTTAAAATTGAATAAAACTTATCTCAATCGTATTTGTGCTTTTTAATTAAACCTTGATAAAAGGAATTGATTGAAATACTTAAAATCATTGATCATGCAATGGTAAATTGGTGGGTCACAAATATTTTCATATATATATATTTTTTACTATAATATGGATGACTTAAGAATTAACATATTTTATTTTTAAAATTTGATTCTAATAAGATACATGTTGATTGCACTAAAAGAAATTTTCTACAGACCAATATGAAGCATATTTGTAATTCTTTCTGTGCTCAATATTAATTTGATACATGATATATTTTAGTTAATTTTAAGTATAAAAGTGGCTTGCATCATAGTAAGATTTTACTTGTACCATATTATGACTAAGCTCTTGCACATGACCTAAAATGAAATAAAATTGAATAAAACTTATTTGTTGTTTACCAGACATATTTTACAATTAAAACTTATTACAATCCTATTTGTGTTTTTTAATTCATCTGTCATATATTTTAGTTCATTTTAAGTATCAAAGTGAATTCAATCATAAATTAGGATTGTACTTATTTTCATAGTCTATAAAACTAGAAATCAAAATTGTTATATTTTTTAATAAAAGTTATAATATATAGAATTTGTTTTAAACTAGCGAAATAATTTTAAGAGATCCATAAAATTCAAAAATTAATGAACATCCATAAATAAGATTAATACAAATCCATAAAAGGAAATGATGATTGTATCAATAAACTATCCATATGAAAACATATACAGATTACAAAAACTACTACACAAAGGGGAGTTTTAAGACAATATTTGAGACCATTTTTTACTAAATTGTCTTAACTTGAGACAAAATATAAGTTGTAAATTCTCTTAAATATTGTCTTTAAGAGAGTGTCTCAAATCATTGTCTTAAAATTTGTCTTTATAGACAAAATATAGAACACAAGTATTATTGTCTTTTAAGGGACAATTCATTTTTGTCTCTCAAGAGACTATAGATACAATTAAAAACATATTTTCTCTATAGAAACACTGTGTATCTAATCCAATTTATTATCTCTCTAGAGACAATAAAAATTATTTTTAAAAACAAAATATAGAATGTGAATATTTTTGTTTCTTTAGTGATTAATTCATGTTAGGGCACAATGGAATTGAACCACCAACCTCTTGTTTGCAAGGAAGGTGATCTTCCATTCAACACCCTTTAAAAAAATGTATCATCTCAATTAGAAAAGATAAAAATTAACGAGCCAAAATGTACCATCATATTAGTGAAAAGAATTATGTTACCTATTGCTACATGATGAATTTTAGATGAAAACAAAAAATTGTACATGGTACTGAGTACATAGCATTTCCTCAATTCCATTCTTAGAATACCTATGGAAATACTCTTTCAAAAATTTGAAACCAGAAGTACTGTACTTCAAAAAGTTAGTATAAAAAATGAACATAATTCAATATTGGAAATTTAATATGCTAAGAAAATTTGTTGTTAGCGACATTTTTTAAATTAGTTGTACCAACTTTATAGCAACACTCAGGCCAAAGGAAATAATATAGCAATTGAAACAGTGCTAAGACTGCAAAGAACCAAAATCACGTTCATAGCAAAATGGAGTAACTATTGGTCGTGGAAAGGAAAATGTCAACATTAACTTTATGTGTCGTAAAATTTTAAAATATGACATAATTATCATATGGATAATATTGACATCTAAACCAGATGGAGAGTATAGATATCTCAAGTTCTAGATTAGGAAACAATCCAAAGAGGAGAATAAACATTTCAAAAGACTAGCACTCCAAGATCTCAAGAAACATATGAATATTAACTTAAGAACAAAACATAATAACATAATTGAAAATTCAAGAATAGTATAATACACAAATTGATTTCCATTGAAGAAATCCTTAAAAATAATTGAATATTTTGAAGTAGGGTTAGTAAAATGAAAATGAGATTGAAATAATGCATTTTTGTTTTCAATTCATCTACACTCTGAACCAAAGGGAAAGGACTCATACACCTCACACATAACCAGATAGAAACGATATCAATCTTCCTTAACCATTATTATTGCTTCAGTAACTTAGTTACATGCTTTCATGGACACAATATACAATAGCAGTGGCTCTGAGAAAATACCCTACTGAAAGCATATGTACATAATCGTAGCAAATATGAGAATATTACAAAGTTTCCAAATTAATATTGGTTGAATATAAATATGAACCCTGGGTTGGTAAATTTTCCGTGATTAAATGACATCTGGGATTATTGAGTTCTCAAAATCCATTTAGGTCACATAACATCGTGGATTTGTAATTTTAACATAATTGTGATTGGCTCGATACTTTTTTTAAAACTACAACCTTTATGAATACAAAAATGAAAAAATATTTTCTGAACGGTTAACTTTTGAGAAGATACAAATATAAATTATGAACAATGTCATTATAAAATTATTGTAGAGAAAAGAGAAGCTTTAAAGGAGGCTCATACTTGGTAAGGAAAATTCAAACTATTGTGTGAAGAAATTATGAGTTGGGGGTTTATAAGTCAAACCTATATAATAAAAAACTTTTCTTAGAACCTTCATATAATATAATTTTAAATAGAATTATAGAATTGGAACACTCTGTAATGATAAGACCTACTATTGAAGGGATTTGATAGTGCTTAGGTCTAGTCCCCTAACACCTAAACTTGAACTTACTCCAATACCAAAATTCAAGCCTTTTGCACCAGATGACGAAGCACCACTTTTCCCTCTTGCTGTAATTTCATCATCCCTCCAGATATGCTATCATCTACAACCTGGAATGAAGAAATGAGGCAGGGTCTGTGGTTTCCCCACACAATCACTTTAGATGCAATTACTATTTCTAGTCACAAAAAAATAGACACAAGATTTAGTACATCCTTGGAAGTTGCTCTCTTAGAAACAAGGAATATATTCTTTCTTATCTTCATAAAAGACCAAAAATATAGGATCTAATAGATTCTACAATTAGCTTGGTATAAAGCATTCTTATTTATGCTCTTAATAATTAAAAAGGTAACATAATTTTACATCACCCTGAGTTCTACTATGAAGATACTACTATGTGGATAATACCAAGATCTTATGCTCAAACTTTCATTTATTTTGGATATCTTGTTAATGTAACTTTGAATTTAAAATAACCATAGGATTTTTTTCTCTTTGAAAATATAGTATCCTTTGCGATAGATACCTACAAACGAATTTCAACATTCTCCTATGAAAGTCCCTTAACTTTCATAATCTCTATGATTTTATTTGGAACCTCTTCGGTAAAACAATTCAAAATAAGGTTTTAGAAATTGGAAATATTTCACCTACACAACCTCTCACTCCTAGGTTGAGGCATGTTAAGGAAGATCAAGCAAATTGTATAGTCTCTGCCATACTTGCTAATCATAAAGTTGTTGTCAATAGATTAGTGATATTTAAGATATAACTAAGGAGTAGACCAATCAATGCAGAAAATGTTGTTGAATTAACACATTGATTCTGCATAACAATAAATGTTGCTATCAACCAAATCATAAGACTCCATAAATTTTCTAGTCTTATACCAAGGCAGTGGTTAGAATCATGTTTACCAATGTGAACTTGGCATTATTGTCCATTATTTTTCCATTAATCATTGCCATGTGGGCATATGCTTAATATACATGAATTGCATCCAAACCATTTAATGCCTCCCCAAACTATGTGTAAACTTCTAATATTCACCTACAAAATCCCCTACAAAACTTCTAATATTCACCTACACAAGGTATGCTCCATTAATACATGGTGATATGCTACTTTTCCTATTTGAAAGGTATGTGTAAGACCCCAAAGTTGGAGTATGAAATAACATAAGAAGCACTTGAAAATTTCATAAATATTTGTAGCAATGTGAACACATCTCAATTTTATAACCTATAGTGTATGTGAAAATGGCCCCTTAGGAATTTTAAGCACAATTCCAGATTAAAAGTACAACTTTTCTTGATTCAAAAAGGATGGGAAGATGACAAGATATGTCCTCCTCCCTTCCCTAAATTGAAATTTAGGATTTGGGGCAATATATGAAAATATGAAATTTCATTTCTCGCTAGGAGTTTCTTAGATCCAATCCTTGTGAACCTTCAGCCTTTGGCTGATCTGATTTATTAATTTATAGCAGATAATAGTGGATAATATTTCACTTCACTTGAACCCAACAAAATAGGAATTTCAAGAGAAATGATAGTAAGAAAATTCCAACAAGTTTCAACACTTATCACATTTCCAAGCATAGACCAGACTTGTTAATGTCTCTAATACAACAAATTATACAACAAAAAAAAAGTTCTCTCTTATTTTGAATTTAAATGATAAATCACTTCACAATTTCATCCCTATGTTATGTCAAATTGGCATTAACAAGTGTGGAAATTACCCTATAGAGAAGATGACGCTAGCTGAAAATCAAATCTACAGTTAAAGACTTTTAGATACCTTGAAACATCATATATATGTAAAGTAAATGAACTACATGTACATACCATAGTGTTATCACCAAGATAGTACAATCTCTATCTCTCCAAACCCTAGCTAGGGAAAACCATGAAAACCCTATCCATGACAAAAGATCCACAATAAACTAACATCAACATTGGCAAGTCCTCCTTGGCTTCAACACTTGTCTCCCACAAGTGTCCTAGATTCCTCCTCTTCTCCTAAATCAAGCATACCAAGTAACACCTAGGTTAAACATCCACAACAAGCTAGCATCAACATTGGAAAGTCCTCCTTGTCTCCCACAAGTGTCCTAGATGTCTCCTCCTCTCCTCAATCGAACATACCAAGTAACACTTGGGTTTCTAAAACCCTAGTCTTCTTCTCTCACGAGAGCTATAAGAACAATGCTTCACTATCATCTAGGGTTTATCACAAACCCTAGCTTCTTTGTCTCCTTCAGGGTGAAACCCTAACTATAGAAAACCCTTGAACTTCACCAAGAAACAAACACATAAATTTTTTCATGAATAAAAGAAGTGCACATTTTATAATAATTTTATGACCATAGTAAATAAAATAGAAAAATAGTGCAGCTTATGTTTGTTAGGCCTTCTGTAAATAGGAAAAAATTAAAAATTATTGAGGAGACAAAGTTTAAACCTTGAAAAGAAAGGTACCAGGCTTAGAAATTGAAATTAGCTAGATGAAAATAGGGGGATCTTTGATACATGGTATAATAGCAGTAGGAAATACATCAATACACATAATTACTATTGATATATTAGTATAATAAAAATCAAGGCAACCTGATTTAAATGAATATTACGTGATATATTTCTCAGGTAGCCACACCTAAAAACATGTGGGTGTTGCTACAAATTTCCTGATGGGACATACCACCCCTTGATGAGAAACCATCTCATTTTATACCTTAAGATGGATTTTGTGGACTAAGTGGAAATGTTTTTGTATATTTTTACATCTATATGGAGTCCACACAACTTTGTACAAATGTTGTACCATCCATACAACAGTTTTGTAGAATAGATGATTTATGTACCACTTAAACAACTTCTAGAAAATCAAATTCAAATCATTTAGGTATATGTGCATGTTGTTTATTGGATATAATGGGGAATTTTTCTTGTAATTTTTTTCAAAGGAATGAAAAGCTTATTTGAAGGAGTAATTACTTATGTTTCGTCTATTTAATTTCTAGCTATTGTCTAACTGATGCTATAGTTTGAAATTTAATTCGAGAAATAATTAAATTCAATTGTTTATTTAATTGATCGAGATCATAAGGACAATAGTAAAATAGGGCCCAAGATTCTAACAACCTCATGGCCTCATGCCTTTAATCTAACACATGCTTGGTTTTAGAGAACATGAACATTGGAGCCTCAAATATATGACCTCTAATAAGAAGGCCTCCAACAAACTTTAGAAGCATGAGACAAGTATGCAAGTGGAACCTAGTGATGATGCCACACATTTATTGAAAAAGTGGGATCCATCTCATTCTAGATGCCAACAAGAGATATTCTTCAATTGACCAGTGTTTATTATTTTATATGTACTAAGCTTAATTAAGAACCTTATTTCGATTTCTGTAATGAAAAACCTAGATTCTATGGTTGTGTTTGATGATTAACAACTCTCATCTTGAAAAACTGCTCATATCCTCATACATTAGAGAGGATGGAGGTATAGGGTGTAGGGGATCCTATGAAAGCCCTAGTGAATGACAGTAACAACTTGTATGATATTTCACATAAAAGACCAAGTTTCTTAAATGATGGAGCATTGTCAACCCTAAAGGAAAAGGCACAAGGATTGTAAAACTTCAAGATTGAGACAAAAGGAGGATACAAGAGGTTGTGCACTTAGAAAGCATGTTAATATTGCTTTTCTCAACACCAATAATACGTCAATAGATATTGTAAAAAATTCATGGTCTCATTCCTTTCATCTAACATGTGTTTGGTGTCAGAGAGTATGTGAACAATTAAGCCTCAAATATATGACCTCTAACAAGAAGGCCTTCAACAAAAATTTGAAGTAGGAGACAAGTATGCAAGTGGAACCTGGTGATGAACCTAGTGATCCATCTCATTGTTGCAGATGCCATCAAGAGATATCCTTGAGGTGTTTATTATTTTATATGTACTTAGCTTAAATAAGAATATCCTTTCAAATTATGTAATGACAAACCTAGATTATATGGTTGTGTTTGATGATTAACAACTACTCAATAAGAAAAAATGCTCATATCCTCAAGCATTAGAGAGGGTGCATGTGTATGTTGTAGATGATCCTATGAAAGCCCTAGTGGATGACAATACATTGTGTGAGCTTCGACACAAAAGAACAATTTTTTTAAATGATGGAGCATTGACAATCTTAAAGGACATGGTGCAAAGATTGTTAATCTTTAGGGTTGACTTCAATATTGAGATGAAAGGAGTGTATACAAGGTTGTGCACTCAAAAATCATGTGAACGATGATTTTCTCAACAACAAGCGTATGTCAATAGAGATTCCTAGCCTAATACACTTAAATGTATGTCAACCTGAGTTACGAATAAAAAAATAGGGATACAAATTCCCCAAAAATTTGAAAATCCATGCTCTGGATATAATGGGGAAACACCACATATGAAAAAAATACAATAATATTTTTTAAAGTTTTAAAAAATGTATTTAAAGTTGATCATGACATAGGGTTGAGCATATAAAATAAATAAAAGGAAATTTCATATTGTGTATGACTTAGGAAAAGAAAGGGAACTTATAAGAGAAATGAAAGGGAATGTCACAGTGTGTATGATTGATCGACCCTAAATATAAGAGAAACAAAAGCCATCCATCAATACGTCATGATCAACCCTAAATATTTCAACTCTATGTCATGATAAACGACAAATAGTGCACCTTATATTTATTAGGACTTATGTAAATATCTTAAAATTGTTGAGCATATAGAGTTCAAACCTTGAAAAAGGAGTCTATCAAGATTGGAAAAGGAAACAAGTTAGATGCAAACAAGAGAATTTTTTTTACATAGTATAATAGGAGCAAGAAACACATCAATAATCATACTTACTATAGATATGTTATAAGAAGAAAAATTAATGTTACATCATCATCTAAATATTTCAAGTCTACGTCATGATCAACCTATCATCTTGCTTAAAATCTGCCTTAAAATCTAAAAAATCCTAACTAGTTACGAGGTAAATGTATATTATACGTTGTTTGAGAATATGCTATAGTATATAAGAGAAACAAAATCAATTAATATAAGAGAAACATAATGTAATTTTATGTTTTGTATGACTGAGGAAAATAAAGGGCACTTATAAGTTGAAAATCTCTACATATAAACCAACAATGCCATGTTAGTGGGATGAAAATAACAATGTGTATATACAACAACAATGTCAATCAATAGGAAAAAAATGTTAATCTGTATATAAACAATATTAACACATAGAAGTCATCCTTGGAGGTTTGTCACATGTCACATGTATACATTTTTGTGTTAGTAATTGGTCCTGGGAAATGTGATACTTCTCATAAAGGCTAAGCATAACCACATCACCATAAAAGCACATTTAAAGTATCTAAGCCATCAACCAATTCACGTGGATGCTCCTCCACAATATTAAATATTTCTTAGAGCCAACCATTCTACATTCACTCGAGCACAAAATTACCAAATAGAAACTACATAGAGAAAGGACCTTCAATTTAATACCTCAAATATCCAATCCTTCAGGTGATTACAGTAAATGATAGAAACTCCGGAAGCAAGTACATGGGGTTGATAATCCATCATAAGTTTCAACAACCATTTTTATCATTTTATTTTCTCTTTATCTGAGCAAGGTTCTTTTAATTAATGTTGAAATGTGATGTAACAAGAGTATCCACTACTTCACCTGAAGAATCTAACATCACAAATCTTGTAGGATCTTTAGCACAGAACTGGTAGCGGGCCATAACACATGTTTCTGAATCATCATCAGCATGGTACTCATTGGAATTTTGGTTCTTATAGGGAGAAACTATTGCATTCTTTGAGAGCTTCAAGCCATAAACATGAACCAACCAATTTTTGGCCCTTTTCCATTAGAACCATTCAGGCTTCCAAGTCCATATTAGGTAAAATTTATTGGGCTAAAGATTTCTTTACAATTGTTTTACATTACTCATTCCATAAATGAGTATCTCTTCTTACCCAATCACTTCAGTAATGACTTTCTAATTATCCCATTAGATATTCAACTATTACTTATTTAAGCAAACCAATAGTAATCTGGAGAAGCTTCCCTTCTTCAGCCTTTTGAATGAGAATCCATTAGCATCATCAAACATACTAAGTGGATTGTTAACTAGCCAATTCACCCCTACATATTGATGAAACAAATCTATGGAACTATCTTTATCTATTGTGGGCCTTGTAGTTACCAATGCATTTTCAATATAAACACATTGAACATATTCCTTAACAGGTGGCTCACAACTAATTTCTACAACTGCCTGCAGAACACTCAAAATCACTTTCTAATTAAATTACATCTCATCACAATTAATAAAATATGAAATCACAAGATACCTTAGTCACTAAGAAAATATACGATGTGCTTGGCACCTTTAAGTATTGTGTGACGATCACCAAATTCCCGCATAAAAAATTCAGCAGCCACTTTATGACGTCATCAAATTCATGTTTCTACACAAAAGGTACAACAAAATACTTTAAATTAAGTAACTAAAAAGTTATTCCATTAAGTGAAAATAGTGATAAGAAGAAACTTCACAACCTATACCTTCTACATTAACTGCCGATTCTCACCTAACTGCTCCAAATCAAGACTAAACTTCTATGACATGCCTCCTAATCTAGATTTGATAGATGTTGTACAAAGGTTTTCATTTCTATATTTTAAATTGACCTTCTTCTACCTCAACTTAATCATGTAGAAAATGCAAGTTAAACTTCACTTCAATTTCATTAATAGTATGTTAAGACTTTGCATTAACAAGGGACTCTAAAACTAGTTCTAGTATATTCAATTTATTTTTATCTCCCCGTGTTTATTCTACAACACACTTCTCATGAGATGCTTTAAGATAATTCTCTCCCATTTGAAGAAAAATCCGCTTCCTATCCCAAATTTTTATTGCCCACAATTCCTAAAGAAAAAAAAATATATACCATGAGCATCTATTTGTGAGACTTAACAACATAAGTGTTGTTAACCTAAACAATTACCTTGGACATTCTCAATTTAAGATTTTCATCTTTGTCTGCATTGTCTACTGACTTATGTTCTTCATATCAAAGAAAACTAAGGCACTTTTCTTCCCAATACACAACAATAAATGGAACCTAGAAGCACACATCATCTTTAAACTCAATCAATAGTCAACCTAAATAAAGCCAAACATAGCTTTTACAGCATATCAACTTGGCTATAAAATCAAAGAGAAAGAAATATACAAACTTACTTCTAATTTTTTATCATGAAACATTTGTAACACGTTGAAATCTCCTTCACAACTGATTCCTTGTCTAGTTTCACTATGTGTTGAAACTCCATCCTCATTGGTAGTGTTAATGAGCTAGATTCTTATTCATATATCCATTTTGTCTCAGGTACTGTATTCTCATTTTGTGGAATTGGACTTGATATCTCTTTAGATAATTTAATAAAAGAACCAAACATTTACTTTCAAAGTCATAATAAGCCACAAAGTGAACCCTCTTAAATTTAACAAAAATGATAACATACTAACCAGATGTAAAAATGTATATTTACTGCTTTGTAGAAATGGGACTATATTGCTGCAATTAGATGTTGGCACATACTACAGAGACAAAAGATAGTAAACTTACTTTTTTGATGAAATGATACTCTACTGCTGCATAAAAAATATAGCATACTTAATTTTAATAGCCTACTATTTTATTTAGACCCATCCATTACAAACTAGAGTAGAACTAGCACAACCCCAAATAGGGAGAAAGGGAATGTCAAATTGAGATGAGTGGTTATTTTGTTTGAACATTCATAAAGGCACTCTTCCATAGCATGTACAAGGGATCTATTTTTATAAACATACCATTTTACTTATAGGTGTAATTTAAAGTAATTATCTTTTTAATTTTTAAAATTCCCTCCGAGAAACAGATCTCAACATATATAGCTTATTTGTTTCAATACAAAACTTCAATGATAAAACAATTAACGATTTCGATACCTCACAAATAACTCATAAAAATAACCCAATATATCAATATCTTCCACTACATAATGTCAAACTAGATATGTACACTTAAAAAAATTATACTAGTCTAATCCTTTATGGAATGACATTGCAACAAAAAGGAAGAATAAAAATTGTCTAAAAATGATCAATTATAATGATTTGTGATGTGTAACCCATATCTAATCTATTAAAAAAGAAAGAAACACATATCCTATTCGAACTCTTCCTCTTGCTTAGGCTTCCTTTTCCTCTTCCTTTGAAATAGCCACAACAGGTGCAACTTCCATAGCGCCATCAACTGGGAACCAACATTTGCAAACTTAGTTGGACCCTTCAAATAATGAACATTCTTGATCAGTGGAAAAGAATAATAAAGTTCAATAGCAACTACTAGAACAATCTTATAACTGTTGATGATAACATGCAGAAAATTTAGATGTTGAATGTGTTAATGTTGAGCACCCATGGGGTAAGATTGAGAAGATTTATTGGCTACTTAGTTCCAATAAGGTCAAGGTTTCCAATCCTGGAAACTATGTTTCTTTGATCCTAATAGATTTAGTTAAAGGTGAATCCAGTGATGCCGCTCACAAGAATTTGAAGCTTCTTCATCCAGTTGATACTTTTCTTATAGGCCATAACTATTTCTTGGTTAGCTTTGAAGAGGTTTTGATGAAGCTCTCTAGGAAAAGCTATGTGACATTGAATAAATTGATTTTGTTAGAGAAGGATAAGGGATTAAATCAGGAGCTTGTTCAATCACCGAACTCAAGTTGTGGTCAAATATTATCATTGATAGAAGGAATAATTGAATGGAAATATAGCACTTGAATTCACAAGGTCAATGAGAAGACAAGGGTAGTGGGGATTGGCATTACAAAAAAAAAGGATAGCATGTGGAACAACTACAATTGTAAAATCATTGATTTCTAGAGAAAGATTTATTACGGTAGAAATAACAATGACAAATTTATCTATTAAATCATCCTCTGTGATTTAAAGAGCTTTAGGATCAAATACCTATCTATTTTAACATATAGATTGCATAATCAATCCATAGTAAAATGTTTGAATGCAAAGCTTCACAAGAAAACCTGCCTTGGAAAAACCAAATTTTTTCTGCCTTCTTAATAAGCTCCATAGGTGTTATAATTTCAACAATACATTTGTTAATATTTTGGGAAATCTTTAACACCTCAAGGAAGATGTCTAAGATGGATCCAAACCATTGTTTCGAGGGGGTACCACCAAATCAATTGGCGCAACTAGACCAACATGATATGGAGCTCCAACCATGTATTTTACTACCTCATCCCACACCCCCTTGAGGCCAACCTTTGTGAAAATAAGACCAACATTTCCCACCAACAAAGGAATGAGGTTCTGATAAGCGATGTTCTTGGAAGTGGTGTTCACAAATCCCATTAGCCTGCAAAAAATGTTGTACTTGCTTAACATTGGCTAGACTAACTCCATCAACTAACTAACCATGTCCTTGAACTTCTACACAACCATCATTGGGTTAATTTCTAGCTATATAGACTTCCCATGTAAACATATACATTAGAAATCCAATACTCATGAAGGAAAAAATAAAGGTAAAATCATGAGAAATCCAATCAAATTTATGTGCAATAGAGAGTTTGGTATACTCAAATCATCCTCTAAGTATCCTTGCATAAACTTAAAGTGGAGAAATTGATATGGTTTCCAAAGCCAAAATAATCATTTCAACATGCAAGTTATATAATCTATGTCATGTGTTTGGTCAAACTCATAAAGTTTTCCTTAAATTCAATTATTGACAATTTCATCTATAGTTATTCATAAATTGAAAACAAGTTTTATAATCCCTCTAAAATGCCTCCAAACCATTCAATTGATGTGACATGTTCATTGGAGATGCATTTTGGAATCAACCACAAAAATTAACACCCATGCACTTCTACACGTAAAATGAATAGAAATAATCAATTAAAGGACCATCTAAACAACTAGAAGTTAAAATGTATGGGTGTGAAAGGCATGGTAAAACCTGTAGTCATATAGACCTGAAATTGTTTATAACCATTTATGGATCTATACATATGAATCCATGCATGAAGGATATCAAATCACAACACATATATAGTCAATGACGATTGCAAGTTCCTTAAAAACAAAGATAATCTTAGCTTCATCTCCATATTTAGTCAGTGAGAAATTGAGATTTGATGTCCTAGAATCCATTCATTTGCTTCAATCCATTGGTAGCAATGTTGAAACCAAGAATAAAGGAACTTAAATTTGTAGAGCATGAAAATTGACAAGAAACAACTCAAGCTATTACAAGGTCAAATGGAGTGCAAAATTAGAGAAAATCACTCTAGTAGAAAATGCCCAAACTACATTTAGTGCTAACTTTACTAAATTTGAATTTGCTAGGATGGTACTTTCCCCATATCTTATCAAATATGCATATGGTTTTTGGAGGCCGGTTTTAGGGTTTTTGGTTCAAGAATAATAACATAGGTAAATGATGGTCTGAGGTTACGTGTTGAACAAAGAACAAAAACGTTCAAACTTTATATAGACATGGTGAAGAGTAGTTTCGCCTGTCCAATATTTTCAAGAAACAAAATGTGAAAATGAGGATGTTGGATTTGCCAGCTCTTACAACGTCTTATTAACAATAGAGATCAACCTACAAAAAAATGATTCAATCACTTGCCGTACTTGACAAAGGATACCTATGGAAAGGGTTGTTTCATAACCTAACTCTAAATATTTAGATTTTTAAAGGTTGTTGCAAGTTTTTGTGATTAAAAGGATGATCGTTAGCCTCTTTGAGGACATGTTGATAATTTATTTTGATTTTGATGGAGGAATTTGGAAGAGCTTAGAATTTTTTAATAAAGGCAACTTTAATTTATTTGGAGATTGGTGATTATGTCACATAAAAATTCTTTTTACGTGTGCAACATGGCATATGTAACATTTGTTCTAGCATAAACATTTGATGCTCCAGTGATAACTTTGATCTCAAATTTAGTCACCATGGGAAAAATATTAGTCCTTGAAGAAGTATTTGATTAGGATTTGTATGTCACTTCTCTCAGGAGAATATCCTAGAAGGCCTTATAAATGTTTTATCAACTAGTTTTTTTTCCCTCCATTCCTAGTCAACTAAATTTTACTTTTATATATGCAGTTATTTTTATCTTAGGAGTTGTAGTTCTAAAGTTTATAAGTACTATGTTTTAAATTATATAATGTCAACTAATTATATGGGATCTAGAGAGACAAAAGATACGTTATGAAGGGATATATGTTAGGTTCATTCATGGAAATTCATTTTGTGTCAAGGTTCAACTATGTCTTCCAAGTTGTCTAAATTGATGCTCTTAATATGGTTCCTAAGGGGATGATGCTTGAGACTTGAAAGAAGATATATTTAGTTCATAGAGGTTTTTATATTTTGTTCCTCAAATTGGAAAGATAATACACTATATTCTTCTACTTTGGATATATCCTTATAAATTCTCACTTCGAGTTATTGAATGAAGTTTAAATAAGAAATTTTTTCCAACCATGTTTTTATAATGAATATGGTCATAAATGGCAGAGGTTGGTAGAGTTTGTCCTTATGGAATAATAGAAGGTGCATAAAATTGTAAATGCATTTCTCAAAATTCTTTATGAATTCCCTAGTGTGTGAACATTACCAAAGATGCTTGTGGAGAATATTATATAACATCTATAGAAAAAAAAGCGTGATGAACATTTCACATGAAATTCCATAAAACAACTTCTTGTATTCATTTTGGAACATATAAAGAATATGTTCATCAATGGCAGAGGTTATCCTTGTGAAGTAATAAATGATGTACAAATTGTAAATGGTTTTCACAAATAGCTTGATGAATTCCCTAGGATGTGAACATTACCCAAGTTTTGTGTGAAAAATAATATATAGCAGCTATAGAAAATTTCTTATACTTGAAGAGGATTTGTTTTTGTAATGAATAACTTAATTAAGGGGCCAATATAGAGGGACTAAAGGTCGAAGTTTGATCAGCCTATTTTTGGGTTTGACACTTTCAAATTACATAAAGGCCTTCACTCTAGAGCCATGTTTTTGTCAAACTTAAAAAAAAAAAGAGGAAATTAATGATACTAAAATAATTTTGAAATTAGGCTTAAAAAGTTGTCATTATACTTCTCCTTAATTAAGGAATTTTTTTTGGTTGGAAATCTACCAATGTCCTCCAAATAAAGAAAGACTTGCGAACTGTATTTTTGCATGGCCTTCTTATCCTCCCTGTCAAAAGAAATAATTGGATATTACACCTCCTATGGGACTGTGGCACAAAAAAATTATTTGGAACAGGTTACTTCTTAGGTTCCAATTCATATTCCTTATCCAAATACGTTGAAAAGTTGCACTATGGAGTGACCATGCTTCTGTAGTCAAGATTTCATTTATATGAATAAGGGATCACATCAAGATGGTGACACTCATTGTTTCATTTGAAAACCAGGTGTGTATGAGTTTTTAATGGGTCCTCAATCTATTTAATGACTTATCAAAATATATTCGTGTTAACAATAGCTCCCTTCACTAAGGTAATCTTAGAATATTTAGGAAAAATACAAGAGATGCATATTTTTCATTGCAATTGGATGTCATCCATGGAAAATTTTAGGGGCTAATTTTATAAAAATGATTCGCCTAAATTTTACAATATACATTTATTTTACCATAAAAATCGCCAACATTATATAGAGAGTATATATAAAATCATTATAATTTTGAATAATTTTACAAATACATCAATAAACATTTTATAGTTTGCATATTAGGGACTAGTGAGATTTGCCAATGTTTTTAAACTTCAAGATAATTTTCCATCCTTAAAATTTTCCCTGATGTCATCTCTTTTTTCTGGTGTATGTAATGCATTTGAATCATGTTGATGTGGGAAAGAATTCTAAGATGTGTATTTTTCATAACAATTCTAAGGGAAACCATGTATGTTGAGGTCTCTAATTTGAGACTTTGCCCACGACATGAAAAATAAAGGTAAATATACACAGAAAATAGACAACTAAATGAGCTCTAAATCCCTCTAATTGATATGAAATGTATGTTAATCATTATATAAGAGATCTATTTCATTCTTCCCTAAAATAAACCAAAAATAGAGAGATGGGTGCCTGCAAAGAGAAATTTATGTTAATGTGATCTCTTAGGGTTTTAGCAAAGATCAAAAAATAACAAGTTCCATGTAAGATGTAGGATTAAGAAAGAAAACCCTAATTTTAGTTCAAGTTCCATGAATAGTAATAATTTTAGCTATGGAAAATATTAACCCTTTCTGTGGCTATTGAGAATCATGGGTATGTTGGATGGAGCAAGGGCTACGAGGACCCTTCATTTTGCAAAAATGTCTTTGATAGGCCTACCTTAGATTAGGAGGTAGCTAGACCATTGATTGATAAAGAGTGCATTTTTTGGCACGCTAATTATTTCATCTCTCCATTTACAAATTTTCTTGAAAGGAATGGAAAGATGAGAAAGAGATTCCAAAAATACCATTACAAAAATATCACTTACAACAATCCCACCATTAGAAGTACTAGTTTGAAATTGAACAACGAATATCCTTTATAGGATCCATAAAGCACTCACACACCCTATAATTTATCTATGTTCATATTGAGATGTTGATTTCATGGAGGGATCTCTCGTGTATAAAGAGGAGATATTTGTTGGTTTCTCTTCGTGAAACTTCACTTCTGGTGATCGTTAGTGTTGTTAATTGAGGCAATTGAGAGATAGTACAAGTGAAGCTTGGGATTCCTTAGCTACGGTGAAATTTTAGGAAACAAAAGTAATATTGATGGCATTGTGGAGCTCATTCATGTTACAAATTTCTTATAGTTTAGTCTGAGCCCTTACATTGGGGCTACCAAGAATGCTAGGGAAACTACCCCTCTTGCTTGTTGCACCCAAGTGAGAAAAGTCCTTATGATGCAAGCTTGTATGTGTGCAGTCTTCCTTTCTCCCATAGTGAAATAAGATGAACTGGAAGTTAATATTATCACAATTAGTTAACTGTTTATCCAATGGCTAATGGAAGATATGATGAATACATAGGAAGCTTTGACTTCATCAAAGAATATATATTCCTAAGGGCATGGGTATATTCATTGACCATAACTACCTCATCCATGGTAGTTGTGTCTAGACTCTCGTAGGAATTTCCCCTACTTATTTCCTATTTCTACATATATAATAGCTTCTCATCAATGGTAACAGAGATTTTGTACTGCATTGACATAAACCCTATATTCCACTTTCAATTCAGCTCCAGCCAAGTCACGAATTCACAAGTAAGCATATGTCAAGCAACATTCATTACTGATCTACAACTTATTGTTTTAATGATTCAGTGTGGAGCATGTGGAGAATATAGGCATGCATTACTATCAGACCCTGCTAAAGTGGAGGAAGAACTTCCATTCAAAACAAAAGGAATAATTATTGTCACCTACTCAGAAAAACATAAATAAGAGTGCAAATAAATTAACAGGCAATTCAAATGTAGAATCCCTCAAAGTACCTACTAAGAAACGTGGGAAGAATTGCACAAGCCCTAAATCTACTCATACATGATAAACCCAACCCAGAAATGATTTTATGTAAGTAATCTTAATTTTTCATAGGGCTCTATTGTTCTTTGATGTGATAACTACATTTCTTCATTAACAAATTAAGTTCACCCCATAACATTATAACATCATTCAGATTTACATCATTATTGATCATCATATGTGATTATGTAGAAAGAAAAATATGATCATCATCAATGCATTGGAACATAAAGGAAAAATAACAAAAAAAAAATCACACATATAGACACCCGGATTGGTCGGAGACCAGGGAAAAACCCACTATGGGGAAAACCATTTAAAATTGTTATTCTTAATAGATCATTATTAAATTATTCAGAAAAAAGAGAGTACAATGACACATATATTCATATATGCAACTAACCAGTAAAACAACTACAACATCCATGTAATGAACCCAATAATGTATATACACAAAATATGATTTTGAAGACTGTAATGAAATGTCACTGTCTGTGGTCAACTACCAAACACTGTGGTCATAGAGTGAAATATTCAGAAGATTGAGATTTCATCTTTTAGTTCCTGGTCACATGGAGGAGGAGATATGCGAGTGACTATGGCAGCCCAGTCGCTCCCTTAAGCCTAGCAAGCAAGAGACTAGGGTCAGATCTGGACTGCAAAAGCCCTAACTCCCAGTCACATTCATAGTGAGTTATCTGTGAGACTGGAAGGCTCTAGTTGCATGCATGAGCCTCTTAGAGAGTGACTGTAGTTGGGATTATTCTGTGTTGTTCCTACAACTGTGGCCCAAACCCCTAGATCTAAAATGTGAGCTTCGAACCCTGCAATTTCACCTTAGAGTGAACTTGATCCTCCACATATGAGCCTCAAACCTATGCAAGAAAAAAAAAGATAGAAGAGTGTCTCATGATTGTGTCCAAATGAGGTTCAGGTCACTTGTATTTATAGCCTTCCAAGGTGGTCCACTTTGCTTCAGGGCCAACCTTATCAAATATGCATGTGTGGGCTTTTATTCATAAGTACACTTTTCCCTTATTCTATTCGAGTATTGTTTAGGTGGATTATGTTCCTCTCGAAAAGAGGAATTTGATGTAATCAGTATATCCATCAAAGGAGCTGTCCAAATTGGAATTTTACCGTAGTTGCATATTTTTAACACTCCCTCTCAACTAGGGATAATTCCACCTATGAATATTATACCATCAATCATCATGTAATCATTTCATCATATCGTAACCAAGCTCAAGTATCTGATCATCTTGAATCATCAATGTTCATCTCAATTCATCTCTTGCCTATTCCTGCTTATCTCTTGATTGTACCTGATCATATGCTGAACATTCTAGAATCTAAAAGAAGAAGAATTTTGACATCATAGGGGAGCTCAATCTACCACCCATTATCCATTGGGCTATACTAGGGATCTTTGCCAGTCAGCCACTACCTAGAATATTTATCAATGGGATACTACCTGGAATCTTTGTCAATGAGCTACTACCCAGAATCTCTGTTAGTGGGCTACTACCTGAAATCTCTGTCAGTGGGCTACTACTTGGTAATATTGTCAGGGAGTCATACCTATGACCTACATCATCATCAGAGAGCATATCATCGGGGATCATGTGTTAATTTCGAACGACATCCGGGAGCACATCTCAACCCAAAATCTCATGGGGGAGCTACTAGTACGACCCCATATTGAGCAATAGGATATCCAAACACACAAGGGAGCACATCTCAACTCTAGAATCACATTGGGGAGCATAATATAAACACAGAACTACACAGGGGATAAAATATAAACCCAATCATATTTCCTACCATTCTTCCCATTGATGACTCTAGGCAGTGATGTGGTAGAATACCTGGATCATAATTAACTTGGGTTGTACACCCCAAGTACACTCTCAACCCATTGGGCAGGCAGGGAGTGGTATTCCAAACAAGCAGAACTTGTGGGTATGATGCCAACTGGGGTATACTCTGCAAAGACCAAGATAGGGTGAGCTACTACTCCAACCCTATGGGTAACAAATAGGGATGATACCCTATTGTCCATAGTTCCATAAGTACTATGAGCCCTTTATCTCAATTCCTCACCTTGGGAGCTCAGCCCGGGGGGGAGAGTTAGCTCAGTGTCCTCAATCAACGATTCTCTCATCATACTCATATATGGTATAGCTTGATCATCATGTAGCAATAGAAGTAGTCTTCCATTCATGCAAGACATAAAATCAAATATCGTATTAGAACATAAACAATCATATATATATCACAAAATGGATACCATATTCATAGCAACAATGTATAAGTATATGAAGGTAATTCAGTCCCAGCTATATGTAGGATTCTCTACCAATCAATTCCCATGTTTTTTCATTATAATGTATCCATGTCATATCCATTTCCTACTCAGATGGCTCTCAGGGGAGCTTCTTCATCCTTGCACATAGCTATCCATGCTAGAAACATCATACTCAACCTCGGTCATGCTATGAAACTCTCATCCAAAATATCAAGGAAGATATCATACAAAGGCAACATCCAAATGTGCGCATCTCATCAATAACATTCCTAATCATCATTAGTACATCCGAGTAGTCACATATCACACGAGGAATTTCTTAGACCAAAAATTGATCATCCCATGCAAATATCTCAAAGCATGCTTGCTAGAAACTTTATGCGAGTGAAGCGGATTCATCATGAACTCATTCAAGTTCTATGCACTGCATATATATATACATACGGGTGTTCAAAACATAACATCAATGCTTCAATCAAATGTTGGCTGCCAGCATAATTTCAACAATATTTCTTCACAACATCGTGAAGTTTAATCGGAGTGGCAGAGGATTTTCATTACCAAATAGCTTCGCAATATATATTATATTTTCCAAACTTCAAAAATCGATTCATCATGCCATGATTCATAATTTCGAGCTTTAGAATCCATCTCCCTCTTAATTAGATCATTAAAGGCCCATTACCTGTCAATAGTAGACCATTAGTATATAAAATCAAATCGAAAAGAAAATTCATACCTTGGAACACTTTTGAAGTAGAGGTTTCGATCAACACATCATTCTAGCTTCACTCGATAGCTGTCAATGCAGACATATCAAGATCGAGTAACTTTCTTTATATAGTTCTCTCTGCAAACATAATACTTTTCCAAACCAATATGCTCAGACTCACAATATTGTACAATCAAATTAGCTAAGTCAACTTATCAAAGTTTAGATGCCATATTAGAATGAATATCAAAATCATCACTATATCATAGTATCAGATTCTTTAGACTAAGTGACAAGTAGATATCTCATCAAGTCATGACTTCATATATTGCCATGCCAACATGTTTCCATTTGCGAATAAATATCAAATCAAGTCATCCTCATGGTCATATATAAGTCACTAAATGTAAATTCATACACCAAGGATAAGTGATGCAAATTCCATTAATTTATCGAGGGATTACTTCATACTAAATCAAAATTGTCAATATATCAACCATTGTGCTAAGAACGAGGATGCCAATAGAAAACCATTATCGAATACCGATATTGGTCATTGGAAGTTACTATGCTCATATATCATTCTCATCAAGGCAAATCATCAGTCATCAAATTGAATCATTAGACATAAGGTGAAACCCCAAATTTTCTGTCATAGAGAGACATATCTCAACATCAAGCCAAAGTTCTAAGTCATTATGAGGCATCATGTCAAAACTCTAAACACTACTCATTTATATCAATCAAGCAAATCATGCCAAACTCTTATATCCCAAACTTCAATCATAATGACAAATCATATCTTAGTCACCTGCAAACACAAGTTCAGTCTATATATTCATATTATAATAAACATTGAAACTTTCCTACTCACATATATTTTTGTTGTATGCTCCACATCTGTAGGAATGACATCTTTCATTTGAACATATGATTTCAAGCATAAAATATCATTTTGGTGTCCTTCAGGCATAGTCACACCCATAGGCATTCTTTTGTGTGGTTGGGAGATTATATTCACACCCTTAAATATGTTATATGAGAGAATTTGGCTTCCCAACTGCCAAACCCTAGCTCAAAACTATCTTAGTGCCTCAGTCGCACCCTTAAGATTTCTTCCATGCGGCTAGGAGGTTATAGTCACACCTGTAGGATTTCTTCCATCTAACTAAGGATTACAGTAAGAGAAAACTCTCTCACCTCATATCATACTTTTGTTGTAGATCAACAATGTCAGATATTTCTCTATTCTTGACCATAAACCATAGTTCAACAGTAAGGAGTATATAATGCAAATGATAATAGGAAAAGGGATCTTATGAGGAGGTTTTCCCTCTGAATGGGAATCCGCTTTAGTCATCTTCATTTGTGCCATCAAACTTTCTATAATGATATCATGCATCAACAAATCTGTTAGATCATAAAGTTAGACCATATCACATATTCATCATGGTTATATATTTTATTATCAAGTACTTCATCATGGCATCATGACATCAATATTTCATCAATGGTTAGTGTCAAATAGCTAATAGGAGCATACTTCAAGAATCATGATCACCTGCATTACTTCTTTGTCACATAACTCAATCCATCAAATCAGGACATTCAATTTTACCATATCCCATAATTACTAAACACGTCAAAATATAACCATTGTCAACAAAAGATCACGAGTGTCAATCTCATTATTATACTTCTATCATCATGGCTTCCATGCTTTTCAAAAACAAGTAGTGTCAAGTTACCATCTACTAGAATCAAGGTGCTAACCTTATTTATGAGATCAAGATATCCAAAATGATAGATGTTAGCCAAACATAAAGTATACCACTATATCAAAGATAAACATTAAGTAACCTGATAGAATCAGAGAAGTTCATTATGTAAGAATGTAAGATACTTGTTCAATATCAAGTGCACCATTTCATCATAAGAACCATGAATCCAAATTACTTTCACATGCATGCATGAACTATTGGAGAAAGAGGCATTCTGATCATACCTTAGGGCTTGCTAATATTAGAGCTAAAACATAACATTGAAATAATATACCATGCATACCTTGTAGTATTCAAATACTTGTGCACCTTTTCATTTGACATAGGAAGCTTGTAGCATTTTGTCATATTTTCATCAGGTGCCTTTTTACCTTTTCCAACTATATCTTTTCTTTCCTACATCTCGAATGATCCTCAAGAAGGATCTGCTAATTACATATCATCAAGGAGGTTATAAACATCCAAATACTCAAATATACATGCAAGAAGTAAAAGTAATGATAAAAAAGATAATCAGATCTATCAATCTAGAAAAAATTAAAGACATAAAGGAGCATTATAAGTCAAGAAATAATTATCTCAATGAGAGTTGATCCTCTCCCTCTTGAATCAACATTCAAGACCCATCATTGTCCATTTTCCACATAACAATGTTTCCTTCAATCAAATTTATCAACAACCATGTCTACAAGAGACTATGCCATCTAGGGCTTCATCAAATCTGTCACAAGTGCTTGAGCATCTTCACATTCACCATGCAAGGTTTCATATCTCAAATATTTTCCATAAACCATGGTTTCTCTCAAACCCTAACCTCATAATATCCATCAAATCCTAATACACAAATTACTTAATGTTTTCTTCAAACCCTAGAATTCTTTTAGGTCTCCTCCATATTATCTTTCTTCCATCAAAGGTGTCTCCATGTGGGTGATCTCCATGACTTTTCTTTAGCCAAACTCTAATAGCATGTTAATTTTTCATAGGGTTGTATTATTCTTTTCTTTGATAATTGTATTTCTTGATTAATACATTAAGTTCACCCCATAACATCATAACATTATTCAGATTTACATCATTATTCATCATCATATGCAACTATGTAGAAAGAAAAATATTATCATCATCAATGCAGTGAAACATAAAGGAACAATAGAAGAAAAGAATTCACACATAGACATACTGGGATTGGTCGCAGACCAGTGAAAAACCCATTATGGGGAAAACCATTTCAAATTCTTTTTCTTAATAGAACGTCATCAAATGATTTAGAAAAAGAGAGTACAATGATCCATATATTAATCTATGCAAATAACCAACAAAACAACTACAACATCCATGAAATGAACCCAACAATGTATATACTCAAAAATTTAATTTTGAATACTATAATGAACCCTCGTTGTCTACAACCAACTGCCAAAAACTGCGGTCACAGAGAGAAATATTTGGAAGACTCAGATTTCATATTTTAGTTCCTAGTCGCATGGAGGAGGAGATATGTGAGTGACTATGGCATCTGATTCGCTCCCTTAATCTTGACAAGTGAGCGATTGGGGTAAGATATGGACTGCAAAAACCCTAACTCACAGTCATATGCATACTGAGTTATGCATGCAATTGGAAGGCTTTAGTCACATGTATGAGCCTTTGAGAGAGCAACACTAGTCATGATCCTTCTATGTTGCGCATGTGATTGTGACCCAAAACCCTAGTTCTGAAATGCGAGCTTTAGACCTTATAATTTCACCTTAGAGTGAATCTGATACTCCGTGGACAAGCCTCAAACCTGTGCGAGCCAAAATAATATAGAAGAGTGTCTCATCATTATGTCCAAATGAGGTAGAGGTCACTTGTATTTATAGCCTTCCAAGGTGGTTCACTTTTCTTTAGGGTCGACCTTATCAAATATGCACATCGGGGTTTTTCTTCATAAGTACACTTTTCCCTTATCTGATTTGAGTGATATTTAGGTCGATTTTAATCCCCTCAAAAAGAGGAAGTCAATGTAATCATTATCTCCATAAAGGGAGTTTTCCAAAGTGTAATTTGACCGTAGTTGTATATTTTTAACATGTAAAATCCTCTCTACATCATATAAATAAAATGGAATGAGTAAGTCCATCATACTAGTTGAATTAGGATTGAATATTTGGATGTACATGTTTCCTAAATGGTTAAATGAAAAAATCCTAAATAAATTTTCATATCCATAGATAATTATTGACAGAATATGCCAAAGAAAACATGGATCTTAAGTGACAATTAAAAGGATCTGCAAACATTAAGAAAATCATCGAATAGTAAAAGATTTTAATAGGTTCTCTAAGATTTAAAGAATATTACCCCATTCAAACCCATGAAGTTTTTCAGCAAAAAAACAATAAAGGAACCATGTAAATTCTTAAATTGAATAATTTTGAGATTCAATATATAGGAAAAACCTCAAAAGGTATGAGAGGGTAATCCCCAAGGAAATCCCTCTTACAAAAAAAAAAGGAAACAATTAATGCAACAATCAATTAAACATATAAACTCTAAGGAAAATACAAAGTTTACCTTTAGCACGTGATTCGAAGAGCTGCCCAAGATTTGGGTTATCAACAAAAATAATGTCCTCCTCCTATTCTTTCTCAGCTTCTTTCTCTAGTGATTATTCAGCATTAGAATGGGAACTATTATTCACCCATGTATTGCTTCTTCTATGAGCTTGTATTAATGCTTGAGGGTGATGAACCACCATTTGTCTGACTTAATTACTCTTGAAAAGGAAGGTATGCTACTAACTCTCAAACGAAAGGAATTATAAGTAGATTCGGGACTAGATTTGAAGGAATTGGTCATGGATCATAAATGGGATTTGAAATGGACTATGGCTATATTAGTGATAATGAAAATGAAAGGCTTATGTCGGAACAACTGCCAGAACATATGATAATATCGGAACATGGAGGGATATAAGACAAAAGATCTCATGTTACCATTTCACGAGGAGCTATGCAAATCCGGGAATCCTTTTCCTACTTATCCAATATGCTCCTCCACACTAATATGAAAAGCCTCAACAGTTAAAATTCCCGACCTATGCTCCTACCACTATTTGAAAACCTGACAATGAAAAGTGTCTTGTACATGATGATGAACTTGTTTAACACAAATAAAATGTTAAGATGGAAATATGTTTAATATGAAATTAAATATTAAGACAAAATATGTTTAAGACAAAAATATGACCTCATCCCTAAAATGTTTAAAATGAAATTAGATTTTTAAGAAAAAAGATTTCTTTTGTCTTAAAAAAATGTCTTAAAACCCCACTCCCTATAGTAGAGAAATATTAGAACATCCATAAACTAAAATAATGTTCATGTACATCCACAAAATGTCCATGTATGAGAATATACAAATCCCATATGACATGTGAATGCGTCCTATGAAATGGGCCTAGAAATATACAAATTACCCACTGTAAGTACCACCGGAATGCGCATTTTATTATGCAGCATAAAGTAAGTGTCCATAATTTGTTACTGCAATATAACACATTCAAATTCAAAATAATTAGATCCTTATTTGTACAAAATAAACAATAAGGAAATAAATGATTTTGAACCAGATTTTAAATTACATATATGAATCTACTAACCTCCTTCAGTCTAAATGCAAGTCATCTAGGATGTGGTTTGATGAATCTGGGTTTGGTGCTCCCCTTCCTGCACCTCAAATGTTAGGGCCTATTGGTGTGCCCTCTTGGCTAGGTTGGGTGCACCAAAAAGAAGAGAAAAATTGAAACTAACAAGTTAACTTATAATTGACCCACGGACACTGGCACATATACAAAAATCTAGAAAATTCTACTCTGACAGTGGCAGTAACACAGAAAGTGTTGTCACCGCTAGTGTTGCTATTAGTACTACCACTAACAATGTTGTCACCGCCCACTGATAGTACCACAGATGGAAAATATTTCTCACCCATGCACCGACAGTGTCGTGCACTAACAATGCTAGAAGCAAAAACTACACCACCACTGTAAACAAAATATGACACTGTAAAAGCACAACTAATACAGGAAAAAACCCAAATCGTTGCAAATGACTAGGGTTTTCTACTACTAATTAAACCCACTGAACCGAAATTATTCACATAACACTCCTGTACTTTAGAATTGAATACAACCATAAAAATGGGTTGTAAAAATGCATAGGAACCAAAATAATATTGGTAGCATAATGTACATACAACTTCATAAAACTAGAAGCCTATATTTCATAAGTTATTGTACAAAACACTCAGGAATTTGCTACAAATAAGCCCATATTATACCTAACTCACAAGAAACTACTACTGTATTTTTCTGCAAATCAAACCATGGCTACACATAACCATAAATTGTTACAAATAACTGAAACAAACTAGAAACAACCCATATCACTCGGCTAGCTACAACAAACATAATACATGGGTAGCCAAATGACACTAACAAAAACTTTAACCAAATACATTCCCTTCCACGTTACTGGTGCAAATGAAATAATAACATGAACCAGCTACAATACACATGTGAGATTACTGAAAATAACTCATAGTTGTTGTACATGAAAATTTGAACTCAAAACTGGACAATACATTAAGCCACAACCATTGCAAACAAAACATATAACACCAAACTGGATTTGTCATTACCACATATAATATTTACATAATATGAAGACCTCCCTACCACTACATAGCCTCCAATGTTCCATTCAACCCCCAACCCTCACGTAGCCCTCTCCCAATACAAAGAAAACCCCCAAAATCCTCTCTTACGTGACTTTCAAAAGCCCATGTATAATTCCTAACCCTAAAAGGAATATTTTATTACTTTAATCAAAAGAGGCAAAAAAAGGATGAAGGACTTCAGATCTTGGCTGAGGCTTCCTTGGCCCATCACAACACTTGATAGAGATGACTCAGCCCAAATTTCAAGAAATTTGGGGCAATTTTTGTATTTTGTAAAATTTTGGCACAAAAAACAGGGTTTTCCTTCCCTATGCGCCGCGCCACGTGGCGCTCGCTTTTGCTAGAGGGCTCCAAAGCAAAAAAACTTTGCATTTTTGGATTTTTCATGCAAAATTACATCTTCCTACCTATGGCCAAGAAATTTGGGCAAGTTTTGACCCCTCAAAAGGGTCAAAAACACTCAAAAAATGACTTCACTGCCCCTATTTTGACACACAAAAAGCAGTGTTGGGATAATGGATTTTTGGAGGGGTAAATGGAGGCCAAATTGAAAAATTCAACTTGGGTTAGAAAGTAGACTGATAGAACTTTCCAGGAAGCACACCTGGAGCTCATTTGGACATCAGGAAGGCCTCCAAAAGTGGGTCCAAACAGGTGCAGCGCATAGAGAATCAGGCGTGGCGCATAGAGGAAAATTTGACAGTTTGACCCAGTTTTGCTCAGTTTTTCACCCAGTTTCGCCTAGTTTGACTTTTTGACTTTCCAAATGATAAATTTATGATGTAATTTGATGAAAAATGATGGATTATGATGTAAATATGGTAAATTTCCACTTGTAGAGGTTGATTCATCAGTTTAGGAGTTGTTTGAAACTAATTAGATCAGTTCCCTTGTTTTTAGAGGCAGGCTGTTATGATGCCTAATTTCTAGTTCTCAGCTTAGAATTAGTTGAAACAGCCTCTAAACAGGTGAGCTCGACCCCTAGAGGTTAGGATGAGCTATGATTGTCTATATTATGTTGTTTTTCACTCATTAGCATGGTTGGACTCTTGAGAAAGCCTTGGGCTTCATTGTACATATTTTTCAGCAGTTGGGCTAAGGAATTTGAGATCAGGATTTGCAGCACTCTTTGGGATCCATGTGGAAATTTGTCTTGGTATAGTGTTTCTCTTTGTAATTGTGAATTTTTTTATGTATCTCATTATCTATCTAATTTCTTCTGAACTAAACAAACAAGAGTGTAAGTAGAATCCATTGAAATCAGTGCTCTACTTGAAGTTTGCTTTAGTTGTTTGATGTTTTCAGCTGTTTGGGGAGGATCCATGATTTCTCTTGCCCTCTTCAACACCTCACCTATCTATTCCTTCCATCTCCTTCAATTTAAAGTGCCAAAAACAATTGCCTACCTTGCCCCATTGAGACCTCTGCAGAACTGAGCCTCAATCCCCGCACCCCGAAATCATCTTTCCATCAGATCCAACAAAACTCCATTTTATCAAATCAAAACCTCTTACATATATACCTAGCCTAAGATCAGAAGATATTTCAGTCATCTCAGCCCTCATCGATCATTATTTGCTGAGGTTGACCCAGAGAGAGCCCTCTCCTGTCCTCGTAGGGCTAGCTACGAGGCTGAGCGTGGTTTGATGTTGGCCCTGGATCCTACCTTTTCAGCCTGAGGTAAATCTAGGCCCTAACAACATCAAAAGGGGGTTTCTTATATTGTTGAGCAGCTTGTTGAATTTCCCACCGCCATCCATATTGTTGTTCTAAATGAGTTAGGGTTCATTATCTACTCCCTTACATTTATTTTAGCAAATGAAACATATGTTAATGAATTACATAACTTTACATATAAGATAGATTATTACATCTTTATATGTAACATAAATTTTCACTCAATTATATTTAAAGTTAAATATCTTTAAAGTTTGGAGTGGTCGACGATACTATTTGAAATAAAATGGTCCCTTCTTTTTGTAGGTTGTAACCCTGTATAGAAATTACCTGCATACAAATTCTAAAAAATAGAAAATAAACAATGGTGAGAGCATAAAATATAAAACAGATATATACAGAGATTTTCCCCTAGATCCCAAACTCGGGATTACCATATTTATTTTCATTATATTCCTTTCAATGTTACAATACTTATATATACATGTCGAAGCATCCATAAACCCCAATTCATTAACCCTGGATTAGAACATAACCATAGTTCCCTTGACCGGATCTACAAAATACCATGGACAGAAAACCATCATGCCCAAAACCATGTGCAGAATCCATGCATAGAACCATAGGTAGCTTCGCCAACCTAATATAGGGTCCAAAACCATTTTCCCAGCCAGCATACAGGGGACTACTTCCCCCCCTGTGACCCCCCTGTTGTGCCTGGTGCAACGTACAAGGGGGGCTAATGCCACCCCGCGCATGGGGTAGCCATGGAAAGAATATAAAACACACGCAACACTTTTAACCATATTATATGTTGCGACAATCAATGGATTTTATAATACGACAACTTTATCTCGCGGTTCATGATAGCAATAAATATTATTTACCCTTGCTTGCTCTATTCATATGATATTTTCAAAAACATAATGGCAATTTTCTTTTCTCTCTTGTGGGATATGTAATATATATATTTTACCATACACATGGTGATCCAGATCTTTTCACTTCAAATATACATACAAAATTCATATAAAAGAGCATGTAACCATGAAAACTTATCACAAAACATGAGAAACAAAGACACAAAACAACTTGATGACGTCGTTCACCTAGTGTGGGTTACATCTCCGGGCCCTGTTCAAAGTGGGGAGGCCTCTTCATTCATCAGCAACAAAATCAACATGAATACATGGAAAAATACACCATATACCTCCAAATTTTGGGGTGACCTGAAAGTGGGTTGCTTAGATTAGAAAAACATCTGCATCATTAGGATCCTAATGAACAATCAAGAAATTTGAGTATAAACTTGACTCCTTTCTACCATGGTAAAATATTGGCTCCCCAAGAATCTTTTAGATTCCTTACAAAATTTTCTTTTTTGATGGGCAAAAAATCCATTGCTCAAATGAAGAAATGGATTGCAATGATGAACTCTTGGTGAAATTCTTGTTCATATGAGTATAAACTTGACAATGTTCTTTGTTGGTGACCTCTAGAGCTACAGGGAATCTTTTGGATTCTCTGTAGATTATCTCTGGGGAATTTCCCTACAAGATTCTAGTAATATTTCTCAAATGCCCAACAAGGTTGTGGTTGCGACAATCACAAAGTTTTGCAAGCAAGGTTTCATGGGAAAATGAGTTCGCACTCTCCCTCCCCAACGTCCTGGCTGAATGAAGGGTAATATAGAAATTGATGGGAGACCAATCAAAGCCGTCCACTTGATGCATTAGTGGTGGGATTCTTGCAGGGTCGTTTGCCTCCTGTCGGTCATGAGGTCGAGTCACAACTAGTGGGTTTTCCATGTTGTCGTTGTTTTATTTAAAATGGGTGTTGTCGGCAGTCTGTTCAGTGGAACCACTGAGCATGTTCAACCTCTGCGAGCATTCTTATATACATATATATATATATATATATATATATATATATATATATATATATATATATATATATATATATATATATATATATATATATATATAGATATATATATATATATATATATATATATATAGATATATATATATATATTTATATATATATATATTTATATATATAATGTCGCAGGGTCAGCCAATGGGGTTTGACCACCCGCCAGCCAGTCCAAAAAAAATCATTTTTTATTCAAATAATATTATCGTTGAAAAATCCCGCCCATTTTTTGGGGGTTCTTATATTAATTGATCAAGTGAAAATTTGGTCACTTACGGCTGTCGCAAAGGTACAAAATTTCACCTCCTTAAGAAACTGACTGAATGCTGACTGGGATCCATGTGGCACATTCTGATTCATTTTTACTATCGACTTAGCTGTTGATTGGGTTGTTAACATCATCCTAACATCGCCTACCACATGTCTCCTTCTGATTGGTTCTCTGCTGATCATACAACCATGTCATCATGATGACATCAATAACTAATGTGTGGATGATTTCATGGCCATGTCATCACTATGGGTCCTGCTTGTAAAAAAATTTAGTTGTTTCCAAGAAACTTCAACAAGCCATAACATTCGCATACAATGTCAGATTGAGGTGCCATTCACGTAGTTGGATTTAGGATGATGAGCTCTTCAATTTGAGATGGGTTTTGCTAAGTTTTAAGGACTTTTAAGGTTTGGAATTTTAGGATCCTCCTAGATCATTCCTCCCCACTAAGGATATTTTGGTCCACCAAAAGCATGAACACAATATGAAATATGTTATACTCCTTGTTATAGACATTTTTGTGCCTCGCAGCATGGAGCATGAAATGTCAATAATTACAGGGATCCTCAGTCCCTAAACATGTTGTTCTTACCCCTAGAGGAACAAGGTCAGCAAACCACAGCACTTCCTATCAGTTCTCCACCTGAAAACACTCAAAAACAGGCTATTTTTGGATCATGTCAGCTGCTCCACTGAGCATCTGCGCTGAATGTCAACTGCTCCTCCTTGTACCTGCGCTGAAAGTCAACTCTAATGAAGGCTACCTGCGCTGGGCGAGATTGGCCAAGTGGCACAGTCATTCTGCAAGGTGTCAATTGCCCAGGAAGCTTCCAAACTGACACTTGGTTCAAGGAATTCGCCCTGTGATGAGTAAGAGGTACTTGATCTCCATGTGGAAGCAAGGATCTCCAAGTGGACTCAAGAACTGAATTTTAACTGAAGAGGGAGAGGACACAAGGCAGCTTTATGTCAGTCTCAAGCTGACTCATCCTTTCTCCTTCTACCCTATATATAGAGCTCTTCTGTGAGGTCTAGGGAGGCTGGAATTTTGTGCAAAGCAAGGAAGTGTTGTTGGTTTACAGTGAGAGCTATTGGGTGATTGCTTTTATAGAGGAGAAGAGGAGATTTCTTGCTGCTGGGAAGGTGCTGCTGGATTGGAGCCATTTATAGTTGTAACCTTCTCAGAACCTTTTGCTTCTATCAATAAAGCTTTGATGTTCTCCTATATACTTGTATTGCAATGATGTATTGTTTTCATCTGTATATTTGATTCATCCTAATCCATGCATCAGTTATGAGTACATGTTTCTTGTAGTTTCCTTCTCTCGTTTTTGCAGGATCTGTGTGTAGCTGGGCCGGCAAGAGAGCAAGGAGCTGGGAGCAAGAGGCAAAGAGAGAAGACGGGATCGACAAAAGCGAAAGACATCGGTTGGTCAATCTTTTCTTCCTTCTCTGTATTTTCATAAAGGAAAACTATCAAAGCTTTACTTTCAGTTGTTGCTAAGGAACTATCACCCTTAGAGTCGGGATAGGGTCATTCCGAGTCGGATACTTTTCCCCACAACAAACTGGCGACTCCGCTGGGGAGCCTAGTATCTTGTTGGTTTATTGTGTTTCTTGCTATTCATCTCATAAACAAGGAGAGCACCAAATCGAACTGCAATTGAGTCCTTCAATTGCAAAGTAGAGGGCAGCTGCTCTGGCTCAGTTTCTGAGCAAGTTTATGATTTGAAGAGCTGATCCACAAAGACTCTTGTGCTCTTTGTGATAGCTTTTCATCCTCTTGATCATCCCTTAGCTTGTACTTGACCTATAGCTTTTTATTTCAGCAAAAACAGTGAATTTTTGAGCTTTTTATGACCCGGAAATCCTTGTAAACGCAACTCTCGTGTCTCAGTGCAGGCTGTCCAAAGGCAGTCTGCATTTCAGCATAGGTACTCCCTTTGGGAACTGCGCTGAGAGTCAGTTTGACAGACTAGAGCCTGCGCTGAACCAGTTAGGCTATGTCTTCCTGAGGTTTCCTACTGAGTCTTGGCCCTGTTTTCACTGTTGTTTTGCTGCTGATTGCTTGTCATTTGTACTTGCTGTAAACCAACTTTCCTTGACATTATTCCGCCTCAGTTGTGTGATGAAACTGTGATTGTTCTTTCAGTATTTCTTGTTTCAGTTACAGTTTCCCATTGTGAAAAGCAAACCAGTATAGCTGTGGCCTCTTAGATCCTGAACTGTAAAAGTGTCTTTGTGATCTTAAGAGCTAGTTTTATTACTGTTCATGGCTGTTTGAGTTTGTTTGTTTTTCATTTTATGGTTTGAATTCATACATTTTTAGTGTCGAAACAAGTACCTGTAAGGCGTCTTTTGATTTTAGACAAAACTTGTTTTTTTACGCTTCAAATTGAATTCGAAAATTATACGACAGTTTCCTTTTGTCTACATCAACATTAAGGGAAAAGAAAAGAAATACATGCATCTTGCATTTGCATTTTTTGATAAGTTTGCGTGATTGATCTAGGGGAAAGTGCATTAGTTTGTGCTTTGTGCTCTGTGTGGAAAGATTATGTTTTTCTCTCCCCTCAGTAGTTAGGATTTTCAAAGCTAAAAAGGTTGTAAAGCTTGCTTATCATTTTAGCTGCATTTAGGAATTTGTACCAATACATCTCGTGGTGATCCTGAAAGACAAACTGCTAAACAAGATCAACTTAAAATATATTGAATGAATCTAAAAACGCTTTGTAACATAACGCTCACAATAGAGGTCTAGGTAGAGACGTGTTCCGGCGTCGTTAAACGTAGTGACTGTCGATCTCTACGAAGGTGGGTGATTCCTCCTGAGAGACGATAGCACTAATACGGACTTGTGCTCTCGCGTACCGTCGCGTATATTGGGAGACCCCTATAGGCATTTATCCTTTATCCTTAGGAAGTCGTGTCGACCGCCCTACTGATCGCGATGCAGTGAACACAGCATTCACGAAGATCGACCACCCGTACCGTAAAACGTATTCTATGGTTTCGCGAAAGGTTTGGCACACCCTCTGCCTAGATCTCCAGAGCAGTTTCTTTTGGCCTTTTTCAAACTCTATAACTGAAAAAGTCCAACCGAGCATTTGTCACTTCGGGCTCGTTAATACATCGAAGGCGACTAGAGTCATCTTTAGCTTTTTCTCGACTCTTAAAACATGAAAAAGCAAAGTTGTGTCTAAAAGCGTCTAATAAAATTCATTCAATACGGAAACATAATTCCCCTTTTTATATTTTAGTTGATCAAGTAATCCGCAACCGTGGAGGAAATTCAATTAAAACTCCGTCGTTCAAGGAGACTCGCGAGTCAACCGTCTTTGTCTCCGGAATCGAGAGTAGTACGGACGAAGCGAACTCGCTTGACCGGGTCAAAATCTCCCATTAAAGTTAGAACAACAGTTCCGACAACATCTGAGATTCTGGTCACTCCTAATATTTCTGGAATCCCTGCCTCTATTGAAGAAGTTCAACAGCAACAGAGGGACAGTTGTACTGATCCTAGTCTAAGGACAAGTACTTGCATAACTGAACCAGTTCCATCTGAAACCGGTCCACAGAGTCTTGTTGTTCAAACAACTGTCGCGGTCGAAGCAACCCCTTCTTCGGCACCAGAAATCTTTTACGGACCTGACGGTCTTCCTCTTCCTCCTGGTCTGATTGCAATAGAGGAAATCGTAGAGGACCAGCAAGCAAACACTCCAACTCATTTTGGAGTAGGTGCCACTCTTTTTCCTTCTGCATCAGAAGTTTGTCCATCGCCACTGGAAGTTCCTGTAGAATCGTTAGGCAGTTTATTGGATAGACTTAAAATGTCTGAGCAACCGTCGACATCTAGGACTGTGCCAAATGACACAGCGACAGCAGAAACTCCTGCTGTCACTCCAACGATGTTTGCCGGCATACCAGCTGTCCCGACTAGCTCTCATCAGCTAGAAGGAGTCCACCCAGGGACTATTACGACAACTTGGTCTGTTCCAGTTTGTTCTTCCGGTATAATACCCGGTAATTCTTATGTTGAAACTAGACAAATTGATCCCTTTGGAAATTAGTTTGGGCCATCCAGTCCTCAAAGGCAATCTATACCCTTGAGTTCCGGATTGTTACCATATGGGGAACAATATGCCCTTTCACTTCCCCTTCCGGCGGGATACCCATACGGCAGTTTTCAACAACATTCAGGTTTGACTGAAGTAATGACGAGTGGTTGGGTACCTATGTTACCCCAACAACCAAGAGTTGTATATTCCATGCAACAATGTGTACCTATGTCTAGTATCCCGACGACGCCAGCAATTGTAACCGTGTCGCAAGTTCAATCGATGCCTGTTGTATGTCAACCCCAAGTTGTAATGCAACAGCCCATTGAACCTGCAACACAACCACAATTGCCAACTGCCGGGACGACACAGACACAAACGGGAACCATAACCCCGCATCTTGGTCTGTCGGTTAGTCTCGCACAGCAAAACATGGCTTCGCAACCATGGATGGTGCAATACCAACAACCTCAGTTTCAACAGGTGTACCAGGGATCTGAACAACAGATCTTTGCGAATAGTGGGCAACCCTATATTCAGAACGGGTTAAATCAACCACTTTACAGTGGCCAAGCCCACCAGCCATATCAGTCATATCAACATCAGTTGCATTATGCTGGTATGCAAAGGCCTACTGCTCAGGCGATTCCATCGTATCCTGGGTACGCCTCGCCAAACCTAAATCAGCAGTTGCCATTCGTGGCAACTCTAGAATTACCAGATTTACATCGATTGACGAGCGATCCAATCGCCTATGCCCATTGGTGGCCAGCGATTCCTCACAAACTTCCTTCAGACATTCCTAAATTCAATGGAAATCCTGGCGAAGACCCGTCGAATCATGTGATGACATTCCATCTGTGGTGTTCGTCGAATACCTTGAATGATGATTCGATAAGGCTTCGCCTTTTCCAGAGGACATTGACTGGTCCGGCGGCTAAATGGTATATTGAATTACCTAGAGCCTCTTTCGACAATTTTAGTTCCCTAGCCACGACTTTCTTAACACACTTTCAGTTACCTATAAGGTACGAAACTGGAACAGAGATCTTGACCAATTTCAAGCAGACAACGGCCACACATATATCAGATCATATACATGAGTGGCGTCGTCGTCGCAGAATGGTAAAGACCTATGTTCCAGATCAGCTATTAGCTGAGTGGTTTATAAAGTCGCTTCTTCCTGCTATAACAAAAGATGTGGCCAAGGGAGGCGTCGTAACAGAGGAGCAGGTTATTGCTCGTGCTCAATATTTGGACTTAGTATATACTCAGTCGGGCACACTCTATGATAAGATACCCGACGCCCCCAGACTGGAATTTTCAATCCCTCCTCCTCCCGGATCGAATAGTGACTCTCATGCCAGTGATGGCGTGATTGGAACTGCAAACGCTAAGTCGACAAAGGATTCAAATAAGAAAGCCTGTAAGACTTCAAATCAAAAAGCAAATCAAGAGATTCTTGCTTCGGAGGTAAATGTTGTATCTACGGATAAAGGCAAAAACTCCAATCAACCAGGAAGCAAGAAGAAACAAAACAAAGGGAAGAAGAAGAAACAGGGTGAGTCATCCCCTCAAAAAACTCCTTCAAACCCTCCTGGGCAAGGGAAACAAATTTATCCATGTCAGATATGCGATGAAAAGGATCATTCGACAAAGAACTGTCCGTTCAAAGCTGAGTTAAAGAGGTTCTTTAAAAGTTCCCAAACTTCAGCCGTGTTGACTGATCGATTTCCCACCCCAGGTCAAAATATGGTTGATAGTGGAAATGCTTCCCCGTCACAAGTGCTTATGTTGTCGGTTTCTAAGCAAAATGATGCTTTGATCTCGACCAGGAATAAAGATTATGGGAATCCACCGGTGTCGAACGACAAAGGGAAAGATCAACCCAGTAGTTCGACAACAACTTCGACAGAAGCTGTACCTCCCCTCACGCATGAATTAACAATAAAGCCACCTAAGGGAGTAGTACACAAGTCGACATTTAACCCTCGCGCCAGAGCGGCGCAACATTATAACATAGTGGAAGATTTGGCCCAATCGCCATCTGCTATGTCGACTCTTGAGGTACTGCAAAATTGTCCATCCCAAAGGCAGGCATTGTTATCAGCAATTGGTGGAGTGGATCCTAAAGATTCCAATCTTGTATCCTTTGATCACAGAGGATATGATCCTCAGTTACCAGCGCAACTAGCTTTCCTTATTCAAGTGAAAGCACTCAACAAAACTGTTCATAGAATGATTATTGATGAAGGAGCATCGACATGTATCATGTCGATGAGTTGCTGGAAAACTCTTGGATCTCCAACCTTGTCGCGATCTTCGACGACATTGAAAGCATTTGACGGTAGGACGTACACTCCGTACGGTATCCTAAATAACTTTAAGGTTGAACTAGGAGGAAAAACAGTGGAAATTGATGTTGAAGTCATTGATGGCAATCTTGACTATAACATCCTACTGGGAAGACCATGGATATATGCCATGGCAGCTATAGTGTCGACTTATTTTAGGAAGATCGCATTCCCGTTTGAAGGAGGGATTACGATCGTCGACCAACAGAATTTCCTCCCTAATGGTTCACAAGTTACAGGAAGCATTCCCATGATCCATGGGTGCGACCATTCGATTCAAGATATCGGAGTAGGCCTATTGAAAGACCCCACAATGATGGGAACTTTCGCTTTGCCACCTCCTCCCCATGTAGGGAATGTCCCGTTTGTAGCAACATGCAACATGGTTTCTTCGTCGAAAATCGCAGAAGACAAAGTCGTCATGGATTATCAAGTGGTTTTGCCACCTAGCCCTATAGAAATATTGTAGCAATCAATGTTTCAGGCATGGGAGGCGAGCCCAAATCAACGCTCGTCAAGCGTTTGGGTAGATAGGTCTGGAGAATATGGTACCCCATTAGATCCATGGTCAAAAGTTCATGGGACTGACGAAGGAATCTTACAATCAATGATGATTGAGGGGGCACCATGGAATGATCACCACCATCGTTCCCTTCTTCCAGAGTGTGAAGAAGAAACTCAACACGACCTATATCACCCTTCAGTGTTTGAATTCCTAACAAATACTGTAAATACGGTGGATTCAGAGCGAAACCTATCCAATATTGAAGAGACCGTAGCCATAAACATCTCGACAAAACCTGATGTTGTAGAGAATATTCATGTCGGCAAAAGTTGTTCCCCTTCAGAACTGGAAATATATGGTGCTCTCTTTCGCGAATTTAGAGATGTCTTTGCATGGTCATATGATGAAATGCCAGGCATTGACTCGAGCATAGTTGAACATGAGATTAAAATGTATCCTGATGTCAAACCAGTAAGACAACAGCTTCGGCAGGTGCACCCCAAGAAAGCCGCTGCCATTAAGGCAGAAGTTGAAAAACTTCTCCATGCTGGATTCATCTACCCGGTTCCTCTAACCGATTGGGTATCGAATATTGTCCCTGTTATGAAAAAACAAGGGACGATAAGAGTGTGCATCGACTATAGGGATGTAAACCAAGCTTGTCCAAAGGACAACTACCCTACACCCTTCATCGACCAGATAATTGATGAATGCGCCGGATGTGAAATCTTTTCCTTTATGGATGGATTTTCCGGGTATAATCAAATAAATATCAGCCCACAGGACCAGTCTAAGACTGCATTTATTTGTCCGTGGGGCACATTCGCTTATCGAAAATTACCCTTTGGTTTAAAGAACGCAGGGGCGACGTTTCAGAGGGCAATGAATTATGCCTTCCATGACATCAAGAACATCATTCAACCTTACCTCGACGATCTTCCGGCTCATTCGCAGAAGCGGACTGATCATCCACGGCATTTGAGAGCAATATTTCTACGTTGCCGACACTACAAGATAAGACTCAATCCGCACAAGTGTGTGTTTTGCGTCGGTTCTGGTCGTTTACTTGGCTTTGTAGTCTCTAAGGATGGGATTCGTCTCGACCCCTGTAAGGTTCAGGCAATCATTAATTTGCCTCCACCTTCAAATTTGCTTCAGATTCAGAAACTCCAAGGGAAAGCAAACTTTCTGAGGAGGTTCATTCCAAATTACGCAGAACTTGCCAAAGGTTATACTCGTCTTTTGAAAAAAGATGTACCTTTTGTCTGGGACCAGGTTGCGCAAGCTTCCTTTGACGCTCTGAAAGATTCCCTAGTAAGAGCGTCATTAATGTACGCCCCGGACTATCAAAGAGATTTTAACCTGTATCTAGCTGCAGCAGATACGACCATTGCGATGGTCTTAGTGCAAGAAGTCGATGGAATTGAACATCCTATTTATTATTTAAGTAAAAACTTAAATGACACAGAAAGTAAATATTCCTATGTTGAAAAACTAGCGCTTGCTGCTGTTCAAGTGATTCAAAGGTTTCGACATTATGTCCTCTTTAGGAAAACTACCATTCTGTCAGATTGCAACTCCATGACGTATATACTGTCGCGACAGTTGCTTGGGGGCAAATATTCAAAATGGATAGCGATCCTTCAAGAGTTTGATTTGGATTTTGTAAAATCCAAATCAAAGAAAGCTCTAGTTTTCGTGGAATTATTATGCGATCTCCCATCGTCGTCCAACGATGAAACATCAGAAGAGTCAATCGTGGATGAAAATTTGTTTCTGATATCAGTAAGCGATGAGTGGTATGGAGACATCATTGTTTATCTCCAAACCCAAAAATTTAGGCCTAATACCTCACACTCGGAACAGAAGCGTATACGATACCAATCTAAAGACTACATGATCGTCGGTGATACACTTTACCGTCGTGGTGTCGATACGGTTCTGAGGAGGTGCCTTACCCATGAGGAGGCCGAGAAAGCCCTGAATGATTGTCATTCAGGCACGTGCGGGGGGCATCAATCTGGATATGCAACAGCACAAAGAATCTTACGAGCAGGATATTTCTGGCCAACTATGTTTAAAGATTGCATAATAGCTGTCAGAAGTTGCCATGCGTGTCAGATCTTTGATAGCAAAACCAGGAGACCGCCCGCACCTTTGCAGCCTATAGTTGCTGTTGGGCCTTTCGCCAAGTGGGGCATCGATTTCATGCAATGTAACCCCACCTCGACCGGGGGGCATGGGTATATTATAGTCGCTGTTGACTATTTTACCAAATGGGCCGAGGCGATGCCTACATTGGACAACACTGGTGAAACAGCTCCCCTTTTCTTTTTTAATCATGTAGTCGCCAAGTTCGGCGTTCCGCAGGCTATAGTGACAGATCATGGATCGCATTTTCGCAATCACATGATGGTTGAATTAGCTGCCAAACTAGGGCTATCTCACGACAGCTCTACCCCATATTATCCACAAGCCAACGGACAAGTTGAGGCAATCAACAAGGTCCTGAAGCGTATGTTGCAAAGGATGATCGGGGTTCACAAAAGAAGATGGCACCTACTCCTGTACTCAGCATTGTGGGCTTACCGAACCTCGGTAAAGAACGCCACTGGGTTCACACCATTCCAATTGGTGTATGGCCTGGAGGCAGTCTTACCGATCCAGTGCGAAATTTCGTCTCTTAAACTCGCAATTGACCTCCTCCCCGGAACCTCAGAAGAAGAGGCTCGTTTCTTGGAATTGATCCAGTTGGATGAAAACCGTCGTGACGCCGCTTTGGCGAACGAAGCCCATAAGAAACGAGTCAAGGCACAGTTTGACAAGAATGTCAAACCTCGTATCTTCTCTGAGGGTGACTTGGTTTTGCTTTACGACCAAGAATCCGACAAATTAGGAGCAGGAAAATTTAAGTCCTTATGGATGGGTCCCTATATTGTTAAAAGGGTGTTAGCAAAAGGAGCCTACGAGTTAATGGATTATGACGGGATACCACTGGCGCAACCCCGCAACGGGTTGTACCTCAAGCGTTACTATGCCTGAATAGTAACCTGAGTGCTTTTGTTGTATTTTGTTTTCGCTAAAGTGTTTGTTTCGGTTTAGTAATCCACCCTTCTCATTTGTTGCAGATGTCGAATTTTTCTGAGACATATGTAGGATATGCCGACAGAGCGAGTCGTAGTACGCGGAATTTGTCCTCCGCAGCCTGGGCCATTTTTGATCCAAGCGGCGAGTTAGTGAGTTTCAGAGGTGTGTGTATTGGGCAGTCAACGAACAACATCGCTGAGTATAGCGCGTTGATTGAACTCCTCTCTGATACCATCGCTCATGGTATACGCCGACTAATTGTTAGGCTAGACTCACAGCTTGTGATACTACAACTCACTGGTATATATTCAGTCCGCAATCCAGCTATTTATCGAATGTTTCTAAGGGTTAAGATTTTGGAAAGAGAGTTTGATTCAATTCAATACCAACATATTTCCAGAAACTTGAACACATTAACAGATTCATTAGCAAACTATGTATTAGATAGACATTTACGACATATATAAAAAGAGATGCATCGGTGCTATACAAGTGGATCACAAATAAACCAGAATAAACCCCGAAAATCAAAATATATAAAGCTGTTTATAGTTTGTACATGATGTGCTGTAATCAAAACAAAATTGGTCGTATGACCTAGAACTCAAAAAGATGCTAGGGGGCACCCTAGCCTAGTGGTGCTCATGATAGTACGTCACGGTCTGTGCAATCATGCGCAAGAGACGAGTCCATCGTCTAGGTACGCCAATAGTGTGCCGCTGCAACTGTAAAGGTAACTCGTCAATCTGTATATCCGGAAGACCACGAGTAAGGCTCTCAACCTGCTCCTGCACAGCTGTAAGTGTCTCATTATCACCAAGGTCGCGAATAACAACTCTCCTAGCAGGCTCTGCTGCTGGGGCAGCAGCTGGCGATCGTGGACGGGCTGCTGGACGAACAGGACCAACATCTGCATGCACCCAAGAGTTTGATTAGTTTTGCACAGTAACATCATGAGTAAAAACAATAAACAGTGATATGGTCAGAGATTTTACCAATAGCGCCCCATTGCTCGCCATCCGGTAGCACCAAATCCGGATCACCTCGGTAGTCCATACCCACATATGGATACTCAGAAAACACCATCTCCTGACGCTCGAACCACCTAAAGAAGGCCTCAGTGAAAGTAATCTGAGGTTGACCAGCATGTCGGGACATGTGGTCAACCCACCTCTGCATGCGTGGCTCGGTCAGAGAAGGCAAGTCAAGTATGATGTACTGAGGCTGCATCAATGGGATTTTCTCCAAGGCAAAGGCAGTCAAAATAGAACCAAATCCAAAGTTCTTCAGCCTCCCGTCCTTTACCTTGGTCAATTGACTTTTCATCTGAACAAGTACTGCATCACACCAGTTAAACACTTTCGGTTGGAGACACTCCAAGGCGTGCTGCATGTAAGATCTGTTGGCAACATGTAAAGCTGCGCTACCGGCCATCCTACCAATGGTAAACAGAATGGACCTAAGAGACCTGTCAGTGATGTCACGGATATTGATCTTGCCGTCTTTGCTCGGCTGTGAACCTTCCCGGCAATACTGACGGGTATAGTCTCTGGTGGAATTAGTCCCTCGAGCCGTACCTGACAAAGAAATGGGGGCACCCCGCCTTGACAACCCAGTCAAGAAGTACATGTCCTCTATGGTCAAGGGGATGGTTTTCCCCCTAATCTGGAATACTTGGTTAACAGGATCCCAAGCATCAAGCATATACTGCAGTAAAGAAATCTGTGCTCTCATGCTAGAGATACGGAAGAACTTCAGTAGGCCACAGTTCCGAAGCGCGTTCACCGTGACCGGGTCATGGAGTGCAACCATGTCCTCTGCTTCATGTTCTCGTTCTCGCCATGTAAGGGACATTTTGTTCAAAGTTCCCTGCAAGCAAACAAGAGAAGGAGTAAGTTCCTAATTTTGATGAAAAATTGACGAAAAATCATCGAAAATCGCATGCAGGATCAGTTTTTCTAGGCCCAGCGCAGGCAGAGAGTCTCTCCCTTGTGCTGAGGTGCAGTCTGCCTTAAGACAACCTGACATACAGCGCAGATTTCGAAAGGAGAACCTGCGCTGATGCCAGGGCGCCTTGATGAAACCCCTGAGGCTCAGAAACCCTGAAAAATGTGCATGAAACTGAAAAAGGAAACCATGAAAGTGAAGGGCTAAGGTTTAGCTCCTACCTGGTCCAAACGGCGCCGAAAATCGTCCACAGAATCTCCCGAAATCAGCTGGTGAAAATCAAGGAAGAAGAGGCACCTCCAGAGCTCCAACAAGCAAAATGCAAATGAAATGGTAAATGAGAGGTAAAAACACCTTTTTATGATTTTTTACACAGTTTAAAGTTAAATATTAAGGTTATAATCTCATTTTCATGCAAATGTTGTCCATTTCTAACAAAGTTTGTTGCAGCAATTGAAGGTGAAGTACTACATTTGAAAAGAGAAAAGCTAGTAAAAGTAAAAAATCAAATTTGACCATGAATCGAGCAGTTTTAGCACATAGTTCATGCTCGTTAAAAAATAAACGCAAGGTCCGAGCAGTTTTAGCACATAGTTCATGCTCGTTAAAAAATAAACATAAGTTGTGAGCAATCGTCCCCTAGAGTTCAAGCTCATTCAGAAAAAATGAACCGGTAAATAACCTTTTGAGATCGTAAATTCATCAGCCATAAAAGCCTTGGTCGTGTTTGTGCACCGTCACCTCCATCGTCATTTGGCCGATCATTCACTTCCATATGTTTGTTTACCCATTTTGAGGAACAACTGCGAAGAGTGATTTCACTTAGCCATCCTTGTGACACTGCCGTGATTGGAATATTCCAACTTGTACCTGGAATCTGCTGCTATCCCTGTTTATCACTCGTTCCTCAAAAGACGAGTCTTCTTTGAGCTCTTTTCACTGACTCGTAAAATATGAAAAGTTTGCCGAGTTTTGGCCTTCCAGCTCGTTAAAGCGACCAGAAGAGCTATCCCTCCTCTAGATTTTAATCTTTTTGGACCTGAGGGATTATTGCACAAAAAGATCGAGCGCTTGTTTTGTTCGGCTCGTTAAAGCAATCGAAAATTCATCCCTTCTGTATTGTTTTATACTTTTTCGGACTTAAGGGATTAGATGACGAAAAAGGAATTATGGAGTTAACTTTCTGTACCTTTTCAGACTCTCTAAAAATGAAAAGGACCGAGTTTTCCTTGTCGTTAGACTCGTTAAAATGATTAAATAGCGACAAACTTGTCTTTAGACGAGAACGAGTTTCCCTATCGCTAAGCTCGTTAAATCATAGCGATGGGCTTGCCCGAAGGGCAGGTTATAGAACAAGCATATGTTATCCTCCTCAAGCTTGACAAAAATAAAGAGGTACTGGTCAGAAATGACTGGGGAAAAATTGGGAGAACATCAAAGCTTAATGGTAGCAAGTCGCTCTTGAACATGACACTTTTCTTCCGTACCACATCGGGTTGGGTTGTTTCATTCACCGGTCTCATCACCATGGTCTTCGCCAAACCATCCACATTTTGGGGTAATGCTACCGATCCATCGCATCAGTGTCGTTATATGTTCAAGAGAGGTCATTCTGAAAGTGTCAACCGTGTCCCATCCACTGCCATACATTATCCTTCATCCATTCATGATCGCCACCCTGAATCATATGTCACAGTTTGTTTTCACCTCCACTAAAATCATTAGCTCCGTTCCGTGTCATTGATGTGGGATTCATTAAGGCCCTCCTTTGACGGATCGCTTCTTGTCGACTTCAGCTCATTATCCAAGAAGTTGATCTAGGAACAACCCCATCAGTACTTTGAAGCTTGCATGCCTCAATGGCAAGTTTCTCACTTCCGGCGACAGGTATACATCAATGACCTTCGACCAGAAGATTTTGCGTGGCGTTCGACGCCAAGTCCTTTATTCACGCCACGTGAATTGTACTACAGTACCTTGAGGGTCATTATCATTATCGGTGATTCCTCTCGCGCTTGTTAACGGTTTTCATCATTGACCGATAATCAAGCGATGTCTTTCCATGTTCGACTTCAACGAAATTCTCACATGGATCGACTTGTACTTAGAGTGAAGATCGAACGAGTTTGAAGACCCCGGATCTAGTTTCATCCATCCGGGCTGCGATACATATTCAGGAAATATAAAAGCATTTGTCATGTACATCATTGCAGCAGATGATCATCCTACTCAAAGGATGATAATTTCAGCAGAGAATTATCAGTCTACCATCAGACGATCGTCTGTTCTATGTACCAAAATGTATTTATAGAGCTGAGCATGGGAATGCCCGCCTCAGCTAGATCATGAAAACAGAATGAAAAATGATGTATTGTATTGTATTGTATTACAGGGCACCTCTCAGCACTTAAATGAACTTCGGACCCTCTGGATAAAGCATTTCACCCGATAAACGGCCTCATACTTTAGGGGGCAACTGTTATAGACATTTTTGTGCCTCGCAGCATGGAGCATGAAATGTCAATAATTACAGGGATCCTCAGTCCCTAAACATGTTGTTCTTACCCCTAGAGGAACAAGGTCAGCAAACCACAGCACTTCCTATCAGTTCTCCACCTGAAAACACTCAAAAACAGGCTATTTTTGGATCATGTCAGCTGCTCCACTGAGCATCTGCGCTGAATGTCAACTGCTCCTCCTTGTACCTGCGCTGAAAGTCAACTCTAATGAAGGCTACCTGCGCTGGGCGAGATTGGCCAAGTGGCACAGTCATTCTGCAAGGTGTCAATTGCCCAGGAAGCTTCCAAACTGACACTTGGTTCAAGGAATTCGCCCTGTGATGAGTAAGAGGTACTTGATCTCCATGTGGAAGCAAGGATCTCCAAGTGGACTCAAGAACTGAAGTTTAACTGAAGAGGGAGAGGACACAAGGCAGCTTTATGTCAGTCTCAAGCTGACTCATCCTTTCTCCTTCTACCCTATATATAGAGCTCTTCTGTGAGGTCTAGGGAGGCTGGAATTTTGTGCAAAGCAAGGAAGTGTTGTTGGTTTACAGTGAGAGCTATTGGGTGATTGCTTTTATAGAGGAGAAGAGGAGATTTCTTGCTGCTGGGAAGGTGCTGCTGGATTGGAGCCATTTATGGTTGTAACCTTCTCAGAACCTTTTTCTTCTATCAATAAAGCTTTGATGTTCTCCTATATACTTGTATTGCAATGATGTATTGTTTTCATCTGTATATTTGATTCATCCTAATCCATGCATCAGTTATGAGTACATGTTTCTTGTAGTTTCCTTCTCTCGTTTTTGCAGGATCTGTGTGTAACTGGGCCGGCAAGAGAGCAAGGAGCTGGTAGCAAGAGGCAAAGAGAGAAGACGGGATCGACAAAAGCGAAAGACATCGGTTGGTCAATCTTTTCTTCCTTCTCTGTATTTTCATAAAGGAAAACTATCAAAGCTTTACTTTCAGTTGTTGCTAAGGAACTATCACCCTTAGAGTCGGGATAGGGTCATTCCGACTCGGATACTTTTCCCCACAACACTCCTCCTTCTGCACAACAAGTACCCTATTAGGCCACACTTCCAACTCCTTTACCTTTGTACTTCGGAGCCATAAGTGATGATCAACACCTAAATTCTATACAAACTTGTAGTACATTCTTTGAAAATTACATACATGACCAATGATGGCTCAAGCAACGCCATACTTTCCAACTGTTTATCACACTCATTGGCCAAGTTTACATCAAAATCACAACATAAACCATACCCAAGATATCAACGAAAAATGCCAAATACATCATCATGTTGCATTCATAAGTGATGGAAAACACTTCATCACTTTTACAACTATTTCGTAATATTTGATTTACAAAATGTGGCCATGTTCAACTACTTAAAAATGATACCCATTTTCTACCCAATTAGGTAAATGGGTTCCCTTCTTGTAGCTATCTTTCTTCATTGATTGGTCGTTATTCATTCATAGGTTCTTTCTGGTCATTGAGTACATGCCATGTGGCTTTATAATTTCCTTTCTTGTTGTAGTGACTGTAATTATTCTTCCTCCTCCAAATTTTATGGACCCTCTTTGAACGCTTGTTCCTGATGAGTCCCTGATGACGAGAACTTCCTATCGAACACTCACTATCACTGGAATGTTGTGATGTGCTCTGATAATTCCTCATTGATTGGTCACCAGAGCATTATCCAGCCTCCCTTCTGACATAACCAAGTCTTGCATAGCGAGCCAATTCCTCCACTTTGATGGGATTCACAATGTGCTGGCCATTAATGTCAAGGCCATTTCCTTGATACCCCATTTTCTTCATCAATTTTGATCCAATTCCTATAGTATGTTTCTCAAAAGTAGTGAAATCGTCATCATAAAAATAACATGAAAGTGAAGAATCAATTTCTACATTAGGCTTGTTATGCTACAAATTTTCCAAGGTCTCCTCCTTGGCTTATAATTGATGGTGTAAACTTTGTTTTTCCTCCTCTTCTTCTTGCAGGATTCTCCTTAGTTCATTATTCTTCACTTGAATTCTTTGGTTTATCTCTTCAAGTTCTTGGAGCCATGCAGTCTTTGGTTCCATTTTCATCTTTGGCACAACATCTACTAAAATATGTATCTCATCGCCTATATATGAATCCAAGTCAATAGGTCCCTGACCTACAATTTTGAGAGATGCAATCTTCATCTCATCACGTGAGTTAGATCCCAGGTTAATTGGTCCAACACCTGCAAATACTACAACTATGATCTTCTCCTCATTTTCTAATTCATGTTCTTGGTCTTTTGCATGATAGCAATTGTGTGCTACTTCTATTTACTTACATTCCTCTTTGGCCTCAATTCTGGATGCAATTTCTAGTAATGCTCATCATCATGCCCTTCTTTCTCACAATGAGTACAATAGGGCTTTGATTCTTCTCTCTTAGCTATTGATGCACCTGTTTAGGTGGTCATCTTTCTCATTCTTTTCCGTTCTTTCCAAATGTACAACCTTCACACTAGCTTCATCAAGAGTTTTAGGTTCAAATAATAACAATGAATGACACAAATAGCTATGCAAAGAGCCAATGTATTTCATCAACTTCTAAGGAGAGTATAATGGAACACTCAATTCTAAATCTTGTTTTCTAAACTCCTCTATAAAATTATGAACATTTTTACCTCTACATTGTTTCAAATGTTTCCATTTCATCATGGCCTTCACAATGTAGCCCAATGGGTAAAATTGTCCTCTTAAAGAAGAAACAAACTTAGACCAAGATGAAAAAAGTTTACGATTATTATTACCATATTTTTGTAGCTTATTTTACCACCATACAAGAGTAGTGCCACTCAGTCAAAGGGATTTTAACTGAATCTTGGACTCATCCTCTTTGTTTCATTGTATGCAGCAATATACTTCAACCTGTCTGATCCAATTATCTAGCTTTTCTACATTAGAGTCTTCACTAAACACAGAAAAATTGAACTTGACATCCAACTTGAAAGAGGGTTTTTTTATGAGTTTTCCTACCTCTAGAATGATGAGAAGAGGAAGAATAGAACTTTCACTAGAAGATGGAGAGGGAGGTTCAAGAGGGGGACTTTCTCCTCCACCTTGTTGAAAATGCAACAAGAAAAGCCTAATTTAATTTTTTCCTTGAATTAAGTTGTAATTCCACATCTCATGACAACTTGTAATAGTTAAATGAGTTAATTGGACTTACCTGGTTCAGTTAATTCGAGTTGAGGATCTAATTAGAGTCATGTAGAGTGTCTCCTACTTTTTAGGAGCCCTGGTTGAGTTTGTTTAGAGTTGTAAGTTTTTAATTCTATATAATTGAGCTAAATTCAGTTAAACTAGTTACAACCGATGGAGGAATTAGTGGGAGATCCGGTAGTGGGGTGTAACCAACACTGATTAACCAGTAAACTGAAGATTCACTCATAATTAACTCATGCATGTTAGATCAGAGAAAGACCCAGCTGAGATTGGAGCTTAGGGACAGTGTAGTATTAGTTGTATAATCATCCAACTTGTATAAGTGGTGCATGAAATCAGTGGAAGACCTATGAGGACTACACAATTCATAATTGTGGGATTTCCCAAATAAATATTGGTTAATTCACAAGGAAACTGTAGAAGGAAATAAGATCATGGCAGGTAGCAGAATTGGCTAAGTATTATCTTGAGCTTGTCTGGGAAGCAGTGAGATAGATTGAGATAGTGCATAGGTTTCTCAGGCTTGAGAAAAGCATTGTAATCTTCTCATATTTTAGATTAATTCAATATATAGATAGTAGGGATTTATAGTTGTGGCTTTCCCAAGAAAATTATTGTTTTTCATGTGATTAAATTCTTTCTCTTTTATGCTTCGTGATTTCATCGATCATTTATTGTTTCTGCTAATGAGTAGAGTAGATTCAAGTAAATTGTTTTAGCATATTACAATCTACAGTTTAAATCTACAAAGAATTTCTACAAACCTTCATTATTTACCGAGGCATGATCATCTACTCCTTCTTTCTTCTCTAGTTTTTCCATTGTCTACTCATATTCTACAAATAGTTTTCCCATTTTTTATGCCATGGTGTAGAATATCTTACAATAATTTTTCTCTTCCTCCAACCGAGCATCTTCATCTGCTATTTCCCTTCTTCATGTTGCACACTCTGCTTTTGGATCAAAGGACTTAAGTTTTCCTTGACCTCTTTGGAGCTTTGCACTGGTTATCATACACTTGCAATTCACATCAACAAAATACCAAATATGATACCAAACTTGAGCTAGATATTTTCACTTAAAAGACGCATATAAAATAGCATGTAACCATGATAGCTTATCATATAAAAGAAGGGGAAATAGAATGAAACCATGAGAAACACAGGTTGTTATGCCACCAGCTCACAAAATAGAAGAAAATATAGATCAACGCCTTCAAAATCAACCTCTTCAAGGGGGCAACCTCCTTTACATTACACAAATGAACAATTCTTGGATGATACAAATGACAAAACCTCCTTTCTATATATAGGAGTGTTATGAAACCAGCTCAAGAAAAGATAGAAAAGATAGATCAACACCTTGGAATTCAGCCTCTTCGAGGGGGAAACCTACTTTACATTACATAAATGAACAATTCTTGGATGATACAAATGACAAAACCTCCTTTCTATATATAGGAGTCTAAGGAGTCACAATATAATCCAGCCGACCTAACAATAATAATATAAAGCCACAAAAATAACAATAGAGGGATTCTATAGGGCATAGAAATAACAACATGGGGGTAATAGGGGCACAACAATATAAATAAGGAGTATAACTACAATAGTAATGGGGTAATCACTAGTATTATAGGGACCCAACATGCCCCTCTCATTCAAAAATGTGTCGTCCTCAACGCTTGAGTAGTTCTGGATAATTCTGCATAAAATTCTCGTCCTCCCATGTGGAATCTTCTGCGGATAAGTTCTTCCACTTGATAAGATATTCTGAAATTGATCGATTTCGTAGCTGTCGAGTTCTTGTTTCTGTGACTGCTTCTAGTTCCAATATAATTTTTCCTTCCTCGTCAAGTTCTGGCAATATTGTTTGAATTGGGAGCTTGTCGCCTATAACCTTCTTTAAACATGAAACATGGAAAACTGGGTGCAATCGAGAAGCTGCAGGAAGCTCCAATTTGTATGCCATAGTACCAATCTTTTGCAACACCTTGTACGGACCATAATACTTTGGTGATAATTTATTATCTTTCTTAGCTTGCTTTAGGGACATTTGCTTATATGGTTGTAGCTGTAGGAATACCCAATCACCTACATCAAAACTTCTTTCACTGCGATGTTGATCTACCTGTTGTTTCATTCTATTTTGTGCCAACACAAGGTTATCCTTTAAGAGTTGGAGGACTTGTTGTTGATGTTCGATGTGTTCCACTGTCTGAACCTTAGAATTTTCTCTTAAATATGATGTGATGGATGGTGGTTTATACCCATAAAGTGCCATAAATGGGGTCATTTTTGTTGTTGTATGGAAGGAAGTGTTATACCACCATTCAGCCAGAGGCAACCATTTGACCCATTGTGTCTGTTTATCAGATACAAAGCAACGAAGATATCCTTCCAAACATTCATTTACTATCTCAGTTTGCCCATCAGATTGAGGATGATAAGATAAGCTATGAGATAACTGAGTACCAAGACAAGAAAATAATCCTGTCCGAAAATTTCCAGTGAAAATGGGATCTCTGTCACTTACAATAATCTTTGGGTTTCCATGTAGCTTTTGAATTGTTTCCATAAATGCAGTAGAAACTGTACTGGCTTTAAATGGATGTGATAATGCACAAAAGTGTGCATACTTGGTAAGTCTGTCAACTACCACCATGATGACACTCTTTTCCTCAGACTTGGGTAAACCTGTGATAAAATCCATTGAAACCTCCTCCCAACATTGGCTTGGAATGGATAAAGTTTGTAATAGACCCGATGTCTTAATTGTTTCAACTTTATTTTGTTGGCAAACCAAACATTCTGCCACAAACTTTTGAATATCTGATTTAAGGCCATCCCAAAAAAATTCCTTCTTAACCCTGTGGTAAGTTTTTAAAAATCCTGAGTGCCCTCCTAAGGGAGAAGTGTGCAATTCCATAAGAATCTTTTGTTTTAGCTGGGAATTCTTACAGAGGTATAAGCGATCTTTGTACCATAATGAATCATTTTTCCAGCTAAATGTATCAGACGTACTGGAATCTTGTTGTAGCTTTCGAATAAGTGCCCACACTTCTTCATCATTCTTCCATTCCTCCCTTGCTTCGTTTATCCAATCTGGTTGGATAATAGAAATGGCACACAACAATGCTTCCACATCCTCATCCTTTCTTGAGAGTGCATCTGCCACCACATTTTGCTTCCCTTTTTTGTAGATGATTTCAAAGTCATAACCCAACATCTTTGTGACCCACTTTTGTTGCTCTTCAGAGGATAATCTTTGTTCTAAAAAGTATTTAAGGCTATCATGATCCGTTTTTACCTTGAAGTGTCTTCCCATTAGGTAGGGTCGCCATTTCTTAAGTGCATGGAGTATTGCCAACATTTCCTTCTCATAAATAGCTTTGCTTAAAAACTTTCCCTTGATTGGACGACTTTCAAAAGCAATGGGTCTTTCATCTTGCATTAGAACAGCACCAATTCCATTTCCTGAAGCATCACATTCCACAATAAAGGTTTTTGTGAAGTCCAGTGTAGCTAAGACCGGTGCTTGGCACATTGCCTCTTTAAGATGTTCAAAGGCCTTTGTTGCTTCCGGAGTCCATGAAAATGCATCTTTCTTCAATAATGTTGTTAGAGGTGCTTCTATTCTCCCATAATTCTTAACAAACTTGCGATAATACCCTGTCAACCCAAGAAATCCTCGTAGATGCTTTATGGATGTGGGGATTTTCCATTCCTTAATGGCTTTAATTTTGCTAGGGTCTACCTTAACTCCTTCATGAGATACAATATGACCCAAATATTCCACCTCCTGGACTCCAAAGAAACATTTGGATCTTTTTTCATATAATTGTTTCTCCTCCAATAGTTGTAGCACCCTGTCAACATGTTCAACATGATCCTTCCAAGACTTGCTGTAGATTAGTATATCATCAAAAAATACTAACACAAATTTTCTAAGGAATGGTTTGAAAATTGAATTCATCAAACCTTGAAATGTTGAAGGTGCATTAGTAAGGCCAAAAGGCATGACCAAAAATTCATAATGACCCTCATGAGTTCTAAATGTCATTTTCGGAATGTCTTCAATCTTCATTCTGATTTGATGATATCCCGAACGAAGATCCAACTTGGTGAAGTAAATTGATCCATGCAATTCATCCAGTAATTCATCAATGACAGGAATGGGGAACTTATCTTTAATAGTGAGCTTGTTGAGCTCCCTATAATCCGGACACATGCACCATGATCCATCCTTCTTGTGCACCAATACTACTGGAGCAGAGAAAGAACTTTGACTTGGTTGAATTATACCAGCCTCTAGCATTTCTGCAACCATACGTTCAATTTCACTTTTTTGGACATAGGGATATTTGTACGGCCTGATGTTTGGAGGAACACTTCCTGGAATTAGATGAAAAGTATGATCGTGATCACGCATAGGTGGGAGGCCTTTGGGATTCTCAAATACCTTGGAATGATTGTCCAGGAATTTTTGGAGATCTGGAGAAATAGATGATTCTGATGTGGAAACATCTAGCGAACATAATTGTGCAATTACACCTCTTTGCTCCTTTTTTAGAAGCTTTGTCATACCATTAGAGCTAATTATCTTTCCTAGTTTTCCTGCAATACCCCTTAATTCAACTTCCTTTCCTTCCGTATAAAATTTGATGAAAAGTTCTTGAAAATTAAAAGCTATTGTGCCCAAGGATTGTAGCCATTGGACTCCTAGTACAACATCAGTACCTCCCATTGGAATGGAAAGCATTGGGCTAGTCAATACATATTCTCCCATGGATAGCTTGATATTATGGCACCTTCTAGAGAAATTTATTGTTCCTCCATTTTCAATCATCACTTGACACTCTGGTGCTGGATATAGGAAGCAATTCAATTCTTTTGCTACCCTACAATGAATAAAATTGTGGGTGCTTCCTGAATCAATCAACACTATTACCTTTTTCTTCTTGATTTGTCCTTCTATCTTGATGGTTTGAGGAGTGGTAATTCCCGCCAATGCATTACAAGATATGGTCAGATTTATTTGTTCTTCATCTAGGCTTTGTTCCTGGAGTATATCTTCTTCTTTTTACCTTTCTTGCTCCTTTTCTTCTTCCTCTTCACAATCTATGTAGAATAATTTCTTTTCAGCACACTTATGACCTTTAGTGTATTTGCTATCACAACTGTAACAAAGCCCTTTTGCTCTTTTTTCTTCCAATTTTTGTGGTGTCAACCTTATAGGTTGTGGAAGACTAGGGGCAAAAACGCTTCCGTCTTTATAGTTGTGAGTGGTATGCTTCCTGGTTGCCATAATTTTGCTTTTCATTTTTCTTGCTAACCTGAATGCCTTCCCTAATGAATCAGGTTCCCGAAGGCGAACATCATGTTGGATATTATCTTTTAAAGACCCTATGAACACATCAATCCTATGCTCCTCTGGAATATCTTTTACCCTTATGTTCAATTTCTGTAACTCCTCAATGTGCTCCATTACTGAACCTTTTTGTTTGAGACTTATCAATTGGCTAAAAAAGTGTTGCTTTTTGTATCTTCATAATGTGCTATCAATTCTTCCGTAAAAATTGCCCAAGTGATAAATTTTTTACGAGAGCAAAGCCATTGATACCATACAAACTGATTTGGTTCCAAATATACAGTTGCCATACGTACCTTTTGTGTGTTTTGCACATTATTGAGATCGAAGAACTGCTCCATTTGTAATATCCATGTGGCGGGATCCTTGCCATCAAACTTCCTCATATCGATTTTTGGAACATGGTGGGTCTTAGATCCAACATTAGAGTCTATGGAATCATGATTAACATTTATTTTGTTCTCATCATGAGTTTCCTTTACTACCCTTTCACCATTAGTGACCCTTTCTTGTAGCAACTTCTTCAATTCTTCCATGTCTGTCTTCAAATCAATCTTCAAATCTGCCATGTCTCTCTTCAAATCTGTCTTTGAATCATCCATCTTAGTTTCCACGCCCTTTATCTTAGATTCCACATCATTTATCTTAGATTCCACACCATTTATCTTAGATTCTGTTAGCTTTTGTGAGCGTGACATTTGTTGCACTTGTTCTTGTAATTTTGATATATCATGTAGCATTTCTTCCTATTCTTCATGAGTCATGCTAGAGCTTTTAGGTTCCTTACTAGGTTTTTGAATTTTCTTTCCTCGGGGCATCGGTTAATGATAATAATGCTTTACTATGCCCTTTGAATTTCGTTAAACCAAGCTTACACAAAAATTAAAAAAAAAAATACACACCTTTTTTCACTTTATAGAAGCGTGATATTGAATCTGATGTATCTCTGTAATTTCGGATCATCCAGTTTTGAAATTGTGACCTATAGTATCCTTCTACGTCCTCTTTCTAATGCCACAATTCTGACCCAAATTGGATTCTCCAAGGAAGAGTTATGTGAAATCTCCCACAGTGACTTTCTTTTAGACTAGTTCAGTAGAGCGAACTTGTACGACGTGCCACGAGTCACTGTTTCAACCTTTGGATCTGAAACACACATATAAGAAACTACAGTCCGGCCTCTTTCTGTACCTTCTTACGAAATTTCAATCCAATTCACAGAGAGAAAGTTATGACGATTTTCCCCAGGTCACCTGTTTTGAATGTAATTCAGGAGTCTGCAAAAGGACTAACTTCCTCAGATCATATCTCCGCAAATATCGCGCGAAAAGCTCTGAAATTTGGACCCAAGGTTCAGCGAGATTTCTTCTCAAATGGGTTTTTTTTGCGGCTTCTGAAACGTCACAGAAAAAAGTTATAGCGAAAATGCCACGATGACCTGTTTGGAGTAGCGAAACCCTAGAATCCAAAGCTCTGATACCAAATGTTATGAAACCAGCTCAAGAAAAGATAGAAAAGATAGATCAACGCATTAGAATTCAGCCTCTTCGAGGGGGAAACCTACTTTACATTACATAAATGAACAATTCTTGGATGATACAAATGACAAAACCTCCTTTCTATATATAGGAGTCTAAGGAGTCACAATATAATCCAGCCGACCTAACAATAATAATATAAAGCCACAAAAATAACAATAGAGGGATTCTATGGGGCATAGAAATAACAACATGGGGGTAATAGGGGCACAACAATATAAATAAGGGGTATAACTACAATAGTAATGGGGTAATCACTAGTATTATAGGGACCCAACAAGGAGTCTAAGGGGTCACAATATAATCAAAGCCGACATAACAATAATAATATAAGGGCACAACAATAACAATAGTGGGCTTCTATGGGGCACAATAATAACAATATGGGGACAATAGGAGCACAAAAATAACAATAAGGGCTACAATGACAATAGTAATGGAGGAACCACTAGTATTATAGGGACCTAACATGCCCCTCTCCTTCAAAAAAGTGTTTTCCTCAACTCTTGAGTAGTTATGGATGATTCTATATAAAATTCTCACCCTCCCATGTGGAATCCTCAGTGGCTAAGTTCTTCCACTTAATGAGATACTCCGAAATTGATCAATTTCGTAGCTATCAAGTTCTTGTTTCTGTGACTGCTTCAGGTTCCAATATGACTTTTCTTTCCTCGTCAAGTTCTGGCAGTATTGTTTGAATTGGGGGTTTGTCACCTATAACCTTCTTTAAGCATGAAACATGGAAAACTCGGTGCACTCGAGAAGCTGCAGGAAGCTCCAATTTGTATGCCATAGTACCAATCTTTTGCAACACCTTGTATGGACCATAATACTTTGGTGATAATTTATTATCCTTCTTAGCTTGCTTGAGGAACATTTGTTTATATGGTTGTAGTTGTAGGTATACCCAGTCACCTACATCAAAACTTCTTCCTCCTCTTCACAATCTATGTAAAATAATTTCTTCTCATCACACTTATGACCTTCATTGTATTTTCTATGACAACTGTAACAAAGCCCTTTCACTTTTTTTCCTTCCAATTGTTGTGGTGTCAACCTTGTAGGTTGTGGAAAGCTAGGGGCAACAACACTTCGATCTTTATAGTTGTGAGTGGTATGCTTCCTTATGGCCATAATTTTGTTTTCCATTTTTCTTTCCAACCTGAATGCTTTCTCTAGTGAATCAGGTTCCCAAAGGTAAACCTCATGTTGGATGTTATCCTTTAAATTCCGTATAAACACATAAATCCTATGCTCCTCTGGAATATATTTTACCCTTATATTCAATTTTTGGAATTCCTCCATGTGCTTCATCATTGAAGCCTTTTGTTTTAGATTTATCAATTGGCTAAAAAAAGTGTTTCCTTTTGTATCCTCATAATGTGCCATCATTTCTTCTGTAAAAATTGCCTAAGTGACAATTTTTTTATGAGACAAAAGCCATTGATACGATACAAACTGATTTGGTTCCAAATATAAAGTTGCAATGCGTACCTTTTGTGTATTTTTCACATTATGGAGATCGAAATATTGTTCCTCCTATATTATCCATGTTGCAGGATCCTTTCCATCAAACTTCCTCATATCGATCTTTGGAACATGGTGGGTCTTCAATCCATCGTTGGAGTCTATGAAATCATGATTAACATTTCTATTGTTCTCCTCATGAGTTTTCTTTACTACCCTTTCGCCATTAGTAAACATTTATTGTAGCAAATTTGTCAAATCTGTCTTCAAATATTCCATGTTGCCTTTAAGTTTTTCTTCTATACCATCCATCTTAGCTTCCATGCCTATCTTCAAATATTCCATGTTTCGTTTAAGTTTTTCTTCTATACCATCCATCTTAGCTTCTATTACTTTTTGTGTGAGTGAATTTTGTTGCACTTGGTCTCATAATTTTGATATATTATGTTGCATTTCTTCCTCTTCTTCATGAGTCATGATAGAGATTTCAGGTTTCTTACTAGGTGTTTCCATTTTATTTCTTTGGGGCATCAATTAATGATAATAATGCTTCACTATTCCTTTTGAATGTAGGTTTTAACCCCATATAGAAATTACCTGCATACGAATTCTAAAACACAGAAAATAGACAATGCGAGAGCATAACACATAAAACACATATACACAGAGATTTTCCCCTGGATCCCAAAACCGGGACTACCAGATTGATTTTTCATTATGTTCCTTTCAATGTTACAATACATATTTATACATGCTGAAGCATCCAATACCATGGACCAAAAACCATCGCGTCCAAAACCATTTTTGAAAACCATTCACAAAACCATAGGTAGGTATGCCCAACCTAATATAGGGTTTGAAAAAAATTTCCCGGGGCACTACCCCTGACCCCGTAGAGGGGGGCTACCCGCCCCCCTCAAACCCCCTGGACAAGGGGGGATACTGCCACCCCTGTGAGCCCTTGCTACGCAATCGGCGCAACAAAGGGGGGGCTTTGCCCCCCCTCTAACCCCCCGGTTAACTACATAGGCTAGTCGTGGAAAGAATATAACATAACCCAACCTTGAATTCCTTCAAACTAATTTTTCAAACCAAACTTATACAAAATTTAAAAAAAACTACACACCAATTTTCTCTTTGTAGGAGTTCAATATTGAATCTCTTGTATCTTTGTAATTTCAGATCTTCAAGGTCTAAAATTGCATCCTTTTGTAGCCCTCTGAGTCCTCTTGACAACGCTGCAAGTCTGATCAAGATTGGATTATCCAAGGAAGAGTTATGCCAAATCTTCCTCGATGACCTGATTATATACTAGTTTAGTAGAGCAAACTTGTATGAAGTGTTTCATGTCACTGTTTCAACCTTAGGACCTAAAACTAATACACAAAAAACTACAGGTCATCCTTTTTCTGTAAATTTTTATGAAATTTTAATTTGATGCTCATAAAGAAATTTATGATGCTTTTCCCCAAGTCACCTGTTTGAGATATAATTTGGGATCCTACAAAAACCCTAACTTCCTTGGATCATATCTCCGAACATATGGCGAGACAAGATCTGAGATTGGGACCCGATGTTTAGCACGCTTTCGGCTCAAATGGTTTTTATTTTTAGCTTCTGAAACATCGCAGAAAAAACATTATAGAGAAACTTACACAATGGCCTATTTGGAGCAGCGAAACCCTAGAATCCAAAGCTCTGATACCAAATGTTATGCAACCAGCTCACAAAATAGAAGAAAAGATAGATCAACGCCTTCAAAATCAGCCTCTTCGAGGGGGAAACCTCCTTTACATTACACAAATGAACAATTCTTGGATGATACAAATGACAAAACCTCCTTTCTATATATAGGAGTCTAAGGGGTCACAATATAATCAAAGCCGACATAATAATAATAATATAAGGGCACAATAATAACAATAGTGGGATTCTATGGGGCACAATAATAATAATATGGGGATAATAGGAGCACAACAATAAAATAAGGGCTACAATGACAATAGTAATGGGAGGAATCACTAGTATTATAGGTACCTAACAAAGGCACAAAACAACTTCATAATGAAGTTCACCCAGTGTAGGTTACATCTTAGGGCCCTGCTCAATGTGGGGAGGCCTCTTCATTGATCAGTAGAAAAATCAACATGAATACATGGAAAAATGTACCTTATACCTCAAAATTTGGGGGTAACCTAAAAATGGGTTGCTCAGATCATAAAACCATCTACACCATCAGAACCTTGGTGAAAAATCAAGAAATATGAGTATAAACTAGACCCTTTTCTGCCATGATCAAATATGGGCGCACTGGGAATCTTTCAGATTCATCACAAATTTATTTTATAAGGATGGGAAAAATATCTGCTACTCAGATGAAGAAATGGATTACATGGCTGAACTCTTGGTGAAATTTCGGTTCAGATGAGTATAAACATGACCCTCTTTTGTGATGGTGACCTCTAGAGCTATAGGGAATCCTTTAGATTCTCTATAGATTCTCTCTGGGGAATATTACCTCCAAGATTCTGGGAAATTTTCACGAAAAATGCACCCAGGAGGGTTGCGTTTCCAACAATCTCAAGGTTCCATGGCAAGGTTCTATGGGCAGACAAGTTTCACACTCTGTCTCCTCGATGTCCTAATTGAATGAAGGGTTATATAGCATTTGGTTGTGGACCCACCAAAACCGACCACTTGGCCCAATAATGGTGGGCTTCATGCTAGGACGTTGGTCTCTCATCAGTCACGGGGTCGAGTCATGACTGTTGGGATTTCTTTGTTGTCATTGTTTTATTTAAAATGGGCGTTGTTGGCAGACTGATTGGCGGAACTACCGAGCTGGTTCAATTCCCGCCGACGTATTTTTTAATATATATATATATATATATATATCGTCGGGTCGACCGGTGGGGTTTGACCGCCCGTTGGGTGGTCCAAAAAAAAATTTATTTTATCAAAATAATATGACTCTTGAAAACTTCCACTGATTTTTTAAGGGTTATTAGACAACTTAGTCAGGAAAAAATTTGGTCATCGTCAGCTGCCGCAAAGGTGAAAAATGCCACCTCCTAAGAAACTAACCAACTACTGATTGGGCCCCATGTGGCGCATTTTTATTCATCTGTACTGTCGATTGGGCAGGTGACTGGGTTTCAAATGTCATGCTGACATCACCTGCCACATGTCACCTCTTTATTAGTTCTTTGTTGATCGTACTACCATGTGTTCTTACTGACTTTAGTAGTTGTACGGATGACATCAACATCCATACTACTGATGTCAGTGCTACGCCATCACTGTGGGTCATGTCTGCAAATTTTTTTAGCTATTACCCGAAAACTTTAGTTGGCCATAACTTTCACATATAGTGTCATATTGGAGTGTCATTCACGTCGTTTGATTTAGGATGATGATCTCTTCGATTTAAGATAGTTTTTCTAAGTTTCAAGGTCTTAAAAATTTTTGCCTTTAGGATCCTCTTGGATCACATGGCGTTGTTTAAGGGTTAATAGAAGTGGTACTAGTACAATTTCACCTCATACTTGGAATATGTGTCGTATGAAGCTTTAATCTAAAGTTACACTTACAATACAACTATTGCCACAATATACCTCTTCATGTGCCTTTCACATTACTTGCGACATTTGTGTCATCAACGTCTTCAATTTGAGGTCTTTATCTAATGGTGGAAATGAATTAGGTTTATTCCAAACACGGAAACATGATTTGAAGAACCATTTCCCTTTTTCATCTAGAACCTACGACCAGGGTGCTACACTACAAGCCAGGGTGTGTTGATTTGGCTTACCTTTGGGGATTTTTATTATAAATCTTCTTATGAACTTGATTATTCATCCTTCGCCCACTATGGATAGGTATTGTCACAACTAATATCTCTATTTTGTTCCTTCAAAGTTTAATTCTTTAAGTATTTATTTTTTCATCACTATTGTTGTTCTTCATACCAAAATTCAATGGTCCTTTCACACAAGTATTTTTATATGGGTTGATGTACACGCTCCATATCAAGTGGAGATCTAGAATTTAGTACTAAGGTTATCATCACGAGGTAACAAAAATTTTCAAGTGAAATTGTTCGTGAATTTATTTATTTAATTTTCTTTTTAAATATCTTATTCCCACTAACCTATATTTTTGTTTACAACAAAGGAGTAGAAGTTGAAGGAGTCTATCTCGGCTCTCACAAAGATGGGAAATAAACGACAAGGTAATCTTCCTCTTCCATCAAGGTTAATTGGACTAGACCCTTTATCTACTTCTTCAAGTCATACGTTGTGTCTTCCATTCGAGTCTCTTCCCCTCTGCATAGAAATAGAAAATCTCCTTTATCGTTCTGTCAGGATTATGTTTATTTGTAAGGGATTTGATAGGGTTACTCCCCTTTGGGAATTTTTAACAAAATTATCCCTAAACCATTCTTACTTTGATCTTTACCTTTCAGACTATTATTCTCTTGGCATATGTGCAGCTAATTTTTATCAAGAAATAAAAATATCGTTCACTTAATTCCTCTCAGTTGTTCCTTTTAGTTTCAAAGCTTGACTTCAATTTTTTTTGTATCAATGGCTTACAAGTTGACACTCTCTAAATTATCCACTCTTTATCTGAACTGATGTAGCATATCACTATGCTTAGATATGTGCTTCCAGATTTTGTATTTTTTTTAAATTTACCCCTACAGGGTGTCAAAATGTATTCTCAGACATTGTTTCCATTTGAGTTATTTCAAAACCTAAAGGTTTTTTTCTTCTTTCTTTATGATACTATATACATAATTTTATACACCCTCACTCTTGTTTAGGCTCTATGCCTAGCATTATATAAACATAATTTTCTCTTTTCAATATTTATAAGCCTTCTATTTTTTATTATTTATGAAATGCATGCTTATTAAGACCCCTTTCAATATTTTTGGAATATAGTTGATTTACATTCTATGTGACATTAGTTTCTTTTGTAGACTTCAAATTCAACAATTTGTGTAGCTTTCTTGTAATATATAACTTATTATAATTGGTTTGTTGATGATATAATATATTTTGTTCTTTTATTCCACTATTTTTCCACAAAATAGACATATCTATTATAGTATAATGTTTATAACAAAGACTGGCCCCTTTATTCTATTATAATTTTTTTCTTTTTCTACTATGGTTACTATAGCTAATAGAGGTATCCCACAATTTTACTAATACTTTCAAAGACTATTAATTTTAGTTACTAGGTTTATGTAGTACTAAACATATTTCTAATTATTATACAAATGATGTAAAATACATTATTTAAATAAGAAGAGTATAATCACAATCCATCTACCTATTCCATCATATTCTCAACTAGAAGAAATAATTCTATTAATTGGCAAGAAGCATTTTCCTATTTCATTTTACCATGCCTAAAAAATTATATCAATCTTGACTTATATCAAATATCTCATTCAGAGTCTTTCTATAGGATTATACGTGTACTGGTAATCAATTGTGTCAATAATCTAAATCACAACATAACTATTTTATACAACCTATCATTCCATGAATTAACTAAATTTTAATCGATTAGACATAAGACTCGAGAAGAGTTTAAAACGGAAAAAAACCTTCTACTACCTTGATATATAATAAGTTAGTTTTCTTCTGTAGATAATTTCATATAATAGTTCTCTATCTGCTATATCATCATTCCTTTTATCATATCTTTAAAATTTGGTATTTCCAATAGAGTTTACTTCAGTGTTTCTCCTTATTAACGCAGATTTAAATAATATGAAATAATTTATCTATATATGAACCATCTATTTTATCTTTCTTTCTAGACCTGAATTCATAGTATAATTACACAGGTCAATCTATGCATGCATAATTTATTTCATATATAGCTAACTCCATTTTCCCTATTTAACTCGCCATTTTCATCCATTTGGTCAATAATATATCAACATCATATTTTAGATCAATGTCTTTAAGATTAATCACATTTTTAGGATTTGTTCAATGTTTTGAACCAACTAATGTGGTTCATCCTCAGGACAAGGTGGAAAAAATCATACAATCTTCATTAATAAATAGTAAGGATGCATCATTATCCAGGGTCAGCAAATGAAAACTAGTCATTGAGGACTAGCGATTGAGAAAATAACTATTTTTCTCATGGCTCGGTTGCAAAAAATAGTGTTTTATAGCAAGAGATCACTCTTCACTACTTGAGACAAAGAGTGGGAGTAAGTACTCCTTTCCCTACAACTTAATCTTCTTCACAGGACTAAGACGAAGTTGCTTGGATTAGATCATAGGTACATGATGTTTTTAGCATAAGAAGAAGTAGTTGGTAGCTCCCCGAGGTCATAATGACAAAGGGAAATTGTTGACAAGGGGAGAATGTTAGTATCGTTTCCATTGATGTCAAAGAGGGAGAAATTTATGATCAAACAAGAGATGGCATCAGAGAGAATAACCTCAAGAAAAACACCAAGAGAAGCATCCACAAAGAAGAAGAGATAAGATAAGTACACTTTTCTTTTCTTCGTCATTGGTGAATAATTGGTGTTAATGTTTTGTTAGATCATGGTGTCGCTATCAATTCCATAGGGGCAGATTGTTTGAAATATGTTGTCATTGATGGAAAAGGCAAATATTGATGGTAAAGGAAAAGCATGGAAACTAAAATGCATTGATGATGGTGTTTTCATTGTTGGCAAAGGAAAAGGATGCCTCAGAAGATCAGGTTCGAGGCATAAGAAGAAGGTTGAATAGCAACATGGATGAGAATGGTGTAGAAAATTTTGTTCCATTTGTAGTGTAGCAAACCTTTTCATATGAACATGGCACCCACCTAGTTGGGAAGAGCATAGAAAAATATTTCTAGTGGTATGTGGAAGTTTAGAAATGGCCTCCTTGTTTGAAAGATAGAGCCAGTTAAAGATGCAGTACTCCCAAAGTCAAAATACTAGAGTTAGAGGTGGATGGAGACCCTTTTACTGTATTGCTAAGGTTTCCAGTATAGCCAAACTCAGCTTAATCTTAGTGGAGAGGTAAAACAAGATTAGGATGACATGGATGAACAACTCATTAGTGGAGAGTGTGAAAATTAGTCTTAGGTAGATCCCACCTTATAGCATTACCCCGGTGGATTTAATATAGTGCTAAAAAAATATGAGTGAGATAACACCATCCCGGTGGAGGCATCCTGACATATGTACTCGAAAGTTTGCCAAGGGGATACAAAGTTAAAGTTTCAGGATGTAATAGGAGAGATGACTAGGAGAAACAACAGTGCAACAGAGGCTTAACCATTGGTGGAAGGCTTCAGCGAGAGGCCCCCACATTGATATCAGACCTCACTAAAGCTAGCCCAGAAAGAATGCAAGGAAGTGAGCAGAGGAGTGTCAGCCCGGAGAGGGTTTGAACAGGAATAAGTTGGGAGTCATTTAAAATTTTTAGAAAGGAAATATGATGCAAAACAAGGCCATGAGACCCTTCTCTCTCCTCTTTGACAACACACAACGACAACCAATGAAAAATACATCTGGAGGACACCACGGGATAGCTAATCCTGTAAGGAAGACCATAGTAGATTATAAATTGGCACATGCTTAATGCATTGGGTAAAGCGCACCATGAATGTGTTTCTATGCTCAGCAAAAGAATACCAAGGGTGCAGAGGTTTTGCAAAGGAAAATAATCCCTTGTACGCTTAAAAAGGGTTTAGCGCTTGAAGGTTTGAGAAATGATTACATTACCGATTCCTATGGCGTGAAAAGAATATAGGTGCCAACAAAAGGGTCTAAGGAAAAAATCAATGGCATTTTCAGTGTGCTATTTAATAAAATAAAAAGGGGTCGTAGCATTAGATTTCGCAGTGCAGTTATAATTGGCAGCAGTATTTGTTAAAAGTTATCTGGGCCTATATTAAAAGGCTTCAGACCATAACCAAAGGCCTTGGATGAATGAGTTAGTATATATTTTAGAAACATCATATTAAAAGGCCTTTTGGCCTATGATAAAGTGTGTTTTCACTTGGATGGAACAAGTCGACAACTATGAATGGTGACGCTATGGATTAAAGAGTTTGGGCCATAATCAAAGGCCATGGATGAAGGAGTCGGAAGTTTTTGGAGTTTGGGAGTCAAGGAAAATGTAACGGTAGAGAAATAAAATTTATAAATTGGCATGAATATATTAGTGACAATGCTGGATAGTAGAACAGGAAATTAAGCAATAGATTTAGCAGCTTTGATAAATCTGGAGGTTCACCAAAAATAGAAAATCACTACATCTAAAACCTATAACTCAACATAATTGAGGAAAGCAATAGTTTAAATCGAAATTTCTTAAAGTAATAGGTAAATAGTAAAAGAAGACTAGGAGAATAGGTTCAGAAGAGTTGTTAGACAAGACAAAGGAAAAAATTGAAGATTCATGCAAAGATCAAAGAACAAGTTAACTAAATCTTCCATGTAGAAAAATACCATTCCAGAATTCTTTAAAAGAGGAATTCAAGCAGTAGTGTGTGTGGATGAGTAATAAATGAGAGTTTTAAAGTTGTTGGTGAAAAAAGATGCATAATGGTGGTATGCATCAAGGGTGAGTGAAAGATCAGATTTGATATTTGATAGTTGAATGATAAATTGGTGATTATTGCTTTGGTGTGTTCATCAAAGGTGATTTTTGGTGTTCATGCTACAGGTGCATATAGTTTGGTGATTTTTTCAGTAATCACAAATTGTTGAAGGTGTTTATAAGGAGATTTCGGTGAGTAGTTGCAGTGATAAAAATTTTTTGTTAATGAGGTAAGATGTCTTTTGGCTATATTTATAAAATGGATGAATGATGAATCAAGAGGGCCAGCAAGTGGTAGCTTGTAGATCATGGGTAGCAGCTCCTTCCTGTGGGTGTTCTTCAATGCTTAGGGTCAAGAGTCCCTTCTAGTGGTAGCTGGTAAATTAGCAGGGGAAAGAGTCTCTTTTAGTAGAAGTTGATAAATAAGCAGGCGCAAGATTCCCTTTTAGAAGAGGCTGATAAATGAGCAGGGGAAATGGACCCTTTTAGTGAAGACTAATAAATGAGTAGGGGAAATAGTTCCTTTCCGTGAATACTAATAAACAAGTAGGGATAGAAGTTCATTTCAGTGCTAGTTGATAAACCTATAAGTAGTAGCATGTGGGGAAATGATGTAATCAAGTTGAAGCTTATAATAAATTTAAGATAGGTGTATTTTTTATATGTTTCTCATGTAATTTATGATGATGTTATGTTATGTTGTTGATCCATGAATAATTTCCAAAAGTTATTGAGATGTGTAATTTGTGAAAATTATATAATTTGGCCACACTACTGATTCACCCCCCCCTTAGTAGTGTCATGGTTTCCAAAAGAGACTCAGTATTTGTGCAACAGAGATAGGATGTATTCAAAATCTCAACTACATAAGCCGAATACATGGAAGCCACTCATGGAAGAAAGGAATCAATATGGGTATGCATGTTTTGTTTAGGTATTGTGTTGGTATAGAAAGCTATAAGGATATGTTGCGATAGTCAAAGTACAATATTCTTGGAAAAGAATCTGGCTTAACATTCAAATACAAAGCATATTGATGTTTAGTATCACTTTGTGAGGGATATGATTGAAGACAATAAAATGCTATTGGAAAAGGTGGACATTTTGAAGATCTTAATCATGAGTCAAAATAACTTAAACATGCCTTCTTGTCTAAGTCTCAACTAGGCTGACAATACAAAATTGACTCAAAAACTTTTACAATCATGGATCTTTGTTTTTGTTTCTTCCTAATTCTATACGTTCAAAATTGCTTCATTCTTGACTATGCTTTCTCGTTGTAAGCTCCATATTTCTTCACTTATTGTTGCTGCAATTTTTCTTTGACTTATCTTGAATTTATTATAAAAACCAATTTGAGCCTATCTTCTACAACGTCCTCTTCAAATATTCATTGAACCATGGATTGTTTCTACAACTCTTCATCTTCAAATTGTGTTCTTCACTTTGCTTCTTACACTTCATATTCCTCATCTTCTTTCTGCCATATTTCTTCATAGAAAAATATGATCTCTTCTTGACTCCATTGTTGAAATATTGTTTCAATGTTTTCTTATTCATCTTTAGAAACTTCCATGTCCTTTCTTGTATCCTTTTCTTCATTTTCTCTTTCAGCTATAAATGTAACTAGTCAACAATCCCATTTACCTACATACTAAAAAACAATGTTAAAAACATATTCATTGCGCTCTAAAATGAGATATTTCCTCTCTTCCTCTTCCTTCTCTGCCTTTTATTCCACTTCCTTACCATCCTTTGTTGCTGCAAACATGTTGCAGATTCACTAAAATAATCTTTGAGCACTAAGAATTTCTCTTTGTATAGAGAAACCATGGGAAATATTTTTGTATATTGGTGATCATGTACTCCTATGACCCATTGTGTGGAAAGAAAACAATAAGTTGGAGAATGTTAGGTGTGTGTTATATTCTTTGCAGGACAATCTACACACACTATGCATTTTCTTGAGCATAATGGAGGTGTCACAAGGGTTTTTGGGTGCATGGTGGTTTTTCCCATAGTTTTGTAGTTTTAGTCAAGGAAATATTGTTGCATTCTAATCCATGGTAAATGGATTTGAATTTTATGGATTCCATAAGCTATGTATTATATTGTAATATTGCACAAAAAATATATATTGAAAAATATCTTGTTGGCTTTCCCAATTTTGGGTTTCCAAGATAAAATGTATATTCTAATGTGTGTTTTTTTCATTGCATCATTTTTTCTTTATTAAGAATCTATTTGTAGTAATTAATTATATAGGGTTAAAACACATAATTGTTGGAAATAATACTGAGAGGGGGGGGGGGGGGGGGGTGAATCAGTATTATCTAATTCTTTTAATAAATCTTCCTTATTTGTTCTTTGAATTATTTTTGCATGTCAGTACCATAAAATAATGAGCATGAACAAAGAAAACAGATAGTCACACCAAAGAACACAAGATGTAAGGTGGAAACCCAATGTGGGTGAAAACCACCTGCTGCAATATGTCTCTATCTTCTTTCAAATTAGAAACTCCTTTTACAATGGTTTTGTACTGGTGCAGTCCTTTACCAGTACGCAGGCTGCAACCTGCAGAGAGCTACAACTCTCTCTCGTTTTCCAGTCTCTCCTGGAAGGGAGCTGCAACCCCCTACTTCTTTTCTTTCAAGGACCACTTTTCATAAATTTTCAAACTGGATCCATAAGCATCAAATGATCATCAAGTATAAGAAAATCACCCAGTTAAGTGTAGTAACCAGATCAACAATAATAGAACCAGACCCAGAACACCTTATCAACAAAAAAATACAGCCAAACAAAATGTCTTAGGACAGATACGCAGTTCTTCTTTCTCTGGCCTGCGTGCGTACGCACTTCACCTTCTGCTCCCCTGCGTATACCCGCAGAGACCCTTCTGCTGCACTGCGTGTCCACCCACTGTTTCTTCAACTGCACTGCTTACTGTTACTGCAGGTACGCACCCAGAGACACTATTACGCCGCGTACTATTGCTGCAGGTACGCGCCTAGAGATACTATCGTGCCGCGTACAGTTACTGTGCGTACGCACCTGAACCTTCGTCGCTCTGCGTACCCACGCAGGTCTTCTGTTGCTACTCTGCGTACCCACGCAGATATTCTGTTTCTGCTCTGCGTACCCACACAGATCTTCTATTTCTGCTCTGCGTGCCCATGCAGATCTTCAGTTAAACGCCTGCGTACTTCTGATTAGGGCCAAATAGGCAGTCCACCAGAGTGGCATAGATGCTCAGATGCCCAGATCTGATCGTGCGCTCGAGAGATCACCCTTCACAGTTTCACTTTCATAAAGATCAAGCTTTTAAGACCATAACCCAATATATTTCAGATCTTAAGATATTCAATTGCAAAAGATGCATAGCCAAGTGATCTCCTTTGCTTTATATAGGCAAGCACCTCCTAAAATCATGGATCAATACCACGAGTCAAAACCATAGAAACACAAATACCGTCGGCTAGTTAGAAATAAGAAACCCCACGTGTGCTTTTCTTTGCCTTGAAATGTGTGCATTGGGGTACGCACCTCCTGGACAGCTTATCTGCGTATCAGGCCACGGTCCCTTCACGGTGTACCTGTAGGTACGCACTTTCTGAACTGATCTCCTGCGTACTTCTTAATTTTCAATATATTGAGAGCCTTGCCATGGGGGTTGCCATCAAGTACAACATCTGTAACATATATAGCCATACCAGAAACATAATGCCAACAATCTCCCCCTTTGGACTTGATGACAACCTCACAAACTTCAGCTTCATTCTCCCCCTTTGACATCAAGGGCAAAGGGTTATGCTCCCCCTAAGAACATGCTCCCCCTGAATATGAACCAGATCTGCAGCGAAGAACCATAGTCCACCATGAAAGAGATAGAGACATATTGCAGCTACTTCCAAGATCTCCTTCTGCACATCCTCCATAATGCCAACAATGCATTATAAGCTCCCCCTGAGTACCTGTTGAAATCTCTGAATGAGCTCCCCCTTTGTATATGTCATGGTGCACCAATCTGATCATGCTCTTTCTGAGAACAAGCTGAAATGTCTGCTCTGCTATATAGTGCTGTTCATGCTTAGGCTGCCCCTGACTGTAAGCAAGGTCTACAAAAGGATGTTCTACATCACAAATGACCTTCCTAAAAGATTCAATACATACATCCATCACCCAACCAAGTGGGGATATATCAGAAAAATGAAAACCAAATACATTACATCTTCATACCAGGCATAGTGGGGAAACCAACATAGGTCGTTACATGACCTGAAGAGATGACACTATTACATCATGAGTCTTGATATGACATCACCTAAATAAGATGAACATCAGCAGCAACACTTTATGATCTGCTTCATGGTATCTGTCAACAGCAACTAGACCAGCAACTTGTATTAGTGCATGAATTATCAAGGTATGTCCGCATCAACACAATTTCACATTCTATGTGAGAAACATCATAGCCATCCAGATCTACATGAATCAAGTATCATCAATTGGGAATATCTGCATTAATCAACATATGTATGAAACAATCCTATCATCATATAGATAAGAGCTCATTATCATCATGTCTCCAACAATGCAACTTTGAATAATCATCCCTGTATCCAGCCAACAATCCTCATCCATTTGTGCCAAGAATGAAAGGAATCATAACTGTAATATATGATCTTTATGCCTATGACGACAACAGCATATGAGTGACTCAACATCAAGAAGATGTGAATTCAAGCTAAGTGCTTCCCATGCAAGCATCATTAGAGAATCAACCATAAATCTGATCCAAGAACCATGTGAACAACTCATAACCATAGCAAGATGAATCATTTATCCATATAAGTATCATCACCAAGGACTATTAACCATAATGCCAATAATGCATTAAGTCCATATGCTCCCTCTAAACCTGTGCCATCTGTCTGATCATGCATATCAATAAGAAGTATCAAGACATCATCAATATCAAGTTAGAACCAAAACACTTCTAACCATCATATCCACACATCATTATTATTAACTAGAGCAAAACTGATCCTTCTCTTGAATCTGTCCCTATTGCCTTTCTTCAAACAATCATATACGCGACTGTGCAGTAACTAACTCGCGTATATATGCAACTTTCCTTTATGGAGTTTGCATATGAGATTCAGGACACTGAAGTTTTGTGCTTTCAGCTCCCTCTGATTCTGGTATGTTTGTACGTTGTGCAGTGCCGCCTTTTTCTGACTGTACTTCCTTTTTCCTCCATATCTTCAAGCGTGATGATGACATTTTCTCCTTTTGATATGGTGCCCACACTTTGTTCCTGCATTCCTTAGCTATATGTCCAAGCTTGTTACATGCATAACATCTTACATGTTTCATATTCCTCCTGTAACAATCAGCAGCTTTGTGACCAAACATATTGCAAGCAAAGCAATATCCATAAAATTACCTTGAATGTGATGATCTTTCTGCATAATGGTCTTGAACCCTTCTTCTTCTACATCTAGCTGCAACATGTCCAAGATTATGACATACATAACATTCAACATTATTCATAGGAGGAGTAAAGGATTTTCTTTGAGGAATCTCTTTTCTTGGTTGATGATGAGATTGATCTTTCATTTCTTTGTTGATCACTTTAGATTTCTCTTTAGAGTTCCTTGCCTCACCTTGTGAACTAGATTCACCTTCAACAGATTCATGGAAACCAAGACCAGTCTTTATAGCAGGAGACCTTTGACTACTAAGAATATCATCCAAGACTTTAGAACTATCTTGAAATCGTAAAAGCTTATCCTTTTCTTCTAGTTTACCTTTCAAGATATTTACCTCAACCTGAAGCTGTTCTTCCTTTTCAAGAGATTGCTTTTTCAAATCTTCTTCAGCTTTCCTTCCTTCTTCCATTTGTTCCCTTAGTTTGAGAATCTCCTTTTCTTGTTCTTCATTCAGATCCTGCTGCATTTGACGAACTCGGAAGGCACATTCTAGTTGAGATTTTAAGCTGGTGACTTCGTTTTCTTGTTTTGCAATAGCTTGGAGTAGATCTGTATTCTGCTTCTTTGATTCTTCAAGATCTCCTTTTAGTGAGAGGATTGTAGCTTCAAGATTTTCATAGTAGCTGGATCTATCTTTGAGTTTCTTGATGGTTGTGCTTCTTTCGTTGACTTCTTTTCTTAATGATGTCACTTCATGCTGCAATTTTTGACATTGGTCTTCCTTGTCCTTGAGTAGCTTTCTTACCTTGTTTCCTTCTTCTAGTTGGGCCTTTAGTTTGGTAGCTTCTTCTTTGAAATCACATTCCCTTTTGTTCAATAGATCTTGTTGATCTCTAATTTTGTCTGTCAGCCTTTTAAATTCTGCCTCTATTTGATATCTTTCTTGTTCACCCATAAGAGCAAATTCAGTAGTTTTGCTATCACTTTCATCTCTTCCAAAAGGAAAGATAGCTGGAACATCAGAGGATAATATATTCATACCTGATAATGATTCTGAATCTGATTCTGAATCTGAAGAGCTTCTTATACCTAATCCCCAATTGATTCTCCCACTGTCATAGTTCTTCTGAGATGACTTCTTTTTCTTAGGTGCTTTCTTCTTAAGCTTCTTTCCCATTGTTCCACGGATCTCCTTCAAGCGATCAAGCTTCTATCAAAGGACCTGCTCTGATACCAATTGTTGGAAATAATACTGAGAGGGGGGGGTGAATCAATATTATCTAATTCTTTTAATAAATTTTCCTTATTTGTTCTTTGAATTATTTTTGCATGTCAGTACCATAAAATAATGAGCATGAACAAAGAAAACAGATAGTCACACCAAAGAACACAAGATGTAAGGTGGAAACCCAATGTGGGTGAAAACCACCTGCTGCAATATGTCTCTATCTTCTTTCAAATTAGAAACTTCTTTTACAATGGTTTTGTACTGGTGCAGTCCTTTACCAGTACGCAGGCTGCAACCTGCAGAGGGCTACAACTCTCTCTCGTTTTCCAGTCTCTCCTAGAAGGGAGCTGCAACCCCCTACTTCTTTTCTTTCAAGGACCACTTTTCATAAATTTTCAAACTGGATCCATAAGAATCAAATGATCATCAAGTATAAGAAAATCACCCAGTCAAGTGTAGTAACCAGATCAACAATAATAGAACCAGACCCAGAACACCTTATCAACAGAAAAATACAGCCAAACAAAATGTCTTAGGACAGATACGCAGTTCTTCTTTCTCTGGTCTGCGTGCGTACGCACTTCACCTTCTACTCCCCTGCGTATACCTGCAGAGACCCTTCTGCCGCACTGCGTGTCCACGCACTGTTTCTTCAACCGCGCTGCTTACTGTTACTGCAGGTACGCACCCAGAGACACTATTACGCCGCGTACTATTGCTGCAGGTATGCGCCCAGAGATACTATCGCGCCGCGTACAGTTACTGTGCGTACGCACCTGAACCTTCGTCGCTCTGCGTACCCACGCAGGTCTTCTGTTGCTGCTCTGCGTACCCACGCAGATCTTCTGTTTCTGCTCTGCGTACCCACGCAGATCTTCTGTTTCTGCTCTGCGTACCCACGCAGATCTTCAGTTAAACACCTGCGTACTTCTGATTAGGGCCAAATAGGCAGTCCACCAGAGTGGCACAGATGCTCAGATGCCCAGATCTGATCGTGCGCTCGAGAGATCACCCTTCACAGTTTCACTTTCATAAAGATCAAGCTTTTAAGACCATAACCCAATATATTTCAGATCTTAAGATATTCAATTGCAAAAGATGCATAGCCAAGTGATCTCTTTTGCTTTATATAGGCAAGCACCTCCTAAAATCATGGATCAATACCACGAGTCAAAACCATAGAAACATAAATACCGTCGGCTAGTTAGAAATAAGAAACCCCACGTGTGCTTTTCTTTGCCTTGAAATGTGTGCACTGGGGTACGCACCTCCTGGACGGCTTATCTGCGTATCAGGCCGCGGTCCCTTCACGGTGTACCTGCGGGTACACACTTTCTGAACTGATCTCCTGCGTACTTCTTAATTTTCAATATATTGAGAGCCTTGCCATGGGGGTTGCCATCAAGTACAACATCTGTAACATATATAGCCATACCAGAAACATAATGCCAACAATAATACCCTCAATGTTCAATTTATTCTAAGAAGGATTCTTTACGCTCATATTTTCCTTCTTGGGACATGGTCTTGGAAATTGATCAAAAATCTACTAAAAGTAGTTATAAAATCCATCCTAATAAGTAATGTGACCAATTTACTCTTCCCACATGGTTTTTCACTCCAATTATTTCTAATGACTCCCTCAATATTGAGATGGCTTCAGAAGAGGCCATCCTAGATGTCTTTGATTCAACTAATAAGCCAAATGTGTATGTGTCTCATGATGCATATTTTCTCCTTGATTTAGAAATAATGAAGCTTAGCAAACAAAATATTGAATTGGGTAAAGGGGAATTTTTTGGGTTATCTAATGAAGTTCCACCCTTGGACTAAGTCAAGTCTTTGATTTCTAGTACCGAAATTGCCACCATACTTCCCACTCCAAACCCCTCATCGATGATTTCCTTGTAACTCTTTGTGTCCATCATTAAGGATTTATTCTATCTCACAAGAATAGTCAACATTCATGTCCTCCAGTAGTTCATAATGATTATTTGGTTCTAGGCTCTCACTACAATTGCCAAGCATTAGGAACATGGAACTTTAAGTCCATGTGGCATGGCCTTGGCATGATGTGTTATATGATGTTGACAATTTCCAATGAGTTCATATTTATCAATAGGAATGCTTGGCCTATGTCCAATAGTGGGAACTACATGGCATAACCTATCATAATATGTGATACCTTGCAAATTACACATTTTATTTTTGGTTTGGTGTGTGATGTGATTGCCTTTTAGTTTTGGATGTGGGTTAAGTTGATTTGGTGTTTATCATGTTTGGTGTTTTACTTACATATATAAGTAGTATTCCCTTGGACTTCATCTCATAATAATTGAGCATTAATATAAACATTTTTGTACAAAAAAAATGGATTTAGAATCAGAACATTTGATATCATAATTAATAGTTGAAACATACATAGTCAATACATCATATCTAAAAATCATAAAAAAAATATTATAAAATTAAAAAAAATTAAAAACATGGTCATGTTCTTACCTTATCGATGTTTTATTGCTCTCTATGTGATTTAATGGGTCTAGTCTTTCCAGATGGTTTTTACCAAATGGGGTGCCATATTTATGGTGATATCGACTAAAAATGAGATGTTTATTTTTAATATCAACATATAGGGGTAGGCCTTCCCCTGCATTCTCACTTGTATTATTGAGTGTCTTTGTTGTCATGAATGTGCCTTTGGTTTTATTCCTCCAGGTTGCAACATTAACCCATCCTTGATGCACATCGTAACTTGAGTGGCAATGACTACCCGTCATGGTCACCTTAGAGTAGCACTTGATTTCCATTTTTTTTCCCGTGTGACATTTTCTAGGCATAGGAATACTCTTATAGACCCACCATGACTTGAACTTGAGCCACAGTTTTCTCTCTTCATCTAGCTATTAGCCATATCCCGAGGATCCTAAACATCTTCATGTTTATTTATGGTTTCATATCCATATCTCTTCTAATGTCTTGCTGCCTACTATTATGTCATTTTTTCCTCACTTACTACCACTTCTATCATGCTTGTCCTCTTATCATTTACATCAATATTGCCTCCATTTTGTGACCTCATCTTTCCTAGAGAGACCATTGTGACAAGTGGTTTTACCTTTCCATACTTTTTTCTTCACTATGCTTAAGTCACTTCTACCAAAATGGAATTATATGTGCACCCTTTATGCCACTCATTTCTTTATTATGAGCTCCCTTCTTGTTTTTCTCATGTTATTTAAACATTGAAACATGACAATCTCACATTTTTTAATTCTCGTGCTCATAGTACTATGACAAATTTACTAAGCATATTTTAACTCTTTTTAGGGCTTGTTAAAATCTTAAAAAAAGAAATATCATTTACCAAAATACCACCTCTTCTTCAAGCTCCTTAATCCACAAAGGAAACACCTTATCAAGTACACTTTTAACTCTTTTTTCCACTCAATAGTATTGAATAAAAAATACACCATTTAGTTTACTTGTATTATTACTCATGATCATTAATAAATGGAGGTAACAAAAAAATATGGCCTTTTTTCTTTGAGATGTGTATCAAGACCTAGTATCCATTAGTCATGTCACCCTTGAGCATGGTACCTATTAGCATCATTTTCCTACAGTTGGGATATAGCTTCTCAAGGATCTGTACCACAAAAATGATTCATTTACTCCTCTAACCTTAGTTACTCTTGTAATCATTATAGAACATGCTTAAATGTCTCTTTCATTTTTCATGATATCATGTGGTGCTCATGATTTGATATTGCAAAGACATTCCCATGTGATGTCTCATATGTTCAAGGGAAGTTTAAGCTTGAGTTGGGAATTTTTAGTTTTCTTGACCTTCCATGTCAGTTATCCCTATTTCAATTGTACTAAATGATTCCATCCCTTCACATCATCACATAGTGTATGTTTCACAAAAATATATGGGGTATACATCAATACCCTTTTCAGAAAATGCCTTTGTATCAATGTCAATTTAATATCTTGGAAGTGAATCACGAAACTTGCTAGTACCTTGGAATTTGTAGTCATCAGTGCAAAGTTTCCTCATGATTGACAATGGGTTTACCTCATTAACTCCTGTTCAATAAAATCTACAAGAATTCAAATCTAGATACTCTATTCACATTATTTAGATTGTACTAGGTACCTTGGGGTACATTTTCATCATTGTTGGTTCCCCTCATTTTTGTTAATGATATACCTCAATGATCGATATCATACAATTTATATCATGCTCAACATCAACTCTTTTGTTTACATAAGGTAGAATCATTCCATCAAGGTTGGGATGAATACCTTGGTGTTTTGGGCATGCCATTTATTTATTATACGCCCCCAATATTCAATGGATTTTTTTCACTATGATATGCACATTGAATACCAGTTGGGGCACTTTCATTCATGTCTATTTTCTTCCTAATGTATACTATGGCATCAATCTGAATTCTATTTTCTGTTGGTTATGATATATTTATTTATTACATGGATAACCAATGTATTCCTTCGTTTATATGTCTTTGGATTTCATGCCACGGATCAATGGTGTATTGTATTGGTGGCCAAGCTTTATTAATTATTATACCAATCATAGGTATCCCACTTTAGGGATGATATATATGAATGGTTGAAAAGTGTTACAAGTCTTAACTAGTTTCTTGTTCTTCAACTCCTTCCTTGCACCACCATAATGGTTGTAGAATTGTAATTTTTTTTTCCCTCAGTGTCTCTTATGACCTCACACATTATGGAGCATTTTTTATAGTATTATTTTCTACCTTAACTATCATCTTGATAGACCCACTTACCTACTAACTAAGACACTAGTTTTTTACATCAAAAGACGAAAACTAGTATCTTCATATGTTAGGTCCCTATAATACTAGTGATTACCCCATTAATATTGTAGTTGTATCCCTTATTAATATTGTTGTGCACCTATTGTCCCCATATTGTTATTACTGTGCCCCATATAATCCCTCTACTGTTATTTTTGTGGCTTTATATTATTATTGTTAGGTCGGTTGGGTTATATTGTGACTCCTTAGACTCCTATATATAGAAAGGAGGTTTTGTCATTTGCATAATCCAAGAATTGTTCATTTATGTAATGTAAAGGAGGTTGCCCCCTCAAAGAGGCTGAATTCTAAGGCGTTGATCTATCTTTTCTATCTTTTTGTGAGCTGGTTCCATAACATTTGGTATCAGAGCTATGGATTCTAGGGTTTCGCTGCTCCAAACAGGTCATTGTGGAATTTTCGCTATAACTTTCTTTCTCTGATGTTTCAGAAGATAAAAAAAACCCATTTGAGAAGAAATCGCTCTGAATCTCGGGTCCAAATTTCGGAGCTTTTCGCACTATATTCGCAGAGATATGATCTGAGGAAGTTGGTCTTTTTACAGACTCCTGAATTAAATTCCAAACAGGTGACCTGGGGAAAATCGTCATAACTTTCTCTCTGAGAATCGGATTGAAATTTCATAAGAAGGTACAGAAAGAGGATAGACTGTAGTTTCTTGTATAAATTTTTCAGAGCCAAATGTCGAAACAATGACTCATGGCACGTCGTACAAGTTTGCTCTACTGAACTAGTCTATAATCAGGTCATCTTGGGAGATTGTGCATAACTCTTCCTTGCAGAATCCAATTTGGATTAGACTGGTGGCATTGGAAAGAGGACATAGAGGGCTACTATAGATTGCAATTTCAGAACTGGATGATCCGAAATTGCAGAGATACATTAGATTCAATATCAAGCTTCTACAAAGTGAAAAAAGGTGTGTAGTTTTTTTTTTTAATTTTTGCATAAGCTTGGTTTGAAAAATTAGTTTGAATTGGTAATTGATGCCCCGAGGAAAGAAAATGCAAACACCTAGTAAGCAACCTGAAATCTATAGCATGACTCATGAAGAAGAGGAAGAAATGCAACATGATATATTAAAATTACGAGACCAAGTGCAACAAGTGTCACTTGCACAAAAAGCAACAGAATCTAAGATGGATGGTTTAAGGAAAGATGTAGAAGCTAAGATGGATGGTTTAAAGAAAGGTGTAGAAGCTAAGATGGATTATTTAAAGAAAGGTGTAGAAGCTAAGATGGATGGCATGTAAGCTAATATGAATGGCATGGAAGCTAAAATTGATGGCATGGATGATAAGATGGAAGAATTGAAGATAAATATGAATAAGTTGCTACAAGAAATGGTCACTAATGGTGAAAGGGTAGTAAAGGAAACTCATGATGAGAATAAAAGAAATGTTAATCATGATTCCATAGACTCTAATTTTGGATCGGAGACCCACCATATTCCAAAAATCGATATGAGGAAGTTTAATGGCAAGGATCCCGCAACATGGATATTACAGATGGAGCAATTTTTCGATCTCAATAATGTGCAAACCACACAAAAGGTACGTATTGCAACTTTATATTTGGAACCAAATCAGTTTGTATGGTATCAATGGCTTTGCTCTTGTAAACAAATTATCACTTGGGCAATTTTTACGGAAGAATTGACAGCACATTATGAGGATACAAAAATAAACACTTTTTTTACCCAATTGATAAGTCTCAAACAAAAGGGTTCACTAATGGAGCACATTGAGGAGTTCCAAAAATTGAACATAAGGGTAAAAGATATTCCAGAGGAGCATAGGATTGATGTGTTCATAGAGACTTTAAAGGATAATATCCAACATGATGTTCGCCTTTGGGAACCTGATTCATTAGAGAAGGCATTCAGGTTAGCAAGAAAAATGGAAAGAAAAATTTTGGTAACCAGGAAGCATACCACTCACAACTATAAAGATGGAAATGTTGTTGGCCTTAGTCTTGCACAACCTATAAGGTTGACACCACAACAATTGGAAGAAAAAAGAGCAAAAGGGCTTTTTTACAGTTGTGATAGCAAATACACTAAAGGTCATAAGTGTGCTGAGAAGAAATTATTCTACATAGATTGTGAAGAGGAAGAAGAAAAGGAGAAAGAAAGGTCAAAAGAAGAGAATATACTCCAGGAACGAAGCCTAGATAAAAAAGAAATGAATCCAACCATATCTTTTAATGCATTGGTTGGAATTACCACTCCTCAAACCATCAAGATAGAAGGAAAAATCAAGAAGAAAAAGGTAATAGTGTTGATTGATTCAGGAAGTACCCAAAATTTTATTCATTGTAAGGTAGCAAAAGAATTGAATTGTTTCCTATATCCAGCACCAGAGTGTCAAGTGATGGTTGCAAATGGAGGAATGATAAATTGCTCTGGAAAGTGCCATAATATCAAGCTATCCATGGGAGAATATGTATTGACTAGCCCAATGCTTTCCATTCCAATGGGAGGTGTTGATGTTGTACTAGGAGTCCAATGGTTACAATCCTTGGGTACAATATCCTTTAATTTTCAAGAACTTTTCATGAAATTTTATTCGGAAAGAAAGGAAGTTGAATTAAGGGGTATTGCAGGGAAACTGGGAAAGATAATCAGCTCCAACGGTATGACAAAGCTTCTAGAAAAGGAACAAAGAGGTGTAATTGCACAATTATGTTCGCTAGATGTTTCCACATCGGAATCATATATTTCTCCAGATCTCCGAAAAGTCTTGGACAATCATTCCAAGGTATTTGAGACTTCCAAAGGTCTCCCACCTATTCGTGATCATGATCATGCTATTCATTTGATTCCAGGAAGTGTTCCTCCAAACATCAGGCCATACAGATATCCCTATGCCCAAAAGAGTGAAATTGAACGTATGGTTGCAGAAATGCTAGAGGCTGGTATAATTCAACCTAGTCAAAGTTCTTTCTCTACTCCAGTAGTATTGGTGCACAAGAAGGATGGATCATGGCGCATGTGTCCAGATTATAGGGAGCTCACTATTAAAGATAAGTTTCCCATTCTTGTCATTGATGAATTACTGGATGAATTGCATGGATCAATTTACTTCACCAAGTTGGATCTTCGTTTAGGATATCATCAAATCAGAATGAAGACAGAAGACATTCCGAAAACAGCATTTAGAACTCATGAGGGTCATTATGAATTTTTGGTCATGCCTTTTGGCCTTACCAATGCACCTTCTACATTTCATGGTTTGATGAATTCCATTTTCAAACCCTTCCTTAGAAAATTTGTGTTAGTATTTTTTGATGATATACTAATCTACAACAAGACTTGGAAGGATCATGTTGAACACATTGATAGGGTGCTACAACTATTGGAGGAGAAACAATTATATGCAAAAAGATCCAAATGTTTCTTTGGAGTACAAGAGGTGGAATATCTAGGTCATATTGTATCTCATGAAGGAGTTAAGGTAGACCCTAGCAAAATTAAAGCCATTAAGGAATGGAAAATCCCCATATCCATAAAGCATCTGCGAGGATTTCTCGGGTTGACAGGGTATTATCGCAAGTTTGTTAAGAATTATGGGAGAATAGCAGCACCTCTAACAACATTATTGAAGAAAGATGCATTTTCATGGACTCCAGAAGCAACAAAGGCCTTCGAACATCTTAAAGAGGCAATGTGCCAAGCACCAGTCTTAGCTACACCGGACTTCACAAAAACCTTTATTGTGGAATGTGATGCTTTAAGAAATGGAATTGGTGTTGTTTTAATGCAAGATGAAAGACCCATTTCTTTTGAAATTCGTCCAATCAAGGGAATTTTTTTACACAAATCTATTTATGAGAAGGAAATGTTGGCAATACTACATGCACTTAATAAATGGTGACCCTACCTAATGGGAAGACACTTAAAGGTAAAAACGGATCATGATAGCCTTAAATACTTTTTAGAACAAAGATTATCCTCTGAAGAGCAACAAAAGTGGGTCACAAAGATGTTGGGTTATGAATTTGAAATCATCTACAAAAAAGGGAAGCAAAATGTGTTGGTAGATGCACTCTCAAGAAAGGATGGGGATGTGGAAGCATTGTTGTGCGCCATTTCTATTATCCAACCAGATTGGATAAACAAAGCAAGGGAGGAATGGAAGAATGATGAAGTGTGAGCACTTATTTGAAAGTTACAACAGATTCCAGTACATCTGATACATTTAGCTGGAAAAATGATTCGTTATGGTACAAAGATCACTTATACCTCTGTAAGAATTCTCAACTCAAACAAAAGATTCTTATGGAATTTCACACTTCTCCCTTAGGAGGGCACTCGGGATTTTTAAAAACTTACCACAGGGTTAAGAAGGAATTTTTTTGGGATGGCCTTAAATCGGATATTCAAAAGTTTTTGGCAAACTGTTTGGTTTGCCAACAAAATAAAGTTGAAAAAATTAAGACCCCAGGTCTATTACAACCTTTATCCATTCCAAGCCAACATTGGGAGGAGGTTTCAATGGATTTTATCACAGGTTTACCCAAGTCTGAGGGAAAGAATGTCATCATGGTGGTAGTTGACAGACTTACCAAGTATGCACACTTTTGTGCATTATCACATCCATTTAAAGCTAGTAAAGTTTGTGCTGCATTTATGGAAACAATTCAAAAGCTACATGGAAATCCAAAGATTATTGTAATTGACGGAGATCCAATCTTCACTGGAAATTTTTGGACAGAATTATTTTCTTGTCTTGGTACTCAGTTAGCTCATAGCTCATCTTATCATCCTCAATCAGATGGGAAAACTGAGATAGTAAACAAATGTTTGGAAGGATATCTTCGTTGCTTTGTCTCTGATAAACAGACACAATGGGTCAAATGGTTGCCTCTGGCTGAATGGTGGTATAACACATCCTTCCATACAACAACAAAAATGACCCCATTTATGGCACTTTATGGATATCATCCACCATCCATCACATAATATTTAAGAGAAAATTCTAAGGTTCAAGCAGTGGAACATCACATCGAACATCAACAACAAGTCCTCCAACTCTTAAAGGGTAACCTCGTGTTGGCACATAATAGAATGAAACAACAGGCAGATAAACATCGTAGCGAAAGAAGTTTTGATGTAGGTGATTGGGTATTCCTACAACTACAACCATATAAACAAATGTCATTGAAGCAAGCTAAGAAGGATAATAAATTATCACCAAAGTATTATGGTTCATACAAGGTGTTGCAAAAGATTGGTACTATGGCATACAAATTGGAGCTTCCTGCAGCTTCTCGAGTGCACCTTGTTTTCCATGTTTCATGTTTAAAGAAGGTTATAGGTGACAAGCTCCCAGTTCAAACAACATTTCCAGAACTTGACGAGGAAGGAAAAATTATATTGGAACCGGAAGTAGTCATAGAGACAAGAACTCGACAGCTACGAAATCAATCAATTTCGGAGCATCTCATCAAGTGGAAGAACTTATCCACTGAAGATTCCACATGGGAGGATGAGAATTTTATATAGAACCATCCAGAACTACTCAAGCGTTGAGGACAACACTTTTTTGAAGGAGAGGGGCATGTTAGGTCCCTATAATACTAGTGATTACCCCATTACTATTATAGTTGTATCCCTTATTAATATTGTTGTGCCCCTATTGTCCCCATATTGTTATTATTGTGCCCCATAGAATCCCTCTATTGTTATTTTTGTGGTTTTATATTATTATTGTTAGCTCGGTTGAGTTATACTATGACTCCTTAGACTCCTATATATAGAAAGGAGGTTTTGTCATTTGTATCATCCAAGAATTGTTCATTTATGTAATGTAAAGGAGGTTGCCCCCTTGAAGAGGCTGAATTCTAAGGCGTTGATCTATCTTTTCTATCTTTTTGTGAGCTGGTTTCATAACATCATCACTCCTTACCTGTGGAAAGGAATGATACATCACTTGTTGTCCCTATAAAAGGGGTTATGATTGCTTGGTATATCTGAGCACAAAGAGATGAATGGTCTAGTCTTCTAGATTTTCTCATTCAATAGGAGATCATTTTGAGAAGTTTTTACTTTCCACATCTAATGGCCCTGTAATTTATACCATAATATAGATTCTATATGACCTATGGTCTATATACATCCTCTCCTCTCCTCATCAATTCTATAAGCCATTCCTATGGGAGAAAAGAGGAAAAAATACATGTAAGTAAATTATATTGAAATTATTAGAGAACCTTCTTGCTATCAAAATGATTCCTTAATTGTGAGCATAAGCCAAGGAGGAGTTGTATTTAAGGAGCCACAAAGTGTCTTGCTACACTAAATGTATAATTTCTTCATTTCTTAATATAGATTCTATTGTTTCCCCTTTAAATACATTTTGTTTATCTCATATATGTTTAGATCTAGATTTTCTTGAGTGATCTGAGTTATATATGAACTTTATCTTATATTTGAAACTTTTGGAATGATTTTTTTGCATCTTTGTGTACTATGTGCAAGATATATGTGGTGGAATTAGAGCAAGATCTCCAAGGATTGAAGTAAGATCTCCTAATCGCCAACCAGTCAGGATCACAAATGTATTCATAAGAGGCATGCATGCATTTCACAATATTATATTCCTAAGCTTGTAATGTCTTTGAAGGAATAGATATATGGGAGTATTAGGTGGTCTATCAATTTTTTTTCATGGATCTAGTGCAGATCTATGGAGGAACCTACCTCCTCACAAGAGTAATTTTGCGACCCAAGGTGTGCCATTATTTGTGAAATCAATGATTTTAAAAGTATGAGATGGAATCCAATTTAAGGTATTTCAAACATGTGATAATCATAAAGGTAATAAATTCTTACTCTTATTCCTTTAGGGCCAAAAATTCAAGAAGCAATTTCTATCAAATTATCATGTCTTATTTTATCCTCAAATGACTAATTTCTTTCCTAGACTCCCTACAACATAAACCGCATAAAATTTGAGTTTGTTATACCGTAGTGGACATCTACCACACCTTTCCTCCAATTTTGTGGTCCTCTCCAGGTTTCCTTTAATTCACATAGAGAACACCTATTTTCAGATGGCATTGTCCCATTGTGATTATATGTCCAATCCACGAAACATCAATATAGACAATATAAAAATACAACATATCCACCACAAAACAAAAAAATAATCCATACAAAAGGAAACCCAAAAAAAATAAGATGTGTTGACAATGATTCACCAAGACAAAGCTATAGGTAACATCATGAATAATGCTTCCAAATGCCTCCAATACCAAGACTCCAATAGAGAAACACATGAAAAAATGATAGTGAACCCATCTAAAAGAATATTTATATTAAAATTAAAAAAAAAATATTCATCGTCCTTTGAATCCCTCATTAGATCATGTATAAGAAGAATTAAATAAGGAAATTAGCATTGTAAGTGAACTAAATGCATGTCTCATTGAGGAAATATCATAAGACATTTGGATGCCTTTGAGAAAATCCATGAATAAATCAAATGCATCTAACATGGGAAAATAGAGAGCATGCCCCTTGTTCATTCTTGTGTGCCCTTTATTCAACAGAAATCCCATATTGTCTTGTAAATCAACTTTATCATTTAGGATTTGTTGGGTCTAAAATGCGGATGCAAATTAGAGTTTCATTTACTATCAATCCGAGTAAGTAAACTTCAAGGATCATCCAATATATATGGACTTAGAGACAAACCAAACGAAGCTAGGTGAAGAAATGCCAAAGCTCCCTTACAGGAGGTCTTTCATTGGGATCTCCAACACCTATTTAGACATTTAATCAAAATTAAATCTAAAGACATTGTGACAAGTGTAAGAAATATTAAAGCTCCCTTACAGGAGACTGTTCATTAATATTTATAATCATCTTAATAAACAAACTATTTAAACTAATGAAATTAAAGCACTTAAACTTAATTATGATTGATTGCATGAAATATTAAAGCTCTCTTACAAGAGACTATTCATTTATATCTCAAGCATATGAATAAGAAACTTAAACTAATGAAATCAAACATTAAATAACAAATCAGATTCATTGAAAGAAACATGAATACTTTCTTACGAAAGGTCATTCATTAATATTTCAAACATATGAACCAATAATTTAATATAATGAAATTCACAAACAAACATAAAATGAAAGTTTACCAAAACAAAACGAGCATGCAAGTGAGGCAATGAGGGCCCTCCATAGATCCACAAGCACACCTAGAAAGAAGTCAAATGTAGAAGATCAAAGAAGCTCCATTTTATTTATCTTCAATTGCAATTTGCAATTACAAGTTCTACATTCCAAGAGGTTCTAAAATCTCCATTACAATGATTCCAAATTCTAACTTCTCATTACAAACTTATAAGATCCTAAGGTACTAAATTATAACTTCTCAATTCTAAATTCTAAATTCTAAAGTTACAAATGAAGGAGATAACACTCCTACTTATACAAAAGTTATGATAACAAACTCATAAATGTGGATCCACTATTCCCTCTTCAAATCCACATATCTCTCAACCAATGGTGACACATAACCCTATCCTCCATGATCTTCTCCATGAGGTCCATGATCTTATCCATGAGGTCCATGATCTCCTCAAATTCGAATTTGAACATAGAGTGCCACATAAGGGTGCCTTAGAAGCTTCCTTTGTACCTACACATGTCAACAAACTCATTCTAATTGTTAGGTATAAGTATATGGATATTATTTTCTAAAGTTTAACCACAAATTCTCTTAAAAATACTAAGAATTAATAATGTTTTAGAAAACACAATGATAACCCATTTAATGAAGAAAGTGAAGCTAATGTGATGACATTGTGGTGGAATAGAGGTGAGGAAATGTGTGAATGGAGAGAAAATGGATGTTGAATGGAGTGAAAGTGGATATATTTTAAGGATAATTCTTAGGCCCAACATACCCCAAACTGAAGGTATTGCATGTCATCATGCAATCTATTACTTTTGATACTTGATCTTTGGCTTAAACTTTGCATGATATCATTTACTTAACTTTTGCAAAGTGTTTTTGATGAATTCCAACTTGGTTGGTTCTTGTGTTTCAACCATATTTTGTTTGTTGCATTCAATTTTAATGTATGATCTTTGCATATTGATAATGTGATTTTTATTGCGAAGTATTTTTGTTGGAATGCATCATGGTTGGTTCTTGTGTAACAACCATGATTGTTTTTGCATCCAATTAACTTTTAAATACTTTTTACAAAGCCATTTTTATGCTCACAATGATGTAATAGTAAATATATTTTGAAAGTATGTGGGTTTTAGAATGAATATGGAAAAATATGAAGGTGACAAAGTATGAATGTAAATGTATTCCCCCCCCCAAACTGATGGTTTTGGAAATTTTGTGAAATGAGGAATGGATGTTTTTTTCCAAAAATTATCATTCTAGTTTTTCAAGGAATTAAATGGTTAAAAGTTAGAAAATATCATACCTCAACTTACCCTTTCAAAAATGGATGAGAGTTTTGCATGCGTGGCTACAAAATTCTGATCATAGTCTTCTTCACTTGGCTGTGAAAATGGTGGATGAAGTTGAAAAAGTGAATCTTTTATTGTTGCTGCATCTGCTGTTGGATCTTCTGCTGAATGTTCAAAATCTGTTGCTAAATGCGGCTGAAAATGTATAAGGCTTGGAAGGTATACAAAATTCAGAATTTACACTTTCCCTCCATAGCCTTATTTATTGACTTGTCCTCAAGTCATTTACATCAAAAACTGAAAAGTAATGAAAGTAAATCTACTTCCTTTGCTACAAAATGATTAGTCTTCATGTCTTCAATGCTAATTGGCACAATTCTTGTCATGTGAATAAATGTTTCGGTGTCGAACATAACAAGAAATTGTTAACTTAGTGGCCCTTGATGGATGTCACTAGTCAACATGAGAGCTCCCATATTTGTTGTGGATGAGACTCAAGATGCCCCGTACACATCTTTCTAAGTATGAATGAATTTGTTGTTGTCGAATACTTAGAAGATTCGATGAACAAGGGGCATTGGTGTATTCCCTTTGTTTATCGGCATGATAGCTTACCCTTAAGGCATGCAAGCTTCAAGGTGTATTTAGAAAAATATTTAGACTCAAGGACTATGGACTCAATGGTGTAGGGAAGCAAGGTGTTATTTGCAAGGGTAGGAAAAAGGAAACTGATAATGAATATGTAAAGTGGAACAAAAAGCTTGTAAGTGAGCTTCGTTGGTTTTATTGGTGGGTTAGGATTGAAGAAAATGTAATGAAGTGTCTGTGGGTAATGGGAATTGGATAATTAATCTTGTTGGGAAAAAGTGATTTTTGGAATGCAAAATCTCAAAAATAGCAAATCTACTCATTAATTCCTGAAATTCTGCTAAAATAGTTGAGTTTGACCAGCCACCTGTAGACTTCAAATTTAGGTGTGGATAGGTATTTCACCATCCTTGTACATTTAGGAACAAACCCCATCTCCTCAAATTTGCTAATCTACCATGCAACATGTCAAACCATTAAGCTATTACAGGAAGTTGCAAGAACTTGTAATTTTCTGGAAATTTCGTTTATGGTCATGGACCTGTTCTTTAGAATTTCTCATGAAATTAGTCTTTTGAAAACCAATTGTGCACAAAATTAGTTTCCTTAATGATCAGTTGATCATCTGAAATCTGTAAAAAAAAACTTGGCATAAAGAACATAAGTGTATTAAAAAAAGAAATGGCAAATTCCTTGATGATTCTTACGCAAAAATTAATGCCAAATGAAACAGATTAAGGAGAATCAAAAGCGTAATTTTAGTCCAATTCCTGATGTTGATAACTATCCATTTTTAATAAATATCCATGAAAAATAAATTTCTTCCTGTTTGTGTCAGATGGTTCATGGAATGTGCATGGCAAAAAGCTTGGCATTAGAGATTTGTTGTGTCTTGCAGATTAGTATGTCACATAAAAGCATACAACAAGAAGAAGTTATAATTTTAATGCCAATTATAAGCTATCGAAACAAGATAGTCATCATTTGTATAATCCTCCAAATGTTCGATAAATCAATCCTCCAAATTCGCTTCCGAGTGTTCCATAATTTTTAAAAGATTCATGGCACATATTTATAAATCTAGTGCTATTTATGTGATGCTGCGGAATCCATCTGCGTTAACGGACAAAGGATTGGCGCAAGATTCATTTGCAAGAGAGCATGAACAAATATCATTGAACTTGTTCCGCCCTGGTCAACAAAAAAAACGCAGTGGCCTTGTGGCATGCACCACTGGTCTGTCAAACATAGAAGCAGGGAGTTGAGCGTTAATAATAGGGGACCCAATGACCTTAAGAACATAATCATAAAACTTCCCTTGGATGACTGTTGCCAATCTGAATTGATTTGAAACCTTATTTGGTGAGCAGACCGAACCGGGAACTAGGATCTCGTAAAGCAAGGTTGTCCAATGCCCATCCATGTTCTGACACTTACACAGCACTCTACTCAGGCTTGCACTGTCCGTGGAACTTGAAAATGCTCCTAAAGTGGCCACAAGAAACACTTACATTCAACGCATAATAGAGCTTATAAAGAATCGTAAAAAAAACAAGATGCAGACATAGCTTGCATTATTCATGACACACAACAATTTCAAAGAGAAAGCAATGCCACCCAAGATCGTCTTCACTGTACTTATGCTATTGTTGATGAGTTTGTTTTCAGGGATGCAAAAAAACAAATCCTGTATGTCAATAAGTATACAGGCTTTTAACAAGCATATATCAGAATTTCAGTGAAACTTTTGAAAAGGCATTTAGCATTGATAAGGTCCATCAAGAAGTTGCAGAATATGAGGCTAAACTAGAAGCGCAATAGTGCATGTAAATAAACATCTCTCCCTCTATCGAATGAATCGAGAAGAAATTACTCTCTATCCAACCCAAGCACGCACAGGAAGGAAACTATATTTCCAATCGCTAAGTAGTGAAACCGGAAGCAGTGAAATCATTACTTTATCTATCCACAAGCATTGAAACCATTACCAATCGATAGGGAATGTAACCAATCGAGTATTCTGTAGCAGTCTGGCTAATGCTCAATTTCTATGAGGTGGAAGATATGCTGCATTCGATCCCACAGAAAATTATGCATGCTCATCGTGCGATTGACAAATGGGATCATGCGTACAACGGATGGCAAGATGGGATGGCGTGATTTGTGTCAACAGATCCATATCCGCTAACAGATCCATATTGCACCAAAGGAATAAATGTGAACGATCACAGCACAGAATCTCATTGTGATACCTTTGAGTTTTATTAACTTTGTCTACACTTACGCACTTCTCAAAGATCTCCTTCACTTCCAGCAAATCCCATTCTTGTCTTTGTAGTCCATTTTTCCTTCATGCAGTCACCAAACATGGTCTCGAAGAACCATGATTTTCTCCCAAACGGTTAGGAATCCAAGGAAACGGTTTCTCAGTTATTAAATTAATCCTGTTTAGGAAAAAACCCATGTCCCATTTTTTTCAAATTTGCCCCGGTTCGCTCAGAAACCTCCTTTTAATACTAACGTTTTTACAGAGGTTGTGTTTCTCTCAAGAGGGTCGTATTTGCTTTTTGACTAACTACTTCTTGTTTTTTTTTAGGGGCAGAATTCGGAATTAGGTTGGGTTTACAGTATGGTTATAGCACACGTGGCTGCCTCATCGATTCAATCCATGGTAGGAATCATTCAAGTAGAGTTTGTTCTCTAAATCAGATGGTTTTGTAAGCTTGCTATTTATACCTGCAGGCTTTGTGAGATGATTGTTGGTTTTGAAACAACATGTTTGAATTGTGAATCTCTCTCTTTGTAGCTTTCCCAATTTGCTGTAATGGGTCCCTGTTTTGACATGTGATGTTATTCGTTGATCCTTTTCTTGAACCAAGCTGATGATAGATCATTTCCTTGAAGTAAACATTACAGAGAGGTATCAGAACCTATTTCTTTTTTATAATGTCTTAATGTTTTGATCCCAAGCAGTGATCATCTTCAGGAATTCTTTAAGCTCAAAGGAATGATGTTTTTACTTTCTTGATGTTTCGATCCCAACCAATGATCATCTTTAGGAATTCTTTAAACTCAAAGGAATGATATTTTCTCTTTCTTTTTATTACTACAAAAAGGGTTAAACACCACATCTATGATATGGCTATATAATGAGTCAACTGTATCAAGATAGTTAATGTAACTTACTGAACATTGTCAAAATAAAATAAAAAAACTTGTAAAGGGACCATCTCATAACTAGTTCATTTCTTAAATCTGAGAAGGTAACTAACAAGACTTTTATTCACAACCATATTCATGAGATGAGTTTTGTTGCATCACTAGTTTCCATCTTTTTGCTGAGTTTTCTACCTTCATCTCAGTTTTATTCCTTTCTGCCCTGATATTATACTAGCCAGACTCAAGGTGAAAATATATTGTTGTTCCTTCTCTTGTGAGGTGATATTTAATAACAGCAAGCCCAGGAATTACCTTCAAGTTCCCACATCTCATTAAGAAAGACAATTCAGAAACCCTGTGAGCTAATTTAATGTTCATCCTTTCTAGAAAGCAAACCTCATTTGGAATTTCCCTTCTTTCGAGGGATTTTTATTGATTTGTGCAAAATAAATCAATAGATTTTCTGATCTTTCCTGATCACTCGAAGCATAGGAAGAGAGCATACTAACCTATTGATTTGTTTTTTTAATTATTTTTGTAGGTTAGCGTGGATGAAGTGTAAATTTATTCATGAGAAATGATGATGTTTTTTTCAAAGAAAAACAAGACTAAAAACTCTAGCGAGATCTCGTTTTATTTTTATAATCTATTCTACCTTAACTTGAAAGATTTTTTTATTTCATAGGTAAAAGAATGCTTCCAATGAAGTCACCTACAAATTAAGAATTCGAAAATGCTCACATCAAGATTTAAAATTTTTACCTGATTATTTGCAAGGATGTGAGTAACCTATTTTATTCTTGGATTTGGTGCAAGGTTCTTTTGAAACCAATCTTCAATATTGTTCTTGCTCTCCAAGAAGTACCTGTTTAACATCTTCAAATTTCTCATCCATAGATGAATTAGTAAGAAATGGGGGGTTTGATAAAAAACTAAATTTAAAATCAAACTAAGTATGAAAAATCAAAAAGCTCAAACTTGAACACCTTTATGAAGATCCTACTGTCACCAGGTTTCACAAGTTAGTCCATAAAAAGAAATTGCAATAAAAATAACTTCCTAAGTCTATCTCCAAATAATCCTCCCCAACAACGGCGGCAAAATGATGGGTCTAAAATGCGGATGCAAATTATAGTTTCATTTACTATCAATCCGGGTAAGTAAACTTTGAGGATCATCCAATATATATGGACTTAGAGACAAACTAAACTAAGCTAGGTGAAGAAATGCCAAAGCTCCCTTACAGGAGACTGTTCATTAATATTTCTAATCATATTAATCAACAAAATATTTAAACTAATTTAATTAAAGCACTTAAACATAATTCTGATTGATTGCATGAAATATTAGAGCTCTCTTACAAGAGACTATTCATTTATATCTCAATCATATGAATCAAAAACTTAAACTAATGAAATCAAAGATTAAATAACAAATCAGATTCATTCGAAGAAACATGAATACTTTCTTACGAAAGGTCATTCATTAATATTTCAAACATATGAACCAATAATTTAATCTAATGAAATTCACAAACAAACATAAAATGAAAGTTTACCAAAACAAAACGAGCATTCAATTGAGGCAATGGGGGCCCTCCATAGCTCCACAAGCTCACCTAGAAAGAAGTCAAATGTAGAAGATCAAAGAAGCTCCATTTTATTTATCTTCAATTGCAATTTGCAATTACAAGTTCTACATTCCAAGGGGTTCTAAAATCTCCATTACAATGATTCCAAATTCTAACTTCTCATTACAAACTTATAAGATCCCAAGGTACTAAATTCTAACTTCTCAATTCTAAATTCTAAATTCTAAAGTTACAAATGAAGGAGATAACACTCCTATTTATAAAAAAGTTATGATAACAAACTCATAAATGTGGATCCACTATTCCCTTCTTCAAATCCACATATCTCAACCAATGGTGACACATAACCCTATCCTCCATGAGGTCCATAATCTTATCCATGAGTTCCATGATCTCCTCAAATTCGAATTTGAACATAGAGTGCCACATAAGGGTGCCTTAGAAGCTTCCTTTGTACCTACACATGTCAAAAAAATCATTCTAATTGTTAGGTATAAGTATATGGATATTATTTCTAAAGTTTAACCACAAATTCTCTTAAAAATACTAAGAATTAATAATGCTTTGGAAAACACAATGATAGCCCATTTAATGATGAAAGTGAGGCTAATGTGATGACATGGTGGTGGAATATAGGTGAGAAAATGTGTTAATGGAGAGAAAGTGGATGTTGAATGGAGTGAAAGTGGATGTATTTTAAGGATAATTCTTAGGCCCAATAGGATTCTCAAAACTTTCTGAGTGGAAATTAAAGAAACAATGATGATATATACCAAAAATTATTTGTATGAAGTGAGATAAATTAAAATTTTGAATAAGGAATTAGTCAAATAATGATCGATAGTGGGGAAATTTACTACAATTTTTACATGCATTACATCTTACATCTTGATCATTTAGTAACATTAAATCCTGATATACCACCAAATGATTTTCCTCATTAATGGTTTATCTTCCCTAAATTCAAATAAATGTTGTTTCTTTCTATCCACAAAATCATAAATAATCCCCTTCTTTGCACTCCCTCAGCATTCACAACCCCAAAATATAATCATTATTATTACCATTTTTAATACATATACTTTTCGTATTATTCCTACCATTATAATTAGATATACTTTATTTATCATTTTTAAAACGTATATTGTTTCTATTTCTATTTTCATATTTTTATTTTAATAATATAATACATAATTTCTTCAATTAAAACATAAAAATAAAATTTTAAAAATTATTTGTCCATTATTGATATATTTATATATATGAAATAAGATTTATTAATCATTATATATTAATGATTTTGAAATTTTGATTGTTATAGTAATTGTAATATATTGAAATACATTGAAATATCTATTATTAGATTTTTGTCTTAATAGATTTTACAAAACAATTTTATAATAATATATTAAAATACTTCACTTTACATTATGGTGCTAACAAATTTTACAAAACATTTTTTCTAATAATAAATTGAAATACTTAATTTATAACAAAACATTTTTAGGATTAATATTCTAGGTTTCTTTTGAGAGGGTTCATGGTACTAATGAGTTAATAGGTATTGAGAATTTAAATCATCTAACATGTTCCAAGGAACCTTGTTGAGAGGCACAAATTCATGTGATATGTGTTTCACCATGAGTTGGGTTGAGAAATAGGAGTTTATAGACAGGAGCATAATCACATTTGAATTCACATTGGAAAGATAAATCTCGGTTTAATGGTATAAAAACATCAACACCTATTTTCCTGCACATGTGTTTTTATACAACCAAAAGAGGGAAGTCAAGTTCTAGAGTTCTTACCACTATCGTGGTTATCGATCCTCCCTTTTGGGTTTGATTTGTATGGTTAATTCAGAAGCAAGCTATGATTTTGAGCGCATTTAGTAGAGAGAAAATGGTTTAGTCATTGATGGAGAGGAATTGGTTCAATCTCTTCTATTGCCAAGGTAAATTGACGTTATAACTCAAATCATATTGTTATGTGTTAAAGAATATGTGAGCACAAAACCATTGAAACTCATTGATATTTGAGTTTATCTATATGGGGTTGGGAAGCAAGAAAGAAAACTAGGAGTATATGGTAAACCTTGGAGACTAATTGATTGTAATAATTAGTAATAAATAGATCAAATATAACGTGAAAAAAGACAGTGGCTTCATAACATATGTTGATAGTAACAATAAGAAGTATATAATTTTGGAATCCAAATTTGATTCCTTGTAATATAACATATGCATGGTTGCAACTGGGATGTGATTTTATAAGAGGAATTTGTAGTTCTCGATCCCCCTTCCCAATGCATCAATATCTCGAATTAGATATAACACCATTTGAGGGAAACAAGAACAGTTAGTGTAAAAAGGTCATACATTAGAGAGGAACATAAATAAAGGAAATAAAATTTGAAATACAAAGAATTAGTGGAAACCTAGGATACTAATAGGTTGGTAATAATAAGTAACAAATAGATCAAATCTCACATGAAAAATAAAATTCAATCCCTTGCAAGGACACATATTCATGGTTTTATTTGGGATATGATTTCCTAAGAGGACTTTGTAGTCCTCAATGACCCCTCCCAATGCACCATAGGCTAATTTAGATATAATCATTCAAGGTGAAAATGAACAAATAGTGTAACAAGGTTATGCACTAGAGAGGAACATAAATTAATGACCACCTAACCAAATAACTAGCTCCTAAGTAAGTGTTAAACATGAAACCCTCAATAAACATAACATATTATGATTATGATTTTATTATGTTTTAGAAAATAACTTTATTGTGGAATCACTTTAATAAATTTAATATAGGAACATAATCATAAGAAAGGAAAATTTTAAGAGTTGAATTTCCCACATGCTCTACCTTTCCATGTCTTTTTTCCAATTTTTTGTTGTTGTGAATTTCCATTTTTCTTAAAAGAATATTAGCCCAAATTTTATAGCATAAAATTATTTTACAGTAAAAGCCAACAAAAATTATAAATATTATATATACAATCATTAGAAATTTGAATATTTTATAGTTTTCATATTATGAATTAATAAGATTCACACAAGTTTTTACATTTTATAAATTTCTATACTTGAAATTTTTCCAAATATAAATATATTAATACAACTGAAATAATAAAAATGAAAGAAGCATTGACAATTAATTTTTAAATTTTTAAAATATATAAATCAATTCCAACAAAACCATCTATTTAAATTCATATTGTATCTATTTTTAACTATATTTTTGAGTTTTTTAATATAGTGACTATGTGGAAGCTCCGAGGGAAGTGGTAAGGTTTAATAGTGCGTGGATTTTTTATCGGTATGTCGAAGGTTATTTTGAGTATGGTTTCGAAGGTTGAATCTCTATCAATTATTCTTAGCAGACATCATGGATCTGTGGGGAGGGAGTGTTGATAACCCCTCCTTCAAGAATATGGTAGTCGGAAATAAGCATAAAGGAATGGGAGGATCAAACAACATTGGAAATGGAATTTCATCCAAAGATTCTCCAATTTTTGGTGCTCAATGAAAATCGAGACTGAGGGGGGAATAAATTCCCAAAACAGCGCACAAAACAACACACAGAACAAAGTTTCTCATCCCACCTAAAAGTATAGAAGAACACAGAAAACATATGAAAGACCATGATTTCATATGTAAGTTTATGGGGAGTTGGCTAACACAAAAGGAAATTTAGAAGTGGATCTAGAAAAAATGGTAGTCGAAAGGTGAGGTGGACTTAAGGCTTGGCGCAAAAGGTTTCTTTACAGTCATATTTTCTAGCCTGGAAGACAAGGTAAGGGTTTTCAAGGGAGGTCCATACTCTATGAATAATCTTGGTTGATTCATTAGGCATTGGGAGGAATAATTTAACCTGAACAAAGAAGAGTTTCTTGCTACAACAGTATTGGTCAAGCTTTATTCTCTTCCAACAAATTTTTGGATTACAGAAATCCTGGACGATATGGGTAAATCTCTAGGTAACTTTGTTAAAATTTCAAAAGTGAAGAGAAGGGCTAAAAACATGTCCTATGCAAGAATTTATGTGTACATGAATATCTCTCAAGCTTTGTCAGACTCTATCGACTTGGAAATCCAGTGAGAAATATAATATTAGTCATTAGACTATGAACATGTTCCATTTAGATGTTACCACTATCATCAGCATGGCCATCTATTTTGGGACTATCCCTCGAGAATGTACGAAATTCTAGAGGAAGGTCAACAAAGGTTGGATGATGGTTTCACGAAAGTGGTTGATGAGCCTTAGTATTGCAACAAGAATGTTGCAACTCCCATCGCTACCAACTTAAATTATCAACCCGAGGTCAGTTAAAACTTAAGAGGTGTCAACACTATATGTGCAGCATGCAATGCATCCTTCTTTCGTTGATCTGATGTAATGAATTGAATATCATGGAATCAAACACTAGCCTAATTGCATAATGTAAAAGTTGCACTGAAAAGGAAACCTAGTCTATGGAATGGCAATAATAGTGCTTGGAATAGAAACCTTAGATTAAGAATAAAGAAAGTAAACTAATCTAACAGGAATGAGGGAAAGAGAATGTAATGAATCATTGCATTCTAGATATGTTATATCTATTGACAAAGTTCGGTAGATACTTCATGTGGAAATCAGGGAAACCATTATTGTGTTATCAAATTCATAGATTTGTCGATTAACCCAAATTGTTGAGATGTGTTGAAGGGTAAAAGGCCAAGTCATAAGCGTTGTTTGGTATTCCTCAATCATGGATTTATATAATATGGGTCATTATTCAAGACTAAGAGATAAAAAATAAGATTTTGGAATAAATCTGGTCAAGTTTACACTTGCTATAGGACTGCTACGGGAGGTGCTACATGAGGCCTTGTTTTGCTACAAGAGTAAGATAACTTTCCAAATTCAAAATTAAATAAAATTCAAATTATTTCACTCCATTCCAAGTGCAATTACTCCAAAATACCCCTGTTAACACATGCCAAAAAATAGCAAAAAGTTACTACTCTAAAAACCAAAAATTTAGGAACTAGTGAGCTACATAACCTACCAAATGCCTAACCTAATCAAGTGAAAATGATATGGGGTAATTTTTTTTATTAAATTGAATTATTTTATGACCCAATACAAGTTGAATCAACTCAAATTAATTTCATTAACACATTCTAAAAAATAGCAGAAAATTACTACTATTTTTCTACAAGGGACTTCCAGAAATTCTAGATTTGTGAACTAGTAAACCAATCCAAGTACCTCAATGATGAATATGAATTTTAAAATATTTTTCAAGGATTCATAATTCTTGTGAATTTATACATATCCTGAAAAATAGGTCACTTCAATCATTTAACCAATATAACCTACAACAAAAGAAGCATGAATAGTAAATGCAAAAAGAAGAGATGGAAGTGAAAAAGACATTCAAAGAAAATAAATAAGTACAAGAGGGATCTAAGGCTCTTGGGATGGCCAAGACCAAGGATAATCGTAGTAATCTGAAGGAAAATAAGCTTTGGAAGCTAAAAATGGCACCAAACTTCATTATTTCAATCAATCCAAGTACATCCCTGCTAGAAATGAAAGAGGAGTTGCTAAATAACAAGTTTTTTGCACAAGATAACTAAAATATACATGCCCCTAGAGGAAAACTCAAAGTCATACTTATAAAAATAGATGAGAAAGAATTCTCTTTGAAAGGAAGAAATTTTCCCCTCCAAAATCCGTCAAAAAGTGGACCTGGTTCCCAACACTAGGAATCTTCATTAAATGATAAGGAACACATCCCTAGATTTTCTCAATCAGTGGAGCTCTAGAATTTTTCAATAATTTCATGATATTTAGTTCATTTATTATCCAATATTGGTCCATCCTATAGTAGGGAGAAAGTCCCTATGTTATCTCATTCAAAATTTACTCCATATTCTCTCAATATTCTGTGAAAATAAATAATATTAGGCACATAATATGCAATTATGTCTAAACCTTCCTAAGAACATATTAAAGCCAAAAATACATTATTAAGTGTAGGAGAGATTTAATATATCCTTTATGTGCCTACGAAACGTTATATGGGCCTTAATTTGTGTCTAATTTGGAGGCCCATCATACCCCCTATTGAAACTATTGCTCATCCTCTAAGCTACCTATCCATCTTCTTGCCCTGCAATTTTCTTCCTTACGTCATTGTTCTTTTGGGAAAATGTAACATGATTTGGATGGCCACCTACATTGGATGGCCTTCATGGACACACTTTCCACAGTGGCAAGTTGTGCCTCCTTTTCCTATAGTTTCTCTCTAAGCCTCTTGTTTTCTAACTATAGTTTCTCCTTCATTACTTATTCCTTTAGCCTCAAGTTAACCAATTCCTTACCCATTTGTTGCAATTTTTCCTCCATGAAGCCCACATATTCTACCTTGGATTTTGTAATTTGTATCCATCTATGTGTTTTTCCGCTTTCCATTTCTAACTCAAAGAAGAGTGGTAGTGCAAATTTTGTGGATATAATACTCCCATCCTCAATGAATTTGTAGTAGGATCCAAGGTCAGGTTGTGGATTAGGCTCCTTGAGTTCTTGGAGGTATTCGTCTCTACCTTTTGATGTTGCTTCCCCTTCCTATATCATTTTGTGCTCCTCATGTAGCAATTCTTTCTCTTCTTGTAGCAGTTTTATTCTGGTCCCGCAGCATCTCTATTTTCACCCTTGTCATTTCCTTCAAATATTTCCTTGCTTCCCAAGGCTCTGGTGATTGTTCTAGGAAAAATTTCCTTCCTATAGCATTATTTTAGCTTCCTGTAGTAGTTATGTCCCTTCATGTAGCAACTTTGTGCTTCTTGTAGCACTAGTGGTACTCCTGTAGTAACCAACTTGAATCTTGTAACAACTATTCTTTCCATGCTAAGAGGTGGTGGGTCCACCTTTTTATTTTTTTTATTTTTGTTTTTTATTATTTTATTTTTTCATTTGTTTTGTATTTTTTCATGGCATGCAAAATAAAATCAGAGTGATTTTTGTTAATTGAGTTGGCTCTCACTTACCCCTTCGCAATCGTCTTCCATCACGACTAAATGATTAAAACCCACTTTATTAAGTCCTCTTAACTTTTGTCTTGTTCCTCTCCCACATGTGTTGGTGTCTTGGTGGAAAATTGAAGCTAACTGATAGATAAGGTCGAGGTTTCTCTACTACTAATTTTGGCTATAAAATAACCTTTTCCTTCATACACTTGCAATGTTTTTCAAGCCAAAATAAGTTTGTAGGAAAGTTTTAGAGGATTACATACCTTATCCTTACCCTTGATGTGTTTTTCCAGGTGATATTGAGGTTGTCAATATGACTATTGAAGCTTCCTTTGGTGGTTCTAAAGTTGTTAGTGATGATCTTGAAGCTACATGTGATAATCTATTAGAGGTCCTATTACCGATAGCCTTGAATATAGAGGTCTTCTAGGTTTTTTGTTGTTGTTCCTGCTGCTTCATATCCTTGGCTAAAATGATGTTGCTAAGATGCTCATGATGTGTGTTGTAGCTGATGATCGACTTGTTGATGCATCCATGAGCCTGTTGGAACAATGATGAATTTTTTAGTGTTGGGTGTGTGTTGTCTTCTTTCAACAAAAGGCACACACACTGTACATTGCATTGAGTGTAGTGGGAGGGTCATAGTGGCGGTGAAAGCCCTGTTGGATAGTCAGCATTGTCTCAATGGCCAGTGGCATAGTGAAGGCATCTACAAGTGTGTAGGAATTGATGTCAACATTCATGTTAGGGAGATGTGGTGGGAAATTGGCATTTCCTAACTATTGGCAGGGGCATTTCCTACCTCTTGGCAAGAGTGTTGGAATTGATTTCAACCAGGCTAGCTTGGATGCTTGGCATAACAGATGTTGGAAATGATGTCCTAGAAGGAATTCCATGGTAGTTGTAGGATTCATGCAGAGAATCACCTTGGCGGTTATGATTCCAACTATGTAGGGATTCAAGGAGAAGAATGTGTCAGAGAGCTTCGATCCATCCTAGAGGTAGTAGATGGGCTCAAAACCTACATCAGACCCTCTCCATTGGAAAGTGATCTGGAAGAACTTTCCAACGATATATGGAAGTCCAAAAATGGACTCATGGATCAAACTTTATGGCTTGCCGATGATTAGGGACTTGAAGTCATAAGAAGGGTGGAATATCGGAGGACCATGATATTGAAAATCACCACATCTAGCAAATCGGCATATCAACACATCAGTGATCTGAGGTCATCATATCCGCACGTCGGTGATTGGACATTAGCGTATCGGCGCATCAGGAGATCCGAACTCCAGAGATTGGTGTATCAACGGATTGGAATGTCGGAGGTCGGAATATCGGCGATATCAGAATATCAGAGGTGTGATACTTGGGAGGAGGTTGTATTGGAGGTTGGAGGATATCGAAATCCTAGAGATCGACATATTGGAACATCAGCATATCGGAGATTGCAATATCATAACTTTGTAAAGTGAGGAACCTTTAAAATGTTGTGATATCGATAAGTGTTGATAAGCATATAAATGCACCAAGGAATGCCAAAAGAGAATTAACAAAATATTTCAATGCAAAACCAAGGTTTATGGGTCCCCCTCTTTCTTTTCTAAAAGGACACATAGCAGCATGGGATTGGCCCCGATAAGGAAACATGGCAGGATCTGATTGGCTCCGATAAGGTATAGTGACAGCTGATGTCAACATGTCGTGGTAGTATGGTAGGACACATGGAAGGCATATTTAACCTGATTGGGTAGGATAATGGGCCAGAACTGGGTGACACGTGTCACCACTAAGGAGTCACCACGTGGAGTGATGACATCAAATCGGAAGTCGTTGATCGGAGGTTGAAGAAATCAAAACTCTAGAATAGTTGGAGTATTGAAAAGTTATGATATAGATGGATTCTGATAATGGGTTGGCACATGGTCATGAGGGGTCAAATAACCAAGAGTGTAGATAAGTTGACAAAGGAATAATGGCCACCGGCAGGAGTCTGAAGGCTTAACACCTTAATGCTAAGTGGCAGGTCACAGGAAATTTTCCTATGGTGAGAAGCGTGGTAAGGGCTAAGCAGAAGGAGCTTGGAAATCAGAGGATTAGGATATCAGAAATTCAGAACAATTGGTTATTGAAAAGTTTGGATTGAGGGAGCTTTTGATATTGGGCAGGATATTGGTCATGTAAATCAATAGAGCCAAGAATGCAGAGCATAGCATAGGAAGATTGGTCCTTGGGAGGACAATTGCACTACTGTGAAGTTACGATGTGGAATTTCTCTTATAGCACAATACAGAGATTTAAAGGTGTATCGTTCGACAGATGTGAGTTGAATGCAGAAATAGAAGAGTTGATCTCAGGAGTAATGGAAACTATCATAGATTGCTAGGTCAAGGGAGAAAGGACCATGATCTTTAAGAATGAGTGTTGGGTCTGCCTTGAGGTGAGACAAGCCATCTCTGTGCTCCAATGCACGTCTTCAGTGAGTTAAATGAAAGTATGGGACTCATGAAGTAGTGTGCAGGCCATCTGAGAATTAATGTCTTAGCATGGAGCTCCATGTAGTTAGGCGATGAAGAACTGCAAGGTCGATCATTGTTTCTGCACTGTGACAAGAAATAGATAGGAGACGCTATAGCAGTAAGGAAGACAATGCCTAAGTATAGGGGCAAAGCCGCATAGTTGTAAGAGACCTAACTGGAAAATCTGTGTGTGTGTGCACTTCTATGTAAGGCTGAGAGAGAGTCATTTCTGTAGAGAAAGGTCGAGAGTGCCTATGCAAAGGTAAGAGATCCCGAGAGATTATCTGCTGTGAGAAACATGGAAGTTCCCTCCACTGCTGTGAGAAAGGTGGAGGTTGCCTGCACTGTTGCGAGAAAGGAAAAAAATTGCCTGCATTGTTGTGAGAAAGGTGGAAATTTCATGTGCTACGAGAAAGGTTGAAGGTTCCTGTGTAGAGAAAGAAGGCCGAGAATTGTGTGTGCTATGGAGAGAAAACGACCGAGAGCTGAGTGATTCTCCTGAAGAGAAGAGAATAAAGCTACATGGACTGCGATGAGTGACTATTGTTGAGAAGATCAGTATGTTGTTGTAGAGTGAGCAGAGAATAGAGCCGATATCAAGCAGAGTGGCTACAGAGAACATTGAGTTCCAATTTGAGTCTAGATTGAATCCTCCATACAGGAAGTTGGTGCTTCCATCTGTAGTGGGTGCTTGAGAAGGCTTGGGGGTTAATGCCTCCTACAATTTGGTGCTTGCATAAATCCAAGGAGATTAAAGTTGGTGCTTGCAACAAATACATGAAGTTGGTGCTTCACATTGTGCTTCTGGTAAGATGAAAATGGTTCTACAAAAAGAGGGACTTGGTGCTTCCTACTAGTGAGTGCTAGCAAATAATCAAAGAGGTCGGTGCATCTTGGCAAGTTGGTGCTTGCTAACCAAAGGGGGTCGGTGCCTCATGTGAGTGGGTTATCACAAATAAATAGATGTAATTAAGTGGGTGCTTAAATTACATCATAAACAAAAAATATATTTGGTGGTTTTTTCCCTCTGGGTTTGCACGTGAAAAGTACTGTGTCAAAAGTATGTTGCTCATGTGATTGTTGTTTGAACTTGTGGGCCTGAAATATTGTTGGTTCACTGGTTTTGTAAATGTATGATCCCACAAGTAAAAGAGTATAAGATGGGACTGTAAGCATAATAATAAAAACAATATAGCTTCTTAATTACTGATTCACCCCCTCTCTCAGCAATTACTTATTCCCATAATTGGTATAAGAGTGACGTTCCTTCAACAATATTATAAGGACTGAAAGGTAGATCTATAGGAATCATGTCTAGGCATGAGAGTCAAGAATATTAATCAAGTAGGATACCAGCCCTTGATGGGACCAACTATGCTTTTAAGAAAGTGAGAATGGAAGTGTATCTTATGTCCGTGGGAGACTGGAGTAGATGTTTGGTGTTAAGTATTGGTAGACTACAATGTCCCTGATGTTCCTCGCACTGATGCAGATGGAAAAATAATAATTTTAGCAATGATAAAGCCAAGTATGTCATTCTCACTAGTCTTAGTCAATCAGAACTTGTAAAAGTTATGCAATGTAAGTATACTAAGGAATTGTGGATAAAACTTAACCAGAATCATGAAGGAGATGACAAAGGAAAGCAAGCGAAACTTCAGACTTTCAGAATGAGGTTTGAAAGATTGAGAATGGAGGAGAATGAAATCATAAGAGCTTACTTCCTTAGATTTTATGAAGTGACTAATATGATTAGAGGACTTAGTGAAGAAGTCAAGGAAGCGATGATCGTTCATAAATTATTAAGATCTCTACCCATGAGATTTAATGCAAAAATCTCAGCTATTGAGGAAATGGCTAATCTAAAGGCTCTCAAGATGGATCAGTTGCATGGTACTCTCACAGCCTATGAGATGAGAGTAGGAATAGAAAAGTTTGAATCAAAGGAAGTGACGTTCAATGTATCTAAGAAGGGCAAGGAGCACAAAGATCATCAAGATTGCTCTAGTTGTGAATCTGATTAGGAGCTGGCTCAACTAGACATAAAACTGAAGCTTGGCTCAAGAAAATATAAAGGGAAGTTTCCCTTTAAGTGTTTTGATTGTGGAAGAGTTACACATTTCTCTTCCAATTTCACTTATAAAGAAAAGGCTAAAAGGGAAGATGATTTGAAATTTGGAAACAAGTCTTAGATACAATAGAAGAAAAAGCCCTATAAGAAGAAGTGGTTCTACACCCAAGAGGATATCTCACCACCAAAGTTAGACTGTGAAGACTTATTGGAGAATGATCCAGATAATTATCTTCTTATGGCCCTCGAAACAGACTCCAAAAAATAGGGTATTATGGACTCTGAAGAGGAAGAAGTGGAAGGAGTGGTATACCTTGAAGGGGAACTCATCAGTGCCCTTGATGAGTTAAAGAAAGCAAGGAAGAAAAATAAGCAACTGAAGGAATAGTTGCAGTGTGTAGAGGAAGGTATGTATAACTCCTATAATGAGGAGTTTTCCTCTCAAAAATAAAATCTTGAATAATCTATCAAGAGGAAGGACAGTATAGTTTTTCTACTTAAAGAAAAACAAGGAAACAATGAGAGACTGGAAGAGTAGAAAAATCAGTTGAAATGGGAGCTTCTCAAGTTGCAAAGGGGAATGATCTCATAGATATTCAAAGATTATATTCTGTTTGTGAAAGTTGAGCTAGAGGAGGCCAAATGAAAAGAAAAAGTTCTTCAAGACCTGATTCAAGAATGGTGTCTAGTCAATTTAATGTCCTAAATTGCTCTACATAAATTATCAATCTGGGTATCGTAAACTGATGAAGTGTGGTGCACTATATGTGCTTATTTAACCTTTTTCTTACTTCGTTGTTTTATAGTTTATGTTGTTTTGGGGGGTTTTGTTTCTTATTCTTAAGGAAATTAATCTAAGAAAGAAAATTTATGCTTCTAGATGAAAATCTCTAAATGTTAATGGTCAACTAAATCTAATGACTTTTAATGTTAAAATCTAATTTCTAAAGAAGGGAGAAAAGGAAATGAACATTAGATAAAAACAAATAAAAACTTTGAATTGTTAGATTAATCTAAGCCGGAAAAATGTCTATGAAATGAAAGCAAAAATGATAACAGCTAAATGAAGTGTTTTATCACTCTACTATACAATTTTGGGAGAACTACCTCCTTGATAGCATTTTGAGGGATTCAATACTTCATTGTTCTAAAACTCAAAATGAAATTGCAACAAAATACAAAACATGTAAAGGAAAACTAATCTACTGTGTGCTCTAATGCTCCAAGCACCAATTGGAAAATACTTCCTTGGACTATTTTGCTAAGCATAGCTTACACAGTTAGATAAATCCACAATCAACCAGTTGAACAAACTTGCATGAATGGAAAATCTAAACTATTAAATTTGAAACAATAAAATGACATACTTGAATGAAATCAAAGCAAAACTACAAAATAAAATCTATTCTACCTTACATTCTAATATGCTCCATGACATCTACTTCACATCTCCTTCCATGTTGGGAATACCAAAGCTTTATTCAAATTCTTCAAAATTACAAAGTACAACAAGTTGAGCTAACAAAGTTTACAAAGCTCTCCAAAGCTCTCCAAAGCCCTCCAAAGCCACCAAAAGCTACCAAATGAAGGAGAGAAATCTCCTATTTATACAAAAAGATGAGAAGTCATCTCATTAATGAGAGTCCATGAATCTCTCCCTATACCTCTAGAGTTCTAATCAAAATAAGAAATGATAAGACACATGTCTTCTTAGAGTTTCAATACAAATAAGAAATGTGACACATATCCTCATGATCCCATGATCCTCTCTACTCAAATTCGAATTTGGCCTTGGGATGCCAAATAAAGGTCTTCTAGAAGCTTCCTTTTGACCTACACATGTCAACAATCTCATCCCACTTGTTAGGTATAAGCATATGCACATTATTTTCTAATTTTTAACCATAAATTCACTTAAAAATGCTAAGAATTAATAAAGTTTGGGAACACGTAAATGTGACCCAATGATAATGAAAGTCAGATGAATGTAGTGACATGGTAGTGAAATGAAGGTGAAATGGAGGTGATATAATGGACATAATAGTGAAAGTGTAATGGAAATGAATGACAATTTCAAGACCCAACAAATAGGAAGATAATTGTTGGAGTCTTGAAGTAGAGGTTGTCTCTCTAAGAACTGATCTTGAGAAAGAAAATATCGAGAAGCGTCTAGATGAAAAATTTGCTGAAGCGGTAAGGAGACTAAATCAGATGCTGAAGAGTCAATGACCCTTATGTAGGTTTTAACCCCGTACAAAAACTACCTGCATACGAATTCTAAAACATAGAAAAAAATAATGCGAGAGCATAACACATAAAACACATATACACAAAGATTTTCCCCTGGATCCCAAAACCAGGACTACCAGCTTGATTTTTCATTATATTCATTTCAATGTTACAATCATATTTATACATGCCAAAGCATCCAATACCATGGACCGAAAACCATAGGTAGGTTCGCCCAACTTAACATAGGGTCCAAAAAAAAAATTCTCGGGGCGCTGCCCTAGACCCCGTAGAGGGGGGCTAGTCGCCCCCCTCAAACCCCCCAGACAAGGGGGGCTACCGCCCCCTGTGACCCCCCCCACTGCACAATCGGCACAACGAAGGGGGGGCTCCGCCCCCCCTCTAACCACCCGGTTCACTACGTAGGTTAGTCGTGGAAAGAATATAACACAACCCAACATTCTCCCACTTGTTGTTTTCTTTCCACAGGGGGCCACAAGAGAGCTTAGTAATTTTTCCAGCCCTGAAATGCCCATTGTTTCTCTACACTAGGAGAACTTCTTAGAGCTCATAGATTTTGTCAATGCATCTGTAGTATTCTTCAAAGTGTCCACCTTTACCAGCAACAACTTTTTGTCTTCTATCATATCCCTCACAAAGTAATACTGAACATCAATGTGCTTTGTCTTTGAATGATAAGCAGGGTTCTTTGCCAAGAAAATTGCACTTTGGCTGTCACAGTCTATCCTTATAGCTCCCTGTACTAACCCCATACCTGAACACAATCTCTGCAACCAAACTACTTCCTTGCTTGCATGAGTGGCTGCCATGTATTCTGCCTCTCCAGTTTATAGTGCCACTATAGATTGTTTCTTACTCATCCAACTGACTGCACCTCCAAATAGGTTAAACACATACCCACTTGTAGATCTTCTCTGATCCAAATCTCCAGCCAAGTCTGCATCAACAAAGCCACGAATATCCAACACTCTGTCCAATCCTGGTCTTCCTTGGTAGCACAAACCATAATCACTAGTGCCACGCAAATACCTGAAACCCCGCTTCACTGTCGTCCAGTGCTCCTTCCCTGGTTTTGACATAAACATGCAAAATACTCCCACTGCATGTGCAATGTCTGGTCTAGTACATACCATTGCATACATCAGGCTACCGACTGCACTTGCATATGGAACATGGGACATATCCTCTTCCTCTTCATGTGTCTTGGGACACTGTTCAACAGATAACTTTACACCTACAGGAATAGGAACCTTTATCGGTTTACTATCCTGCATATTAAAACTCTATAGTATTGTCTCGACATACTTCCTCTGATTTAACCAGAGCTTCCTCTTTCCCCGATCTCTTTTAATTTCCATGCCCAAAATATAGTTTGCAACACCAAGATCTTTCATGTCAAATTTGGAGGACAATTGGGTCTTCAAATCCTGGATAATTTCTTTGTCATTTCCAACCAGCAACATATCATCCACATACAAGACCAGATAGATAACACAGTCACCAATTAATTTAAAATACACACAGTGATCTACTTTTCTTCTGGTGAAGCCAAGTCCCCATATAAATGTATCTAATTTCTGATACCACATCCTTGGTGATTGTTTTAACCCATACAGAGATTTCTTTAATTTTCATACCAGTTCTTTCTTACCCTTCACTGCAAAGCCTTCAGTTTGCTTCATGTAGATCTCCTCTTCCAGATCCCTGTGAAGAAATGTTGTCTTCACATCCATCTGTTCTACCTCAAAATCAAAAGCAGCAGCAACAGATAAAAGTAACCTAATAGAAGTTACCTTGGAAACAGGAGAAAAAATATCACCAAAATCAATTCCCAGCACCTGGGAATAACCTTTTGCTACCAACCAAGCTTTGTATTTCTCCACCTTTCCTTCTGCATTTTTCTTCTTATTGAACACCCATTTGCTGCCAATGGGTTTCCTTCCAGCCGGCAACTCCACCAGATCCCAAGCCTCATTTTTGTGCAAAGATGCCATTTCATCAACCATGGCTTCTTTCCAGAGTTTTCCATCCTTTGAATCTACTGCTTCCTTCATAGTTCTGGGATCATCATCAGTAATAGATAAAGCAAAATTTCAACAAAAAGCAGATGGACTATACCTTTTTGGTTGCCTTCTTTCTCGAACTGATCTTCTCACACCCAGAGTTTGTCCCTCTTCATCTTCTGATTAAACGCGAAGTCCAACCAAAGGAACCTGAGAAGATAGAGTTTGAGCTAAAGGAGGAAGAATCAGACTCTGCTGTAGAGTCTGATTCTTCCTCCTTTAGCTCAAACTCTATCTTCTCAGGTTCCTTTGGTTGGACTTCATGTTTAATAACATCTTTCACCTCTCTGAACACCACATCTCGGTTGTACACAACCTTCCTTGTTACTGGGTTCCAAAGCTTATAACCCTTTAAACCATCCTTATACCCAATAAAGATGCACTCTTCAGATTTACTATCCAACTTGGTTCGTTTATCCTTTGGAATGTGTACATATGCATCACATCCAAATACCCTTAGATGTGAAAGATATGGCTTCTTACCAGTCCATATCTCTTGTGGAGTCTTATCCTCCAACGCTGATGAAGGTGATCTGTTGACCAGGTAACATGTTGTCTCCACTGCCTCTACCCAGAATTCTTGTCCTATCCTGGCACCACTGAGCATGCTTCTTGCCCTTTCCATCAACATATTATTCATTCTTTCTGCAACTCCATTTTGCTGAGGTGTATATGGAGTAGTCTTCTGTCGTGCTATATGACACTTCTTACAGAATTCTTCAAATTCCTTACTGTAAAACTCTCCGCCATTATCTGTTCTAAGCACCTTTATCTTCTTCTCTGTCTAGTTTTCCACTAGAGCCTTGAATTCTTTAAACATGTCAAAGACTTCAGATTTCTTCTTAAGGAAATATATCCATGTATTCCTTGAGAAGTCATCTATAAATGATACATAGTACACAGAATTACCCAATGATGGAACCTTCATAGGTCCAAACACATCACTGTGCACAAGCTCTAATATTTGTTTCGCCCTCTTACCACCAGAGGGGAAACTATCCCAATTCTGCTTCCCATATACGCAATTTTCACAGAAATCAAAATCCAGAGAGCTATTACTCATACCTTCTACCATACCTTTACCATGAAGTATTCGAAGGCCCTTCTCTCCAATATGTCCAAGCCTTTGATGCCACAGCATGGTCTTCTCTCCAGAGACCACTAAATTTTCTGCTCCACTTTCAAGAACCACAGAGCTGTTGCACCCATCAACAACAGTGCTACCTTGCAGCTTGTATAGAGTTCCAATCCGAACTCCCCGTAGAACAACTCATAGAACACCCAGAAGTGTTCTAACCCTTTCACCTTCCAATTTCAACTTTACTTTTCCGCGACCAACAATTCTAGCCTTCCTATCATCTCCTAAGAAGACATCACCACCATCTTATTTCTCATACTCGCAGAACAACTCTCTATGGGGAATGAAGTGAAAGGATGCACTTGAGACAATCAACTGTTGGGCCTTGAAATTGTCATACATTTCCATTACACTTTCACTATTATGTCCATTATATCACCTCCATTTCACCTTCATTTCACTACCATGTCACTACATTCATCTCACTTTCATTATCATTGGATCACATTTATGTTTTTCCAAACTTTATTAATTGTTAGCCTTTTTAAGTGAATTTGTGGTTAAAAATTAGAAAATAATGTGCATATGCTTATACCTAACAACTGGGTTGAGATTGTTGACATGTGTAGGTCAAAAGTAGGCTTCTAGAAGACCTTTATGGGCACCCTAAGGCCAAATTCGAATTTGAGTGGAGAGGATCATGGGATCATGAGGATATGTGTCACATTTCCTAATTGTATTAAAACTCCAAGAAGACATGTCTCTTGTTAGTGTCGGTATCTTCATCCCTCCATCAGTGATCAAATTCTCTTGTTGCATCGCATGTTAGGTGTCTCACTTGATCATCTGCATTCCATTAGGGTCATGGATCATTTTATGGTAGCGATATATTGTATATTTTTCCCTCATGTCCTTTACCTACTGGCCCATTTTCATACATCCAGATCATCTACAGTCAATTTTTGTCTTTAAATTTACAAAAGTCATTGTTAGGGTTTTAGGGTTTCATCAATAAGGTCTTCAAAATGCTCAATAATGGTCAGCAAGCACATGAGGAGGTAAAATAAAGTTTCAGCAACAATAATTTCCATAATCACATGCTTAGTGATTGATTTTTCCTCAAAACCCTGTTTTGAGGAAAAACATAGTTTTTTATCTTTTCATGTACAAATTTGATGTAATTTCATTTGTTCTATATGTAATAAATTCAGAGGCAGCCTTGGTCACCTTGCCAAGCCTCTGCAACTTCACCACCTGCAAAGAAAAATAAAAATTCTAAGCATTTAGTCCATCAAAGGCAAAAATAAAGCAAACTGCCCAAAAACAGAGTTTTAAAAGCAAGTCAAAAGCAAACATTAGAAAAGTGGGTTTTTGTAAATGAAAAATCAACGCTATATGTATATAAACTATTTTTCATGTTCAAAAAGTTCATTTGCATCCTCAAGAGAAAGAGAGCAAGTGTATTGGTCTTCCAAGTGACAAGAGAGTGAGTTTGTGCCAAAGGCAAGAGAAAAATCAGGGTGCGGCGCACTGGGTTGTGGGTGCGGTGCATTCAGAAGGCACGGCGCATTGGGTTGTGCTTTGTAGTCCAAACTTGTAATGGGCATGGCGCACTCAGAAGGCGCGACGCACCTGTGAGGTGGCACGACCCACAAGGGTCAAGCCCCGAAATCACTCCCAAACTCTTCCAAATTCACAAATTTGCCAAATCCTCACTTATTCAAGTAAGTCAACATCCCTCCATATCCAATGAATGAATTTCTCTTGGTGATTATGGTGATTTAATGGTGAAAAATTAAAACCCTACCTCCTTGCAATTTTTGTCAAATACAATTGCATAGGGTTTATGAATTGGTTTTCTTGCTGCCAATTTCACTCCTAGCCATTTCCCACTCCCTCACTCCTTCATTCCCTCAATGATTTTCTCCCTTTCTTTACATTTTCATCTACCCATTCCCTTAACCCCATATCCTCTTGCTGTCACATGCTTTCAACACCAATCTTGCTATCAGTTCTGTGAGATGGTGGAGAGAGTCAAGTATCACCTAGAGTTGGCTAGATTGTTTGTGCTCCATCTTCATAATGGCCAAGTCACTTTGACAGGTGTGACATTCACCTTGACACCTGAGACTATTGCTCAAGCAACCAACATTCCAAATGTAGGTGAGCAATGGTATAAGAGGCAGCTAATAGACATAGATCATTATGAGCCTTACATCAAGGCTAGATTTCAGAGACATATCAGCAGAGTTTTCCCTTTCAAGTATCTTGAGGACACATATGCTCCCTTGATGAAACTCATAATTAGATATTTCAGCTATGAGGGCAGATTTTCTCGCTTATATGCCTATCATATCAGATTGTTGATGCACTTTACTAGGGTGAGAATGATGAACCTCCCTTATTTCATTTGCCGGAACATTGAGAAGATGACCACCCTAGTACAAAAGAAGCCTCTTCAGGAGCAGTATAATAGCATATATCATCTTGCACTAATCAAAATTGTGGTCTTGCATCAGCTTGGTTTACTGAACATCTCATGGGAGGATTTCATTGCACATGAGGTCTTTATAGGTCCTCAAGTACCCCCAGTAGTTTTTCATGAGGCGAGAGAGCCTTCACATCAGCAGGAGATTCATGAGACACAAACCACTAGTGTGCCTGTGTTTATCACATATCAAAAGGGCACTAGAAGGTTGTTTGCAACAACAAAACGAGTACTATCTCCACCCGGGGTGGAAGGGGTTTCATTTCCTCCATCAGCAGAGCAGGTACAGGACAAGGGTAAGCAACCCTTGCATGATGAGGGACCTTCAGGAGGTCATGAGACAGATTTCATCCTCATTCAGGATGAGGACACCGATTTGGGCTCACAAAGCTCAAAGCTTAAAGAGATCATTTAGGAGTAGCAAGATGGCATTCAACATTTGTCTCTCAACTTGGATAGAGCCAAATGGATCATTAATTATTTGGAGCAAAGGAACAAGCAGCTAGAAGATTAGAAAACTATCATGGAGCTCCAAAACATAAGGGCAAACTGGCAAGATGCCAAGAGGAGGAAAATCATATTGACCACACTTGAGCAAGAAACTCAAGCTGATCGCGAATCTTGGTTTGAGAGGACAAACATGCACCTAGAGAGGATGCTGGAGAAGGCCAACAATGAGAAAAACATGTTGAGGAACATGGCATACCACTACTTGGCAAGAAACATGGTGTGCAAAACAAGAATCAGGAATTTGAAGGCCAAATTGAAGAAAGCCATGAGGAAGAGAAAAGAGACAAATAGACTTCAGATCTTGGATGAGGATTCCTTAGCCCAAAACAGCACCTGATGAGGAACACTCAGCCCAAATTTCAATAAATTTGGAAAAGATTTTGCAATTTTGAAATTTTTGGGCTAAAAAACAGGTTTTTCTGCTCAATGAACTGCGCCACCGGTGCTACACATTCACTTGGCTAGAAATTTTGCAAAATGGATTGCATTTTTGGATCTTTCATGGAAAAATATGAATTCCCTAACTTGGCCAAGAAATTTTGACAGGTTTTGAGCTTCCAAAAAGGTCAAAAACACCTCAAAAATGACCTTCCTGCCCCTTTTTGGACACACAGGAAGCAGTGTTGGGAGAACTCAATTTTGGATGGGAAAATTGAGGACAAATTCAGAAATTCCACTTGTTTTCGAAAGTAGACAGGTAGAAATTTCTAACAAGCCCACTTGGAGTAAATTTGGTGCACAACAAGGCCTCCAAAATCAGCTGCAAAAAGGTGTTACGCATTGGGAAATCAGTGCGTCACATTGGAGGAAATTTGCTCATTTTGGCCAAAAAACTCTGTTTTTCGCCTAGTTTCTTCACAGTTTCACTTTTCTCTTTCTAAAAGTCAAGCTCGTGATGTAATTTAATGTGACTTGATGGATTTTTATGTAACTATGCTAAATTTTCACTCATATAGGTAGATTCAACATGAAAAAGTAGTTTGCAACTGAATGAATTAGTTTCCTAGGTTATAGAGACATGTTGTTCCACTACCTACTTTTCAGTTCTTAGTTTATATCTTGTTGAAACAGCTCCTAAACTCATGAGCTCAACCCCTAAAGCCTAGCATGATTTTTTTGATGCCTATATCTAGTAGTTTTTCAGTCACTGAGAAAGGTTGGACTCTTGTGAATGCTTTGAGCATTATTGTACACTCTTTTTAGCAGATTGGCTAAGGAATAGACCAGGGTTTGCAGCACTTTATGGGATTCTTGTGGCAACTTGATTTGGTATTGTGTTTCCTTCTGTAATTGCAAGTTTATATGTGTTTTATGTATGCCATCATCTCTCTATGTTCATCTTAACTAAATGAAACAAGGATAAAGGTAGAATTCATTGAAGTTGCAGTGCTTTACCTAGGGTTTTGTTTAGTCATTTATGTTTTCAACTATTTGAAGAGGATCCATGAGACTTTCATGCCCTCTCCAACTCCTCACCAGTCTAAAATCTCTTCATCTCTCAATTTGAAGTGCTAAACCATTTTCCTACCTTGCCCCATATAGATCTGTACAAGACTGTGTCCATTCCTCGGACCCAAATCTGCCTTTCACATTTGAGCCAGCAAACCAAAATTAAATTCAATCAAACTCTTCTGAGCATATACCTAGCCTAAAATTAGTCATTATAGCAGTCATGTCAAGCTTCATTGGCCATGTTTTTTGAGATTTACAAGGAGAGAGCCCTCTCCCGACCTGGTAGGGCTAACTACCAGGTTATGCGTGGTTTTATGTTACCTTAGATCTTGCCTTTCTCAGCGTGAGGTAGATTTAGGCCCTAACATTGTGGCGACTCCGCTGGGAGAAAATTTTATTATCATTGTTTTGCTTTGTAGACTACAGATGGAGCCTGAAGTTAGCCAAGTAGCCTTCGAAATGCTCTTGCTTTGCATTAGCGAAAGTAGATGAATGCTGCTTTAGTCAATATACGGTCTAGTTTATAAACTGAACATCCGGTTTCCTTAGCAAAATGTAATCAAGTTTAGATCTGATTGTTGATGGTGGACAACGATCAGACACCGCAAGGCTAAAATCATTCACCTGGCGACTCTAAATCAGTTTCGAGATCAGATCCAAGGACTCCACTGGAGGATGAACCTGAGCAGCATAAACATGAAAGGACAATATGGAAAGATCAGGTATTCAAGTTGGAATTTCATCCAAGACATTTTGTTCTTTGTTATAAACTATTTCTTCTCTTTTCCCAAGAATTTCAAGAAAGCTTTGTAAATTATATTGTATTTGATAAGAGATCCTCAGCCTACATTTGATTCCTTCACTTTGAAGATTGTGAATACCAAAGATTTGCATGCCTTTGAGCTTGATCAAGACCCTTTTTCTCAATCTTGTGATGACCATCTTCAAACTGATGAACCTCAAGAGACCAAGACTGATTCTACACCTTCTGTACATATTCCTATACCTTGTAAAATTCCAGATCGATACAAGCCTCTGATTTTACCTTCTATATCCCATGCTTTCCCTAAAAATCATGATCTATATCTACCAAGATTTGATGGTGAACGTGAAAACATCATTGCTGAGAGACATGTATTGAATTTTGAGTCCTTTCTTGACCTCTTTGAAGTTGATGAAGAAGATGTCAGTATTAGGCTTTTTGCTCTTTCTTTGCAAGGCAAAGTCAAGAGTTGGTTCAAAACCCTGCTTGATGCGAGCATCTCAGATTTCCAGTAGTTCGTCAAAGCTTTCCTCAACAGATGGGTGGTAAGACAAAATCCTTTCTTGATTATAGAAGAGTATAACTAGTTGAAAAGATTGCCAGGGGAGACAGTACAACAGTTTTCTGCCAGGTTTAACAAAGTCTATTTTTCGATGCCGGTTAATATAAGGCCTCCTCCTGGATTTGCTTTCTTGCACTACCGGAAGCCTTTGATCCGAAATTGGAGTTTCAGCTGAGAGAAAGGAATGTTGCAACACTTGAAGAGATGCAGAATAGTGCAGTAGATGTAGAGGCTCATTTACTGATTCGAAGGGCAAAGTTGAAGGAAGAAGAGATGAAAAACATAGATCCAAAGGAATCGACATCTCTAGAGGTAAAGCTTGACATTTTGGTAAGTGCAGTGGAAGAGACGATGCAAATTATCACCACAAGGAATGAGTATAATGTTAAAGCCCATGGCTCGCTGATTGAAGAAGAACAAGTTGCTGATCCAAAACATCTTCTTTCTTATCCCAGTTGTCATAGACCTGATAATCATAGTTTTGTAGATCATCTTGGAGAAGAGAGATCTGTTGATATTACATGTATGCCTGATGATGTGTTTTATACTAATGATTTGCCTCAGTTTTATCAGTATGATGATGATTATGTTCTCCAAACAGAAGCTAATCTTGCAGACAAACCAGCAGCTAGTTTGTGGAAGGAAGAAGTTCACTTTCAGCAACTCGAATACAATGTTCAGCCATCACATATCAGCTATAGAAATGATGAGGAAAGTGCAGAAAATTTTGAAGTAAGTGAAGGATCTTTGCCTTTTTGTTTTGCTTCGTTTCAGTTCATCAGAGACAACTTTCATGCAATCAGAAATCAATTGTCGACAAGTCTTGATCATGACCATTTTGAGGGAAATGAAATCCTTGTTCAAGACTTCTCATATCTAGATTTGCAGCCCCCGAATGCCATTGATTGTCAAGTTTCAAATGAAGACTTGGAAGCTGGACCATATGATCAAATGATGCAAGATGATTCTGTACCTTTCTATTTTGAATCATTTCAGTTTTTGAAGGTAAATTTGCATAGTATATCTTCAAATGAGCAGCCTGTAGGAAATCATGTAATCTCATCGAAAACAATAGAAAATGAGTTGCAGCAATATTTTAAAGTTTTTCACGACCCAATAGCTTATGCGTTGGATGATGTCTGCAGTCAAAGTCCTTCTCCATTAGCCAACTGTAAGCTTGAGACGTGTACTAATACAAACTGCATCTGGCAGCCAATTTTTTTGTCATTTTCAGCAGGAATCTTGTCACAAAGGTCAAATCAAAGTTTGCATTTATGGTACGAGGAGAAGAAAATGTTGGAAATAATATTGAGAGGGGGGGGTGAATCAATATTATCACATTAATAAAATCTTTTCATTTCCATAATCAGATTCATATATGCTACTTCCACAGCTTCTTATGATTAAGTTAATTGATCTTCAATGAGTGCATTAGAACATTATCAACCATATTATCAGTTAACGTAGAAAAGATCATCACACATAAGGCTCACACATGAACAACATGATATAAGGTGGAAACCCAATGCGGGAGAAAACCACCTGTTGCAATTCATCTCAATCTTCTTTTTAATAAGAAAATCCTTTTACAATATTTGTACTGGTGCAGTCTTATACCAGTACGGGAGCTACAACCCCCTTTGCTCTTGTACTAGCTGATTCATTTACTAGTACGTAGGCTGCTACCTGCTACAATGCTCCAAAGATTTCCCTTAGCTCTTGTACTAGTTTAGATACTAGTACGTAGGCGCCGGCCTACAATCTTTTCTCCTCCAGGTACCACGTTTCATCAATTTTCATACTGGATACACTGAAGCACAACACATAATCTGAAAGGCCACATTTCATCCAATTTTCATACTGGACCCAACAACAACATAAACAAGCTTCTGAATCACCCAAGCACTAGATCCATACATATACAAGTGAGTCATCAACCAGATCTAGTCCATCAGATCATATGAAGATAAGTCATTATGAACCTGATCCATTCATCTATCAAAACTGAAACATACTCTATCACTTCTCAGAATACTGTTATCAGACCATAATATCAGAAACCAGACATCACTTCAAAACCCAGAACACAGCAATGATAAACATGGACAGCTAAATAGATTTCAAGAGAAGTACGCAGCTTCACCCATATAATGCCTGCGTACAAGTACGCACTGATCCCAACAGCGCACCTGCGTACCCACGCACTGTGCCTCATAGACTGCCTGCGTACCTGCGCTCTGTGTCCAATGAACTGCCTGCGCACCTCCGCAACTACAGTGCTTCTGAACCTGCGTATCTGCGCACCTGCAGCACTTCTGGACCTGCGTATCTCCGCACTTTTCTTTCACTGCACTTGCGTACCTGCGGGCATAGATAATTTCAAGACTTCAAGAATAACCCAGACTGTCAGATCTACAGATCTGATCATGCGCCGAAGAGATCTCAATCCATCAGTAGATTCGCCTTATTTAGATCTAGACATTACTCCCAAGAGATCATAATATTTTAGATCTAGCTCTCATAAGATGTTCAACCCAAAAGCATACCTAAGCCAAATGATCTCCTTTGCTTTATATAGGCAAGCTCTTCCTCAAATCATGGATCAATACCACGGGCCAAAACCATAATAACACAATACCGTCGGCTAAATACCAAGGGTTAAACATAAGAAACCCCACGTGTGCTTTTCTCTGCCTTGAAGTAAGTGAACTGGGGGTATGCACTTCATGAACGGGATAACTGTGGGTATGTACGCACTTTATGTAAGATAGACCTGCGTGTACGCACCTTTTGTAAGGTGTAGCTGCGTACCCCTTATTTTCTTCCAATCTGAGAGGCTACTCATTAATCTTTGCTACTGACTGGTTGTACTGTGATCCATCACCTGTATAGGTTGCCATCAAGGACAACACTTTAGCCATAATTCCAACAATCTCCCCCTTTGGACTTGATGGCAAAGCTTACTTGTGAATTGTCATCTGATCCCTTTGAACTGTCCTACATCCATCTCTTCTGTGGATTCATCTGAATGTATACAAGTGAGATGATCTTCTATGAGAGGGTTGCCATCAAGTACAACACATGCATCATAATGCCAACAATCTCCCCCTTTGGACTTGATGGCAACAACACCAAATCACTCTCCCCCTTTGACATCAAGGGCAAAGGGTTATGCTCCCCCTAAGAACATGCTCCCCTTGACTATAAACCAGATCTGCTGAAGTCTCTGAATGAGCTCCCCCCTTTGTATATGCCATGGTACACCAATCTGATCATGGTCTTTCTGAGAACAAGCTGAGATGTCTGCTCTGCTATATAGTGCTGTTCATGCTCAAGCTCCCCCTGACTGTAAGCAAGGTCTGCAAAAAGATGTTCTACAAGAAGAACATGACTCTATATCATAAATGACCTTCCTATCACCAAAAGACTCAATACATACATTCATCACAATGGTGATACATCAAAAGTTTACATATGATAACATCATTCATCCCAGGCATAGTGGGGAAACATAGGCCGTTACATGACCTGAAGAGATAACTACAATAGAGACCCACTATTACATCATGAGTAAAGACCAATCACCTAAGATAAACATCAGCAACAACACTGTATGATCTGCTTCATAGTATCTGTCAACAGCAAGGTACTTCTGCATCAACTCATTCATAACCATCCAGATCTACATGAACCAAGAGCCATCAAAAGGAAGCATCTACATCAATCAACATATGTACGAAACAACCTATCATCATATAGGTAAGATCTCATCATCATCATGTCTCCAACAATGCAACTTTGAATAATCATCCATGTATCCAGCCAACAATCCTCATCCATATATGTGCCAAGAATAATAAAGACTCCATGCAAGCACCATTAGAGAATCAACCACAAATCTGATCCAAGAACCATGTGAACAACTCATAACCATAGCAAGATGAATCATAAGCATCATCACCAAGGACCATAATGCCAACAATGCATTAAGAACATATGCTCCCCCTAAACTGGTGCCATCTGTCAGATCTTATCAAAAAGTCAGCCAATAAATGCCTTAAGACAGGTACGCAGTTTTTCTTTATCTGTCCTGCGTAGCCACGCACTTCACCTTCTGCTCCCCTGCGTACACCCGCAGAGATCCTTCTGCTGCACTGCGCATATACGCAGACAGTCTTCTACTACAGCGCGTACCCACGCAGCTGTTCCATCAGATGCGCCGCGTACTCCACGCAGCCTTTGATTCTATCGCGCCGCGTACTTCTATGTACCTCCGCAGGTTTTCCTTTATCGCGCCGCGTACTTCCGAGCTTGCTCCGCACCTCTTCTTCTGTCGTGCTGCGTACCTCCGCATTGGCGCTTTTTCTTCGCTGCGTACCCTCGCACATTCTCTGTGCATTACCTGCGTACTTCTGATTAGGGCCGAATTGGCAGTTCACCAGTGTGCCACAGTTAGTCAGATGCCCAGATCTGATTTTGTGCTCGAGAGATCATACTTCATAGATCAACTTCACTTTTCCTACTGCCTTTCTTCAAACAATCATATACGCGATTGTGCAGTATCCAACTCGCGTATATACGCGACTTTCCTTCATGGAGTTTGCATATGAGATTCAGGACACTGAAGTTTTGTACTTTCAGCTCCCTCTGATTCTGGTTTGTCTGTACGTTGTGCTGTGCCGCCTTTTTCTGACTGTACTTCCTTTTTCCTCCATATCTTCAAGCGTGATGATGACATTTTCTCCTTTTGATATGGTGCCCACACTTTGTTCCTGCATTCCTTAGCTATATGTCCAAGCTTGTCACATGCATAACATCTTACATGTTTCATATTCCTCCTGTAACAATCAGCAGCTTTGTGACCAAACATATTGCAAGCAAAGCAATATCCATAAAAGTACCTTGATTGAGATGACCTTTCTGCATAATGGTCTTGAACCCTTCTTCTTCTACATCTAGCTGTAACATGTCCAAGATTATGACATACATAACATTCAACATTATTCATAGGAGGAGTAAAGGATTTTCTTTGACGAATCTCTTTCCTTGGTTGATGATGAGATTGATCTTTCATTTCTTCGTTGATCATTTTAGATTTCTCTTTAGAGTTCCTTGCCTCACCTTGTGAACTAGATTCACCTTCGACAGATTCATAGAAACCAAGACCAGTCTTTATAGCAGGAGACCTTTGACTACTGAGAATATCATCCAAGACTTTAGAGCTATCTTGAAATCGTAAAAGCTTATCCTTTTCTTCTATTTTACCTTTCAAGATATTTACCTCAACCTGAAGTTGTTCTTCCTTTTCAAGAGATTGCCTTTTCAAATCTTCTTCAACTTTTCTTTCTTCTTCCATTTGTTCCCTTAGTTTGAGAATCTCCTTTTCTTGTTTTTCATTCAGATCCTGCTGCATTTGATGAATTTGGAAGGCACATTCCAGCTGGGATTTTAAGCTGATGACTTCGTTGTCTTGTTTTTCAATTGCTTGATGTAGATCTTCATTCTGCTTCTTTGATTCTTCAAGATCTCCCTTTAGTGAGAGGATTGTAGCTTCAAGAGTTTCATAGTAGCTGGATCTATCTTTGAGTTTCTTGATGGTTGTGCTTCTTTCGTTGACTTCTTTTCTTAATGATGTCACTTCATGCTGCAATTTTTGACATTGGTCTTCCTTGTCCTTGAGTAGTTTTCTTACCTTGTTTCCTTCTTCTAGTTGGACCTTTAGTTTGGTAGCTTCTTCTTTGAAGTCACATTCCCTTTTGTTCAATAGATCTTGTTGATCTCTAATTTTGTCTGTCAGCCTTTTAAATTCTGCCTCTATTTGATATCTTTCTTGTTCACCCATAAGAGCAAGTTCAGTAGTTTCACTATCACTTCCATCTCTTTCACAAGGAAATATAGCTGGAACATCAGAGGATAACACATTCATACCTAATAATGATTCTGAATCTGATTCTGAATCTGAAGAGCTTCTTATGCCTAATCCCCAATCGATTCTCCCACTGTCATAGTTCTTCTGAGATGCCTTCTTTTTCTTAGGTGCTTTTTTCTTAAGCTTCTTTCCCATTGTTCCACGGATCTCCTTCAAGCGATCAAGCTTCTATCAAAGGACCTGCTCTGATACCAATTGTTGGAAATAATACTGAGGGGGGGGGGGGTGAATCAGTATTATCACATTAATAAAATCTTTTCATTTCCATAATCAGATTCATATATGCTACTTCCACAGCTTCTTATGATTAAGTTAATTGATCTTCAATGAGTGCATTAGAACATTATCAACCATATTATCAGTTAACATAGAAAAGATCATCACACATAAGGCTCACACATGAACACCATGATATAAGGTGGAAACCCAATGCGGGAGAAAACCACCTGCTGCAATTCATTTCAATCTTCTTTTTAATAAGAAAATCCTTTTACAATATTTGTACTGGTGCAGTCTTATACCAGTACGGGAGCTACAACCCCCTTTGCTCTTGTACTAGCCGATTCATTTACTAGTACGCAGGCTGCTACCTGCTACAATGCTCCAAAGATTTCCCTTAGCTCTTGTACTAGCTTAGATACTAGTACGTAGGCGCCGGCCTACAATCTTTTCTCCTCCAGGTACCACGTTTCATCAATTTTCATACTGGATACACTGAAGCACAACACATAATCTAAAAGGCCACATTTCATCCAATTTTCATACTGGACCCAACAACAACATAAACAAGCTTCTGAATCACCCAAGCACTAGATCCATACATATACAAGTGAGTCATCAACCAGATCTAGTCCATCAGATCATATGAAGATAAGTCATTATGAACCCGATTCATTCATCTATCAAAACTGAAACATACTCTATCACTTCTCAGAATACTGTTATCAGACCATAATATCAGAAACCAGACATCACTTCAAAACCCAGAACACAACAATGATAAACATGGACAGCTAAATAGATTTCAAGAGAAGTACGCAACTTCACCCATATAATGCCTGCGTACAAGTATGCACTGATCCCAACAGCGCACCTGCTTACCCACGCACTGTGCCTCATAGACTGCATGCGTACCTGCGCTCTGTGTCCAATGAACTGCCTGCGCACCTCCGCAACTACAGTGCTTCTGAACCTGCGTATCTGTGCACCTGCAGCACTTCTGGACCTGTGTATCTTCGCACTTTTCTTTCACTGCACTTGCGTACCTGCGGGCATAGATAATTTCAAGACTTCAAGAATAACCCAGACTGTCATATCTACAGATCTAATCATGCGCCGAAGAGATCTCAATTCATTAGTAGATTCGCCTTATTTAGATCTAGACATTACTCCCAAGAGATCATAATATTTCAGATCTAGCACTCATAAGATGTTCAACCCAAAAGCATACCTAAGCCAAATGATCTCCTTTGCTTTATATCGGCAAGCTCTTCCTCAAATCATGGATCAATACCACGGGCCAAAACCATAATAACACAATACCGTCGGCTAAATACCAAGGGTTAAACATAAGAAACCTCACGTGTGCTTTTCTCTGTCTTGAAGTAAGTGAACTGGGGGTACGCACTTCATGAACGGGATAACTGCGGGTATGTACGCACTTTATGTAAGATATACCTGCGTGTACGCACCTTCTGTAAGGTGTACCTGCGTAACCCTTATTTTCTTCCAATCTGAGAGGCTACTTGTTAATCTTTGCTACTGATTGGTTGTACTGTGATCCATCACCTGTATAGGTTGCCATCAAGGACAACACTTTAGCCATAATGCCAACAGAAAAGTAATCCATTGGATGAGCTAAGTCCCAGTGTGCATGAATTTAAAGATCCTTATGCAGTGATTTTGGAGGTGGATAGAGAATCCATATTATTCAATGGAGCTGTTTACAAGTTTTCATGGGAGTTGCGTTTTATTATTTCTCTCTTGTTGTTCATAAGCAAGCACTTGTGGAGAATTCAAATAGCAGTCGGAATACTTACTTGGTTGCATTGGTTATTTCACTTCACTTGATCAGGCGATGAATGGAACAACTAGAGTAGGTTGTATTGAATAAGCTCCATTTTGAGCATATTTTCCAGATTTTCAGTTGTGTTTTAGTCTTGAGTCATTTTTTGTTTTAGTCAGTTTAAAGATAGTTTCAGTTGAGTGTCCAGTTTCAGCTTTTGAGAGTCTTGTTTCAGTTTTAAATTAGTCAATTCAACTATGAGTCTTGAGTCAAAGTTTCATAGTAATTGGTTTTTGGATGTTTTGAGTTTTTTGACTCCATTGCCCAATGGATAAGGCATTGGTCTGCTCTCCCAAAGATCTGTAGTTCTTGGCACCTCCCAGGAGCTACCATCCCCATCGGAGCCAATGTTAGTGTCAGTATCTTCATCCCTCCATCAGTGATCAAATTCTCTTGTTGCATTGTATGTTAGGTGTCTGACTTGATCAGCTGCATTCCATTAGGGTCATGGATCATCTGATGGTAGCGGTATATTATACATTTTTCCCTCATGTCCTTTACCTTCTGGCCCATTTTCATACATCCAGATCATCTACAGTCAATTTTTGTCTTTAAATTTACAAAAGTCATTGTTAGGGTTTTAGGTCTCATTAGGTCTAGGGTTTCGTCAATAAGGTCTTCAAAATGCTCAATAATGGTTAGCAGGCGCATGAGGAGGTAAAATAAAGTTTCAGCAACAATAATTTCCATAATCACATGCTTAGTGATTGAGTTTTCCTCAAAACCTTGTTTTGAGGAAAAACAAAGTTTTTTATCTTTTCATGTAAAAATTTGATGTAATTTCATTTGTTCTATATGTAATAACTTCAGAGGTAGCCCTGGTCACCTTGAAAAGCCTCTGCATCTCCACCACCTCCAAAGCAAAATAAAAAGTCTAAGCATTCAGTCCATCAAAGGCAAAAATAAAGCAAACTGCCCAAAAACAGAGTTTTAAAAGCAAGTCAAAAGCAAACATTAGAAAAGTGGGTTTTTGTAAATGAAAAATCAAATCTATATGTATATAAACTATTTTTCATGTTCAAAAATTTCATTTGCATCCTCAAGAGAAAGAGAGCAACTGTATTGGTCTTCCAAGTGCCAAGAGAGTGAAATTATGCCAAAGGCAAGAGAAAAATCAGGGCGCGATGCACTGGGTCACGAGCGCGGTGCATTTAAAAGGTGCGACGCATTTAGAAGGCATGGCGCATTGGGCTGCGCTTTGCAATGCAAACTTGTAACGGGCATGGTGCACTCAGAAGGCGCGAAGCACCTGTCAGGTGGCACGACGCACAGGGGTCGCCTGAAATCACTCCCAATCTCTTCCAAATTCACAAATTTGCCGAATCCTCACTTGTTCAAGTAAGTCAACATCCCTCCATGTCCAATGAATGAATTTCTGTTGGTGCTTATGGTGATTTAATGGTGAAAAATTAAAACCCTACCTCCTTGCATTTTTTGTCAAATACAATTGCATAGGGTTTATGAATTGGATTTCTTGCTGCCAATTCCACTCCTAGCCATTTCCCACTCCCTCACTCCTTCATTCCCTCAATCATTTTCTCCCTTTCTTTACATTTTCATCTACCCATTCCCTTAACCCCATATCCCTAAATTTCTAACCTTAAAACCCTAATCCCATTATCCCAAAACCCTAATTACTATTCCCAAACTCTAAAAAATTATCCCTTAAACCCTTCTATTCCTCAAAAGCCTGTTAGCAACATTCCAAAATCCCTCATACACACTCCCTCCACAGTCCCTCACACATTCATAGCCTTGGCAACAAAAAACCTAAAGACACCATAAAATATCTTCATACTCATCTAAGAAAACTCAAGCATTGGCAAACATGGAGTCAGAATCCTCCTATGACAGAGATGAGGAGACAGTCAGTGATTCTCCTAGAGAAATGCATGCACCAAGGAGACCTCACAAGGGTGGAGAACATAACAGGGAGGAGCCTACTTCACTTGCCGAGTTGTTGGCCTGTCCTCATGCTGTCACATGCTTTCAACACCAATCTTGCTATCAGTTCTGTGAGATGGTGGAGAGAGTCAAGTATCACCTAGAGTTGGCCAGACGGTTTGTGCTCCATATTCATAATGGCCAAGTCACTTTAGCAGGTGTGACATTCACCTTGACACTTGAGACTATTGCTCAAGCAACCGGAATTCCAAATGTAGGTGAGCAATGGTATAAGAGGCAGCTAATAGACAGAGATCATTATGAGCCTTACATCAAGGCTAGATTTTAGAGACATATCAGCAGAGTTTTTCCTTTCAAGTATCTTCAGGACACATATGCTCCCTTGATGAAACTCATAATTAAATATTTCAGTTGTGAGGGCATATTTTCTCACCTATATGCCTATCATATCAAATTGTTGATGCACTTTACTAGGGTGAGGATGATGAACCTCCCTTATTTCATTTGCCGGAACATTGAGAAGATGGCCACCCTAGTACAAAAGAAGCCTCTTCAGCAGCAGTATAACAGCATATATCATCTTGCACTAATCGAAATTGTGCTCTTGCATCAGCTTGGTTTACTGAACATCTTATGGGAGGATTTCATTGCACATGAGGTCTTTATAGGTCCTCAAGTACCCCCAACATTTTTTCATGAGGCGGGAGAGCCTTCACATCAATAGGAGATTCATGACCCACAAACCACTAGTGTGCCAGTGTTTATCACATATCAAAAGGGCACTAGAAAAGGTTGTTTGCAGCAGCAAAACGACTACTATCTCCACCCAGGGTGGAAGGGGTCTCATTTCCTCCATCAGCAGAGTAGGTACAGGACAAGGGTAAGCAGCCCTTGCATGATGAGGGACCTTCAGGAGGTCATGAAATAGATTTCATCCTCATTCAGGATGAGGACACCGATTTGGGCTCACAATGCTCAAAGCTTAAAGAGATCATTCAGGAGCAGCAAGATGGCATTCAGCATTTGTCTCTCAACTTGGATACAGCCAAATGGATCATTAATTATTTGGAGTAGAGTAACAAGCAGCTAGAATATCAGCAAACTATCATGGAACTCCAAAACATTAGGGCAAACTGGCAAGCTCCCGAGAGGAGGAAAATCAAATTGACCACACTTGAGCAAGAAATTCAAGCTGACCGCGAATCTTGGTTTGAGAGGACAAACATGCACCTAGAGAGGATGCTGGAGAAGGCCAACAATGAGAAAAACATGTTGAGGAACATGGCATACCACTAGTTGGTAAGAAACATGGTGTGCAAAACGAGAATCAGGAATTTGAAGGCCAAATTGAAGAAATCCATGAGGAAGAGAAAGAGACAAATAGACTCCAGATCTTGGCTGAGGCTTCTTTAGCCCAACGCAGCACCTGATTAGGAACAATCAGCCCAAATTTCAAGAAATTTGGAAAAAAATTTGCAATTTTGAAATTTTTGGGCTAAGAAACAGGTTTTTCTACCCAATGCGCCGCGCCACCGGCGCTACACATTCACTTGGCTAGGAATTTTGCAAAATGGCTTGCATTTTTGGATTTTTCATGGGAAAATATGAATGCCCTCACTTAGCCAAGAAATTTTGACAGGTTTTGAGCTTCCAAAAAGGTCATAAACACCTAAAAAATGACCTTTCTTCCCCTTTTGGGACACATAGGAAGCAGTGTTGGGAGAACTCAATTTTGGATGTGCACATGGAGGCCAAATTCAAAAATTCCACTTTTTTCGGAAAGTCAACAGATAGACCTTTCCAACAAACCCACTTGGACTAAATTTGGTGCACAGAAAGGCCTCCAAAATCAACTGCAAAAAGGTGCTACGCATTGGGAAATCAGCACGGCGCATTGGAGGAAATTTGCTCATATTGGCCAAAAAACTCTGTTTTTTGCCTTGTTTCTTCACAGTTTAACATTTCTCTTCATAAAAATCAAACTCATGATGTAATTTAATGTGACTTGATGGATTTTGATGTAATTATGCTAAATTTTCACTCATAGAGGTAGATTCATCATGAAAAAGTAGTTTGTAACTGAATGAATTAGTTTCCTAGGTTATAGAGGCATGTTGTTCCACTACCTACTTTGCAGTTCTTAGTTTAGATCTTGTTTAAACAGCTCCTAAACTCATGAACTCGACCCCTAAAGCCAAGAATGAGTTGTTTGATGCCTATATCTAGTAGTTTTTCAGTCATTGAGAAAGGTTGGACTCTTGTGAATGCTTTGAGCATTGTTGTACACTCTTTTTAGCAGTTTGGCTAAGGAATAGACCAGGGTTTACAACACTTTATGGGATTCTTGTGGCAACTTGATTTGGTATTGTGTTTCCTTCTGTAATTGCAAGTTTATATGTGTTTTATGTATGCCATCATCTATCTTTGTTCATCTTAACTAAATGAAACAAGGATAAAGGTAGAATTCATTGAAGTTGCAGTGCTCAACCTAGGGTTTTGCTTAGTTATTTATATTTTCAACTGTTTGAAGAGGATCCCTGAGACTTTCATGCCCTCTCCAACTCCTCACCAGTTTAAAAGCTCTTCATCTCTCAATTTGAAGTGTTAAACCATTTGCCTACCTCGCCCCATAAAGATCTCTGCAAGACTGTGTCCATTCCTCGGACCCAAATCTGCCTTTCACATTTGAGCCAGCAAACCAAAATTAAATTCAATCAAACTCTTCTGAGCATATACCTAGCCTAAAATCAGTCATTATAGCAGTCATCTCAAGCTTCATTGGCCATCTTTTCTGAGATTTACAAGGAGAGAGCCCTCTCCCAACGTGGTAGGGCTAGCTACCAGGTTAAGTGTGGTTTGATGTTACCCTAGATCTTGCCTTTCTTAGCCTAAGGTAGATTTAGGCCCTAACATTGTGGTGACTCCACTGGGGAGAAAATTTTATTATCATTGTTTTGCTTTGTAGACTACAGATGGAGCCTGAAGTTAGCCAGGTAGCCTTCAAAACACTCTTGCTTTGCATTAGCGAAAGTAGATGAATGCTGCTTCAATCAATCTCCGGTATAGTTTATAAACTGAACATCTGGTTTCCTCAGTAAAATGTAATCAAGTTCAGATATGATTGTTGATGGTGGACAACGATCAAACACCGCAAGGCTGAAATCATTCACCTGGCGACTCTAAATCAGTTTCGAGATCAGATCCAAGGACTCCACTGGAGGATAAACCTGACCAGCAGAAACATGAAAGGACAATATGGAAAGATCAGGTATTCAAGTTGGAATTTCATCCAAGACATTTTTTTCTTTGTTATAAATTATTTCTTCTCCTTTCCCGAGAATGTCAAGAAAGCTTTGCAAAGTATATTGTATTTGAGAAGAGATCCTCAGCCTGCATTTGATTCCTTCCCTTTGAAGATTGTGAATACCAAAGATTTGCATTCCTTTGAGCTTGATCAAGACCCTTTTTCTAAATCTTGTGATGACCATCTTCAAACTGATGAACCTCAAGAGACCAAGACTGATTCTACACCTTCTGTACATATTCCTATACCTTGTAAAATTCCAGATCGATACAAGCCTATGGTTTTACCTTCTATATCCCATGCTTTCCCTAAAATTCATGATCTATATCTACCAAGATTTGATGGTGAAAGCGACAACATCACTGCTGAGAGACATGTATTGAATTTTGAGTCCTTTCTTGACCTCTTTGAAGTTGATGAAGAAGATGTCAGTATTAGGTTTTTTACTCTTTCTTTGCAAGGCAAAGTCAAGAGTTGGTTACAAACCCTGCCTGATGCGAGCATCTCAGATTTCCAGCAGTTCATCAAAGTTTTCTTCAACAGGTGGGTGGTAAGACAAAATCCTTTCTTGATTATAGAAGAGTATAACCAGCTGAAAAGATTGCCAGGGGAGACAGTACAACAATTCTCTACCAGGTTTAACAAAGTCTATTTTTCGATGCCGGTTAATATAAGGCCTCCACCTGGATCTGCTCTCTTGCACTACCTGGAAGCCTTTGATCCGAAAATAGAGTTTCAACTGAGAGAAAGGAATCCTGCAACACTTGAAGAGATGCAGAATAGTGCAGTAGATGTAGAGGCTCGTTTGCTGATCCGAAGGGAAAAGTTGAAGGAAGAAGAGATGAAAAACATAGATCTGGAGGAATCGACATCTCTAGAGGTAAAGCTTGAGATTTTGGTACGTGCAGTGGAAGAGATGATGCAAAGGATCACCATAAGGATGAGTATAATGTTCAAGCCCATGGCTCATTGATTGAAGAAGAACAAGTTGCTGATCCAAAACATCTTCTTTCTTATCCCAGTTGTCATAGACCTGATAATGATAGTTTTGTAGATCATTTTAGAGAAGAGAGATCTGTTGATATGACATACATGCTTGATGATGTGTTTTATACTGATGATTTGCCTTAGTTTGATCAGTATGATGATGATTATGTTCTCCAAACAGAAGATAATCTTGCAGACAAACCAGCAACTAGTTTGTGGAAAGAAGAAGTTCACTTTTAGCAGCTCGAATACAATGTTCAGCCATGACATATCAACTATGGAAATGATGAGGAAAGTGCAGCAAATTTTGAAGTAAGTGAAGGATCTTTGCCTTTTTGTTTTGCTTCGTTTCAGTTCGTCAGAGACAACTTTCATGCAATCAGAAATCAACTGTCGATAAGTCTTGATCTGGACCATTTTAAGGGAAATGAAATCCTTGTTCAAGGCTTTTCATATCCAGATTTGCAGCCCCCGAATGCCATTGATTGTCAAGTTGCAAATGTAGACTTGGAAGCTGGACCATATGATCAAATGATGCAAGATGATTACGTACCTTTCTGTTTTGAGTCATTTCAGTTTTTGAAGGGAAATTTGCATAGTATATCTTCAAATGAGTAGCCTATAGGAAATCATGTAATCTCATCGGAAACAATAGAAAATGGGTTGCAGCAATCTTTTAAAGTTTTTCATGACCCAATAGCTGATGTGTTGGATGATGTCTACAGTCAAAGTCCTTCTCCATTAGCCAACTGTAAGCTTGAGACATGTACTGATGCAAACTTGATCTGGCAACCAGTTTCTTTGTCATTTCAGCAGGAGTCTCGTCACAAAGCTCAGATCAAAGTTTGCATTTATGGTACGAGGAGAAGAAAAGTAATCCATTGGGTGAGCTAAGTCCTAGTGTGCATGAATTTTAAGATCCTTATGCAGTGTTTTTGGAGGCGGATAGAGAATCCCCGTTATTCAATGGATCTGTTTACAAGTTTTCATGGGAGTTTCCTTTTAGTAGTTCTCTCTTGTTGTTCATAAGCAAGCACCTGTGGAGAATGCAAACAACAGTCGAAATACTTACTTGGTTGCATTGGTTATTTCACTTCACTTGATCAGGTGATGAATGGAACAACTAGAGTAGGTTGTATTGAATAAGCTCCATTTTGAGCATATTTTCCAGTTTTTCAGTTGTGTTTTAGTCTTGAGTCTTTTTTTGTTTCAGTCAGTTTAAAGATAGTTTCAGCTGAGTGTCCAGTTTCAACTTTTGAGAGTATTGTTTCAGTTTTAAATTAGTCAGTTCAACTATGAGTCTTGAGTCAAAGTTTCATAGTAATTGGTTTTTGGATGTTTTGAGTTTTTTGACTCCATTGCCCAATGGACAAGGCATTGGTCTACTCTCCCAAAGATCTGTAGTTCTTGGCACCTCGCAAGAGCTACCATCCCCATTGTAGCCAATGTTAGTGTCAATATCTTCATCCCTCCATTATTGATCAAATTCTCTTATTGCATTGCATGTCAGGTGTCTCACTTGATCAGTTGCTTTCCATTAGGGTCATGGATCATCTGATGGTAGCCGTATATTATACATTTTCGCCTCATTTCCTCTACCTACTGGCCCATTTTCATACATACATATCATCTACAGTTAATTTTTGTCTTTAAATTTACGAAAGTCATTGTTCGGGTTATAGGTCTCATTAGGTCTAGGGTTTCATCAATAAGGTCTTCAAAATGCTCAATAACGGTCAGCAGGCGCACGAGGAGGTCAAATAAAGTTTGAGCAACAATAATTTCCATAATCACATGCTCAGTGATTGATTTTTCCTCAAAACCCTCTTTTGAGGAAAAACAAAGTTTTTTATCTTTTCATGTACAAATTTGATGTAATTTCATTTGTTCTATATGTAATAACTTTAGAGGCAGCCCTGGTCACCTTGTCAAGCCTCTGCAACTACACCACCTTCAAAGAAAAATAAAAATTCTAAGCATTCAGTCCATCAAAGGCAAAAATAAAGCAAACTGCCCAAAAACATAGTTTTAAAAGCAAGTCAAAAGTAAACATTAGAAAAGTGGGTTTTTGTAAATGAAAAATCAAAGCTATATGTATATAAACTATTTTTCATGTTCAAAAAGTTCATTTGCATCCTCAAGAGAAAGAGAGCAAGTGTGTTGGTCTTCCAAGTGCCAAGAGAGTGAGTTTGTGCCAAAGGCAAGAGAAAAATCAGGGCGTGGCGCACAGGGTCATGGGCGCGGCGCATTGGGTTGTGCTTTGAAGTGCAAACTTGTAACGGGCGCGGTGCACTCATAAGGCACGGTGCACCTGTTGGGTGGCACGACGCAAGGGGTCAAGGCCCGAAATCACTTCCAATCTCTTCCAAATTCACAAATTTGCCAAATCCTCACTTGTTCAAGTAAGTCAACATCCCTCCATGTCCAATGAATGAATTTATCTTGGTGATTATGGTGATTTAATGGTGAAAAATTAAAACCCTACCTCCTTGCATTTTTTGTCAAATACAATTGCATAGGGTTTATGAATTGGATTTCTTGCTGCCAATTTCACTCCTAGCCATTTCCCACTCCCTCACTCCTTCATTCCCTCAATCATTTTCTCCCTTTATTTACATTTTCATCTACCCATTCCCTTAACCCCATTACGTAAATTTCTAACCTTAAAACTCTAATCCCATTATCTGAAAACCCTAATTACTATTCCCAAACTCTAAAAAATTATCCCCTAAACCCTTCTATTCCTCAAAAGCCTGTCAGTAACATTCCAAAATCCCTCATACACACTCCCTCCACAGTCCCTCACACATTCATAGTGGTTTGTGCTCCATCTTCATAATGGCCAAGTCACTTTGACAGGTGTGACATTCACCTTGACACCTGAGACTATTGCTCAAGCAACCGACATTCCAAATGTAGGTGAGCAATGGTATAATAGGCAGCTAATAGACAAAGATCATTTTGAGCCTTACATCAAGGCTAGATTTCAGAGACATATCAGCAGAGTTTTTCCTTTCAAGTATCTTCAAGACATATATGCTCCCTTGATGAAACTCATAATTAGATATTTCAGTTGTGAGGGTAGATTTTCTCGCCTATATGCCTATCATATCAGATTGTTGATGCACTTTACTAGGGTGAGGATGATGAACCTCCCTTATTTCATTTGCCAGAACATTGAGAAGATGACCACCCTAGTACAAAAGAAGCCTCTTCAGTAGCAATATAACAACATATATCATCTTGCACTAATCAAAATTGTGCTCTTGCATCAACTTGCTTTACTGAACATCTCATGGGAGGATTTCATTGCACATGAGGTCTTTACAGGTCCTCAAGTACCCACAACAGCTTTTTGTGACGCGAGAGAGCCTTCACATCAGCAGGAGATTCATGAGACACAAACCACTAGTGTGCCAGTGTTTATCACATATCAAAAGGGCACTAGAAGGTTGTTTGCAGCAGCAAAACGATTACTATCTCCACCCAGGGTGGAAGGGATCTTGTTTCCTCCATCAGCAGAGCAGGTACAAAACAAGGGTAAGCAGCCCTTACATGATGAGGGACCTTCAGGAGGTCATGAGACAGATTTCATCCTCATTCAGGATGAGGACACTGATTTGGGCTCAAAAAGCTCAAAGCTTAAAGAGATCATTCAGGAGCAGCAAGATGACATTCAACATTTGTCTCTCAACTTGGATAGAGCCAAATGGATCATTAATTATTTGGAGCAGACTAACAAACAGCTAGAAGATCAGCAAACTATCATGGAGCTCCAAAACATAAGGGCAAACCGGTAAGCTGCCAAGAGGAGGAAAATCAAATTGACCACACTTGAGCAAGAAATTCAAGCTGATCGCGAATCTTGGTTTCAGAGGAAAAACATGCACCTATAGAGGATGCTAGAGAAGGCCAAAAATGAGAGAAAAATGTTGAGGAACATGGCATAGCACTACTTGGCAAGAAACATGGTGTGCAAAACAAGAATCAGGAATTTGAAGGCCAAATTGAAGAAAGCCATGAGGAAGAGAAAAGAGACAAATAGACTCCGGATCTTGGTTGAGGCTTCCTTAGCCCAACACAGCACTTGATGAGGAACACTCGGCCCAAATTTCAAGAAATTTGGAAAAATTGTTGCAATTTTGAAATTTTTGGGCTAAAAATCAGTTTTTCTGCCCAATGCGTCGCGCCACCGACACTACACATTCACTTGGCTAGGAATTTTGCAAAATGGCTTGTATTTTTGGATTTTTCATGGAAAAATATGAATGCCCTCACTTGGCCAAGAAATTTTGACAGGTTTTGAGCTTCCGGTAAGGTCCAAAACACCTAAAAAATGACCTTTCTGCCCCTTTTTGGACACACAGGAAGCAGTGTTGGGAGAACTCAATTTTGGATGGTCAAATGGAGGCTAAATTCAAAAATTCCACTTGTTTTGGAAATTAGCTAGGCAGACCATTCCAACAAGCCCACTTGAAGCAAATTTGGTGTACACGAAGAGCTCCAAAATCAGCTGCAAAAAGGTGCTATGTATTGGGAAATCAGCGCGGCGAATTGGAGGAAATTTGCTCGTTTTGGCCAAAAAACTCTATTTTTCGCCTGGTTTCTTCACAGTTTGACTTTTCTCTTTCTAAAAGTCAAACTCATGATGTAATTTAATGTGACTTGATGGATTTTGATGTAATTATGCTAAATTTTCACTCATAGAGGTAGATTCATCATGAAAAAGTAGTTTGTAACTGAATGAATCAGTTTCCTAGGTTATAAGGGCATCTTGTTCCACTGCCTACCTTTCAGTGCTTAGTTTAGATCTTGTTGAAAAAACTCCTAAACTCATGAGCTCGACCCCTAAAGCCTAGCATGAGTTGTTTGATGCCTATATCTAGTAGTTTTTCAGTCATTGAGAAAGTTTGGACTCTTGTGAATGCTTTGAGCATTGTTGTACACTCTTTTCAGCAGTTTGGCTAAGGAATAGACCAGGGTTTGCAGCACCTTATGGGATTCTTGTGGCAACTTGATTTGGTATTGTGTTTCCTTCTGTAATTGCAAGTTTATATATGTTTTATGTATGCCATCATCTCTCTTTGTTCATATTAACTAAATGAAACAAAGATAAAGGTAGAATTCATTGAAGTTGCAGTGCTCTACCTAGGGTTTTGTTTAGTTATTTATGTTTTCAATTGTTTGAAGAGGATCCCTGAGACTTTCATGCCCTCTCCAACTCCTCACCAGTCTAAAAGCTCTTCATCTCTCAATTTGAAGTGCTAAACCATTTGCCTACCTCGCCCCATAGAGATCTCTGCAAGACTGTGTCCATTGCCCGGACCCAAATCTGCCTTTCACATTTGAGCCAGCAAACCAAAATTAAATTCAATCAAACTCTTCTGAGCATATACCTAGCCTAAAATCAGTCATTATAGGAGTCATCTCAAGGTTCATTGGCCATCTTTTCTGAGATTTACAAGGAGAGAGCCCTCTCCCGACCTGGTAGGGCTAGTTACCAGGTTAAGGGTGGTTTGATGTTACCCTACATCTTGACTTTCTCAGCATGAGGTAGATTTAGGCCCTAACATAGTGGTGACTCTGCTGGGGAGAAAAGTTTATTATCATTGTTTTGCTTTGTAGACTACAGATGGAGCCTGAAGTTAGCCAGGTAGCCTTCGAAACGCTCTTGCTTTGCATTAGCGAAAGTAGATGAATGCTGCTTCAGTCAATCTCCGGTCTAGTTTATGAACTGAACATCTGGTTTCCTCAGTAAAATGTAATCAAGTTTAGATCTGATTGTTGATGGTGGACAACGATCAGACACCGCAAGGCTGAAATCATTCACCTGGCGACTCTAAATCAGTTTCGAGATCATATCCAAGGACTCCACTGGAGGATGAACCTGACCAGTAGAAACATGAAAGGACAATATGGAAAGATCAGGTATTCAAGTTGGAATTTCATCCAAGACATTTTGTTCTTTGTTATAAATTATTTATTCTCTTTTCCCGAGAATGTCAAGAAAGCTTTGCAAAGTATATTTTATTTGAGAAGAGATCCTCGGTCTGCATTTGATTCCTTCCCTTTGAAGATTGTGAATACCAAAGATTTGCATGCCTTTGAGCTTGATCAAGACCCTTTTTCTAAATCTTGTGCTGACCATCCTCAAACTGATGAACCTCAAGAGACCAAGACTGATTCTACACCTTCTGTACATATTCCTATACCTTGTAAAATTCCAGATCGATACAAGCCTCTGATTTTACCTTCTATATCCCATGCTTTCGCTAAAAATCATGACCTATATCTACCAAGATTTGATGTTGAAAGCGACAACATCACTGCTGAGAGGCATGTATTGAATTTTGAGTCCTTTCTTGACCTCTTTGAAGTTGATGAAGAAGATGTCAGTATTAGGCTTTTTGCTCTTTCTTTGCAAGGCAAAGTCAAGAGTTGGTTCAAAACCCTGCCTGATGGGAGCATCTCAGATTTCCAGTAGTTCCTCAAAGTTTTCCTCAACAGGTGGGTGGTAAGACAAAATCCTTTCTTGATTATAGAAGAGTATAACCAGTTGAAAAGATTGCCAGGGGAGACAGTACAACAGTTTTCTGCCAGGTTTAACAAAGTCTATTTTTCGATGCCGGTTAATATAAGGCCTCCTCCTGGATCTACTCTCTTGCACTACCCGGAAGCCTTTGATCTGGAAATGGAGTTTTAGCTGACAGAAAGGAATCCTACAACACTTGAAGAGATGCAGAACAGTGTAGTAGATGTAGAGGCTCATTTTCTAATCCGAAGGGAAAAGTTAAAGGAAGAAGAGATGAAAAACATAGATCCGGAGGAATCGACATCTCTAGAGGTAAAGCTTGACATTTTGGTAAGTGCAGTGGAAGAGATGATGCAAAGGATCACCACAAGCAATGAGTATAATGTTCAAGCCTAAGGCTCGCTGATTGAAGAAGAACAAGTTGTTGATCCAAAACATCTTCTTTCTTATCCCAGTTGTGATAGGCCTAATAATGATAGTTTTGTAGATCATCTTGGAGAAGAGAGATCTGTTGATATGACATGTATGCTTGATGATGTGTTTTATACTGATGATTTGCCTCAGTTTGATTAGTATGATGATGATTATTTTCTCCAAACAGAAGCTAATCTTGTAGACAAACCAGCAGCTAGTTTGTGGAAGGAAGAAGTTCACTTTCAGCAGCTTGAATACAATGTTCAGCCATCACATATCAACTATGGAAATGACAAGGAAAGTGCATCAAATTTTGAAGTAAGTGAAGGATCTTTGCCTTTTTGTTTTGCTTCGTTTCCGTTCGTCAGAGACAACTTTCATGCAATCATAAATCAACTGTCAACAAGTCTTGATCTGGACCATTTTGAGGGAAATGAAATCCTTGTTCAAGACTTCTCATATCCAGATTTGCAGCCCCCGAATGCCATTGATTGTCAAGTTGCAAATGAAGACTTCGAAGCTAGACCATATGATCAAATGATGCAAGATGATTTCGTACCTTTCTGATTTGAATCATTTCAGTTTTTGAAGGGAAATTTGCATAGTGTATCTTCAAATGAGCAGCCAGTAGGAAATCATGTAATCTCATCGGAAACAATAGAAAATGGGTTGCAGCAATCTTTTAAAGTTTTTCATGACCCAATAGCTGATGTGTTGGATGATTTCTGCAGTCAAAGTCCTTCTCCATTAGCCAAATATAAGCTTGAGACGTGTACTGATACAAACTTGATCTGGCAGCCAGTTTCTTTGTCATTTTCAGCAGGAGTCTCGTCACAAAGCTCAGATCAAAGCTTTCATTTATGGTACGAGGAGAAGAAAAGTAATCCATTGGATGAGCTAAGTCCCAGTGTGCATGAATTCCAAGATCCTTATGCAGTGTTTTTGGAGGTGGATAGAGAATCCCTATTATTCAATAGATCTGTTTACAAGTTTTCATGGGAGTTTCCTTTCAGTAGTTCTCTCTTGTTGTTCATAAGCAAGCACTTGTGGAGAATGCAAACAACAGTCGAAATACTTACTTGGTTGCATTGGTTAATTCACTTCACTTGATCAGGTGATGAATCGAACAACTAGAGTAGGTTGTATTGAATAAGCTCCATTTTGAACATATTTTCTAGTTTTTCAGTTGTGTTCTAGTCTTGAGTCTTTTTTTGTTTCAGTCAGTTTAAAGATAGTTTTAGCTGAGTGTCTAGTTTCAGCTTTTGAGAGTCTTGTTTTAGTTTTAAATTAGTCAGATCAACTATGAGTCTTGAGTCAAAGTTTCATAGTAATTGGTTTTTGGATGTTTTGAGTTTTTTGACTCCATTGCCCAATGGATAAGGCATTGGTCTGCTCTCCCAAAGATCTGTAGTTCTGTTGATGCCCCGAAAATTGTTGTATCAACATTGGGGGATAACCACCCGGTCCGGACCTTAGTACAACTCCTTTTCCATTTGGAATGGTGGCTCCGACTGGGGATAATGGGACCGGTTTCCCAGTAAATGGATAAACGGGATAAATGAATGATTGGTTGACTAATTATATGATAGGCAGATAGCTTAATCTATTGATGAAATAAAGGAACTACTACTAATCCCGGGAACTATTGTACTTTTAAAGTGTAGCGCTTCATGATCTATGTTTATAAACAAGCATGTAGATGACTCTATTCAATAAACATGGATTTTATTCATTCAGGATTACTCTGCTCAAATCGTTAAACAAAAGATTAGTGCAATATTGCTACACTATTTATATCATCGACACATATATGATCAAAGGAAAGGCATACCATAAACATCCAATAGTGGAAGGAATACGTGAACGCTATTAAAACACATACATATATTCGATAATAGCAAAGGTAATTAAATAACAATTCATATGAAAAGAATGGGTAACAGACATAGATAATAGTACCATATGAGCTGATAAACACTCCCAATATCAATCGCTATCTATGATTCTTCCTTCAACGCAGAAATACTTCCAAACAAAGACAGTAGTGCACATTTGCATAAAAGCTTCCTTGTCGAAATTAGAATAACTGGTCCAGTTTTATAAAAGAATATGGCTAAAGCACAATAGTGCAACTTCAGTCTTTCAGTCAAGTACAAAACTTTACGACCCCTTCCAAAACAATGAAAGGGTCTATAAATACATAATTAATCTAACTATCTACGAAACTGAAATCCTACTTAATTGGTATCAATAGATTTTGATCCTATTTTCTTCAGCAATCTGGCAGTCGGCGGCATTAATCATCAAGAAGGTTGTTTGCCTTTAAATCTGAGCTGACTTATCACAAGCATCGGCTCCACTTCGGGTGGTCTGTTGAGGTGAGAGCTGAGCTGGGCGGCATAGGTGGCATCCTGAATATTGGGGATAATATACCCGATTGCATCCGTAAGGCACTTGAGGGCGGCTCTTTGTGTGTGTGGTTTTACCAAGAAGAACCAATAGGTGTCCCAGGTTAAACTGTTAACCCCAGCAATTAATCTCCCCTTTTCCTCTAGATCTGGATAACATGATTGCTCCATTGTTTTCATCGTTGTCAATTTTCCTGGTGTGCATTGGGAAATCATGTTTGATAAGTAGAGAGTGTTATTGACTAATTCAAATAAATTGCTTGAAGTTGATTTGCATCTTGAAGCTTCCCTCTCTGCTTTCATTAACTGGGACTGCCATTCTGTAAAGAGTATATCTTTATGTGACTCTAAGATTCTTGGTAAATTCGCCGCTTGTCCTTGATCAGTATCTTGCCAGTCGAGAAATGCAGCTATCGTTTCTTCAGCTTGATCCAATTCAGTCCTAGCCTTGTCTACTTTATTACTTATGGATGCCGTTAATTCGCATAGTGGCTCTGCCTGGGTGATTTGTTGACATAGAAGCTTAATTTGGGATATCAATGCATTATTTATCTGTAGTGCTTCTCCTCTGAATTTAGCTACTTGTGGAATGCCCTTTGTCTTTTCAATCTGTGCTGATAGTTGAGCGATTTGCTCATCTTTCGGTTTCAGCATTTTCTCGTTCGCTGCCTTCAATTGGGTCAAGGCCTCTGACAATTCTTTCTGCTTTTGGATTGCGCTGTGGTCAATCCTTTGTTTTTCTGCCTGCAATTGTTGAGTTAGTTGACTGTTTAATTGTTGTTGTGTCAACAATTGCTGCTCTGCCTGCTCCGCTTTCTACTTTGCTTCAGTCAGCTGTGCCTGTAACAAGAAAATTTCCTGATCCTTTGTTTTCAGTAAAAGACTCACCTCCTATGCCTTATCTATTGTTGCTGCCGAATAGGCTCCAGCATATTGTGACAGTTTTGTCAAGTCATCGGAGGGGTCAAATTCCTCCTTCCAAACCACATTGCCCGTGACCGTCTGTTCTGGGAAAAGGGAAGGTTGATCGGTCCCTCTTCTCTTCCTCTGTCGTTTTACTACAACTTTATGTCTTGGGCTGTAGAAGACATCCAAGGGAGGAATCTCTTCTACCTGCAAAATGATTTGATCGGAGGGGTCTTTTGGTATTATCTCTACCTCTTTTGAAATGGGTGGGCCGCTGGTTCCACTTAGAACCTGTGGTGAAGTTGTTTCCTGTGTGTCTGTGGCCTTTGAAGTTTCAGTGTCCTTTGAACATTCCAGACCACTGATAATGGAATCAAATTGCCGCCATTCCTGGAGCAATTTTGGGTCAATATGAGTATCCACGTTTACTTCAATGGTGGTCTGTTTCTACTCTTTCATCTGGGTCTCCTCCCGCACTTTCTCCCGCTCTTTCTCCTGCTCTTTCTCCTGCTCTTTCTTCTGAGTTTCATCCTGTGGATTCTCTTGTTCTTTTGTTGAAACCGGAGGTTCCTTTGACTGTTGCCGTTCAGGCTCGCTTGACGATGTTGTTGGGGTTGTTGCTAATAGATCTAGAGGCAGAGTTTGCAACCTCTGTTCTCTAAGTCTATTAAATTCAATCAACCCTTCATCTTGATATTTCATTCTAGCAAATGCTTTAACCTGCATTATTGACTCAGCTGAAGAGAACAGGTCGTCAAACATATCTTCTTTATGATCAAATTTTGACAATTTGGCCTGTTCGAGTGCATTATAGGCGACTTTGTTGGGATCAAATTGCCTATTAGGGAGAGTTGCTAGAGTTAACGATTTCATTTTAGTAGCTTCTTTCTTTTCATGTTTGAGATCATGCAAGGTATAAACACCGCATCTCAAAGGAAAAGAGGGCCAGCCCTATTTTTTATTTTTCTTGAGAGTCTGTGTAACACTCTCAGCAATAATCTGGTAAGCTATTTCCCTTGCCGGTAGTTTATCAGGTATGTACAAAGGAAGGACGTGAGGTTCGGCTTGGCTGTCGAAAACTCTTATATAAGTGAACTTCTCCTCCCCGAACCATCTTCCTACTGATGTTAAGTCAATTCCGGCTTGATAAGAAATCTTGGGAGCAGGTTTATCAAAAATAGAATAATGAATAGGTAACATAAAGCCATTGCAGACTTGGTATAAATGGTGCTTATACGAGGATTTCCACAATTTCTGATGGTATATATGAATCGGCGTGGGGTCTTGTGGCGTCCACCTCCAGCCGAGCACGGGAAATTCAAAATTAAAACACAAGGTGTCTAAAATATAGGCACTGTAATAGAATGGGGGAATTACTCTTTCAGTAACACGGGTCTTATTTCTAAACTCAAGAACAGTAGTTGCTAGTTTATCTGAAAGAATAGTGGCCCAGTCCATTATTTCACTGTTGCATGCCGCTTCCATCAAGGGAACCATTTCTATAGTGAAATTAGAAGAGTCGTGCAATCCCCACAATCTACACATCATTATTCCAGCATAACAATAAGGAGAACATAGGGAATCAACCGAGTACTTACCGGAAGATTCATGTTTCTGTTTCGCTGGATTTTGTCTCCAATCCCGGATGGGTTCGGATTCCACCTCATTCTCTTTTCGGAATTTCTCCAAAAATGCCTTATTGTACTTCTTCTCTGGCTCAGGCAAATGATACATTTGCCTTAAATCATCAGCCTTGAATGACTCGAAAATCCTCTCGTCTCTAGTGTAGAAGGTTCTGTCCATGATCGAGATTTCCTCAATTGCCCATCGCACTACATCTGTATATGGGAGAATTTGCTCCCGAGCTGCTATCCAATGAAGGAAGGAGTCAGCCAGGTCCTTTAAAGTACCATCAAATTTCCGAGTTGAATCTGCAAAAGCCTGTACTGTTGTCACTTTAGGTTCTTCGACTTCAATCAGGTTGTAGGTACTTTGTCAAGTAGTTTTGCTGAGACCAGAACATGTAGTATTCGAAATCAATCCTTTCTTTTTGTTTGAGGGATCAGCGACAGCTTGTCCTGTGGCTGGCGCAATGGAAGCGACTGTGGTTTTCTTAGATTTCTTCCCCATTTTGCTTGAGTTTTCTTCTTTGGATGAGTTCTACACAGAAGTGAAAATAAACGTAACACAGAGAATTGGCAGTGAAAACTCCAATATGGGAAGATATATTGATCAATGCGTGGTGAGAGATTAACTTTTAAAATGGCCGCGGATACAATCCATGGGAAGATTTTAGGACTTACAATTACATTAAATGGCCGTTTAAAACCTGCCAATCCTTAAATGCCCATTATATCATTAATCGGCCGAATGATTCGTTTAAGCGTGCTGTAGATGTTTTGGCGGTTGAGCGCAGGTGAATCATTGTTGGACAGATCAAGCTTTTAATATGAATTGATCGTAATATCCCTCCATTTTAACGGCTTTTTGAAATCTGTGCTTTATCGCAATCGGCCATCGGGGAAAGCTTAACCTCTTATATTGACACCTTTTGAAACCCCGATCGCCGATAGCGATATCGCATCGCATCGGGAGTATTGACATTATATGAGACATGGATAGTATATCGTCGATCGCTGATAGTGATATCGCATCGCATCGGGGTGAATGGCCTGGGGGCGCTTTAAGAATGTGCATGGAACATTGCCGATAACCGATAGCAATATCGCATCGGCGGAAACCAATGTGCCATTTACTTATGTTCCATATGTCATTGCGATATGCGATCTTGCGATCGCTTTATCGCAATGATAAAAGATTGATCTATTTGTATAAATATGATCAAAATGGGTTTTTCAAAAAGGTTTTTTTATAATGTTTTCATTTGATTTTCGGACCTTCTTTAAATAATACAATATTGATACCAATCAACATCTAAAGGGACCCATTTCATATGATAGTTTTGTGAATAAAAATGATATGAAATGGGGGGTTGTTGTAGAGCACAACAATTGGCGATTCGCTGGAAGAAACAGTTATCTCTGAAAAGTATAGAAATACTTACACTTTTTCAAAATAGAGTTCTAATCAAAGGGGAAAATTCTAATATAACTAGGTATATATGTATTCCGAGTAAAATGAAACTATTTTTGCTAATTTCCTCTCTTTTTAAGAAAATAGATACATTCTAAGTTTTAAATAGGCCTCTATTGGTTTATAATGATAAGACAGAAAACCTTTCCAAATCAGCTTTTATAGTGAACTCGTCTGTCATAGGTAGAGCCTCTGCTACCAGCAAACGTTCATAGTTTCGACAGGGATACCTTTTAACCATGTTATTGTCGATTGTCCCATCCAATTAAGAGTGTGATTAACAGAATGAATTCAAAACATGTTTTCATATTTTGTATTTCTTTTCCTCTTTCAGTTATTGATAAGATAAAAAGCCATTGTCCTGGTTTGGTAGCCAGCTATTAACAATGCCATTCACTGGTAGTACTCTAACCGAACAAGCTGGCTCGTGATGAGACCCCTTATCTTTATTGTCAGATTTATTAGAATTACACTCTGAGTAACCATAATCTTTGGTGAATGGGATGGACAATTTTCTCCTTAAGAGTAAATGGATGACAAGATAAGAGTTAAAGATGCTGAAGTTGAATTAGTTTCTGTTTTGATATTGATAACCCTTTTGTGGCCAATCTGAAAACATAAAATGATTTACAAAACTTCTAAACTTCGAGAGGGGTTCACAAAAATTGAATTGTGATTTTGGGATGCAAGTATACCTAGTTTCCTAGAAATTTTTTCTCTTATGTAAGACTTCTATTATCTAAAAGTAAATATCCACACTACCTCTGTTGAGCAACTTTTAAATACAGCAAAGGTCAATGGAAGATACCTTATAACTTTATTTTCTAATGGTCCTACAAACTAAAAAACTCTATTAAACTAAAAAGGAGAAGGGGTTACCTCCTCAATTAAAGAATTTCTTCAAGATAAGGCCATTAACAGGGAGAGAATCTCTCAAACCTGATAAATCTTGCAATATGAAGGTTGAATGGCCTATCTTCTCACAAATCTGAAATGGTCCAAGCACATCTTCTGGAACTTGGTGTGTTTTCCCTTGTCCTCATGGGCTTTGTCCCATTTCAGAACTAAATCACTGACTTGAAATTGTTTTGAACCGGATGAGACTGAATCAAAAGCTGCCTTGATGATTTGCTGATGTTTGGCATGAATAACCCTGGCTTTTTCTCTTTCCTCTTCTAGTTTTAGAATTTGATCATGTCTAAGCTAAATAGAAGAAGAAGGACTTTCCCCAATGAACTGAACTAGAGCTAGAGAAGGAAGAACAAGATTTGTGGGTAGTACTGCTTCTTTTCCATACACAAGGTTGAATGGAGAAGATCCTATAGAAGCTTTCTGTGTTATCCTATCAGCCCATAATGCAAACATTAAGGATTTGTGCCAGTTTTTATGATTCTGTTCGATAATTCGCTTAATGATTTTGATCAGATTTTTATTGGTAGACTCTGCTAAACCATTAGCCTGGGGATAGTAATTAGCAGAATATTTCAATTTAAATCCTCTTTTAATAGCGAAATCAAACATAGCATTGCCTGAGAATTAAGATGCATTATCAAAAACAAGAGCATTTGGGACACCAAACCTGGTAATGATGAATTGATCTATGAATTCAATGATTGCTTCAGAATTTGCTGTCTTCAAAGGAATTGCCTCAACCCACTTAGTAAAATAATCGGTAGCAGTAAGGATATACTTATGCTGTTTGGAAGAAGGTGGAGTTATTTCCCCAATGATGTCTAATCCCCATTGCTCAAATGGTTGTTCAATGTTGACTGGTTGCAGAGGGAAAGCTGGTTTTCGTTGTCTTCCACTAGAAGTTTGACAATTGCGGCATTTCCTTACATACTCGTGGGCATCTCTAAACAGAGTGGGCCAATAGTATCCAGCATGAATAATTTTGTGAGCTGCTGTGTCAGCTCCAAAATGTCCTCCTGCTGGTCCATCATGTAACTCCTGCAAAACCTTTTGTGCTTCAGGTTTCTCAAGGCATCTTAATAAGATTGAATCATAATTCTGCCTAAAAATCACATCATCAATAATCGTAAAATTTTTCGCTTTTAACCTAATGGCCCTTTTGTTTTTGTAAGACAGGTTAGGAGGTGCATAACCATTTTTCAAATAAAAGATTAAATCTGTATACTGTGATTCGGAATCAGTAATACTTATCTGGTTGATTTCTTTGGTTTGATCTGTATCTCCTGGTTCTGGAATATTGGATGCTCCTGCCAATAACCTGCAAAAACCTTGGCCCCTAACAATCTTTGCTGGCTTAATTTCTAAGTCATATTCTTGAAGCGCTGTGACCCAGTTTGCCCTTTTTTCACCCAGTTCTCTTTGGATTAATAGTTGCCTAACTGCAGGGAAAGGAACTATAACTTTTGTGTGGGTTTTCAAAAGGAAGGGTCTATAATGTTTGACCACTTTAAATACAGCAAAGGCTTGTTTTTCGACTTCGGAGTAATTCAATTCAGCACCCTAAAGATTTGAACTAAAAAATGAAATGGGTGCTTCCAAGTTGTGATCGTTGAGCTGCGTGAGTACTGCTGCATAAGAGGAGGTGGATGCGATAGTGTATAATGTAAAATGATTAGAAAAATTGGGAGTATTTAAGGCTGGGGCATTGATTATTGATTGCTTGATTAAATCAAACGCTTCTTTTTCTGTTGATCCCCACTTAAAGACTGGATTTTTCTTGATGATAGTTTGAAGTGGAAAAATAGTTTGAGAAAAATCTGGAACAAATCTTTTAACAAAATTGATTTGGCCTAAAAATGACTGCATGGATTTCTTATTATGTGGGAAAGGGATTTCAGAGATTTCTTTGATCCGATCAGGATCAATATAAATACCATCTTTAGACACGATAAAGCCTAAAAGCTTTCCTTGGTCAAGAGCGAAGAAAGATTTTTTAGGGTTAAGAGAAATGCCATATCTTTTGCAGCGTTGAAAGATTTGATTTAGATCATGCAAATGATTTGACCTCTCTTTGGAAAATACAGTAATATCATCTAAATAGACGACTATTGTTCTATTAATCAACCCTTTAAAAGCTATATCCATTGCTCTTTGGAACATCGCTCCTGCATTGATAAGTCCAAAAGGCATTTTCTGATACGCATATGTTCCCCATTTTGTTATGAATGTGGTTTTAAGCTGGTCATCAGGATGAACCAGAACTTGGTTATATCCTGAGAAACCATCTAGAAAGGACATTAACTCAGAGCCTGCCATTGATTGGAGTATCTGCTCCATGGTAGGTAATGGGAAATTGTCTTTTAGGCTTGCCTTGTTCAAATTTATGAAATCAATACAAATCCTAATGTCGCCATTTTTCTTTCTGACTGGCACCATATTGGAGACCCAGTTTGAGTGCCGAACGGGAAAAATAATCTTAGCTTTCAAGAGTTTGTTAAGTTCGGATTTTATTTGACTCTCTAAGTTCGGATGTATTTTCCTCAACTTCTGCTGAATTGATTTCTGATCGGGAAGCATTGGAATGGTATGTTGGATGATGGACGTATCATATGTCTTTAAATCATCGTATTTCCAAGCAAAAACCTGTTTATTTTTCCTTAACAGTCTAATGAATGCCTCCTTCTCTTCCAAGGAAAGTCCTAATCCTAAATTAATGTTTTGAGGAGTTTGCTCAGTGCCTAGGTTTATCAATTCAAACCTTAGGGTAGAACTATGGAGCTTTGCATTAGTCACAGGTTTAAACCTGTCTTTAATATCATAAAGATCCTCAAGCTTTACCACAGGCTTGGGGATTGAATTTTCCTTAAGTTTACCTCTCATTTGAAGGTCATGCTCGTTTTCCTCGATGATTTGATCATCATAGGACTTTTCGGAAGTTAAGAACTGCAAAATGTCTTCATCATGGTTAAATACTCTCCAATTTGTGACATTGTTGGGAATTGATGGCCTAAAAAGCAACTCTACTGAAAATCTATCTGGGCTGTAGTCTTCGGAAGGTAGGAGCTTGGAAGCAACATTGGCTAGCAGGTCGGCTGCTAAATTTTGAGATCTGGGAATGGAAGAAATATTGAATGCCAAAAAGTGGGAGGTAAGTTCTTGTGTCAGCGATTGATAATGCTTGAGATGGGTGGAAAGACAATGAATTGTATTCCTTACCTGTTTAATAATAATTTCAGAATCTCCGAACACTTTCAAATATTGGACCTTAAGGCCGATGGCTTTATATAGCCCTTGGACTAAGGCTTCATACTCTGCTGTGTTATTTGTGCATTCAAATTCTAACCTACAGGACAGCATTGTTCTTTCCCCTTGTGGGCTAATCAAAATACATCCTGCTCCTGAGCCCTCACTAGATTTGGACCCATCGAAATATAACGACCAAAATAAATAAGTATTAACAAATTTATTTACAGTTTTCTCAGCACCATTGAAACATCTAGACCTATCTGTTTGTGAAAAATTCTCAATCTGAGATGCAAAATGGTTTACTGAGAAAGGGGATGGCTGGGCGGCGAAGTTGCCAAAGAATGATTCTGATGAATAGTTCCCCAAAATGTTATTATTAAATGTTATTGGTTGGTTTTCTTGCTCAAACTCAGTAACTGTATGGGTCATATGTTTTTCTCGATCAATCCTTATTTGATTTGGCTTACCCTTATAGGGAAGCCACATATGTGACCAATCAGTAGAAATATACCCATGTAGTTTCTCAGACCAATCCCTACTCAAGATCAAACCGTAAAATTCAGGTATATCGGCTATTAGGATATCAATCCTTTGTACTATTCTGGGATCAGCAGATAACCTGATAGTTACGGAATTAATCTCTCCTAAAACCTGTACTTTGGTCCTGTCCAACTGTAGAATATGAATAGCAGACTTCTGGGCTTCAATGTTCAGTTTGGAACAAACTGAAGCTGGCATTATGTTAGAAGATGCCCTTAAGTCAATCAAATAGTTGTGCAGGTTTCTATTGTAGATCTCATAGGTTAGAAGGAAAGGTGGAGTATGAGAGTTTGATCTATCTCTTAATAGGACTGCATCAGTAGCTTCAACCATACCAGAAGGTGGATGACCTGTATCACCAGCAGCTTTAGCACTGGGAAGAGGTGAAGTGGGAACAGCATTAAACTCTTTGAGAAGAAATTTCTGCTGATGTTTTAATTTGCTAAGTTCAAACATGGTAATGTTTGCCTTAGTTTTCTTCATATCATCAACAATATTGTAATCCATCGAATCGGATACTACCAGAGTTTTAGATGTTGAAGGAGTATTTGAGGTTGAAGGTTGGTTTTGAGGGACTGTTGTAGGTGTCTTTTTTGTAGATACGTTTTCCTTTGTTGTAGCAGCACCTGCACTCCTTTTCTTTGAAGTTGCCTGAACAGGTTCAGAGGTACTTTTACTCCTAGTAGTGACAGGGAACGCTTCTTCTTCATTATCAGAATCGGAGTTGGGTAGTATGAAATCCCACATCCCATGACATTCAACAATCTCCTCTTCTTCATCAGTAGGTGTAGCTGTTTCTTCTTCTCCTTCTTCAAGATCTGAATCTGCATTTGATATAACATTTGGTGGTTTTGATTCAGTTTTCTTATAATTTCTAAAGGGTCTTTTGGTTGAGGTTTCGGCTACCTGTTTCTTGATTTCAACCATTTCGTTTGACAAAGTCTTGAGGACCTTTTGCAAACCCTCCATGTCATATGGATCGTTTGGGGTTTTCTTCCTAGAATCATCTTTAAAAGAAACTTTTTTGGCTTTTCTGTCTTCCAGAGCAGCTTTCTTTTCTAGGGCATTAATGTGTTTCTCCACAGCAAGTGCTTCTTTCATGTTTTCAGCTAAAGTAGGTTTCCCAGCCCTGTCTACAAAAATAGCTATATTGGCAGGTAGGGCGGTTATATACCATTCGCTTCGAATTTGTTCGCTTGATTTGGAGGCCGTCGGGATTTTATTTAAGAGTTTATTGAATCGGGCATTAAATTCCTTAATTAGTTCCCTATGCTCTATCCTAAGATTGGAGAGATCGTTTATTAGTGTAGCCAAAGACCTATCATCTCCATACTTGGTAAGAAACTACTCTTGGAAAGTGTTCCAACTGGTAATGGAACCAGAAGGTAAAGAAAAATACCAGGATCATGTTGATCCTTGCAAGGTATAAGGAAAAAGTCTAACAACAACATCTTGTTCTGTCACTCCTTTCAAGTTGACTGCCAACATGAAATTATTAATATGTTCCTCAGCCTGGGTCCCATCATCTGGGTTAAACTTGGGTAGCCATTTTTCAGGAGCATCTGGTAATGCATGCAATGGTGCAGGCATGTTGACTGCACCAGGCCTGGTCCATGGATCTGCCATTATAATAGTGGTAGTGGTTGATACTACTGTTGGAATTCCAAATTTCTGGGAAGGAAATAATGTTGCGGAGTGAGCAGATGGCGATGTTAAAGCTCCTAGTCCCTGATGAACAACAATATGTAATGAGGGAGTGGATGGTTGACTTCGCACAGAGGAAAGTGAGATGGAGGTTGAGGATGAGAGCTCTTCACTGTCAGATCCTTCAGTATATTTCTTCACCGTTTTCCTTTTGGGTAAAGGGAACTCAGTAGGTTCAATACCGAGCTTTTCGCTCTGAAGTCTGGTGAGAGGGTGAGGTAGATTAAACTGCAAAGTCGCACTGCTTTGTGATACCTCAGATTTCTGTGGTGAAATCGAGAAGCTCTGAAGTTTGTGGATAAGAGACTGAACTTCAGGGGATTCAAGACTTAATTGTTCTAGAGTATGATGGGTGTGAGCAGTGGTAGTCGATTCCTCTTCTTCTTGTTTGAATACTGGAGAACCAGCATGCAATTGGGAAGTACGAGGAGATACAGAGGGAGAATTACTCTTAGAATGGCCTACAGATTTAGGTTTGCTTGCCATTCACAGTTGAGGCCCTCCTTCTAGCGCCAAAAATGTTGATGCCCCGAAAATCGTTGTATCAACATTGGGGGATAACCACCCGGTCCGGACCTTAGTACAGCTCCTTTTCCGTTTGGAATGGTGGCTCCGACTGGGGATAATGGGACCAGTTTCCCAGTAAATGTATAAACGGGATAAATGAATGATTGGTTGACTAATTATATGATAGGCGGATAGCTTAATCTATTGATGAAATAAAGGAACTACTACTAATCCCGTGAACTATTGTACTTTTAAAGTGTAGCGCTTGATGATCTATGTTTATAAACAGGCATGTAGATGACTCTATTCAATAAACATGGATTTTATTCATTCAGGATTACTCTGCTCAAATCGTTAAACAAAGAATTAGCGCAATATTGCTACACTATTTATATCATCGACACATATATGATCAAAGGAAAGGCATACCATAAACATCCAATAGTGGAAGGAATACGTGAATGCTATTAAAACACATACGTATATTCGATAATAGCAAAGGTAATTAAATAACAATTCATATGAAAAGAATGGGTAACAGACATAGATAATAGTACCATATGAGCTGATAAACACTCCCAATATCAATCACTATCTATGATTCTTCCTTCAATGTAGAAATACTTCCAAACAAAGACAGTAGTGCACATTTGCATAAAAGCTTCCTTGTCGAAATTAGAATAAATGGTCCAGTTTTATAAAAGAATATGGCTGAAGCACAATAGTGCAACTTCAGTCTTTCAGTCAAGTACAAAACCTTACGACCCCTTCCAAAACAATGAAAGGGTCTATAAATACTTAATTAATCTAACTATCTACGAAACTGAAATCCTACTTAATTGGTATCAATTGATTTTGATCCTATTTTCTTCAGCAATCTGGCAGTCGGCGGCATGAATCATCAAGTAGGCTGTTTGCCTTTAAATCTGAGCTGACTTATCGCAAGCATCGGCTCCACTTCGGGTGGTCTGTTGAGGCGAGAGCTGAGCTGGGCGGCATAGGTGGCATCCTGAATATTGGGGATAATATACCCGATTGCATCCATAAGGCACTTGAGGGCGGCTCTCTATGTGTTTGGTTTTACCAAGAAGAACCAATAGGTGTCCCAGGTTAAACTGTTAATCCCAGCAATTAATCTCCCCTTTTCCTCTAGATCTGGATAACATGATTGCTCCAATGTTTTCATCGTTGTCAATTTTCCTAGTGTGCATTGGGAAATCATGCTTGATAAGTAGAGAGTGTTATTGACTAATTCAACTAAATTGCTTGAAGTTGATTTGCATCTTGAAGCTGCCCTCTCAGCTTTCATTAACTGGGACTGCCATTCTGTAAAGAGTATATCTTTATGTGACTCTAAGATTCTTGGTAAATTCGCCGCTTTTCCTTGATCAGTATCTTGCCAGTCGAGAAATGCAGCTATCGTTTCTTCAGCTTGATCCAATTCAGTCCTAGCCTTGTCTACTTTATTACTTATGGATGCCGTTAATTCGCATAGTGGCTCTGCCTGGGCGATTTGTTGACATAGAAGATTAATTTGGGCTATCAATGCATTATTTATCTGTAGTGCTTCTCCTCTGAATTCAGCTACTTGTGGAACGCCCTTTGTCTTTTCAATCTGGGCTGATAGTTTAGCGATTTTCTCATCTTTCGATTTCAGCATTTTCTCATTCGCTGCCTTCAATTGGGTCAAGGCCTCTGACAATTCTTTCTGCTTTTGGATTGTGCTGTGGTCAATCCTTTGTTTTTTTGCCTGCAATTGTTGAGTCAGTTGACTGTTTAATTGTTGTTGTGTCAACAATTGCTGCTCTGCCTACTCCGCTTTCTGCTTTGCTTCAGTTAGTCGTGCCTATAACAAGAAAATTTCCTGATCCTTTGTTTTCAGTAAAAGACTCACCTCCAATGCCTTATCTATTGTTGCTGCCGAATAGGCTCCAGCATATTGTGACAGTTTTGTCAGGTCATCGGAGGGGTCAAATTCCTCCTTCCAAACCACATTGCCCGTGACCGTCTGTTCTGGGAAAAGGGAAGGTTGATCGGTCCTTCTTCTCTTCCTCTGTCGTTTTACTACAGCTTTATGTCTTGGGCTGTAGAAGACATCCAAGAGAGGAATCTCTTCTACCTGCAAAATGATTTGATCGGAGGGGTCCTTTGGTATTATCTCTACCTCTTTTGAAATGGGTGGGCCGCTGGTTCCACTTAGAACCTGTGGTGAAGTGGTTTCCTGTGTGTCTGCTGCCTTTGAAGTTTCAGTGTCCTTTGAACATTCCAGACCACTGATAATGGAATCAAATTGCCGCCATTCCTGGAGCAATTTTGGGTCAATATGAGTATCCATGTTTACTTCAGTGGTGGTCTGTTTCTGCTCTTTCATCTGGGTCTCCTCCCGCACTTTCTCCCGCTCTTTCTCCTGCTCTTTCTCCTGCTCTTTCTCCTGAGTTTCATCCTGTGGATTCTCTTGTTATTTTGTTGAAACCGGAGGTTCCTTTGACTGTTTCCGTTCAGGCTCGCTTGATGATGTTGTTGGGGTTGTTGCTAATAGATCTAGAGGCAGAGTTTGCAACCTCTGTTCTCTAAGTCTATTAAATTCAATCAACCCTTCATCTTGATATTTCATTCTGGCAAATGCTTTAACCTACATTATTGACTCAGCTGAAGAGAACATGTCATCAAACATATCTTCTTTATGATCAAATTTTGACAATTTGGCCTGTTCGAGTGCATTATAGGCGACTTTGTTGGGATCAAATTGCCTATTAGGGAGAGTTGCTAGAGTTAACGATTTCATTTTAGTAGCTTCTTTCTCTGCATGTTTGAGATCATGCAAGTTATAAACACCGCATCTCAAAGGAAAAGAGGGCCAGCCCTGTTTTTTATTTTTCTTGAGAGTTTGTGTAACACTCTCAGCAATAATCTAGTAAGGTATTTCCCTCGCCAATAGTTTATCAGGTATGTACAAAGGAAGGACGTGAGGTTCGGCTTGGCTGCCAAAAACTCTTATATAAGTGAACTTCTCCTCCCCGAACCATCTTCCTACTGATGTTAAGTCAATTTCGGCTTGATAAGAAATCTTGGGAGCAGGTTTATCAAAAATAGAATAATGAATAGGTAACATAAAGCCATTGCAGACTTGGTATAAATGGTGCTTATACGAGGATTTCCACAATTTCTGATGGTATATATGAATCGGCGTGGGGTCTTGTGGCGTCCACCTCCAGCCGAGCACGGGAAATTCAGAATTAAAACACAAGGTGTCTAAAATATAGGCACTGTAATAGAATGGGGGAATTACTCTTTCAGTAACACGGGTCTTATTTCTAAACTCAAGAACAGCAGTTGCTAGTTTATCTGAGAGAATAGTGGCCCAGTCCATTATTTCCCTGTTGCATGCCGCTTCCATCAAGGGAACCATTTTTATAGTGAAATTAGAAGAGTCGTGCAATCCCCACAATCTACACATCATTATTCCAGCATAATAATAAGGAGAACATAGGGAATCAACCGAGTACTTACCGGAAGATTCATGTTTGTGTTTCGCTGGATTTTGTCTCCAATCTCGGATGGGTTCAGATTCCACCTCATTCTCTTTTCGGAATTTCTCCAAAAATGCCTTATTGTACTTCTTCTCTGGCTCAGGAAAATGACACGTTTGCCTTAAATCATCAGCCTTGAATGACCCGAAAATCCTCCCGTCTCTGGTGCAGAAGGTTCTTTCCATGATCGGGATTTCCTCAATTTGCCCATTGCACTACATCTGTATATGGGAGAATTTGCTCCCGAGCTGCTATCCGATGAAGGAAGGAGTTAGCCAGGTCCTTTAAAGTACCATCAGATTTCCGAGTTGAATCTGCAAAAGCCTGTACTGTTGTCACTTTAGGTTCTTCGACTTCAATCAGGTTGTAGGTACTTTGCCAAGTAGTTTTGCTGAGACCAGAACATGTAGTATCCAAAATCAATCCTTTCTTTTTGTTTGAGGGATCAGCGACAGCTTGTCCTGTGGCTGGCGCAACGGAAGCGACTGTGGTTTTCTTAGATTTCTTCCCCATTTTTCTTGAGTTTTCTTCTTTGGATGAGTTCTGCACAGAAGTGAAAATAAACGTAACATAGAGAATTGGCAGTGAAAACTCCAATATGGGAAGATATATTGATCAATGCGTGGTGAGAGATTAACTTTTAAAATGGCCGCGGATACAATCCATGGGAAGATTTTAGGACTTACAATTACATTAAATGGCCGTTTAAAACCTGCCAATCCTTAAATGCCCATTATATCATTAATCGGCCGAATGATTCGTTTAAGCGTGCTGTAGATGTTTTTGCGGTTGAGCGCAGGTGAATCATTGTTGGACAGATCAAGCTTTTAATATGAATTGATCGTAATATCCCTCCATTTTAACGGCTTTTTTAAATCTGCGCTTTATCGCAATCGGCCATCGGGGAAAGCTTAACCTCTTATATTGACACCTTTTGAAACCCCGATCGCCGATAGTGATATCGCATCGCATTGGGAGTATTGACATTATATGAGACATGGATAGTAAATCGCCGATCGCCGATAGTGATATCGCATCGCATCGGGGTGAATGGCCTGGGGGCGCTTTAAGAATGTGCATGGAACATTGCCGATAACCGATAGCGATATCGCATCGGCGGAAACCAATGTGCCATTTACTTATGTTCCATATGTCCTTGCGATCGATTTATCGCAATGATAAAAGATTGATCTATTTGTATAAATATGATCAAAATGGGTTTTTCAAAAAGGTTTTTTATAATGTTTTCATTTGATTTTCGAACCTTCTTTAAATAATACAATATTGATACCAATCAACATCTAAAGGGACCCATTTCATATGATAGTTTTGTGAATAAAAATGATATGAAATGGGGGGTTGTTGTAGAGCACAACAAATTCTTGGCACCTCCCTGGAGCTACCATCCCCATTGGAGCCAATGTTAGTGTCGGTATCTTCATCCTTCCATTAGTGATCAAATTCTCTTGTTGCATTGCATGTTAGGTGTGTCACTTGATCAGCTACATTCCATTAGGGTCATGGATCATCTGATGGTAGCGGTATATTATACATTTTCCCCTCATGTCCTTTACCTGCTGGCCCATTTTCATACATCCAGATCATCTACAGTCATTTTTTGTCTTTAAATTTACAAAAGTCATTGTTAGGGTTTTAGGCCTCACTAGGTCAAGGCTTTCGTTAATAAGGTCTTCAAAATGCTCAATAACGGTCAGCAGGCACATGAGGAGGTCAAATAAAGTTTCAACAACAATAATTTCCATAATCACATGCTTAGTGATTGATTTTTCCTCAAAACCCTGTTTTGAGGAAAAACAAAGTTTTTGATCTTTTCATGTACAAATTTGATGTAATTTCAATGTTTGTTCTATATGTAATAACTTCAGAGGCAGCCCTGGTCACCTTGCCAAGCCTTTGTAACTTCATCACCTGCAAAGAAAAATAAAAAGTCTAAGCATTCAGTCCATCAAAGGCAAAAATAAAGCAAACTACCCAAAAACAGAGTTTTAAAAGCAAGTCAAAAGCAAACATTAGAAAAGTGGTTTTTTGTAAATGAAAAATCAAAGCTATATATATAAACTATTTTTCATATTCAAAAAGTTCATTTGCATCCTCAAGAGAAAGAGAGCAAGTGTATTGGTCTTCCAAGTGCCAAGAGAGTGAGTTTGTGCCAAAGGCAAGAGAAAAATCAGGGCGCAGCGCATTGGGCTGCGCTTTGCAGTGCAAACTTGTAACGGGCGCGGCGCACTCAGAAGGCACGACGCACTTGTGAGGTGGCGCGAAGCATAGGGGTCAAGTCCCAAAATCACTCCCAATCTCTTCCAAATTCACAAATTTGCCAAATCCTCACTTGTTCAAGTAAGTCAACATCCCTCCATGTCCAATTAATGAATTTCTCTTGGTGATTACGGTGATTTAATGGTGAAAAATTAAAACCCTACCTCGCATTTTTTGTCAAATACAATTGCATAGGGTTTATGAATTGGATTTCTTACTGCCAATTTCACTCCTAGCCATTTCCCACTCCCTCACTCCTTCATTCCCTCAATCATTTTCCCCCTTTCTTTACATTTTCATCTACCCATTCCCTTAACCCCATATCTCTAAATTTATAACCTTAAAACTCTAATCCCATTATCCCAAAACCCTAATTACTATTCCCAAACTCTAAAAAATTATCCCCTAAACCCTTCTATTCCTCAAAAGCGTGTCAGCAACATTCCAAAATCCCTCATACACACTGCCTCCACAGTCCCTCAAACATTCATAGCCTTGGAATCAAAAAACCTAAAGACACCATAAAATCTCTTTATACTCATCTAAGAAAACTCAAACATTGGCAAACATGGAGTCAAAATCCTCCTATGACAAAGATGAGGAGACAGTCAGTGATTCTTCTAGAGAAATGCATGCACCAAGGAGGCCTCACAAGGGTGGAAAACATAACAAGGAGGAGCCTACTTCACTTGCCGAGTTGTTGGCATATCCTCTTGCTGTCACATGCTCTCAAAACCAATCTTGCTATAAGTTCTGTGAGATGGTGGAGAGAGTCAAGTATCACCTAGAGTTGGCCAGATTGTTTGTGCTCCATCTTCATAATGGCCAAGTCACTTTGGCGTGTGTGACATTCACCTTGACACCTGAGACTATTGCTCAAGCAACTAACATTCCAAATGTAGTTGAGCAATGGTATAAGAGGCAGCTAATAGACAGAGATCATTATGAGCCTTACATCAAGGCTAGATTTCAGAGACATATCAGCAGAGTTTTTCCTTTCAAGTATCTTTAGAACACATATGCTCCCTTGATGAAACTCATAATTAGATATTTCAGCTGTGAGGGAAGATTTTCTCGCCTATATGCCTATCATATCAGATTCTTGATGCACTTTACTAGGGCAAGGATGATGAACCTCCCTTATTTCATTTTCCGAAACATTGAGAAGATGACCACCCTAGTACAAAAGAAGCCTCTTTAGCAGCAGTATAACAACATATATCATCTTGCACTAATCAAAATTGTGGTCTTGCATCAGCTTGGTTTACTGAACATCTCATGGGAGGATTTCATTGCACATGAGGTCTTTACAGGTCCTCAAGTACCCCCAACAATTTTTCATGAAGTGGGAGAGCCTTCACATCAGCAGGAGATTCATGAGACACAAACCACTAGTGTGCCAGTGTTTATCACATATCAAAAGGGCACTAGAAGGTTGTTTGCAGCAACAAAACGAGTACTATCTCCACCCGGGGTGGAAGGGGTCTCGTTTCCTCCATCAGCAGAGCAGGTACAGGACAAGGGTAAGCAGCCCTTGCATGATGAGGGACCTTCAGGAGGTCATGAGACAGATTTCATCCTCATTCAAGATGACGACACCGATTTGGGCTAACAAAGCTGAAAGCTTAAAGAGATCATTCAGGAGTAGCAAGATGACATTCAACATTTGTCTCTCAACATGGATAGAGCCAAATGGATCATTAATTATTTGGAGTAGAGGAACAAGCAGCTAGAAGATCAGCAAATTATCATGGAGCTCCAAAACATAAGGGCAAACCGGCAAGCTGCCAAGAGGAGGAAAATCAAATTGACCACATTTGAGCAAGAAATTCAAGCTAATCGTGAATCTTGGTTTGAGAGGACAAAAATGCACCTAGAGAGGATGCTAGAGAAGTCCAACAATGAGAAAAACATGTTGAGGAACATGGCATACCACTAGTTGGCAAGAAACATGGTGTGCAAAACAAGAATCAGGAATTTGAAGGCAAAATTGAAGAAATCCATGAGGAAGAGAAAAGAGACAAATAGACTCCAAATCTTGGCTGAGGCTTCCTTTGCCCAACAAAGCACCCGATGAGGAACACTTGGCCCAAATTTCAAGAAATTTGGAAAAAAAATTGCAATTTTGAAATTTTTGGGCTAAAAAACAGGTTTTTCTGCCCAATGCATCGTGCCACCGGCACTACGCATTCACTTGTCTAGGAATTTTGCAAAATGGCTTGCATTTTTGAATTTTTCATGGAAAAATATTAATGCCCTCACTTGGCCAAGAAATTTTGACAGGTTTTGAGCTTCAAAAAAGGACAAAAACACCTAAAAAATGGCCTTTCTGCCCATTTTTGGACACACAGGAAGCAGTGTTAGGAGAAGTCAATTTTGGATGTGCAAATGGAGGCCAAGTTCAGAAATTCCACTTGTTTTAGAAAGTAGACAAGCAGACCTTTCCAAAAGGCCCACTTGGACCAAATTTGGTGCACACAAAGGCCTTGAAAATCAGCTGCAAAAAGGCGCTACGCATTGGGAAATCAGCGCGGCGCATTGGAGGAAATTGGCTCATTTTTGCCAAAAAAAAGTTGTTTTTCGCCTAGTTTCTTCACAGTTTGACTTTTCTCTTTCGAGAATTCAAACTCATGACGTAATTTAATGTGACTTGATGGATTTTGATGTAATTATGCTAAATTTTCACTCATAGAGGTAGATTCATCATGAAAAAGTAGTTTGCAACTGAATGAATCAATTTCCTAGGTTATAGAGGTATGTTGTTCCACTACCTACTTTTCAGTTCTTAGTTTAGATCTTGTTGAAATAGCTCCTAAACTCATGAGCTCGACCCCTAAAGCCTAGCATGAGTTGTTTGATGCCTATATCTATTAGTTTTTCAGTCATTGAGAAAGGTTGGACTCTTGCGAATGCTTTGAGCATTGTTGTACACTCTTTTAAGCAGTTTGGCTAAGGAATAGACCAGGGTTTGCAGCACTTTATGGGATTGTTGCGGCAACTTGATTTGGTATTGTGTTTCCTTTTGTAATTGCAAGTTTATATGTGTTTTATGTATGCCATCATCTCTCTCTGTTCATCTTAACTAAATGAAACAAGGATAAAGGTAGAATTCATTGAAGTTGCATTGCTCTACCTAGGGTTTTGTTTAGTTATTTATGTTTTCAATTGTTTGAAAAGGATCCCTGAGACTTTCATGCCCTCTCCAACTCCTCACCAGTCTAAAAGCTCTTCATCTCTCAATTTGAAGTGCTAAACCATTTGCCTACCTCTCCCCATAGAGATCTCTGCAAGACTGTCTCCATTCCCCGGACTCAAATCTGCCTTTCACATTTGAGCCAGCAAACCAAAATTAAATTCAATCAAACTCTTCTGAGCATATACCTAGCCTAAAATCAGTCATTACAGCAGTCATCTCAAGCTCCATTGGCCATCTTTTATGAGATTTACAAGGAGAGAGCCCTCTCCTGACCTAGTAGGGCTAGCTACCAGGTTAAGTGTGGTTTGATGTTACCCTAGATCTTGCCTTTCTCAGCCTGAGGTAGATTTAGGCCCTAACATGTCTTATCATTTCCTATTTTGATTAGGACTCTAGAGATATAGGAAGAGATTCATGGACTCTCATTAATGAGATGACTTCTCATCTTTTTGTATAAATAGGAGATCTCTCTCCTTCATTTAGAAGTTTTTTTTGGTAGCTTTGGAGAGCTTTGTAAACTTTATTGTACTTTGTAATTTTGAAGAATTTGAATAAAGCTTTGATGTTCTCAACATGGAAGGAGATGTGAAGTAGATTTCATGGAGCATATTAGAATGTAAGGTAGAGTAGATTTTGTTTTGTAGTTTTGCTTTGATTTCATTCAAGTATGTCATTTTATTGTTTTCAAGTTTAATAGTTTAGATTTTCCATTCATGCAAGTGTGTTCAACCAGTTGATTGTAGATTTATCTAACTGTGTAATCTATGCTTAGCAAAATAGTCCAAGAAAGTATTTTCCAATTGGTGATTGGAGCATTAGAGCACACAGTAGTTTAGTTTTCCTTTACATGTTTTTTGTATTTGCTTATTAGTGTAGTCACTCATGATATAAACAAATATTTCCAAAGCCTTTCGTTGATGGTTTATCCTCAAACTAAATGGTGAAATGTTGAGTTTATGAATGAGATTTCTTGCTGTTTAATTCCTTTTTCTTCTTAGTGTAGTCACTCATGATATAAAAAAATATTTACAGAGCCTTTCGTTGATGATTTATCCTCAAACTAAATGGTGAAATGTTGTGTTTATGAATGAGATTTCTTGATGTTCATTAGTTTAGAGTTAGATAGCTTAATGCCATTTTCTTATCAATTTAGTAACTCGTGATTTAAATAGATATTTCCAAAAGCGCTTCGTTGATGGTTGAACCTAAGACTAAGTGGTGAAATGTCTTACTAATGACTGAGTTTTTCCTTGCATTTTCATGTTTACTTCTTTTAGAATGATGAAGATTTTGTTGCAATTTCATTTAGTTGTTATCATTTCTGCTTTCATTTCATAGACATTTTGTCGGCTTAGATTAATCTAACTGTTCAAAGTTTTGATTTGTTTCCTTCTCTCCTTCCTTTAGAAATTAGATTTTAACATTGAAAGTCATTAGATTTAGTTGACCATTAACATTTAGAGATTTTCACCTAGAAGCATAACTTTTCTTTCTTAGATTAATTTCCTTAAGCATAAGAAAAAAAACCTCCAAAAACAACATAAACTATAAAACAACGAAGTAAGAAAAAGGGTTAACTAAGCACATATGGTTTACCACACTTCATCAGTTTACGATACCTGGATTGATAATTTATGTAGAGCAATTTAGGACACTAATTTGACTAGACATTTTGGCACCATTGCCGGGGAAGTGTAATTAGGAGACCTTATTTCTTACATCTAAAAAAATCTATAATTTCTCGAGTATGCTCTCCTCCTGCACTTTGTGTGATCTAGAGGATCAGAAAAAGAATTTTTATGTTTAAAAAAAAAATAAAAAAATCATTGTTTTGTTTAATGAAATATATATGTATATTTTTAATTTTTGAAAGTATAACATATAATTTTATTAACAAAACAATTTTTAAAATATATATATATATATATATATATATATATATATATATATATATATATATATATATATTTTATTATTTTGTTTAGTAAAATATATATGTATATTTTTAATTTTTGAAAATATAACATATGTAATTTTATTAACAAAATAAATAAATAAATATTCACGTTTCACATAATAAAACAATCTCTGCATTTCTTGAAGTTATGGTGGACGTAGTAAATCTTTGCATTCCTTGTCTGGAGGACATTCACTGGACCGTATTCCTTCCAGTCACACAGTCACTGCATTTTTTTAGCCATTGCTCGGCCCCTCCTCAGCATCAAATCCTTAGACCTTGATCTCTTATTGCGCTCTCGTTTTCTGCTCATGCTAGCTGTAATAACCTGCTTGAATTCGTCAACCATTTTCTTAATCTGCCCAGGCTCAAGCAACAAACCTAAAATCTGAATGCATTCAATTAGTGAGCTTAACATATTTGTAAGGACCTCTGTTTCTGGTTCCTTATGTAATGCTTCAACAAGGGATGAAATAATATAGTCCAAGAATTGCTTAACATATGACTCATTACATCTCTGTGCTTGTCCTTTATCCATGGCCAATTTTCCAGCTCGGAGCAGTTCTGGCATGCCTGAAACTCTAGCCATCCGAACTTCCTCATGAAAATAGAACTTCAATAATGGAACAAGATCACAGAAATTTACTAGTTCATACGCTATGATTACATCTGAAAACAAATTTTTTTTTTCCTTTGAAATTGATTTTACAGTCGAATGCAGTAATTCACAAAAACGCAGAATAGTAAAAAATGTCAAACTTTAACTACACGATCTGGACAAATGAAGACGAATTGGGAAAAAATAAAACAAGGGTTTTTTCGGGGACGGGGTCAATTAGATAACCCAGAAACGGTTTTAAGAAATTCGTGGCGGTTTGGGAGAATTTCTTGGTTCTTTAAAGCCTCTTTTTGCATGCCGCGTGAAGAAAAATGAATTTGAATTAATGAACAGGCTGTTGATTTAATTCGACGTGCTTGGAGAGGGGAATTTTGATTTGGGAATCAATGGTGTGCTGGAATTCAATCTTACTCCACCACGTGTCCTACCATGCCTCCCAACTTAATGCCTTCCGTCTTTAACTCGTACTTCATTATGCCAAGGTGGATGTCGTGGTCTATTTGGTTGATGCGGTGGATAAAGAGAGATTTGCAGAGTAAAAAAGGAGCTCGATGCCTTACTTTCAGATGATTCTTTTGTCTTACCTTATAATCGTAGACGGGGTCCGTGCTGTTACATAGCTGGTTGCCTAGTTTCTATTCAACCAGACGCTGTGGCTGCCTCCAGTGCTTAAGAAAGGCCGGGTCACACCATTGTCGATCTGAAGGGATAACTTCAATTCAAAAGAATCAGGCATTTAGAGGAGATATATGATGCAATTTCTATTGTCTGGTAGTCTATAAAGTTGCAGGAAAGGATGATAATTTGTGTTGCAGTAGTTGATCTGCAGAATAATCCTCTGTACATACAAAGTTTCACTGATGGTGATGATGCCTTGAAGCTACACTACATTGTGCATTGTTCTCTGGATGTAATTGATGAAAGAGTAAATAATTCGAAGAAAATTGGGTCAACTTTGAATGAAACATATCTTGGACTTCTTTATCCAAGGGAAAACTATAAAGTGTATGGATATTTGACAAACACTAAGGTGAAATTCATTTTGGTCACAATAGATGAGGACCTGAAAAATGCAAATATTAGGAGTTTCTTCAGACAATTTCATGCTGCATATGTGGATGCTGTGTCAAATCCTTTCCATGTACCAGAAAGAGAATCACCTCATGTGCTTTTGCTGAAAGAGTCAGTATGATAGTGAGATCGTTTGGGACATCAACAATCATATAGGCGGCTCTATCTGTCCTATTTCATAAACGACAATATAGGTTGCCCTATCCGTCCTATTTGAGCTTCTCTCAAGTTTAGATGATTGGTTAAGGCATTTCAGCTTTATTGAATTTTAGCTTCTGTAGTGCCTTCACAATATTTTTCCTTGTCTGCATTATGGAGTGCATACATATTCTTCATAGTAAGACTGTCATCTGTTCTAAATTCACCACATGGATAGGTTTCTATTGATGATTTCAAAATGTGAGCATCTTGAAACTAAAATATATTTGAGATTTGTGGAGGTTAAATTTGATCATTGGTCATGGGATAGGAAGACTTCAGTACCTTAACTTTCTTTTGGCTGATGGTATAAACTATAAATGTCACACGCAGATAGCCTAAATTTGTGTTCAATGGATTTGTATTATATGCTTATCAAAAGGCATGTGATGATATAAAATCTGTCAGCACAGTTTTCATTAAAAAATAAAAAATAAAAATTGATGAAATAAGTAGGTTATTTGTTCATTTTTCTGAAAGGTATTGATTAATTTTGGACTGATGATGAAAAATGAATGGCTAAATTTCTGTTCAAGATTTTTAGCTACAGAAACTGTGCACATTTCGCAGCTAAAGTCGTTCCGCAACTAAAGCCATTCCACAACTAAAGTCATTCCGCAGCTAAACATCAATTTTGCAACTGAAAAACCTCACTGTTCAAATCAGCCTAACTTTCTCATACGAAATCAGATTTCGATGATTCAAGTGTCATTGGAAAGATATCGACGAGATCTACACAATGAGAAATCCATCATCAGTGTTTGAAACAATAAATAATGAAATAAATTTCTGAAAAGATACAACAGTTAACTTGAGGCACTAATTCTGAAGCAGGTATAAATTCTTTTGGTTTTCCTTTGTGAACTTGTTTCATTAATATGAATTCTTAGTTTTGTGTGTAAATATCATAACTAGAGAGATTGATCACCTTTCTCCTTTGATAATCTTACATTCCATTGCAGAAGAAGTATTAGTTTTTTTTGCAGGTTCCAGGAGGAAGGACAAATGACTACAAGTGAATAATGTCTCTCTTAAGAGACCAATTTGTTTCATAAGAGGATGATCAGCAACAAAGAAGAAACATGCTAATGCAAAATCAGATCCAAACACTTGAAAAACTTTCAGATACTATTGTCTCCATTACATCCATACTTCATAATAAACCATTCACCTCATTTCGCTTCATATTTTCCATTTACATTCACATACACTTTCCATTACTTTTTGTCCACTCCTAACCCACAAATAAAAGCAAGAGGCTCAGTTACATGATTATTTCCCATTTCCATTACTACTTTTCATTGCCATATTCCATTTTCATTTTTCCTTTCCTGTCATTTTCATTTCGCAAATAAACCCTTCTTCAATGCAAATTATTGAGTCCATAGTCCTTTGAGTCTAAATTCGTTGCAAAAACACCTTGAGGCTTGCATGTCTTAATGGCAAATCCTCATGCTGATGAACAATGGGAATACATTAATGGCCCTTGTTCATCGGATCTTCTAGATGACTCGACATCGGCAAATTTATTCGTACCTAGCAAGATGTGTTTGGGCATCTTGACTCTCATTGTCATAAATGGTGAGAGTTCTCGTGTTGACTAATGGCATCCATTAATGGCCACTAATTCAACAATTTCCTACTATGTTCGACATCAGAACATCTCTTCACATAGTATGAATTGTGCCAATGAGTTTTGAAGACATGAAGACTATTATTTTCAGCATTTTGGAGTAGATATAAAACATATCAGCACTATTCAGCGGTAGATTCAACAAGTTTTAGTAGAAGCAATGAAAATCCATCTTGACTCTTTTATCCATGACTCATTTTGTCCAGCCACTTAAAGATGATTATGATCAAAATTTTGTAGCCACCACACATACAACTCATCCATTTCAAAGGGTAAGTTAAGGTACATCATTTTCTAACTTTTGACCATAGAATTCCATAAAAAGCTAGAATGATAATTGTTGGAAAAACATTTCTCTTCCTCATTTCATAAAATTGTCAATACCATCAGTTGGGGGGGGGGAATACATTCATATTCATATCTTGCCATGTTCATATCATATTTAGAAGGCCACATACTTCCAAAATATATTAACTATTACATTATTAAGGAATTTAGACTTCTGTGATCCATAACATTGTTTAGATAATCTTCGGCAAAATCACATAACCAATCTTTTGTCGACGCGTTTCGAACCAACCAGTGTGGTTCATCGTCAGGACAAGTTGAAGAACCAATCTGGCTTAGCTTGATTAAATAGAGTGTGCAGAGACTCCAACGGCTATATTGCCAACGACTAATTTTGACCTAATGATCCTAGTCAAACCACTAATATTCTAGATATATTTAATTATTATTATTCTTAGAAAATAGCTAAATCAGGTAAATAATATATTAAAAGAATTCATTTGTTAATTTAAATAAATGTATATGTATATCTAAAAACAAATAATATATAATTCATTATTATTAGAAATTAGCTAAATCAGGTAACTTATATATTAAAAGAATTCATTTGTTAATTTAACTAAATGAATTCGTTTAATAATAAAGGTATATGTATATCTAAAAATGAATAATATATAATATTTATATAATCCATATTTTTTATTTAATTATAATGGTCATTAAATTAATAAATTATATCTAGTATAATAATTCATATTTATTAAATAATCTATATTTATTATTATTCCAATATTATTTAAATACAAATAAATATTATTAAATTACTATTATTCTTAGAATTTAGTTACATTAGGTAATTGTATATTTATTTAATGATAATTATTTAAATCTAATGGTCCATTGGTAAACTAGATCTTCTCTATTTGTTTTTTAAAATATATCATTTTTATTTATTATTTAAATATAATGGCCCATTCGAAATTAAAACAATAAGTTATATACAATAATTTATGTTTATTAAAAAATCTATATTTACTTAAAAAAAAAATTTAATTCCAATATTATTAAAAAACAAACAAATAGTATCATTATTATTCTTAGAATTTAGTTACATTAGGTAAATACCATAATTGAGGATTGTTAAAGTACATGTTTATTAATAATTGTATATCTATAAAAAATGACTAACTCAAACTAACTCAATACCATTGGTATATCATATATTTATTAATAATAGTTTCTTATTTATCATTAAAACTAATGGTCATTTGGTAAATTAGATCTCCTCTTATAATTAATTTAATAATTTATATTCATTAAATAATCAATATTTATTCAATAATCTGTTATTCCAATAAAATTATTAAAATTAACTATGTCATTAGGTAAATATATTATTACCTATAAGGTTTAAAAAGGGTTTTTTTTTTTTTTTACTAATTAAATATATGAGAAATTAGTTAAAGGGAATTTCAATTCTAAAGGAATAGTAGAATTAAATAAAAATGCATAAATAATTGAAATTATGGAAACAAAAATCTAATCTAATTATAATATACCCAATAGTATCATAAACGGGATAAGGTTAATACAATAATTAGCTCGAAATTAATTAATAACCTATTAATCACTCATACACTCCATAATAATAGGACTAATCCGTAGTAATACTATAGGATGCAAGGATTAACGGGGAGAAAACCGGGGATTGGTTCTTCAACTTGTCCTGACGATGAACCACACTGGTTGGTTCGAAACGCGTCGACAAAAGATTGGTTATGTGAATTTGCTGAAGATTATCTAAACAATATTACATTATTATTATGAGCATACAATGGCTTTTCAAAAGTGCTTAAAGGATAATTGGATACAAACACAATCATGGTTGTCACACAAGAACCAACCATCATGCAATCCAATAAAGATATACTTTGCAACAATAATCAAAATATCATTATGCAAAGTTCAAAGATCAAAATAGAATGCAACAACAAAATATGGTTGTAACACAAGAACCAACCATGTTGCAATTCAAGTAAAACACTTTGCAGAAGTATGAAGTTATCAAATGATATCATGCAAAGTTAAGCCAAAGCTCAAGGATCAAAAGAATTAATGTAATATATATTGCATGAGGACATGCAATAGCTTCAGTTGGGGGGTATGTTGGGTCTTGAAATTGTCATACATTTCCATTACACTTTCACTATTATGTCCATTATATCACCTCCATTTCACCTTCATTTCACTACCATGTCACTACATTCATCTCACTTTCATTATCATTGAGTCACATTTATGTTTTTCCAAACTTTATTAATTCTTAGTCTTTTTAAGTGAATTTGTGGTTAAAAATTAGAAAATAATGTGCATATGCTTATACCTAACAAGTGGGTTGAGATTGTTGACATGTGTAGGTCAAAAGGAGGCTTCTAGAAGACCTTTATGTGGCACCCTAAGGCCAAATTCGAATTTGAGTGGAGAGGATCATGGGATCATGAGGATATGTGTCACATTTCCTAATTGTATTAAAACTCTACGAATACATGTGTCTTATCATTTCTTATTTTGATTAGGACTCTAGAGGTATAGGGAGAGATTCATGGACTCTCATTAATGAGATGGCTTCTCATCTTTTTGTATAAATAGGAGATCTCTCTCCTTCATTTAGAAGTTTTTTTTGGTATCTTTGGAGAGCTTTGTAAACTTTGTTGTACTTTGCAATTTTGAAGAATTTGAATAAAGTTTTGATGTTCTCAACATGGAAGGAGATGTGAAGTAGATGTCATGGAGCATATTAGAATGTAAGGAAGAGTAGATTTTGTTTTGTAGTTTTGCTTTGATTTCATTCAAGTATGTCAATTTTTTGTTTTCAAGTTTTCAAGTTTAGATTTTCCATTCATGCAAGTATGTTCAACCGGTTGATTGTAGATTTATCTAACTGTGTAATCCATGCTTAGCAAAATAGTCCAAGAAAGTATTTTCCAATTGGTGATTGGAGCATTAGAGCACACAGTAGATTAGTTTTCCTTTACATGTTTTTTGTATTTGCTTATTAGTGTAGTCACTCATGATATAAACAAATATTTCCAGAGCCTTTCGTTGATGGTTTATCCTCAAACTAGATGGTGAAATGTTGAGTTTATGAATGAGATTTCTTGTTGTTTAATGCATTTTTCTTCTTAGTGTAGTCACTCATGATATAAACAAATATTTCCAGAGCCTTTCGTTGATGGTTTATCCTCAAACTAAATGGCGAAATGTTGTGTTTATGAATGAGATTTCTTGTTGTTCATTAGTTTAGAGTTAGATAGCTTAATGCCACTTTATTATCAATTTAGTAACTCATGATTTAAATAGATATTTCCAAAAGCCCTTCGTTGATGGTTGAACCTAAGACTAAGTGGTGAAATGTTTTACTAATGACTGAGTCTTTCCTTGCATTTTCATGTTTACTTCTTTTAAAATGATGAAGATTTTGTTGCAATTTCATTTAGCTGTTATCATTTCTACTTTCATTTCATAGACATTTTGCTGGCTTAGATTAATCTAACTATTCAAATTTTTTATTTGTGTCCTTTTCTCCTTTCTTTAGAAATTAGATTTTAACATTGAAAGTCATTAGATTTAGTTGACCATTAACATTTAGAGATTTTCACCTAGAAGCATAGCTTTTCTTTCTTAGATTAATTTCCTTAAGCATAAGAAACAAAACCTCCAAAAAAAACGTAAACTATAAAACAACGAAGTAAGAAAAAGGGTTAACTAAGCACATATGGTGCACCAAACTTCATCAGTTTATGATACCCGGATTGATAATTTATGTAGAGCAATTTAGGACACTAAATTGACTAGACATCAACCATGCCTCATGATCTACATGTGTACTTGAAGAAGCCAAGTACACATCCCCACCTTCATCTGAGGTGGTTTTCGCCTCTGCAGAAGGAGCATCATCAGATCCCTTTCCTTTATCAGGAGATTTAGATTTATAGTCCCTTTTGTAGTGCCCTTCCTTTCCGCATTTTTAGCACACCACCTTTCCAAGTTTTTCTGGAGATTTAGATCTCCCACTCAATGACTTATTTTTGTTTCTGTTCTGGGACCATCCTTGTACAAACAAGGCATCACCATTCTGGCTCTCCATATTTTTCCGTCTCATCTCCTCCATCAGCAAGGATGAGACTATTTCATCAAACTGCAAGGCAGTTGCATTGCTACCTATTGCAATAACCAGACTATCCCACAAATCTGATAGAGAACATAACAAAATGATGCACTTATCTTCGTCTGAAATTTTAATATCAACAGATGCTAACTGACTTACCACAGTATTAAATGCATTCAGATGCTTTGTCACCGAGTCTCCATCTTTCATCCTCAGGTTATACAGCTTTTTCCGTAGGAACAGTTTATTCACTAGAGACTTAGATTGATACAAAGTCCCTAACTTGTCCCACAAAGCCTTCGCCGTAGCTTCCCCTGATACATTCAACAACACTGAATCCGAGACACACAATCGTATTGTGCTCTTTGCCTTCTGATCCAACTTCTTCCATTCTTCATCGGACACTCCCGTTGGTTTAGTACCCGAATCTACCGCGATCCACTGATCTCTATCCACCAACAGATCCTCCATATTGAGTTTCCACAACTCAAAACTCTGACCATTAAATTTATTGATCTCTATCTTTCCACTGCTCGCCATCTTCTTTCACCACCAGAATCGATCTCACAGATCTCCCACTGAACATGGTCTACCATAGGCCCGAGTGAAACCCCTTAGCAACAAAGGCGTCCCCTTGAAGTCAAAACAACTCTGATACCAAATGTAGGTTTTAACCCTGTACAAAAATTACCTGCATACGGATTCTAAAACACAGAAAATAAACAATGTGAGAGCATAACACATAAAACACATATACAGAGAGATTTTCCCCTAGATCCCAAAACTGGGACTACCAGCTTGATTTTTCATTATATTCCTTTCAATGTTACAATACATATTGATACATGTCGAAGCATCCAATACCATGGACCGAAAACCATAGGTAGGTTCGCCCAACCTAATATAGGGGCATGGTAAGAATATAACACAACCCAACACCTTAAGAATCCAAACCGGTCTAGGATACTCTAAGACACAATAGTATTCTATTGGGGAGATAAACTTCAGGTCTGCAGGTTTCAATGAATCATAGAGCCATGAGAGGAAGCATCAAGGAAGATTTAATGAAGACAAAGGAGTTGTCAATCAAAGAGGAAATTGTAAATGGAGAACGAACCAATCAACCAGACAACCAAATTATTTTCCTGCACAATCCCATAATGCTTCTAACAATAGGCATGCATATTTGTTTTATGGTCACTGTTATAAGTGTCATATCTTCGGACATAAAGCCATTGATTGTAGAAGGATCAAAGTTGAAATAAATTAAAATTCCAAATGTAATATGCATTGGACTTCTAAGTCTCAAAACTCTTCTCTCAGAAATTGGAATGACTTCTCTCCCTTGGTAAGTGAAGTAGAATACTTTAAATGTAATAATTTCGGGCACAAATCCAGTGAGTAAAGAAGCAAGTTTGAATACCAGTCTAAGTCCCATAATGTCAGACAAATAGATCTCCAAAAGGATATAGGAAGCTGGAAAGTTTAGAAGAATAAGTAGGATGATCTGCTCAGGGGTAGTAGATCTTCTGTTTCTCTTCAGTGAAGGAAGAGAATGGCCTCAAAGGAGGCCGAATAAGTTAGATGCAAGAATCTAAAAGGAATGAAAACAAAAGTTCATCTAATTGATAAAGGAGGAGTGAAACGAACATGAGGAATACACAACAATATCTTATGTTGTGGGAAGAATATGGGTTGGAGTGGAAGTATGGAATGACATGAATCTCGTAGTCAAGTCAGGTCCACAGGATCAGTCCCTACGCAGAGGCCTGAACCCTGGGGGAGCAGTGTTGACTATAAATATGCTAAGGAGAAGTGAGCATAGAATATGAAGTAGCAACAATGAAGAAGAACAAGGCGAAATGCATCATCATTTGGTATTTGCAGCAGAAATAATACCATGAGCAGTTTAATTGGTATCATTTTTTTAAATTGATACAAAAGATGCATTAATGGAGAGTATTCAGCCAGCAGCGATAAGAAGTCCAAAACTGGAGGAATTCAAATCAGAAACAGTATATGTTGAGGGGGAGCATATCACATATGCCCAGTTTATGGAGCAACAGTAGTAATGAGTCCTTGAAGAGACGTCTACAGAGTAGAATGCACATCTCAATAGCTATATTCTAGTCTTCACAACAAGTGATTGCATAAGGAGAAAAATGGATCTTGTAGCCCCTTTCCATAGATGTGAAAGGGGGAGATAATGTGTGGAGAAGATGTGATGGCTTGTGCAAAAGAAAGCAGATCATTGGTGTCGTATGCAATGAGATGTGTGGAAGCAACATGACGTTTGGCCGTCACATGAAGAGAAGGATGTAGTGTTACCATCAATGCTAAAGGGGGAGATTTTTTGATAGTTGGCATTGACTGGATGGTTAGTGGGCTAGTTCAGGCATCTACAAGTATGCTGGCATTGATGTCAATAGTCATGTTGGAGAGATGTGTTGGGTAGTTGGCATTGCTTAACTGTTGGTAGGTGCATTGCCTAATTTTTGGCAAGAGTGTTGAAATTGATGTCAACAAAATGAGCTTGGATTTTTGGCATAGAATATTTTGGCAATGATGGCCAAGAAGGAAGTCCATGGTAGCTACAGGCTTCATGCAAAGGATCACCTTGGTGGTTGTGATTCCAACTGTCCATAGAGTGGAGGAGAAGAATATTGTCAGAGAGATTGGATCCATCCAAGAGGTAGTAGTTGGGCTCAAAACCTACATTAGACCCTCTCCATTAGAAAGTGCTTTGGAAGAGCTTTCCAACGATATGCAAAAGTCCAAAAATGGACTCCTGGATCAAAATTTATGGCTTGTTGATGATCAAGGACTTGAAGTCCTAAGAAGGCTAGAATATTGGAGGTCCAAAATATCAGAGATTGGTACATCTATAAAATTGGCATATCAGAGATCAGAATGTTAGAGTTCTAACATATTGGCACATAAGAAGATCGGAGGTCAACATATCGGTGCATCAACGAACGGGGGTCAGCATATCGGTGCGTCGACGATCGGAGGTCAGTGTATCGGTGCATCAGGAGATCGTAACTCCGCAGATCAGCATATCGATGCATTGGAATGTCAGAGGTTGGAATATTGATGATTTCATAATATTAGAGGTGCGATACATCGGAGGAGGCTTTATCGAAAGTTGGAGGATATCGAAATCCCCGATATTGATATATTGAAACATCAACATATCGAAGATCGCAATATCGGAACTTTGTCAAGTGAGGAACCTTTAAAATGTTGTGATATCAATAAGTGTCAATAAGCCTTTAAAATTGCCGAGGAATTCCAAAAGATAATTAATAAAGGATTTCAATGAAAAAACAAGGTTGATGGGTCCTCCTCTCTCTCCTCTAGGAGGAAACATGGCAGCATGTGCTTGGCTCTGATAAGGACACATGGTAGGATCTGATTGGCTCTGATAAGGTACAGTGGAAGCTGACATTAGTATGATGTGCCAGTATGGCACGACAAGTGGTAGGAATATTCAACTTGATTGGGTAGGCTAATGAGCCAAAACCGGGTGACACATGTCATCAATAAGGAGTCACCACGTGGAGTGATGACGTCAAATCAAAAGTCAACAATCACAGGTTGAAGAAATCACAACTCTAGAACAGTTGGAGTATTGAGAAGTTTTGATATAGAGGGCTTTCGATAATGGGCTGGAACATGGTCATGAGAGGTCAAACAACCAAGGGTGCAGAGCAGTCGAGAAAGGGAGAATGGCCACTAAAAGGAGTCTAAAGGCTTAGAACCTTAATGTTAAGTGGCAGGTCACAGGCAACGGTCCTATGGTGAGAAGCGCGGTAAGGGCTAAGCAGAAGGAGATTAGAAATCAAAGGATTAGGATATCAAAACTTCAGAATAGTTGGTTATTGACAAGTTTAGATGGAGGAAGCTTATGATATTGTGTAAGCTCTTAGTCATGTAAATCCATAGAGCCAAGCGCACAAAGCATAGCATAGAAAGATTGGCCCCTGACAGGAACATTGCACTAATGTGAAGTTGTGATCTCGAATTTATCCGATAGCACAATATATAGAGTTAAAGGTATATGGGTCCGCAACTACGAGTTGAATGCAAAAACATAGGAGTTGGTCTCAGGAGTAATGGTGACTGTAAGAGATCGTTGGGTCAAGGAATAAAAGCCGACGATCTTCGAGAAAGAGTGGTGGGTCTTCCTTGAGGTGAGACAAGCCATCTCTGTGCTCCAATGCATGTCTTTCGTGACTTAAATGAAGGTATGGGACTCATGAAGTATTGTGCAGGTCATCTGAAAATTAATGTCTCAGCATGGAGCTCCACGTAGTGAGTCAATGAAGGACTGCAAGGTCAATCACTATTTCTGCACTACGAAAAGAAGCAAACAGGAGACACTACAGTAGCAAGGAAGGCCATGCCTAAGTACAAGGGGAAAGAAGCATAGTTGCAAGAGAGATAAGTGGAAAAGCTTTGCATGTGTCAACTATTGTGTAAGGCTGAGAGAGAGCCAGTTCTTCAGATAGAGGTTGAGAGTGCCTATGCAGAGGTAAGAGACCCCGAGAGTTGTGCTGGTGTGAGAAAGCTGGAAGTTTCCTACACTGTTGTGAAAAAGGTGGATGTTTCCTACATTTTTGTGAGAAATTTGGAAGTTACCTACACTACTGTGAGAAAGGTGAAAGTTTCCTATGCTTAGAGAAAGGCCAAAGGTACCTATGCAGAGAAAGAAGGCCAAGAGTTGTGTGTGTGTTGTGGAGAGAAAAAGGTCGAGAGTAGCGTGACTTTTTATGTTGAGAAGAGAACATATTTGCATGGACTGGGATGAGTGACTGATGTTGTGAAGATCTGTGTGCTGCTACAGAGTGAGCAGAGTGAGCACCAAATTATAGAGAACACTGAGTTCCAATTTGAGTGTGGGTTGGAGCCTACATATACGAAGTTGGTGCTTGCATCTCTAGTGGGTGCTTGAGAAGGCTTTGGGGTTACTGCGTCCTGCAAGTTGGTGATTGCATAAATCCAAGGAGCTGCAAGTTTGCACTTGAAACAAATCCATGAAGTTGGTGCTTCACATGGTGCTTCTAGTAAGTTGGAAAAGGATCTACAAAAAGAGGGAGTTGGTGCTTCCTACTAATGGGTGCTAGCTAACAATCAAAGAGGTTGATGCCTCTTGGAAAGTTAGTTCTTGTTAACCAAAGGGGGTCGGTGCCTCCTATGAGTGGGTGCTCACAAACAAACATACGTAATTAAGTGGGTGCTTAACTTACATCATAAAAAAACAAAAAATATGGTAGTTTTTTCCCTCTGGGGTTCCATGTGAAAAACATTTTGTTAAATGTATGCCGCTCGTGTGACTTTTGTTTGAACTTGTTGGTCTAAAATATTATTGGTTCACTGTTTTTGTGAATGTATGATCTCACAAGTAAAATAATATAAGAAGGTATTGTAATCATAATAAGAAAAATTATAGAGCTTCTTAATTACTTATGCACTCCTCCCCCTCTCAAAAATTCCTTATTCGAACAAGTCCCCCCTATCAGGGGGTTCGCAAGGGGGAGGTAGCCCCCCTGCACGTGGGTCCAGGGTAGTGCCCTGAGATTTTTTTTTATATAGACCCAAGGATGGGTGACAGACCCAAAGATAGTGGGAAAACCTAACCATGGTTTTGTGCATGGTTTTTGCACATGGTTTTGGGCATGATGGTTTTCTGCCCATGGTATTTTGTAGATCTGGTAAAGGGAACTATGATTATGTTCTAATCCATGGTTAATGGATTGGGGTTTATGAATGCTTCGACATGTATATATATGTATTGTAATATTGAAATGAACATAATGAAAAATAAATTTGGTAGTCCCAGTTTTGAGATCCAGGGGAAAATATTTGCGTATATTTGTTTTATGTTCTCCCCATTTTATATTTTTATGTTTTAAGAATTCGTTTGCAAGTAATTTATATACAGGGTTACAACTACATTTTGTATTAGAGTTATGTTGGCTTCTAGGGGACGCCTTTGCTGCTGAGGGGTTTTGTTGAAGGTTGTGGTAGACCTTATTTAGTGGGAGATCTGCAGGATCGATTCTTGCAGTAAAAAAGATGTGAACAGTGGAAAGATGGATATTGAGAAATTCAATGGACAAAGTTTTGAGTTGTGGAATCTCAAGATGGAGGATCTGTTGGTGGATAAAGATTAGTGGATCATGGAAGATCCGGGCACTAAAGCAACGACAATGTTAGCAGAAGACTGGGCGAACTTGGATTGGAAAGAAAATATCACAATACGGTTGTGTATCTCAAATTCACTATTATTGAATGTATCATAGGAAGGTATGGTGAAGGCTTTGTCGGACAACTTAGGGATTTTGTACCAATCTAAGTCTCTGGTGAACAAATTGTTCTTGTGGAAAAAATTATATAACTTGTGGATGAAGGATGGAGACTTAGTAACAAAGAATCTAAATGCCTTTAATACTATGGTAAGACAGTTGTTATTTGTTGATATAAAAATTTCATATCAAGATAAATGCATCAATTTTCTATGTTCTCTACTAGATTCATGGGATAGTCTCGTTGTTGCAATAGGTAGCAATACAACTACCTTGAAGTTCGATGAAATAGTCTCATCCTTACTGTTGGAGGATATGAGATGAAAAAATGTGGAGATCCAGAATGGAGATGCCTTGTTTGTATGAGGACAATCTCAAAATAGAAACAAAATAATTCCTTGAGTGGGAGATCTAAATCTACAGGGATATCTAAATCTCTAGGAAAACCTGTAAAGGTGTGCTGGAAATGCGGAAAGGAAGGGCATTACAAAAAGGATTGTAGATCTAAATCTCCTAAGAAAGGAAAGGGATATGATGATGCTCCTTCTGCAGAAGAAAAAACCACCTTAGATGAAGATGGGGATGTCTACGTGGCTTCTTCTTCAAGTACACATGTAGATAATGAGGCATGGTTGATTGACTCAGGTGCATCCTTTCACTTCACTCCACAGAGGGAGTGGTTCCGTGAGTACAAGAAATATGATGGTGATGATGTATTGTTAGGGATGGAAGAAAGGCCATAATCATTGGACATGGAAAAGTGAAGCTAAAGATGCAAGGTAGAAGGATTAAAACACTTCCTGGTGTTCTACATAGCTAGAAAACTAATTTCTATAAGAAAGATGGATGATGCAGGTGTAAAAATAGTGTTTGAGAAAGATACCTACATGATGGTTCAGGGAGAATTAGTATTGATGTGAGGGGTTTGGATTGAAACTCTGCACAAGCTTCTAGGTAGCACTTTTATTAATTGGCACAAGAGTTCTTTGGTTCCTAAAAGTGGAGTAGAAAATCTAGTGGTCTTTGGAGAAAATACCATGTTATGGCATCAAAGGCTTGGACATATTGTAGAGAAGGGTCTTCGAATATTGCACACTAATGGTATGGTAGAAGGTATGCTTATTTTCTCTCTGGATTTCGATTTCTATGAATATTGTGTATATGGGAAGAAAAATAGGGTGAGTTTCCCCTCTAGTGCTAAGAGGCCGAAAGGGATATTAGAGCTTGCGCATGGTGATGTGTTTGGACTTATGTTGGTTCCATCATTGTTTAATTATGTGTAATATGTCTCATTTATATATGAATTCTCAAGGAACACATGGATATATTTCATTAGGAAGAAATATGAAGTCTTTGACAAGTTTAAGGAATTTAAGGCTCTAGTGGAAAATCAAATAGAGAAGAAGATCAAGGTGTTGAGGACAGATAATGGTTGATATTTTTTCAGAAAGGAATTTGAACATTTCTATAAGAAGTGTGGTATAGCATGACATAATACTACTCCATACGCACCTCAACAAAATGGAGTTGCAGAAACCATGAACATGACATTGTTGGAAAAGGAAAAAAACATGCTTAGTGGCGTTGGATTAGGGCAGGAATTATGGGCAAAGGTAGTAGATACTAAATGTTACCTGGTTAATAGATCACCTTCATCAATGTTGGAGGATAATACTCCACATGAGATATGGACTAGTAACAAACCCTCTCTTTCACATATGAGGGTATTTGGCTGTGATGCATATGTATACATTCCAAATGAAAAAAGGAACCAAGTTGGGTAGTAAATCTAAAAGGTGCATCTTTTTTGGGTATAATTATGGTTTAAAAGGTTACAAGCTTTGGAACATAGAAACGAGGAAGGTTGTGTATAGTCAATATGTGGTGTTTAGAGAGGTGAAATATGTTATTAAACATGAATTCCTACCAAAGGAACCTGAGAATATAGAGTTTGAACTAAAGGAGGAAGAATCAAACTCTAGAGTAGAACATGAATTAGAAAGCGAAGAGCCATAGACTCCAGTTTGGAGAAGATCAGTTCGAGAGAGAAGGAAGCCAGAAAGGTATATTCCATATGATTCCTCTTCAAATTTTGCTTTATCTATTACTGATGATGATCCGAGAACTGTCAAGGAGGAAGAGGAGTCAGAGGATGGAAAACTCTGGAAAGAGGCCATGGTTGATGAAATGGCATATTTGGACAAAAATGAGGCTTGGGATCTAGTGGAGTTGCTGACTGGAAGGAAACCCATTGGCAAAAAATGGGTGTTTAAGAAGAAGATGAATGCATAAGGAAATGTGGGGAAATAAAAAGCTCAGTTGGTAGAAAAAGGTTATTTCCAGGTGTTGGTAATTAATTTTGGTGATATCTTTTCTTCTGTTGCCAAGTTAACTTCTATTAGATTACTTTTATCTGTTGATGCTACTTTTGATTTTGAGGTAAAACAAATGGATGTGAAGACAACATTTCTTCACAGGGATTTGGAAGAAGAGATCTACATGAAGCAACCTGAAGGCTTTGTGATGAAGGGTAGGAAAGAACCAGTATGCAGGTTAAAAATGTCTTTGTATGGGTTAAAACAGACACCAAGGATGTGGTATCAAAAATTTGATACATATATACAGGGACTTGGCTTCACCAGAAGCAAAGAGGATCACTATGTTTTTTTTAAATTAATTCGTGACCATGTTATTTATTTGGTATTGTATGTGGATGATATGTTGCTAATTTGAAGTAACAATGAAATTATCCAAGATTTGTAGACCCAATTTTCCTCCAAATTCATCATGAAGGATATTGGTGCTATAAACTATATTTTAGGAATGGAAATTAAACGAGATTGAGAAAAGAGGAAGCTATGATTAAATGAGAGGAAGTATGTCGAGACAATATTGCAGAGGTTTAATATGCAATATAGTAAATCGGTGAAGGTTCCTATTCCTGTAGGTGTAAACTTATCTGTTGAATAGTGTCCCACAACACAAGAAGAGGAAGAGGACATGTCCCATGTTCCATATGTGATTCCAGTTGGTAGTTTGATGTATGCAATGTTCTATGCTAGACCATACATTTCACATGCAGTGGGAGTATTGAGAAGGTTTATGTCAAACCTAGGGAAGGATCAATGAACAACAGTGAAGTGGTTTTTCAGGTATTTGAGCGGCAATAGTGATTATGGTTTGTGTTACCAAGGAATACCAATATTGGACAGAATTTTGGATATTCATGGATTTTTTTATGCATACTGGGCTAACGATCTCGATCAGAGAAGATCTACAAGTGGGTATGTGTCTAACCTATTTGGAGGAGAAGTCAGTTGGATGAGCAAGAGACAGTCTATAGTGGCACTTTCAACTACAGAGACGGAATACATGGTAGCCACACATGCAAGTAAGGAAGCAGTTTGGTTGCAAAGATTGTGTTCAAGTATGGGGTTGGTACAATGAGCTATAAGGATAGATTGTGACATCCAAAGTCAATTTTTCTTGACAAAGAACCCTCCTTATCATTTAAAGACAAAGAATATTGATATTCAGTATCACTTTGTGAGGGATATGGTTGAGGACAAAAAGGTGTTGCTGGTAAAGATGGAGACTTTGAAGAATGTTGCAAATGCATTGAAAAAATCTGTGAGCACTGAGAATTTTTATTGGTGTAGAGAAGCAATGGGCGTTCCAGGGCTGGACCAGTGACTAAGCTCTCTCTTGACCCCTTGTGTGGAAAGAAAACAACAAGTGGGAGAATGTTGGGTGTGTGTTATATTCTTTCCATGACTAGTGTGAAGCACTATACGCTGCACCACACACATCGAGGGGGTTACAGGGGGGGAATAGCCCCCCCTATCAGGGGGTTAGCAGGGGGATGATAGCCCCCTTTCACAGGGTCCAAGGCAGCGCCCTTGATTTTTTTTTTGTTTTATGCGAACCCAAGGATGGGGGGCAGACCCAATGATAGTGGGCGGACCTACCTATGGTTTTGTGCATGGGTTTTGTACATGGTTTTGGGCATGGTGGTATTCTTCCCATGGTATTTTGAAGATCCGGTCAAGGGAACGGTTATGTTCTAATCTAGGGTTAATGGATTGGGGTTTATGAATGCTTCGGCATGTATACATATGTATTATAAAATTGAAAGGAACATAATGAAAAATCAATTTGCAAATCCCGGTTTTGAGATCCATGGGAAAATATTTGTGTATATTTGTTTTATGTTCTTGTCATTGTATATATATATTTTTTTAAGAATTCGTTTGCAGGTAATTTTTGTACAGGGTTAAAACCTACAGTTAGAATTCTCTTTGAGGTACAAAATGTCACTTTCATCAATTGTTTTTCATTAGATGAAATATTCTCATTGATGATTGAAGTTAGATGATTCATGTGATCAAAATATAGGTGCCACCATGGATCAAAGGATGTTGTTGGAGATGAAAAATGATACTAAATCATCTTTGCAGAGGTCCTGTAGCTGCCCAAAATTGAGGAAATGACTCCCCAATGTCTTCATGATGACTTGTTCTTCATTATGGTGCTCTCAATTGTGGTCTTGTAGGGTAATTGCAGATTGATACAAGAATTCATTTCATCCTATAGCAGCCACAAAAACCATTCTATGACAACAATATCTTTCAGATAATGTTTTCAAAAGCACCAATAATTCATGATCAATCTATGGACAATGATCAAAAGCCTTGGTTGTGGTGAAAGTAATAAAAGAAGGGGTGAAAATTAGGATTTTTCATGGATAGAGATGAATTTTTGGATGGAAATGTGACTAAATGGTGTGGAGGGTTAAAGATGGAGGTGTGGTAGAATTATTTCTTCATTCCCCCAAGGAAAAAATAGGATCTGAACCCTCTCTCTATGCTGATCACAATCCTGTATAAATTCGGTTCACTCCTTTAGCAAATTTGGAACACTCTTGTAGCAGAATTATTTTATACATATCTCTCAAATGGTAGATTGGATTGACTTGAAATTGTGTGTGCATGTTTCCATCATACTTATGCATCTCCACATAAAACATCTTGGCCAATGGATCAACAAATTATGAGAAAACATAAAAATGATTGTAGGTTATGGTGACCAATTTCTCGAAATGTGTGCGCTAGAAGTTTATGAAATTCCTTGAAAATCTTACCATCATCCATATGCATATCCCCATGAAACATCTCGGCCAATGGACCCATGGTTTTTGAGATATGGTAAAAACAATTTCTGTCCTGTAGCAAAACAGAATCCTCCTATAGCATGTTAGGACAACGAGGAAAATGAATGGGAAAAGCTTGGGAATGATGGATGTATGTTGGAAATGGATGAGGGTAATGTATTGACATGGCCTTGGTCGTATTGGAGCATATAGGCAAAGGAGGAGAAGACCCAAGTTTGACTTCCTTTGACTACATTTTTGACCAACTTTTTCTTTTCGTGCTAGCTTGTTTTTGTTTCCTGCAAAGGTTTGAGAGCACCTGCATTCATTAGAGAGAGATACATGGAGAAAATAATTTGCTTCTTTTCATTATTTTCATTTTTTTCTCTTTTCTTAAGCCTACTAGATGCCTCAATGAGGTTTTCAACTAGTAGGTCTTCCTAGGCGCCTCAAAGGAGGTTTTCACCTAGGATCTTTTCCCTTTTTTATTTTACAGCCCACTAAATACCTGAAAGAGGTTTTCAATTATTGAGCCAATCTTAGACACCTCAAAAGAGGTTTTCACATTATATTTTATTCTCTTTCACTTATTTTTTCTTTTTCATTTTTATATTTTTTTTTTCTATCCTAGTCTACTTGAAAAAAAAACAAAATCTCTTTCAAGTATATGAATACTTCCAATGGATCCATGTGCACATTAGGATGATAGATGAAATTGTGTGTAGGCTAGAAATATATGCTTTGACATGTACCTGAATGTGAGAGACCAATTGTTTTGAATATGTCAAGAAATTTTGAAGAAGAGTGTGATGTTGCAACTTATTGATTATCTGGGAACATATTTCAATGTAGTTGTGATGCCCCTTGTCCATTTGTACATTTGGATCTCTTTCTATGTTCTCTTTTACCATGATATTCAAATCTTCTTCATTTTGTTTATTAGTCTTTTGAACACATAAAGAATGTGATGATAAGAATAACATAAATTCTTCATTCTCAGTCTCCAATGGCTGTTATTGATTAAATGTGGTCCATGATTCCTTAGTCTTCTCTGGATCTTCTTCTTCTGGATGTTGTTCTTCAATGGCATCAAGAGAATCTCTTTGTTAAAATATACTTCCTGATCTAAGGTGAATATCATTTACATCAAGAAGAGTTGTTTGGAAGTATTGTACCTCAACATTGTAAATGGGTTGAGTTACTTCGTTGTTTGGATTAAAAATGGTGGTACATGTAGTTGAGTGGGAGTGGATATCTGAGATGGATGTGGTTGCGGTTGTGGTTGTGGTTGAGGTGGATGGTAGGGATATAATGGAGTTGGGTGTGGATTATATTGAGGAAAATATTGAGGATATTGCGGATTTTTCCCATAAGGTCTTTGCCAACCTTGTGTCCAAGATTGCTTTTGGGGTTGAGATGGCCAAGGTTTCCAAGGAAAGGGTGTGTTCCAATTACTTTGAAATTGTTGCACATATCCTAGAAATTGTCAATAATTTCTTGAACCATACTAGGTTGACTGGGTTTCCATGGTATTCTCAGAGCTACATAACAGAGTTGCTTTGGTGATTGACTTACTCCATTGTCTTCTTGATAAAATTCCTTCAACCTTGGTAATGATGAGAAATATTTAGTAGCATGTGATTATGCTTAGATAGCACAAATATCAGCATCTTACTTTTGCTCATTTTTCATTCTTAACATTTCTACTTGTTCACTTAGATTGCTAAGAATTTTTGTTTGAAGTTATCCAGTAAATTTCTAAGTTCATCTTGACTTACCAATCTTGATGTTGATTTACTTACTCTTGCCATTCCTATTGATATGCACTTTCATATTTCACAAATCTCCTCAAATGATAATTGATATACATCACCTCTACTCATGATATCAAGGAGATCAATCCACTCATCCATAATTGTTCTAAGTAAGAGGGCTTTTAGTGTGTCAAATCCTAAATGATGTATTTTTTTCCTCTTAAAATTATACATGAATATCTCTCTTAAATCCTCAAGGCTCTCATCCTCTTTTTGAGTTATTTTAAGGATTTATTCTTTAAGATCACGATCTTTATATTTTTCTAGAAATATCTTTTACATATCATTCCATGATCTTATTGAATTAGTCCCTAAAATCATGAATCATTTAATAGCTCTATCCTTCAATGTAGCCAGAAAAAATCACAATTTTTGAGTGTTTAGTAAGTTAACATAAGATATACAAAGGATTTCAAATCCAAAGAGAAAGGTTTTTGGGTCCTCTGACCTCGTACCATGGAATGTGAGAAGGAAATATGGATGGATGTTCTTCATATGAACGTTGCTATTAGTATCTTGAATGGGAAATCTGAGAGGATCTTCCTCATTGTCGTCATGTCTATCCATTTATCCTACCTATTTGTCACTTCCTCATCTTCTACCTATAAATTTTGATGGTGATGTGGCTCTTATTGCACCACGTGATCAAGTGGGGGTGTGGTATTGAAGATTTTTTTTGTTTTTATGAACTTTTTTATAATGAAAACACTAACGCAATGTGTTTTTTTGTTTTCTTTTTGAAATGAAAGATGCATATTGAAAATTTTGTGTGCTTTTGTAGAAAGTAAAAAGAAATGAATAAACTAGGGAAAAAACAATACGTACTTTGACACCTCCTCGACAACGATGGCAAAAAGTGATCAGCCTTAGTATTGCAACAAGAATGTTGCAACTCCCAAGGCTACCAACTTAAAATATCAACCCGGGGTTAATAAAAACTTAAGAGTTGTCAACATTGTATGTGTGACATGCAATGTGTTCTTCTTTCCTTGATCTGATTCAATGAAGTGAATATCATGAAATCAAACACTAGCCTAATTGTAAAATGTAAAATTTGCATTGAAAAGCAAACCCAATCTATGGAATGGAAATAATAGTGCTTGAAATAGAAACCCTAGGTTAAGAATAAAGAACGTAAACTAATATAAAATGCATGAAGGAAATCGAATTTAATCATTCACCACATTCTAGAGAGGTTAGATCCATTGACAAAGTTCATTATACACTTCATGTGGCAATCAAAGAAATCATTATTGTGTTATCCAATTCATAGGTTTGTCCATTAACCCAAATTGTTGAGATGTGTTACAGGGGTAAAAAGGCAAGTCCTAAGTGGTATTTGGTCTTCCTAAATCATGTATTTAGATCCTAGGAGTCATTATTCAAGCCTAAGAGATAAAAAACAAGATTTTGGAGTAGATCTAGTGAAGTTTACACGTGCTACAGAAGTGCTACAAGAGGCCCTGTTTTGCTACAAGAGTGAGATAACTTTTCGAATTATCAAGTAAATCAAATGAAAATGAGATGGGATTTTTTTTTAATTAATTATGATTTCCTAGGACTCCATTCCAAGTGTAATCACTCCAAAATACCCCTCTTAACATGTGCTACAAAAATAGCAGAAAATTACTACTCTAAAAACTGGAAATTCAAGAACTAGTGAGCTAGTTAACCTACCAAATTCCTAACCTAGTCAAGTGAAATTTCTATCGGGTAATTTTTTTATAAATTTAATGCTTTTATGACCCAATACAAGTTGAATCCACTCAAATTAATCTCATTAACATGTTCTAAAAAATAGAATAAAATTACTACTACTTTGCTACAAAGGACTTCCAAACATTCTAGATTTGTGAACTAGTAGACCAATCCAAGTAGCTCAATGACGAATATGACTTTCCAAATATGTTCTAAGGATAAATAATGCTTGTGAATTTTTAAATAACCTACAAAACAAATCACTTCAATTATTTAATCAATATGACCTACAACAAAAGAAGCATGAATAGTAAATGCAAAAATAAGAGATGCAAGTGAAAAAGACATTCAAAGAAAATAAAGAAATTGTACAAGAAGGATTTCAGGCTCCAGGGATTGTGAAGCCCAAGTATATGCAGAGTCCTATGAAGGAAACCAAGCCTTAAAAGCAAAAAATGGCACAAAACTTCATTATTTGAATCAATCCAAGTACATCCCTGCTAGAAATGAAAGTGGAGCTACTAAATAACAAGTTTTTTACAAAAGAAGACTAAAATATACATACCCCTAGAGGAAAATTCGAATTGGTACTTATAAAAATAGATGAGTAAGCATTCTCTTTGAAAGGAGGCAACTTTCCCCTACAAAATCCCTCAAAAAGAGGATTTGGTTCCTAACACTAGGAATCTTCATTAAATGACAGGGAACACATCGCTATATTTTCTCAATTAGTGGATATCCAGTATTTTTCAATAATTTCGTGATATTCAGTTCATTTACTATCCAATCTTGTTCCATCATGTAGTCGGGATAAATTCCCTATATTATCTCATTCAGAATTTACTCCATATTCCCTTAATATTCTGCAAAAATAAATAATATTAGGCACATAATATGGAATTATCTCTAAACCTTCCTATGAACATATTAAAGCTAAAAAAACATTATCAAGTGTAGAAGGAGAGATTTAATATAGCCTTTATGTTCCTAGGAAAAGTTAGATGGGCATTAATTTATGTCTAATTTGGAGGCCCATCAGTAGTCAATAAGCATAGAAATTTGAGAGGATAGAGATGTAAGGCAAAGAAGAAATCTATGGATAGCAAGAATTATTTTGAAATTTTGGAGAATATGGAGGAAGAGTTCTCATTGTTGGAGGAAATAGCCATGGAGTAATTGCCATAGGAAAACACATGTTATAAACATATAGGAAAGAGAAAGTCTTAGGAAGATGATCCTGAGCTAGAATGTTTTCTCAATCTTCCTAGTATTGGAAAAGTCATGCCAATGTTGGAGGATAATCTAGAGTCTTTGAATGAGGATGAAAGATTTCTAGTTCCTGTCATAAAATCTTGGGCTCAACATGACCTAACAGATCTCCCTCCAGATGAAAATGAAATTTATGCACAAGGATAGTTGCGACGGAAGAGTTAGTGAGGCTTGAGAAAAGCTAAAAGTGGAGGTTTTTTTAGATTTGAAGGAGTAAAAGGACAAAGGAAAAGAACCAATGGTTAAGGAGGTTAAATGCAAAGGTAGGAGGACAACAAAGGAAAACCTTCAGACTATCGGTGATTAATTAATCAATTATGTTCAAGTGAAAATAGTCTTGAAGTTCTTTCCTTCTTCTCAATCCATTTTGCAATGAATTTTATTACATTAAATATAAGAGAGGCTAATAGCAGGGGTAAGCAGAGATATCTAAAAGAGAGAATCGATAAGGAGAAATGAGTGTCAGTTCTCCTGCAATAAACTAAGGTGAAGATGGAAAGGTTGAACGAGACAGTTGGAAGTTGTTGGAGGGGCTGTGAGATTATAACTTTAGGCATGAAAGGGAGTGTATGAGGTTTGGCGATCATATGGAACCCTCAAGAGGTGTAATTATAGTTTTTAATAGAGATACATAGAATCATGACTGATAGTTTTAGATTTCTAGGCTCAAAAGAAACTAATTAGTTGTTGGTCGTCTATGGTCCTAATATCCCTACTGAAAAGGGGTCCATCTTAGAAGCTTTGAGGGTGCACACGAGTTTCTTTCATGATAATTTGTGGATAATGGGGGGGAATTTTAATATTATCAAATCATTGGATGAGAAGAAGGGAGGTATCAAAATTTTAGACTCATATTCTACAACATTTGTTGAGTGCATTCAAGATTTGAGATTAGTGGACATTGAGACGAACAATGGCATTTTTACATGAAATAATTGAAGAGGGAGAAAGCACTAGGTCACCTATAGAATAAACATATTTCTAGTATTTGAAGAATTAGTGGAGAAGGATATTGTTATTGAAGCTGCAATCATTCCATGCTTAGGCTCTGATCACTATCCTATATGTCTTGACATACATATAAAAGAAGTACTGAAAAATAGACCATTTAGATTTGAAGGCTTATGACTCGAAGATCCATATTTTGTCAACAAGGTTAGGTACTGGTGGTAAGAAATAATATTGGAAAGGAGAAATAAGATGCATATGTTTTAGTTTAAATTAAAGGAGTTGAAGGCTAAAATTAAGAAGTTGAATAGGGAGGGGTTCAAAAATATTTTGGAGGAAAAACAAAAGTTGGAGATTAAAATGAGGGAGATTCAACAAAGAGTGATCCTTGAAGTGAGAGTGGAATATTTGGTAAAGGAAGAAGGTTCCACTGTCAACAATCTCAAGTAGAGAAGAAAAGAGGAGGAGTTTCTTTGGAGGCAAAATTCGTGAGTCTAGTGGCTGAAAGAAGGGAAGAAAAACACTAGTTTCTTCCATAAGTCCATGGTGAAACAAAAGCATCATAACATGAATTTTTCTCCGTCAGGTAGAAATGGACAAAGGAAACTTATTCATGAGGAGATCGAGGAGGAGATGGTGAATTATTATAAAGACATTTTGCAAGATCCTCCTCTGAACATAAAACAAGCCATAAATAAGATCATCTCTTGCATTCCAAGAATGGTAACTAAGGAGCAGAATGGAGCCTTAATGAGGGAGGTCACTTTAGAGGATGTTGAAGAAGTGGTGGTGATAATACAAAATAAATCCCCTGGCCCAAACATATTCAACTTGGATTTCCTCAAAGCTTGCAGGAGTTTCTTGGGAGTTGAGGTATGTGAAGTTGTGGAGGAATCCAGGAGGTCAAAAAAAGGTTGATCAATGTCTCAATGCTACCTTTTTAACTCTCATTCCTAAAGTAGGTAAAAATGAGGATCTAAGTGAATTTAGACTGATTGTGCTATAAAATGTCATCTATAAGATAATTTCTTTAGTGATTGTGAATATATTGAAGCCTCTTCCTAATATCTTGATAAGCAAGGAGCAAAATGGATTTGTGGAAGAATGCTAGATTTATGAAGGTATGTTGATCAAACTTGATTTCTAGAAAGTCTATGATAGGTTAAGTTGGGATTTCCTTCTTCAAATCTTAGATTCTTATGGCTTCTCTTGGCAATGGAATTCGTGGATCAAATATCTTGTTTCTACTCCTTTTATCTCCATTTTGGTTAATGGATCCTCCTCGTTTCCTTTTAACTTGTCTACGGGTCTCTATCAAAAAGATACTTTGTCTTTGTTTTTGTTTATTTTAGTGGCCAAGCATTTAGGAAGGTTTTTCAAAGATATAGGAACTAGAGGGGTTCTTAAAGGTATTGGAATATTTGGAGAGGACTTCCCCATCTCACATCAACATTTTGTTAATGATGTCTTTTTATTCAGTCTTCCAACTCTTAGAATGGCTAGAGTGATTCACTCTTTGTTGTTTCTTTTCATGGAGGATTTGGCTATGAAGATAAATAAGGATAAGTCAAATATTTTCTTTCTCAATTGCAAACTTTTAGTTCAAAGATAGCTAGAAAGGAATTTCCAGTTCTGGAATGCCTCCCTACCATCCAAGTATCTGGGAATTCCGCTAGTTCTTAACCCAAAGAAATCATCATGCTAGCAAAAGGTCATGGGGATATTAGAAAACAAGATAAATAACTAGGAATTTAGAGCCCTTAACCTAATTGGGAGAGTGGTACTTACTAAATTAGTGTTATAGGCCATCCTGTGCTATCAAATGGTGGTAATGCCAATTTTGAAAGGGTTTCCAAGGAAATAATAGATATATGGAGCAATTTCCTATGGAAAAGGGAAATCAATTCAAATAAATGGGCGTTGATGTCTTGGGAAAAGCTATGCTTACCTAAAAGAGATAGAGGGTTGGGGCTGCTAGATCCTGAAACTGTGAGTGAGGCCTTAGGGGAAAAAATTTGGTGGAGATGGGTGATAGGAGGCAAGGAGATATGGAAAAAAAATATAGGATAGAAAATACATGCCTTTTGCTTCTCAAGATTATCATCTCCAAGGTCTCAACTGCTGACAAGGATCTCCCATTTGGATGTGGACACAAGGAAGTAGAAACCTCATAAGGGATCATTCCTTTTTGGAAGTGATGAAAGGTGAGATGGTTTTTTTTATGGGAGGATTCGTGGAAAAAACTTCCCAGACTAAAAGGCCATCCAGATTGGGAGAAGATAGAAAATTATTCCAATTCAAGGGTAGGTATAAAGGTGGAATACGTTTGGAAGGAATCCCATGACTCTTCGTTTTGGCGAGTTTGGAAATCTAAAGTGGATTGGGGAGATCCTCGGACAAATTTTCCATGGGTAAGATTTAGTAAAGAGCTAATAGAAAGGAAAACTAAAAAATCCCAAGATCAATATAAATTGAGGTGGGGTTATAATCCTATAGGAATGTTTACATTAAAAGAGGCACATTCAGGCCAGCGAGGCATAAGGAGTTGGAGAAGAACCTAATTTGGTTGGTGGTCTAGTCTCGTAACCTTTGGAAAAAGGTGTGTTTCTTCCTCTCACTTCTAGCACACAGGACAGTTTTAGCATGGGAGATAACAAGGAGGAAGGGATTCTCAGACCCCTCCTTTTGTTTTCTATGTCAATCCCAAGAGGAAATTATGGAGCATTTTTTTAGTGTCTGCCATTTTGATGAGGTGGCATGGAGGTCGATATTATTAATATTCATTCAAATGACTTGAAACAAAGAAGAAATGGTGCTTTTTATTAAGCAACGGATCAAGATGAAATTTTTAAACCCCATAGTTAATAGAGCGTGGAAATTGGAGTGTGGTTTCGTCATATGGACTATCTGGAAAGAGAGAAATGAAAGGATGTTTAAGAATAGTTGGAGAAGGTTTGGGGAACTGTGTATTATTATTAAGTATAACATTAGAGAAAGAATTCTTATTACCTCCTGGTCATAATAAGATTGGAAAGAAAACAAAGCGGGTGTAGTCATTTTGAAGAAGCTAGATCTAGAAGAAGGAATGGGAACATTTAGTAAGTTGCATAATCTAGAGATGCTCAGTAGTGTGCTGAGAATATTCTCTCCACCTCTGGTTAGCTTTGTTAAATTAAATTTTGATGGTGTGTTGAAAGGTAACTTGGTACAAGCTGGTTTGGATGGCATATTCAGAGATTGTGACTCCAAATCATTGAGGGTGTACATGCAAAGTTGTGGCTTCACGAGCAACAACGTGGCATAATTTTAGGATCTGGAGCATGATCTCCTTAGTGCAATAAGGGAAGGTTTCAAACCATTGCTCGTGGATAAAGATTCGTCGATTGTAATTCACTGCCTCTAAGGTCTGTTAAGAAAGCCCTAAAATATATGATTGAAAGCTAGAGACTAGAAACCTTAGCTATGTATATTCAAAGTCTGCTTAGATTATTTCAATATATTATTGTTTACCATTCCATAAAATCTGGGAATGACGAGGCAAATATTCTTGCGAGCCCGGGGATCATATTTTGGTAGGTGAGGTGTTAGCCCTTGATTGGGTGGTCTTATGAAGAGGGTAGGGGTGTGGGGCTTCGTGGCCACCACCTTCATTGGAGTAATTGCAATTTAATGAAGGAAGGATGTGCCTTGCGTCTCACATGCATGCCTCCAGTTTGAAGAGGATCTATGTATTGGAAAGAATGGGAGGTTCAATCATTTGAGAATGGTGGAATGAAGGGGAGCCAAGTCTCTCATCACCCTGGTGCCTCTATTTAGAAAAATTCTTTGGTGTTGAGTCTTGGGTTAGAAGGAAGGACTTGGTGCAGCCTGCAAGTAAGAAGTTACTCAGAGCTAATTCATTCCACTATTGGGGGGAGAATGTTGGTGTTTTAGTGCGGGTTTGTGAGGGATCGACAACTTTCTTTTGGATATTTTGGCTGGCATTTAGAGGTGGTAATCCTTATATGCCTATGATGGACTTAATTTGGTTAATTTTTAGTTCCCTACTTGGTGTTTCTATAATTATCGTTTTCTTGGGTTATGCATCTCAGTTGTTATTCACAACTTACATTCTAGGTATTGGGGTCTCTGTCATGTCTGTAATCCCATCTTGGTTTTGGCCTTCGACTCAGTCTTATTTTGGAAGAGAGGCTAATTGGGTCTCACCTCTTGAGGCAGTCTATGTGTTTTTACCTATAATATTGGTCATATGGTGTATGCTAGGTCGGGTTAATGGTCAACGAGCTTGTGGTTTTAGAGTTTTTTAGGTTCTAGTGTGTCGTTTGATTTCTTCAATGGTATAGGAGGTTGGGTCTTGGGTCGAAGAAGCTATGTGCTTACTCATATCTAGTGGGTTATTGACTAAAGCTAGGTCTTGTTTGGTTTTATTGTGACGAAGTATTTTGTTGGTTTCTTAGTTTTGTTGGGCAAGGTTCAAGTTGTCCTTTGTGTCCCTTTATAGGTAGAATAAACCCTTATGAAGAACAACCCTCCCGTGACTCTACAATAACTCTAAGGTAGAGGGGGAGAAGCAAAATGGAAGGAGGCGACAGGTCTTAACTAGGAGACCTGTTAGAAAATTCATGAATTGAAGATAAAAGCAGGTAAAGAGATAAAATATCTCTTAAACTCAAAATTACTTGAAGACATGTCATTATGGGTTCTAGATCCTGGAAACACCAGGGGAAGGCAAAAGAAGTATTTAAACTTAATCGTGCTCCACTAGCAAATGAAAATTCTTCTGGTGCTCGTGTTGAGGGACAAGAAGGTAGAAAAATATAATATAGTCACATATATTGATGATGTGAAGAGAATGTTGAGGAACCTAAGGTTTTGTGTGTAAAAGATTGAGGCACGACTAATGCACGTCAAGTGCCACATAGCTTGTGATTATGATGGGGGAGAGCAACTGGACTTTCCTAGCTTTAGAGCTCGGACCCCAACAAATATCTCTTCCATGGAAAATTTTAGGGGCTAATGTTCGCCCAGTGGGCTAATTTTCCATGATTTTTCCACAAAAAAGATTCGCCAATTTCCAATTTTATAAAAGACGATTCGCCCAAATTTTAGAATATAAAATTATTTTACCTTAAAAATCGCTAACATTATATAGAGACTATATATAAAATAATTATAAATTTGAATAATTTTACAAATATATCAATAAACATTTATAATTTGCATATTAGGGATTAGTGAGATTCGCCAATGTTTTAAACTTCAAGAAAATTTTCCATCCTTAAAATTTTCCTTCTCTTCTTTGGAAAATGAATTAACATGTGGTGGTGGTGGTGGGTTTCTTCTTGGCCTATCACGATGTCTGTTTTGTTCTATTCAAGGCCAAGTGTTGGCTCTTCCTTCCAACAAATAATGACGACATATATGGTTCATGACCATGTGCTTCTAAGTTTTCTTGTGATCCCAGGTCTCAGATCTTGTGTTTGATTTTTGTTCTTGAGGCATGTTGGAGTTTGTATGATGTTTTTTGGCTGGAAGATGTGTGTATGGGGCGTACGAGCGACTTCTTCTTGTGTTGGATAATGTTGAATTCTCCTTGTTGGATGATGGTTAATTCTTTTAGTGTATGGTTTGCCACTCTATGTTTATTTATGTGTTGGCAATGTTGGGCATATAACTTGTGCTTTGGCCTCTCTTCTTGGTCCTTGGTCCTGAGTTTTGATGGCTTCCCGATCGATATCTATAACTATGGTCTATGTGTCAAGTGTCATCAACTTATAGTAAAGTCATATGGGGTCAGAGGTTGACATTTGCTTCCTCCCTCAAAGATCGTATCTTTGATTTCTAAAGGTAATATGAAGTATTTTAATTTAGAAAAAAAATGTGAATATGTAGCATTATTATTTCATGTTACATAATAATAAAATTTTACTTCTGTAAAGTTATACAATTTTGTAATACTCAAAGTTTAATTAGCCATGGTTAAAGCACCCCTGCTGAGTCATTGGCCCTTTGTCATGAGCACGAGCATGGGTTCAATTCTCCTTGGGTCCATCGTGGTCCATCATAGTCATGCTGAGCCATTAACCCTTTGTCATGAGCACGAGTTCAATTCTCCTTGAGTCCATTATGGTCCATCATGGTTAGGCTCTGAAAATAGAATTGACACCCTTGTAAATTAATTCTAACAAAAAAGCCCTCAAATTTAATCATTATTTTTGGCTCTCTTTTTAATTTTTAGCCTTTTATTAAATTGTTTTTGTCCTTCATAAAATTTATATGAATTTGGAAATATCAAATTATGATATCCATATAAATTAAAGATTATGAATTGTAAATTATTCATATAAAAAATATAAAAGTTCTTTTACTTTTAAAATATATATACATATAGATGATTATTTCACACAAAATTTTTCATTACCGAAACTCCTTAAGTCAATGGACGGAAAAAGTAGGACGCAAGATGAAATGACACTGAACACGACAGTTGCAACATATACACCAGAAATGGGACTTCAATTTCAACGTTTCCATATTTCTTCAAGATTCAATCAATTTTTGAAAATGTTACTAACATAAATAGCCGAATTCATGAATCCAATCTACGTGATGTACGGCGTCGTGGATGTCGACCCTCCAATGACCATCCGCCACTATAGAGCTGTGAATGTACTGCATATTGTTTTGATCATAACCCATACATTGAGACTTTTTTGTTTCTACTCCCATGTTGAACTCTTCCAGTTCAGAATCTGTCATGAAAGAGTTCACAGGAGCGAGCAGATTACAGTCGGCAGACAGTAGCTCGTTCAAATCACATAAACTTTTGGCTATTGTGGCTGGATTGCCTGCAAACTGATCGCAATGTGGGGATTGCTGGTCCGCTGAATTAAAATTTGTTTCTATCAGATTAACATCTCCCAGATTCGCAACGGCTGTGCCCTCTGAATGATCTTCTGCGATCAGATCCTCCACAGGTGGGTCACAAAATGACACGGAGGAATTCGCATTTTCTTGATTGGTAAAAAAATTGAAGGAATGATCTGAACATGTGCAGTTACTGATGACAGAACTGTTGAAAGCATTTGGATTCACCATTTCGGTATGCATCACCGCAGTTTTTATTCTGACAGGTGTGGGTTTGATCGCGTCAATTTTTAACGTTTTCTTTCTTTGAGATTCCTGGATTGGTGGCACCTTCTTTTGCAGATGGAAGTTCCAGTGGTTCTTGATTTCGTTGTCTGTCCGCCCAGGTAACCGTCCTGCTATCAGCGACCACCTTCATTGTAATATGGGTCACAAATCAGCATTCAAATATATTTTGGAATCTCATAAAGTAATTTTTAAAATAATTTCTATCAAATTCCAAAATATTCTTTAAATGAACAAATTTATATTCAAATTTCAAATCACACCATGACTCCACATACCGATTGCCAAGAAGGCGATGCATCCGAATAATAATGTCCTCCTCATCGATGGAAATATTACCACGTTTAACGTCTGGGCGAAGATAGTTGATCCAACGTAATCTACAACTCTTTCCACAGCGCTGAATACCTGCAAAAATATAATCTCTACGCTTATTTAACCCATCAATACCTATTTAAGTATGTATCAATACACTAAAGTATGTATCAATACACTACTCCTACAGATTTGTTTTAATAAACTCACCTGCTTTTGGGGGGAGATCTCTCCATCTTCCAGGGCCATGAATTCTAATGTAGTCGCACAGAATCATATCCTCCTCGGGCTTCCAGGGCCCCTGATTAAGCCCTTGTTTTGAGCAGCAAGGAGCTCTACCCATCTTAGATATATTCTCTCTGCAGCTCCACAGCTGGCTATCTGCTCACCTGGTGGTCGCCTGATCGTTTATCTTTTGTTGGGCCTTTGACTATATATTGAAAACAGAATTAGCTTCCCTGACCGCACAGGTTACTGCGTAAATCTTCGGCTATTGAAGAGCAGCACGTGATCCATAATTTTTTTTTATATGATTGAAGGGTGACCAAAAACAAATCCATTGAATTTGCACCCAAAAAAATAAATACATTTCAAAACGTGAACTCAAATTTAATGAATTGAAATGGTCGACCGCTCTCTCGGCGGCTTAAGAAATACGGAGAGCATCTATCTTACATTTGGAGCACACCTCTGGGTTCAATTTAAAACGGCGGTCGAGTGATATGAGCCGGCTAAACGAATTTGATATGTTATTCTGTAATTTTGGAACATACTTCAAAGAGAATATAGTCAAAAGTATTGAATTTTTGAATGTTTAACTCATGATTTTTGCATTAATAATATACATTCGTTGAATACTTGTAACATATTAAATTAATGAGTGGATTACGAAGGTGTAAAATGTGTATAATTAAAATAAATAAACTTTTAAAATAGTATAAGAAAATTAAATTATCCCAGTTTGACAGCTCCTCCCCTTACGTTGATCAACCTTCTTCTCATTCGTTCTCCCGTCGTCCTTCTTCTCATTCGTTCTCTCGTCGTCACACCCCCGTCGTGCTTCCTTTCCCTCGCGGCAAGGGCCAGCCCGGAGGGAGTGTTCGGAAAGCATTGTGCAGGTCTATTTTATATGGCTATCAAGCTTGCAGCTAAACGAATATTTAATGTCTGATGGCAGGCTCGTTAACCCTTTCCCTCGCTTTCTCTGATCCCTAGGATTTCTCCCATTCGTTCCCACGTCCCTCACTCCATTCGTGGTCCCTTGCTCTAATCCCGAGGTTTCTTCACCTGTCGAGGTCTGCGTACTAGGCCCTTGTTTCCCCTCCATCATCGTTAATGCTGGGTGGATTGGGCACCCTCTAATTCTTGTTCCCAAAATGATGTCCCTATTCCATTGGCAACAATAGTGGGTTATCCCCATCTCTTAATAAAAGAGTTGTTAACAACTACATCTTTAATTTTGATCCGCGTGAATATCCTCTTTTGTAAAAAGGATTAAATTCTGTCGTTGTCCCGAGACAAATTTCAGTCGAAAAAGTTATTTGTGAGGTTGAATTTGATATTAGGAACTTAACATGAAAGACGTTAGTAGACAAAGATTACATGGCTATTTTTAGAAGGGTTAAATCTTTTAAGAGCAACATCAACAATCCAGAGTTTGAAGATCTTAAGGCTTTAAATAATAACAATGACATTGTTATTCTTAAAGCTTACAAGTGTGGGTCGGTTGTTATTTTAGATAGGAATGATTATTGTAGAAAAATGTTAGAACACCTTTATAATAGTGGTAGTTACAAAAAACTAAGTAAAAAGCCCCTAAAAGTGTCTCTAAAGCTATTGCTTTAGCTATTAATCCTAGTAGTATTGTAAAATCAATAAGCCATAAACTTATTGAGAGCAACCCTATTACTCCTATGATCTATGCGCTTCACAAGATCCATAAGGAGGGTACCCCTTAGACCCATTGTCAATACAATAGGAGGGCATATTTATCTCCTTGCAATATTTAGCCAGGAAACTTAAACTCCTTGTTGGCCTTATGAAATCATTTGTTAAAGGCTAACCCTCTTTTGTCAATGAATTAAAGGGTATTAAGTTTGATCTTAGTTATATTCTTGTAAGTTTTGACATGGTTTCCCTTGACACCAATATCCCTATTAATGAGTTTGTTGAGTTTATTAATTGGATTAATAATCCAGACTCTGCAAAATTGGTTGACATTTGTCCCACCTCAACCTTTTTTAGCTTCGAATGTGAATTCCATCAATAAACTTGCAAAGTTGCTATGACTTCTTCGCCTTCCCTAGTGGTGGCTAACCTGTTTACAGAAGACTTTGAGTCAAGGCACTGACTTCAGCTCCATTCAGACCTAAATTTTAGAAGAGGTTTGTAGACGATACCTTCAACATCTATCCTCACGGGCGTGGAAAGTTAGATATCTTTTTTCATCATCTTAACAATCAATAAAACTTCATCAAGTTTATAATGGAGTTTGAGGTCAGTTGTAGCCTGCCTTTCCTTGATGTTCTTATCTCGAAAAAAGACGTTGGTTCTTTTTCTCACTCGGTCATTAGGAAGAAGACTCCACGGGGGCTTCATTGGGGGAGCAATACCATAACACGTGCATTCATATTGGGGGATATATATTGAGGAAAAAAATAACTAATATATTGAGAATATATTAGGGGATAAAGTGTTTTTATATTAGCACATATAAAAAATTGAGCTCAAAATTAATGAAAAATTTTAAAGGGTTATAAAAATGTTAATGAAAAAATGGATACCTACAATATCCAGTGAGAGTAGGGGTTTTTTAAGTTGGGAAAGTGTATTGGGTTTGTATTGGTAGGGGGTTAAATAATGTGTTTTTTTAGAGGTGTTTTCCAATATGTAGCCATATTAGGAGTATTGTTTAATATTCCACTAACGGACATGATATGTCAGAGGTTCATTGAGTGAAGCCCTCATGGAAGACTCACACTAAGAAATATCTTCATGCAAGCTCTCATCATTACTCTACTAAAAATTTGGGAGTTTGCAACACATTATCTACTCGAGCTTTGAGGGCTTCAGGCGAAAGTCACCTGGATAATGAGAAATCCCATCCCCTTAAAGTGTTTGAGAATAATGGATATAATAAACACCAAAGTCTCAAGGCCTTTTTAAAAGTGAATAATGGGCCTAGAATAAGGAAATAGTCCAATGATCTTGTTAACAATGTTCAACGCCAATTTATCCAAGGGACCACCCATAAAATTGTTTGAATCCTCAAAAACATAAAGCATCTTGCACCTTCAGGCCCTTGAATACCATTCGTATCTCCCTGAGGTCTGTCAAAGACCTATTGGACCCTAAGAACATAAAGCTTATTTATGAAATACCATGTTCATCTAGGACCGCTACGTTGGAGAAATCGACCACTCCATAAATCAAAGGATTCAGGAGCATGCAATCGACATCAAATATTGTAGGACTTGGTCCTTGGCCTTAATTGAACATGTTGGCAAGACGAAGCAACAAAATTGTATAAAACATGTTGAAAAATCTAGGGCGTTAGGATTAGCTGATTTCTCTTCAAGACGATGACCACTTGTGAATTATTTTTACTTTTTTAGATTAGGTTCTTCTCTTTGTTTAGATTATTATAGTTTTCTTCATCATCGAACAATTACGAAAGCATAAACAATAAGGAGACAAGAGACACAGAATGTAGGTGATCAACTAGGGCCAAAACCTTTCCAATTTGAGAGGAAAAACCAAAATGAATTCTTCTTCTTATAAAGGCTTCAATTGACAAATACCAAGACCAAGACCCTTGACACAACAACCTCTCCAAGACCAATTCACAAGCCTTCTAATTTTGACTCCTTCTTCCTTAAGCCAACGATGGTCAAACTTCCTCCTTCTCCCACTATCTTGGCTATCCTTCAGATTTCGAATCCCTTGGTTCAGATCTGCGACTCTCGTCCCTTCTCCAGAAACCATAGTTGCAACATGAGAGAGAGAGACTAACACCTTGATTCCCTTCGCTAGGATGTAGTCTTCCCTTTCTGTAATTTGACTTGCGTTATTGACTTGTTTTTCACCGTAATTCAGTCTTCTAAGTTGACTGTGAGGACTTCGGCTTCATGCAGTAGATGACACCTATTTTCCACATGTGTGAAGGACATCTTTCCCAAAAAGACATCAATACACTTTGACTCCTTGAATTCCTTCTCCTTTCTTAATGTGAGGCTTCTTTTCCTCGGTTTCTCACACCTTCTCTTCTATTTCAGATCCTTGATTGAGTTTTGTTATAAGTAAGGCCGAGCTTCCATTTATATAGTGGTTTGTCCATCAAAATAATCTGACTTCTACTTGTGGCAAGGCCGACATGAATTTCCATAATCATCCATGGGCCGACTTCAAGGATAGCTTGTGACATGGTATTGGAGGCTTAACATATTTTCTTTTACAATGATTTACATTCCCAAATGGAACTTCAATCCTTGACATTGACTTTACTAGACTTTATGACTTGATGATCAATCTAATAGCTTATAGTGGGAGCTTCAACTAAAAATAAAATTCGTTGATAATGAAACCCATGATTCAAGAATTACAAAAATAATTTTATTTTTGTCTTTACATCAATTACATAAAATTACAAAATTCATTATGAAGATCGAACCTAGTTACATTTTTCAGCACTCCCTCTTAACTAGGGAGGTATTCATAATCCATAAAAGGTACTTGAACATTCTCATTCTGAAGAATTCTTATAAGAAGAGTAAGATTGGTAACCCATTTGTATAGCATCATATCATCCAACATTGTCACATAGAAAGGACTTGACTAAAAACTCTATCTATCCACAAGATTATAGCACAATGCTGGTGAGACGAATGATTTATTGACACCTTCATCATTGTCTCTCTTGGAACATACCCCACCTGGGTTCTCTTAGAGTGTATTCCCAGTCCTCAAAGAATATCATTCCTCCATGAATTACTCTTACCTTGGGTTCCCTACCACATCCTTAAAGGGTATCAGATGTCAGATGCTTACCTAATCCTCCATTCTATCTTTCCAGGTGAAGACAAAAATGATGTGTTTATATCTCCTCATGGCCTTCACTAAGACTTATGATTATTAGTCCTTGCATAGTGCATGACACATGAAGTACATAACCATATTTGTCACTCCATATTAGGCACGAATGACCAACCCATTCCATAAAAAGGAATGTACCCAAGATCCCTCTTAATCATGGACTTGTCCAAGATCCCTCTTGACCAAGGACTTTCTTCGAGCAACTGTTTAGGTAGAGATCATGGGACAGCCAACTCCTTGTAGAACTCCTTCCTTTGATGTCATTAATTTCTTCTTTGTTTTAGAGTCTACATCTTTCGGGACTTCTTCTCAAGGAATAGGTCATCCATCACATTCATCCATGAGTTAGACATGTCATTATTCCTTGCATTGTAAATTGATCCATTAGTCCATATCTGGTCCTCCTTCATGCCATGATGCCTTCTTCATGCCATGTTCCTTAAGAATATTTCATCCTGCTACATGGGCATCAGTTGCAGAAGACATCTACAACTCTTTCCTTAGCATCCCTGCATAAGCCCATCCAGATATTATTTAAAATAATAAATGAACATTAAATCAAAGTTACCTTTGTGATGGCGTTTCATCATGAAATATTCCTATGACCATCAACATCCTACATGCATATTGACACATCTCCAAAGTATATATTATATGAAGGGTCTCTTTCGTTTTTAGAATTCATCGGGGTTTTCATATCTTTCGTGGAGATATCATAGTAAAACATTTTAGTCCTTGGATGTCGATTGCCTCTTCCATAATTTCATATTTCATGATCTCTTCCTTTCTTTTTTCACATATTTCTTTTCCAGGAACTTCCAATCAGAGTTCCTCCAATTTTTGTCAACAACCTCATATTTCACATGAGGACATATAATTTCGATTTCATCTAGTCAATGTGTGACCCATGCCTTCCTGCATCCTTTCAAAAGAGGATATCCTATCTTTTGATCATGCTCTCAAGATAATGAATTTATCCATGTTACCTACAACCATATGACATGACTCTATTTTATGAAATACAAGCATATATACCTTATTATCCTTTTGGGTCATCTAGAATTCTTTTAGTAGCTTCCTTGATTGAAAGAACTTCAATTCCTTGATCCATTTCACTTCTTTCAATATCACACCATCATTCCATGAATCCCATATAGGTTGGTATTTCTGCTGAGACACTTTTTTCTTCTAGTAGGTGAACCTTCCTATGAAGATTCCAACGAAGGATCTTGAAATTATCCTTTTGAATGATGTATGATGAGCTCTGTGCTAGATGACTTTATTTTTCCCATAAGTACTATGACTTTACCAAGAGCTACATATTTCTATAGATGACAACCATAGACTTCTATTTCAGCTATCTTTCATGCTTCTTTATGATGATGTCATGAGCTTTTGATTTCAATTGTATGCTTTTATGATGCCATATTCTAACATGATGCAACCTATCATGCTTCTGATGATTCCTGCCATGATAGTTATATTTTACAACATAAGCTTGAAAATAACTTAGGTGAGGAGGAGCTATATTAACAATAATAAATATCTTATACTTCCTCCATCTTGAATTTCTTATTTTTAGCTTCCTCCACTTCTTCAGTGATGTGGGATTCTTCCCTTCTTAAGCTTAGGATTGTCTCTCTTGAATTTCCCATATCCTTGACATCCATAGCATAAGATATGTGACATATTGATATTTTTTTTTTGAGGACCAACCTTGCCAAATATCCCTTTGCTTCCTAACATGAAAGCAAATGTTTGACCTTGCTCATTTGATCATGTATCCGTTTTTTCCTTCAACTTTTTTTCTTTAATCTTGCATAGTGACCACAAATTATTGAATGGGATAGATTTATCCTCTTCATAGGCCTTTGATACAAGGTTTCATTATTCATCAGTTAGAGCATTTTAAACAATGATCATCATTTCTTTATTGGATATCATCTCTCCTATATCTTGAATTTTATTCCTTATTAGAGATGCTCTTGTGAGGCATGTACATATCCCTTCATCCCATTATGCTTTCAATTTGCATAGATCAGATCTTAGTGATATGATTTTTCTTGTCATGCTTCAAAGAATAGTTCTACTAGATTACCATATATACCTTTTGATGTCTCCAACTCTTCTATTTAGGGGACGATGGAATCCTTGATGGAATCTATAAGAATCCTTTGAGCCCTTAGATACTTTTTCATATATTTAGACAGTGCTTTCCCTTCAGATGGTTTGGAGACTTTTCCATTGACATGATCAATAACTTCATTTTCCTTGAGGACTAATTCTATCCTCCTTTTCTATGCAAGTGAGTTTGATGACCCAACCAACTTGTTGTTCTCCTTGCAAAATGAATTCATTTTAATAGATTTAATTATAGAAATAAAGATACTTACTTGTCAAGTGAATATGAACTCTTTAAATTGATCGCTTTGTTGATGATGATTGATGAGTTCTTGATGATGTCTTGATAGTTCTTGGATGATCTTCTTCAAGGATAAGGATTTTCTTTTGAGATAAAACCCTTTGCTTCAAAGAGAGGGAGATTTCCTTGATATCTTTGATGATGACAACACCCTTGATCTAGCTACCCTTGGATGAGTAGTCTTAAAGATGCTTCAAATCCAAGTCCTTCATTTATTGAGTAGAGATAGGGTCTTTGAGGTCCTTTTCTTTTATGATGACTTGAGCGAAGATCCCAAGACATCTTTTGGTGAAGACTTCTTCTTTGATATAGGGTTTTGACACTTCCTTGTATATATTGACTTTAAAATGTTTTTTGGATGATATGATATTCTAGATATGTTATGATTCATTTCTAAAGTTTCAGTCCTTGAATGCTTTAGTGTCCCTTTTTGAGATTCCCTTCCTTGATTTGTTACCTTAGCTATGATACCATGTTGAGAAATCTAGGGCATTACGATTAGGTGATTTATTCTCATGACGATAAATGCTTGTGAATGAGTTTTACTTATTTAGATTATGTCTTCTTGTTGTTTAGAATATTATAGTTTTATTCATCATCAAACATTTACCAAATCATAAACGATAAGGAGATAAGAGACACAAATTGTAGGAGATCAACCAGGGCCAAACCTCTCCAATTTGAGAGGAAATCCAAAAATAAATTCTTCTTCTTATAGAGACTTCAATTGACGAATACCAATACCAAGACCCTTGACACAAAAATCTCTCCAAGACCAAGATAGAAGCCTTCTGAATTTGACTCCTTCTTCCTTGAGTCAAGTATGGTAAAACTTCCTCCTTCTCCCACTATCTCATCTATCTTTTATATTTTAGTACCTTGGTTCAAATATGCAACTCTCGACCCTTCCTCAGAAACCCTAGCTGCAGAATGAGAGAGAGATTACCACCTTGATTCCCTTCGCTAGGATGTAGTCTTCCCTTTCTAAAATTTAGCTTGTAATATTGACTTATTTTTCTCCTTAAGTCTTCTAAGTTGAATGTGATTAATTTGACTCCTACAGTAGATGACACCTATTTTTCCACACGTGTGAAGGATATCTTTTCTAAAAATAGATCAATACACTTCATCTCCTTGACTTCCTTCTCCTTGTTTGATGTGAGGCTTCTTCTCCTAGGTTTCCCACAACTTCTCTTCTATTACAGATCCTTGATCAAGTTGTGTTCTAAGTGGGGCTGATCTGCCCTATATAGTGGTTTGTCCATCAAAATAAGATGAATTCTACTTGTGACAATGCCAACATGCCTTTCTAGAATCATCCATAGGCCGACTTCATGGATATATTATGACATGGTCTTGGAAGGTTAACATATTTTCTTTCACAATGAATTACATGTCCAAATGGGTCTTCAATACTTGACATTGACTTTATTATACTTTATGAATTGTTGATCAACCTAATAGCTCACAATGGGAGCTTGAACTAAAAAAAAAATTGTTGATGATGAAACCCATGATTCAAGCATTACAAAATAACTTTATTTTCTTTTTTACATCCATTACATAAAATTACAAATGTCATTATGAAGACTAAACCTAGAACTACATTTTTCAACAAAACGGTCCCAGACCATTGCCATGATTGATCATTTCCATCGTCGAAAATTTAGAGGTGCCACTGAAATCGAGAGTAGGCTAAGTACTCTAAATAGAGACGATCGATGAAAAAAATAACAATTTTTGTATCTCAACCCTTTCCTTGTCAGTGTCTTTTGGTCATTTGGAGTTCATGGCTTTGATTTGCTTCCTTTATTTTTGCTTTCTCTTTCCTTTACCCTTATGCATAATTCTTATTTTTTTTCTTTTAAATAATTCTCTTATTCCCCCCTTTTAATTTTCTAATTATTGCGCCAAGAGACACTCTAAAACATAGTATGGGGGAGATGTGTAGGGAGTAAATGTTAGATAGGTAGGTGTTATATGTGTAGGCATTACTTGTTAGATGTGTAAGGGTTAAATATGTAAATATTTTATAAATATAGACTCATAAGTATATATATGTTATGTTATGTAAAAAATTGACTTGGCCAAATTACATAAAAAAATAAATTAATAAAATAAAAGAATTAATAATAAATAATTAAAATAAAATAAAATAATAAAATAAAAGGATTAATAATAAATAATTGAAATAAAATTGAAATAAAATAGTAAATTTACCGATTGAGGATTTTGGGCACCAAGTTTTCACAACCCATGGTTTTTCCCATGATATTTTTTGCTAATGGTGAAATTAAAACAAAAGAATAAAATTAAAATACAATTTAAAAAATAAAAGAATAAAATTAAAATACAATTTTAAAAAATGAAAAATTAATGTCAAGTCCCACTAACCTCGTTAGCAAGGCGACCAAGGATAAACCCTCACTGGGGGTGGTTGTGCTTTATGCTAAGGGGAGGAGACATGCTAAAAAATCCAGTCAACATAGGATTGGTTCGGCTCTGGTCGAGTGCGATCCTCGGGTAACTTTGATAGATTAGATGCCCCTGTGCCACAACTCCTCAAGTCACAAGTCAAGCATAGAAGATCACAGACAACTTGACAAACACAAAAAACGAAAAATTAAAAATTAAAATTAAAATAAAATAAAGATAAAATGGTAAATTTATGGATGGAGGTTTTTGAGCTCCAGGTTTTCACAACCCATGTTTTTTCCATGGTATTCTTCTCTAATGGTCAAATTACATAAAAAATAATATAAAAATTTAAAAATAAAAATTATTAATTATTAATTAAAATAAAATTGAGATAAAATAGTAAATTTATAGATAAATATTTTTGCACTCTAGATTTTCACAACCATAGTTTTTTCCATGGTATTCTTCCATGATTGCACTGAGAGGCTCTCTAGCCCTATATGGAGGAGATGTTGTAAGGTTATGTTATGTTATGTGATGTTATGTAAACATTTTTGACTAGGTCAAATTACATAAAAGTAAAAATAAAATAAATTTACAAAAGAAATAAAGTAGAAAAAAATTAATAATTATAATTACTAAGTTTTTACTAGGTCAAATTACATAAAAATAAAATAAATAAATAAATAAATTATAATTATAATTATAAATTATTAATAATTAAAAGAACCTAGATCCACGTTAACTCTGGATCTACCAAAGGTTGAGAGGGATCAAATCTCAAGTGAAAACCTCTTTGAGAGTGAAAAGGTATTTGATCCCTCCCGGTACCCTATAGATCCATATTTAAGATGGATTTATGCTAGTGTAGCTTGTTTAAAGGTATTCTTCGCTAATGTGAGACATTTATTGCAACAAGATAATTCAACTAGATCAAAGTAAATATTGACTCATAAGTTTATGTATATTATGTTATGTTATGTAAACATTTTGACTTGGTTAAACCATGTAAAAAAATAAAATTTAAATAAAATAAAATAATTAATAATTAATAATTAAAATAAATGGTTCTTCGGCTCTAGATTTTCACAACCCATGATGTTATTCTTTAATTTTTTCATATATATATATATATATATATATATATATATATATATATATATATATATATATATATATATATATAGATATGAAAAAATTAAAATGTAAAATGAAATAAAAAATAAATAAAATTGAGATAAAATAGTAAATTTACGGATAGATGTTTTTGGGCTCTAGGTTTTCACAACCCATGGTTTTTCCTAGGGTATGATTCTATAATAGTCAAAATAATAATAATAATAAAATATAATAAAAAATTAATAATGAAAATAAAATTGAGATAAAATAGTAAATTTATGGATGGAGGTTTTTGGGCTTTAGATTTTCACAACCCATGGTTTTTCCCATGGTATTCTTCTCTAATGTAGTTTACTAATCTTGGCTAGTGTGAGAGATTCATTCCAACAAAACATTTTAGCTATATCAAAGTAAATCCTAATTTCCACCACAAATATCTAAACCCTGAGCAATTTTCATATCTGATTTGTCAAAGAAAACTTTCAATATAGACAAACTACACAATGAATTTATATTTTTTTGAATGTTTATATTCCTGGTAAAACTTGGGAAAAACAATGCTGCTCACTTTATTACATAGCATTCAAAGATCATATTTTTATGTGTTATTCAAGGGTAGCTAACAAGGTCAGATGCAAGGAGAAGAAAGAAACATGCTAAGAAATGCATATGAAGAATAAGGGAAGGATTGAATGTTGTTTCCAAATTAGATTGGTGATGATTTATTACTACTGCATTTTATTTTGTAAATATTGATTGTAAATTCCTAATGAAAGGAGTGAGCATACCCACAAGGGTAGTATACTCAAGTCATGATTTAAGTATCAAATTATGCATTGACAATAGGTATCATTAATTGGTATCAAGTGTTTATGTAGAATCAATTAATGTTAGCATGTTTTTCTATTGGAAATTGGTATCAGGCATTAGATTTGTGGTGAAAGGAGTGTAATCAAAGGATGAGAACACTAAGTTATCAAGTGATCAACAATTGCTATTAGTGGCATCAATTCAGCAATTGGTATCAAAGGTACTATCATTTGGTATTTATAATCATTAGACTCATTTTCAAAGTATGGTTTTCATGTTGTCTGTAATTCCAAGTGTTGGTAAGAAAGTACTAGTTTATGTGGTTGATCCTTGGTGATTCAAATGTATCATGGTGAGTCTTCTATCATTAGAATTATGCCAGGTGGAATACTAGTTGGGTTGCTAGTTTAGGCATGCATCGATGAGTGTCCCTCTATGTTTGTAGAGAAATCACTTCTAAGTGTTGTTCATTAGTTGACAAATTTATGGTGGCATGCATAGGAAAGTTTTTTCTTGTTGCTAGAGGTTAGGTGTATGTGTCTATATAAGCACTTTTATGAATGTAATCCTAGATGAGACTCAAACCAGTAGGAATTTTTTTTCTCATTGCTCAGTTGCACAAACTAGTGTTGTTATAAGAAGAGATCCCTCTTAACTACTTGAGATAGAGAGTGGGAGTAATTAGTCCCTTCCTAACAACTTAATCTTCTTCAGAAGATAGAGAGGAGGCTTCTTGGATCAGATGAGAGGTACATGAGGTTTTAGCCATAAGAAGAAGTAGTTGGTAGGTTCATAGGATTAGAATAACAAAGGGTGATTGTTGACATGTGAATCATGTTAGTATCTTTTCCATTGATGTAAAATGGGGAGAAATTTATGCTAGAAAGAATATGGCATTAGGGAGAATGGCCTCAAGAAAAACACCAGGAGAAGCATTCACAAAGAAGAAGAGACAAGAGAAGTACACTTATCGTTTCTTGATAAATGGTGAATCATTGGTGATGATGTTTTGTTTTTTCAGGGTGTTGACATGAATGCCATAGGGTGAGTTTGTTGGAAATATGTTGTCATTGATGGCAAAGGCAAAGCATGGAAACTGCAGTGCATTGATGATGGTGTTTTCATTGTTGGAAAATGGAAAGGATGCTTCAGAAGATCAAGTTCCAAGCACAAGAAGAAGGATGAATAACAACAGGGATGAGAATGGTTTAGAATATTTGGAACCATTTATAGTGTAGTAGACCTTGCCATATGCATATGGAACCCACCTAGTTGGGAAGAGATAGGAAAAATCTTTCTAGTGGTGTGTGGAAGTTCAGAAATGGCCTCCTTATTTCAAAGATAGAGCCAATCAAAGATGCAATACTCCCAATGTCAAAATAACAAAGTTAGAGGTGGATGGAGACCCTTTTGGTGTATGGTTAAGGTTGGTAGTATTTCCAAAATCAACATAATATTAGTAGAGAGGATAAAATAGGATCAGGATAACATGGATGAAAAGCTTAGTAGCAGATAATGTGATTATTGATCACAGGTAGATCCCACCTTATATAATTAACCCGGTAGATTTGATATATATTTTAAACAAAATGAGTGTGATGACACCATCCCGGTGGAGGCATCTTAGCATATGTATCCCAAAGGTTTGTAAAGGGTGCACAAATTTAAAGTGTTAGGATGCAATAGAAGAGCTGAATAGGAGCAACAGTGGCATAGCATAAGCTTAACCATTGGTGGAAGGCTTAAGCGAGAGGCCCCCACATTGGCAGCAGAGCCTGTTGAATCTAGCTAAGAAAGAATGCAAGGAAGCAAGCAGAGGAGTGTCAGCCTAAAGAGGGTTTGAATAGGAATAAGAGGGAAGTCATTTAAATTTTTTATAAAGGAAATATGGTTCAAAACAATGCCACGAGACACTTATCTCACCTCTCTTATAACACACAATGATATCCAATGAAAAAGGCATCTGGAGGACCCCACAAGACAGCTAAGCCTATAAGGAAGACCATGAAATATTATAAAGGGGCACAATATTAGTACTCTAGGTAAGAGAATGTGGTTCTATGTTCAACAAAAGAAGACCAAGGACATGGAGGTTTTGCAAAGGAAAATAAGCCCTTGTACACTTAAAAAGAGTTTAACGCTTGAAGGTTTGAGCAATGACCACAACATTGACTCCTATGGCGTGGAAAGCAGATAGGTGCCAATGAAAGGGTCTTAAGGTAAAAATTAATGGATTTGGTAGTGCACTATTTAATAAAATAAAAAGGGGACATGGCATTAGGTTTGGCAATGTAGTTATAATTGACATAAATATTTGTTAAAATGCATTAAGGCCTATATTAAAAGGCTTCAGGTCATAACCAAAGGCCTTTGATGAATAAGTTAGCAACAACATATTAAAAGGCCTTTGGGCCTATGATAAAGTGCGTGGAAAATTGGATGGAATGAGTCAACAACTATAAATGGTGGAACTCTATGGATTAAAGAGTTTGGGCCATAATCAAAGTTCGTGGATGAAGGAATTGGAAGCTTTTGGAGTTTGGAAGTTAGGCCTGTTGAGAAATCTAGGGCATTAAGATTAGGAGATTTATCTTTGATTATAAATTCTTGTGAATGGATTTTATTTATTTATATTAGGATATTCTCTTTACTTAGATTATTATAGTGACCTTCTTCATCAAACAGTTACCAAATCATAAACAATAAAGATACAAGAGACATTGAATGTAGGCAATCAACCAAGGCCAAAACCACTCCAACTTGAGAGGAAAACCCAAACAAATTCTTCTTCTTATAGAGACTTCAATTGATGAATACCAAGACTAGGACCCTTGGCCTATTCACCTCTCCAAGACCAAGTCACACAGATTCCTCCTCTTCTTTTAGTCAATGATGGTTAAACTACTGACTTCTCCCTCCTTCTTGGCTATCCTTCAAATCTCAACTTATTAGATCACACCTCTAACCCTTAGATTCTTCAAGAACCCTAGTTGCAACATATGTGATGGATGTAGATCAACTTTTGTATCTTTTTAATACTTCTCTTTGATGGTGAGACTTTTTATTCAACTCAGTTTCATGAAAGACTTATTCTTCTTCCTTGATCCAGTCATTTAGGACAACTGTAACAACTAGGCTTCCTGAAGCAACAAAAAATACTTCTCTTCTTTGCACGTGTGGGAGGAATCAACCAAAACATACCCAAACCAAATCAATATACTTTGACTCCTTAACTTCCTTCTCTTCACTTGATGTGAGGCTCCTTGTCCTATGTTTCTCGCACATTTTCTTGTATTTCAGATCCTTGACTGAATCTCTTCAAATGGAGGTTGAGCTTCCCTATATATAGTGGGTTGTCTCTCAAAATAGGTTGACTCCACCTTGTACGTGGGCCGACATACTTGTCTAGAAACATCTTCATCCTTTTAGAATGTCGACATGAGTAATAGCGTGTGACAAGGTTTTGGAGGTTTTGTTGACACAATTAAATTCTCTTTTTACAATGTATAATATTCCCAATTGGGTCTTCAATCCCTAAAATTGACTCACTAGAGTTTATGACATGATTAACAGCCCTAAAGGCTCACAATGGGAGCCTTAACTATAAAATAAAGGTCCTTGATCTTGAAACCCATCATTCAAGCATTACAAAAATAATTTATTTTCTTCTTTACATAAATTACATAAAATAATGATTACACATGTTATTATGAATGTTGAACCTAGTTACACTTTTCAACACTCCCTCTTAATTAATGAGGTATTCATAATCTATACAAGGTACTTGGACATTCTCAATCTGAAGATTTATCATAAGAATATTTATATTGGTACTTAGACATTCTCAATTTGAATAATTAACTAACAACTCTATCTCTCCACAATATCATAGCTCAATGATGGCATGATCAATGATATATAGACACCCTCATCATTGTCTCTCTCAGAACATACCCCACCCGGGTTTTATCATAGTATGTTCCACCATGAATATTCTTATCTTTGATTCCTATTCCTCAAAGAATATCAGTCCTCTACGACTACTCTTATCTTGGATTCCCTAACTCATCCTCGAAGAGCATCAGATGCCAAATTTTTACCCAATCCTCCATTCTATCTTCCCAAATGAAGACAAGAATGGTGTGTCTAGCTCTCCCTCTTAACTTAGGGAGGACATACACATTCCACTGAAGAAACGTACCCATTCCTATAAAAGGAATGTACCCAAGCCCCCTCTTAACTAGGGACTTGACCAAGCTCCATATTGACTAGGGACTTTCTTTCAGTAGCTCTTCAGGTGGAGATCATGGGAAAACCACTTGCTTGTATAACTCCTTCTTTTGATGTATTGAATTTATTCTTCATTCTAGTGTCTACATATTTTGGGACTTATTTATAGGGAATATACCATCCATCACTTTCATCCATGATTCAGTTATTCCACCATTCCTTTCATCGGAAAGTGATTCATCAATTCATATATGGCCTTCCTTCATGCCATGTTTCGTTAAGGATTTTTCATCCAGCTACATCGTCATTAGTGGTGGAAGACATTCAAAGCTCTTCCCTTGGAAAGCCTACATAAGCCCATCCAAATTTTATTTAAAACAATAATCATTAAAACAAAAATACCTTTGGGATGGTCTTTCATCATGACATCATCCTGTGTGCATCACTATCCTACATACATATTGACACATCTCCAAAATATATATATTGTCAAGGGTCTCTTCTATTTTCATACTTCGTCAAGGTATTCATATATTTCATGGAGATATCATTGCCAAATATTCTAGTTCTAGGATGTTGATTTCATTCTTAATTATCGCATATTCCACGATATTTTTCCTTCTTTCTTCACACATTTTTCTTTCCAAGAAATTTTAATCAGAGTTCATCCAATTATTGTCTGCCACCTCATATTTCATATGAAGACATATTATGTTGATTTCACCTAGTTAATGTGTGATCCATGCCATGCTTCATCTTTTAAGGAGGACATACTTTCTTTTGATCATGCTCTCGAGACAGAGCATTTATCCATGTTACCTAAAACCTTGTGACATGACTCAAAAACACAAGCATACATACCTCATTTTACTTTAAGTCATATAAACTTCCTTTAGCATCTTTATTGATTGAAAGAAATTCAATACCTTGATTTTCTTTACCTCTTTTTTCATCATACCATCATCCCATGAATTCCATGAGTTGGAATTCTTGATGAAACACTTGCTTCCTTTAATTGGTGAATATTATGATGAAGATTCCAATAGAGAATCTTATGTATCCTCATACAAAAAATGCTTCCTTTTGCTTGGTGTATGATGAGATTTTAACTAGATAACTTTTCATTTTCCCATAAGTACCACTTATGCTTCTAATGAGGTTAGGAAGAGATATAATTGTTCATAGGTGACTGCCATAGAATTTTATTTCATTATTCTTGATGATCACAAGCTCAAGCTTTCAGTGTTTCTATGATGCCATGATGCATCCTATCATGCTCCTTAGTGATTCATGATTGCCATTTCTTAAAATAGAAGAAGTTAAAAATAAACAACTTGAAAAGAAGTAGGTGAAGAATAATATCTCAATCATAGTAGATATATCTTACTTCCTCTTTCTTGGATTTCTTATTTTTATATTATTCCACTTCTTTGGTGATATGAAATTATTCTCTTCTTCTTTTGTTATTTTACTTCTTGAGCTTAGGACAATATTTCTTTTTATGACCATATTCTTGACACCCATAGCATTGAATCTTAGGCAAGTTCTTCTTCTTTTTCTGGGAACCAAACTTTCTAAAGTTTCCCTTTCTTTTCTTCATTGTGGCATATGATTGATTTTGTCCATTTGATCCTACATTAGTTTTTTCCTTTAGCTTGGTTTCTTCAATATTGCATAGTGACCATATATCCTAGAATGGAGTGGCTTCTTTCTTCCCATAACTTCTCGAAGTAAAGTTACTCCATTCCTTTGGTAGTGCATTTAGTACTATAGTAGTCATCTCCTTGTCAGTCATTATTTCACCCCGATCTTGAAGTTGATCCATTATTTTAAATATCCTTGTGAAGTATGAGGCTATCCCTTCTTCTTTTGATATCTTTAGCTTGTAGAGTTATTGCCTTAGAGACATAACTTCTGCTACAATTCTTACAGAAAACAACTCTACTAGCTTGTCATATATTTCTTTTGAAGTGTCAAGTTTAGATACATATGGAATGATGGGATCCTTGATGGATTCAATGAGAATTATTTGAGACCTCACTTCCCCTTTCATAAAAATTTCAAGTGCCGAGAATATTATTTCAATGGTTTGGTGATTGAGCCTTTGACATGTTCCATGACCTCATTTTCAATGAGATTTAGATTTGTCCTCTTCTTCCATGCAATATACTTTGAATCCCCAACTAATTTTTTTATTTCCTTGCAAAAAGACATTTTCACAGATTCAGATGTAAACATAAATATACTTACTTGTGAAGATGCTTCTTCCAATTGTTTCCTCCTTCAATTTGATGATGATATAGATAATAGAGAACTTCTCCTTGATGAAGATATTTCTCTTCAAGAAAGATCCTTGCTCCACAAAGAGGGATATCAATTTAGATCCTTTAATGGTGATTTCCTTGTTGTTGATGATCAATGATGACTTCTTGATGATGTATTGATTCTTCTTGGATGATATTCTTCAATGGTAAGGACCTTGCTTCAATGAGAGGAAGATTTCCCTAGAACCTTTTGAAGATGATGACAATGTCCTTGATATTGATTCTCTTGGATGAATAGTCTTCAAGATACTTATATTTGTAGTTATCTTCAACTTGAGTAGGATCTTTGTGGTCTTTTGAGGATCCAAAGAATTCTTCTGGTGTAGACTCTAGGGTTTTGACACTTCTTTGTAGATCTTGACTTTTCTTTGATGTCCTTCGAGATTTCATCCTTGAGTGCTTGTGTGTCCCTTGATGAGATGCTCTTTCCTTGATTTGTCACCTTAGCTCTAATACCATGTTGAGAAATATAGGGCACCAAGATTAGGAGATTTCTCTTTGATGATAACTTCTTTTGAATTATTTTTATTTATTTAGATTGTGATCTTCTCTTTACTTAGATTATTATAATGATCTTCTTCATCAAATAGTTACCAAAGAATAAACAATAAAGAGACAAGAGGCACAAAATGTAGGCAATCATCTAGGGCCAAAACGTCTCCAACTTGAGAGGAAAACCCAAACAAATTATTCTTCTTATAAATAATTCAATTGAAGAATACCAAGACCAAGATCCTTAACCTATTAACCTCTCTAAGACCAAGTCACAAGGCTTCCTCCTCTTCCTTTTGTCAACGACGGTCAAATTGTTGACTTCTCCCTTCTTCTCCGTTTTCCTTCAGATCTTGACTTCTTATATCAGTCTTACAACCCTCGGCTTCTTTAGGAACCCTACTTGCAACATGTTTGATGTATGTAGAACAATTTGTTTATCTTTTTACTGCTTTTCTTGGATGGGGATACTTTCTTCTTCCGCTCGGGTTGATGAAAGATGTATTCTTCTTCCTTGATTCAAACCTTTAGGATAGTTGTAACAACTTGCCTTCCTAAAGCAGCAAATAATTCTTCTCTTCTTTGTACGTGTAAGAGGAATCAACCAAAGAATACTCAAACAAAATCAATATACTTTAGCTCCTTCACTTCCTTCTCTTCGCCTAATGTGAGGCTACCTCTCCTATGTTTCTCTCACTTTTTCCTCTATTTTAGATCCTTGAATGAATGCATTCAAATTTAGTTCTAGCTGCTTTATATATAGTGGATTATCTCTCAAAATAAGTTGACTTCATCTTGTACCTAGGCTGACATGCTTGTCTACAAACATCTTCATCCTTATAGAAGGCTAACATGAGTAACAGCTTGTGACAAAGTCTTGGAGGGTTTGTTGACACAATTAACTTTTCTTTCTACAATGTATAATATTCCCAAATGTGTCTTCAATCTTTGACATTGATTCACTAGACTTTATGACATGATGACTAACCCTAAAGTATCACAATGGGAGCCTTAGCAATAAAATAAAAATCATTGATCATGAAACCCATGATTCAAGCATTAGAAAAATAATTTTATTTTCTTCTTTACATCGATTACATAAAACCATGATTAGACATGTCATTTTGAAGACCAAACCTAGTTACACTTTTCAACAAGGCCAAATGTAATGGTAGAGAACTAAAAGTTCTAAAATGGCATGAATACATCAATTAGATTGTTGGATAGACGAACAAGTAGTTAAGTGATAGATTTAGTAGTTTTGACAGATCTAGTGGTTCACCAAAAATAGAAAAGCACTACTAAAACCTGTAACTCACCAGAATTGAGGAAAATAATAGTTTAACTAAGAATTTTTTAAAGTAATAGGTAAAGTGTAAAATAAGACTTGGAGAATAGGTTCAGAAGAGTTACTTAAATAAGAAAAAGGAAATGATTGAAGATTCATGGAAAGATCAAAGAAGAAGTCAACTAAAGCTTCAATCCAAATATATATGTCCATAATTCTTTAAAATTAGAATTCTAAGAACAATGTGTATGGATGAGAAGAAGATGAGGGGTTGAAAGCTGTTGGTGCAACATGATTCATAATGGTGGTAAGCATCAAAGGTGAGTGAAAGATCAGATTTGATATCTGATAGTTGAATGACTAGTGATTAGTGCTTTAGAGTGTTCATCAAAGATGATTTTTTTTGTTGATGTTGTTGGTGCATATAGTTTGGTGATTTTGTTAGTAATCACAGATTGATGAAGGTGTTTGTAAGGAGATTTTGGTGAGAAGTTGCAGTGAGTAATTTTGTTTGTTAATGAGGTAAGAGGTTTATTTGTTCTAGTTTGAAAATTAAAGATCAATCAAGAGGGAAAGAAAGTGGTAGATTGTAGATCATAGGTAATAGCTCCTTCCAGTGGGTGTTGGTCAATTCTTAGGGGAAACAGTCTCTTCCAGTGGTATTTGGTAAATGACCAAGGGAAAGAGTCTCTTTCAGTAGAAGTTGATAAATGAGCAGACGTAAGAGTCCCTCTTAGTATAGGTTGATAAACGAGTAGCGAAAACAATCCCTTTTAGTGAAGACTGATAAATGAGCAGGGGCAACAATCCCTTTCAGTGAATACTAAGAAACAAGCAGGGATAGAAGTTCCTCTCAGTACTAGCTAATAAACCTACAAGTAGTATCTTGTGAGGAAATGATGTAATCACATTGAAGCTTGTAATAAATTGAAGATAGGTGTCTTGTGTATATGTTTCTTATGTGCTTGATGATAATGTTATGTTGTGTTGTTGATCCATGAATAATTTCCAAAAGTGATTGAAAATTATAATTTGTGAAAATCGTTAAATTTGGCCACACTACTAATTCACCCCCTCACGCCCAAGTAGTGTCCTGGTTTCCAATAGAGACTCTTAGTATTCGTGCAACAAAGACAGGTTGTAGTTGCACTCGTAACTATAGAATCCGAATACATGGAAACCACTCATACAAGAAAGGAAGCAATATGGGTACATATATTTTGTTTAGGTATTGTGTTGGTATAGAAATCTATAAGGATATTTTATGATAGTCAAAGTGCAATATTCTTGGATAAGAACCTGGCTTGACACTCAAAAACTTTTATAATTATGGATTTTAGTTTTTGTTTCTTCCAAATTCTATACCCTCAAAACTGCTTCATTCTCGATTTTTCTTTCTTATTGTAAACTACATATTTCATCACTTGTTATTGCTACAATTTTTCTTTGACTTCTCTTGTATTTGTTCTAAAAAACAATATGAGCATATCTTCTACAACGTCCTCTTCAAATATTTGTTCAAACATGGACTTCCGCCACAACTCTTTATCTTCAAACTGTGTTCTTTGCTTTGCTTCTTACACTTCATATTACTCATCTTCTTTCTGCCATATTTCTTGATAGAAAATTATCATATCTTCTTGACTCCATTGTTGAAAGATTGTTTTAATTTTTTCTTCTTCATCTTTAGAAATTTCCATGTCCTTTCTTTATATTCTCTTTCAATTGTAAATGTAATTGGTATGCTATCAAATTTACCTGCACGCTCAAAAAAAATGTTAAAACATCTTCATTATTCTCTTCCTCTTTCTTCTCCACCTTCTCTTCCACTTATTTAGCAATCTTTGTTGCTACAAACATGTTGCAGATTCATTAATTAAATGTGTGAGCACTAAGAAGTTCTCTTGGTATGGAGAAACAATGGGAAATATTTTTGTAGATTGGTGATGATATACTCCTATGACGCATTATGTGCAAAGTAAAACAATAAGTGGGAGGATTTTAGGTGTACGCTATATTATTTGGCTAAATATCTACACACGCGATGTATTTTATTGAGCACAGTGAAGTTGTCGCAGGGGTTTTTGGGTACATGGTGGGTTTTCCCATAGTTTTGTAGTCTTAGTTAAGGAACTATGGTTGTATTATAATCCATGATAAATGGATTGGAAGTTTATGGATGCTGCGAGCTATATCTTGTATTGTACTATTGTAAAAAAAAATATATTGAAAAAAATCTTTTTGGCTTTCCCAGTTTTTGGTTTCCAAGATAAAATCTATGTGCTAATGCATGTGTGTTTTTCATTGCATCATTTTCTGTTTATTAAGAATCCATTTGTAGTAACTAATTATATAGGGTTAAAACTTACAATATCCTCAATGTTCAATTTCTTCTAAGAAGGATTCTTTACGCTCATATTTACCTTCTTGGGACATGGTCTTGGAAATTGACCAAATATATACTATTAGTTATAAACTCCATCCTAATATGGAATGTGACCAATCTACTCTTCCCACATGGTTTTTCACTCCACTTATTTCTCATGACTCCCTTGATATTGAGATTGCTACAAAAGAGGCCATCTTAGATGTCATGGCTTCCACTAATAAGCTAAAGGAGTATGTGTCTCATGATGCATATTTTCTTCTTAATTTAGAAATAATGAAGCTTAGCATACAAAATATTAAACTAGGCAAAGGGGCATTTTTTGGGTCATCTAATGAAGTGTCACCCTTGGACTGAGTCAAGTCTTAAATTTCTAGAACTGAAATTGCCACCACATTTCCCACTCCAAAACCCCCATCAATGAGTTCCTTGTCATTATTTGTGTCCATCATTAAGGAGTAATGGTAGCTCGCAATAATACTCAACCTTCATGTCTTTGAGTAGTTCCTAATGATGATTTGGTTCTAGGTTCTCACTGCAATTTTCAAGCATTAGGACATGGCACTTCAACTCCATGTGACATGGCCATGACATGATGTGCTATATGATGTTGACAATGGCCAATGAGTTCATACACATTAATAGGAATCCTTGGCCTATGTGCAATAGTGGTAACTACATTCCATAACCTATCAAACTATGTCATGCCTTGTAAATTACACATTTTATTTTAGGTTTGGTGTGTGATGGGATTTATTTTTATTTTTGGATATGGGTTAAGTTCATTTGATGTGTATCATCTTTGGGGTTTGATTTACATATGTTAGTAGGATCCCATTGGCCTTCATCATAGGCACACCCATGGTGAGACCAGAAGGTTACATACATTAGCCATGTACCTATGATGTAATTTGTCATAATAATAATTGAGCATTAATATAAACATGTTTGTATAAAAAAAAATGGATTTAGAATCAAAATGTTTGATATCATAATTAATAGTTGAACCATACATAGACAATAAATAATATCTAAAAATCCTAATTTTTTATAAAATTCAAAAAATTGAAAACATGGTCATGTTCTTACCTTATCGATATTTTATTGCTCTTTGTGTGATTTAATGGGTCTAGTCTTTCTAGATAGGTTTTACTAGATGGGGTGGAATTTTTATGGTGAAATCCACTAAAGTTGAGATGTTTATTTTCAATCTCAACATATAGGGGTAGGCCTTTCCTTGCATTCTCACTTGTCTTATTGAGTGCCTTTGTTGTCATGAATGTGCCTTTGGTTTGATCCCACCCGGTTACAACATTAACCCTTCCTTGATGCACATCGTAACTTGAGTGGTAGTGACTACCCTCCATGACCACCTTAGAGTAGCACTTCATTTCCATTTTAGTTCCCATGGGAAATTTTCTAGCCCTAGGAATACTCTTATTGACCCACCATGACTTGAACTCGAGCTGCATTTTTCTCTCTTGATCTAGCTATTAGCCATATCCCAAGGACGATCTTAAACATCTTCATGTTTCTTTATGGTTGCATATGAATATCACTTATAATGTCTTGGTGCCTATTGTTATGTTTCATTTACCTCACATACTACAAATACAATCACACTTGACTTCTTGTAATTTACATCAATATTTCCTCCATTTTGTGACTTCATCTTTCCTAGAGAGGCCATTGCGACAAGTGATTTTACCTTTCCATACATTTTTCTTCACGAATATTAAGTCACTTCTACCAACATGGGGTTAGATGCATACCCTTTATGCCACTTGCTTCTCTAGTATGAGCTTCCTTCCTTTCTTTCTCATGTTATTTAAACATTGAAACATGAGAAGCTTACATTTTTTCATTTTCATGCTCATAAAACTATGAGAAATTTATTAAGTCTCTTTTAACTATTTTTAGGGCTTGTTAATACCTTACAAAAATACATCGTTTACTAAACTACTACCTCCTATTCAAACTCCTTAAGCCACAAAGAAAACACTTTATAAAGTACACTTTTAACTCTCTTTTCCACTCATTAATCTTGAATAAAAAATACACCATTTAGTTTACCTGTATTATCATTCATGCTCATTAATAAATGAAGGATATAACAAAAAAATAAGTGAGATTTTTCTTTGGGATTTGCATCAAGACCTAGTATCCATTGTAATTTCACTATTGAACATGGTATCTATTAGCATCATTTTCCTACAGTTGTGATACAGCTTCCCAAGGAGTTGTACCATACAAATGAGTCATTTACTCCTCTAACCTTGGTTACTCTTCCAATCATTATGGAACATGCTTAAATGTCTCTTGAATTTTTGTATGATATCATGTGGTGCTCGTGATTTGATGTTGCAAATACATTCCCATGTCATGTCTCATATGTTCAAGGGAAGTTTAAGCTCGAGTTTGGAATTTTTAGTTTTGTTTACCTTCCATGTTAGTCATCCCTATTTCAATTATACTCAATGAATCTATCACTTCACATCATCTCTCAGTGTTTGTTTGACAATAATATATGGGGGATACATCAATTCCCTTTTCAACAAATTCCTTCCTATCAATGTCAATTTATTATCTAGGAAGTGCGTCAATAAACTCTCTAGTACCTTGGAACTTGTAGACATCGATGGAAAGTTTCCTCATGATTGACGATGGGTTTACCTCATTAACTATTGATCAATTAAATCTACAAGCATTCAAATCTAGTTACTCTATTCACACTCATTAGATTGTACTAGGTACCTTAGTGTACATTTTCATCATTTCCGATTTCTCTTATTTTTCTTAATGATATACCTCAAGGATAAATATCATACAATTTATATCATCCTTGTTATAGACATTTTTGTGCCTAACAGCATGAAGCATGAAATGTCCATAATCTAAGGGATCCAAAGTCCCTAAACATGTTGTTCCTACCCCTAGAGGAACAAGGTCGACAAACCACAGCAATCCAAATAAGTTCTCCACTGAAAATTACTCAAAAACAAGGCAATTCTGGATCATGTCAACTGCTCCACTGAGCATCTGCGCTGAATATCAACTGCTCCATGGACTACCTACGTTGAATGTCAACTCCAACAAAGGCTACCTGCGCTGAGCGAGATTTGACAAGTGGAAGTCTCATTCCTCAATGTGTCAATGCCCAGGAAGCTTCCAAAATGACACTTGGATCAAAGAATTCGACTGGTGATGAGTAAGAGGTTCTAAAACTCCAAGTGGAAGCAAGAACCTCCAAGTGGACTCAAGAACTGAAGAAGAACTGGAGTAAGAGAGGACACTAGTCAGCTTCATACCAGCCTCAAGCTGACTCATGCTCTCTCCAAAACTCTATATAAGGATCTCTCTCCTATGAGATCAGGAGGCTGGAATCTTGTGAATGTAAAGAATTGCTGTTGGTTTGAGTCTAGAACTATTGAGGTGATTTGCTTTGAAGGAGGTGAAGAGGAGATTTCTTTCTGCTGGGAAGGTGATGCTGGATTGGGCCTCTTATGGTTGTATCACTTCCTGAACATTACTTTCTTCCATTAATAAAGCATTTGAGGTTCTTCTATATGCATGTGTCTCAATGATGTATTGTTATACTTGCGTATTTGATTTATTCTAATCCTTGAATCAGTTATGAATGTATGCTTCTTGTAGTTTCCCTCTCTTGTCACTTTGCAGGATATTGGTGTAGCTGGGCCCGTGAAAGAGCAAGGAGCTGGGAGCAAGCAGCAAGGAGAGAAGGTTGGATCAACCATTAGTGGAAGAAATCGGTTAGTGGATCTCTTTCTCCCCTCTTTTACATCTCATAAAGAAGAAATCTTAGATAGCTTTGCTTTGATTGTTGCTAAGGAACTATCACCCTTAGAGTGGGATAGGGTCATTCCGTATTGGATACTTTTCCCAACAACAAATTGGCGACTCCGCTGGGGATCGTATCTTGTTGGTTTGTTTGTGTTTTTGCTATTCATTTCATAAACACAGGGAGTACCGAATCGAACTGCATTTGGATCTTTCAAATGCAAAGTAGAGGGCAGCTACTCTAGCTCAGTTTCTGGGCCTGTTTATGATTTGAAGAGCTGATCCACAAGGACTCTTAACAGCTCTTAGTGATAGATCTTCATCCTCCTTTGAATCATCCTTTAGTGTGTACTTGATTGATAGCTTTGATTTGCCCAAAAACTGTGATTTTAACTGCAAACCGTAGCTCAAAACCCCGGAACAATTCTCGTTCTAGTTTCAGCGCAGACCCAGTGAAGAGGTTCTGCATTTCAACGCAGGTCCCGTGAAGGCTACCTGCGCTGAATGTCAAAACCTCTGTGTTAGACCTGCACTGAAACAGTCCTTTCCTTGTGCAGCTGTGGTTCCCTGTGTCTTTTGCCCAGTTTTCATCCTTGTTTTTGCAGCCTGTTATCAGTCAATGTACCTATCTGAAACCACCTTTCTTTGCCTCTATTCCGCCTCGGTTGTATAAAGAAACTGTATTTGTTCTTTGTGTATTTCTTACATCATTTGCAGTTTCCCGTTATGAAAGTGAACTAGTCTTGTTGTGGCCTCTTAGATCTAGACCTGTCATAAGTGTCGTTTCGATCTTAGGAGTAAGTTTGTTTGCTGTTCATAGCTAATTGAGCTTTTGCTTTCGTCATATGGTTTGAATTTATGTATTTCTAGTGTTGAAACAAGTAAATCTTAAGGTGTCTTTTGATTTTGGACAAAATCTTGTTTTCTTTCGCTTGAAATTGAATTCAAAGTTATACAACAGCTTTCTTTTGTAATACATCAACATTAAGAAAGAGAAAAGAAATACCTGCATTGTGCATTTTCATTTTGACAAGCTTGCATGTTGATTTAGGAAAAAGTGCATTATTGTGTGCTCTACGCTCTGTGTGAAAAGATGATGTCTTTCTTTTCCCTCAGTAGTTAGGATATTCATATGTTGAAAAGATAGAAAAGCTTGCTTCTCATCTTTAGACTGCATTTAGGAGTTGTACTATACATCTCGTGGTGATCCATAAAGACAAACTGCTAAACAAGATCAACCTAAAATAAATTGAATGAACATAACAACGCTTTGAAACATAACGCAAACACATAGAGGTCCAGGTTAGAGACGTGTTCCGGCGTCGTTAAGCCTAGTGACTGTCGATCTCGTGGAAGGTGGGTGATTCCTCCTGAGGGACGATAGCGCTAGTACGGATTGTGCTCCCACATACCATCGCGTGTATATTGGGAGACCCCTATAGGAATAAAACCTTTATCCTTAGGAAGTCGTGTCGGCCGCCCTACTGATCACAATGCAGTGAACACAGCATTCACGAAGATCGACCACCCGTACCGTAAAAAGTATTCTATGGTTTTGCGAAAAGTTTGGCACACCCTCTGCCTAGAACTCCAGAGCAGTTTCTTTTGGCCTTTTTCAGACTCTATAACAGAAAAAGTCCATCCGAGCATTTGTCACTTCGGGCTCGTTAAAACATCGAAGGAGACTAGAGTCATCTTTAGCTTTTTCTCGACTCTTTAAAAGTGAAAAAGCAAGTTGTGTCTAAAGCGTCGTTAAAAATTTATTTTAAACAGAACATAACCACCTCCTATTCCTACATTGATCTTTAGGTTGAGAGCATGGAACACACCAACCAAGGAATTCCCCATGAAGGAAATCCTAGTCCCTTCTCCTCTTGGGGAGAAGTTGGTGCGCCCCACATGGCCACATTGTCGCTTCCAAGACTGGCAATTGGCCTGCCAATCTGGCTATTCTCAACCAGTGTAGTTCAGAACACCACGGTTCCTGAACAGTCGAGTCAACAGTTAGATCAGTCTAGAGCTGCCCACCAGCCTTCTACTTCCTATAACTCTTCATCCAATCCTTCCTCTTCGCAAGGTAGAGCCGGCAAAAGCCAAGCTCCCATGGAGAAGAAGGAGAAGAAGAAGAGAGAGAAGAAGAAGAAGGAGCCTAAGGCGACTGGGGGCAAACAAAAGGCATCTGACAAAAATCCACACACAGCACAGACCGGGCCTAAATCGCCATGTGTCATATGTAGAGGAGACCACTTCCATAGAGATTGTCCCTGTATTCCCCGGATACTAAGGGACTGGTCCCCTCTTTTGCACAGATCGGGAGCATCAACCTCTGATAGCTATGTTGAATGCTTACCGTCAACCAGCGAAAGTGAAGGTTCAAGACAAAGAGGAGGAGCAAGATCCCCCTGCAGACTGTGTGAAGGCGATCATGCCATCCACCGTTGTCCCTTCTTAGACGAAGAGAAGAGAGTTTTGGAAGATCGTCTGGTTTCACCGTTACGACTTCCTCCTGGATACAAAAAACTTGTGCCAAGTCCTTCGTTGGTCGAGAATACAGCTGGCCCGCTCAAGTGGTCAGCTGAAGCGTCAGTCATTGAAAATGAACCTACTGAATCCAGACCGGACGAAAGTCCAAAGGTCGAAACGGTAGTTGACCCGGTTCTCCCTTCAGAAGTTTCATCTTTAAATGACACCGTCACTGAAGATTCATCTTCAGCTGACACCTTCACTGAAGAGAATAAGGATGACACCATCCAGATTCTTTTCGTCAACACAGACTCTGACAAGCATCAGGGCAATGCGCCCATTCCTTTATCGTAGGAAGGAACATCGTCAGGGTCATATCCGGCCGTGTATTCGGTCCCACCACCAAGCAACCTGGTTGTGTCCTTTGACTGGAACCAACTAGGCAGACCCCGGTTGCCAGCCAGTATACCATTCAGAATTATCGTCCAAATATACAGAATGGTAATGGCCGGCACTATCATTGATGAGGGAGCATCCGTGAGTATCCTTTCCTCTATTGCTTGGAGAGCACTGGGTTCCCCAACGCTTTTGCCTGAGATGAGAAATCTATCGGGCTTTGATAAAGGAACCAGTCGACTATTAGGGATCCTCCCCAATGTACCCATTACATTGAAAGGGAAGGCTGTTCAAATGAACGTGATGGTCGTTCAAGGACCCTTGGATTATAACCTACTCCTTGGACGAGACTATATATATTGCATGGGAGCAATAGTCTCCTCACTCTTTAGAGTAATGTGTTTTCCACACGAAGGAAGAATGGTCAAGCTCGTAGACCAACTTTCATTTCCGGGATCACGCATCGTAAATAGTCACATACCAACCCTGAATGGTCTATTCAATCAAGAAATGTCTCCGCCCCCAGTCCTTCTTCCCGATGAGTGCGAGTGATTCGGAAGATGTGACTGGAACCCAGGGGGCATGCATCCTGGTCTGCTTCGGGCAGAGAAAACCTCAGGTATAAGGTAGGTTTCCACGGGAGAATATGACTAGTCTGTACCCCGCCCATGCTGGAAGAGGGTTATTCTAGAATAAGATTCTTCTGTCAAAGTTATGTGAGTTGACAGACGGAGTCTCTCACCGTTGTCTATTTCGGTAGACATCGCCAAAGAAGTGTCTTGTTTGCTGTGCAAATGAAACAATCTTTGGGTAACCTGAAAGAGGTGAACCTCCCTCGGTAAAGCAAATGTTTTATCTTTGAGTAATGTTCTTCTCTTGTCGCAAGTAGCTGTTCTCTTGTCGCAAGTAGCTGTTCTCTTGCGATCTTGCAAAAATATATTGAAGTCGGACTAGCGAGAAGGCAAGTAGCTGTTCTCTTGTGATCTCGTATAAATCCGCTAAAGCTGAACTAGCAAGACGACAAGTAGCTGTGAACACCCAAAGAAAAGCAGAGGTGGAATCGTAAGGTTAACCTTGAAATCTTATTTTATGCCTGGGGGCATGCAAACCTTTTGGAATGCAAGCAAGGGGCGACTATTTATTTTTTAAATTTTTAGGTCCTCCCTTTAAACCTGTAGGTCTAACCCTTTAAACTCGTAGGATTAGCCATTTCCGAACTTGTATAACGAAAGGATCCGGAGCAAAGCGTGGTGAGATGAAGCTCCATAAAAAATAGCGATCTCCAAGGAGACATTCTTATCTTATGACTGGTATAATCGAGCATTTTAGCATAAAGTTCATGCTTGTTAAAAAATAAACGCAAGATCCGAGTAGTTTTAGCGCATAGTTCATGCTCGTTAAAAAATAAACATAAGTTTGAGCAGTGTTTTGGCGCATTCAAGCTCTTTAAAAAATGAACCCATCCCGGTAAATAACCATTGTGTATGTAAACTTTGTCTGCCATAAAAGCCTTGGTCGTGTTTACATCGTCACCTCCACTTTTCATTTGGCCGATCGTTCACCTCCATTTGATTGTTTACCTATTTTGAGGAACAGTTGCGAAGAGTGATTTCACCTAGCCATCCTTGTGACACTGCCGTGATTGGAAAATTCCAACCTGTACCTGGAATCTGCTGCTATCCCTGTTTATCACTCGTTCCTCAAAATACGAGTCTTCTTTGAGCTCTTTTCATCTGACTCGTAAAATATGAAAAGTTTGCCGAGTTTTGGCCTTCCAGCTCGTTAAAGCGACCGTAAGAGCTATCCCTCCTCTAGATTTTAATCTTTTTGGACCTGAGGGATTATTGCACAAAAAGATCGAGCGCTTGCCTAGTTCCGCTCGGTAAAACTATCGAACATTCATCCCTTCTGTATTGTTTTATACTTTTTCGGACTTAAGGGATTAGATGATGAAAAAGGACCTTTGGAGTTAACTTTACGTACCTTTTCAGACTCTCTAAAAATGAAAAGGACCGAGTTGTCTTTGTCGCTAGACTCGTTAAAATCACTAAATAGCGACAAACTTGTCTTTAGACGAGAACGAGTTTCCCTATCGCTAGGCTCGTTAAAACATAGCGGTGGGCTTGCCCGAAGGGTGGGTTATAGAACAAGCATATGTTATCCTCCTCAAGCTTGACAAAACATAAAGAGGTACTGGTCAGAAATGACTGGGGAAAAATTGGGAGAAACTCAAAGCTTTAATGGTAGCAAGTCGCTCTTGAACATGACACTTTTCCTTCGTACCACATCGGGTTGGGTTGTTCCATTCACCGGTCACATCACCATGGTCTCGCCATACCATCCACTTTTGGGGTAATGCTACCGATCCATCGCATCAGTGTCGTTATATGTTCAAGAGATGTTGTTTAGAAAGAGTCAACTGTGTCCCATCCACTGCCATACATCATCTTTCATCCTTTCATGACCGCCACCCTGAATCATATTTCACAGATCGTTTTCACCTTCATCACAATCATTAGCTCCGTTCCGTGTCACTGATGTGGGATTCATTAAGGCCCTCCTTTGACGGATCGCTTCTTGTCGACATCAGCTCATTATCCAAGAAGTTGATCTAGGAACACCCCCCCTCGGTACTTTGAAGCTTGCATGCCTCAATGGCAAGTTTCTCACTTCCGGCGACAGGTATACATCAATGACCTTCGACCGAAAGATTTTGCGTGGTGTTCGACGCCAAGTCCTCTATTCACACCACGTGAATTGTACTGCAGTACCTTGAGGGTCATCATCATTATCGGTGATTCCTCTCGTGCTTGTTAACAGTTTACATCATTGACTGGTAATCAAGCGATGTCTTTCCATGTTCGACTCCAAGAAATTCTCACATGGATCGACTTGTACTTAGAGTGAAGATCGGACGAGATTGAAGACCCCGGATCTAGTTTCATCCATCCGGGCTGCGATATATATTCAGGAAATAAAGACATTGACATGTGCAGTAGATGATCATCCTACTCATAGGATGATAATTTCAGCAAAAAATTATCAGTCTACCATCAGACGATTGTCTGTTCTATGTACAGAAAAATGTATTTATAAAGTTGAGCATGGGAATACCCGCCTCAGCTAGATCATGAAAGCAGTATGAAAAATAATGTATTGTATTGTATCTTATTACAGGTCACCTCCCAGCGACTGAATGAACTTCGGATCCTCCTGATAAAGCATTTCACCCGATAAACGACCTCATACTTTAGGGGGCAACTGTTATAGACATTTTTGTACCTAACAGCATGAAGCATGAAATGTCCATAATCTAAGGGATCCAAAGTCCCTAAACATGTTGTTCCTACCCCTAAAGGAACAAGGCCGACAAACCACAACAATCCAAATAAGTTCTCCACTGAAAATTACTCAAAAACAAGGCAATTCTAGATCATGTCAACTGCTCCACTGAGCATCTGCGCTGAATGTCAACTGCTCCATGGACTACCTGCGTTGAATGTCAACTCCAACAAAGGCTACCTGCGCTGAGCGAGATTTGACAAGTGGAAGTCTCATTCCTCAATGTGTCAATGCCCAGGAAGCTTCCAAAATGACACATGGATCAAAGAATTCGACTGGTGATGAGTAAGAGGTTCTAAAACTCCAAGTGGAAGCAAGAACCTCCAAGTGGACTCAAGAACTGAAGAAGAACTGGAGTAAGAGAGGACACTAGTCAGCTTCATACCAGCCTCAAGCTGACTCATGCTCTCTCCAAAACTCTATATAAGGATCTCTCTCCTATGAGATCAGGAGGCTGGAATCTTGTGAATGTAAAGAATTGTTGTTGGTTTGAGTCTAGAACTATTGAGGTGATTTGCTTTGAAGGAGGTGAAGAGGAGATTTCTTTCTGCTGGGGAGGTGATGCTGGATTGGGCCTCTTATGGTTGTATCACTTCCTGAACATTACTTTCTTCCATTAATAAAGCATTTGAGGTTCTTCTATATGCATGTGTCTCAATGATGTATTGTTATACTTGCATATTTGATTTATTCTAATCCTTGAATCAGTTATGAATGTATGCTTCTTGTAGTTTCCCTCTCTTGTCACTTTGCAGGATCTTGGTGTAGCTGGGCCCGTGAAAGAGCAAGGACCTGGGAGCAAGCAGCAAGGAGAGAAGGTTGGATCAACCATTAGCGGAAGACATCGGTTAGTGGATCTCTTTCTCCCCTCTTTTATATCTCATAAAGAAGAAATCTTAGATAGCTTTGCTTTGATTGTTGCTAAGGAACTATCACCCTTAGAGTGGGATAGGGTCATTCCGTATTGGATACTTTTCCCAACAACAATCCTCCAAATCAACTCTTCTATTTTCATAATGGAAAATCATTCCATCAATGTTGGGATGAATATGTTGGCATTGGGGGCATGTCATTTATTTATGCTATGGCCCCAAGGTGCAATGGATATTTTTCACTATGATATGCACATTGACTACCACTTAGGGCACTCTCACTCATGTCCATTGTCTTCCTAATGTATACTATGAAATAGATCCACATTGTATTTTCTATTGGTTATGATATCTTTATTGATTGCATGATACACAATATATTCCCTTGTTTCTATGTCTTTGCATTTCATGTCATGGATCCATGGCATATTTTGTTAGTGGCCAAGCTTTGTTACTTATTATACAAATAATAGGTATGGCCACTTTGGGGATGATCTATATGATTGGTTGAAAAGTGTTACAAGTGCTAACTAGTTTCTTGTGCTTCAACTCCTTCATTGCACCACCATAATGGTTGTTGTATTATAAAAAAAATTGCATCAGTTTCTCTTATGACCTCACACATTATGGAGCATTTTTTATAGCATTATTTTCTACCTTAACTATCAGCTTAAGAGACCCACTTACCTACTAACTAAGACACTAGTTTTTTACATGAAAAGACCAAAACTAGTAGCTTCATCACTCCTTCCCCATAGAAAGGAATGATGCATCACTTATTGTCCCTATAAAATGGGTTATGATCACTTTAGATATCTGAGCACAAAGAGTTGAACTGCCCAGTCTTCTAGATTTTCTCATTGAATAGGAGATTAGTTTGAGAAGGTTTGAATTGCCGCATATAATGGAATTGGAATTTATACTATGATATAGATTCTATATAACCTATGGTCTAGATACATCCCCTCCTCTCCTCATAAATTCTATATAATGAAGCCAATTCTAAGGGAGAAAAGAGGAAAAAATATATGCAAGTAAATTCTTTTAAAATTATTAGAGAACCTTCTTGCTATCAAAAGGTGTCCTTACTTGTGAGCATAAGCCAAGGAGGAGTTGTATTCAAGGAGCCACAAAGTGTCTTCCTACACTAAATGTCAATTTCTTCATTTCTTAATATATATTATATTGTTTCTCCTCCACAAACATTTTGTTTATCTCATAAATGTTTAGATCTAGATTGTCTTGAGTGATTTGAATTAGATATGAAGTTTCTCTTATCTTTGAAACATTTGGAAATAATTTTTCGTGCCTTTGTGTATTAAGTGCAAGATATACGTGGCTGAATTAGAGCAAGATCTCCAAGGATTGAAGTAATATCTCCTACATCCACAACGAGTCAAGATCACAAATGTATTCATAAGAGGCATGCACCCATTTCACAATATTAATTTTCTAACCTTGTATTGTGTTTGAAAGAATAGATCTATGGGAGAATTAGGAGCTCTATCAATTTTTTTTCATGGATCTTATGCAGATCTGTGGAGGATCCTACCTCTTTACAAGAGGAATTTCCTCACAACAATAACATAACTTTGTATGGTGACCCAAGGTGTGTCATTATCTGTGAGACCAATGACCTTAAAAAAATGAGATGGAATCCAATTTAAGGTATTTCACATGCGATAATCATAAAGGTACTAACTTCTTACTCTTTTTCCTTTAGGACTAACAATTCAGAAGAAAATTCTATCAAATTATCATGTCTTAGTTTATCCTCAACTGACTATTTTCTTTCCTAGACTTCCTACAACATAAACTGCCTAAAGTTTGAGTTTGTTATATTATAGTGAGCTTCTACCACACTTTTATTCCACTTTTTTTAATCGTCTCTAAATTTCCTTTAATTCACATAAAACACATCTATTTTCAAATGACATTGTCCCATTGTGGTTCTATGTCCAATTCACAAAAAATCAATATAAACAATATAAAAAATTCAACATATCCACCACAAAAGAAAGAAAATAATCCCTACAAAAGGAAACCCAAAAACATTAAGATGTGTTGACATGCTTCACCAAGACAAAACTATAGGTAACATCATGAATAATGCTTCCAAGTGCCTACAATACCAAGACTCCAATAGAAAAACACATGAAAAAATAACAATCCCATCCAAAAGATGATTTATATTAAAATTTTATAAAAAAAAGTTCCTCATCATTTGAATCCCTCATTACACCATCAATAAGCATAATTTAATAAGGTAATGAGCATCGTAAGTGAAATAAATGCATGTCCCATTGGGGAATTATCATAAAACATTTGATCCCTGCGAGAAACTCCATGAATAAATCAAACACATCTAACATGGGGAGATAGAGAGAATGCCCCTCATTTATTCTTGTGTGTCCTTTATTCAACACAAAGCCCAAATTGACTTGTAAATCAAGCTGAGCATTTAGGATTCTCAAAACTTTCTAAGTGGAAATTAAAGCAAAATGATGAGATGACTAGTAATTATTTGTATGAGGTGAGATAAATTAAAATTTTGAATAAAGAATTAGTTAAAATAATGATCGATAGTGGAAGAATGTATTACAATTTTTACATGCATTACACATTACATCTTGATTTATTAATAAAATTAAATCTTGATATACCACCAAATTATTTGCCTATTAATGGTTTCTCTTCCCTAAATTCAATTCAAATAAATGTTGTTTCTTTCTATCCACAAAATCATAAATAACCCCCTCGCTTGCACTCCCTAAGTGTTGATAATTATAGAATATAATCATTATTATTACCATTTTTAATACATTTGCTTTTCCTATTATTCCTACCATTATTATTACATATACTTTATTTATCATTTATAAAAAATATATTGTTTCTATTTTTATTTTCATCCTTTTTTATTTTAATAATATCATACATAATTTGTTTAATTAAAACCTAAAAATTTATTTTTTTAATTATTTATTAATTCTTCATATGTGTATATATGTGAAATAAGATTTATTAATAATTTTGAAAATTTGGTTGTTATAGTAATAGTAATATATTGAAATATCTATTATTAGATTTTTGTGTTAATAGATTTTACAAAACAAATTTATAATAATATATTAAAATATTTAACTTTACATTATAGTGTTGATAAATTTTACAAAATATTTTTTCAAATAATATATTGAAATATTTATTTATATTACAAAATATATTTAGGATTAATATTCTAGATTTTTTTGTCAGAGGGTTCATGATATTAATTAGTTAATAGGTATTGAGAATTCAAATCATCCAACATGTTCTGAGGCACAAATTCATGTGATATGTGTTGCACCATGAGCTGGGTGGAAAAATGGGAATTTATAGATAGAAGCATCATTATATTTGAATTCACAATAGAAAGATAAATCTTGGTTTAATGGTATAAAAATGTCAACACCTATTTTCTTGCACATGTGTTCTTATACAACCAAAATGTTGGGTTGTGTTATATTCTTTGCATGACTAGCCCACATAGTTAACCGCGGGGTTAGAAGGGGGGCGGAGCCCCCCTTTCGTTGTGGAAATTGCGTAGTTGTGGGGGGGGGGTCATAGGGGGTTTGAGGGGTGCAGGTAACCTCACTCTATGGGGTCTGGGGCAGTGCCCTGGCAAATTTTGTTTTTGGACCCTATATTAGGTTGGGTGGACCTACCTATGGTTTTGCGCATGATTTTTCGCACATGATTTTGGACGCAATGGTTTTCATTCCATGGTATTGGATGCTTCGGCATGTATAAATATGTATTGTAACATTGAAAGGAACATAATGAAAAATCAAGCTGGTAGTCTTGGTTTTGGGATCCAAGGGAAAATCTCTATGTATATGTGTTTTATGTGTTATGCTCTTGCATTGTTTATTTTATGTGTTTTAGAATTCGTATGTGAGTAATTTCTATATGGGATTAAAACTTACACAAAAGAGGGAAGTGAAGTTCTAGAGTTCTTACAACTAGCATGGTTAGCGATCCTCCCTTTCGTGTTTGAATTGTATGACTAATTGAGAAGCAAGATATGGTTTTTAAGGCATGCAGTGGTAGAGAGAAAACAATTTAGTCATTGGTGAAGAGGAATTGGTTCAATCTCTTCTACTGCCAAGGTCAATTGACATTATAACTCAAATCATATTGTTATGTGTGAAACAAGAGACTTGAGGAGCGGTTAAAGAATATGTGAGCACCAAACCATTGAAACTCATCAAGATTTGACTTTATCTATATGGGGTTGAGAAGCATGAAAGAAAGCTAGGAGTATATTGTAAACCTTGGAGACTAATTAGTTGTAATAATTAACAATAAATAGATCAAATATAGCATGAAAAAGGACAGTGGCTTCATAGCACATGTGGATAGTAACAATAAGAAGTATATAATTTTGTAATCCAAATTGGATTCCTTGCAGTATAACATATGCATGGCTGCAATTTGGATGTGATTTTCTATGAGGAATTTGTAGTCCTTAATCCCCCTTACCAATGCATCCATATCCCAATTTAGATATAACACCATTTGAGGGAAACAAGAATAGTTCGTATAACAAGGTCATACACTAGAGAGGAACATAAATAAAGGAACGGAAATTTGAAATAAAAAGCATTAATGGAAACCTAGGATACTAAGAGGTTTGAAATAAAAAGTAGGAAATAGATCAAAGCTCACATGGAAAGTAAAATTCAATCCCTTGCAAGAAAACATATCCATGGTTGTAATTGGGATATGATTTCCTAAGAGGACTTTGTAGTCCTTGACAATGCTCCTTCCCATTGCACCATAGGCTAATTTAGATATAATATCATTCAAGGTAAAGATGAACAAATAGTGTAACAAGGTTATGCACTAGAGAGGAACATAAATAAATGACCACCTAACCAAAAAAACTAGCTCCTAAGTAAGTGTTAAACATGAAACCCCCCATAAACATAACCTATTATGATTATGATTTTGTTATGTTTTAGAAAATAACTTTATGGAATCACTTTAATAAATTTAATATAAGAACATAACCATAAACAAGGAATTTTAAGAGTTGAATTTCCTACTTGCACTAGATTTCCATGTTTTTTTTCTTAAAAAAATTGTGAATTTCCATTTTACCTTAAAAATCACCAAAAACTATAAAAATTATATATATATAATCATTAGAAATTTAAATATTTTACAGTTTACATATTATGAATTAATAAGATTCACACAAGTGTTTACAATTTATAAATTTTTCTTCTTGAAATTTTGCCAAATACAAATATACTAATACAACTAAAATAGTAATAATAATAATAAACAGCATTAAAAATCATTTTTCTTTGATATATAAATAAATTCCAACAAAACCATCTATTTTAATTCATATTAAATCTCTTTTTTACTATATTATTCTTTTAAATTCATATTATCTTATTTTCAGTTTTTATTATAAGAAAGTTTTAATACAAAATATACCTTTTTTTGGTATAATTTTAATATGTGGAAGCTAAGGAAGCGGTAGGGTTTGATACTGGGCGAGTTTGTTGTCAGTCTGTTGTTGAAGGTTGTTTTGAGTAGGGTTTGGAAGGCTGAAATTGTACCAATAATTCTTAGCGGGCATCATGAATTCGTGGGGAGGTAGGGTTGAGAACCCCTCGTTCAAGAATATGGTAGCCGGAAATAAGGATAAAGGAATGGGAGGATCAGACAACATTGGAAATGGCAGTTCATCAAAAGATTCTCCATTTTTGGGGGCTCAATGGAAATCAAGACTGAGGAGAAAATACATTTTCATAATGATGGACAATCCAAAGTCTGCCATCTACTTAAAAGTCTAGAAGAACACAGAAAACATCTGAAATACCATGCTTTTATATGTAAGTTTATGGATAGTTAGCTGACACAAAAGGAATTTCAGAAATGGATCTAGAAAAAATGGTAGCCTAAAGGCGAGGTGGACTTGAGGCTTGGCCCAAAAGGTTTCTTTACAGAGACAAGGTAAGGGTTTTCAAGGGAGGTCTATATGAATAATGTTGGTTAATTCATTAGGCATTGGGAGGAATAATTTAAACTAGACCAAGAAGAGTTTCTTGCTACATAGGTATGGATCAAGCTTTATTCTCTTCCAACTAATTTTTAGATTTCAGAATCCTAGATGGTATTGGTAAATTTGTAGGTAACTTTGTTAAAATTTCAGAAGTGACGAAAAAGATAAAAACATGTCCTATGCAAGAATTTGCCTACGTAAATATCTCTCAACCTTTGTCAAATATATTTGGAATATATTCGGAATACTAGTGAGAAATATGGTCTCAGTCACTAGACTATGAAAAAGTTCCATTTAGATGTGGTCACTATCATGAGCATGGCCATCTATTTTGGGACTATCCCATGAGAATGTAAGAAATTATGGAGGAAGGTGTCAAATATATTTGGAATATATTCGGAATACTAGTGAGAAATATGGTCTCAGTCACTAGACTATGAAAAAGTTCCATTTAGATGTGGTCACTATCATGAGCATGGCCATCTATTTTGGGACTATCCCATGAGAATGTAAGAAATTATGGAGGAAGGTCAACAAAGGTTGGATGATGGTTTCACAAAAGTGGTCAATAAGCGTAGAAATTTGAGAGGATAGAGACCTAAGGCAAAGCAGAAATATATGGATAACAAGAATGCTTTTGCAATTTTGGAGAATATGGAAGAAGAGTTCTCATTGCTGGAGGAAATAGCCATGGAGGATTTGTGGCAAGAAAACACATGTGATAAACATGCACAAAAGAGGAAGTCTCTGAAAGATGAACCCGAGTTAGAATTTTTCTCAATCTTCCTAGTATTGCAGAATTCATGCCGATCTTGGAGGAGAACCCAAAGTTTTTGAACGAGGATGAAATATTTCTGGTGGCTCTCATAAAAAGTTGGGCTCAACAGAACCTAACATATCTCCCCCCGTATGAAAAGGAAATTTATGCACAAGGATATCTGCGATGGAAAAGTTAGGGAGGCTCGCGAGAACACAAACTGGAGGTTCAGGAGAGTTGAAGAGGAAAAGGACAAAGGAAAAGTACCAATGGTTAAGGAGGTTAAACGCAAAGGTAGGAAGACAAAAAAGGAAAACCTTCAATCTATCGATGAGCAATTGATTAATTCTAGTTAAGTGGCGACACTTTCGAAGTTATTTCCTTCTCCTCAAGCAATTTTGCAATGAATTTTCTTCCGTCGAATATAATAGGGGTTAACAAGGGTAAGCAGAGATACCAGAAAGTGAGAATCAGTAAGGATAAGCCAGTGGCGGTTCTCCTGCATGAAATAAAGGTGAAAATGGAAAGGTTAAATGAGATAGCGGTAAGTTGTTAGAAGGACTGTGAGGTTATGGCTTTAGACATGAAAGGGAGTGTACGAGGTTTTCTGATCATATGGAACCCTCAGGAGGTAGAATTTTAGTTTTGGATAGCGAGCAATAGAAGAATCATGACTAGTAGTTTTAGATTTCTAGGCTCACAAGAAACTATCTGGTTATCAACAGTCAATGGTCCTGATATCCCTACTGAAATGGGGACCATCTTAGAAGATCTGAGGGTGCACAAGAGTTTCTTTCATGATAATTTCTGGATAATGGGGGAATATTTTAATATTATAAGATCGTTGGACGAGGAGAAGGGAGGTATCAGAAGGTTAGACTTAGATTCTACAACCTTTATTGCATGCATTCAAGATCTGAGATTAGTGGACATTGTGACAAATAATGACATTTGTATGTGGAATAATCGAAGGGGGTTAAAGAACTAGGTCCCATATAGACTAGACATATTTCTAATCTCTAAAGAAGTAGTGGAGAATGATATTTTTATTGAAGTTGCAATCCTTCTTTGCTTAGGCTCTGATCACTAGCCTGTAGGTCTAGATATAAATATAGAAGAAGCACTGGAAAATAGACCATTTATATTCGAAGGTTTCTAGATCCAAGATCCATATTTTGTTGAGAAGGTTTAAGTCTTGGTGGGAATAAATAAGAGTGGAAGGGAGGAATAAGATGTATATGTTTTAGTTTAAATTAACGGAGTTGAAGGCTAAATTAAGAAGTTGAATAAGAAGGGGTTCGAAAATATTTTTGAGGAGAAACAAAATGTGGAGATTAAAATGAGGGAGATTCAACAAAGAGTGATCCTAGAAGGGAGAGTGGAAGATTTGGTAAAGGAAGGTGGTTCCACTTTCAACAATTTAAAGTAGAGAAGAAAATAGGAGGAGTTTCATTGGAGGCAAAATTCGAGAGTCCAATGGCTAAAAGAAGGGGAGAAAATCACTAGTTTCTTCCATAAGTCCATGGCGAAACACAATCAACATATCATGATTTTTTTCTCTGTTAGGTAGAGATGGACAAAGGAAATTTCTTCATAAGGAGATCGAGGAGGAGCTGGTGAATTATTATAAAGACATTCTGCAAGAACCTCCTATGAATAGAAAACAAGTCATAAATAAGATCATAGCTTGCATTCCAAGAATGGTAACTGAGGAATATAATGAAACCCTAATGAGGGAGGTAACTTTAGAGGATGCAGAAGAAGTGGTGGTGATAATGCAAAGAAACAAAGCCCCTGACGCCATATGGATTCACCTTGGATTTCTTCAAAGCTTGTGGGAGTTTCTTAGGAGTTGAGGTGTGTGAAGTTGCATAGGAATGAGGTTAAAAAAGGTTCATCGAGGTCTCAATGCTACCTTTTTAACTCTCATTGCTAAAGTAGGTAATACTAAGGATCCATGCGGATTTAGATTGATTGCGCTATGCAATGTGATCTATAAGGAAATTTTTTCGGTGATTGTGAATATGTTGAAGCCTCTTCCTAATATCTCGATAAGCACAGAGAAAAATGGATTTGTGGAAGGACGCTAGATATTTGATGGTATTATTACAGCTCAAGAGGTAGTCCACTCTCTTAAAACCAACAAGAAGCCAAGTATGTTGACTAAACTTGATTTCTCGAAAGTGTATGACAGGTCAAGCTGGGATTTCCTTCTTCAAATCTTAGATTCTTATGGTTTCTCTTGGCAATAAAATTCATTAATCAGATATCTTGTTTATAGTCCTTTTTTCTCCATTTTGGTTAATGGTCCTCGTCATTTCCTTTTAACTTGTCAAGGGGTTTCTGGTAGGGAGATCCTTTGTCTCCGTTTTTGTTTCTTTTGGCAGTCGAATGTTTAGGAAGGTTGTTCAAACATGTAGCTGATAGAGGTGTTCTTAAAGGTATTCAAATATTTGGAGAGAACCTCCCCATATAACATCAACATTTTGTTAATGATGTATGTTTATTCGATCTTCCAACTCTCAGAATGGCTAGAGTGATCCACTATTTGTTATTGATTTTCATGGAGACCTTGCCTATGATGATAAATAAGGATAAGTTAAATATTTTCATTCTCAATTGGCAAGTTTCAGTTTAAAGATAATTGGAAAGGACTTTGGATTTCTAAAATGCCTCCATTCCATCCAAGTACCTGGGAACTCCACCAGTGCTTGACCTAAAGAAATCATCATGCTAGCAAAAGGTCATCGGGATATTGGAAAACAAGATAAATAACTAGGGATTTAGAACCCTTAACCTAGTTGGGAGAGCGATACTTACTAAATTAGTGTTACATGCCATATTGTGCTATCAATTGATAGTAATTCCAATTCTAAAAGGGGTTTCCAAGGAAATCATAGCTAGCTTGAGGAATTTCCTATGGCAAAGGGAAAGCAATTCAAAGAAATGGGCTTTGATGGCTTGGGAGAATTTATGCTTACCTAAAAGAGCTAGATGGTTGGGGTTGTCAAATCATGAAACTATGAGTGAGTCCTTAGGGGCCAAACTTTGGTGGAGATGGTGATGGGAGGAAACTTGGAGTTATGGAAATAAATATGGGATAGAAAATATATGCCTTTTGCTTCTCAGGATTCCCATCTTAGAGATTTGAACTCCCAACAAGGATCTCCCATTTGTATGTGGACATAAGAAAGTAAAAACTTAATAAGGGATCATTCCTTTTTTGAAGTGAGGAAAGGTGAGATGGCTTTTTTCTAGGAGGATTCATGGTAGTGACTTCCCAAACTAGAAGCTAATACAGATTGGGAGATGATAGAAAATCATTCCAAGTGAAGGGTAGGTATAAAGGTGGCATACTTCTGGAAGGAATCCCATGACTCTTTGATTTGGCGAGTTTGGAAATCTAAGGTAGATTGGGGAGTTTCTTCAATAGATGTGCCATAGGGAAGATTTAGTAAAGAGTTAGCACAAAGGAAAATTCAAAAATCCCAAGATCAAGATAAACTGAGGTTGGGTTACAATCCTATAGGAATATTTACATTAAAAGAGGCATATTTAGTGCAGGCAAGTAGGGAATAAAGGGTTGGAGAAGGACCTGATTTGATTGGTGGTTTGGTCCTATAACCTCTGGCCAAAAGATGTTTTTCTTCTTCTCGCTTCTAGCACAAAGGAAAATTTTAACATGGGATATAATAAGGAGGAAGGGATTCTCATGCCCCTCCTTTTGTTTTCTATGTCAAACCCGAGAGGATACTATGGACCATTTGTTCAGTGCCTTGTCATTTTGATGAGGAGGTATGGAGGTTGATATTATTAACATTTGGTCAAATGACTTGAAACAAAGAAGATGGGGTGCTTCTTATAAACAAATGGATCAGGATCAAATTTGTGAACCCCATAGTTAATATAGCATGGGAATTGGAGGGTGGTTTTGTGATATGGACCATCTGGAAAGAGAGATGCAAGTACTTTGAAGAATAGTTAGAGAGGTTTGGGGAACTGTGTATTATTATTAAGAATAACATTAGAGAAATAATTCTCATTACCCTTGGTCATAACAAGATTCGAAAGAAAACAAAGAGGGTGTAGTCATTTTGAAGAAGCTATATCTAGAACAAGAAATGGGGACATTTAGTAAGTCACCTAATCTAGAGATGCTCAATAGTGTGTCGAGAATATTCTGTCCACCTCTGGCTACCTTCGTTAAATTAAATTTTGATGGTGTGTTGAAAGGTAAACTGGGACTGGTTGGTCTGAGTGGCATATTCAATGATTGTAACTCCAAATCAAATCATTGAGGGCATATGTGCAAAGTTGTGGGTTCATGAGCAACAACGTGGCATAATTTTAGGATTTGGAGCGTGGTCTCCTTAGTGCAATAAGGGAAGCTACATCAAATCATTGTAGTTGGACGAAGATTCGTTGATTCTAATTAACTGCCACTGAGGTATGTTAAGAGGCCAAGCCCTAGAAAAGACCATTAAAATCTAGAGATTTGAAGCCTTAACTAAGTATATTCAAAGTCTTCTTAGCTTATTTGAATATATTATTGTCTGCCATTCCAGAAAATCTAGGAATGACATGGAAATTTTTCTTACCAACCTAGTGATCATATTCTGGTAGGTGAGGCATTAGTCCATGATGGGGTGGTCTTATCAAGAGGCTTTATGGTTTGGAGCTTCATGCCCACCACTTTCTTCAGAGTAATTGCAATTTAAAGAAGGAAGGATGTGCTTTGCGTCTCACATTCATGCTTCAAGTTGGTGGAGGGGCTATGTATTGGAAGGAATGAGAGATTCAAGGTGGAGTGAAGGGGGATGAGTCTTTCTTCATACTGGTGTTGCTATTTAGAAGAATTCAATGATAGTGAGTCAAGAAAAATTTTAAGGGTGGAAAAATTTCTTGAAGTTTAAAAACATTGGCGAATCTCACTAATCCCTAATATGCAAACTATAAAATGTTTAGTGATATATTTGTAAAATTATTCAAATTTATAATGATTTTATATATAATTTCTATATAATGTTGGCGATTTTTAAGGTAAATTAATTTTATATTTTAAGATTTGGGTGAACCATCTTTTATAAAAAATAGAAATTGTCGAATCTTTTTTGTGGAAAAATCAAGGAAAATTAGCCCACCCGGCGAATATTAGCCCCTAATTTTTTTCATGTGGTGAGTCTTGGGTAAGAAGGAAGGACTTAGTGCACCCTGCAAGTAAAGAGTTACTCAGAGATAATTCATTCAACTCTTGGGGGGAGAATGTTGGTGTTTTAGTGTGGGTTTGTGAGGGATCGACAACTTTCTTTTGGAGCTTTTGGCTGGCATTTTGAGGTGGTAAGCCCTGTATGCCTACAATGGACTCAGCTTGGTTAATCTTTAGTGCCCGGCTAGGTGTTTTCGTAATTATAGTTTTATTGGGTTATGTGTCTTAGTTGTTACTTGCAACTTACATTCTAGGTATTGGAGCCTCTATCATGTTTGTAATCCTGTCTTGGTTTCGGCCATCAACCAAGTCTCATTGTGGAAGAAAGGGTAATTGGGTCTCACCTCTTGTGCTGGTCTATGTGCTTTTACCTATAAGATTGGTTATATGGTGTAGGCTAAGTCAAGTTAATGGTCTACGAGTTTGTGGTTACAAAGTTTTTTGGATCCTAGTGTGTCGTTTGATTTCTTCAATGGTAAAGGAGGTTGGGTCTTGGGTCGAGGAAGCTCTGTCATCACCCGTATCTAATGGGTTATTGACTAAAGTTAGTTATTTTTATTTTGTTTGGTGTTATTGTGACAATATTTTATTGGTTTCTAAGATTTGCAAGGAAGGGTCGACTTGTCTTTTCTATCCTTTTACAGGTAGAAGAAACCCTTGCAAAGAATCTGGGTGGCATATTCAAAAATTGTGACTCCAAATCATTGAGGGTGTACGCGCAAAGTTGTGGGTTCACGAGCAACAACTTGGCATAATTTTAGGATCTAGAGCGTGGTCTCCTTAATGCAATAAGGGAAGGTTTCAAATCATTGCAAATGCACAGAGATTTTGTTGATTATAATTAACTGCCTCTAAGGTTTGTGAAGAGGTCAAGCCCTAGAAAAGATGATTAAAAGCTAGAGATTGGAAGCCTTAATTAAGTATATTCAAACTCTGCTTAGCTTATTTGAATATATTATTGTCTGTCATTCCAGAAAATCTGGGAATGACGTGGCAATTTTTTCTTGCCAACCTGGGATCATATTCTGGCACATGAGGCGTTAGTCGATTGTCTTTTTTATTTCAAAAGATAATATAAATTATTTTAATTTAGAAAAAAAATGTGAATATGGAGCATTATTATTTCAAGTTGCATAATAATAAAATTTTATTTCTGTAAAATTATTCAATTTTGTAATACTTCGCCCTTTGTCATAAAACATAGTTTCAATTCTCCTTAGATCCATCACCATCAGACTAGTGAAAATAGAATTAACACCCTTATAAAATAATTCCAACAAAAAAATCGCTCAAATTTAATCATTATTTTTGGCTCACTTTTTAATTTTTAGTTTTCTATTATTTATTTTTATAGACTTCATAAAATTTATATGAATTTGGAGGTTATAAATTATAATATCATATAAATTAAAGATTATGAATGGTAAATTATTAATATAAAAAATATAATATATACATATATATAATTATTTCACACCAAAATTTTCATTATCGAAACTCCTTAAATAATGGACGGAAAAGGTGGGAGGAAAGAGGTAACCAGCCATATATTGGGTATTTAATGTCCTCAGAGCAACAAGAACTTAAAGCGATAACACGGGAGTGGGAAAATTCGGCATTAAATAATATTTTCCCGCTCCCGTGTTATCGTGGTAAGTGGCGTGCTGCTCTGAGACCATTAAATACCCAATATATGGCTGGTTAGCTCCAGCCAAAGGTGGGATGCAAGATAGGACACTGAACACGACAGCTGCAACATATACATCAGAAATGGGACTTCAATTTCAACGTTTGCATATTGATTCAAGATTCACTCAATTTTGGAAATGTTACTTTCATAAATAATCGAATTCATGAAAACCAATCTACGTGATGTACGGCGTCGTGGATGTCGACCCTCCATTGACAATCCGCCGTTATATAGCTGTGAGTGTACTGCATATTGTTTTGATCAGAACCCATACGTTCATACTTCTTCGTTTCTAATCCCATGTTGAACTCTTCCAGTTCAAAATCTGTCATAAAAGAGTTCACAGGAGCAAGCAGATTACGGTCGGGAGACAGTAGCTCGTTCAAATCACATAAAATTTCGGCTATTGTGGCTGGATTGCCTGCAAACTGATCGCAATGTGGGGATTGCTGGTCCGCTGAATTAAAATTTGTAACATCTGTTTCAATCAGATTAACATCTCCCATATTCGCAATGGTTGTGTTCTCTGAATGATCTTCTGCGATCGGATCCTCCACATGTAGGTTACAAAATGACTCGGAGGAATTCACGAATTCTTGATTGCTAAAAGAATTGAAGGAATGATCTGAACTTGTACAGTTGCTGCAGCCAGAACTGTCGCAAGCATTTGGATTCACCATTTCGGTGTGTATCAACGCTGTTTTTATTCTTACAGGTCTGGGTTTGATCGCGTCAATTTTTAACGTTCTCTTTCTTTGAGATCCCTGGATTGGTGGCACCTTCTTTTGCAGATAATAGAGCCAGTGGTTCTTGATTTCGTTGTCTGTCCGCCCAGGTAACCGTCCTGCTATCAGCGGCCACCTTCATGGTAATTACAAATCAGCATTCAATTTTTTTTTTTTTTAATTTCAAGTTAATATTTTGGAATCAGAAGTAAATTCGTTTTTAATAGCTCTTATCTGATTCCAAAATATTCTTTGAAATCCACAATCAATAATTTATCCATTTATATTTAACAGAAAATTCAATGATTTTTTCGTTAAATAAATCCAGTTCAAAGTTCACAACATTACTCCACATACCGATTGCCAAGAAGGCGATGCATCCGAATAATAATGTCATCCTTATCGATAGAAATATTACCACGTTTAATGTCGGGGCGAAGATAAATGATCCAACGCAATCTACAACTCTTTCCACAGCGCTGAAGACCTGCGAAAACAAATTCCCTCCGCTTATTTAACCCATCAATACCTATTTAAGTATGTATCAATACACTACTATTACAGATTTGTTGTAATAGACTCGCCTGCTTTTTGGGGGAGATCTCTCCATCTTCCAGGGCCATGAATTCGAATGTAGTCGCACAGAATCATATCCTCCTCGGGCTTCCAGGACCCCTGATTAAGCCCTTGTTTTGAGCAGCAAGGAGCTCTACCCATCTTAGATATTCTCTTCTGCAGCTCCACAGCTGAGGATCTGCTCACCTGGGGCTCGACTGATCGCTTATCTTTGGTTGGACCTTTGACTATATATTGAAAACAGAATTAGCTTCGCTGACGGCACAGGTTACTGCCTAAATCTTCGGCTATTGAGGAGCAGCATGTGACCCATAATTTTTTTTATATAATTGAATGGTGACCAAAAACAAATTCATTGAATTTGCACCCAAAAAAATAAATACATTTCAAAACATGAACTCAAAATTATTAAATTGAAATGGTCGACCGCTCTCTCGGCGGCTTAAGAAATACGGAGAGCCATAGTTGTTGTCGTGGACCATCTATCTTACATTTGGAGCTCACCTCTGGGTTCAATTTAAAACGGTTGCTGAGTGATATGAGCCGCCGCTATTGAACTGCCAGTTATGCTTCCCTGGCTAAACGAATTTGATAAGATGTTATCCAGTAATGGAACATACTTCAAATAGAATATAGTCAAAAGTATTGAATTTTTTAATTTTAACTCATGATTTTTCCATTAATAATATACATGCGTTGAATACTTTTAACATATTAAATTAATTAGTGAATTACAAATGTGTAAAATGTGTATAGTTCAGATAAATAAATTTAAATTTAATATGTGCTTCCGCGTAAATCACATAAAGAGAGACATTTGTCACGCACCATCAAGTGTGGTTTATAGTCAGGACAAGTTGAAGAAACAGATCCAGCTTTGCATGTTAAATAGTCTGAGCAGGCCTCCAACACGGCTAGTTTTGACTAAGGAAAAGTCAAAAAGACAAATTGATTATTTAGAGGAAGATAGTTAATGACCATACTTATAAATATATAATTATATAGAAGAAATAATATTATAAGGGGTTTACAATATTAATTAGTTAGAAATGTATAATTTAATAATTAAAATTTTTATTAAATGGGAATTAGTTATATAGGAGACCTAACTTTTATATACTTAAGATAAATGTCTCTCTTTATGTGATTTACGCAGAAGCTCTACGTATTAACATTATGGATCACAGAAGCCTCAATTGAACAATAAATAAATTTGTAAAATAATATAAGAAAATTAAATTATTCATATAAAATATATATTAGTCCACTCGGTGTCCGAGTTTGACACCTCCTCCTCTTACGTTGACCAACCTCGTCCTCATTCGTTCTCCCGTCCTTGTCACATCCCCGTCGTGCTCGCTTTCTCTAATCTGGAGCGTTTCTCCCATTCGTTCTCACGTCCCTTTTCTTGTCGCACTCCAGTCGTGGTCCCTAGCTCTAATCCCGAGGTTTCCTCACCTATCGAGGTCTGCCTATTAGACCCTTGTTTCCCCTCCTCCATCATAGTTAATGCCCCTCGATTGATTGGCCACCCTCTAATTCTTGTTCCCGAAATGATGTCCCTATTCCATTGGCGAACAATAATGGGTTCTCACCATCTCTTAATAAAACGCTTGTTAACCACTCCATGTTTAATTTTGATCCTCGTGTATATCCTCTTTTGGAGAAAGGATTAAATTTTGTCGATTTCCCAAGAAAAATTTCAATGGTAAAAGCTATTTGTGATGTTGAATTTCAATGGTAAAAGTTATTTGTGATGTTGAATTTGGTATTAGGAATTTAACATGAAAAATGTTATTAGACAAAGATTACACAGTTATTTTTAGAAGGGCTAAATCTCCTAAGAACAACACCAACAAGCTAGAGTTTGAAGCTCTCAAGGCTTGAAATAATAATAATGACATTGTTATTTTCAAATGTGACAAGGGTGGGGTTGTTGTTATCTTAGATAAGAAGGACTACTGTAGAAAAATGTTAGAACACCTTTATAACAGTGGTAGTTACAAAAAGCTAAGTAAGAACCTCCTAAAAAGGTTTCGAGAGTTATTGCTTTAGCTATTAAGCTTGTAGTACTGTAAAATCAATAAGCCATAAACTTATTGAGAGCAACCTTATTACTCCTATGATCCATGGGCTTCCGAAGATCCATAAGGAGGGGTCCCCCTCAGACCCATTATCAATACAATAGGAGGGCCTACTTATTTCCTTTTGAAGTATTTAGCTAGGAAACTTAAACCCCTTGTTGGAATTATGAAATCGCTTGTTAAAGGCTCTTTCTCTTTTGTCAATGAGTTAAAGGGTATTAAGTTTGATCCTGGCTATATTCCTATAATTTTTGACATGGTTTCCCTACACACAAATATCCCTATTAATGAGGTTGTTGAAGTTATTAATTGGATTACTAATCCAACTATTGTGAAATTGGCTGAGATCTGCCTCACCTCTAAACCTTTTTTAGCTTTGAATGTGAATTCTATCAACAAACTTGCAAAGTTTCTATGACTTCTCCGCCTTCACTAGTGGTGGCTAACCTGTTTACGAAAGACTTTGAGTCCAAGGCATTGGATTCAACTCCATTCAGACCTAAACTCTCAAAGAGGTTTGTAGATGATACCTTCATCATCTAGCCTCATGGGCGTGAAAAGTTAGATATGTTTTTTCATCATCTTAACAATCAATCAAACTCCATCAAGTTTACAATGGAGTCTAATCTCAGTGGTAGCCTGCTTTTCTTTAACGTTCTTATCTCGAAAAAATACGATCGTTCTTTCTCTCACTAGGTCCTTAGGAAGAAGACTGCATGGGGGCTTCATTGGGCGAGCAATACCATAACACGTGCATTCATATTGGGGGATATATATTGAGGAAAAAATGACATAATATATTGAGAATATATTAGGCGATAAAGGGTTTTTATATTGGCAGGTATAAAGAGTTGAGCTCAAAATTAATGAAAGAGTATAAAGGGATATAAAATTGTTAATTAAAAAATGGATACCTACAATATCTAGTGAGAGTAGGGGTTTTTTAAGTCGGGAAGGTGTATTGGATTCGTATTGGTAGGTGGTTAAATAATGTGATTTTTAGAGGTATTTTCCAATATGTAGCCATATTAGGGGTATTGTTTACTATGCCACGAATGGACGTGATATGTCAGAGGTTCATTGAATGAAGCCTCCATGGAAAACTCACACTAAGAAATATCTTCATACAAGCTCTCATCATTACTCTACTAAAAATTTGGGAGTTTTGAACACATTGTCTACTCAAGCTTTAAGGGTTTTAGGCGAAAGTCACCTGGATAATGAGAAATCCCATTTCCTTAAAGTGTTTGAGAATAATGGCTATAATAAACACCAAAGTCTCAAGGCCTTCTTAAAAGTGAATAATGGGCCTAGGATAAGGAAAGAATCCAACGATCTTGTTAACAATGTTCAACTCCCATTTATCGAAGGGACCACTGGTAAAATTGCCCAAATCCTCAAAAACCATAAAGTCTCTTGCACCTTTAGGCCCTTGAATACCATTCGTAGCTCCCTAAGGTCTGTCAAGGACCTAGTGGACCCTAAGAACATAAAAGTTATTTATGCAATACCATGGTCATGTGGGACCCCCTACGTTGGACAAATCGACCACTCCATAAATCAAAGGATTCAAGAACATGCAACCGACATCAAATATTGTAGGACTTGGTCCTCAACCTTAATTGAACATGTTGGCAAGATGAAGCACCAAAATTGTGTAAAACATGTTGAAAATCTAGGGCATTATGATTAGGTGAGTTCTCTTCAAGATGACGACTACTTGTAAATTCATTTTACTTCTTTAGATTAGGTTCTTCTATTTGCTTACATTATTATAGTTTTATTTATCATCAGACAATTACCAAAGCATAAACAATAAGGAGACAAGAGACACAGAATGTAGGTGATCAACAAGGGCCAAAACCTCTCCAATTTAAGAGGAACACCTAAAACAAATTCTTCTTCTTATAGATACTTCAATTGATCAATAACAAGGCCAAGACCCTTGACACAACAACCTCTCCAAGACCAAGACACAAGCCTTCTAAGTTTGACTCCTTCTTCCTTAAGTTAACGATGGTCAAACTTCGTCCTTCTCCCACTATCTCGGATATCCTTCAGATTCCAGTCCCTTGGTTTAGATCTGCAACTCTTGACCCTTCATTAGAAATCATAGTTGCAAAATGAGAGAGAGAGATTAACACCTTGATTCCCTTCGCCAGGAGTAGTCTTCCCTTTCTGCAATTCAACTTGTATTATTGACTTTCTTTTCGCCTTAATTTGGCCTTCTAAGTTGACTGTGATGACTTCGACTTCCTGCAGTAGATGCCACCTATTTTTCCACATGTGTGAAGGATATCTTTCCCAAAAAGACATCATTACACTTATGCTCCTTGAATTCCTTCTCCTTGCTTGATGTGAGGCTTCTTCTCCGAGATTTTTCGAACCATCTCGTCTATTTCAGATCCTTGATTAAGTTTTGTTCTAAGTGACATTAAGTTGCCCTATATACAGTGGTTTTTCCATCAAAATAAGTTCACTTCTACTTGTCGCAAGACCAACATGCCTTTCCAGTATCATCCATAGGTCAACTTCAAGGATAGCTTGTGACATGGTATTAGAGGGTTAACATATTTTCTTTTACAATGAATTACATGCCCAAATGGGTCTTGAATCCTTGACATTGACTTTACTAGACTTTATGACTTGATGATCAACATAATAGCTTACAGTTGGAGCTTCAACTAAAAATCAAATTCGTTGATAATGAAACCCATGATTCAAGCATTACAAAAATAATTTTATTTTCATATTTGCGTCAATTACATAAAATTAGAAATGTTATTATGAAGAATTAACCTAGTTACATATTTCAATACTCCCTCTTAACTAGGGAGGTATTCATAATCCATACAATGTACTTGAACATTCTCAATCTGAATAATTCTTATAAGAAAAATAAGATTGGTAACTCATCTGTATAACATCATATCATCCAGCATTGTCACATAGAAAGGCGTTGACTAGCAACTCTATCTCTCCACAAGATTATAGCACAATGCTGGTGAGACCAATGATTTATAAAGATCCTCATCATTGTTTCTCTTGGAACATACCCCACCCGGGTTTTCTTAGAGTGTGTTCCACTAGGATTATTCTTATCTTGGATTGCTAGCCCTCAAAGAATCATTCCTCCATGACTTACTCTTACCTTGGATGCCCTACCACATCCTCAAAGAGTATCGGATGTCAGATTCTTACCCAATCCTCCATTCTATCTTCCCAGGTGAAGACAATAATGATGTGTTTATCTTTCCTCATGGCCTTCACTATGAATTACGATTTTTAGTCATGGTCTAGTGCATGGCACATGAAGTAGAGAACCATATCTATTACTCCCTCTGAACTAGGAATGACCAAGCCATTCCATAAAAAGGAATGTACCCAATATCCCTCTTAATCAGGGACTTGTCCTAGCTACCTCTTGACCATGGAATTGCTTCTAGCAGCTCCTTACGTGGAGATCATGGGATAACCAGCTTCTTGTAGAACTCCTTCCTTTGATGTCATTAATTTCTTCTTTTTCATAGAGTCTACATCTTTCAGGACTCCTTCATAGGGAATAGGCCATCCATCACTTTCATCCATGAGTCAGTCATGTCATTATTCCTTGCATTGGAAAGGTGATCCATTAGTACATATTTGGTCTTCCTTCATGCCATGATGCTTCTTCATGGAATGTTTCCTTAAAGATTTTTCATCCTGCTACATGGGCATCAGTCACAGAAAACATCTACAACTCCTTCCTTGACATCCCTGCATAAGCCCATCCAAATATTATTTAAAATAATAAATGAAAATTAAATCAAAGTTACCTTTGTGATGGTATTTCATCAGGAAATCTTCCTATGAGCATTAGCAACCTGCATACATATTGACATATCTCCAAAACATATATTTTGTCAAGGCTCTCTTTCTTTTTCAGACTTCATCACGGTCTTCATATCTTTCATCAAGATATCATAGTCAAAATTTTCAGTCCTTGGATGTTGATTGCCTCTTCCATAATTGCATATTTAATGATCTATTCCTTTCTTTCTTCACACATTTCTTTTCCAGGAAATTCCAATCGGAGTTCCTCCAATTTTAGTCAACAACCTCATATTTCATATGAGGACATATTATCTTGATTTCATCTAGTCAATGTGTGACTCATGCCTTCTTGCATCCTTTCAAAAGAGGATATCCTATATTTTTATCATGCTCTAGAGATAGAGAATTTATCCATGTTACCTGCAACCATATGACATGACTCTATTTCATGAAATACAAGCATACATACCTCATTATTCTTTTAGGTTATCTAGAATTATTTAAGAACCTGATTGAAAGAACTTCAATTCCTTTATTTGTTTCACTTCTTTCAACATCACAGCATCATTCCATGAATCCCATACAAGTTGGAATTTCTTCCAAGACACTTGCTTCTTATAGTAGGTGAACCTTCCAATGAAGATTCCAATGGAGGATCTTGAAATGCTCCTTTTCAATGATGTATGATGAGCTCTGTGCTATATGACTTTCTTTCTCCCATAAGTACTATGAGTTTACCAAGAGCTACATCTATCTATAGATGAAAACCATAGACTTCTATTTCAACTATATTTCATGTTTCTTTATGATGATGTCACGAGCTCTTGCTTTCAATCGTATGCTTTTATGATTCCATATCCTAACATGATGCAAACTATCATGCTACTGATGATTCCTACCATGATAGTTATATTTTACAACATAAGCTAGAAAATAAATTAGGTGAGGAAGACATATCTTAACAATAGTAAAGATCTTCTTCCATCTTCAATTTTTTCTTTTTATCTTCTTCCACTTCTTAAGTGATGTGGGCTTCTTCCCTTTTTCACTTGTTGCTTTCCTTCTTGAGCTCAGGACAATCTCAAATTTCCCATGTCCTTGAAATCCATAACATTGGATATGTGACATATTGATCTTCTTCTTTTTGTAGGACCAACCTTGCCAAATATCCCTTTGCTTCCTGACATGAAAGAAAATGTTTGACTAATTTGATCTTGTATCAATTTTTTCCTTCATTTTTTTTTTTCATTAATCTTGCATAGTGACCAAAAATTATTGAATGTGATAGCTTTAACCTCTTCATAGGCCTTTGATACAAAGTTTCATTGTTCATCAGTTAGAACATTTAGAACAATGATACTCATTTCTTTATTGGATATCATCTCTCCTAGATCTTGAAGTTGGTTCCTTATTAGAGATGCTTTCGTGAGACATGTGCAAATACCTTCATCCTTTTATGCTTTCAATTTGCATAGATCAGATCTTAGTGATATGCTTTTTTCATGTCGTGCTTCAAATAATAGTTCTACTAGCTTATCATATATCCCATTTTATGTCTCCAACACTGCTATATCGGGGATGAGTTAATCCTTGATCGACTCTAAGAATCCTTTGAGCCCTTAGATCCATTTTCAGATATTTAGATAGTGCTTTCCCTTCATATGGTTTGGATACTTTTCCATTGACATGATAAATAACTTCATTTTCCTTGAGGACTAAGTCTATGCTCCTTTTCTGTGCAAGGAAGTTCGATGACCCAACCAACTTGTTGTTGTCCTTGCAAAATGAATTTATTTTACTAGATTTAATTATAATAAAGATACTTACTTGTCAAGTAAAGATAAACTTTTTAAATTGATCCCTTTGTTGATGATGATTGATGAGTTCTTGATGATGTCTTGATACTTCTTGGATGATCTTCTTCAAGGATAAGGATTTTCTTTTGAGATAAAACCCTTTGCTTCAAAGAGTGAGATATTTCCTTGATATCTTTGATGATGACAACACCCTTGATCTAGCTACCCTTGGATGAGTAGTCTTCAAGATGCTTCATATCCAAGTCCTTACTTTCTTGAGTAGAGATAGGGTCTTTGAGGTCCTTTTCTTTGATGATGACTTGAGCGAAGATCCCATGACTTCTTCTGGTGAAGACTCCTTCTTCGATATAGGGTTTTGAGACTTCCTTTTATATATTGACTTTAAAATGTTTTTTGGATGAGATGATATTCTAGATATGTTATGATGCCTTTCTAAAGTTTCAGTCCTTGAACGCTTTAGTGTCCCTTGTTGAGATGCCCTTCCTTGATTTGTTACCTTAGCTATGATACCATGTTGAGAAATCTAGGCCATTAGGATTAGGTGATTTATTTTATAGATGATAACTCCTTGTGAATGTTTTTTACTTCTTTAGATTAGGTTCTTCTCTTTTTTTAGATTATTATAGTTTTCTTCGTCATCAAACATTTATCAAAGCATAAACATTAAGGAGACAAGAGACATAGATCGTAGGGGATCAGCAGGGCCAAAACCTCTCCAATTTGAGAGGAAACCCCAAAACGAATTCTTCTTGCTATAGAGACTTCAATTGATGAATACAAATACCAAGAACCTTGACATAACAACCTCTCCAAGACCGAGTCACAAGGCTTTTGAGTTTGACTCCCTCTTCCTTAAGTTAAAGATGGTAAAACTTTTTCCTTCTCCCAGTATATCGTCTATCTTTCATATTTCAGTACCTTGGTTTAGATGTGCAACTCTAGACCCTTGTTCAAAAACCCTAGTTACATAATGAGAGAGAGATTAACACCTTGATTCCCTTCTCTCAGATGTAGTCTTCTCTTTCTACAATTCGACTTGTATTATTGAGTTGTTTTTCTCCTTAATTCGGTCTTCTAACTTGAATGTGATGATTTTGACTTCCTACAGTAGATGACACCTATTTTTCCACATGTGTGAAGGATATCTTGACTAAAAATATATAAATACACTTCAGCTCCTTGACTTCCTTCTCCTTTCTTGATGTGAGGCTTCATCTCTAAGGTTTCTCACACATTATCTTCTATTTCAGATCCTTGATTGAGTTATGGTCTAAGTGGGGCTGATCTGCCCTATATAGTGCGTTGTGCATCAAAATAAGTCGACTTCTACTTGTGACAAGGCCAACATGCCTTTTTAGAATCATCGATAGCCCGACTTCAAGGATAGCTTGTAACATTGTCTTCAAGGGTTAACACATTTTATTTTACAATGAATTACATGCCCAAATGGGTTTAATCCTTGGCATTGAATTTACTAGACTTTATGAATTGTTGATCAACCTAATAGCTCATAATGGGAGTTTCAACTAAAAAAAAATCGTTCATGATGAAACCCATGATTCAAGCATTACAAAAATAATTTTATTTTCTTCTTTACATCAATTACATAAAACTACAAATGTCATTATGAAGACTGAACCTAGTTACATTTTTTAACAAAGCAATCCGAGATCATTGCCATGATTGATCATTTCCATCATCAAAAAATTTAGAGGGCCATTGAAATCGAGAGAAGGCTAAGTACTCTAAATAAAGACAATGGGTGAAAAAATAACAATTTTTGGATCTCAACCCTTTCATTGTTTGTACCTTTTGTTGATTTGTGTCCCCTCCCTTCGTGGATTTGATTTGTTTCCTTTCTTTTTTCTTTTTGTTTCCTTTACCCTTATGCATAGTTCTTTTTTTTTCTTTTTAAAAATTCTCTTATTCCCTCTTTGTCATTTTCTAATTATTGTGCCAAGAGACGCTCTACAACATAGTATGGGGGAGATGTGTATGGATTAATTGCTAGATGGGTAGGTGTTATATGTGTAGGAATTACATGTTAGATGTGTAGGGGTCAAATATGTCAATATTTTTTAAATATAGACTCATAAGTATATATATGTTATGTTATGTAAAAAAAATGACTTGGCCAAATTACATAATTTTTTTAAAAATAAAATTAATAAAATAATAATAAATAATAATAAATAATTAAAATAAAATTGAGATGAAATAGTAAATTTACAGATGGAGGATTTTTGGCACCAAGATTTCACAACCCATGGTTTTTTCGATGATGTTTTTTGCTAATGGTGAAATTAAAATAAAAGAATAAAATTAAAATACAATTTTAAAAAATAAAAAAAATAAAAAAAATAAAAAATGAAAAATTAATGTCAAGTCCCACTGGCACAAGTGATTGAGGATGAGCCTCATTAGCAAGGCAACCTAGGATAAAACCTCATGGGGGGTGGTTGTGCCCTATGCTAAGGGGAGGAGACATGCTAAAAATTCCATTCAGCATAGGGTTGGTATAGCTTAGGCTGGGTGTGATCCTAGGGTGGCTTTGACGGATTAGATGCCCTTGGGTCGTTACTCCTCAAGCCACAGGTCAAGTCTAGAAGATCACAGACAACTTGACAAACAAACAAAAAAGAAAAATTAAAAATTAAAATAAAACTAAAATTAAGATAAAATGGTAAATTTATGGATGGAGGTTTTTGAGCTCCAGGTTTCCACAACCCATGTTTTTTCCATGGTATTCTTCTCTAATGGTCAAATTACATAAAATAAATAAATAATAATAATAATTATTAATTAAAGTAAAATTAAGAAAAAATAGTAAATTTATAGACAAAGATTTTTGCACTATAGATTTGCACAACCATGGTATTCATCCATAATTGCGTCGAGAGGCGCTCTCCAGCTCTATATGGAGGCGACTTTGTAAGGATATGTTTTGTTATATGATGTTATGTAAACATTTTGACTAGGTCAAATTACGTAAAAAAATTAATAATTATAATTATCAGTTATTAATAATTTAAAACAACCTAGATCCATCTTAACTTTGGATATACCAAGTGTTGAGAGGGATCAAATGTCAAGTGCAAACCTCTTTTAGAGTGAAAAGAGATTTGATCCCTCCCGACGCCTTGTAGATCCGAAATTATGATGGATTTATGCTAGTGTAGTTTATTTAAAGGTATTCTTCGTTAATGAGAGACATTGATTGCAACAAAATATTTTAGCTAGATCAAAGTAAATATCGACTCATAAGTTCATGTATATTATGTTATGTTATGTAAACATTTTGGCTTTGTCAAAATATGTAAAAAAATAAAATTTAAATAAAATAAAATAATTAATAATTAGTAATTAAAATAAATTTGAGATAAAATAGTAAGTTTAATGATGGAGGTTTTTAGCCTCCATATTTTCACAACCCATGGTGTTATTCTTTCATTTGGAAAGTGTTGGGTCATTAATATGCCATTATTATTATCACTTTTGAATGCTTATTCCACCCATTTCTATTATTCTTCATCATGTCATTTATTATAATTTATTACATAAATACATTTTATAATGATTTATGCTCTTATGAATGAATGTTATTTATTCTTCTTTATTTCTAATAAATTGATGATTATGCATGACTTTATTAATGATAGTTTTAATAAATTGGTTGTAACATTATTTACCATTTTTATCCTCCAAGATAATTCCCAGATTGAAGATTTGATCATTAAAAGTGCCAACTCAGCAATTCGCTGGAATAAGAAGTGACAGTTTTGCGGTTGGGATTCTGGGCAAATGAAGAAGAATCTGGAAAATCTGGAACATGGGTTTTGTCCAGAACAGATCGAATTAACTTCAATGAAGAATGGTTTGCCCAAATTCGGCTTGTATTGAGAGAAACGCAGGGTTCTTTGAGCATGATTTTCTCAGATTTGCTGTGTGGCCGTTTTCCAAATCTCAGCTGCAAAAGCCAAATTCGCCTTGCTCTTGTTGAAAGATGGATGAAAATATATCTTCTTGTCGATCAATTGGTTGGAAACAATCTAATTTTGTAATAGAAATCATGTTGTAATGATCTCTGTTGTAACTTCTCTTTGATCTCTCTCTATTTAAATGAAAACAGAGATCAGAGAGGGGGATGATTTGGGATGGATTCGAATGATGGAATTGAGGATGAATTAGAGATTCAGAATTGAGGATGGCAGAGAGAATGGATAATGGCTGAGAGATTGAGAGACTTCTTGTTGTAATCCACTGTAACTCTACTTTGATATTTTAATATAAATCTAGTTGTCATTCCATCTTTGATCCTGAAGTAACCTAGCAGCATCCGTTGGCAGCTAAGGGCCCAGCCTCTGGTGGAGTACGCTGCTGCTATATTATATCTTTATGCTTCATGTGTGGTTTGATCTCTTTCTTTTACTCTGTTCAATAATCTGACGCACTTTACTGTTTTACATATCAGCGCTATTAGATATACTTGATTGGATACTATCGTTATCTACAACAGGAATGCTATGTTATCATTTTAACTTTGTATCGCATTACTGTTCCTTTTGATAATTGATATAACATTGCTGTTCCTTACAGATTGTCATTCGATTAAAGATTAACCGCACTATATGTTCCTAAATCGGTACAACTGTATGATGTATTCTTAAATTGTGACTGTTGTTTATTCGGGATTGCTGTTCCATTACACTTGCTGTTACTTTATAGCTGTGATTCATGCATATTGTATCGAAGCTCGGATTACTGTCCCTTTTAATGATAAGTGTGTTGCGTGCTTGATTTGGATTGTTGTACATTCATATTTAATCTGTTGTTCCATTTCCTGTTATTCGCATTATCTTTGCTTTAGTGTGAAGAACGGTCTGAAACTGTAGTGGGCATTGGCATTTGTTGTCTAGTCCCCAGGCTGATGATCTGTACCTTGACTACTTTTGGTTACATCAGTTTCCAAAGGGATGAGTTATTGTTACTGGACCCTTGACTAATACATTGCTTATTTTTCCGAATGAATGATTCAGGCTTCAAGGTATTTTGTTGTTGATTTCCATTAATTAGAGTTTGCTGTTCAGATTCCTTTAATTACAGTTTGCTTCCCGTTTACTTTGTTGTTCATTTCTGTTGATTAATTGCAATAGTTTGCTTTTAAAGAGTTTTCCTAGTTTACTTTCAATGGTAGCTTTAGTTCAATTTCGATTTCCTTTTAATTGCTTTAAAGAAGGATTGTCGACTGTAGAGAACATTGGTTATTGCTTCCTCGTTCCCAGATTGATTGTCTTGTTCCGGTTTGATTTCAATTGCATCAATATCTAGAGGAATGAGTTATTGCTACTGTATCCTTGATTGATGGTTGTTTGAGTGAATGATTTAGTTTAGAACATTTCAGTTTCTTGTTGTTCCAATTAGAGTTTGTTTCCAACTTTCATTTACTTTTGCATTTTAAGCACTATACTGCAAAACATTACTCTTGAGTAAATAGCCGCCTCAGACTGAGTACACTCTTGAAATAAAAAGTCGTCCCTGGGTTGATAATTAATGTGAAGGTAATTAGGAGTTAAAAAGACACCTTTTTATCGCTCCACATTTTGGCGCCGTTGCCGGGGAGAGTGTAGCCATTTCTAAAGAGTAGTGTGAATCTGATGAGTGCCTGCTAGGAGAGAATTGGGTATTAAAAACGGAAGGTAAGAACCTGCGTACGGAGCATGTAACAGCTCTTCTCCCCCGCCCGCTTTCTTGCAGATTTGTTAATTTTTGTTGGGTAGAAATTGATGTTTGAATTTTTGTGTGAATGACTAGGAAAAAAATAGAAATTTTGAAAAATGAATCACATGATTTCACTCAAGTGGTGATGTAAGCACCACCCATTTCACTAACTAATTGACAGGAACATTGGAAGAAGGTGCTTTGAAGAAAAACATGAAGAACATCTTCTGTTATGGTAAGAAACTGCCGAACATTTCTACTTTTGAATTTCCTGCTCAACTAATTCCACACCCTCACCATAATAAACCAATACAACATGCTTACAGTGTTGAACTGCCAAATTTACCGGCCCTTCCCACCCATTCTATCTCACATGTGCCATTAGAGGAAACTTACAATGAGATTCAGAATGTTTCAAATTCAAAAATTGTAGAAGCTATGGAAGAAAATGAGGTTTCTTTTAGGTTGCACCAAAAAACCATTTTAAAAGCTCAAGAACTTCATGGTATGATGAGAAATCAAGAAAGTAACGGATATATTGAAGATTGGTTTCACTCCATCACTTGTTTGCATCATCACTCCATACTTCAACAATTTTTGATACCATCTTTTCAAGGGAAGTTGGCTTCTCATACCCTAATTTTTATCAACATGCATTTTTCAAATTTGGGTATGTGCATACGTAAAGCCTTAATTCTAAAATGGTTCCACTGGAAATACTCTTATACATAAACATATTCGATTCTCAAAGAAGAGTAGGATAGTGGATAAAATAAAATAAATAAACAAATAAAACAAACACATCTTTTTTATTTTTATTTTTGTAAAGCTAGTTGTTTTTGCAACATGCTATGGAAATCAACATCGGTGATAATTTTTTAATTCATTTGTGTATGTAGATGACTTATAATGGAAATAATAGTTCTACAAACACTCATATTCACTTTTATCACCAATTTGAAAAAATGCTTGAAAATCACATTTTTTTTGGCTTGCGGGCTTGATGAAATTTCTGAAAAAACAGTCGGGACAGTCATGTTTTGAGGGAACAAAATGCAATATTTTTAAAACCTGTTTCTATCCTAAGTAGCCCCTGATATATACTTTCCAACCCAATTTGAATCACTCAATTTGGATTTGAAACGAAAAACTTCGAACCAAAACATTGACAGGGCATCTAGCAGGCATCTTAGGAACAGAGTTGGGACAGTCAGTTTTTGGAGGCCTAAATGAATGAATTTTTAAAACTTGTTTCTATGTTAGATTCCCCTATTAATCTAGTTTACAATGCAATTGGAATCACTCATTTTCGATATCGTATGGGGAAGTTATGATCAAAATACTGATTGTCTATCGTACATCAACACTCTTAAAACTCTGTCTTTCCGTTTGTTCCTTACAGTATTTGACCTATCAACTCTTCTTGTCTTCAAAACTTGTTTATATTGGAGATAAATAAATGAATATACTTTCATTTCCTATTTGAATCATTTGAATCTGACATCAAACGAAGAATCTATGCTTAAAACATTCACTGTTGTTCTAAGTGGGGTAAGTGAAAATGACTCTGTTATGTAGGTTGTTCTAAGTAAAATTGACATATAATATCATTGAATTTTTAAAACATATTTCTATTGGAGATAAACCTTTGAATTAGCTCTCATTTAGGTTTGGAATCACTCAATTTAGACAAAAAACAAAGAAGTTGTGATTAAAACACTGTTGGTTAGTATGATCGACCACTTCTCTCCCACAGGTGACAAATAAATTTTACTTTGTTATTTTCTCCATGGATTTGTTCTACAGAGTAACTACTTGTTAGTTTTTTTGCATAATTCTTGGATTAAGGGAGCCGTACACCTCTTTTTCTCCATGATTTAATGTTTTATTGCAGGTAGACAATCGTTTTTTTGCAGGTCCTAGGAGAAAAAGAATGTCAATTTATGGACGAGTGATTCTTCAAAGAAATTTTAAATGAAACAAATGAATTTCATCCAACTCATTACCCAACGGATTCATAATAGAAGAAATGAAGAATTGATTTCCATTTGAAGATTCATGTCATGTCTTTGCTGCCAAAACATTTTTTAAAAATATCATTTTTTTTTACATAATATCATAGCTGTTGTAACTTAATTTATTTACATATTGTTTTTAAATAAAATGTTGTTTCTTTTCTAATTTCTCTTATATTTTGTGTTTCAGGTGTTGCTTCATTCAAAGTGTAACTCATCCTCAGCATCAATACAGTGAACAACGAATTCATTCTTTGCGTGCTTGCATTTTATGCTTGTGCATTTTTGCTATTCCTTTTTTTGAAGAGACAACATTTGTGTGCACTTTTGTTTCTGCTGTTCCTTTTCCAAAAGGACAGCATTTACGTTTTGCTGTTCCTTTTCCAAAGGAACAACACCTTTTGGGGCAGCAGTTTATTTTGTTGTTCCTTTTTCACGGTTCATTTTGTTGTTCCTTTTCCACGGTTCATTTTGTCGTTCCTTTTCCACGGTTCATTTTGCTGTTCCTTTTTCACGTTTTGCTGTTCCTTTCCAAATGGAACAACACTTCTGCACTTTCACACTTTTGCACTTTTACGTTTTGCTGTTCCTTTCCAAATGGAACAACACTTCTGCACTTTTAATTTTTGCTGTTCTTTTTCGAATGAAACAACACTTTTGCACTTTTACATTTTGTTGTTCCTTTTCAAATGGAATAGCACTTCTGCACTTTCACGATTTGTTTTTCCTTTCCGAATGGAACAACACTTCTGCACTTTTCATTTTTGCCTTGTGTTTTTGTTGTTCCTTTTCCAAAGGAACGACACTTGCGTTTTTGTTGTTCCTTTTCCAAAGGAACGACACTTTTCATTTTTGCTGTTCCTTTTCCAAAGGAACGGCACTTGCGTTTTTGCTGTTCCTTTTCCAAAGGAACGACACTTTTTATTTTTGTTGTCCCTTTTCTAAAGGAACGACACTTTTAGTTTTTGCTGTTCATTTTTCCAAAGGAATGACATTTGCATTTTCACACTTTTTTTTGTGTGTATTTTTGCTTTTTTGTGTGCATTTCCTTTGTTGTTCCCTACAAGGAACACCACTTTTTGAGTGTTTTTGTTGTTCATTCAAAAGAGCAACACTTTGGGATTATTTTCGAGAGCAACCCTTCCTTCCTCTTGTGGCATTATTCCTAGTTCATCTCAACCACATTTTACTGATTCTATTTTATGGCATGAAGTACACTACTTTTATGAGGACAAGAATTATGGATTCTTTTGAAGCGAGTTAATATCATTCACGTTATGATCTTTAACAGGACAGCTCCTTGATGATAGATTCTTTTCAAAAGGGACACAATTATTTATATATTACTTTATTGCATTGTTTTTTTTTGTACAAGATACTGATTGATCATCTTAATACCATGATGGTTCCATCCTCCCTGGTTATAATCTTCTCTGTCTGTAATAAATGAGATTATGGGTATATTTTTTTTTCTATTGACATATTCAACTTCTTCCACCATCCCTGCTCTTAAGGAGTACTGAGCCTCCCTCTTTTTATCATAAAAATGTGTAATAACAACAAAATTTTGTTCGCAGATGGAGGATAGGGGGTCTCATTACGAGCCAGCCTACCATGTTCATAAGGTTGTAAGAAAGTGACATTCCCATTATGGCCACCACACTAGGGTTATGATCCATTGGATAGCCAAATTATCCTTGGAACAGGAGGTCTCATCACGAGCCGATCTGATCACTTTTGCTACATCCCAGTGAATGGCAGTGTGATTATCTGGTTACCACGCCAGCACACTGATCTCTTCTGTAGAACAGCACTGTAACTCTCCATTTATAAATTGAGGATCCTGGCTCATATGGGTTAAAAAGCAACCCTGCTGAGGCTATGGACGCCTGCTGGCAGCAGCGGCTCTGCTTATGGTATTGAAGTTATATCTTATCGTCAATTATTATTATAATACCCTTTTCTTATTTTTTCTTTTTATCAGAGAAGTTATTTCCTTAACTTTTTTCCTGTTTTGAACCTTTATGCATGAGAAATTGTTTTATGATCAATCGCATCATTTTCAGCTAGCATACTATCAGTAAAGCATCTTTTTGGCATATTGTTGTTCTTTTTCTCTTTTTCATCACTTATCATCAATTCAAAGCGTCCTATCTCTTATTCATAACTATCTTTACACACTTTGCTCTCATTATAACCATAACTCTCGCCATCCTATCATTGATATGTGTACTCTACTGTTGTATTGTTCATTCCCTTGCCTTGCCATCAGCATAACACCTTTCATAGGCTTTATGGTCATGAAATCCCTTTTTCAATTGGAGAGGGGAATGTATGCATTATGGGATTGCATGCGCTATGATTACTACACCCTGCCATAACTTGTTGATTTGACAAAAGTTTTTCTGACTGAAAGTTTTGCATGCATCTTATCTATTTCTATTCAAATCTAACACTATGGATTCAAGAACATTGTATGCAAAATAGTGCTTTGTTTACAGGAGAACAATAAGTATGGGCAGAATTCTATTCACAGCATGACCACACTATTGCAACTAACAGAAGAGGCTCGAGCAACTCGTGAACGTGAACAATTCTTCAGACATGATGTGCTTACCTGGATTCCACCTTTTGCATCACTTTCAGTGCCAACTCTGCCTACATCAGTTTCAACAAATGCCAGTACATATATGTCATTCCACATTTTTCTTTTTGGAGGTAAAACTTGAGGTCAAATAGCATAATTTTCTGATTTATTATGAATTTAGGAGAATTTAATGAAATCTATTTTGAGAATTATTTATCATTCTTCACCCCTGCAAAAAAACGAGTGAGAATTATTTATCATTCTTCACCCCGGGTGATGCTCACAGGGGTGAAAAATTAATAATTAAAATAAAATTGAGATAAAATAGTAAATTTATGGATGGAGGTTTTTGGGCTCTAGATTTTCACAGCCCATGTTTTTTCCCATGGTATTCTTCTCTATTGCAGCTTGTTAAAAGGTGTTCTTCTCTAATGTGAGAGATTCATTCCAACAAAAGCTTTTAGCTAGATCAAAGTAAATCCTAATTTCCACCACAAATATCAAAACCATTAGCAATTTTCGTATCCGATTTGGCAAAGAAAAGATTCAATATAGAAAAAATACACAATGAATCTATATTTTTTTGAATGCCTGTCTTCCAAGTAAAACTTGGGAAAAACAACCCTGCTCACTTTGTTACATAGCCTTTATGGATCATATTTTTCTAAGCTATTTTATGTGTTATTCATTTTATTTTATATGTCTGAAATTTTACTCGTGATTGTGAAAATAAATGCGAACATGAAAAAAATAAAATATGTTGTATGTAGTCGTACATCTTTTTAATTTTTTTTTGTCCACATTAAAACTTATCAAAGTTGCTCATTTTTTTTTTGTAAACTTGGCAGATCTCTATTTATTTCTATTTTCAAAAGAACTTTTCACAACCATTTGCTGCTGCACGTGGTTTTCCTGCCCGAAGGAAACCAGGTATCCACCTATCAGCTTTAAATCCTGTCCAAAATTTAAATAAGTTCATTGCTATCCATCTAGCAACATTGTATTGGCTGTCTATTCTACTGACTCTACTTATCAAAATAAACATAATTATATTGTTCATAGTCAAAACCATTTTTGAATCCACTAGTTCACTATGTCACTCCTCATTAGAGGATGTTACTGGTGCAGGTGCCTCTGCACTGGATCCTGGCATCTCGCTTCGCTGCTCGATTCTCCATTTCAGGTCTGTCAGAGTCTGTTGAATTCTACCCAGTGCTAGATTGTTTCTGTATGCCTGGATCTAGATTGTTGCTATCTCCCGTAATAGTTCTGCACGGACTGGGTCCTTTTCCTTGTTCTGATTCTGTGCCTCTGTTTCTTCTCCCACTACATGCTCTTGGTGTAGGGTCATGGCCCGAGCCACCACATTCTTCATAATCCAGTATTGCTGTATGGTTTGCTTGAACAGTGAGTGCCTCCCTCGAGTGGACCCTGGGTTTGGCACCATGCTTTCCCATTCATCCATGGGGATATCTCGGTATTTGAGATTGGCTTTTAAATCTCTCTCCCAACTCGCAATCTGAGCTCTGACTTCTGGCAGATTTCCTTCCATGTAGGCGTCGATGATTTTCTTCATGTGTTCCCCATCAGGTTTCCTGCCTCTTTTTTTGGTTGTCTGCTTGTTCCCTCCTCCTTCTTGGTTCCTCTGTTTCCTCTTTTGGGAGCCATTTTTCTCCCTGTTTGGGTGTTGCTGTCTTGTGTCTGGTGTGTTCTGTCTTGGTCAGAGTTCTTACTCTGGTGTATTGGATTACCTATCAAAAAATTGATGCATTCATCAGATTTATGGTTTTGACAGAATTCAATTCCCCAATTGCTCTTTTTCTTTCCTTTGGTTGTGCCTTATATCTTCTGGTTTCCAGCCAGGGTTTGTGTACCATCTACCTCCTTGTTTCCAGGCTATTTGGGTTTTGTGACTATTAATTTCTTTTTAAGGGCCATGTTTCTCTTAGGTTTTATTCCCGTAGCCCCCCCTTTACAGCTTTCTAAGCCCTTCCATTCCTTTCTCCTCAGTCCCGATTTTTCCTCCTCAGAGGGGATCAAGGTAATTTTCTTTTCCCACCTTCCCCGAGGTTTCTCAGACATATCTACAGGGTTCCTGGTGCAGCTCCTCTCTTCCCTCTTAAGACACTTGAATTCTGGCATTCCTCTGGTCCTTAGGATTTTCGCTTCCCAGGTTTCTTCCCTAATAGCTACTGCCACAATCCCCTCCATTCCTACGAGCCTGGCCTGGATCGAGAGCCTTCGGGGGATACTACTCGCTAATTTTGCAGGCTAGCCCTCTCCCTTTCTAGGTGTTAGCTCTTGCCTCCCTTTTTCTCTGTTCAGGAATTGCCTATGGTCTACAGGAATGGTGTCAACTACTCTGGGAATTCTGGAGGCTTTTCCCTTGTTTTTGCCTATATTAAACCGGAAGCTAAGCTGATTATCAATATTCTTGCTACAAAGACTCATGATGCTTTCAGAGTTAGGGGGTGAAGGGGCTACATACTTTCTTGCCGCGCAACTTCTTCTTCTTGCTGCTGCCTGCGTCTTCACTCTGCTGCCACCTCCCTTCTAACCACCTTTCCTCGTCTTCATCTACATGCAAAGAGATGTTTGTGAGTTTTCTTTGGTTTTAATCTCTCTCTTACTCTAACCCTTAACCCTTACCGGCATCTGGCTGTCTTGGTTATCGGTATGGATCTCTTCAAGATTGTCTCGGGATGCTGCACTCTTGTCCTTTCTCCCGATGTCCTTCATTAATTCCCACCTTCTCCCGATTGCTCTTGTTGTGTCACTTCTGACCTCATTCTGCCACTTGGTGTCCTTCCTCTGCCTACCTCTCTGTTCTCTGTCCTGCCCTCCTCTCTATCAGTTTGGTTCTTTCTCTCCCTCGTACTCTCGAGGTGCGTACCTTCCCTGCCCTGCTCCGTCAACTGCCCGATCACCTGTCTTCTCACTTCATTCTCTACGTCTGTCCTTTCCTCCCGCTGTCCTCTTCCTTCTTCTCAATCTCTCCTTCGCGGTCTCTCTAGATTTCCTCTCCTATTCGTATTTCCTTCCTTATCCTTTTTGAGTAGTTGTCTTAGGTCCACCATTTCCTCCTTCTGGCTTAGTGCGACCTTGCTTTCATCCAGCGGCCTTCCTCCATTTCTACATCCCCAATTCGCCAAGTTGTCTACTGGTTCATTGCCCTTCCTTCTCATATGGGTGGGAAGGATGTAGTCTACCTTTCATAGTAGGTTGCTTATTTCCTCCATTAACCAGGCCGTTCTCCAACTTCGACTCATTTTTTCCACTGAAGTTCCATTCTGTAGTTGTTTCACGATGTCTACCACTAGTTTCACATCTCCTTCCACCTGCAACTTTTGGTACTTCTCCCTTATGGCGATCTCTAGTCCTCTTCTCAGCGCATGAAGCTCAGCTTCGTTGTTGGTTGCGTTGCCGCAATCCATCGCGTAAATTCTGAGTGTCCTTCCCTTGTCATCTCTAAAGACTCCTCCTATCCCTGCCTCTCCTGGGTTACCCTTCACTGCCCCATCAAAATTCAACTTGATGAAGCCCTGTTGGGGATTACTATAGTAGTTGCTCTCTTCCGCCTCATTATTATGGTATTTCCCTACTGTAACTTTCGTCATGCTTGACTTTAGTTGCAGGTGAGCCATTATTCTTGCCTCTGTCTGGTCAACTTTCCAATCTTCCTCGTACCATTTCTCTGTGAGAATGGTCTCCCTTATATTCTGGGTGATTTGGTTCCATATCTCGTCCTTTTCTCTACCATCTTCCTTGAAGGTCAAGCAGTTTCTCTCTTTCCAAATGTTCCACAGAACAAATCCTAATGAAAGTTTCCAGGCTTTGTTCAGGATTGTATTTTGGTAAGGTTTGTTCCGCCATTTTTCTATTGTTATTTTGATACTATTTTTATCTCTGTCATTGATTTCAAAAAGATCCTGGTGTTGTCTCCACAGGTTGTTGCTAACTTTGCAGTCATTAGTTATGTGCTCCATGGTTTCTTCTTGTACTTGGTAGAGAGCGCAATGCAAAGGGCCTTGTGTTCCTTTTTTCCTTAGCTGGTCCCAGGTTAGAGCTCGCCTGTGGCTCAGGATCCAAGTGAAAAACGCTACCTTCGGCCAAGTTTTTGTTTTCCAAATGCTGTCCCATTTTTTTGTTTCTAGGTTTTTGTTATATCCTTCTTTTAGATAGTATCCTTTAGCTATTGTGATCATTCCTTTAATTCTCTTTCCTCATCTGATAGCGTCCGTCCTTGCTTTGGACGCAATTTTTCTTGTTTCCATTTCTTTTTCATATATTCCCCATTGAGTTGTTTCTGGCGTGTCTGGCCAATTTTCCTTTTTTTTCCAGCTTCTCCAGTATCTGTCCATTTCTGGGCTCCAATAGTTTCGTACTGCACCCCTCTCAGTCTGTGTGGTGAACTGGTGTATCTCTTGGAGTTGAGGTAGTTGGTTGAGTTTGTCTCTCTGTTGCCAAGCCTCTTCCCAGAAGTTTGCTTTGTCCCCCTCTCTTATTTCCCAAAAACTATGCTCTCTTATCAAATCCCTATTGGCTCTTGCCAAATTCCAGATTGCTAAGCCTTTTTTTTTGTTTGGCTTCTCAACTTGCCTTCTGGAGACCTGGGCATCTCATATTTTCTTTCCCATAGCTTTTTCCACAGGTCTTCGCCCCCTTGTATCCATCGCCACCAAAGCTTTGCTCCCATTACCTGGTTCAGGGTATATGGGTCTCTCATTCCTAGACCTCCTTCTGTTAAGGGTTTTCTTAGCCACTTCTAGGGTAGAAGCGCCCACTTTTTTATCTTGCTCGACCCTTGCCATAGAAATTTTTTAAACATATCTACCATTTTTTGACATATTGTTTTGGGTGTAGCTTGGCTAGTTAGTTGATATATTGGTAGGGATTGAAGTACCAATTTGAGCAAAATTATACGACTCAGAGTATTGAGGGCCCTGAACGTCCAATTTTCCATTTTCTTTTGCAACTTCTTCATCAGGATTCCCAAATTAGCAATTCTGTTTTGCTTATCATTTATGTTGACACCTAATCATCAGGATTGGGTGAACAAAATGTAAATAAATAAATAAGTAATTTGAACAGTCATCAGGAGATGAAGTGAACAGTCTCTCCCTCATGTATATAATGAAGACCAACTTAAATGAATAAACATATGAATCAGCTTTACTTTGAGGAGTTACTGCTTGGTCTGACATGGTATCAGAGCCAGCTCCCAAAATAGTTGTAACTCCCTTCTGCCTACTACTCTCTCTTCACTGTCCACTGCCCCTGTGCATTCTGTCTACCATAATTAACTCTGAATTCTGACCTGACAGCCTCAGACCTAAAAATCCTCTAAATCACTGAGATGAATGCCCTTGAGGTCGTGTTGCTGCGTTGAATGGTCCGAGTAGCTATGTGGCGGAGCAGTGAAATGCTATTGGTGCGTGAATAGACTCCATGACCATGTTCACTGCGTGAATCAAAGCCTCTATCTGCAAAAAAAAAAATATGAAGATTTAGAGATCAGCTGGACGACTTGCAATCATGGTATTTACGCTGGTATGGCTATGTGTTGAAGTTTCTTTGGAAATCTGTTGAAGTTTCTGGCTATGTATTGAAGTTTTTTCGCCATACATTGGTATACAAGCATGGTGTTCACTGGTTTATGAAGGGCAAACGTTGAAGTTAATGCCATAAGTTGAACGCTATTTTACCATTGTATTAACACTATTTTAATATTGTATTAACGCTGATGTATTAAGATTGTTTGGTATGGTATTCACGCTATTGTATTAAGGCTGTTTGGTATGGTATTCACGCTGTTGTATTAAGGCTGTAAGTTAATGCTACCTCCATCGCATGAATTACGTCTTCCTCCATCGAATGAACCTCTGCTACATTGGTAAAACTTTGTAATGATGTGGTTGTGGGGTACGAGTGGCATCGCTTGAGAGATCGAGTTGATTGGGAACGACGAGGAATGCTGCTCCAGTTATTGTGTTGGTATATACCTCTGCTATATACGCTGTTTTGAACGCTGTTCTTGACACTGCTGTTCAGTTGCTTTTTGAAAACCGTGACGGTCCTTCAAGATTTGTAATTATTTTTTATAAAGTCGTGTAAAGGACTGTGACTGTTGTGATATATAGATGAAGTGATAAAGTCTAATTTTATGAGCTGGTGGCCTTTGTTAAATGGCATATATTAAATGATGGTATGCGTTGAATACTGAAAGGGTTGTCCTTATTCCAAGTCGAGCAGTCACCGTCGAAGTCCCAACTTTCTCTATTCGAAGTAGTCTAATGGTTGAATTGAGCACTAAGTCCATGCAATTTGCGCTATATCATTCAACCTTTGGAGGTTGGTTAATACAGTCTCTGTGCATTGAGTATGTGTATTGTATTAAATATTGAGCGTGAGTTTGGATTGATTTCATTTCAATTTAACTTGCGTTGACCATCGTTTAAAGTTTGGAAAGCTCGTGCTTGTTGAATGTTGGTTGTATGGGCTATTTTCTGCATTGGATTGGTGAATGCACATGGTATTGGATTGATATGCGGTGAATTTAAGTTGGGAGTACTATGTGAAGGGCCACTATCACGCTGCTGGAACGCTGTTGGAACTCTGATATAAACCTTGTTGTATGCGTTGTAAAGCTTTGTGTCCAGCGCTGCACAATTTTTTATATATATTTATGGTATATTTAGGCTGCCATATATATACACACAGTCACTCACATTTCGGCTGTCTCACCCATATATTCTATACTTTAATGTTGTCCAGATGAATGCCAATTGACATTTGAGTTTGCTGTCTCATCTTATTTTTTTCCCATTAAGAGTAAAAGTTTTGCAGCATAAGTTTTTTGTTACAGTATGCATTCAATAGGAAGATGTGGTGGAAGTGGAAGAGGAAGATATTTCAAAAGTAGGGGGGGCAGACGCTCTCAAGGAGAAAAGGCAGATTTGCATTGCATACGCTGCAAGAGAAATGGATCACATGATGCCTCTACATGCAAGTTACCATGGGACAAAATTGAGTAGCAAAGAAACCAACAAAAAGGTAAAACTGATGATACAGACAAAGGTAAAGCACCTGAATCCGCTCACTATGTTGTGGCACAATGTAACATTGCAGTAAATGAAGATTTATTTAATGCTTCACTTGCTTCTTGGAAAAATGATGGGTTGCTTGATTCAGGAGCAACCTACCACATGACTCATAAAAAAGATATTTTTGAAGAATTTATTGACAATGTTGATGGAGTAGTATACTTTGCAGGCCAATCGAAAATCAAGCCATCAGGGTTTGGCACAATCGGGCTTAAACTGCCTGGTCTTCCAAAATTTCTTATGCATCATGTTCTATATCTCCCACAAGTCAAGAGAAACTTGTTGTCCTTGGTCCACATTTGCTAGCAAGGTCACTCCATTCATATGTTTGATGGTAAGATTGAGGTAAGAAAAGCATCTGACCACTCACTTGTTATGAGGGGAATAGAAGAAGAAAGGCTTCTCAAGCTGTAAGGAACCTCTGCTCATGCACAACATTTCTCATACAATTCTCATCATGAAGAAGGTACACTTCCATCAAGTTTATTATGGCATGCTAGATTTGGACATTTGAACTATGACAACCTCTGCTTGTTGAAGAAAAATGGTGTTTTTGGTTTGCCTACAATTCCTAGGAAATTTAAGCAATGTGATGCTTGTATTCTAGGAAAGCATAGCAAACAGTATTTTCATGATTCACATTCAAGAGCGCATAGAAAACTTGAAATCATTCATTTAGATTTATGTGGTCCAATGCTTGTTCCTTCTGCAAATGGAAACAAATATATAATGACATTTATTGATGACTACACCAGAATGTGTTGGGTTTATTTATTGAAGAACAAATCTGATGCTTTTCAAACATTCAAGAACTTTCATAAATGGATTGAAAATGATGCACAATCTCATATTGGGTTTATTCGCACTGATAATGGAAAAGAATACACATCAAATGAATTTGAAAACTATCTTCGCCAACATGGGATCAAACATCAAACAACTGTGCCTTATAATCCCCAACAAAATGGTGTAGCTGAAAGAATGAATAGGACAATCTTAAATATGGTACGATCCATGCTCTTCTTCAAAAATGTAAAGATAATGTTTTGGGTTGATGATGTTTTATGTGCTACATATATAAAGAATATATGTCCATCTAATTCTATTAGAAACAAGACTCCATATGAAATGTGGTATGGACATGTTCCTTCGGTAAAGCATCTCAGGGTCTTTGGTTCCACCTGTTATGCCTTGATACCAAAGGTACATAGAAACAAACTTGGTGCAAGAAGTCGTAAGTGTATCTTCCTGGGGTATTCAAACACCTCCAAAGCATATCGTCTCTATGATGAAGTAAATAAAAAGGTTGTTATATCTAGAGATGTAATTTTTCTTGAATCATCCAAAACTGACAATGTTGTTGAACGGCAACTTGATCACTTGGATAGATTTGAAAAAGCAAAATCATTTCAAGAATTTGATAATCAGATTCCACATTTTGAACGGGGGATTCCTATACTAGATCAACATGTGGAATATTCTTCTGAAGAACACTCTCCCTTGCATGAAACTCCAACAACAGATGATGCTTTAAGTGATGTGATTGATAGAATTGGGAGACTCAACCTTGATTCAGTCCCAACTCAACCAGCGGAGCAGCCTGGACCATCTGAGAAAGGTCCCCCAAAGTGGCTGACAAAGACACTTGAAAGTTTTCATCCTGATGAGGTTGGAAAGACAGGAACTTGAAATTCAAACCGGCAAAATGGAGGTGATGTAGATGACTCTAATTCACCTGTTGATATGGATGTTTCTTATGATTGTGAATTGAACTTGTCTACAGATTTTGAACCAAATTCCTTCAAAGAAGCTTCTTCTTATGATGAATGGAAAGAAGTGATGCAAAAGGAGTATGATGCCCTCATAAAGAATGGCACTTGGATGCTGGTTGATCCTCCATTAGGAACCAAACCAACTGGCTGCAAGTGGGTCTACAAGAACAAGTATAAAGCTGATGGCTCACTTGAAAAGCACAAAGCTAGGCTTGTGGCAAAAGGTTTTACACAGAAGGAAGGGGTCGATTATGAGGAGAATTTTGCCCCCACAGCAAAATGGGCTACCATCCGGACACTCTTTTCCCTAGCAGCTTAGAACGATTGGAAAGTCCATCAAATGGATGTAAAAACTTCTTTCTTAAACGGAGATCTAAAAGAGAATGTTTTTATGTCCCATCCTGAAGGATTTGCTGTGAAAGGACATGAACATAAAGTATGCAAACTGGTTAAGTCCTTATATGGCCTCAAACAAGCACCACGAGCCTGGTATGAAAACCTAATTGAGCATCTTTTGAAACTCAATTTCAAACATTATGATCTTGATGATGCAACTTTATTTGTCAAGAAAGTTGGCAAAACAATTGTATATCTTGTGGTATATGTAGATGATCTTTTAATGACAGGGAAAAATGAAAGCTACATTGCATCCATAAAGAAGGAATTGGGAAAAAGCTTTGAAATGATTGATTTGGGCTATGTTCATTACTATCTTGGTATTGAAGTAACCCAACATCTGAATTCCATATTTCTTTCTCGAAAGATATACATTGAAGATCTGTTCAACAGGTTTGGCATGACAAAATGCAATCCTCTTACTACTCCAATGGAACAAAACTTAAAGCTCACATCTATTGAAGGAAAAGAATTTGAGGATGCAACAAAGTACAGACAGCTTGTAGGAAGTCTCAACTACCTAACTACTACCAAACCAGACATTTCATTTGTTGTTGGAATCCTCTCCAGGTTTATGCAAAAGCCTTTTTAGGGACATTGGTTTAATACAAAAAGAGTTCTAAGGTACTTGAAGGGAACTCAAGACCTTGGAATCAAGTATACACAGGTGGACAACTTCATCTTGATTGGATACTCTGATTCAGACTTCGATGGAGACAAAGAAAATGGGGTATCTACTTCAGGATATGCTATGAGTCTTGGATCAGGAGTTGTCTCCAGGAGATCACGTAAACAATCAGTTCCAATAGATTCCACAATAGAAGAAAAATACGTGGTAGCAGCTGAAGCAACAAAAGAAATTGTGTGGCTCAGGAAAATTCTTGAATATTTTCAGGTAAAACAAGTACAATCAACTCCACTCATGATTGACAATACCTTTGCAATAAAGTTGGCCAGGAACCCAGAGTTCCATTATCGAATGAAGCACATCAATACTAAATATCATCTGATTCGACATCATGTTGAGGCCAAAACAATCCATCTCCGTCATTGTTCCACTAATGAGCAAATTGCAGACATCTTCACCAAAGCACTTGGAAGAGAAAAACTTGAACGATTCAGAATGCTGCTTGGACTCACCAACATCCCTTCAGATTAAGGGGGGGAATGTTGACACCTAATCATCAGGATTGGGTGAAAAAAATGTAAATAAATAATTAAGTAATGTGAACAGTCATCAGGAGATGAAGTGAAGAGTCTCTCCCTCATGTATATAATGAAGACCAACCTGAATGAATAAACATACGAATCAATTTTGCTTTGAGGAGTTACTGCCTGGTCTGACAATTTAGCTGGATGCCTAAGTACTTAGTTGGGAATTTGCCGATTCTAAATCCCATGGTTCTTGCAAGCAACACTTGGGAGGCATTCTGGGTGTTGAAGAAATAAATTTCTGGTTTTTATTTGCTTACCTCTGTTCCCGAGGCCACTGTGAATTCTTTAAGAATTTTGATTTTTTTTTGCTTCCTTAAGAGTTGCCTGTTCGTATAACATAACATCGTTGACAAACTGTTGATGAGTTAGAGGTAGGTCATTTCCCCATAGTCTTAATCCCTTCAGTTGTTCAATTTTAACTTTTGCTTTTATAGGTATTCCAAGTCCATCCGTTGCGAGGATGAATAGGAACGGTGATAGCATATCGCCCTGCCTAAGTCCTATGGATGGATTGAAGGCTTCTATTGGAGATCCGTTTAATGGAATTGACATTACTGGAGTAGTGATCATTAACATTACCCAGTCAATCGATCTGTCATCAAAGCTATCAGCCTTGAGTATACGTTGCAGGTATCTCCAGCTTAATCTATCATAAGCTTTTGCGAGGTCGATTTTTATCATCATTCCTTTGGTTTTTGAATTCTTCAATGAATAAATTGCTTCTTGTGCTACTATTATACCATCTACTATTTGTCTACCTTCTTTGAACCCCATCTGTTCCAGGGATATTAACTATGATAGTATTGGTTTGAGACGGTTCGCAATGATTGTAGCTAGAATTTTATATATCACATTGTAGAGCGCTATTGGATGGAAACCTTAAGGCTCTTTTGATTTTTCTGTCTTTGGTATCAGAGCTAGGAAAGTAGCATTTAAACTTGAGTGCATTCTTTTGGTGCAACGGGACTGTTCTACTTCATTCACTATGTCATAGCTCATGAAGCTCAACGTGGCTTGAAAGAATTCTGAGGTAAATCCATCCGACCCAGGTGCTTTGTTCTTTGCCATTCCCTTTACTACCTCTTCCACCTCAGCTTCCTTTATGACTCTTAGGAGAGCCAAATTTTGTTCTATATTTACAATTTTGGGGATGTTTTGACTTATTTTATCAATGTCAGTGTCCCTGCTGCACTATCAAATTCTCCAATTCTGCTTTGTGGGTTAACTTGTTGCCTTGCTTATCTTTCAGGGAGAATATTATATTTTGTTGTCGGTGTTGTATCATTGCCTTGTGGAAGAATTTCGTATTTCTCTCTCCTTCTTTTAACCATTGGATTCTAGATTTTTGTTTCCATAAGATTTCCTCTTGTTTTCTTCTTTCCTCTATTTTATTTAGCACCAGTCCTTCTTCTTCAGATAATTCTTCACTTCTTCCTTCGTCTATGATTTTATGTTGTATTTTCTCCATTGAAATCTACAATTGTTCATTATCCTTGTGAATATTTCCAAATTATTCTCTATTCCACTGTTTAATCTTTCCTTTTATATATTTTAATCTTATATGGAGAGTGTGCATTTTATTTCTTCCTTCCCTCCTGTTCTCATTTTCCTTCCACCAAGTCTTCATTTTTTCTATAAATTTGGGATCTCTTAGCCAGAATGCCTCAAACCTGAAGGGTCTATTCTGGTTCTACTTATTCATAGCTATCTCTAGTTTAATGGGCCAGTGATCTGACCCTAGACATGGAAGGATTGTAGCTTCATAGAAAATATCCTTTCCTAAGAGGTGTTTTATTGCAAGAAATATGTCTAACCTATAAGCTATTTGATTGCTCCCTCCTTGCTGATTGTTCCATGTGTATTTCCCATTTATAGTTGGGATATCTATCATTTTCAGTTCCACCTGTAGGTCCCTGAATTTCTCCATTTCTAGTTCTTCTCTTTGCAATCCACCTTTCTTTTCATCTTTTGTTGTTGTCATGTTGAAGTCCCCTGCCATCAACCAGAATTTTTCCTTATGTAGGTTACCTAATTGTTGGAGATGGAGGAGGAAACTTCTTTTTTCCGTTGGAATATGTGGTCCATAAACTGCCGAGACTAGAAACCAGTCACTGTTTCTTATTAATCGGAACTTCCCTGTGAGAATCCTTTTCATTCCTATCCAATAGTCAGTTGTGATTTTTATTGGGTTCCGTAAAATCGCAATACCTCCCACACTTCCATTCACATCTATGGTCATGCATTCATATTTTGGTTTGATTTTGTTTAGGATCTCCTCCATTTTCCTCCCTGGGATTTTTGTTTCCTGTAACAACATTATTTGGAGTTTTTCTCTTCTTAGCATTTCCGTTAAGTGTCTCTGTTTGCCTTGATTGTTCAAGCCCCTTATATTCCAGGATGTGACTATCATGAGGTGGTTGGGTTGGTTTGGTGGAATACCGCCGAGAGCGGAACTACTCTTCCAGTATTCACTAGCATTTCACCCATGAGTTGTATAGATTCTTGTATATTCCTTCTACCTCTTTTTTTCCCTCCTTTTGTTTTGCTTTGAAGGTCCTGAGTATTGTCCTGTTGGAGGCCTAGTTGTTCTACCATTCCAAACTTTCCCTTGCCCTGTTTTTCTTGGTATTGTTGGAAGGTCCCTCTATATAGTTTTTTCTGCTCTTCTGGGATGAATCTTTCATCGAGATGTTTCCATTCCTCTAAGAGTTTCCTTAATACTTCTTCTTTTGAACTTAATTCTTCTCCCTTGCTTGTATCAATTTCCATTACTGCATTTTCAATTTTATCCCCTGTTTCCTTGTCCTCCTTACCTGATGGTTCGCCTTGAGCTTTTCGCTTGATGTGTGATGTACCTTGACTTGTGCTATTTTCTTTTTCCTTTTCTCCCTGGTAATGCATTGTTTGAGTCTCATTTTCTTCCTCTTCTTTTTGAAGGATTTCAAAGCTATTTCTATAACTTGTCTTGATTTGTTGTTCTTTCATTGTTTCTTTGGGGTTTTCCTTTGTGTGTATTCTCTTATTTTTTACCTCCCGAAACCCTTGTCTTCTTGATTTTTCCTCTTTGGTTTGTTTCTTCTTTCCTCTTCTTCTATGTTGAGCGGGAATTCCTTGAACAGGTGGCCATACTCATGGCATCTTCTGCATCTGAAAGGAATGTGCTCATAATCCAGGGTTTTTTGCTATACTTCCTCAGGATATTCTAACTCGAATATGTCTGGAATTGGGTCAGCTATGTTCATGTAGACACAGATTCTTGTGTATGAGGTGTATCTTCCCTTTTTTGTAGTTTCTTCTATTTTAACAAAGCTTCCTATAATGTTTCTTATTCCTTCTAGGATTTTTGGATCCCAGAAGTCCATTGGAAGTCCGAATAGTCTTACCCATAATGGTGCTGCTAATAATTTTTCCTTATTTGGGTTATAGCATTCTTCCCAATATCTCATAAACAATCCCACATTATAATGGAAATATGGACCATTTTCAAACACTTTTTCTTTATCTTGCAGGTTTGAGAAAATTACTGTGAAGAATCCTCGTGCTCCCAGCTTAAGTTCAATGTGGCCTCGGGGTTGCCACCAGGGAAAATTTTAGGAACCACCCTAAATTTATATGTATAATAAATGGGCTAATCCCCATGATACATAGGAAAATGGGAGGCGATTTTATCAATAATATAATATGTATATATAATTTTTTTGGCGAATCTCTCACCAGATTATATTATCTTGTACAGTGATGGAGAATCTTTCACTGAATTATAAAATCTTGTAAGATCTTGGCAAATATTTTACTGAATAATAAAACATTGTGAAGTCTTGGCGAATGTTTTGTTAAAGTATGAAACCATATATGATAATAAGAAAACATATTCATTAAACTATAATATACTAACATACATGTTTGGTAAAAAGAAACATAATTTTCTCTTCCTACAAACAATGTTCCAAGTTTCAGTGGCCGTGTTTATCAAGGTTATTACAATACACTCTTTCATATCCTTCTATTAGTTTTGATAATATTCCACAAAAAAGTTCTTGTAGGTGTTGATATTGACCACGATTTCTGTCAAGGTAGGAGAGATTAATCTTTTCTCTACAACTTTTGTCAAGATACCACTTTTTTCAAGTTATCAAATTTCTTTCTTATTCCATAGACTCCAACTGCGAGATAAAAAAAACACATCAAGTTTGTTTACCCCAACACGCCAACAAGTAGCAAGCCCCAACTATATTATATAAGAAAGTATTAGGTATCCCAAAGGCTTGAAGGGGATCTAATTGAAAGAAGTGACCATTGTGAGAACCCTTCCAATCAATATATGAATATATAAATGTAGATTTATTATTATTTTAATTGGAAATATTCAATTAAATAATAAAATTTAATTACATCTCTCCCAATCTAAATTGCTTATTAGCATAATTCACTACCCTCACACATCTCACATTTTTTAATAGCATTGTAACATGTAGATTAATTTCCTTTTTGGTGAAAAATCTCCACCTTTTAGGAAAATATGGTGCAGTGGCTCCAACCCCTACAGATCATTAGGACAAACTAAGAATAGCACAGAAGATGAAAGGTTGTACAAACCAACTTATTTTTCAAACAACTAATCCAACATAAATACCTAAACTTTTTCATGAAGATATCATATTGAGAATGTTTGAAGAATGGTGGGAAATCTTCTACGAGGGTGATGCGGAAAGAATGATAAGGTTTCACTATTTTGATTTTTTTCTGTTAAATCAGAAAAACCAATATTAATGGAGATATTGGTATTTTTTACTAAATTTTGTGAAGTGACTAAATGTAGCTTTAACCATTCACCTTAAGATGTTTTTACAATATAATTTCCTAAGTCTATATAATATCTTCATTATCATAAAAACCAATATATATCCATCTTAACTCCACATCTACCACTCTTAGAGGGATGAAATCTATTTATCCCTCTGAGCACTTGGTAGATCTAGAATTAAGATGGATCTAAGATGATAGAATTTCCCCTTTAAATAGTCTATGCTCACATGAATACCATGGTATTACCATGGGTCAATACCATGGGTTATCATAAACCTGGAGCTTAAAATTACTATTAGTAATTTATAAAAATTAATAAAATTAATAATTGATTTTTATTTTATTTTTTATTTTAACCAAGTTAAAATGTTTAACATACATTAAATTACAACATCCATTTTTACTCTTGATCCACCAAGCTCCGAGAGGGATCAAATATTTTTTCACTCTATGCTAGTTTGCGTATCATTCCACATGAATACCATGGGTCAATACCATGTGCCATTTTTATTTTTATTAATACTAATATTAGGGTTAATAATGTTTTTTTGCATGGTATTAATAATATCTAGCCCATGGTATTTGGCCCATAGTATTTTTCCCATAGGTTTCACCTAAATATAACGCATTTTTTGAGTGTTCTTAAATATAAGGTGACTTATGGAGTAAATATAAAAAATGTTTTTATTTATTTACCATACCTCTTGTTTAATAATATTTTTATTAATTTACCATACCTCTTTTACAAATATGGTATTTGGCCCATAGGATTCACTTACATAAAACTTTTTTTTGAGCCTTCATAAATAGAAAGAGGGTTATGGACTAAATATAAAAAGAGGTTTTATTTATTTACCATACCTCTAGTTTATTTATATTTTTATTTACTTACCATACCTTTTGAGTAAGTATAAAAATATGTTTTATTTATTTACCATACCTCCACTTTATTTATATTTTTATTTGTTTACACCCTTGCATGTATATAAGGTGACTTATGGAGTAAATATAAAAAATGTTTTATTTATTTACCATACCTCTCATTTATTTATATTTTTATTAATTTACCATACCTATTTTATAAATATGGTATTTGGCCCATAGGATTCACTTAAATAAAACCTATTCTTGAAAATTAGGGCGAAAGGAAAGTTGTAACTCCTAATTTCAAGGGCTAAATTTACCTTTTTTACCCTCTCCCTTAAAATAAGGTGGGCTAACCTCCATACCTAATTTTTTTATAAAATAAATTTGAGGCGATTTGTAAAAATGTACTATGATACAAAATATTCGCCCACTAAAAATTTAAAACCCCTTAATTTCGCCTAAGGGCGAAAATTTGCCCCTAAAATTTTCCATGGTTGCCACTTTTGCTGGATCCATCTGGTGAGGTCCTTTTCTGCCAGCCATACTCCGATGAATTTGCATATTAGTGCATGATCTTTCATGTAGCTTCTGTAGTGCTCCAGTTTATTCATTGGGATGATAAATCTTGGTTTCTCCGCAGCACATGGTAAACACCTTCCTCTTCTTCCGGCCTGCCATCATGCTCCCAAGACAGGTCCTGGTTTTCTTGTTTCTTCCGCTTGGTTGCTGTTGTTTTGTCCTTCCCCTACCGCTGCATCTCGATAGGAGGGAATCTCTCCCCTCCTCCCTTCCTCTGTCATTGCTGTTAGATCTCAGTACCAGTGTTTGTCGTCGATTGTATCTCATGCTGTTTTTTCTGCGCCGCCTAGCTCATGGCCCAAAGTTGCTCATTTTAGACTATCTCAACCATTGGTTTTAATCTCTACATGAGAATCCACTAGAATATGTCTCTTAGATATTGATAACAACTTAGTTTAGATACAATTGTTATTGGGTTTTATTTATGAGATCGAATAATAACATTAAAAATAAAATTAAACGAGGGATAGCTAATATCCTCACAATGACAAAGGTATACATTCTTAATGGGTTTTACAATATAAAACAAGAGCTTATTGGGTTTTACGATGAAATTTAGGTAGACTATATTAACTATTGATATTATATATATTAAACTAGTATAGATCTATCTTAACTCCGAATCTATCAAGTTCCCAGAGGGATCATATCCCTTAAGGTGCAAACCTTTCCTTAAGCTTTACACTAAAAAAAATAGGTTTGCAGCATGACAAATCTGATCCCTCTCAATGGTTGATAGATTTAGAGTTAAGATATATCTAGGAAGATTAATCTTACTTGCTAGATAACAATTATTCTTTGATTCCTTCGGTTAATGAAATTTTTCCTCTTCTTTTTTAGCCTTGCTACTAGTTTTATAGTTTTTAACTACATAAATAGTCATATATATTGGTTTCCATATGGAGATTATTAGTTTCTTATTTATTGATATCTAATAATAATTTTTTGTCATTTCTTTTTCTTTACCTTATTACTAAGGTTACAATTTTGATATTTATCTCATACACATATTTATATTTAAATACATATTCATTAATGGATGTATTTTTACAAATATTTATATATATTTAGATTTTTATCTTAGAATAATTTTCCTTATCGAAGCAATTCTTAATTGTAATCTTTCTTGGCACATAGATTTTCTATTTATTTGTAATATACCTATAACTATTTACTCACGAAATTAATTACAAATATTATTAATTTAATATAGATTAACTGTGTTTAACAGTTTCATCAGGATTTGGTTAGGGTGAAAACAGTTGAACTACCTTGCAATCCATACGATGGAAAATTTGGAGAGAGGAAGGAAAGAAAATTGTGGGTAATTTGCTGGACCAAATTTTCTTTAAAGACATAACAAAAATCCTCTCTGCATGGCTGGGGAACTACCCACAAACTTGCATGGTAATTATATAACTATTTATGCTTGCTCGGTGAATTTATTTCTTTGTAATGGGAAGAATATACAAATAAAAACTATCTTTAGAAATGGCATCAACGGTAGAGCATACGGGAGGGTCTGAGAGGACCAATTCTCTCGGGAAATAGTTAATGTTGTAAGCAATGTTCGTCTTTGTCCACAAATCATGAGTTTGTAGGTGCACGCTTTGATGCAATGTTCTGTTTCAAGGCCGGTTTCCTTTCCTCATTGTTGAGCAACTTAATAAATTGACAGGGGAAGGAAAGAATGGGGAGAAATCTCTACTTCATCACAAAATACAACACAACACTATACGACAGTTTTTACTCAATAGTATCCCACTTATGTAGAATCATAGGCTTGAGATATGCGGTAATGCCTCTTGGAAGTTTCATGTTGTGTTTATTTCGTTAGTCTCTTGGAATGAGTCCTTTGAAAACAATACATAGGAACTTTGAATATAAGCGTTGTTATTTTATTGAAATATTGCAAGGATTTGTGTGTGAAAGTTATATTATTTTAGTGATACCATTGGAAGACATATGCATGGTTCCTATGCATTCAGATTTTGAAAATGGAATATTTATTGCATACACAAAGAATAGCCATTGTGTTATAGAAATATATATTTTCATGCAGGGAAAAGAATAATTTTTGTGTTAGAATTATTGAAGTAGAACATGTGTTTGAATGAATGAGAGAATAAGTATTATGCTTTTGATTTATTGGAAAATAAAATATATGTCTTTGCACGGATGGAAATAATAGCTACTGAGCTAGATTTCTTGAAAAGGAATGTGTTTTTTCATGCATGGGAAGAATAGCTATTGAACTAGATTTCATGAAAGGAATATATGATTACTTTTATTAGTTTCTTCGAATGAACATGAGCTTACATCCACATCGATAGTCATTATTTTAATAATTTTCTTGAAAAGAATATGTGTTATACATGTAAAAAAACAATAGCTATCATGTAAGATTCTTTTGGAACAAGAGTATATATTTGCATGCATGAAAATAATGGCTATTACGTTAGATTTATTTTGAAAAATGTAATTATTTTCATGTAAGAAATAATAATTATCATGATATATTTCTTTTGGAAAGGGATTATGTTTTGCATACAAAAAAAATAGCTATCTTGTTAATTTATTTTGGGAAAAGATCATGTATTTGGATGCAATATTGTGTTACCTTTCTTTCGAAAGGATGATATACTTGCATGCAATACTGTGTTAGAATTTGTTTAGAAAGGATTATGTATTTTCATGTAGGAATAATAGCTATGGTGTTAGCGTCCTTCAGAAAAATAATATATGATTACATGTATCAAGATAATAGTTATTAGGCTAATTTATTTTGGTAAAAGAATATGCATTCGCATGCACAAGGATTATAGCTAATGTGCTGGTCTCCTTTTAAAGTACAATAGTTGCAATGGTTTTTATTTTGAAATAAGGTGCCTTGTACAAGAAACAATAGTTAGTGTCCATTTCAACCTGCAAATGACTTCCCTCTTCTTGTGCGAAGAGATGGGGATAACCGTTGAAGTTCTATTAAATGTTACTATGTTCTTGGAGGTAGAAATAGAATGTAACTATTTCACTTCCTCATGGTAAATGTGAAATAGGGACAAGTGAGAATGTCTTGGTAATATTTATGTGTTTTACCTTATGTGTGTAAGTTATGAATGGATTGACATGTGTCGTAGCCATACATGTGTAAATATAAACAAACATGCTTTGGTAGTTTTGTACTTTTAAATAATGCATGTACAATATTAAAAAGAGGGATGTCTCAATATTTGTTTACGTTGTGTGTAAGCACATGTATAGATGTTTGAAGCATCACTAATGTTGGAAAATCTGGAGACTTGTAGATTATAGATGATTTTCCTTAAATTGATAATTACTTGTGATGCTAGTTTTCCTTTTATTACTTCTTTAGTTCTTTTTCATCAAGTAATTACCAAAAAAATGAAGATCACAAAGCAAGAAAGTACAAAAGATATAGGCTCCAAGCTAGGAAAAACCCTCCAAGGGGAAAACCCAGAAAGAAATCTTATATTCTTATAGAATCTCCTTTCAAAGAGACTTCCGAGACCCAAAGAGCAAATACCAAAATCCTCCCAAACACCAAGTCATACCGCAACAATATATTTACAAGGCACCTTCAAAGCTTTGTCCTTCTGCAACTTCGCTCTAGAATTTTTTCCCTGCAACCTCTCCTTAGAATTTTAGTCCTATAATTTCATCCCCCTACAACTAAAAACTTCACAGAAATGATATCATCTTCACACGTGTGGACAAGAAATATGTGAACCCATGAAAACTTCGCTTTCTTCTTCCTTCCTTCATCCTTTCATCTCATGTGGATGAATGGTGCTAAAAATGAGTCAAGATAATTGTATTTATAGCCTTATTGAGGGGTTGAATAGTCCTCCCTTAGGCTGACTTGGTCTTGGAGAAATTAATGGCTTTTCCTTGATTTTTGTTTTTTCTTTGTTACAATGAGTCCAAATGAGACTCTAATAAATGGCATAAATTATTCTTTATCCTAGAAAGACATAGAATTACCTTGAAGCATGAAGACAATTCTTTAGGACTAGACTTGAGTATGAAACCCATGTTATAAATAAAATAAAATGCTTTTTCTCTTTTTATTTAAACAAAATATGCAATTTCATGCTTACAAAACATCATTATGAAGACTGAACCTACTTACAATTTGTAATAGTCCCTCTTAACTAGGGAGGTATTCATAATTCCATCGTGTAGTGCAACGAATCCGATTCTTCAAGCATTCTCATAAGAAGAGTCATATTGATAAGCCATATTTGTTAAGAATATATACCATAACAACATTTTCATTGAAATTATTAACTAGACATAATGTTGGGAGCCTTTACGTGAGCTACCACACTACCTCTAAGGCACATAACCCATCTAGATGTTCACCAGGTATGTCCTTGTAGAACTATTATTATGTTGGATTTACAATCGTGAATCCTCAAAGAATATTGGTCCCCTTGGACTACTCTTATCTTGGATTCCCTACCTCATCCTCAATGTGTAATGGTCTACAACTTCTTTTCCTAGATTCTATAATCCATAAGAAGTTTCAGTATTAGATGCTTATCCAATCCTCCAGAATCCATTCTTTCTTTATGGCCTTCACTAAGACTTATCATTGTTAGTCCTATTCTAGTGCATGACCCTTAAAGAAAAGAACTATCCAGTGTCTCTCCCTCTGAATTTGGGAGGATATGTCTACCGAACAAAACTTACCTATCTGGTACTCAAGCTTCTTGTTTGCTAATTCTTTATACAAAATATCCGCTACCTATTCATCTATAGGTAGATAGTGCACCTCCATGACCCCATCTCGTACCAGGATTCATATGCAATGGTACTTGTTATTTATATGCTTTGTAATAACATGGAACACTAGGCCTTCTGCTAATCTTATACAACTTTCATCATCACAATTTATATGTATAGGGCTAAGTGGCCCTTCAAACATATCTAATAATAACTTCATGTTCCAAACAACTACCTAATAGACTTCGCTTTCATAAACATGCTTAGCTTTAGTAGTACTCAACGAAATTATATCCTCATTTCGGCTCATCCATGAGACCATCGAAGATCCTAGGCTAAAACATCCACCTATTATGCTTCTTCCATCTATCTCATTGCCACCCCAATCTGAATCTGTATATCCCACAAGTTTGATCTAATTACCATTATAATGGAGGCAATGGTGTATGATTCCACGCAAGTATCATAGGATATGATTGGTTATAATCCAATGATCATGTGTTGGATCCATATAGAACTACCTGAGGACATTTACTACAAAATAAATATTAGCCATCATGTTTACCAGATACATCAAGGACCGAATTAACTATCTGTAACAAGTAGGATCCACTGGACTAGAATCTTAACTCAACTTCTTTATATTGGTAATCATAGGAGTCATCATAGGATTTCTATCCATCATGCCAAATTTCTGAATAATCTTCATCACATATTTCCATTGACCAAGATATATTTCACCTAGATTTTTCAAAACTACTAATCCCAAGTAGTAATGCATAATCCCAAGATCCTTCCCATCAAACTTGGGTGCTAACTAGTTCTTGCATTCTTGAATTCAAAGCTCTACACCTGTAACAAGTAGATCATCCACATACAAGAGTATGAGAATTGGTTCCCCTTGAAGCACCTTGATGAATAAGTTAGGATATGTAGAAGCCTTGGTAACACCAGGTCGCAATAGGTATGCATCCATTCTTTTATACCAAGCTCTAGATGATTACTTTAAGCCATATAGAGCTTTCTCCATACTGTACATATGAGTATCCATCTTATTTATCTCAAATCATTGAGGCTTTTCAATGTAAACCTATTTTTCAATAGTCCCATTCAGATTTTTTTTTCTAACATCCATTTAATGGATGTTCCATCCCACAGTAACAACCAAAGAAACAAGCGATGTAATTATTTTATATATATGTGTAGGAGAAAATGTTTCTTCATAATCAATACCTTCTTTATGTAAGAAGCCTCTAGCTGCAGAAATTTATTTATATTTATCAATTCCACCATATGCATCATGATTTATCTTGTATAACTATTTTGATGTGATTATAGATTTGTCACTTGGCCTAGGAACGATTTTTCAAACATCATTCTTCATAATTTACTAGTATTCTTCCTACATTGCATTCCTCCACTCGTAATGTTTAGCTACATCTTCATAGGAGGAAGGTTCAACTTCAATAATATTCATCATATATGCTACATATCCAAAAGATATTTTCATTATTTAACTTTCCCTAAACGTCCCCATTGTTGTGTGTCCTTCTACTTCTTGTAGAGTAGTTCTCAACCATGCAAGCATTTTTCCATTTTTAGGAACAATCACTTGTTGCACAAGCTCACCAGGACCTTCAACATCTTCTTGAGTCAAATCCTGATCCTCATTGTTCCTAGAGATATCCTCGAAGGTAGGTATCTCCCATTCATCAGAGTTGAATCAAACATTTTTTTATTTTTGATAGGCTATACTTTCATAAAATATGACATCCTTGCTAACCTCAATCTGACAATCATCCTTAATATAAATTCTATAAGGTTTTGATGAACCACTATACCCAACAAATATTCCCTTAATATAGATAGGATCCAACTTCTTCCTTTTTTCCTTCGGTATATGAATATGAATAGGACACCAAAATATTCAAAGATGATCCACACTTGGCTTCTTTCCTATAAATTCTTCTTATGGAGTCATTTTGTTGAGAATCTTAGGAGGACTTCGGTTCTATAGGTAAACAACTTTCACACATGATTCTCCCCATAAGAATTGAGGAAGATCTTGATCATGTAGCATGGACCTTACACATTATTCGATTAATTTTTTCTTCATTTCGGCCACACCATTTTGTTCAAGAATGTAAGGAATAATATGTTCCTTCTTAATCCTTCCTTGTATAAAGCTATGAGTTCTTTGGAGGCTTATTCTCCACCACTATTGAAATTCAAAATCTTTCTTTCTTTCAGTCAAATTCTCCACTTCATTCTTAAATTCTTGAAACTTTTCGAACACTTCAATTTTGTTCTTGAGGAGGTATAACCAATTTTTAGTTGCGAAATCATAAATGAAGGTTACATAGTATTGATTTCCACCAAGATATTTTACTTCCATTGGACCACATACATTAGAGAGTATGATAAATAAAACTTCCTTAGATCTAGTATCACTTCTTGTAAATGGCTTCTTTATGTTATTTCTTAGAGAACAACCCTTATGGGTCCCTTTCTATTCTTTCTTCAATTCAGGGATGTCATTTACCATATGATTTAGACATGGAAAACTCTTATACTGAAGGTGTCTATACCTTCTATGTAATACTTAGCAAGGGTTCACATCCAAGTGAACTAGGTGATCTGAAAATGAGATCTTAGACAATTATTAAGGTATTACAGACTCATGTGCATGGATTTGCCTATGTTACTTTGTGCAATGGATCAATAAGATTATGAAATACATAGACAATGAAGCAGTAAAAGAACATAATAGACAAACACACATAAACACAGCAAGTTTAATAAGGAGTTCACCCAACACTCCTGGGCTACGTCTCCTGGTCCAGCCTTCAGCGGTGACTTCTCTATTATGTCTTCAAAAATATAGTTTTACAACAGTGAGCTCAAATTGAGCCTCACACAACAGATACAAAACAATAAGGCTTTACTTGGATCCCACAAGTCCCTTTGAGTACACAGACTCTCCTCACTGACTCTCTGTCTCTGTTTGCTCTATGTCTCAGCACTGCTTGTCCCTTTTTGCTCTTTGTATGTTGCTTTAAAGCTAATCAGCATTGTCTGTTCATTTCTCCTTCTCGGGCTCTCTGGCTTCCTGACCTTTGTCCGCTCAGATCTGTTGGCATTATGATGTATGTGTTGTACTTGATGGAAACCCACTTGTAGCAGAACAACTCACTTGTATATGGTAACTAGATAAATCTACAGAAGACATATCAAATGTGATAGAATGCATAACAGTAGTGTTTATAGATGTGATGAAATGCAGAGTAGCTTCAAGGAATCATTTCAGAAGGCAACTCACTCAGATGAAAGATCATAGTATAGCAGGTAAACAACAAAGAATTAGAGATCAGTCTTCACAGAATGAAGAAAGAGAGGTATACGTAGGTTCACCTGACTAAGCTGCATATACATGCAAACTCACTATTTACAAGTCGCGTATACATACACACGCACTTTCACATGGAAAACTAAATTTTTGGCCCAAAGTATTTGGTCCATGGTATTTTGATCCATGGTATCTTGTCTGAGGTATTGACCCTAGGTATGTGGTCCAAGGTATTGGTCCTAAGTGGTTTTGGTCCATGGTATTGAGAAAGGCATAAAACTATAAAAGGAGGAGAAGATCATTAGGCCAAGGTGTGACAGTATCGAATATCTGATGAAGTGTGAGATCTAGTATGCAGGTTATTGGGTTATGGTGCATTGCTGGATCTAAACCAAGGATGAACATTAGCTGATGATGAGAGATCAGATCTAATGATGGATTGGGAACTTAAGGCGTAAAATGAACTATCATTATTTTTGTATATTCTAGATCTGAATACTGACACATATATTATTTTGTAAATGATATGATCTGGGTATAACTAAAGTATGGAATAGTTGCAGAACTCTGAATTTATATTTGCAGATGTATACGCTGGTTGGCTTTGAGCAAAGCATGTGTACACGTAGGTTCGACACATGGAAGTAGTGTATACCTTATAAAATATATTTCAGTTGTTTCTCTTTACTGTTGTAGAGTTTTGGGTTCTGGTTTGGGTTCTAGTTACTGTATTCTGGTGACAGTATTCTGAATGATCAGATTGATGGGTGGTCTAAGTAAATGATTGATTCGACTATGGTTGGTTCAAACGATGATTGGTTGATACAGATTGAATGATGTTGTTGATGGATCCAGTCTGAAAATTTATGAAACGTGGTCCCTGGAAGAAAAGAGAAGGTCGTAGCCTTCTGTAGGTCGACGCCTACGTACTAAGCAAACATATCAGCTAGTACAAGAGCTAGGGGGTTGTAGCTCCCTTCCAGTAGAAGCTGGAGAATGAGAGAAGGTTGTAGCCTTTTGCAGGTAGAAGATTGCGTACTGGTATAAGACTGCACCAGTACAAAAATTGTAAATAGAATTTTCTTATTATTAAAAGAAGGCAGAGACGACAGCAGCCAGTGGTTTTCACCCACATTGGGTTTCCACCTTATATCTTAGTGTTCATGTGTGTTGCTTATGTGTGATGCTTTATTCTTCTTTTACTGCACTGTCTAATGAATTCCTGATATACTGATTAAAGTTCAATTCATGATAGTTTAGGTAACTCAAAAGATCTCTGCATATATGTTGGTTTCATTAAGTATATTTGTGTATACATGCTGGTTCACTGAGCTAAAGTAGCGTATATAGATCAGTTTTGAAAATTAAGGTATTGATTTGATAATACTGATTCACCCCCCCTCTTAGTATTATTTCCAACAATTGGTATCAGAGCAGGTCCTTCTGAAGAAGCTTGATCGCTTGAAGGAAGATGCATCATCATGAGTAATCAAGAAAGTGGGGGATCCATCAGATGGCCAATCTTTTATGGGAGCAACTTTGTTTATTGGAAGGTAAGAACCACAACCTATCTTCAATCTCTTGGAATAGATGTCTGGGAAATCGTGGAAGGAGGATATACATTTCCATCAGCAATTCCTACAGATATGGCAGGTAAAAAGAAATATGAAACCAATGCCAAGGTTGTCAATACATTATTGGGAAGTCTGTCGCAATCAGAGTTTGTCAAAGTTATGCAGCTCAAATCAGCCAAAGAAATATGGGACAAAATCATTCTAAGCTACGAAGGATACTCTCAGGTAAAACATGCTAAACTATAATCTCTTAGAATTCAATATGAAACTCTCAAGATGCATAATGATGAAAGTATAGCTAGTTACTTCTTACGTATAGATGAGGTTGTTAAATGCATGAAGAATCTGGGTGAAGAGATAAAGGAAGTTACCTTAGTTGAAAAAGTTTTAAGATCCTTAGCTGCGAAATTTGAATAAAAAGTATCTGCCAGAGAAGAAAAACAAGATCTATAGACTATTACTATGACATGGCTTCATGAAATCTTAACTGCCTTTGAGATGAGAAAAGGAGGTCCATCAGATATGAGAGAAGCCACATTTAAAGCTTTAGCAAAAGGAAAAGAAGAACTCAATGAATCGGGACATATTTCAGAAGAAGAAGAGGAGGTAAACTTTGTCAAGAAGCTTCAACGGGGTTCCAAAAGATTCAGAGGTAAACTAACTTTCAAATGTTTTGCCTGTGGTAGAGTCGGTCGTTATGCTACCAAATGTCCTCATAAAGATAAATATGATAAAGGGAAGGAATTTGCAAAATGGAATAGAAAAAAAAGTGTAAGTAAAAAGAGCTACTATACTCATGAAGATAGCGATGGTTTATCAAATAGTGATAAAGATGAAAATAGTAATGACTATAGACTTTTGATGGCTTATGAAGATGATGATTTTTTGGATGCTTTAGATGAAGATGACCTTTATGAAGAAGTCACTAAACTCAAAATATGTTTAGAAGAAAAGAATATGATTATAGATACCTTGGCATACCAACTTGCTGAAAGAGAAAAACACAATGAAAAACTAGAATGTGAAATTGTGAGTCTAAGAAAGGATCTTGAGAAAACAAAAGCTCTCAACCTTAGATTTGCTAAAGGATCAGAAAACTTAAATGAAATTATCAAAGTGTAGCGTTCTCCTCTGATAAAGACAGGTCTTGGATATACTGAAGAAGCATCTCAATCATAGAAGTCGTCAACCTCCACTATAAGCTATCTTGATGCAGCAAAGAGCAGTGAACAATTTGACAATCGTCAGCAAAGGCATAAAGCAGATCACTAGGTAAATTAGGCTCAATTTACTTCAAGAATGAATAGAAGCCAAAATCAACCTTAGGTAAATTTTACTCAATTTGCTTCAAAGATAAATATCAATAGAAACTACAATCACCAGGTCAGTAGATTCAATAACCATGGGAACTTCTTTAATGGTCAATGTTTCTCATGTCATAATTTTGGACACAAATTTGCTCAATGTGTTGCTTACAAAACCATCATGACTAGAGAAGCACGAAATCAAAGGAATGTGACGGGGATCAAGAAAAGTTCCTATAATAACTTTTCTCTTCTTGAAAATGAAATAGAATGCTCAATCTGTAACAACTTTGGCCATGAAGAATCTGAATGCAGGAGTAAATTTTGACAAATATCTCAAAAGGAGCAAACTCCATTAAATCCCATAATATGGAGAAAGAAAGAACTGCAAACAGAAAGATGTGGTATAGCCTTGTATGTATAAGGACAAGAAAACCAGTGGTACATCGACAGTCGATGCTAAAAACACATGACAGGTGACAAAGAAAAAATACACTCATATAATGCCTTAGAAAAGGAAAAGAGTGTCTCATTTGGAAATGACACTCCGGTTTTCATAAAAGGTAAAGGCTCTGTTTTCTTGAAAGAAAAAGTTAAAGCTAGGAATGTTATGTATGTTGATGGCTTAAAGCATAACCTGTTGAGTGTAAGTCAAATGTGTGATCAAGGAAATGAAGTAGTGTTTCGATCAAATGGATGTGTTGTTCACGAGCTTGATACAAGAGAAACCGTGATCAAAGGTACAATAACTCCAAACAACCTATACATACTAAAGGGAGGACAACAACAATGCTATCTAAGCAAAATCATGAAAACTGGCTATGGCACAGAAGATTGGGACATCTAAGCTTTTCTCAAATAAAAAAAGCATGCAGATTCCAGGTTGTTCGTGCTCTTCCAGATATCAACATTCCTGAAAATACTGTATGCAAATCATGTCAATTCGATAAGCAAACCAAATCTCACTTCATCGAAAAGGAAGGGTTAGCTAGTAAGCCTCTTGAACTTGTTCATACTGATTTATGTGGACCATCAAGGAAAAAGTAACCTCGTGGAGAAGAATACTTTATATTGTTCATTGATGATTTTTCCAGAATGTATTGGATAGGTCTTCTAAAGCATAAAGATGAAGCATTTGAAAATTTCAAAGCCTTCAAAGCTTTGGTTGAAAATGAATCATATCGCAAAATCAAATGCCTCAGATCTGATCAAGGAGGGGAATTTACCTCGGATGAATTCTTTTACTTTTGTGAACAACATGGAATAAAAAGGCAGTTCTCCACTGCAAGGACTCCTCAGCAAAATGGAGTGGTAGAAAGGATGAACAGAACTGTTCAACAAATGGCTCGTGCTATGATAGATGAATCTGGAACTCTTGCAACCTTCTGGGGTGAAGCTGCATTCACTGCCGTCACTATTCTCAACCAAGAAAATGTTCGGGTAAACAGAACTCAAACTCCACATGAACTTTGGTATGGTAAGACTCCTACTGTAAAATACTTCAAAGTTTTTGGAAGCAAATGTTACATCAAAAGGACTGATGAAAAACTTGGTAAGTTTGAACCCAGAGCAGATGAAGGTATTCTTCTTGGCTACTCTTCCCAAATTAAAGGATATAAATGTTATAATAAAAGAATTGGGAAAATTATTGAAAGTATTGATGTTGTGGTTGATGAAGCATGCAAAAATCCAAAACAGATGAAAACTGAAGATTATGACATTGAAAAAGATGAGGATCATTTTTCCACATCAAATCACACTGATTCTGAAGAAGAAACCAATGAAGCACCAGAACAAGAGATAATGATAGAAGAAAAGACTCCGTCCAGGTATGTTTAGAAAAATCATCCAAAAACTCAAATTTTAGGGGAAAAAGGGGAATGTGTGGAAACAAGAAGAACCATTGCCAAAGCCTCAAGCTATCTAGCATTACTATCTTCCACTGAACCTCAAAATGTAAATGAAGCATGCAAAGATGAATGTTGGGTCAAGGCCATGAATGAAGAACTTGAGCAAATTGAAAAGAATAATACTTGGGAATTAGTTCCTAGACCTCATGATAAGAATATCATAGGAACTAAATGGATATTCAAAAACAAGCTGAACGAAAATGGAGAATTTATTAGAAACAAGGCCAGATTTGTTTGTAAAGGATATGCTCAACAAGAAGGTATAGATTTTGAAGAAACTTTTGCACCTGTTGCTAGACTTGAAGCCATAAGAATGTTTCTTGCTCTTTCTAGTTTTCAGAAATTCAAAGTATACCAAATGGATGTAAAACCTGCCTTTATTAATGGAGACTTAGAAGAAGAAGTCTATATTGAACAACCAGAATGATTCATTCTTGGAAATGATGTAAAATTGTATGTAAAGTCAGAAAAGCTCTCTATGGTCTAAAACATGCTCCAAGGGCATCGTATTACCATCTTGACAAATATCTCCACCAACAGGGTTTTTCAAATGGGTCAGCAGATAGCAATCTATATACAAAGATGGACACTGATAAATTGCTAATAATTGTTGTGTATGTTGATGATATCATTTTTGGTAGCAATGAAGAATCCATGAGTCATAAATTTTCTTTAGTAATGTAGCAAGAATTTGAAATGTACTTGCTTGGTGAGCTTACCTATTTTATTGGTCTACAATTTCAACAAAATAAAAATGGTATTTTTCTCTCACAAACCAAATATCTCAAACAGATCCTGAAAAGGTACGGCATGGAAGATTCTAAACCAGTATGTATCCCAATGGTAACACGATGCAGTCTTAGCTCAAATGATGAATCAGCAACAGTACATCAACCAACTTACAGATCCATGATTGGCAGTCTGCTTTATCTAATAGGTACCTGACCGAACATCATGCATGCGGTGGGAATAGTTGGAAGATTCCAAGAAAATCCAAAGGAATCACACCTTCAAGCAGTCTAAAGGATTTTCAAATATCTTCAAGGAACACATAAATTTGGTTTATGGTATCCTAGAGATACAGATCTTATACTTCATGCATATACAGATGCAGATTGGGCAGGAAGTGTTGATGACAGAAAAAGCACTAGTGGTGGTGCATTCTATATGGGTTCCAGGTTAGTGTCTTGGTTCAGCAAGAAACAAAGTTCAATTGCATTATCTACAGTTGAAGTAGAATACGTGGCTACTACATATTACTGCACACAACTACTTTGGATGATGCAAACCTTGCAAGAAATTCATATCACATGTACTCCACCCATCTCCATTCTATGTGATAATACAAGTGCCATCAGTATTTCAAAGAATCCAATCATGCACTACAAGACCAAGCACATACCCCTCAAATATCATTTTCTACATGAACAAATGCTTGAAAAAAGGTCAAATTGGAGTATGTTCCCTCCAAAGAACAAGTTGCTGATAGATTCACTAAACCACTGCCCAGAGAGACATTTGAATATCTCAGGCAAAAGCTGGGAGTAGTTGCTGCATCATCCTACTGTTAAAACCTATTTTCTTCAGAGAAAGGTGGTTATATGCGAGTTTCAAAGCATAGTCAAGTACATACGCAGGTTTCTATGGGCACAGACGCGTATATGTTGGTTTAAAGAAAAACAGTGAGCTAGAGTCAAAAAAAAAGGGGTCTGCTATGGTTTTGTCAATTATCTGCTCTCTTTGATGATGGTTTCAATCTGTTGATAACATGTGGAAATATATTGGTCCTCATAAAGTTATTGATAACTTGATGTATATATGATTGATGATGATGCTTTGATATCTCTTGCTGACATATGCAATGATCAGATCTAACTGTGAACATGTGGAACAAGTTCAGGGGGAAAACATGGTTGATGATATTTTGGGAACTAATGATGGACATATACAGGTTTCTGGTCTAGATGCTATTGGCAGATGCTGCTGATGGTGCAGATCATATGATAGTTGCTGATGACTATCATGGTCTTGTTTAAGATATTTGGCCTCTGTTATATATGTCATGTATATATTTTAATGTAACGGTCATGAAAAGACATAATTTGTAACCCCACTATGCATGGGATGGATGACGTAATGTTTCTTGTTTTTGACATGTATAAACAATTTGGTATATCCCCACTTGGTTGGGAGATGGATGTATGTATGAGTCATTGGTGATAGGAAGGTCATTTGTGATGTATGTATAGAGTCATGTTCTTCTTTTAGAACATCTTTTCGCAGATTTTGCTTATGCTCAGGGGGAGCATGGACTCAATCATGGGAGCTCAATGAGCACACTTCACCATATCAGAGAATTCAACATGCACTCACTAGGAGCATGACCCTTTGCCCTTGATGTCAAAGGGAGAGAGTGACTTGGTGTCGTTGTTGCCATCAAGTCCAAAGGGGGAGATTGTTGGCATTATGATGTATGTTTTGTACTTGATGGCAACCCACTTGTAGCAGAACAACTCACTTGTATATGGTAACTAGATAATTCTACAGAAGAGATATCAGATGTGACAGAATACATAACAGTAGTGTTTACAGATGTGATGAAATGCAGAGAAGCTTCAAGGAATTAGTTCGGAAGGCAACTCACTCAAATGAAAGATCACAGTATAGCAGGTAAACAACAAAGAATTATCGATTAGTCTTCACAGAAGGAAGAAAGAGAGGTATATGCAGGTTCACCATTAACCAAGCTACGTATACACGCAAGTTCACTGTTTACAAGTTTTGTATACGTACACACACACTTTCACAAAAGGAAAAGCGCGTATACCTTGGAAAACTAAATTTTTAGTCTGAAGTATTCGGTCCATGGTATTTTGATCCATGGTATCTAGTCCGAGGTATTGACCCTAGGTATTTGGTCCAATGTTATGAAACCAGCTAAAGAAAAGATAGAAAAGATAGATCAACGCCTTAGAATTAAGCCTCTTCGAGGGGGCAACCTCCTTTACATTACATAAATGAACAATTCTTGGATGATACAAATAAAAAGACCTCCTTTCTATATATAGGAGTCTAAGGGGTCATAACATAATCAGAGCCAACATAACAATAATAATGTAAGGGCACAATAATAACAATAGTGGGCTTCTATGGGGCACAATAGTAACAGTATGGGCACTACATCGGTACATCAATATAATAAGTGGGTTATAATAATAACAATAAGGGGTTACACTAGTAGTATAGGGGCCTAACATGCCCCTCTCCTTCAAAAATATTTGTCCTCAACGCTTGAGTAGTTCTTGATGCTTCTGTATAAAATTCTTCTCCTCCCATGTGGAATATTCAGCGGGTAAGTTCTTCCACTTGATGAGATACTCTGAAATTGATCAATTTCGTAGCTGTCGGGTTCTTGTTTCTGTGGCTGCTCCAGGTTCCAATATGATTTTTCCTTCCTCTTTAATTTCTGGAAATATTGTTTGAATTGGGATCTTTTGCAACTTTTAAATAAGTGGCCATACTTCTTCGTCCTTCTTCCATTCATCCCTTGCTTCGTTTATCCAATCTGGTTGGATAATATAAATAGCACAAAACAATGCTTCCACATCCTCATCCTTGAAGAGTCTTCCCATTCGGTAAGGTCGCCATTTTTTAAGTGTCTGTTGTTTCATTTGATTTTGCACCGAAGTGGCATTATCCTTTAAAAGTTGGAGAACTTGTTGTTGATGCTCGATGTGATCTTTCACTACTTGAACCTTTTTCTTCTTGATATGTCCTTCTATGTCTAGAGTTCGAGGAGTGGTAATTTCTTCCAATCCTTTACAAGATATGGTCGGATTTATTTCTTGATGCTCGATGTGATCTTTCACTTCTTGAAATTTTTTATTCTTTATATGTCCTTCTACCTTGATAGTTTGAGGAGTGGTAATTTTGAACAATGAATTACAAGATATGGTTGGATTCATTTCTTCTTTCTCGATGTGATCTTTCACTTCTTGCACCTTTTTCTTCTTGATATGTCCTTCTATCTTGAGAGTTTGAGGAGTGGTAATTCTTGCCAATGCTTTACAAGATATGGTCTGATTCATTTCTTCTTTCTCTGGGGTGGGGTCCTGGCGTATATCTTCTTCTTTTGTTGTTTCTTGATCCTTTTCTTCCTCCTCTTCATATTCTATGTAAAATAATTTCTTCTCAGCACACTTATGACCTTTAGTGCATTTGCTATCACAATTGTAACAAAGCCCTTTTTCTCTTTTTTCTTCCAATTGTTGTGGTGTAACCCTTGTAGGTTGTGGAAGGCTAGGAGAAACAAAACTTCCATCTTTATAGTTGTGAGGGGCACACTTCCTGGTTTCCATAATTTTGCTTTCCACTATGTCACAAAGCCCTTTTACTCTTTCCAATTGTTGTGGTGTTGCTCTAAAGAAGGTGTTGCTCTTTGTATCCTCATAATGTGCTATCATTTCCTCCGTGAAAATTGACCACGTAACAAGTTGTTTACGAGAACAAAGCCCTTTGTACCATAAATATTGATCTAGTTCTAAATATGAAGAGGCACTACATACCTTTTGTAACAGTTGTACACCATGTATATCAAAATATTGCTCCATCTGAAGTATCCAATTTACTGGATCCTTGCCATCAAACTTCCTCATCTTGCTTTTTCTTGATTTTAGGAGCTCTACCTTGAAACGAATGTAACTATGTACTTTCGGATCTTTAAGTTCTAAAATTGTGATCTATAGTAGCCCTCTGTGTCCTCTTTCCAATGCCACCAGTCTGATCCAAATTGGATTCTCCAAGAAAGAGTTATGCACAATCTCCCAAGATGACCTGATTATAGACTAGTTCAGTAGAGCGAACTTGTACGACATGCCACGAGTCACTGTTTCAACCTTTGAATCTGAAAAATGCATACAAGAAACTAAATTCCGTCCTCTTTCTGTACCTTTTTACGAAATTTCAATCCGATCCCCAGAGAGAAAGTTATGACGATTATACCTAGGTCACCTGTTTTGAATGTAATTCAGGAGTCTAGAAAAAGACCAACTTCCTCAGATCATATCTCCGCAAATATCGCGTAAAAAGCTCTGAAATTCGGACCCAAGGTTCAGCGTGATTTCTTCTCAAATGGGTTTTTTTTGCGACTTCTGAAACGTCACAGAAAAATGTTATGGCGAAAATTCCACGATGACCTGTTTGGAGCAGTGAAACCCTAGAATCCAAAGCTCTGATACCAAATGTTATGAAACCAGCTCAAGAAAAGATAGAAAAGATAGATCAACGCCTTAGAATTAAGCCTCTTCGAGGGGGAAACCTCCTTTACATTACATAAATGAAAAATTCTTGGATGATACGAATGAAAAGACCTCCTTTCTATATATAGGAGTCTAAGGGGTCATAACATAATCAGAGCCGACATAACAATAATAATGTAAGGGCACAATAATAACAATAGTGGGCTTCTATGGGGCACAATAGTAACAATATGGGCACTACATCGGTACATCAATATAATAAGTGGGTTATACTAATGACAATAAGTGGTTAGACTAGTAGTATAGGGGCCTAACATCCAAGGTATTGGTCCTAAGTGGTTTTGATCCATGGTATTGAGAAAGGCATAAAACTATAAAAGGAGGAGAAGATCATTAGGCCAAGATGTGCAAGTATCGAATATCTGATGAAGTATGAGATCTGGTATGCAGGTTATTGGGTTATGGTGCATTGTTGGATCTAAACCAAGGATGAACCTTAGTTGATGATGAGAGATCAGATGTAATGATGGATCATGAACTTAAGGCATAAAATGAACTATCATTATGTGTGTATATTCTAGATCTGAATACTGATGCATATATTATTTTGTAAATGATATGATCTAGGTATAACTAAAGTCTGGAATAGCTGCAGAACTCTGAATTTGTATTTGCAAATGTATACGCTGGTTGGCTTTGAGCAAAGCGTGTGTACACGCAGGTTCGAGACATGGAAGTAGCATATACCTTATAAAATATATTTCAATTGTTTCTCTTTACTGTTACAAAGTTCTGGGTTTTGGTATGGGTTCTGGTTACCATATTCTGGTGATAGTATTCTAAATGATTAGATTGATGGGTGGTCTAAGTAAGTGATTGATTCGGCTATGGTTGGTTCAAACAGTGATTGGTTGATATAGATTGAATGATGTTGTTGATGGATCCAGTCTAAAAATTTATGAAACATGTTCCCTGGAAGAAAAGAGAAGGTTGTAGCCTTCTGTAGGTTGGCGCCTATGTACTAAGCAAACATATCAGCTAGTACAAGAGCTAGGGGGTTGTAGCTCCCTTCCAGTAGAAGCTGGAGAATGAGATAAGGTTGTAGCCTTCTGCAGGTAGAAGCCTGCGTACTGGTATAAGACTGCACCAGTACAAAAATTGTAAACACAATTTTCTTATTATTAAAAGAAGACAGAGACGACAAAAGCAGGTGGTTTTCACCCACATTGGGTTTTCACCTTATATCTTAGTGTTCATGTGTGTTGCTTATGTGTGATGCTTTATTCTACTTTCACTGCATTGTCTAATGAATTCCCGATATATTGATTAAAGTTCAATTCATGATAATTTTGGTAACTCAAAATATCTCTGAATATACGCTGGTTTCATTAAGTATAGTTGCGTATACATGCTAGTTCACTGAGCTAAAGTAGCGTATATAGATCAGTTTTGAAAATTAAGGTATTGATCTGATAATACTGATTCACCCCCCTCTCAGTATTATTTCCAACAAGATCCCCCTCTGAGCATTAGCAATCATTGCTAAACGCTTTCAGGGATGGTGGCCACCTGTTCTATAATGGAATGGGTCATCAGGCCTTTGAAATCCCTGGAAACAACATTCTCTGTATTCATAGAGAAATACACTAAAAACTATGAAAAATTGTCAAATTTTCGTTTATCGAATTTGAAATGTTATCAATTCCACCTTATAACTCCTATCGGGTCCACTTGTATATCGACATCGCATCTCCACCATTGATCTGGGAGATCCAGATCCAATGGTTGTGGTTCATTTCGAGCGGCTCTTTCATACGGAGGTTAACTGCCTGATAAGGGTGGTTTTCTCTCTCCTTAGTCTGAACACGTGGCAGCCAATGTATGGGCTTAGGCGGAGCCCAGCCAAAACCACCTACCACCTTTGGCCCACCTAAAATCTTGCTTGTATCATGATTTTCCCTTTTTATTTAAAAATACATTAAAAACATTGACAATATCGTAAATGGCTCCATGGCGGACTTGAGAGGCTATATATATATTATTATCTATACTCCATCGGGTCCGGATATATATATATATAGATATATATATATCGCAAGTCACATATATACATCGGCCCCCGCTCCGTGGTGTTGCTCCGATGTGATTTTGCGATGTGACGTGTCGCAATGGCATGTCGCATGAGCCCCCGGACCGTTGTAAGTGCTTCTGTTGTAATTTGCCAATGCAACATGGTGGGTCAACCTGGGCTGTCGATCTGCTCGCTTGATCAACGGTCCTCATTGACCCCGCTGATCACTATCACAACATTTAGGTGACCGCCTCCGATAGCCTCTGTCGATTTGCGATATGCCGATCGGATCTAGACCGTTGATCAGCCAGATCCGATGGCTCCTGTGCATTGTTCCTTTTGACCGCCGATAAGCCTGTTTTCACTGTTTTCTTCATGTTTTTGCCTCCCGATAGTGTAATCCGATATTTCTAAAACTTCTTCTTTTGCGATTGTTTTGATTTATGAAGACTTAGAGGGTTTCTTGGATCCCTTTTGGATCACGTCTTCCCACTGAAAAAGCTTTTTGACCACCAAAAGTTGGTTTTTAAGCATCAATCAAGTGAGGATACAGCTTCCTCACTTGCCCAATCTCTATCCATCTTGCACTGCTTGGTATTGAACCCTTGATTCCGATTCTGAGGTACTCAACATCTCCTTGTGCGTAGTTCTCACCTTCCTGTCCAGAACTGTATCTTCCTACAACTCATTGAGATATTTAGGAAATAGATCATCAATAGAAGGCAACTGACTTTTCTCTTCGGGATCTTCAATCAATGAAGGTTCAAATAGTCTCAAGTTCTCTACATTAACTACTGAATAGATGTGCATGTAAGCTGGAAAATCAAGGCGAAAAGCATTCTCACCAATTTTCTCAAGTATCTTGAAAGGCCCATACCTTATTGGCTTCAGCTTCTTACCTTCACCTTGCATTTTGTCTTTGCTGATGTACAGCCAGACTTGATCACCAACTTGGAATCTATGCTCAATTTGATGCTTATCATGCCTTGCTTTGTACTTGGCTTGGCTCTTTTCCAGTTGTTCCTACACTACCTAGTGAATTTGTTGGATCTGTTTAATGAACTTGGTTGCTTTGTCCACATCACTGTTTCCATCAACTGCTATGTCTTTACTAAAGACAAAATCCAAGGGAGACCTTGGTATAAAACCACAATAAGTCTCAAATGGATATCTTTGTGTAGAAGAGTGTTTAGCACGGTTGTAAGCATGTTGCACATAACATAAATGTTCATCCCAAAGCTTGGAATTCTTGCTGCAATAGCCCCTGAGCAACTGAATCACTGTCCTGTTGACCACTTTTGTTTGGCCATCTGTTTGTGGATGAAAGGTTGTGCTCTTATTCAATCTGGTGTCCATCAATTCCCATAGACTTGACCAAAACTTCCCAACAAATTGGGAATCTCGATCAGATACAATGGAAGTGGGTAACCCAAAATGAAACCATACATGTTGAAAGAACAACTTTGTTGTTTGTTCAGCTGTAATCTGCTTGTTACAAGGTATTAAAACACATATTTTGCTGAACCTGTCCACAATAACATATAAATAGTTATGACCTTCCTAGATTTTGGCAATCCCCCAACAAAGTCCATGGAAACACTTTCCCAAGGTCGAGAAGGAATTGGAAGTGGAGTGTACAAGCCTAGTTTTCTATTGCTGGGATTGCTTTTAGCACACATGGTACACCCTCTAATATATCTAGAAATTGTTTCATGCATTCTTGGCCAATAACAGAACCTTTGTAGTTGTGCAACTGCTTTACTTACACCAAAATGACCGGATATAAGAGAAGTATGTGCTTCTCAGATTATGTTAACTCTTTCAGTTTCAGGAATGCATAACTTTTCCAAATGATACAAAAGTTGGTCCTTAACATGATAATCCAATTCTTCTACTTGTTTGCCATGACTTAAAGTTGCATATACATCTTTAAAATCTACATCTTGAGCATATTGTTCAATGTAGCTTTCATGCAATACTGAATTATGCTTAAGTATAGTATATGCATTTATGATTGGTCTGGACAACACATCTACAACCTTATTGTGTATGCCTCATATCTGATGACAAGATGAAACTATTGTAGAAAACCCATCCACCTATAGTGTCTTGATTGCTGCAATTTAGTTTGTGAGTGAAAATATTGAATTGGTTTATGATCGGTATGTATAACTGTTTCTTTGCCCATGCCACTTTTTCACACTCTGTACTAATGCATACAATTCTTTATCATATGTGGGATAATTAACTACTGCATAATTAAATGTATCAGAATGATAACATATGGGTTTACCATGTTGCATCAACACTGCTCCCCTGGCATAGTCACTGGCATCTGTTTCAATCTCAAATGGTTTTTGAAGATCTGGCAATGCCAGTATTGGTGTTGTACTAATCTTTTCTTTCAAGGTTTCGAAGGCTTTCTGCTGTTTGCCTCCCCATTGAAACACCTTGTTCAAACCTGTTAAAGCATGTAAGGGAGCTGCAATCAAGGAAAAGTTAGCAATAAACTTTCTCCAATATTGTGTTGCTCCTACGAAGCTCGTAACTTCTGTAGCAGATTTGGGTTTAGGCTAGTTCACAATAACTTTGACCTTAGAGGGATCTATCTTCAATTCACCACCCCCTACAATATGACCCAAATAATTTAAAGATGTTTTGCCAAATTCACATTTTGATAATTTGACATAGAGATTTTCTCTTTTCAAAACATCTAGAGTCTGCTTTACATGCTTCAAATGTTCTTCCCATGTTTTACTGAAAACAAGAATGTCATCTAAATATACAATTACAAAATCATTAATAAAAGGCCTGAGTACATCATTCATAACTCTCATGAAAGTGGCAGGAGCATTAGTTAGGACAAAAGGCATAACTAGCCATTCATACAACCCTTTCTTTGTTTTGAAAGCAGTCTTCCATGCATCTTGTTCTGCAACTCTAACCTGATGGTAGCCACTACGCAAGTACAACTTGTAAAAGTAAACAACTTCTTTCAGCTGATCTAATAGATCATCAATGCGAGGAAGAGGATAACGATTCTTGATCGTTATTTTATTTAGTGCTCTGTAGTCAATGGACATCCTCCACGAACCATCTTTCTTTCTCACCAACATGATTGGAGATCTGTATGGAGATGTGCTTGGTCTTATGAACCCTTTGTCGAGCAGCTCCTGTACCTGCTTCTTGATCTCTGCATTCTCTAAAGCGGATAACCTGTACATTCCGATGTTAGGCAATGGAGCATCTTGCTGCAAATGAATATCATGTACAATTTCCCTTTTGGGTGGCAGGCCTTTAGGTTCTTGAAATAGGATATCATATTCTGAAACAACTTTTTCTAAATCAGCTTTCTGTTTAGCATCACAGCCCTCAAATACATTAGTTTTATCAGGGTTCTTTTCCTTTACAACCATCAGTAAAAATTGCTTGCATGAATTTACAATTCTTTTCATCTGCCCTAAGTTTATGAGAGTATAGTTATTTTTGAGTTTATGAGCTCTTACAATATATTCTATTCCATCTTTGGTGAGTTGATACTTATTTTTAGCTATATAGAAAATGGATTTTCTATCATACAAGTAAGGACTTCCTAAAACAATTCCATGTATATCCAAGGGAACGATATCTATCTCAACCTCATCTACAAATACTGACCCAAAAGAAAACCTAAGTTTACATTGTCTAGTCACTTGTAGCTTTGATTTATCACATACCCAACCTAATGGATATGGTTTCTTGTGAGGTGTGGTTAGTAATCCCAGCTTCTTTACAATTGCTTCAGAAATCAAGTTTACTTGTGAACCACTATCAAATAAAGTATCAATCTTTTGATGCTTGGAAATAACTCTAATATGAAAAAGCTCATGTCTTTTCCTCTCATTTTCTTCATTATCAATAGTTTGTGCAGAATTACTAGTAGATGCTTCAAAATTTTTACCTTTTATACCTGTGGCTGTGACTGTTGTTTCATCACCTGAGTCTGACCCCAAATCTTTCTGAATAGCAACAACAGTCTTCTTCTTCTTACCATCGAACTTCTTGGGTTTCAGCTCCAGATGCAAAGACCAGCAATGTTCATCATCGTGTCCATCCTTCTTGCAGTGAGTGCATGAAGGTTTGCCTTTCTGTACAGTGTTTGCCTTCCTCTCTTTCCATTTCTGCTTCTTCTTTTCCTTGTTCTTGCTTGCAGTGGGTTTTGATGATCCCCCAATCTCTGGGTTCACATTCTTGCCTCTAGCCTCCAGATGTGTAGCATGAATGGATACCTCATCTATGCTAGTGGGGTTAAACATGAGAATGGTGTGCCTCAAATAGTTATGCAGACCACCTATATACTTCAACAAAGTTTCAGGTGAGTCTACAGAAATGCCTAGAATTAAAGCTCTTTTTCTAAATTCCTGGGTAGAGCTTTGTACACTTTACCCCTTTAATTGGCGAAGAGTTTGCCAACTCATCATGGCTTGCTGCATATAAGCTAGTGGATAGAATTTTTTTTTAAGGGTAGAAAAAAAATCACTCCATGTAGAAAGAATTTTACCATGCTTGTTGAGATTAGCTTGGGTCCTGCCTTCCCACCACACCAAGGCAGTTCCTCCAAGGCGAAGGCTAGCCAGCTAAATTTTACTCCTTTCTGAATCAATGTTCTGCAACTTGCAATACACATCAATCTGTCTAATCCAGTTATCTAGCTTTTCTGCATTCAATTCTCCATCATAGACTGGAAAATCAAATTTTACATCTAATTTGATTAAATATGTTTTCTTCTTTTTATTTTTAGGGCTAGAAGGAGGTGTTGATGTAGGAGGATTTTATCCTTTCCCTTTGCCTTCTGAATGGGCAAATAGAAGAGGTTCCTCTTCTCCTTTGCTTCATTCCGGTGTTGAGGTGCTTGCACCTCGATCCTTCTTAAATTCTTGATACATTTCTTCCACCATGGCTCTCATGGTCATGAAACTGTCCATGAACTGAGAGTCTGATTCCAAGGGAATTTCTTCTGCCATTTTCCTCCTAGGATAGACTCTTCCAATTTCTAGGTTAGTCTCAACTAGTTCTCGTTCTTCTAATTTGAGCTTTGACCTAGTTAGCATTCAACAATCCAGCACAAGCTTGTCTAACCTTAGCAAACCTAAAGCTATGATACCACTTGATCTGAAAACAAGATCTTAGACAATTATTAAGGTATTACAGACTCATGTGCATGGATTTGCCTATGTTACTTTGTGCAATGGATTAATAAGATTGTGAAATACATAGACAATGAGGTAGTAAAAGAACATAATAGACAAACACACATAAACACAGTAAGTGTAATAAGGAGTTCACCCAACACTCCTGGGCTACGTCTCCTGGTCCATCCTTCAGTGGTGACCTCTCTATTATGTCTTCAAAAATAGAGTTCTACAACAGTGAGCTCAAATTGAGCCTCACATAATAGATACAAAACAATAAGGCTTTACTTGGATCCCACAAGTCTCTTTGAGTACATAGACTCTCCTCACTGACTCTTTGTCTCTATTTGCTCTTTGTCTCAACACTGCTTGTCTCTTTTTGCTCTCTCTCTCTCTCTGTGGCTTTAAAGCCAATCGGTGTTGTCTGTTCATTTCTCCTTCTCGGGCTCTTTGCTTCCCGACCTCTGTTCGCTCAGATACCCCTTTGAGCATTAGCAATCATTGCTAAATGATTTTAGGGATGGTGGCCACTTGTTCTGTAACAGAATGGGTCATCGGGCCTTTGAAATCCCCGGAAACAATGTTCTCTATGTTCATGGAGAAATACACTAAAAACTATGAAAAATTGCCAAATTTTTGTTTATCAGATTTGAAATGTTATCCATTCCACCTTATAACTCGTATTGGGTCCACCTTTATATCAACATCGCATCTCCACTGTTGATCTAGGAGATCCAGATCCAACGACTGTGGTTAATTTCGGGCGGCTCTTTCATATGGAGGTTAACCGCCCGATAAGGGTGGTTTTCTCTCTCCTTAGTCTGGACACGTGGCAACCAATGTATGGGCTCGGGCGGAGCCCAAACAAAACCACCTACCGCCTTTGGCCCGCCTGAAATCCAGCTTGTATCATGATTTTCCCTTTTTTATTTAAAAGCACATTAAAAACATTGACAATATCGCAAATGGCTCCATGGCAGACTTGAGAGGCTATATATATTATTATCTATACTCCATCGGGTACGAATATATATATATATATATATATATATATATATATATCACAAGTCACGTATATATATCGACCCCCGCTCCGTGGTGTTGCTTCGATGTGATTTTGCGATGCGACTTGTCGCAATTGCATGTCACATGAGCCCCCGGACCATCGTAAATGCTTCCGTTGTAATCTGCTGATGCGACATGGTGGGTCAACCTAGGCTGTCGATCTGCGCACTTGATCGATAGTCCTCGTTGACCCCGCTAATCGCTATCGCAACATTTAGGTGACCGCCTCCAATAGCCTCTGATAGCCTCCACCGATTTGCGACATGCCGATCAGATCTGGACCGTTGATCAGCCAGATCCAACGGCTCCTATGCATTGTTCCTTTTGACCGCTGATCAGCTTTTTTTCACTGTTTTCTTCATGTTTTTGCCTCCTGATAGTGTAATCCGATATTCCTAAAACTTCTTCTTTTGCGATGTTTTGATTTATGAAGACTTAGATGGTTTCTTGGATCCCTTTTGGATTACTAGGGCTTGAGATAGAGGTGTGAAGGGTCTATATAATGTCCCCTCACGAATCCAAATTACCCTAACATTATCAATACTAGAGCCCTTACCCCAAATCAAAACCTTGCCATCAACAAAAGCAATTCTATCACCCTTATCTTCTAGACAAGAAATATAAAGTAAGTTTTTCTTCAAACCTAGAACATATAGGATGTTGTTAAGGTGAATATTTCCATGAGATTTGAGCTGCAATGAATTAAGTCCAATCCATTTCTTTGGGTATATATTTCTCTCTCCAATTTTGATTGAATGAGAGGAGGTTCCTTCTGACAAATTCTAGAGCTGGTTACATTGTCCCGTGATATGTATGAAAGCACCACTTTCGATAAACTATATATTCTTGTACTTGGAAGTCCCAAATAAAGCTGAAAATAATATTTCATTCATTACTTCTAGATTGAAAAATATCTTGAAGATGTATCCCTTAATATATGTTGTGAGACTTCTTAGAAGCTTAAAAGCCTTGTTCATAACCTCGACCATCTTTCCAACTAGGATATGATATTCAATCTCCTTCTTGCACCTTAGCTTTGAAACCATGTTGAAAAATTAGGAGACTTGTAGATTATAGATGATTTTCCTTAACTTGATAATTACTTGTGATGTTAGTTGGAATTTTATTACTTCTTCAGTTATTGTTTATTAAGAAATTACCAAAACAATGAAGATCACAAAGAGACAAAGTACACAAGATATACGCTCCAAGCAAGGGGAAAACCCATCTGTAAGACCCTCCTCCCACATTTACCTAAGTTAATTGATCGCTAGGGTAAACATGTGATGAGAGGATACTATGATCTGATTCAACTCCCCATGTATAGTTAAGGAAGTGGAAGCAATGAAACATGACTAGTATGACCTTGTACACATGTTACAAAACCTTCAGGAGCCATCCAACCCTTTCAGGTGACCAACCCCTGAGGTAACTTGGAATTTTACTGACCTAGAACCTCAGTCACTCCCATGACATGGGAATGCATGAGACTAGGACCCTCTAGTCGCTCCCACAACAAGGGAATGCGACTTTTTCAGCTAGTTCTAAGCCAACGACCCTAGATTATATTCCACGTTTCTAGGGATAGGTCTGAGGCCACTTCCCACAAATTCATGAAACTTCTAGAAATGAAAAATAACATTGAAACAATGATACCATGCAAATAATTGAACATAAACTTGACTGGACCCCTACTAGCCATGACAAGAATTTTGTCAAATATGTCACAAATATGCAATATAGAGGCCATATCAACATATTTGAGCATAGGGGTCTCATACTTATTTGAGAATCACTAAGAAACATTGATTCCTTATCACAATAGCTACATTTCCATCTATTAGGTCATATTTTCCTTATTCATTCATTTGCAAATCAAAACATGATAAGATCCATGCATCAAGTTTGTCATAAAACATACTCATAACCAACATATATATAACAAAACTAACAAGGATATAAAAACCATAAAACCACATATAAAAAAATATATTTACCCACATATCACCTGACCATAGATTGGCTGAACGAAATATTTCTTTCAACCAATCATCCCTGTGCCATATTCCAAGAATGAATGTGGGATCTCATGGAACAAATCCAACAAAATTGAACCAGGGATTCTAGAGGCCAAACCACCTTAATCCTCAACTACTGATTCCACCTCATGGTCAGACATCACTGACCATCACCACATTGGTGTCTACCCAATCTGTCTAGGGCTCTAGAGTGTTTTTTCCAACTAGGGCTTCCAAGACTAGTAACTCAACCCACGACTGTTGCTGGGCTTCCAGAGCATTTGTCCAACCGGGGCTTCCAGGACTAGTAACTCGAACCACCATGGAAAACCATAAGGAAAATGAGAAAAGACTAGAAAAAAAAGGAAAGAAACCCACAACACAATGTTATCCAAGAAATGGTAAGGCTAGGAAAATCCACCACCAATCTAGGAAATCCTCCATGCCAATGACATATCATAACCAAGAAGCCACATGGATGTGCCATGAACACCAAAAGTAGAAAATAAATCATTCATCCAACTCGGTACTTGCAAGAAAAACCATTGTAGCTATTGATCCTAATGTCCTCTTGCACTTTCCTTCTCTTCCTTTTCATTCTTGCTCCAAATCCCTAGTATCCCACACTCCTTCAAGAGTTCTCCAAGAAAACTCTAATAGTCCAAGAGTATGAACGAGAAAGAGAGTAGAAAATGAGAGCTCCAAAACTAAACTGACAAAAAAGATACAAATTGATCCTCATAAGCCTTTTTATTAATGACGCCTCTATTTTCTTCAATTTTCCATTATTTTCCTTCATTTTACTCCTCACATGAAACCTGTGGAATTTCACCTTCCTTTTCTCCAAATTTTTATTATTTTCATAAATAAAATGCCAATCAATTCCACTTTTCCTTTCTAAAGCATTTACCATTTCCTTTTTCAATTTACATAGCCATTAATTAATCACAAGTGATTCACATCACTATATTTTTTCCCAACATTCAATTTGAAATACGTGTCCCATTACCATGGTTATTATTTTTCCTTTATTAACTTTATTACATGGAATTTTGACTAGGGCTATTTTAGAATGCTCTCCCTTGGGGAACACCATCCTTGGTGTTCAATGACACCTACAACTAGAAAAACTACTAAACGCAAAACATATTGCCCATGGAGATTTGTAACTTAGCTCGTTTCAGTATTTACAATGATCATCTCTTTGAGAAGCAAACCAACATGAGAAACATGATAGCATGACAACGATAACGACATGAAACCCATACCGCTTATTGGAGCTTTATAACACAAATCATGGCAACATTTACATCCATATACATATATAAATATACCAAAATATCACACCAAAACATATGCCAAAAACATTCGCTCAACTAGTGAATAAAGAAAGATGCCCCACATCTAATCCTCCATCTCCCATGTAGCTTCATAAGACCCAAATTTATTTCATTGCACTTTAACCTGCTCGATTACTCAGTTCCAGAGCATGAGCATATTTCTCTGCAAAATGCACTGAGGTTCTGGCCGGAATTATCCTTCTCGTTCCACCTATAATACAGACCAGTCAATCACATGATTAACATCATTAACATACTTCTTAAGAAATCACACATGGAAAACATTATGTACTTCCAGTGTTAGAGGAAGTACATGTTGATAAGATATTGCTCTAACCCTCTCAAGAATCTTGAAAGGTCCACAAAACCAAGGTGCCATCTTGGCACATGATCCAATCCTCAAGGAGCTCTTCTTGGGATTGATGAACAAGTACAATTGTTCCCCAACCTAAAGATCCTTAAATATCTTGTTCTAGTCTGCATAAATCTTATGTCTATCATGTACTACCTTCAGATTCTTCTTGATTACCTGCATTTCTTGTTCCATGTTTGCCAATATGTCCAATCCTATCAATACCATGTTAACTGTATCACTTCAATTGATGGGTGTATTAAAAATCATGATACTCCGCCCATATAGTGCCTCAAATGGAATCATTCTCAAAAACTCCTAATACAAATTATTGTAAGAAAACTAAACCAATGTAAGGTAATATTCCCACCTCAATTGTTGATGCATCACATACATCCTCAACATATCTTGCAATATCATGTTGACCCTCTCTGTCTGACCATATTGTTATAGATTGTAAATTGTACTGAAGGCCAACTTTGTACCCAAACCTACAAATAACTCTTTCTATAACCTAGAAGTAAACTTGGCATCCCTGTCTGACACAATCATCTTCGGTACACCATGAAACATCACTACATCTCTGATGAAGACTTGTGCTACATCATTAGTTGAATATGTAGAATTCACTAAAATGAAGTTTGCTACCTTTGTCAACATGTCAACCACAACCAGAATAGAATCATGCTTCCTAGATGTACTTGGACAACCTATAATGAAGTCCATGGAAATGATCTCTAAATTCCACTTTGGAATCGAAATGGGCTGAAGTAATCCACCTGGATGCTTACACTCTTCTTTCACTTGTTGACAATCGAAATACCTAGCCACAAAATCTGCCACTTCTTTCTTCAAATTTTACCAATAGTATAACTTCTTCACCATTTTCAATGTTTTCTCATATCCTAGATGACTTGAATACGACTTAGCATGAAATTACCTCAAGATAAGCTTCTTGATCTCACTGTTCTCTAGCACATATATCGTGTCCCTAAATCTGACCAATCCATCTACTATGAGATGATAGTCCACATCCTGATCATCTGTACCCTGCTATAACTTGTGCATAAGCTCCCTACATATTTCATCCCGTTGACTTGCCTGCAAGATCTGATCAAGTAAATATGTCCCATAGGATCTGATAGTTACTATATGATTCACTTGTATCCTCCTGCTAAGATCATATGCAAGCCTATTCTCTTTACCTTGATTGTACCTAATCTCAAAGTCGAACTCACTGATTGTGGCTAGCTATGTAGCTTGCCTAGTATTCAAATTTGGTTGGTCAAATAGATACCGCAACCCACTATGATCACTCATCAATATGAATCGCCTACCAAGAAGATAGTGCCTCCAAATATTCAATGCATGGATGGTCACTGTCAACTCAAGATCATGTGTTGGATAATTATTCTTGTGCTCATTCAATTTCCTTGATTCATAACATACTACCTGTCCTTCCTGCATAGGGACTCCACCAAGCCCTATTTTACAAGCATATGTACGTACCAGAAACTATTTGTCTAGATATGCAATCTTCAAAACTAGAGAATTTGTCAACAACTGATTCAACTACTCAAAATTGGTTGGACATTTCTCTGTCCATTCAAACTTCTTACCTTTCCTCCGCAATGATGTGATAGGATATGCAATCCGAGAGAAGTTTTTGATGAGCCTCCTATATTAACCTTCTAGTCCCATGAATGATCTTACCTCATACACATTTCTAGGAGATGGTCACTCCATGATAGCCCTTACCTTTTCTAGATCCACTCTTATTCCTTCCTTGGAAACCACGCGTCCCAAGAAATGTACCTCTTTTTGAAAGAAACTACATTTTCTAAGCTTGGCATACAACTGAAGGTTTCTTAAAAATCTCAATATTGTTGTTAAGTGCTCGGCATGTTCTTCCACATTCTTAGAATATACCAATATATCATCAATGAATACAATAACAAACTTTTCCAAATAAGGTCACAACATATTATTCATCGAGCACATAAAATTAGCTGGAACAATAGTCAAACCAAATGGAACTACAAATAACTCATAATGCCCATACCTGGTCTGGAAATCAGTCTTGTATATGTCCCCTTATTTAATTCGTACATGAGGGTATCCTAATATTAGATCAATCTTTGAGAACAAATATGCTCCCTTCAACTGATCAAACAAGTCATCGGTCCTCAACAATGGATATATATTCTTGATGGTCACTTTGTTCAACTGGCTATAATCAATGCCTAACCTGAGAGTACCACTCTTCTTCTTCATAAACAACATTGGTGCACCTCCGATGTGCTCATCCTGTAAGGTACCTTTGATGCTAGTGCTATCCCTGGTACCAACTCAATGGAAAAGTCTACTTACCTATGAGGAAGAAAATCTGAAATCTCTGCTGGAAACACATCCAGAGACTACTATAGAGCTAGGTAGCTACTAAAGACATATGAATCCTTAACTTCCTTACCTTTTTTCACTAGAAATATGCACTACAAATAACACACACCCTTGCATATGACTACGCTTCGCCTACATAGATATAACCATTCTAATTGATGTTTCCTTCTTCTTACCCTACACGACTCTTCATTCCACATTGCCATTGAGGCACTCAATAACCTTGTCATAATAATCCACGTTGGTTCTATGAAGATACAACCAGTCCATGTCCAACAACATACTATATGATCCCAATGACAATATATACAAATGTGTTGATGTAGGCATACCATTCAAATCAAATGAACAAGCTCTTACCTAGTGATGAACTCTCTTCTTTGTACTTGTGGCCAAATACACTAACCAAGATTTTGCATGCACTTATTTATTCAAATCACTCTTATCCACATGGTTAGGACTAACATAACTATAATTAGATCTAGGGTCAATCAAAATAGAAACAACTTGATCAAAAATATTACCTTACATATGATAATAGACACATAGTGATCTTCCTGCCTATTCTCCAATGCTTCATAGAGTTGTGGAATAATTTGTCCAACATCCCAGACTACTTGTGCCTCCTACGCACTGTAGATCTGCGGTTTGTCACCCTGATGTTGTGGATAATATGTCCTATGATGCTCTCCACCACAAGTTCAAACACTGTAAGGGCTTCCAACCATCACCCTTGTTATGCTCCTCAGACTAAAATCCCTTTCCTTTATCAGATGCATTGAACTTCTTATGTGGGGATGGATTCTCTTTGTTACTTATATCTTTAGGTGTTGTTCTCTTCTTCTCCCATTTTCCTTTATTCTTTGCATTACCTTTATAGTTTGGATTAGTCTCATATTTTCACTTTGATTGCTCACAACAATGTTTTAGATTTCGAATGGCCTCCTCCAATGATATAGGCTCATCAAAATCAATCATGTCCTTGAATGCTATCGGTAACCTGTTGATGAATCAATGGATTTTCGATTTGTCCTCCTTGAGGTAAGGAACATACCTCAATAACTACAATAATCTTCTAGTGTACTCGTCATTGGTCATAGATACCATCTTCACCTCATATAATTATGTTTCCCTGTGGTCATAATATTTCACCGATAAATACTTCTTCTTGAAAAGTCTCTCAAAATCACTCCAAGTCAACTTGTCTTCATGAATAGCTATGACATTCTTTACACCTTGCCACCATAAATCTGCTTTACCTTTAAGACTAAATGTTGTTATTCTGGCCTTCATGTTTTCTGAGTAATCATGCAATCAGAAGAAATTATTCATACCAAGCAACCATGCTTCTGAATCTTGTGACTTCTTCATTTTTGCATCAAATGTAGGTGGCTTTTCTTTCTTGAAACTTTCCTGAAAATATCCCCTTTCACTCCTCCTATAATGATGATAAGGATGATGACCAAGATACCTGTCTAAAGCAGAACTAGAGTAAAACCCATGTCCACTTCCTCATCTATTAGGTGTATCCAAAAATATGCCATATCTTGCCATGTCATATATATCCAACTTGTTCCCACCATGTGACCTACTACCATATGATCCATTAGTCCTATCCTCTTGTTCATGAATGATTCCAGGTGGTCCCTATCTCTGCAAGTATGAAAATATCTTAAGAATCACCACATTGACCTCTACTTCTTTCTCAAGTGCCCTAGCAAGTCTCTCTTGTGATTGAATGATTCAGTCATTATCTTCTTTGCAGTTCCTTATTTCTTCTTTCAAACTTCTCAAATTATCTACTATGTTAGGAGAATACCCCTCACCATGTCACTCATCTCATCTATAGGGAGAATCTTGCGAGTTGTAGTCTACCATATTTCCAATCATCTTTGATCTTTTCTTCCAGCAAGGTATATCATGTCAGGTAAACCAAATAATAGAAAAAACAATGCACCTCAATGTAGTTTAGGCGAGGATATCTCATCTGTAAGACCAACCAGATTAGCGCAATACATATATAAACATAATCATATCCACATTTTATCATAATTTCAACCATTATCTAGTCATCGATGTGTGACCATACCAACCACATACCATGACCTCATGCATGACAACTACAACCATATCCATGTATGGATAAAAATATATAAGCATTGACATGCATAACCAATGCATAACTGACATACGCTCACGAAGACCACATCTAACAACAACACCATCCACTTACACATGGTGACACCAATGCAACTGTGATCACCACCATGCATACACAACAAATACATAGAAAACAAGCATAGCAAACACATATATGCAACATATATGAATTCATAACCAACACACTACCCATCTAGCCCAAGGGGTGAACCATGCTTTGATACCACTCTGTAACACCCTCCTCCAACATTTACCCAGGTTAACCAGTCCGCTCGGGTAAACATGTGATGAATGGATACTATTATCTGATTAAACTCTTCATGTACAGTTAAGGAAGTGGAACCAACAAAACACAACCAATATGGCCTTCTACACATGTTACATAACCTTCAGGAGCCAACCAACCCTTCCAGGTGACCAACCCCTAAGGTAACGTAACATTTTACTGACCCATAGCCTCATTCGCTCGCATGACATGGGAATGCATGTGAATGCGACCCTCCGGTCGCTCCCACACCAAAGGTATTCCAGCAACTGGGGACCTTTTCAGCTAGTTCTGTGTCAACGACCCCAGATTTTGTGCCGCCTTTTTAGGGCTAGGTCTCAGACCACTAGCTATAACTTCACGAAACTTCAAAAAATAAAAAATAACATTGAAACAATGATACCAATGGAAATACTTGAACAAAGACTTAAGTAGACCCCTACTAGCCATGACAAGAATTTTGTCAAACATGTCACAAATATGCAATCTAACGGTCATATCAACAAATATGAGCATAGGGGTCTCATACTTATCTAGTAATCACTAAGAAGAATTGATGCCTTATCACAATAGATGAATTATCATCTATTAGGTCATATATTCATTGTTCATTCATTTTCAAATCAAGACATGATGACATCCATACATCAATTCTATCATAAAACATACTCATAACCGACACATAAACAATATAAATAAGAAGGATATAATTAACATAAAACCACATACAAACAAGTATATTTACCCATCAAATACAAGAGGGAGGAAGAGCTTATTGACATATGAAAAATTCAACCACATTTGGGAATTCCATGTACCACCTGACCATAGATTGGATGAACCAAATATTTCTTTCAACCAATCACCCCCGTGTGATATTCCAAGAATGAATGTGGGATCTCATGGAGTAAATCCAACAAAACCGAACCAAGCCTTCGAAAGACCAAACCACCTCAACCCTTAATTAGTGATTCCACCTCACAGTTGCACATAACTAACCATCACCATATTGGTCTCTACCCAAGCTATCTAGGGCTCTAGAGAGTTTGTTCCAACCAGAGCTTGCAGGACTAGTAACTCAACCCACCAAGGGCTTCCAGGGCATTTGTCCAACTAAGGCTTCCAGGACTAGTAACTCAACCCAAGCTGTTATAGGGCTTCCAGAGTGTTTGTCCAACAAGGGCTTCCAGGAACTAGTAACTCAACCACAATCATAAGGAACATGAGAACCAAGAAGAAAAAAAAAAAAGCAAAGACACCCACAATTCCATAGCTATCCAAGAAATGGCAAGGCTAGGAAAATCCACCCTAAATCTAGGAAACCCTTGATTCCAAAACTAGTAAAGAAATCATACATGGAACTCAGTACCTATAAGGAAAACCTGTTATATTTGTTAATACTGATATTCTCTTGCACTTTCCTTCTCTTCCTTTGCCTTCTTTCTCCAAATCCTAAGTATTCTACACTCCTCTAGGAGCGCTCCAAGAAAAATCTAAGTGTCCAAGAGTATGACAGAGATAAAGAGTAGAAAATGAGAGCTCTAAAATTGAACCAACAAAATAGCTACAAACTGATCATAAGAAGAATTTTTATAGTGAGGCCTCTATTTTCTTCAATTTTCCATAATTTTCCTTCATTTTCCTCCTCACATTCTACCTGTGACCTTTCACCTTCCTTTTCTCCTAATTTCCATTATTTTCATAAATAAAATGCAAATTAATGCCACTTGCCTTTCCAAAACCTTTGCCATTACATTTTCCAATTTACATAGGCATTAATTAATTACAAGTGATCCCCATCACTATGTTTTTTTCCCAACATTTATCTTGAAATATGTGTCCCATGACCATGGTCATTATTTTTCCTTTATTAACTTTATTACATGGATTTTTTACCAGGGATTTTACACCATCTAAGGAGAAAACTGAGAAAAAAATCTTCTCTTTTTATAGAATTTTCTTACAATGAGGCTTCCAAGACACAAAGCCCAAAGCATAGAATCTTCCCAAGCAATAAGTCAGATGCCCAACAATATTTCTCCAAGCCACCTTCAAAACTTCGACCTCCTATAGCTTGTCTCTAGAATTTCAACCCCACAACTTCTTGTCATAATTTTGGCCTTGCAATTTCCCTCGTGCAACTAGAAGCTTCAAATAAACCCTAGCAGCTTCACACATGTGGACATAAAAGAGATGAACCAAGGAAAAATTTGCTTTCTTTTTCCTTCCATCGTCTTTCCAACTATTTCTCTTCCTTTTTTATTGCAGTTCGAACTTGTGGATGAATGGTGCTCCAAATGAGTTGATATCCTTATATTTATAACCTTTCTGAGGGGTCGAATAACCCTCCCTTAGGCTGACTTGTCCTTGATAGGGGTTGACTTTGTCTTGGAGAAATAAATGGATTTTCCTTGAAAAAACAAATATATTTTTTTCTTGGTTACAACGAGTCCAAATGGGACTATAATACATGACATAAATTCTTCTTTGTCCTAGCAAAAACTAGAAATAAGTAGAAGCACGAATAACATAATTTTGACCTAGACTTGAGTATGAAAGCCATGCTATAAATCAAATAAAAGTACTCTTCTTTCTTTTTCATTATACAAAATATACAATGCCATGTTTACAAAATGTCATTATGAAGACTAAACCTTGTTACAATTTCCAACACTCCATCTTAACTAGCGAGGTATTCATAATCCGATCATGTAGTGCAAGGAATATCATTCTTGAAGCATTCTAATAAGAAAATTCAAATTGATAATCCATCTTTTCCAAGCATATATACCATAACCAACATTGTCATTGAGGGTCGTAACTAGACGTAATGTTGTGAGGCTTTATGTAAGATGCGACACTACCTCTAAGGCACATACCCCATCTTGATGATCACTATTTATGTTCTTGTAGGACTATTATTATCTTGGATTTCCTATCATAAATCCTTGAATAATATTGGTCCTCTTTGACTAATATTATCTTGGATTCCCTACCACATCCTCAAAGAGTATTGGTCGACAACTTAATTTCTAGGATTCTACAATCCATAAGAAGTTCCAATCTTAGATGCCTATCCAATCGTCTAGACTCTATTCTTTATTTATGGTCTTCGCTGAGACTTACAACTATTTTTCATGGTCTAGGGCATGAATGACAAACAAAAGAACTATCCAACATCACTCCCTCTCAATTAGGGAGGATATTCCTACCAAACCACGCTTACCTCTCAGGTACTCGAGCTTCTTGTTTGGTAATGCTTTAGTTAGAATATTTGCTACATGTTCATCTATAGGTTGATAGTGCAGCTCCATGATGCCATCTTGATCGAGGCTTCTGATGTAGTGGCACTTGTTATTTATATGCTTCATCCTAGCATGGAACATAGGGTCTTCTGTCAATATTATACAATTTTCATTATCAGAATGTATATGTGCACGACTTAGCGGTCCTCCAAAAAATATAATAATAACTTCCCGATCCAAACAACTTCCTAACATACTTAACCTGTAGCAACATAATTAGAATCAACATTAATTAAAACAAATTTATGCTTCTTTCTGCTCATCCATGAGACCATGGAAGATCCTAAGTTGAAACATCCATGTGTTGTGCTTCTTCCATCTCTCTCACTATCACCCCAATCTAAATTTGTATATCCAATGAGTTTGTTCTAATTACCATTATACTGATGGAAGTGGTGTATGGTTCCATGAAAATGTATTAAGATATGCTTGGCTGCAATCCTATGGTAATGTTTTGGCTTCATGTGAAATTGACTAAGGAAATTTACTGCGAAACAAATATTATGCCTCGTGTTTATCGAATACAACAAGGACCCAATCAACTATATGTAACAAGTAGGATCCATTAGACTAGAATTTGAACTCCTCAACTTCTTTATATTGGTAATCATAGGAGTCATGATAGTCTTGCTATCCATCGTGCCAAATTTTTGAAGAATATTCATCACATATTTACCTTGACCAAGATATATTTCACCTGGCTTTTGCCAAACTTCTAGTCCCAAGTAGTAATACATAATCCCAAGATCCTTCATAGTAAACTCTGCTTCTAACTATTTCTTGCATTCTTGAATTTGATGCTCTACACATGTAACAAGTAGATCACCACATACAAGAGTATGATAACATGTTCACCTTTGACCACCATGATGTATAAGTTAGGATCTGTAGAGCTCTTGGCAAAATCAAGTCTCAATAGGTATGCATCCATTCTTGCATACAAAACCCTAGGTGCTTGCTTTAAGCCATATAGATATTTCTTCACTTTGCAGACATGAGTCTCCCTATTATTCATCTCAAATACTTGAGGATACTCAATGTAAACATATTCATAAATAGTCCCACTCATAAAATCTTTCCTAACATCCATTTGATATATGTTTCATCCCATAGTACCAACCAAAGAAACAAATTTAATTGTCGTATATCTAACTGTAGGAGCAAAGGTTTCTTTGTAATCAATACCTTCTTTCTATGAGAAGCCTCTTTCTACAAACTGTGATTTGTATTTATTAATTCTCCCATCCACAACATGATTTATCTTATATATCCATTTTGAAGTGGCTATTGATTTATCACTTGGCCTAGGAATGATTTCCCAGACATCATTCTTCATAATTTACTAGTATTCTTCCTACATCACATTCCTGCATCACATTCCTCCACTCTTGATGTTTAGCTACATCTTCATAGGAGTAAGGTTCAAATTCAATAAGCTTTATCATATATGCTATATATCCAGAATACATTTTCATTATTTTAATTTCCGTAAAGGTCCCCTTTGTCATGTGTCCTTGTACTTCTTGTAGAGTAGTTCTCAACCATGTAATCCTCTTTTGATTTTCAATAGCAACCAATTGTTGCACAGGGTCACTAGGAGGCTTAAGCTCTTCTTGATTCAGATCTTGATCCTCATTGTCCATTGAGATGTCCCAAAAATATAGGTATCTCCTCTTCATCAGATTTGATTTGAACATATTTTGGTTTCTTGTAGGCTATACTTTCATCAAAGATGACATCCCTGCCACCCTCAATCCAACGATCCTCTTTAATATAGATTCTATAGGATTTTGATGAAGCACTATAGCCAACAAATATGCCCTTCATATTGCTAGGATCCAACTTCTTCCTTTTCTCCTTCAAAATATGAATATAATAAAGGACGCTCAAATATTTGAAGATGATACAAACTTGGCTTCTTTCTTGTAAATTCTTCTTCTAGAGTCATGTTGTTGAGAATCTTGGGATGACTTTGGTTTTGTAGGTAAACAATTGTCACATATACTTCTCCCCATACAAATTGACAAATATCTTAATCATGTAGCATGACCCTAACACATTCTTCAATTGTTCTATTATTCCTTTTGGCCACGCGAATTTGTTCATGATTGTAAGGAACAATAAGCTCCCTCTTAATCATTGCTTCCTTGCAGAAAGCTATGATTTCTTTGGAGGTATATTCTCCACCATTTTTGGACCTTAGAATATTGATATTTATTTCAGTCACATTCTCCACTTAATTCTTAAATTCTTGAAACTTCTCGAACACTTCATCTTTGTTTTTGAGGAGGTATAACCACGTTTTTGTTGAGAAATCATCAATGAAGGTTACATAGTATTGATGTCCAGCCAAAGATTTTACTTCCACAAAACCACATACATCTGAGTGTATCATATCTAAAACTTCCTTATATTTGGTATCACTTGTTTTGAATAGATTCTTCATGTTCTCTCCTAGAGCACAACCCTTACAAGTTTCTTCATGTTCTTCCTTCAGTTCACAGATGCTATTTAGCATTTTATTTAGAGATGGAAAGATATTATAATGAAGTTGTCCACACCTTCTAAGCCATAGATCGTAAGGGTTCAGATTCAAGTTAAATAGGGCTTGAGATAGAGGTGTGAAAAAATATATAATGTCCCCTCACGAATGCCAATCACCTTAGAATTATCAATAATAGAGTCCTTACCCCAAATCAAAACCTTTCCATCAACGGAAATAATTTTTTCACCCTTATATTCTAGATAAGAAATATAAAGTAAGTATTTCTTCAAACCTGGAACATATAGGATGATGTTAAGGTGAATACTTCCACCATATTTGAGATCCCATGAATTAGATCCAATCCATTTCACTGGATAGTTGTTTTTGTCTGCAAGTTCAATTAAGCGAGAGGAGGTTCCTTTTTACGAATTCTAGAGTTGGTTACATTCTCCTGTCATATGTCTAGAAGCACCACTATCGATAACACATACATTCTCATCCTTGGAAGTCCTAGATAAAGTGGAAAATAAACTTTCATTCATTACTTCTATCTTAAAAAATATCTTCAATATATATCCCTTGATAGATGTAGTGAGAATTCTTAGAAGCTTGAAAGCCTTATCCACAAACCTCACCATATTTCCAACTAAGATGTGATCTTCAATCTCCTTCTTGCACCTTCGCTCTGAAACCATGTTGGAAAATTACGAAACTTGTAGATTATAGATGATTTTACTTAACTTGATAATTACTTGTGATGTTAGTTTGCCTTTTATTACTTCTTTAGTTCTTGTTCATCAAGCAATTACCAAAACAATGAAGATCACAAAGAGACAAATTACACAAGATATAGGCTCCATGAGAGGGAAAAACCCATCCAAAGTTAAAACCCAGAAAGAAGGCTTATATTCTTATAGAATATTCTTATAATGAAACTTCCAAGGGCCAAAGACCAAATCCTAGAATCCTCCCATGCACCAAGTTATCCCTCAAGCAAGATATCTCGAAGGCACCTTCAAAACTACGACCTCCTATAACTTCGCTCTAGAATTTCGATCGTGCAACTTCCCCTTGGAATTTTGGTCCTACAATTGATAGCTTCATAGAAACCCTAGTAGCTTCACACGTGTGGACAAAAGATATGAACCCAAGAAAAAATCACTTTCTTCCTCCTTCCTCCTTCCTTCATCCTTCCAACTCTTTCTCTTCCTTTGTATCTATAGTTCAAACTTGTGGATGAATGGTGCTCCAAATGAGTTGAGTTCCTTGTATTTATAGCCTTCTTGAGGGGTTGGATAGCCCTTCCTTAGTCCAATTTGTCCTTGAATGGGGCCAACTTGGTATTCAAGAAATAAATGGATTTTCCTTGAATTTTTTTTTTTTTTTCTTTGCTACAATGAGTCCAAATGGGACTATAATACATGAAATAAATTCTTCTTTGTCCTAGAAAGACCTAGAAATACCTAGAAGCATGAAGAAATTTCCTTTGACCTTGAATTGAGCATGAAACCCATGGTATAAATAAAATATAATTCATTTTCTTTATACAAAATATAAAATGTCTTGTTTACAAAAAGTCATTATGAAGACCAAACTTAGTTATAGTTTCCAACACTCCCTATTAACTAGTGAGGTATTCATAATCCCATCATGTAGTGAAAGGAATTTTATTCCTAAAGAATTATCATAAGAAGCGTCAGAATTATAAGCCATATTTGTTAAGCATCTAGACCATAACCAAGATTTTCATTGAAGGCCTTAACTAAACATCATGCTTGGAGGCTTTATGTGAGATGCCACACTACCTCTAAGGAACATAACCCATCTAGATGTTCACCGGGTATGCCCTTGTAGGACTATTATTATCTCTGATTTCCAATCCTGAATCCTATAATAATAGGTATCCTCTTTGACTACTCTTATCTTGGATTCCCTACCTCATCCTCAAAGTGTATCAGTCTACAACTTCTTTTCCTCGATTCTATAATCCATAAGAAGTTATAATTTTATATGATTCTCCAATCCTCTAGAATCCATTCTTTATTTATGGCCTTCACTAAGACTTACGGCTATTGATCCTGGTCTAGTGCATGAACCATAAATATAGGAACTATCCAACATCACTCCCTCTCAATTAGGGAGGATATGTCTACCAAGCTAATCATACTAGGCTATTGATGTAGTGGTACTTTTTATTTATATGCTTCATCGTAGCATGGAACACCAAGTCTTCTGTCAATCTTGTACAACTTTCATTATCATTATCACAATGTATACATGTAGGACTAAGAGGTCCTTCAAACACATGTAATAATAATAACAAAATCTTTGGGAAAAAATCACATACGATTAATATCGTCGACGTGTTTTAAACCAGCCAGTGTGGTTCATCTTCAGGACAAGATGATGAATCAGATCTAGGCAATGAAATAGATATATGAAGAGAGTTGCTAACTAGCCGTTAGAAAAAACAACTAGTTTGACTAAAAATAATTATCTATTTATTTATTTATTATTATTATTATTTTAGGTTTTTACCGAGATTAAAAAGAATTTTAATTACTATTTTGAATGAATCAATTTAGATTATAATGCTATAATAACTATATATATATATATATATATATATATATATATATATATATATATATATAGATATATATATATATATATATATAAATACAAATATAATATTTTGGAAAGTTTGAATTTTGAATAACATCAAATTAAATAATATTTATATTATAAAAATTAATATTACTATGGAGGTACTGTTAGGGATTCGTATTTTAATAACTAAATGAACCAAGGGCTTAAAAAAAAATAAAAAAAAAAATGAAAAACTTTAGGAGTTCAGGGTAGGGATCCAACACCTGCTGATGCTCCAACCATCGTCTCTGTTTAGATTAATGGGCCTTTTTTCAATTTCTAAGGCCTCTCTAAATTTACGATGATGGAAATGGTCAACCCTTTCTATGACTCTAGCCTCTTCTATACATATGTGATGATTGGTCTTTTTTGCATGTTCTGCCAAAGCGGAGGAGCTAGACCTCCCATGTTTGATGTCCGTAGCATGTTCATAGATCCTCTGATTTATTGATCGACCAGTCTCACCAATATAAGGAGTCCCATAGGAATAAGGAATAATATAAACCCCCTTCACATCCTTGGGGTTAACTGGGTCCTTGACCGAACGAAGAGAACTTCGAATAGTGCGAAGGGGTCTAAAGGAAGAAGGAATATTATGTTTTTTCAGGATCTTCACGATTTTGTCCGTGGTCCCCTGAATAAAAGGAAGATGAACCCCATAAGTTCGATACTTAGGGTCGATCCTATTCTTAGGACCTCTTTCCGCATTATGGAAAGCTCTCAGACCCTGGGACTTGCTATAATCATTCTTATTAAAGACCTTAAGGAGGTGGGTCTTTTCATCACGAATGTGATTTTCATCAGAAACTCACAACGCCCGAGTGGCTAATGTGTTGAGAACACCTAGTTTCTGAGTTGGGAAATGATGGGAATTTGCAAGGAGATATTGCTATGTCTGAGTTTTCTTTCGAAAAACCTGGTGAGAGAAAGAACTATCATCCTTTTTTGAAATGAGAACATCAAGGAAAAGAAGGCTGCCATCAACCTCAATTTCCATGGTGAACTTTATGGAATCCGACTGATTGTTAAGGTTATGGAAAAAAAACTCCAACTTCTCTTTGCCATGAGACCAAACGGTACAAGTGTCATCCACAAACCTTTTCCACAACTTAGGTTGGAAAAGCGTCGATGACAAGGCTTTAGATTCAAAGAATTCCATAAAGAGATTGGCAACCACAGGGGAAAGGGGTCAACCCATAGCAACACCACAGGTTTGCTCATAAAATTAAAAAAATAATAACAAGTAAACAAAAATATATATTAAAACGTAGAGAAATTAAACAAGCATGACAAAAAAATCAAACATAAAAATGTAAATAAAAAAAACAAAAAAAAAATTATATATATATATATATATATATATATATATATATGAATATATTTCAAAAAAACAAAAATTTAATAAAAGAATTTAAAAATTTGACAAAAAAAAGAAACATAAAAAATAAATAAATAAAATTGATGATATAAATTAGTAAAAAAATTAAAAAAGTTTAAAAAAATAATTAAAAAAAAACATTTAAAAAAATTAAACTTATAAAAATAGACATTAACAAAAACAAATTGAAAAAAAATAATAAAATAACATTTAAAAAAAATAAAATTAACATTTAAAAAAATATAAAACTATTAAGAAAAATTATAAAAAAATGAGAAACACAGGGGTTGGTCAAGCTGGGAGCTAAAACCGACATGTTAAATAAAATATTTTTATGAAAAAAATAGAATAAAAAAGTTGGAAAAATAGAAAATTTTATGATTTTTTTTAATAAATTTAATATTCAAAGATGATGACATTTTAAGTTTTGTTTTTCCAAAAAAAATATTAAGATAAATTTTAAACTAAAAATAACGAAGAAAAAGGTTAAAAAAATAGAATATACAATTTTATAAACCAATAAAAAAAATAACATCAAAAGTTTAAAAAATAAAAAATACAATTAAATTTAAAAATAAAAAATAACAAAAACTAAAAAAGTGAAAACATTTTTTTTAAATTAACGAAAAAGACAATTGTATATAAAATAAAAATAAAAACTATTAAAAATAATAATAATAATAATAATAATAATATATCTATATATATATATGAATGAGAGACAAATTAATAATAAAAAATTTAAAATTTTAATAACAATTTTATTAAAATAAAAATAAAAACATTTAAAAAAAATAAAAAAAACATTTAAAAAATTATAAAAAAAATCAAATCGGGGCGAGCCTAGGCTTGGACAGTTGGGGAGCTGTAGGCACTCCCCACCTGCCTAGGCCCCAGCTCAATGGTCCCCTGCGAGGCAAGTCGATTCTTACCGAGACCCCAACCTAGTGACCACCTTGGCGACATCCCTATTCTGGCAATTGACTTGTCACCCATAGGGTCACTAAGCTGGGGCCTGGGTGGGCAGGGGATGTTGCATGTAGCCCTTCACTGCCCATCCATAACCTAACCGAGCGGTCCCTAGCTGGGGCCTGGGCAGGTGGAGTAGGATTGTGTGCGACTTCCCCTAGCCATCGAGGCCCCAGCCGAGTGTCCCCTAGGTGGTAGGTCGATTCAGGCAGCCATCCCCTGCCCACCTAAGCCTGAGTCGAGTGGCCCATGGGCAGCAGGCCAATTTCAAGAATTGGAGTCCCGCTTAAGGGACTGCTCGGCTGGGGCCTGGGTCCGCGGGAAGCTATCTGTAGCTCCCCAACTGACCACGCCAAGGACTATCTACGTTTGATTTTTTTTTTATATATATATAAATTTGTTTATTTTTAATGTTTCTTAATTTCTTTTTAAATGTTTATTTTATTTTTTATTTTTTTAAAAAAGACTTTCATTTTTATTTTATTTTTTTAAATATGTATTTTTTTAAATTATTAATTTTTTTTTTTTTTGTCTTTTTCAATTATTTTTTTAATTTTTAATTTTTTTGTTTTTTTTAATAGTTTTGATGTGTTTCTTTTAATATGTTTTTTTGTTGATTTAACTTTTTTTTTTTCATTTTCTAAATATTATTATTAAATTTTGTCTTTATATGATTTTAATTTTTAATTTTTAATTTTCTTATGTTTATTTTTTTCTCATTGTGTTTTTACTTTTTTTTTAATGTTTGTTTTTAGTAGTTTTTATTTTTATTTTTCAATTTATTTAATTTTTATGTTTTTTTTTAATTGTTTTGATATTTTTTTTCTTCAGTTTTTCTTATATTTTATTTCTAGTTTTTTTAATTTAATTCTATTTTTTTAATTTGTTATGTTTCTATTTTTTTTGTAAATTTATTGGCTTTTTCTAAATTGTATGTCCTATTTCTTTAAAAAAAAAATTTTCTTTATTTTTTACTTTAAATATCATTTGAATAATTTTTTATGGAAAAAATATTTAAAATATCATCATTTTTTAATTCACAAAAAAATCATAAAATTTGTTATTTTTTGAACTTTTTATTAAAAAATTTCATAAAAATATTTTATTTAACATATCGTTTTTAGCGAAAAGTTCTTGAAATACATATTTTTTTTAATTATATCTATATGCAAAATCTGTATTTTTTGTCGAGTGTTTAAAATTGTTAATTTTTAATGACAATTATTTTATGTGTGTTGAAGTATATATATATATATATATATATATATATATATATATATATATATATATATATATATAATCCTAACCTCAAAATATTAATGTTATTATTTTTTTAAAACTTTACAAAACAAATTAAAAATTTATTTATACATTGCAATGAAAAACAAAAAACACATGTTTTGGAAAACCCTTAAAAACTAAACATTTTACGACAAAAAACAAGAAGATGAATAAGACAATTTGAAAATTGGTAAAATAATTAACATTTAAAAAAAATTATTCATACTTAATTCATTAGAAAATTTAAAGTGTCAAAAATAAGCCATGCAGGAAAAAGGGGTTGGTGCGAGGTTTGTGCTTCATCGACACTTTCCAAAATCTGCGTGAAAATCATTAACATTTAAAAAAAATGTTCATACTTAATACATAAGAAAATTTAAAGTGCCAAAAATATGCTTAAAAAAAGGTTTGTTTTAATCACCATTTTTCAAAATCGGGTAATTTTTTGCTACCACAAAAAAACTGGTACTAGGTAATTTTCTTGTTTTATCAGTAACTATGTTAATTACCTTTTCTCCAGCAAAAGAAGCGACTGTAAATTAGCAAGAGACAATTTCTCAGCAAAAGAACAATCAGTAGCAACAAAAGAATAACATTGGACAAGTATATCAAAATGCCCAAAAATCATCTCATCGCGGAAGGAAACCTTTTAGGAACAATGATATCTTTACAGGGTATTGTTTCACATGCACCAATTATGGCCATAGAGCAGAAAACTACAGAGTTAATCCCTCTTATAGAAAACTCAGTTATAGCAGAAGAATTCAGTAGAGAAAAGGCAGACGTAGGTATAATAATTCTTTCTCTCCCCTGAATTATCAAGTGCAATGTTTTATAAGCCAAAATTTTGGGCTTATAATAGTTAATTGTAGGCTTAAAGAAATGAGGATAGAGCCAATAATTGAGAAAATCAGATAGAATACCAAAGTCTAGAAAAAGAAAAATAAAAAAAGAGAGCAATGTGATATTTCTTTTCAGGCTCAAAATGGTGGGAACCATTGGTATGAAAATAATGGTTCTTCCATGCACATGGTAGGAGATAGAAGCAAGTTTCTAACTTGGAAGCTAGTTGACAAATTTATTGTGACTTTTGGTAACAATGCTCGAGGCAATATAATTGCAAAAGGAGTGGTGAGTATATCAAATGGAAAAGGTAAGGTCAAGAACGTTTTGTATGTTGATGGGCTGAAACATAATATGTTGAGTGTGTCTTAGATGTGTGATCAAGGCTATGATGTAAGCTTCAAAGGTAAAAAAAATTCAAATCAAGCCCATAGGTATATGAGAAATATTTGTTGAAGTTGTATGAATAGATAACAATGTATATGTGCTGAAAGAAAAGATAGAAAACTGTTGTTTGACAAACATTGATGAGAATTGGCTATGGAACAAAAGAATTGGCCATATGAACTTTCATCAGATAGTCAATATGAGCAAGAAAAATGTTGTCAAAGATTTTCCCATGCTTTCAAAACCAGAGAACATTATCTGCAAATATTTCCAATTAGGAAAGCAAGCTTGAGTTCCTTTCAAGGAAAAGGAGAACTCATCAGCAAAGACATTGCAGATGGTACACATGGATCTGTTTGGACCATCCAGAATGCAACCAACCACAAGTAAATTATATTTTATGCTAATAATTAATGATTTCAGCAGGATGATGTGTGTTTCGTTTATTAGAGAGAAATCAATGTCTTTTAAGAAGTTCAAAGAGTTCAAAGCCATGGATGAGAATGAAATTGACTGAAAATCAATAGCATAAGGTCAAAAATGGAAATGAGTTCACTTCAAATGAATTTGATAAATTTTGTAAGAAGTATGGCATCAAATGTTACAATAGCAGAGACTCCCGAGAAAAATGGTATTTCAAAGAGACAAAACAAGTCAGTGCGACAATTAGCCAGAATGATGACAAAAAATAGTGTTGAATAGAGGTTTTGGGCAGAGGCAATTCATACATCAGTTGTTATTCTCAACAAGGCTCGTTTTAGACCGAATAGTGGCAAAACTCATGATTGTTGGTGTGGGAGGCCTACAATAGTTAAACACTTCAAAAAGTTTTGCAGTCAATGCTACATCAAGAGAAATGATCAAACACTTGGTGAATTTGATGCCAGAGAAGATGAAGGCATTTTTCTAGGTTATTCACACAACAACAAAGGTTATATATGTTACAATAAATTCAGCAAGAGAATCATTAGTTGCATCGATGTAAAGGTAGATGAGCATGATGATCAAGAAGTGAAACAACTCGAAAAATCCAATGTTGATGAACTGATCAGAATTGGTGATGATAATGATGATGAAACTGTATAAGAAAGCGATTAAGATCCCTCTATTCGTTGAGCTAGATATCCCCCAAGGTATGTACAAAAACACCACCCAATTGATCATATTGTTGGTGAATTAAATTATGGAGTGCAGACAAGAAGGAGGTTGCAAGATTCCCTCACACAGGCGCATGTTGCACTGTTTTCCATGGAGGAACCAAAGGATATTGTTCAAGCCAGTCAAGATGAACATTGCCTAAAGGCCATGAATGAAGAATTGGACTATATAGAGAAAATTAGACTTGGGAACTTATTCCAAGACCTGCAAACATGAATTTCATTACCATGAAGTGGGTAATCAGGAATAAGTTGAATGACTATGGAGAAGTGGTAAGAAACAAGGTGAGGCTGGTATGCAAAGGCTATGCTCAAGTAGAACGTATGGGTTTTGATTATAATTTTTTCTCTTGTTTGTAGATTAGAAGTAATAGGAATGTTTATGGCATGTGCTTGTTTCAAGAAACTCAAAATCTATAAAATGGATGTCAAATCTACTTTTCTAAATGGAGAGCTACAAGAGGAAGTTTGCATAGAGAAGCCAAAAGGATTTCAGCTGATAGAGAAACCATATAATGTATGAAAGATTAAGAAGGCTTTGTATGGTCTAAAATAAACCCCTAGATCTTGGTATCCCAAGCTAGACAACTACCTGATCAAGTGTGTATTCAAAAGAGGACCAATTGACATCAACCTATATGTAAAAAAAGGATGGAAAACTCATTTTGGTGGTAGTATATGTTAATGATATCATCATTCCAAGTAATTCAGATTTGTTGAACAATGAATTTGCATCTAATATGAAATAAAAAATTCAAGAGGCCCATGCTTGGAGAGCTATCATATTTCCTTCGATTGTAGATAGCTCAGAGCCCTAAAGGCATTTTTATTTCTCAAGGAAAGTATCTCAAGGAAATGAAAAAGAAATTTGGCATGGAAGAAGGCTCTTTAGTGAGCACTCCAATGGTGATAGGTTGCAAGCTTAGTAAGATGCATGAATCTTTAGAAATGGACCAAACCTTATATAGATGCAGCATTTGTAGCCTTTTATATTTGAAAAATTCAAGACCAAACATCATGCAGGTCATTTCTATAGTTGGAATATTTCAAGAATCTCCCAGACAAGGTCATCTATTAGCAGCCAAGAGGATCCTGAGATATCTCAGAGCAATAATGCGCTATGGGTTGTGGTATCCAAAAGGTAAATATTTCTAATTTACTATTTATATTGATGCTAATTGGGTAGATGATATAGATGATCAAAAGAGAACAAGTGTTCATGCCTTCTTTATTTGAGAAAGTCTAACTCCTTGGTTGAGAAAGAATCAACCTTCCATTTCCTTATCTACAGTTGAAGTAAAATATATTGTAACAACTTCTCGTTCTACTCAATTATTGTGGATGAAAAAAACCTTGCAGGATGTACAAGTGTTTTATGATCATCCAATCCCAATTATTTGTGACAACACAAGTGCAATAATCATGTCAAAGAATCCAGTCTTTCACTCCAAAACAAAACATATCCCCATCAAGTATCATTTCTTGAGAGAGAAAGTTGCAGCTCAAATTGTGAAGTTGGTGTATGTACCTACCAAAGAGTAAGTTGTTGGTATCTTCACCAAGCCACTTCCTAGAGAATAGTTTAAGCATTTTAGGCAAATATTGGTCATTGTGCTTCTTGCCTCCCTCCCCTAAATCTTCCTTTAAGAGGAAGAAAGAAAGTTGTTTCATAATAAATATATCAAGGTGAAGCTTCTAGGAACACAAGGATCAACATGATAGAAGGATCATGGTGAAAGGGGGAACATGATGGTTTATTTTCCATTGATGTCAAAATGGGGAGAGATCTAAAGAAATGAAATCAAACAAAAATTAAAAAATAGGGGGAGTGATCTAGTGATCAAACAAAAGGGGTGTGAAAGATGGTAATAAAACTAGAGCTAGCACAAAAAAGCACAACAATAACACGAACATCAGTACTAGCATAGCTGAAGGAAAAGAGCAGTGTCATCTCAGGGGGAGTGGAACTTAAAATACTTAAAAGAGAAAAAGGTGTTTTATTTTATTTTGATGTTTCCATCAATGTCGAAGGGGGAGAATGTTGGAAATATATTGTCATTAATGTGAACAGGTGGAAATAGGAGTACCAAGTGTCAGAGAAATTCCTCATGGAGCAGGTTCTAGGAACATAATAAGGGAAAAGGATCATAATGGTTTAGAGGATTTAGATCCATTTTTGATGTAGTGGATCATCTCAGATGAAGGTGGAACCCACCTTGGTAGATAGAGATATGATAGAGCTTTCAAGTGATATATAGAAGTTATAAAATGGATTCCTAGATCGTGAGATAGAGTCATTCAAAGTTGGTGACCCCAAGTGAAAGATTACAAATCTAGAAGGAATTTGGAGAAGCCTTAACATGTAGCCAAGTTTGGAACTTTTCCAAAGTATAGTGTCAAGGTTGGCAGATCATCTACGTGAATCTCCATGCAGACATGGTAGATAACGTATTAGTGGGAACCATTCCTATTGGCCACAGACGGAGCAGGATGATGCCATTGCGACGATGGTACCCCAGTGGGAGCACCCCGAAGGATTCATATATGGCACAGATGTCAAGCACTAGGATGGATTAAGCAGGTGGAGCCCAACCGAAAGCAGTATCCTGAAAGGTTTTTTAGGACTCACACGGCTAATCTCTAATAGGAAAGCGCCAAGCTACGTGGTAGCTTTTAGACAAGACCATAGACAAAGGTCTTGGTGGTCATAGGAAATGGTGTCCTAGATAATTGGCTGTGTATATCAATGGTGGAGATACACCCTAGGAAAGCTCCACCCAAAACCACAAACTGTACATGGGTGGAGTCGAAGGTAGAGTTGTTGAACCTCGTGTATTTTCGATTTAACAAATGAATTCAATGCAAAACAAGGCCTTGAGGGCCCTTTCTATAGGTTTTAACCCTGTATAGAAATTACCTGTAGACAAATTCTAAAAAAGAAAATAAACAATGACGAGAATATAAAAAAAAATACACAGATATTTCCCTCGATCCAAAAATCAGGACTACCAGGTTGATTTTTCATTATGTTCCTTTCAATGTTACAATACACACACACACACACACATATTTAGAAGCATTCAAAAATTCAGAAACACCAATCCATTAACCCTGGATTAGAACATAAGTATAGTTCCCTTGACCAGATCTACAAAATAACATGGGAAGAAAACCATCATGCCCAAAACCATGTGTGAAACCCATGCACAAAACCATAGATAGGTCCTCCCACCTAAGATATGGTCTAAAAAAAATTCCTGAGGTGCTTCACAGGAGCCCGTATAGGGGGCTCCTTCCCCCCTAAAAACCCCTGAAAGGGGCGGTTATGCCCCCCCCGTGACCCCCTGCATGTGCGACTAGTCGTGGAAAGAATATAACACTCACCCAACATTCTCTTACTTTTTGTTTTCTTTTCCACACAGGGGGTCACAAGAGAGGTTAGTCATTGGTCCAGCCCTATGATGCCCATTGTTTCTCTACACCAAGAAAATGTCTCAGTTCTCACAGAATTTGTCAATGCATGTGAAACATTCTTCAAAGCCTCCACCTTTACTGATACTGAACATCAATGTGCTTTATCTTTGAATGATAAGGAGGGTTCTTTACCAAGAAAATTTCACATTGGTTATAATAGTCTGTCCTTATCGCTTGTTGTACTAACCCCATACTTGAACATAATCACTACAACCAAACTTCTTCCTTTCTTGCACGAGTGGTTTCCATGTATTCTAGCTTTGTAGTTGAAAGGGCCACTATAAATTATCTCTTGCTCATCCAACTGACTGAACCTCCAAATAGGTTAAACACATACCCACTTGTCGATCTTCTTTGGTCCAGATCTCTAACCTTATCTACATCAACAAATCCATAGATGTCCAAAACTCTATCCAATCATATTCTTTCTTGGTAGCACAGACCATAATCACTAAGGCCATGCAAATACCTGAAAGCTCACTTCACTGTCGTCTAATGCTCCTTCCCTAGTTTTGACATAAAATTTCTTAATACACCCATTTTATGTGAAATTTATGGTCTAGTACATATCATTGCATACATCAGGCTACCGATTGCACTTGCGCATGGAACACGGGACATGTCCTTTTCCTCTTCTTGTGTCTTGAGACATTGTTCAGCTGATAAATTTACACCTACATGAATAGGAACCTTCATCTGTTTACTATCCTGCATATTAAACCTCTACATTATTGTCTCAACATACTTCCTTTGGTTTAATGAGGACTTCCTCTTTTTCTGATCTCACTTAATTTCCATGCCCAAAATATAGTTTGCAACACCAAAATCCTTCATGTCGAATTTGGAGGAGAATTGGGTATTCAAATCCTGGATAATTTCTTTGTGATTTCCAATCAGCAACATATCATACACATATAGGACCAGATACATAACACGGTCACCAATTAATTTAAAATACACACAATGATCTACTTTTCTTCTGGTGAATCCAAGTCCTTGTATAATTGTATCAAATTTTTGATACCACATCCTTGGTGACTGTTTTAACCCATACAAAGACGTTTTTTAACCTGCATACCAGTTCTTTCTTTCCCTTCACTGCAAATCCTTTAGGTTGCTTCATGTATATCTCTTCTTATAGATTCATATGAAGAAATGATTTCCTCACATTCATCTATTCTACCTAAAAATCAAAAGCATCAACAACAAATAAAATTAATCTAATAGAATCTACATTGGCAACAAGAGAGAAAATATCACCAAAATCAATTCCTGACACTTAGGAATAACCTTTTCCTACTAGCCAATCTTTATATTTCTCCACATTACCTTATGCATTCATCTTCTTCTTAAACACCCACTTGTTTCTAATGGGTTTCCTTATAGCCAACAACTCCACTAGATCCCAAGCCTCATTTTTGTCCAAAGATGCCATTTCATCAACCATGGCCTCTTTCGAGAGTTTTCCATCTTTTGAATCTATTGTTTCCCTGATAGTTTTGGGATCATCATCAGTAATAGATAAAGAAAAATTTGAATAGAAAGAAGATGGACTATACCTTTCTAGTTGCCTTCTTTCTCGAACAGATCTTCTCAGAGCTGGAGTTTGTGGCTTTTCATCTTTTCATTCTTGTTCTATTGTAGAATCTGATTCTTCCTCCTTTAGCTGAAACTCTATCTTCTCAGGTTCCTTTGGTAGGAATTTATGTTTAATAACATTTTTCATGTTTCTAGACACCACATCTCAATTGTACACAACCTTCCTTGTTTTTTGGTTCCAAAGATTATATCATTTTAAACCATCCTTATAACCAATAAAGATGCACCTTTTAGATTTACTATCCAACTTGGTTCTTTTCTCCTTTGGAACATGTACATATACATCATAGTCAAATACCCTCATATGTGAAAGAGATGGTTTCTTACTAGTCCATACCTCATGTGGATACTTATCTTTCAATGCCGATGAAGGTGATCTATTAATCAGGTAACATGCGGTCTCCACTGCCTCTGCCTAAAATTCCTATCCTAACCTGACACCACTAAACATGCTTCTTTCCTTTTCCATTAACGTCTTGTTCATTCTTTCTGCAACTTTGCTTTGCTTAGGTGTGTATGGAGTAGTATTCTTCTGTGTTATACCACACTTCTTATTGAACTCTTCAAAGTCCACCCTGTAGAAATATCCACTATTATTTTTCCTCATCACCTTTATCTTCTTCTTTGTCTAGCTTTCCACTAGAGCCTTAAATTGTTTAAACCTGTCAAAGACTTTAGATTTCTTCCAGAGGAAATATATCCATGTATTCCTTTAGAATTGATGTATAAATGATACATAGTACACAAAATTACCCAGTGATGGAATCGACACAAGTCCAAATACATCACTGTGCACAAGCTCTAATATCCTTTTCACCCTATTAGTACCAGAGGGGAAACTCACCCGATTCTTCTTCCCATATACAAAATGATCATGAAAATTGAAATCCAGAGAGAAATTAGACATACCTTCTACCATAAAATTACCATGAAGTATTTGAAGGCCCTTCTCTCCAGTATTTCTAAGCCTTTGATGCCATAGCATGGTCTTTTCTCTAGAGACCACTAAATTTTCTACTCCACTATCAGGAACCACTGAAATGTTGCACCCATCAATAAAATTAATAACCAGCAGCATGTAAAGAGTTCGAATATGAAATTCCTCGTCAATACTAGTTCTCACTTAACAATCTTGCAAGCATATTTATCGAAAACTATTTTTACACCTACATCATCCATCTTGCTTAAAGAAATCAGATTTATGGCCGATGTAGGAATATGGAAAACACTTGGAACTGTTCTAATCCTTCCACCTTGCAACTTAAACTTGACTTTTCCACGTCCCATGATTATATCCTTCCTATCATCCCCTAAGAAGACATCACCACCATCATATTTCTCATACTCGCAAAACCACTTCGTATGGGGCGTGAACTAAAAGGATGCACCTGAGTCAATCAATGATGCCTCATGATCTACTGTGTACCTGAAGAAGAAGCCAAGTACACATCCCCACCTTCATTTCAGGTTGTTTTATCCTTTGAAAAATAAGAATCATCAGATCCCTTTCCTTTCTCACAAGCTTTAGATCTACATTCCTTTTTGTAGTTCCCTTCCTTTTCGCATTTCCAACATACCTTTATAGCTTTTCCTGGAGATTTAGATCTCCCTCTAGATTTAGATATCCTCCTCGAGGAATTATTTTTATTTCTATTTTGGAACCGTCCTCATATAGACGAGGAATCTCCATTATGGCTCTCCATATTTCTCCATCCGATCTCCTCTGACAACAATGATGAGACTATTTCATCAAACTTCAAGGTAGTTGTATTTCGACCTATAGCAACAACCAGAATATCCCATGAATCTGGTAGAGAACATGGTAAATTGATGCACTTACCTTCATCTGAAATTTTTATATCAACAAATAACAACTGGCTTACCATAGCATTAAATGCGTTCAGATGATCTGTCACTGAGTCTCCATCCTTCATCCTCAGGTCATACAACTTTTTTCACGGGAACAATTTGTTCCCTAGAGTCTTAGGTTTGTACAAAGTCCCTAACTTAACCTACAAATCCTTCACCATAGCTTCCCTGGATACATTCAATAATACTGAATCTAAGATACACAACCATATTGTGCTCTTTTCCTTCTGATCCAACTTCGCCCAATATTTTGCTAACATTGTTGTTGGTTTTGTACCCATATCTATTGTGATCCACTGATATTTATCCACCAACAGATCCTCCATCTTGAGCTTCCATAAATCAAAACTTTGACCATTAAATTTATCGATCTTTATCTTTCCACTACTCACCATCATCTTTCACCGCAAGAATCGATCCCATAGATCTCCCAGTAAACAGCGTCTACCACAGGCTTGAGAAAAACCCCTTAGTAGAAAAGGCTTCCCCTTGAAGCCGAAACAACTATGATACCAAATGTAGGTTTTAACCCTCAACAAAAATTACCTGCAAGTAAATTCTAAAAATATAAAATAAATAATGATGAGAATATAAAATAAATACATAGATATTTCCCATGGATCCCAAAATCGGGACTACCAGATTGATTTTTCATTATCTTCCTTTTAATGTTACAATACATATATATACATGTCAAAACATTCATAAATCCCAATCCATTAACCTTCGATTAGAGAATAACCATAGTTCCCTTGAATGGATCTACAAAATAGCATGGGTAGAAAACCATCATGCCAAAAACCACGTGTGAAACTTGTGCACAAAACCATGGGTAGGTCCACCCACCTAATATAGAGTCCAAACAAAATTCTCAAACCGTTGGGCCAAATTTTGTACAAGGGGGCTAACTTCCCCATGAAACCCCCCAACTGGGGGGTTGTGCCCCCTTTGTGACCCCCCTGCTGCACCCAGTACAACAAACATGGAGGGATCTCACCCCCCCACACGTGTGACTAGTCGTGGAAATAATATAACAGACACCCAACACTTTCTCTCTCCTAGTTGGCAGGGACAAGTGGAAACACATGAGTGGTTAGTGGTGATGTCAACATGGACTCATGGCATGGATATTCAGGGCTTTTGGGCACCCGAATGAACCATTTCTAGGTGACACGTGTCACCACATAGAGGTTGACATCTGGTCGGCATGACATCGTCCCACGGGTATGAGCCCGATGGTAGGATCAGAGTGAACAAAGTAATGCGTTGGGCCATAGGATGTCAGAACACAGTGGAAGTTGATAGAGTCGTGACCAATAAAAATGGTGTCGGGAAGACCCTATTGACATCTCATCCCACTATAAGGAGCTCATAAAATTAATATGGAGGTGCACGAGAATGAATTAGGATAGAATAGACAATGGGCTATGCACCAGTATAAGATCTCATGCAACCATTATAGACCAGGGGCGTGGTTGTTACAAATCCATTTGGGCACATCAACCCCAACTTACAGATCGATGGTATTAGGTCTCATCAACCCCTAGTGCAGTTGTTACATGCCCTAAAGAAGTTAGTCATCAGAATGCCTCACTTCCCAAGAATTTCCATCACTGAAAACATCCAAAAACTACCTCTAAGAAGATCAGCGCTGGTAGGCCTTCATTAGGGTGGGCTGCAATGCAAACCTTACACTGACAGGGTGTTATGCAGTGCACTTGATCCCTCTTTGGCCTATGTTGGGTGAATTTGAGTGAACTTCCGTTAGGGATTGAAGATTCCTTATCCATTGGAAGCCTCTAGAAGTTTCTTAATGCCACCTACACCTTTGAGTTCACATTTGGATGAAGAAGGGAATTAGGAAACATTAATCCCCTATCCCTTCTTCCATGGAACTGATTTCTAAATTTAGAAAGGCATTCATTATCACCATTGATTGCATAACCTCCTTCACTCACCTATAAAAAGATCACTCATCTAAGAGATTAGGGGCTGGAAATTGTAGAGAGATGTTGTTGGTATGAGTTTTGAGCTAACTGCAAGTATTGTAATAGTGTTGAAGTGTCTTGCTTGTCATGAGGTGAAGAGGATGGGATTGAATTGGAAGAGTGTCACTGGATCAAGCACATATGGGTTGTAATTCTTCCTCTTATCAATAAAGTCTTCGAAACTTTTTCCTTATGCTTGTGTTATATGTTGATGCTTTCATATGTATATCATGTTCTCAATTCCATGTTATTTATAAGAAATAGATCATTATCATTTTCTTTGATGGGTTCTTGTTTCTGTCTGTGTGCAGGTACTTCTAAAGCAATTTAAGTACGGGAAGGAGCAACGGAATCAGTCAAGGGAGATAAGGAACAAGCGGAAGCTACAAGTAGGTTCTTTGTTCTCTTATTTTATCTATTTTTTATAGGAAAGATAGAGATTAATTTGTCTATTGTTTCTAGACCTGCTATTGAGTCTAGAGGGTTAGGCATTTGTCTAAGAACACTAAATTTTCCCAAAACAAATTGGCGACTCCACTCGGGACCAGATTATCTATCTTAGTAGCTTATCAGCCTCTTAATATATTTCTACATACTGTACTTGTGGTCATTCATTGAATTATAGTCTTCTTTCATTGAAAATTGAGTCGAAACTGTGTCAAAATCGCCTTCAGAATGGCTCACTATCACCGTCGTAGTCTAATGAAGGACACAGTGCGCTGTAGTGCACTTCCCACATAGATACAGAGTGATTTAGTGCACTGTCTCTAACTACTGCCTACGCCGATCCCCTGAGGGTCAGTTTCCCATCTAGGAACTGAAGTTTTTGCCAATTTTCTCTTGTTTGAATTAGTTGCTGAATGTTAATGATGTCTTATCTCTGAAAACAGTCTTTTCATCTCCTTAGCTAGCCCTACTTTGATTGGATTGATTAATGTTTCTTTAATGTTTTCTTTGTCATTATCAGTCTATAGTCAAAGTTAGTTTTTGGTCGATTTATCTTTGTTGAAAGAAAGTGTCGTAAAGTCGTCTTTTCCTTCGAAAATTGAATAGTCGTAAATTATTCATTCATAAAAGATTGATTGACTGATGTGTGCATATGATTAATCTTTGTTCAAAAGAAAGTGTCGTAAAGTCATCTTTTCCTTCGAAAACTGAATTGTCGTAAAGTCTTCATTCATAAAAGATCGATTGATTTATATGTGCATATGGTTTGTCTTTTTGTTGAAAGTGTCGTAATTCCTCATTTCTTTGAAATCGAAAGTGTCATAAATTATTCCCTTCCCTGAAAAGAAATTGTCGTAAAATCGTCATTTTTATGAAAAGAGATTTGTGATTTATTGTGCATATTTCCTTTTTGTTCATCATAACATTAAGGGATTTGAAAAGAAAAACATGCATTCTGCATATTAAAGTTTGTGAATGCTTCAAAGGAATGGTTTAGAGAATTTCATCTAGTTTTTTCTCTTTGTTGATTGATCATGTTAGTGTCAATATCTTCACACTTCCATTAGTGATCAATTGCTCTTTTGCACGCATATTAGGTGTCTCATCCAATCAGCGGCATTCCATTAGGTCATGGATCAACTGATGGTAGTGGCTTCATGTCAATTTCCCTCATGACATTCACCTGCTGACCTGTTTTCACATTTTTTAGGTCATTTACTATCATTCTGTTTCATTTCATTTACAAAAATCAGTTTTAGGGTTTTAGTCTCACTAGGTCTACGGTTTGTCATCATGGTCATCCAAAAACTGAATAAAAGGTCAGCAGGCTGTTGGAAATAATACTGAGAGGGGGGGGGGTGAATCAGTATTAGCAAATCAAACACTTTTTCATTTCCATACTTAGATTCATATACGCTACTTCAATTAAGGTAACCTGCGTGTACACACAACTATTTCTAAAGCAACTAGCGTATATACAGTAATCTTATGATTCAGTTAGTTGATCTTAAATGAGTGCATCAGAACATTATTAACCATATTAACAGTAAATAGGTGCAGTAAAACATAACAGATCATCACACATAAGAAGCACACATGAACACCATGATATAAGGTGGAAACCCAATGTGGGTGAAAACCACCTGTTGCAATTCATTTCTATCTTCCTTTAATAAGAAACTTCTTGTTACAATATTTATGTACTGGTGCAGTCTTATACTAGTATGCAGGCTTCTACCTGCAGAAGGCTACAACCTTCTCTCGTTCTCCAGACTCTCCTGGAAGGGAGCTACAACCCCCTTAGCTCTTGTACTAGCTGAAGTACTAGTACATAGGTGCTAGCCTACTTGAGGCTACAACCTTCTCTTTTCTTCCAGGGACCACATTTCATAAATTTTCTTACTGGATCCATAAATACAAAACAATCACCACCACAATACAATCATCAACTATACCTGCATCATCAATCTCTGATCACCCAATACTGAATCACTGAAACCCTGTCATCAAACTACAGTTACCTGAACACAAACCAGAGCCCAAAAACTCTGCAACAAACACTAGAACCAGCAAAAACCAGAAACATCAAATCTCATAATGCATATGCTACTTTACTATGTCAAACCTGCGTGTATACACGCTTTCACTAGAGAGGAACCATGTACAGATCTATAGATAATTACTTATACCTTCGCTGCCATCAACTTGATTCAGATCGAGCCAAGCATCACAAACCCATAACAAGCATACCCAATCTTCACCCTTCCTCAGACATTCATTGCCTCCACACTTTCTTCTTGGCCTAATGATCTTCTCCTTATATAGGTTTAGGCCTCTTTCAATACCATGGTCCAAAACCACTTAGACCCAATACCTTGGACCCAATACTTGGGGTCAACACTTCGAACCAAATACCATGGACCAAATACCACGGACCAAAACTTAGTTTTCTGACATGTACGTGCCTTTCCTTCTATGAACCTGCGTGTGTACGTATACACGCCTTTTGTTCTTCTCACCTGTGTGTATACGCACTTCCATCATGGTTAACCTACGTATATCTCTCTCTTGACTGGTCGTACTACAATTTTTCCTTTGATTGAGTTGCCACCAGGGACATCACTTGTATCATACCTCTGAGTGAGTTGCCATCAAGGACAACACCTGTATCATAATGCCAACAATCTCCCCCTTTGGACTTGATGGCAACAACCACACCAAGTCACTCTCCCCCTTTGACATCAAGGGCAAAGGGTAGACCAAGAAGTTCTTTCCCTCTGCTGTCCATACTCCCCCTGAGTACCTGTTGGAATCTCTGATTGGGCTCCCCCTTTGTATATGCTAATATGTACCAATCCGTCCATGCTCCCCTTGAGCACATGCAAGGTTTTATAACAAAGACCAGCAATCCATTCAAGACCATGATAGTCATTAGCCTCTATCATACAACATATGTTCTGCACCATAAGCATCAGCATCCAGACTTGTAACCTGCAATACCATTCTTTTGATCAACCAGCAAGATGTATCATTTAGCCACATAATCATCACCACCAAAGACTTCTAACCATAATGCCAACAATGCATTATTTGAAGTGTATGCTCCCCCTGAGCCTGTGCCAACCATCATATACCATGACCGAACCATTTCCTGAGTCTGTTCTGCTGTCTGTTTCTTCTGAGCTCCATATACGTGACTCTGCAGCCTCTATCTCGCGTATATACGCGACTTATCTTCATTATATCAGCGTATGCAAGATGGAATACTGAAGGTCTACACTTTCAGTTTCCCCTGTGTCTGTTATGTCAGCTAACTGAGTTATGTCACACCTTTCTGTCTCTAATTCTATCTTCTTCAATTCCTGGAATTGTGATGATGTATGATCCTCTTGCTTTGGAGTTTGAAATTTTCTCCTGCATTCCCTTGCTTTATGTCCAAACTTGTTGCATGTATAACATCTTACATGTTTCATGTTCCTTCTATTGCAATCAATTGCTTTGTGGCCAAACATATTGCAAGCAAAACAATATCCTCTGAAATACCTGGAATGTGATGATCTTGTGTGATGGTCTTGAACCATTCTACTTCTACATATGGCTACAACATGTCCAAGAGTATGACATACATAACATTCAACATTATTCAATGCAGGAAATAATCGTCTATCACTTCCATAGTTAGGAGTAAAGGATTTTCTTTGAGGAATTTCTTTCCATGGCTGTTGATGAGGTTGTCCTCTCATCTCCTTATTGAGCATTTCAGAATTCTCATTAGAGTTCCTTACCTCACCTTGTGAGCTAGATTCACCTTTAACATATTCATAAAAGCCAAGACCAGTTTTGATAGTAGGGGATATTTGACTACCAAGAATGTCATCCAAAATCTTAGTACTATCTTGAAATCGTAACAGTTTATCTTTTTCTTCTAATTTACCTTTTAAGATATTTACCTCAACCTGATGTTTTTCTTCCTTTTCCAAATAGTGCTTCCTTATGTTTTCTTCAGCTTTTCTTCCTTCTTCCACTTGTTGCCTTAATTCAATCACTTCCTGTTCTTGTTCTTCAAGAGCTTCTTCATTCCACTTCTTTGATTCTTTAAGATCTTCTTTTAGAGAGAGGATCTTCGATTCCAGTCTCTGAATTGTTATGCTCTGATCTTTTACTATATCCTGCAATTGCTCCCTTACTCTGGTTACTGACTCCACCTGTTCTTTTAATTTGGTAACTTCTTTTGGTTCTATGTTCTTATTTTCATATGCCATGAGAAGTCTAATGTCTTCATCACTATTGGATGTGTCATTACTTTTATCATGTACATAATAACTTATGTCAGATATCTTTCCTTTGTTCTAAGGGCATCTAGCAGCGTAGTGACCAACTCTACCACATGAAAATCATTTGAAAGGTAGCTTACCTTTGAACCTTCCAGATCCCCGTTCAAGATTCTTGAAAAAATTTACCTCATCTTCTCCTTCTGAAATGTATCCTGATTCATTTGCTGACACTTCGAATGTAGCTTCTCTCATATCTGATGGTCCTCCTTTTCTCATCTCAAAAGAAGTGAAGATTCTGTGAAGCTGTGACATAGTGATTTTCTGCAGATCCTCCTTTGCTTCTATGGCAGAAACTTTGGAATCAAATTTAGCAGAAAGGGATCTTAAAACCTTTTCAACTAAGACAATTTCCCTAAATTGTTCACCCATATTCCTCATACAATTGACAATCTCATCTATACGCAGAAAGTAATTAGCTATGCTTTCATTACTATGCATTTTAAGATTTTCATACCGTATTCTGAGAGTTTGAAGCTTTGCTCATTTTACCTATTAATCTCCTTTGTAGCTTAGAATGATCTTGTCCCAAATTTCTTTGGCTGATTTGAAATGCATGACCTTGATAAATTTTGATTGTGACAAACTTCCCAATAAGACAGTAACAGCTTTGGCATTGAGTTCATATTGCTTTCTCTCTGTTGTATTTGTAGGAATTGTTGATGGATATGCGTATCCACCTTCCACGATGCCCGAAGCATCCATTCCAAGTGATTGTAGATATGTTGCGGTTCTTATCTTCCAGTGGACAAAGCTGCTCCCATCAAAGATTGGTGGCCTGATGGATGCCTCTCTTTCTTGATTACTCATTCTGATGGATCATTCCTTTAAGCGATCAAGCTTCTTCTAAAGGACCTGCTCTGATACCAATTGTTGGAAATAATACTGAGAGGGGGGGGGGGGTGAATCAGTATTAGAAAATCAAACACTTTTTCATTTCCATACTTAGATTCATATACGCTACTTCAGTTAAGGTAACCCGCGTGTACACGCAACTGTTTCTAAAGCAACTAGCGTATATACAGTAATCTTATGATTCAGTTAGTTGATCTTCAATGAGTGCATCAAAACATTTTCAACCATATTAATAGTAAACAGGTGTAGTAAAACAGAATAGATCATCACACATAAGAAGCACACATGAACACCATGATATAAGGTGGAAACCCAATGTGGGTGAAAACCACCTGCTCCAATTCGTTTCTATCTTCCTTTAATAAGAAACTTCCTTTTACAATATTTATGTACTGGTGCAGTCTTATACCAGTATGTAGGCTTCTACCTGCGGAAGGCTACAACCTTCTCTCGTTCTCCAGACTCTCCTGGAACAGAGCTACAACCCCCTTAGCTCTTGTACTAGCTAAAGTACTAGTACATAGGTGCTGGCCTACAGAAGGCTACAACCTTCTCTTTTCTTCCAGGGACCACATTTCATAAATTTTCATACTGGATCCATAAATACAAAACAATCACCACTGCAATAAAATCATCAACTATACCTGCATCATCAATCTCTGAATCACCCAATACTGAATCACTGAAACCCTGTCATCAAACTACAGCTACCTGAACACAGACCAGAGCCAAAAACTTTGCAACAAACACTAGAACCAACAACAACCAGAAACATCAAATATCATAATGCATACGCTACTTGACTGTGTCAAACCCGTGTGTATACGCGCTTTCACTAGAGAGGAACCGCGTACAGATCTATAGATAACTACTTATACCTTTGCCGCCATCAACTTGATTCAGATCGAGCCAAGCATCTCAAACCCATAACAAGCATACTCGATCTTCACCCTTCCTCAGACATTCATTGCCTCCACACTTTCTTCTTGGCCTACTGATATTCTCCTTATATAGGTTTAGGCCTCTTTCAATACCATGGTCCAAAACCACTTAGACCCAATACCTTGGACCCAATACTTGGGGTCAACACTTTGGACCAAATTCCATGGACCAATACCATGGACCAAAACTTAGTTTTCCGACATGTATGTGCCTTTCCTTCTATGAACCTGCATGTGTACGTATACGCGCCTTTTGTTCTTCTCACCCACGTGTATACGCACTTCCATCATGGTTAACCTAAGTATATCTCTCTCTTGACCTGTTGTACTACGATCTGTCCTTTGATTGAGTTGCCACCAGGGACATCACCTGTATCATACCTTTGAGTGAGTTGCCATCAAGGACAACACCTGTATCATAATGCCAACATAGGCACATGAGGAGGATTAATAAGTTCATAGAATCATAAATTTACTATTGATATGCTCAATAAAAAATTTTACCTCAAAACTCTGTTTTGAGTTGAAAACAGATTTTTTTTTTCATTTTATGTACAAATTTCATGTAAGTGTTTTTAGATGTAATAAGTTCAGCAGTTGCTCTTGGTCTCCTTGCCAACTCCAACCACTGCAAAAACAAAAGCACCAACGCATCAATCCATCAAATGGTCAAGAAAAAGTCAAATTTCAAATGAAAAACAAAGGTTTTGAGAAAAAGTGACTAAGACTTTATAAAAGTGGGTTTGCAATGAGGAAAAATTAAAGTGCATCCATTTATAAAGTGAATTCATGCTAGTCATCCATTTCATTGTGAAAAATATTTTTGAAGAGCCAAAATTGAGATTTGGAGGGAGATCGAGCAAAGGAGGAAGAAAGCCATGTTTTTGCAGCAAACTTTCTTGGCGCTGCGCATCAGAGGGTTGGCGCTGCACATTAGACCAGCGCTGCGCATCAGCGAATGTAAAAAAACACAGGCGTTACGCATCAGGCAGGCATTGCGCATTGGCTAAGGGGGTTCTCAAACTACTCAAATTCATCCAAAACTCTCCTAAACACTACATTTCACTCATTCAAGTAAGTTTTCATTAATCTTGAGCTGAAATTGGTCTTCTTCATGTTTTCTTCATGATTTTTTCTTCTTGAGATCAAACCCTAGCTTGTCTTCATATATTTTCATCTCATTGCAAAAACTCTCACTGCATTACAAAACCAACATCTTTTTCCCCTTTTCCACACTTCATTGCCCTAAATCTACCCATTAATTCCATTTTCCCTTTCCCTATTCCCCTAAGAAACTAATTACATTCATCAAACCCTAAGTCCATCACAAGTCAAAACCCTAATTTCCTAAACCCGTCCCTTCATTCCCCTACTCCACTTCACATTTGTAAAATCTCTTCATACTCATCATCTTTGTTCTCATCCATTGTCATTGTGCACCATACCTTCATCATATCACATCCCTAAGAGAAGCATCATGGAAAGAAGCAGTGAATCAAGTTTTGAAGAAGAAACACTTAGTGATAGCTCAAGGGAAAGAAATGTGCAGCCCAGGAAACCTCACAAGGGTGCTAAATTATTAGGGAGGAACCTATTAGCATGACTGAACTCCTTGCTTTCCCTCTTGCCACCACATGTTTCAGATATCAGTCCTGTTTTGAGTTTTGTGAGATCGTTGAGAGGATCAAATATCACCATGAGTTGGCAAGGCAGTTTGTCATAAATATGGAAAATAATGTGGTGCATCTTGCTGGGATCAATTTCATTCTTTCACCAGCTATCATTGCAGAAGCTACAAGAATGCCAGATGTAGGGGAAAAGTGGAACAAAAGGCAGAATATCAATAAGCAGCATTATGAACCTTTTATTAAGGCCCAATACCATGGTAAACTTAGCAGGGTGTTTCCTTTCAAATTCTTGGAGGACCGTATGTTCCACTCATGAAGCTTATCATCAAATAATTTACATGTGAGGGTAGGTTCTCTAGACTTTATGCCTACCATATCAGATTGCTTATGCACTTCACCAGGGTCAAAATGATGAGCATTCCTTATTTCATATGTAAAAACATAGAGAGGATGATACTGGTTGCAAAAAGAAAACCTTTTCCACAGCAGCTCAATAGTATTTCTCATTTTTTTGTCATCAAAATTGTTGTTTTGCATCAGCTCATTCAGTTGGGAGTGTCATGGGAAACTTTCATTGCCCATGAATGCTTCAAGGGGCCTCAAATATTTTCAGATCCTCAAGAGAAAGGTGAACCTTCCGGGCAAACAAAAAGAGCCTGAAAGTAAAACAGAAGATGCTCATGTTCCTATGTTTGTTACTTATGAAAGAGGCACTAGGATGCTTTTTGCAGCTACCAAACGAGTACTATCTCCAGCAGGGGTGGAAGGGGTCTCACTTTCTTCAGCAGACCACAGGAAAATGCTATCTTCACCGGGGGTGAAAGGGGCTTTGCCTTCTTCTCCAGCTAAAACAGGTATAGGGCAGAGACAAAGGAAAGCAACAGATGCATGAAGAGAGCCCTACTGAAGGGCAAGATAGGGATTTTGTTTTGGTTGAGCAGGATGTCACTGATTTGGGCTCTCAAAGCTCAAGACTCAAGGATATGATCATCAAAGAGAATGAGGCTGAAATGCAAACCTTACCACTTGACCTTGAGAGGGCGAAATGGATCATCGAGTTTCTTGAGCAGGAGAACAAGCAACTAGAAGATAAGCAATCTATTATGGAGCTGCAAACAATTAGATAAAATAGGCAAGTGGCAAAGAGAAGAAAAATCAAGATGACATCCCTTGAGCAGGAAATTGAGGCTGACCAAGAATCATGGTTGGAAAGGGTGAACATTCATCTTGAGAAGATGCTTGAGAAAGCTAAAAAAGAAAAGAAAATGCTGCGCCATATGGCTTATCATTACTTAGCTCGGAATAAAATTTGCAAGACAAGGATAAACAACCTAAAAGCTAAGTTAAAGAGAGCCTTGAGGGCCAAAAAGGAACAAGATAAACTTAAAATTTTGGCTGAAGCTTCATTAGCTCAGAAAAGTAGTTAGTAAGCTTGCCTCTTGCCAAATTTGAAGAAATTTTGGGAAATTTTTGTCATTTCACAATTTTGTAATTAAAAACACAGGAATTTTCAGCTGATGTGCAGCGCCACCGGCGCTGCGCATTGAGTTGGCTCAATATTTTGCAAAATGGCTTGCATTTTTGGATTCCTCATGGAAAAAAAATGAAACCCAGAAAGTTTCATAAAATTTGGAGGAGATCTGGGTCACCTAAAGGGCAAAAAACACCTAAACAATGCCCTCTCTGCCACTTTTTGGACCCACAGGAAGCAGTCTTGGGAAAAATGATTGTTGAAGGGTCAAATCAACTCCAAATTAGAAAATTCAAAGTGTTCTAGAAACTATATAGGTAGGGCTTTCCAACAAGCTATCTTGGGTCTCATTTGGTGAAGTGGAAGGCCTCCAAAAGCAACCTTGAAGTGGCGCTGTGCATCAGGCTCAAGGCACTGCGCATCAGGCAAATTTTCCCAATTTTGCCTAAAACTCAGAATTTCGCCCAGTTTGGCTATCAGTTGACTTTTTCTCTTCTCCTTGGTAAATTTTTTATTTTAAATGATGTAATATGATGTAAATATGATGAGAAATGACTTGAGGGGGTAGATACATCAGTTAGAGGTGGTTTGAGGTTGAATGAATAAGTTTCCATAGTTTTAGAGGTAAGTTGTTCCACTGCCTATTTTCTAGTTCCTAGTTTAGATGTTGTTGAAACAACTACTTGACTCATGGATTCGACCCCTGATGGCTAGCATAGGTGGTTTGATGCCTATATTATGTACTTTCTTAGTCATTTGTAAAGGTTGGACTCTTGTGGATGCTTTGAGCTTTATTGTAAATCACTTATGCAGTTTGGCAAGGAAATGAACTAGGGTTTTGTAGCATTTTGTGGGATTCTTGTGGCAATGTGTCTTGGCATTGTTTCTTCCTCTGTTATTTAGTTTCTCATATGTGTATATGTGCCAGCATCTATTTCTTTCTTCATAACTAAATGAATCAAGATGAATAGGTGGCATCCATTGATATTCAGTGCTTTGCCTTGAGGATACATTTAGTTTTTAATATTTTCTGTTGTTGAAGAGGAATCATGAACCTTGCATGCCCTCTCCAACTCCTCACTGGTCTTAGACTTACCATCACATCCAATTCAAAGTGCCAAAACACCTACCTACCTCGCCCCACAGAACCTCCTGCAAATCTGAGTTGATTTCCCGGACCCAAAGTTGCCTTCTTCATTTGATCCAGTAATCAATCTGTTATCACTCAGGTTGTCCTTAAAGCTCCTTAAATGATATGGCCGAGGTAACCACAAACCAATCTTTGGACTGCAGGTCCTAGCCTACCAGCAGTCAGAGAGGGCTCTCTCTTTAGGATTTAGCTTTGTTGATGATGATTTTAGGCTAGTTATTGAGTACAAGGGGTTATGTTTGAGTTTAGGTGGGAAGGATGATGCTTTCAAGTAGAGAGGCAGGGATAACATGAAAGTTTTAGAACCATTGGGCATGGAGTCAAGGAGTAGGACTGCTGGTGCATTTTCTTGGTCATGAGAGGGAATATGGAGCGAGCTAGCTGCATATGAAACAATGATTCAAGCTTAAAAGGATGGAATGAGGGCTAAGGAATGAGAGGCAATTAAGAATCTCTCGTTCAGCTTAGCAGAGGGAAGGTGAATGAGCTCTATCTAGGAGCAGTGAAGAATCCCTAGATAACTGTCAAACACGAGTGAATTAGGGGAAATATGAGCCACAGGGAATTCATATTCATTACTAATTTAGATGAAAACATAAAGAAAAAGCAGAAATTGAGCATAGGGGGAAAGTAAACCAATTCTAAATATTCATTCTTTCTACTATTTTAGATGGTACTTCAATGGAAAACAAAGGTAAGAAACATTATTGAGTCATGTTGCAGCACAAGAATTCCACATTCAGTTCTTCAAAACATTAATACACAGCACACAGTCATTCCTCCAAGCTTTTCAGCAGTCTTTGATCAAGTAAAACATCAGGTATACAGAGCGAGTCTCTCTTGGAGCTATACAACCAACCAACCCTTTAAACAGTGAATTAGGGTGGTTTTATAGATAAAATATCTACAAAATTAGATCCCAGTCAAATCTGCTGTAATAAGTGTCTTTAACCTAACACATGTCTGAAATAAATGCGGGAAAATATCCTCGAGCTGCGCTGGGTGCAGCTGTCTCAAAAACGAATTTAATGTGTTGTCTTTATGGCTTTGTGCTGACCACTTAGCCATAATTGTGCTTTGGGTTTTGATCCATGCTCCTGAGTGGTTCTGAAGTGCATTAACTGTGATGGGAGAGCCTTGATTAAAGCTCCACCGTTTTCTTTGACTTTGTTGGAGGTCATTCAATGTTCACCTGCGTTGGGAATAAAAGATTTTTATTAAAAACATTTGACTGATACTCTTTGCCGCTTCCTTGATATGCTTTGGCACTGAATGTGCGACTTTCTCACTTCTGATACTCTTTAAACTGTTGCCTCAATCTTTCATTGTTGCTGTTCGGCAATCTGTTGCATTAAAAACTGTCTTTGCCCCTTTCCTGAATCTCTGCGAAGAAATTTATGTCAGTTTGCGACTTTCGGACCTGCTGGAGGCCGAGCCATGAAAGGGCTTTCCATTTTGGCCTATTTCCCGTAGCGATGCGCGCCTCAAAAACTGCCTCAGATTTTGATTCCAGGCTCTCTAGGCTGCGATTTGCGTCTTTTGCGCTTTTTGACGGTGATGTCAACATGACGTCAGCGGTGGGTCCCAATACGGCGGTGACGTGGCAGGGTGACGTCAGCAGGGTGATGTCAGCAGTATGGTCGGGTGGCGTGGCGGTACGGTGGAGGAGATGACGTGGTAGTACGGTGGCAGCTACGTGGCAAGGATATAGTGGTAAGAGGCCGACGTAGGGTGATGACGTCAGCATGACGTATTGCTGATGCAGGAGGGGGGAAGGCGGTTTCAGGCGCACCACTTTTGTGTGCCGGCAGTTTCGGAGGAGGGGGCTCCGCCATAGCCGAGAGGGTGACGCGTGGCGGGAGTACGACGGGAAAACTGCCCATCTCCCAGGCGTTAACCCTCGGCACGTCGGGGCACAAAAAGGCCCGCCCACCGTAGATCTGGGGTGCGCCAGATCTGAAAGTCGGTGGCATTGATAACAAGGTGGAGGGTTAGGGACGGGGCCCGCTCTATTTTTATTTTTTTTTTTTATACGGCGGGTGGGGGGGGGTTAAACATTAGAAATGTGGGTTTATGGGTATGCGCAGGCAGCGTTTAAATAAACGCTAAACAGGGGTTGGCTATTAATTTAACAGGGGTTAAATTAATCCCAAGCTCGGATGTGGAAGGGCTAATGCCAAGCCCCAGATGAACTCAACATTCCCTGGACTTAGGAAATATGGTTATAGTGCCAAAGGGAGGGGTTATTTAATATTTTTTGGGGATTTCATATAATTTTTAGTAGTAAATTGGGATGGGGAAATGATATAGGGAGCTAGATAATAGAGTTAGGGGTCAATACGAAAATGAGGTGAAGTGTAGGGGGGGAGGCTAAGTTTGTGAGCCTAAACTTTGGACATTGAAAGTGAATAGATTGTGGAGACATGATTTTACACAAGAAATGTGGCTTCCTTTCACAGAAGAAAGTCAAATCTTGACTTGGTGCTATTACAAAAGTAAAGTTATAACAGGACTGGTTGGACAGATCCCAAGGTACTCAAGGGGATGTTTGTGAGTGATTTGGGGAATGAGAAGAAAGGGGAGTTAGACATGCCTCGCTTGAGCTCCTCCAAAGGGGAACTGCCTTGCCCTATAATCTGAATAGATATAACACTTGAAAAGATGAAATGGATTACATAGCATGATTCTGCAACCACAAAACTACTTACCCAGCCTACTTACCTATCATTTTTTCTTCTTTTTTGAATGGTGCACTTGGACTTGCAGACCCTGATTATCCTTTTTTTTTTTTTTTTGTCCTTCTATCTAAATCTACACTTATTTCTTCCAAGGGCCCATATTAAGCGGTTGGGCTCCTTTGTTTCTCTACCTATCTGCAAATCTGCCAAGATTAAACTGTTTGGACAGATAATGATTCTCTATATTCTAAAACAAGGAATTGAAACCTAGGGAAGCCAAGATTAGGCTGTTTGGACTTCCCTTACCAAAAATTCTTCAAAAATGGTTAATTTATGAAAGTTGGAATACATTAGTGGCATTTAGACTGGCACACTTTCATGACCTCTTCTTTGGCCTCTTTTTAGGAAATATGGAGCATTGCAGCATGCAAAGAATGACATATTTGGCATGTAAAAATTTCAATCATGAAAGATGAACACCTGTTGCAACAGGAGGCTAACAGTGGCTCCACTTGGGGATGGCTTTTCCTTGTGAAAAGCCAAGAACAGTAGGTCAGACTACCTTGATCTTCTATTGTTGCTGTGGACTAAAAAATTTCCTTGTGCTAGCTGCTAAAAATGTGAAACTCTGAAATAGGAGCAGCCATCTCCTTCATTTAAATATTGTGAAATACATAGCACTGCCTTCTTTCTTCTGCGTGCTTGATATTATATACCATGTTGCTTGAGTATTGCCTTTGAAATAGAACCAAAACATGGATCAAAACTGATGTATCTCCCTTAGCTTTTGGTCTAGAAACAGTTGCTGATGTGAAACTAAACAATGCTCCTCTCTTATTTATACTGTTTGACTGAAGACTGCAAGTTGCAAACAGTTTCTTTTTACCATGAATTGCTGTGATATGACAGCGTTACTCTTGCTGTTTTGCTGAGATTAATGCAGAGACAGAGCTTTTTAGAAATGGAATACTTGCATTGGCTGTGTCTTAGCAAACTTTGCTGCTGCTCCTCTAACACTCAGACTGCTAAAAAAAAAAAAAAACAAAGTGCTGATATATACAAATATCAATGTACAAAGAGATATGTACAGAGCTGCATTGTACCCCTTAAAAGGGATCATGGTAATGTTTTAGCATTCGGCCATTAACAGGGCCTTCTTCAGCAGTGCTGCCCTCTACATTTTTGAGGAAATATGTGTTATTTCCCTGAACGATAGAAATAACAAATGGCCCTTTCCATAAAAAATCAAATTTTTCATGTTTGTCCTTGTCTTCTCTTCGTGAGTCCCACCTTAGAACTTTGTTTCCAATGTAGAAATCCTCAGCCTTAGCTCTTTTATCAAACATCTTTTTGAGTTTCTCTTACAAAATTTGAGCTCTGTTGTAAACTTTCTCTCTGGTTTGCTGAAGATGAATGGTCTAATTTATTCTTCTTTGAATATCATTTGGTTCTACTTGGATCTCTTGTAACATTTTCATGATAGGAGTGCCAAAGGAAGATGGAAATCTGGCCTCCATGCCATACACCAGCTCATAATGGCTCATCCTAATGGATTTCTTTGTTGAAAGTCTGTCTACCCATAGGGCATTTGTGAGCTTTTTATGCCAGTTCTTCTTGTTTTCTTTTAAGATCTTCTTGATGATATTAATCAGGCTCTTGTTAGATGAATCGGCCAAGCCATTACCTTGGGGGTAATAGGCTGTGGAGTGGCCCAAGGTAATGTGAAATTTATGGCAAAAACTAATCATCTTTTTGGATTTGAAAGCAGTGGCATTGTCAGTGATGATCTTCTCAGGGCAGCCAAATCTAGAAAGGATATTGCACTCAAGGAATTGGATAATAATGGAGTCATTGACCTGTCTGCATGGGATGGCTTCAATCCATTTAGTGAAATAGTCGGTGGCTGTGAAAATCCACTTGTGCTAGCCTATGGAAGAGGGGTGGATTTCTCCAATGAAGTCAAGACCCCATTGTTGAAAAGGTTTCTCGGTTGAGATGGGCTTAAGGGGCAAGGGTAACAGCTTTCTTTTGCCCTGAAATATTTGGCATTTATGACATGAGATAGAAAACTTCTTTATATCTGCAAATAAAGAGGGCCAATAGAAACCAGCCCTTAAAACTTTATCAGCAGTGGACTTCCAATGTAGATGTCCTCCACAGTCTCCTGCATGGAATTCTTTCATGACATTGTTAGTTTCGTTCATGGTTAAACAATTAAGCAATATACCTTCATGATTTTTCCAAAATAATGCACCATCTATGACACAAAACTTTGAAGCCTTCATTTTTAAAAATATTTTCTTGGTTCTGGAAAATCCTGGGGGAGCAAACAGGTTTAACAATACAAAGCATATATCAGCATACCATGGGGATTGCAAAAAGGTTTCACTGATCTGTGGAGTCGCCAGCTCCTGTTCATTGTCCAGTTGGTTGATGTCTAAGGCTTGAAAGTTTGTTTCAGACATCAGTTTGGCTAAACCTTGTCCCTTTATCAGCTTGGTTGGTTTAATTTCTATGTCATACTCAAGGATATTAGCAATCCACTTGCCTCTTTTGCCCTCTAACCCCTCTTGGGTTAATATGTCTTTTACATAAGCATTTGGGACATAGACAATCACATGTGAATATAAAATGTAAACTCGGAAATCTTTGATTGCTTTAACAAGGGAATAGGCCTGCTTCTCCATGATTTGGTATTTCGAAGGGGCATCTCTTAAGGCTCGGCTGAAAAATGCAATTGGCTTTTCAGCTCCCTGATCATCCTTTTGCAAAAGGACAACAGTTATGGTGTGCTCAGAGGCAAATGAAAATATGATGAAATCTTTGTCAAATTGTGGACTGGTAAGGACAGGGGCTTGGGTTAAGGCAGTTTTGATACTCTCAAAGGCTTGCTTGGTCTCAAGAGACCATTTTACCTTAGCATCCTTTTTTAACATGTTGCTTAACAGTCTTATTAGCTCGGCTAGATTTGGAATAAATCTCCTTAGGAGGTTGATTTTTCGAAGGAAGGCTTGCAACTCTTTTATGTTTCTTGGATATGGGATTTGGAGGATGGATTGGATCCTTTCCGGATCTATTCTAATACCGTCTTTTGAGATGATATGGCCAAGGAGTTTGCCTTCTTCAAGGCCAAAGAGGGACTTCTTGGGGTTCAAGGAAATGCCATATTTCCTACATGTCATGAATATTTTCCTTAGGTGTTTGAGGTGCTCTTGATCATATTTGGTGAAAGGGTTTAAGTCATCAAGGTAGACGACTAGGAAATCATGTATTTCCTTGGCAAATGCAATATCCATTGCCCTTTGAAAGGTAGCACCAACGTTTTTAAGTCCGAAAGGCATCTTCATAAACTTAAATGTTCCCCACGATGTGGTAAAGGCTGTCTTGTCTTGGTCATCCGGGTGAACCATTATTTGATTGAAGCCTAAAAAGCCATCTAGCAAAGATATTCTAGATGACCCCACTACTCTTTGTAGAATGTGGTCCATTTTTGGCAAGGGGTAGTGGTCTTTTAGGGAGACTTGGTTTAAATTTCTTAGGTCTACACATAGCCTAATCTCACCTGTCTTTTTCCTTGTGGGAACAAGATTGGATACCCATTCAGAGAATCTAACGGGTGCTACGATACCTGCTTCAAACATCCTATTCACTTCCTTTTCAATCAAAGGAAAGTGTACGGGATTGATTCTTCTAAGTTTCTGTTTGAAGGGCTTTTGGTTTGATTTTAAAGGAATGGTGTGTTGGATCACTGAGGTGTCATAGGACTTTACGTCCTAATTACTCCAAGCAAATACATATTGAAATTATTTGAACAAATCAACATATTTGGGTTTTTGATCGGGTGGTAAAGATTGAGATAGTTTGATCATTTTGGCCTTGTCTGCTGTCCCAATGTTGTGTTCTTCTATAGCAGTGTTTAGGGGCTGTATTTTTGGCTTTTTGGGAACATCATTGGCATCAAACATATCTTCTAATGGAGTGAGGCCAGCAGGGAGAAAGTTATCTTTTAGATCAATGATCAGGGCCTCTGTTTCTGCTATTTCCTCCAAATGCATCTGTTTCAGCTCTTCTATGTTTGCATTGTCAAAAATAGTTGGGTTCAGCATTTGTTTGGCTGTTACAGCGGTTACAGCCTGCTGATTTTCATTTGTTTGCTGTTGTTCATCCGTCATAGCATCCATGTCAATGTTAATATTTGAAAACTCATGCTCAAGAGTGAGGAAGTTGTTAATCTGGGCATCACTTTCAAACACTTGCCAATCTTTAACATTATTTGGGATAGCAGGCCTATGTTTTATCTCAGCAGTAAAATGGTGATTTGGCTCAAAGGGAAGCTTGCATGTACTAGCAAAAGTGGCTAGGTTGTGTGCATGAATGTTATGATCTCTTGAAATCTTGGCAAGCTTGGATTCAGTGAATGCATTGAGTATATTAGTAGCAGCAGTCCTATAGGCCCTCATTCTATTGTCATTGGTAACAAAATTGCCTTTCATTTGTTGTATGATTAAATCAGAGTCACCTAGAATAGACACTTTTGCAGCTCCTAGAGCTTTGAGCAGTTTAAGGCCTAAAAGGAGAGCCTCATACTCTGCCATGTTATTGGTGCATTTGAAATTTAGTCTGTAGGCATGACCTTCTGCATGATTGTTATGTGTATTGTGAATCCAAACACCTGCCCCTACTCCTAACTTGTTAATAGAGCCATCAAACTCTAAATACCATGTGATTTCTTGCTTGTGGTTAGTATCAAGAGTTTCAGTCACTTTAGGATTGGGCAGTTTTGAAATTTCTATTTGGGGAGGTTTTTCTTGTATGCTGGTTGCCTTGATTGTTTTGACAGTTTCATCAGTATGGGCAACCATTTCTTCATCGGTGTGTGTGTTCAGTTCTAAAGCCAAGGGCTTGTCATTAGTGAGAGTATTTGTTTCATCATTAAATAGAATAAAAGAATACATATCAGAATGGATTGAGTGAATAGGAAGATTTTGGGGCTTGTCCTCACTAGTTGCCACATACTTCATCAGTGTTTCTCTATATAGTCTCTTTGGTTGCCCAAAGACAGATATAGTGGCATAAGAGAGGTCTAATTGGAGGGATCCTTGGAGTTTTCCCCCCCAAGATCTTGATAATAGCATGCCATACTTTGGTGGAATGTCAACAACCACCACATCCATGACGATTGTCTTGTTGGGATATTAGACTAAGGAGACACACAAGTCTTAAATGAGGCCTAAACACTTGACTTGACTTGAGTAAAAGGAGAATAGATCTTTGTAGGGTCTTGTAACATCAAGGTTTAGTTTTTCCATTACAGCTTTGGGCATAAGGTTGTGTGAGGTACCTGAGTCAAACATAGCATTGTGCAAGGCTTTTTCATATATGTGCAAACTGACATAAAAAGGTAGAACAGATCCATATGTTGATTTTCCATTAACTTCTGGACCAAAAAGCAGTTCAGGCTGATCATCAAGAACATTCACATCATCCTTAACCTTTGGCATTTGAAGTGATCTTTGAATTTGTTGCCTATAGACATCATGTTTGGCAAGTTCAGATAAGGGGATGGATATCTTCAGTTCACCTATTTCTGCCTCTAATTCAAATGATTTTTCAGATTGGGTTTTAGTATTTTGAGAGGCAGGCTTCTCTTTTTCTATTGGAGTATCAGCAGTTCGGTCTTGTTTATCAGTGTTAAGGGAAGTAATTTCTTGCGGTTTTTCAGTTTTAGGAGGGCTTTTTGGAACGCCGTTCAAATTCTCTTTCGAGGAACAAGGTGGCAAACGCTGATCATTAGAGGACTGCATGTCCGTGACATCCTCTATGGTGACATCCTTTGGATTAGGGACTGTTTTACCAGCAGTTTCTATGAGGGCAACCTTTTCTTTAATCTTCTTCGGCTGCTTGGTATCATTTGGTTTAACCTTTTCAGGCACATGTATGGTTGTCCTCAGCTTATATTGTTTTTGGACCTCATACACAACTATATCATAGCCTTGTTTAAAATCAAAATATTCACCAGATTTAGTTTGAAATCGATTAAAGTCATGCTCGTCTTGGTCTTGTTGAGTTAGGAAAATTTGTTCCTCAGCCTTCAAATCCACCAAGTTCATGTGAGTATCTTCCGTCTGTTCACTAGATGTAGATGCTTCAGCATAATTTTCATGAAAAGGATGCCTTACATCATGGTCTGGGCTAGACCTACCAGCATTTGTATTCTGAATTTTGCGGAAATTTGGGTTCCTTATGGTATTAGGTTGTTGTCCTTCCCATGATGATTTCCTCTCAACACTCTCTACTCTGTCTCCCAGCCTGTGCATGCCACTGATAATAGCATCCAGCTTTTGATCTAAGACTGAGGGTTCCTCTTTAAAGGTGGTTCTTTTCTCAGTTCTAGCTCTGTTTCTTTTGGCAATTAGATTTGCCTCTACAATAACAGTGACATTTTGCATGTCTACAAGGGTTTGAGGGGCTCTTTCCCTTAACTGATAAGCCATGTCAGTGTCAAAACCATCAGGGAATTTATACAAAGCAAGATCAGGTGGATGTCTTAGGTTCTGTGGTATTGCATTATAAACATTATTAAATATTGCACAATAGTCCAAGACAGATTCTTGAGGGCCTCTTTTGATGGTGTCATATTAAGATAATATGTGCAAGGGGTCTTTCTTTTTCTCCCATATGTTGATAAATGACTGGTATAAGGCTTATGGGTCTGCTATGGAATTGGCTGTGAGTGCTCTACACCAAGTTCTAACATCACCTGTCAAACTTTGGACGAAAATCTTCATTCTCACGCTATCGTCATCTATCTCATAGTTCTCAAAATAGTCTTGCATCCTCTTTGTATGCTGAAGGGTTGTGCAAGAACCAGTTCCATCAAAATATGTGATTTTAGTTTGATAATCCTGAGGCATAGCCCCTGGATTAGTAGGTAATTGGAGGGGTGCATATCTATTAGCCATGTTTACGGGGATAAGTGGAACAATAGGAACAGCTAGAACAACTGTAACCACATCGGTTATGGGAGTATGTGCAGTAAATGGAAGTGTGGAAGGAGTGCTTTGAGAGGTAGATGATGAACAAGGGGAAGTGGGGGTTGAACGAAATAAAACCTTGACAAGAGTTGGAACACAGCTTGGATGAACTGTTTCAGGGCTAAAGTCAACAAAATCTTCTCTTTACTCTAGCTTCGTGAGGTTCCTTGGGATTAAATTGGGATTTTCACAAATAGCTGGGGGGTTTGGGTCTGGATTTGACCTTGTATACTGCGAATTCCTTTTGGGAGCTAGATTCTGAACTTGTTTTGGTATTTTCTGTGAATGTTTTTTAGAATTAGCAAGGAACTGATCAAATTTTGGAATAGCTATCTATAACTTAAAGCTAGCATGAGGATTGACTGAAGCAGCATTTGTTTACTCCTGTAAATGGAGAGCAAGAACAATTTCCAAGGTTTCCTGGCTGACATTCAGGCTTCATCTGTAGTTTTAAGGAATATGCAACAATTGGAAAATTCATTGTTTCCCCAATGGAGCTTTCCAACTTGATTTGTGAGATTTAACTGAGGATGGTCCCCAGCAGAGTCGCCATTATGTTATCACTCAGGTTGTCCTTAAAGCTCCTTAAAGGATACGGCCGAGATAACCACAAACCAATCTTTGGACTGCAGGTCCTAGCCTACCAGCAGTCAGAGAGGGCTCTCTCTTTAGGATTTAGCTTTGTTGATGATGATTTTGGGCTAGTTATTGAGTACAAGGGGTTATGTTTGAGTTTAGGTGGGAAGGATGATACTTTCAAGTAGAGAGGCAGGGATAGCATGAAAGTTTCAGAACCATTGGGCATGGAGTCAAGGAGTAGGACTGCTGGTGCATTTTCTTGGTCACAAGAGGGAATATGGAGCGAGTTAGATGCATATGAAACAATGATTCAAGCTTAAAAGGATGGAATGAAGGCTAAGGAATGAGAGGCAATTAAGAATCTCTCGTTCATCTTAGCAGAGGGAAGGTGAATGAGCTCTATCTAGGAGCAGTGAAGAATCCCTAGATAACTGTCAAACATGAGTGAATTAGGGGAAATATGAGCCACAGGGAATTAATATTCATTACTAATTCAGATGAAAACATAAAGAAAAAGCAAAAATTGAGCATAGGGGGCAATTAAACCAATTCTAAACTATTCATTCTTTCTGCTATTTTAGATGGTACTTCAATGGAAAAAAAAGGTAAGAAACACTTATTGAGTCATGTTGCAGCACAAGAATTCCACATTCAGTTCTTCAAAACATTAATACACAGCACACAGTCATTCCTCCAAGCTTTTCAGCAGTCTTTGATCAAGTAAAACATCAGGTATACAGAGCGAGTCTCTCTTGGAGCTATACAACCAAACAACACATTAAATAGTGAATTAGGGTGGTTTTATAGATAAAATATCTACAAAATCAGATCCCAGTCAGATCTGCTATAATAAGTGTCTTTAACCTAACACATGTCTGAAATAAATGCAGGAAAATATCCTCGAGCTGCGCTGTGTGCAGCTCTCTCAAAAACGAATTTAATGTGTTGTCTTTATGGCTCTGTGCTGACCACTTAGCCATAACTGTGCTTTGGGTTTTGATCCATGCTCCTGAGTGGTTCTGAAGTGCATTAACTGTGACGGGAGAGCCTTTATTAAAGCTCCACCGTTTTCTTTGACTTTGTTGGATGTCATTCAATGTTCACTTGCGTTGGGAATAAAAGTTTTTCATTAAAAACATTCGACTGATACTCTTTGTCGCTTCTTTGATATGCTTTGGCACTGAATGTGCACCTTTCTCACTTCTGATACTCTTTAAACTATTGCCTCGACCTTTCATGGCTGCTGTTCGGCCCTCTGTTGCATTAAAAATTGTCTTTGCATCTTTCCTGAACCTCCGCGAAGAAATTTATGTCATTTTGTGACTTTCGGGCCTGCTGGAGGCCGAGCCATGAAAGGGCTTTCCATTTTGGCCGATTTCCCATAGCGATGCGTGATTAGCGCTAGGCACTAATCGCGCATCAAAAAGTGCCTCAGATTTTGATTCCGGGCTCTCTAGGCTGCGATTTGCGTCTTTCGCGCTCTTTGACGGTGATGTCAGCATGACGTTAGCGGCGGGTCCCAGTACGATGGTGACGTGGCAGGGTGACGTCAGCAGTACGGCCGGGTGACGTGGCGGTACAGTGGAGGAGATGACGTGGTAGTACGGTGGTAGCTACTTGGCAAGGATACAGTGGTAGAAGGCCGACACAGGGTGATGATGTCAGCATGACGTATTGCTGACGCAGGAGGGGGAAGGCGGTTTCAGGCGCACCGCTTTTATGCGCAGGCGGTTTCGGAGGAGGGGGCTCCACCACAGCTGAGAGGGTGACGCGTGGCGGGAGTACCACAGGAAAACCTCCCATCTCCTGAGCGTTAACCCTCGGCACATCGAGGCACAAAAAGGCCCGCCCATCGTAGATCTCGGGCGCGCCAGATCTGACGGTCGACAACATTGATAACGCGGCGGAGGGTTAGGGACGGGGTCCGCTCTGTTTTTATTTGTTTTTTTTATACGGCGGGGGGGGTTAAACATTAGAAATGTGGGTTTATGGGTATGCGCAGGCAGCGTTTAAATAAACGCTAAACAGGGGTTGGCTATTAATTTAACAGGGGTTAAATTAATCCTAGGCTCGGACGCGGAAGGGCTAATGCCAAGCCCCAGATGAACTCAGCATTCCCCGGACTTAGGAAATATGGCTATAGTGCCAAAGGGAGGGGTTATTTAATATTTTTTGGGGATTTCATATAATTTTTAGTAGTAAATGGGGATGGGGAAATGATATAGGGAGCTAGATAATAGAGTTAGGGGTCAATACGAAAATGAGGTGAAGTGTAGGGGGGAGGCTAAGTTTGTGAGCCTAAACTTTGGACATTGAAAGTGAATGGACTGTGGAGACATGATTTTACACAAGAAATGTGGCTTCCTTTCACAGAAGAAAGTCAAAGCTTGACTTGGTGCTGTTACAAAAATAAAGTTATAACAGGACTGGTTGGGCAGATCCCAAGGTCCTCAAGGGGATGTTACTGAGTGATTTGGGGAATGAGAAGAAAGGGGAGTTAGACATGCCTCACTTGAGCTCCTCCAAAGGGGAACTGCCTTGCCCTGTAATCTAAATAGATATAACACTTGAAAAGATGAAATGGATTACACAGCATGATTCTGCAACCACAAAACTACTTACCCAGCCTACTTACCTAGCATTTTTTCTTCTTTTTTGCATGGGTGCAACTGGACTTGCAGACCCTGATTATCCTTTTTTTTTTTGTCCTTCTATCTAAATCTACACTTATTTCTTCCAAGGGCTCAGATTAAGTGGTTGGGCTCCTTTGTTTCTCTACCTATCTGAAAATCTGCCAAGATTAAACTGCTTGGACAGATAATGATTCTCTATATTCTAAAACAAGAAATTGAAACCTAGGGAAGCCAAGATTAGGCTGTTTGGACTTCCCTTACCAAAAAATTCTTCAAAAATGGTTAATTTATGAAAATTGGAATACAGTAGTGGCATTTAGACTGGCACACTTTCATGACCTCTTCTTTGGCCTCTTTTTAGGAAATATGGAGCATTGCAACATGCAAAGTATGACATATTTGGCATGTAAAAATGTCAATCATGAAAGATGAACACCTGTTGCAACAGGAGGCTAACAGTGGCTCCACTTGGGGATGGATTTTCCTTGTGAAAAGCCAAGAACAGTAGGTCAGACTGCCTTGATCTTCTATTGTTGCTATGGACTAAAAAATTTCCTTGTGCTGGCTGCTAAAAATGTGAAACTCTGAAATAGGAGCAACCATCTCCTTCATTTAAATATTGTGAAATACATAGCATTGTCTGCTTTCTTCTGCATGCTTGATATTATATACGATGTTGCTTGAGTATTGCCTTTGAAATAGAACCAAAGCATGGATCAAAACTGATGTATCTCCCTTAGCTTTTGGTCTAGAAACAGTTGCTGATGTGAAACTAAACAATGCTCCTCTCTTATTTATACTGTTTGACTGAAGACTGCAAGTTGCAAAAAGTTTCTTTTTACCATGAATTGCTGTGATATGAAAGCGTTAATCTTGTTGTTTTTCTAAGATTAATGCAGAGACAGAGCTTTTTAGAAATGGAATACTTGCATTGGCTGTGTCTTAGCAAACTTTGTTGCTGCTCCTCTAACACTCAGACTGCTAAAAAAATAAAATAAAACAAAGCGCTGATATATACAAATATCAATGTACAAAGAGATATGTACAGAGCTGCATTGTACCCCTTAAAAGGGATCATGGTAATGTTTTAGCATTCGGCCATTAATAGGGCCTTCTTCAGCAGTGCTGCCCTCTACATTTTTGAGGAAATATGTGTTATTTCCCTAGACAGCAGAAATAACAAATGGCTCTTTCCATAAAAAATCAAAATTTTCATGTTTTCCCTTGTCTTCTCTCCGTGAGTCCTACCTTAGATGTTTCCAATGTAGAAATCCTCAGCCTTAGCTCTTTTATCAAACATCTTTTTGAGTTTCTCTTGCAAAATTTGAGCTCTGTTGTAAACTTGCTCTCTGGTTTGCTGAAGATGAATGGTCTGATTTATTCTTCTTTGAATATCATTTGGTTCTGCTTGGATCTCTTGTAACATTTTCATGATCGGAGTGCCCAAGGAAGATGGAAATCTGGCATCCATGCCATACACCAACTCATAAAGGCTCATCCCAATGGATTTCTTTGTTGAAAGTCTGTCTGCCCATAGGGCATTTGTGAGCTTTTTGTGCCAGTTCTTCTTGTTTTCTTCTAAGATCTTCTTGATAATATTAATCAGGCTCTTGTTAGATGACTGGGCCAAGCCATTACCTTTGGGGTAATAGGCTGTGGAGTGGCCCAAGGTAATGTGAAAATTATGGCAAAAACTGATCATCTTTTTGGATTTGAAAGCGGCGGCGTTGTCAGTGATGATCTTCTCAGGGCAGCCAAATATAGAAAGGACATTGCACTCAAGGAATTGGATAATAATTGAGTCATTGACCTGTCTGCATGGGATGGCTTCAATCCATTTAGTGAAACAGTCGGTGGCTGTGAAAATCCACTTGTGCTGGCCTGAGGAAGAGGGGTGGATTTCTCCAGTGAAGTCAAGACCCCATTGTTGAAAAGGTTTCTCGGTTGAGATGGGCTTAAGGGGCAAGGGTAACAGCTTTCTTTTGCCCTCAAAGATTTGGCATTTATGACATGAGATAGAAAACTTCTTTATATCTGCAAATAAAGAGGGCCAATAGAAACCAGTCCTTAAAATTTTATCTGCAGTGGACTTCCAATATAGATGTCCTCCACAGTCCCCTACATGGAATTCTTTCATGACATTGTTAGTTTCATTCATGATTAAATAACTAAGAAATATACCTTCATGATTTTTCCAAAATAATGCACCATCTATGACACAAAACTTTGAAGCCTTCATTTTTAAAAACCTTTTCTTGGTTCTGGACAATCCTGGGGGAGCAAACAAGTTTAACAATACAAAGCATATATCAGCATACAATGGGGATTGCAAAAAGGTTTCATTGATCTGTGGAGTCGCCAGCTCTTGTTCATTGTCCAGTTGGTTGATGTCTAAGGCTTGAAAGTTTGTTTCGGACATCAGTTTGGCTAAACCTTGTCCCTTTATCAGCTTGGTTGGTTTAATTTCTATGTCATACTCAAGGATATTAGCAATCCACTTGCCTCTTTTTCCCTCTAACCCCTCTTGGGTTAATATGTCTTTTACAACAGCATTTGGGACATAGGCAATCACATCTGAATATAAAATGTAAACTCAAAAATCTTTGATTGCTTTAACAAGGGCATAGGCCTGCTTCTCCATGATTTGGTATTTCGAAGGGGCATATCTTAAGGCTCAGTTGAAAAATGCAATTGGCTTTTCAGCTCCCTGATCATCCTTTTGCAAAAGGACAATAGCTATGCTGTGCTCAGATGCAAATGAAAATATGATGAAATCTTTGTCAAATTGTGGACTGGTGAGGACAGGGGCTTGGGTTAAGGTAGTTTTGATACTCTCAAAGGCTTGCTTGGTCTCAAGAGACCATTTTACCTTAGCATCCTTTTTTAACATGTTGCTTAACAGTCTTAGTAGCTCGGCTAGATTTGGAATAAATCTCCTTAGGAAGTTGATTTTTCCAAGGAAGGCTTGCAACTCTTTTATGTTTCTTGGATATGGGATTTGGAGGATGGCTTGGATCCTTTCCGGATCTATTCTAATACCGTATTTTGAGATGATATGGCCAAGGAGTTTGCCTTCTTCAAGGCCAAAGAGGGACTTCTTGGGGTTCAAGGAAATGCCATATTTCCTACATGTCTTGAATATTTGCCCTAGGTGTTTGAGGTGCTCTTGACAGATTTGGAGAAAGGGGTTAAGTCATCAAGGTAGACAACTAGTTAATCATGTATTTCCTTGGCAAATGCAATATCCATTTCCATTTGAAAGGTAGCACCAGCGTTTTTAAGTCCGAAAGGCATCTTCACATACTTAAATGTTCCCCACGGTGTGGTAAAGGCTGTCTTGTCTTGGTCATCTGGGTGAACCAGTATTTGATTGAAACCTGAAAAGCCATCTAGCAAAGATATTCTAGATGACCCCACTACTCTTTGTAGAATGTGGTCCATTTTTGGCAAGGGGTAGTGGTCTTTTAGGGAGACTTGGTTTAAATTTCTTAGGTCTACACATAGCCTAATCTCACCTGTCTTTTTCCTTGTGGGAACAAGATTGGATACCCATTCAGAGAATCTGATGGGTGCTATGATACCTGCTTCAAACATCCTTTTCACTTCCTTTTCAATCAAAGGAAGGAGTACGGGATTGATTCTTCTAAGTTTCTGTTTGAAGGGCTTTTGGTTTGGTTTTAAAGGAATGGTGTGTTGGATCACTGAGGTGTCATAGGACTTCAAGTCCTCATAACTCCAAGCAAATACATCTTGGAATTCTTTGAACAAATCAACATATTTGGGTTTTTGATCGGGTGGTAAAGATTGAGATAGTTTGATCATTTTGGCGTTGTATGCTGTCCCAATGTTGTGTTCTTCTATAGTAGTGTTTAGGGGCTATATTTTTGGCTTTTTGGGAACATCATTTGCATCAAACATATCTTCTAATGGAGTGAGGCCAGCAGGGAGAAAGTTATCTTTTAGATCAACGATCAGGGCCTCTGTTTCTGCTATTTCCTCCAAATGCATCTGTTTCAGCTCTTCTATGTTTGCATTGTCAAAAACAGTTGGGTTCAACATTTGTTTGGCTATTACAGCGGTTACAGCCTGCTGATTTTCATTTGTTTGCTGTTGTTCATCCGTCATAGCATCCATGTCAATGTCAATATTTGAAAACTCATGCTCAAGAGTGAGGAAGTTGTTAATCTGGGAATCACTTTCAAACACTTGCTAATCTTTAACATTATTTGGGATAGCAGGCCTATGTTTTATCTCAGCAGTAAAATGGTGATTTGGCTCAAAGGGAAGCTTGCATGTACTAGCAAAAGTGGCTAGGCTGTGTGCATGAATGTTATGATCTCTTGAAATCTTGGCAAGATTGGATTCAGTGAATGCATTGAGTATATTAGTAGCAGCAGTCCTATAGGCCCGCATTCTATTGTCATTGGTAACAAAATTGCCTTTCATTTGTTGTATGATTAAATCATAGTCACCTAGAATAGACACTTTTGCAGCTCCTAGAGCTTTGACCAGTTTAAGGCCTAAAAGGAGAGCCTCATACTCTGCCATGTTATTGGTGCATTTGAAATTTAGTCTGTAGGCATGACCTTCTACATGATTGTTATGTGTATTGTGAATCCAGACACCTGCCCCTACTCCTAACTTGTTAACAGAGCCATCAAGCTCTAAATACCATGTGATTTCTTGCTTGTGGTTAGTATCAAGAGTTTCAGTCACTTTAGGATTGGGCAGTTTTGAAATTTTTGTTTGGGGAAGTTTTTCTTGTATGCTGGTTGCCTTGATTGTTTTGATAGTTTCATCAGTATGGGCAACCATTTCTTCATCGGTGTGTGTGTTCAGTTCTAAAGCCAAGGGCTTGTCATTAGTGAGAGTATTTGTTTCATCATTAAATAGAATAAAATAATCCATATCAGAATGGATTGAGTGAATAGGAAAATTTTGGGGCTTGTCCTCACTAGTTACCACATACTTCATCAGTGTTTCTCTATATAGTCTCTTTGGTTGCCCAAAGACAGATATAGTGGCATAAGAGAGGTCTAATTGGAGGGATCCTTGGAGTTTTGCCCCCCAAGATCTTGATAATAGCATGCCATACTTTGGTGGAATGTCAGCAACCACCACATCCATGAGGATTGTCTTGTTGGGATATTGGACTAAGGAGACACACAAGTCTTTAATGAGGCCTAAACACTTGAATTGACTTGAGTCAAAGGAGAATAGATCTTTGTAGGGTCTTGTAACATCAAGGTTTAGTTTTTCCATTACAGCTTTGGGCATAAGGTTGTGTGAGGCACCTGAGTCAAACATAGCATTGTGCAAGACTTTGTCATGTATGTGCAAACTGACATAAAAAGGTAGAACATATCCATATGTTGATTTTCCATTAACTTCTGGACCGAACAGCAGTTTAGGCTGATCATCAAGAACATTCACATCATCCTTAACCTCTGGCATTTGAAGTGATCTTTGAATTTGTTGCCTATACACATCATGTTTGGCAAGTTCAGATAAGGGGATGGATATCTTCAGTTTACCTATTTCTGCCTCTAAGTCAAATGATTTTTCAGATTGGGTTTTAGTATTTTGAGAGGCAGGCTTCTCTTTTTCTATTGGAGTATCAGCAGTTTAGTCTTGTTTATCAGTGTTAAGGGAAGTAATTGCTTGCGGTTTTTCAGTTTTAGGAGGGATTTTTGGAACGCTATTCAAATTCTCTTTCGAGGAAGAAGGTGGCAAAGGTTGATCATTAGAGGACTGCATGTCTGTGACATCCTCTATGGTGACATCCTTTGGATTAGGGACTGTTTTACTAGCGGTTTCTATGAGGGCAACCTTTTCTTTAATCTTCTTCGGCTGCTTGGTATCATTTGGTTTAACCTTTTCAGGCACATCTATGGTTCTTGTCCTCAGCTTATATTTTTTGTGGACCTCATACACAGCAGTATCATAGCCTTGTTTAAAAGCAAAAGATTCACCAGATTTAATTTGAAATCGATTACAGTCATTCTCATCTTGGTCTTGTTGAGTTAGGAAAAAATTTTCCTCAGCCTTCAAATCGACCAAGTTCATGTGAGTATCTTCCATCTGTTCACTAGATGTAGATGCTTCAGTGTAATTTTCATGGAAAGGAGGCCTTACATCATGGTCTGGGCTAGACCTACCAGCATTTGTATTCTGAGTTTTGCAGAAATTTGGGTTCCTTATGGTATTAGGTTGTTGTCCTTCCCATGATGATTTCCTCTCAACACTCTCTACTCTGTCTCCCAGCCTGTGCATGCCACTGATAATAGCATCCAGCTTTTGATCTAAGGTTGAGGGTTCCTCTTTAAAGGTGGTTCTTTTCTCAGTTCTAGATCTGTTTATTTTGGAAATTAGATTTTCCTCTACGCTAACAACGACATTTTTCATGTCTGCAAGGGTTTGAGGGGCTCTTTCCCTTAACTGATAAGCCATGTCAGTGTCAAAACCATCAGGGAATTTATACAAAGCAAGATCAGGTGGAGGTCTTAGGTTCTATGGTATTGCATTATAAACATTTTTAAATCTTTCACAATAGTCCAAGACAGATTCTTGAGGGCCTCCTTTGATGGTGTCATATAAAGATAATATGTGCAAGGGGTCTTTCTTTTTCTCCCATCTGTTGATAAATGATTGGTATAAGGCTTCTGGGTCTGCTATGGAATTGGCTGTGAGTGCTCTAAAACAAGTTCTAACATCACTTGTCAAACTTTGGACGAAAATCTTCATTCTCACGCTATCGTCATCTATCTCATAGTTCTCAAAATAGTCTTGCATGTTCTTTGTATGCTGAAGGGCTGTGCAAGAACCAGTTCCATCAAAATATGTGATTTTAGTTTGATAATCCTGAGGCATAGCACCTGGATTAGCAGGTAATTGCAGGGGTGCATATCTATTAGCCATGTTTATGGTGATAAGTGGAACAATAGGATCAGCTGGAACAACTGTAACAACAGTGGTTATGGGAGTATGTGTAGTAAATGGAGGTGTGGAAGGAGTGCTTTGACAGGTAGATGATGAACAAGGGGAAGTGGGGGTTGAACGAAATAAAATCTTGACAGGAGTTGGAACACAGCTTGGCTGAACTGTTTCAGGGCTAAAGTCAACAAAATCTTCTCTTTGCTCTAGCTTCCTGAGGTTCCTTGCAATTAAATTGGGATTTTCACAAATCGCTGGGGGGTTTGGGTTTGTATTTGACCTTGTATACCGCAAATTCCTTTTGGGAGCCAGATTCTGAACTTGTTTTGGTATTTTCTGTGAATGCTTTTTAGAATTAGCAAGGAACTGATCATTTGGAATAGCTATCTATAACTTAAAACTAGCATGAGGATTTACTGAAGCAGCATTTGTTTACTCCTGTAAATGCAAAGCAAGAACCGTTTCCAAGGCTTCCTGGCTGACATTCAGGCTTCATCTGTAGTTTTAAGGAATATGCAACAATTGGAAAATTCATTGTTTCCTCCAGTGGAGCTTTCCAACTTGATTTGTGAGACTTAACTGAGGACGGTCCCCAGCGGAGTCGCCATTATGTTATCACTCAGGTTGTCCTTAAAGCTCCTTAAAGGATACAGCCGAGGTAACCACAAACCAATCTTTGGACTGCAGGTTATAGCCTACTAGCAGTCAGAGAGGGCTCTCTCTTTAGGATTTAGCTTTGTTGATGATGATTTTAGGCTAGTTATTGAGTACAAGGGGTTATGTTTGAGTTAAGGTGGGAAGGATGATGCTTTCAAGTACAGAGGCAGGAATAGCATGAAATTTTTAGAACCATTGGGTGTGGAGTCAAGGAGTAGGACTGCTGGTGCGTTTTCTTGGTCACAAGAGGGAATATGGAGCGAGCTAGCTGCATATGAAACAATGATTCAAGCTTAAAAGGATGGAATGAGGGCTAAGGAATGAGAGGCAATTAAGAATCTCTCGTTCAGCTTAACAGAGGGAAGGTGAATGAGCTCTATCTAGGAGCAGTGAAGAATCCCTAGATAACTGTCAAACATGAGTGAATTAGGGGAAATATGAGCCACAGGGAATTCATATTCATTACTAATTCAGATGAAAACATAAAGAAAAAGCAGAAATTGAGCATAGGGGGAAATGAAACCAATTCTAAACTATTCATTCTTTCTGCTATTTTAGATGGTACTTGAATTGAAAACAAAGGTAAGAAACACTTATTGAGTCATGTTGCAGCACAAGAATTCCACATTCAGTTCTTCAAAACATTAATACACAGCACACAGTCATTCCTCCAAGCTTTTCAACAGTCTTTGATCAAGTAAAACATCAGGTATACAGAGCGAGTCTCTCTTGGAGATATACAACCAACCAACCCTTTAAACAGTGAATTAGGGTGGTTTTATAGATAAAATATCTACAAAATCAGATCCCAGTCAGATCTGCTGTAATAAGTGTCTTTAACCTAACACATGTCTGAAATAAATGCGGGAAAATATCCTCGAGCTGCACTGGGTGCAGCTGTCTCAAAAACGAATTTAATGTGTTGTCTTTATGGCTCTGTGCTGACCACTTAGCCATAACTGTGCTTTGGGTTTTGATCCATGCTCCTGAGTGGTTCTGAAGTCCATTAACTGTGATGGGAGAGCCTCGATTAAAGCTCCACCGTTTTCTTTGACTTTATTGGAGGTCATTCAATGTTCACCTGCGTTGGGAATAAAAGCTTTTCATTAAAAACATTTGACTGATACTCTTTGCCGCTTCCTTGATATGCTTTGGCACTGAATGTGCGCCTTTCTCACTTCTGATACTCTTTAAACTATTGCCTCGACCTTTCATGGCTACTGTTCGGCCCTCTGTTGCATTAAAAACTGTCTTTGCCCCTTTCCTGAATCTCTGCGAAGAAATTTATGTCATTTTGCGACTTTCGGGCCTGCTGGAGGCCGAGCCATGAAAGGGCTTTCCATTTTGGCCTATTTCCCGTAGCGATGCGCACTAATCGCGCATCAAAAACTGCCTCAGATTTTGATTCCAGGCTCTCTAGGCTGCGATTTGCGCCTTTTGCGCTTTTTGACGGTGACATCAGCATGACGTCAGCGGTGGGTCCCAGTACGGCGGTGACATGGCAGGGTGACGTCAACAGTATGGCCGGGTGACGTGGCAGTACGGTGGAGGAGATGACGTGGTAGTACGGTGGCAGCTACGTGGCAAGGACACGGTGGCAGGAGGCCGACGCAGGGTGATGATGTCAGCATGACGTATTGCTGACGCAGGAGGGGGGAAGGCGGTTTCAGGTGCACCGCTTTTGTGCGCAGGCGGTTTCGGAGGAGGGGGCTCCGCCATAGCCGAGAGGGTGACGTGTGGCGGGATTACGACGAGAAAACTGCCCATCTCTCGGGCGTTAACCCTCGGCACGTCGGGGCACAAAAAGGCCCGCCCACTGTAGATCTCGGGCATGCCAAATCTGACGGTCGACGGCATTGATAACGTGGAGGAGGGTTAGGGACGGGGCCCGCTTTATTTTTATTTGTTCTTTTTTATACGGTGGGGGGGGGGGTTAAACATTAGAAATGTGGGTTTATGGGTATGTGTAGGCAGCGTTTAAATAAACGCTAAATAGGGGTTGGCTATTAATTTAACAGGGGTTAAATTAATCCCAGGCTCGGACGCGGAAGGGCTAATGCCAAGCCCCAGATGAACTCAGCATTCCCCGGACTTAGGAAATATGGCTATAGTGCCACAGGGAGGGGTTATTTAATATTTTTTGGGGATTTCCTATAATTTTTAGTAGTAAATGGGGATGGGGAAATGATATAGGGAGCTAGATAATAGAGTTAGGGGTCAATACGAAAATGAGGTGAAGTGTGGGGGGAGGCTAAGTTTGTGAGCCTAAAATTTGGACATTGAAAGTGAATGGACTGTGGAGACATGATTTTACACAAGAAATGTGGCTTCCTTTCACAGAAGAAAGTCAAAGCTTGACTTGGTGTTGTTACAAAAATAAAGTTATAACAGGACTGGTTGGGCAGATCCCAAGGTCCTCAAGGGGATGTTAGTGAGTGATTTGGGGAATGAGAAGAAAGGGGAGTTAGACATGCCTCGCTTGAGCTCCTCCAAAGGGGAACTGCCTTGCCCTGTAATCTGAATAGATATAACACTTGAAAAGATGAAATGGATTACACAACATGATTCTGCAACCACAAAACTACTTACCCAGCCTACTTACCTAGCATTTTTTCTTCTTTTTTGCATGGGTACACTTGGACTTGCAGACCCTGATTATCCTTTTTTTTTTTTCCTTCTATCTAAATCTACACTTATTTCTTCCAATGGCCCAGATTAAGCGGTTGGACTCCTTTGTTTCTCTACCTATCTGCAAATCTGCCAGGATTAAACTGTTTGGACAGATAATGATTCTCTATATTCTAAAACAAGAAATTGAAACCCGCGGAAGCCAAGATTAGGCTGTTTGGACTTCCCTTACCAAAACATTCTTCAAAAATGGTTAATTTATCAAAATTGGAATACAGTAGTGGCATTTAGACTGGCACACTTTCATGACCTCTTCTTTGGCCTCTTTTTAGGAAATATGGAGCATTGCAACATGCAAAGTATGACATATTTGGCATGTAAAAATGTCAATCATGAAAGATGAACACCTGTTGCAACAGGAGGCTAACACAATCATTAAAATCAAACAAAATCCTCAGACCTAATATACCTAGCCTAAAATCAACATTTATTTTCAGTCACCTCAAGCCCTAGTTTCCATATTTTAATTGAGATTGACAAGGAGAGAGCCCTCTCTTGACCTGGTAGGGCTAGCTACCAGGTTAAGCGTGGTTTGACGTTACCCTAGACCTGCCTTTCTTAAGCTTGAGTTAGATTTAGGCACTAACAGATCAAAAAGTACTTGTTTGCTCTATCCCTAGTAGCTAGGATTTTCATCGTTAATTTGAATGGAAAGAATTCTTATCATATTAGTTGCATTTTAGTAATTGCAAACATACATCACGTGGTGAACCTTGAAAGGAAAATTCTAAAGAAGTTCAACTTAAAATTTATCTGAATTTATCTAATGGAGAATTTTCACCTAACGAAAAACAGTTAGAGGTCTAAGCTAGAGATGTGTTCCGACGTCGTAAAGCAAAGTAGCTGTCGCTAACTTGTTTGCAATACATCCTGAGTGTGATACCTCATTCCACATACGTGAGTATATCATAGCTCGTCCACATACCTTGGGTATATAGGGCAGTGTTACAGTACGTAAAGTATATGGGAATGCTCTCACTGTGCGGTTTTGCATTAGACAATGCTTATACGAACTAAGCCTCCACGTACTTTCCGGTATATATGGGAGGACAACTCTAGGTTGTTATCCATCCTTAGGTAAAGAAGTCAGCTGCCTTGTACACTGTGATAAACCGAACACAACATTCGAGGAGATTTCCTACCCGTACTTCTTGGTTTGCCAGGAGGTATTCTGCAGTTCACAGTTGCTTGGTAAACCTTTTTCCTAGATTATCCCTCTTTTGTTTTGTTATGGTACTTTGATTAAAATAAATTTAATTGACCATGGATAACATCCTCCACGCTCACTCCTTAGTTGATCTTAGGTTGAAACATATGGCGACAAATCTAGATTCCACCATCAAGGAATTCCTTTTGATGGGAATCCTAGTCCTTTTCCTCCTTTCGGAAATATTGGTGCTCCTTATATGGCTACATTTTCCCTTCCAGGATTTACCATTGGCTTGCTAGTATGGTTGTTTTCAACCTCCTTGGTTCAAAATGTCATGATTTCTCTGCAATCGAGTACACCTCCAACTGGAAAAAATCAACCTCCAGTTGATCCTAAAGTTGACCCTTTGCCTTCTTCCTCGTTTGTTTCTTCCTCCCCTTCTTCCTCTTCACCTAGTGAAAGTATTGGTACTAGTAACCAGGTGGCTAAGAAGAAGAAGAAAGGGAAGAATAAGAAGAAGAAGAAGAAAATTCAGCAAAGGGGCAACCAAGAAACCATTGCTTTGAATGCAACATCTGATGAGAAATCATCCATCAAGCCTCACAAAGTTCGATATCCATGCAAACTTTGTGCAGGAGACCATCTTCTTCGAAATTGTCCTGATATTCCTTAGATCTTAGAAGAATGGTCTTCTCGTTCACATCATCCTGTGTCATCAACTTCTCGAGATCATGCTGGTGACACACCATCAACTAGTGATAGTAAAGTTCATGGAGAGAAGGGAAAATTCAAGTTTCCTTGTAGGTTATGTGAAGGGAATCACCCCATTCACCTTTGTCCCTATTTGGATGAAGCCAAAAGAGTGTTGGATAACCATCCTGCTTCACCGCAGTGACTTCCATCTAGTTATAGGAAACTCTCCCTAAATCCTTCACTATTTGATGAATCGACTGACCAAAATCAACCGTCGGTCAAACCCACTCTCTCTGAAAGTGAATCCTATGAGTCTATACCCGACCCAAATCAACAGGGCGAGGTAACAGTTGACCCGATTTCACCTTCAACAAATCGTACCATTCCTGAAGAAAGTGAATATGATACCACTCAAGTTGTTTTTGTTTCTTCAGATTCTAATGAGCTTGGGGGCAATCCACATGTTCCATCAAGATAGGAGGAAAATCCTCCCGCTCTCGTAACTCAAGGGGTTAATTCTCTTGTTTCAATGGTACCCCCTCCGAGTAGTCTAGTCACTTCCTTTGATTGGAATCAACTGGCGGGATTATGTCTTCCTTCTTATGTGCCTTTCCAGATCATAGTACAAGTTTGTAATATGATTGTATCTGGGACCATTATAGATGAAGGTGCATTAGTGAGTATCCTTTCCTCAATTGCTTGGCAAGCACTCGGTTCGCTGCCACTTGTGCCAGTGACCCAGAATCTGTTGGGTTTTAACAGAGGAACCAGTCAGCCCTTAGGGATCCTCCCTTAGTTACCTATTACTTTTTGAGGAAAAATCATTTATCTGAACGTGATGGTAGTCCCAAGCCCATTAGATTACAATTTACTTCTGGGGTGCGATTATGTTTATGGCGTGGGAGCTATTGTTTCAACACTCTTTTGAGTGATTTGTTTCCCGCATGAAGGAAAAATTGTCACCATTGACCAACTTTCATTTCTCGGTCCAAATATGGCTCCTAGTCAACCATCTTCCCTAAATAGTTCCTGGTCTCATGTGAACCCTGTTAAAAAATCAAACAAAGAGTATGAGGATACTTCCTGGTCTTGTGTTAACCTCGTTAGAAAATGAAACAAGGAATATGAGCATAGTTCCTTGTCTTGTGTCAAGCTCGTTAAAAAATGAAACAAGGAAACTGAGGAGAGTTCCTTTTCTTGTGTCATGCTCATTAAAAAATGAAACAAGGTCCCCTGGAGCAAAGTTCCAAGTCGAGCCTTTGATTACATCTCGTAAAATCCCAGTCAAGTCTTTCACTTGATCTCGTAAAAGAACCTTGATTTCATCCACCTGATAGCCACGAGTAGTCTACTTAGGTGAATGTAATGAAGCTTGGGGGGCATGCAACTAATGTTAAAGTTAAGTTTTCCTATAGGTTATGTGAAGGGAAGCACCCCATTCACCTTTGTCCCTATTTGGACGAAGCCAAAAAGGTGTTGGATAACCGTCATGCTTCAGCACAGTGATGTGCATCTGGTTACAGAAGACTCTCCCTTTCATCATGCTGGGGACATGTAAACCAATCTCAAGCATAGTTTTTCATTTCAATCTTGTGTAAAAATGAAACTGAATTCAAGCATAGTTTTTCGTTTTAAGCTTGTATAAAAGTGAAACTAAATTCAAGCATAGTTTTTTCGTTTCAATTTTGTCTAAACATGAAATTGAATCCAAGTATAGTTCCCTATGGTTCAAGCTTGTCTAAAAATGAACCCATTTCCATTTTAACCCTCGTGATTGCCATTCTATCAGCCTCTTTCGTCAGATGAGCCTTGGTTGTTTTCATCCCATCACCATCATCCCTTTGGTTGATCATACGTTTTCACTTGGTTGTTTTACCATTTTTGAGGAACAGCTGCAATGAGTGGTCTTATTAGCCAGCCGCTTCACATAAATCAACATGTTTTGTGAAGTTCCCACATCACCAGAACCAGTTACTACCTTAGACACCACTCGTTCCTCCAAATGGAGTCCTCTTTAAGCTCTTTTCAGACTCTCTAAATATGAAAAGATTGTCGAGCGCTTGTCTATTCCAGCTCGTTAAAAGACTGGAAATGATATCTCTCTCTTGTATTATTTTATGCTTTTTTGGACTTGAGAGATTATTTTATGAAAAAGAACTTATGGAGTTTCCTTTTTGTCCCTTTTAAAACTCTATAAACGTGAAAAGGACTGAGTTGTCTTTGTCGTTAAACTCGTTAAAAACATCTAATAGCGACAAGCTTGTCCATGTAGACAAGGCGGAGTTTCACCTTCGCTAGACTTGTTAAAGCATCAAATAGCGATGGATTTGCCCGAAGGGTGAAATTATAAAACAAGCATATGTTATCCTCCTCAAGCTTGATAAAAATTAAAGTGGTAGTGGTCAGCAATGACTTGGGAAAATGGAAAAAGACTAGAAAACTTTATGGTAGCAAGTCACTCTTGAACATGACACTTTCACTTCATCTCTGTGACTATTTGGGTTGGGTTATCTCCTTGATGGTTATCACATCGTTCGTCTATCATACCATCCATTACTTGGTTTTGGGTCAATGCTTCCAATTCATTTAGTGTCACTGATATGTTCAAGAGAAGTCATTCAATTCAAACTTTATCTTTTGCAATACCATAAACCTTCATTTTCATGACCGCCATTCATGAACCTTGTGTTGTCAGTCGATTCTCATCTCCAAAGTCATTTATCTCGTTTCATGTCGTAGATGTGGGATACATCAAGGCCCTCCTGCGACGAGTCGCTTCTTGTCGACATCAGCACATCATCCAAGAAGTTGACTCAGAAACACCCCTTCAGTACCTTGAAGCTTGCATATATCAATGGTAGGTTTTTCGCTTTTGGCGATAGGTTGACATCAATGGCCTTTGACCGAAAGATTTTGTATAGTGTTCGACATCAAATCATTTATTCACACCATGCAAAATGTACTGTAGTACCTTGAGGGTCATTATCATTATCGGTGATTCCTCTCGCATCTGTTAACGACTTACATCATTCGCTGGTAATCAGACGATGTCTTTCCATGTTCGAATTCAGAACATCTATTCACATGGTTAGACTTGTACTTGAAAAATAGATTGAACAAGATTGAAGACCCCAGATCTAGTTCCATCCATCCAGGCTGTGATAAATTTCAGGAGTACTAAATCAAATGTATAATCGTTGTTGGGCCTCAAAATAGTCCCTATTTTCACTCCATTATTCACCAATATTTTCACATTTTACCTTCATGTCACCTCCATTCCACCTCCATATCATTACATTTACCTCATTATTGGGTTCTAACAATACTTTTCCAAAGTTTATTAATTCTTAACATTTCTAAGTGAATTTATGGCTAAAACTTAGAAAATAATATGCTTAAACTGATACCTAACAATTAGCATGAGTTTGTTGACATGTGTAGGCACAAAGGAATCTTCCAGGGCATCTTTATGTGGCCTTGAATGATCAAATTCGAATTTGATAAGATAAGCTTCATGGAGAAGATCATGGACCTCATGGAGGAGATCATGGAGGATAGGGTTATGTGTCATCATTGGTTGAGAAATATGTGGGTCAAAGGAGAGAATAGTGGGTCTACATTTATGAGGTTGTTATCATAGTTTTTGTATAAATAGGAGTACCTCCTCCATTCCAAAAGGAGGACTCTTAGAGCATTGTATCCAATTGATGATGGAATAGAATAAGGCTTCATTTTTCATATATTTCCATTATATAGTTTTAGATATAAATTGTGTGAATGTAGGATATGAATTTATGTAGTTTTAGATATAAGTTTTCTTAATGTAGTATATGGAATAATTTGTCTTGTTCTTAGGAGAATTGAGCTCACTCTAAAAGGATGAGAGAAACATTTTATTTCATATTAGATCTTATTTCATTTACTTGTTTAGATGTTTGAGGATTTGTTTGTGATTGATGAATGAGTTTTAAATTAGAATCTAATCAGTATATGAGAGGACAACTAAGGGTCTAACTTAGGCTCTCTCTCTCTCTATTTGATTTGTATGATAATTGGAATTCATTCTTTTGCTTTTATGTTTCAAGTATCATATGAGGAGATACCAAGAGTCTAAGTTAGGCTCTCTCTCCAATGATTTATATGGTAATTGAAATTCATTCTTTTTATGTTTCAAGTCATTTCATTTCTTATGCTCATGAATGACTCTTAGTTTAGTTTGGATTAGTACATGAGAGGACAATCAAGAGACTAAGTTAGTCTCTCTCTCTACTTGAATCTAAACAATAACTAAGTTCATTCTCTTGTCTTTATTTCAAGTTTCTGGTTTTAGGAATGATTTCTCTATGATACTGTAGGGAAGGACAACCAGGACCTCCTTGGTTAGGAGCCTCTTCCCTTGCATATTATATTGAATCGTAAATAATTTAGTTAGACATAGGTTAGTTGCCTACTCCTGCATATATTGTGCTGGCATCATCACAAGCTTACGAGTTTCCCTGGTCGATAATTTATGCAGCAATTTAAGTCCAATAAATTGCCCAACAATCGCCTTACATTCATGGTCAACCATTCATGGGTTTATATCTGTAGATGACTATATTTGTACATGTAATGAAAGTTTATAAGCTAAGCATGGGTATGCCTTCCCTCAGCTAGTTCATGAAAAAAATAAAATTATCATGATATATGTATTGTAATTGATGCAGGTCACCTTCCGTTTCAAACCTCCTCTCCTCGTGATAAAGCATTTCACTCGACATATTTATTTACGACTTCATGGTTTAGGGGGAAACTGTTACATATCCATTTGGGCACATCAACCCCAGCTTATAGATCGATGCTATTAGGGCTCATCAACCCCTAGTGCAGTTGTTAGATGCCCTAAAGAAGTTAGTCATCAGAATGCCTCACTTCCCAAGAAGTTCCATCACTGAAAACATCCAAAAACTACCTATAAGAAGATCTACATATGTAGGCCTTCATTAGGGTGCGCTGCAATGCAAACCTTACACCGACAAGGTGCTATGCAGCACACTTGGTCCCTCTTTGGCCTGCGTTGGGCGAATTTGAGCGAACTTCCATGAGGGTTTGAAGATTCCTTATCCATTAGAAGCCCCTAGAAGTCTCTCAATGCCACCTACACCTTTGAGTTCGCATTTGGATGAAGAAGGGAATGAGGAAACATCAATCCCCTATCCCTTCTTCCATGGAACTGATTTCTAAATTTAGAAAGGCATTCATTATCACCATTGATTGTATAACCTCCTTCACTCACCTATAGAAAGATCACTCATCTAAGAGATCAGGAGCTGGAAATTATAGAGAGATGTTGTTGGTATGCGTTTTGAACTAACTGCAAGTATTGTAATAGTGTTGAAATGTCTTGCTTGTCATGAGGTGAAGAGGATGGGATTGAATTGGAAGAGTGTCACTGGGTCGAGCACATATGGGTTGTAATTCTTCCTCTTATCAATAAAGTCTTCAAAACGTTTTCCTTATGCTTGTGTTATATGTTGATGCTTTCATATGTATATCATGTTCTCGATTCCATGTTATTTATAAGCAATAGATCATTATCATTTTCTTTGATGGGTTCTTGTTTCTGTCTGTGTGCAGGTACTTCTCAAGTGATTTAAGTATGGGAAGGAGCAACAGAATCGGTCAAGGGAGATAAGGAACAAGCGGAAGCTACAAGTAGGTTCTCTATTCTCTTATTTTATCTATTGTTTATAGGAAAGGTAGAGATTACTTTGTCTGTTGTTTCTAGACCTGCTACTAAGTCTAGAGGGTTAGGCGTTTGTCCAAGAACACTAAATTTTCCCAAAACAACGATGGATAATAAAAGAAGTTAGGTTTGGGAGCTTTGAGATTAGTTCCTGGAGAAAACCCCTCGGTCATTTTGTGTAGAAATCAACCTAGGGCATATGGAATAGAGTCGTGGAGGCTCTTGGGAGGTGCCAGGCTAAGCACCTGGACCTATCCCTTGGTTCACTCACATAGAAACATAACCATTGGTGCGACGCCAATAGAATGTGGGGCCATCCTCAGAACCCATAATATCATAACTTGTTTGGAATTGAAATTAATAAAAAATCTAGAACTTGGGAGCTTTAGCCTTTGGGATGATGGGTGGTTCGCTCACATAGAGGGGTGACCCGTGACTCAAACCCATTAATAAAATAAAAGGGCCCCCCGATAGGGCTTAACTCGGTGGTCACGGAGACCTAGTCTTATGATGAAGAAGAAAGAAAAGGAGTGAGTGAAAGGATACTAAGATTAGAATAGTGGAATTGTCAGTTTTGGTGGTGAAGTTTGGAAGTTAGGCCAAATTAACTGTAGATAAAAGTAGCAGGTGGACTGCTAAATGTTGTACAAATCCAGAATTGAAGAAAATAACTGTTGGACTCATGTCTTGAGTCTAGAACTACAAATCAAGGCTAAGAACTTGATGAAGAGAAGTCAGAGGACAAAATTGAAGAGAACAAAAGTAAAAAATGTCGATTAATGCAGAAATCAAAGAAGCCAAAATTGGGAAAATAAAAATTATAAAAGAAGGCTTAATCAAGCAAAATTGAGACACAATTTTTGAGATAGAGCTTCTAATGCACCAGGGTGTTGGTATGGTCTACTCAGTAATCAAATATTGTTGTAATTGTTTTTGAGTGGTGACTGAGATAAATTGTTTGTTAGAAAAGAAGAGAAGGTAGTCATTGATCCTAGTGTGAAAAAGGATGAAATATGGAACACTGAGTCTCTAAAGCAAGTTGTAGCTTGATGATTAGGGATTGATTCTCTCTAGTGGGTGCTAGAGAATGGTTTGGGTTGTAGTCCCATTTAATTGTAGTTGATAAACTAGGAATTTGTAGCTTCATGTTGGTTGTAGCCATAACATTGTGTTTGCAAGTTGTAGCTTTCCCTATTAATATAATGGAGAAGAAGTTTTTATGTAGTTAATTAATCCTTGAATGTTCCATTGATTTTTGAAGTAATTATTTCTTATTACTGAAAGTGCTTTTTACTATCTTATTGTGAAAATAAATTTCTAAATTGGTAAAAAATTTACAATACTGATTCACCTCGCACCCCCAATATTGTCCTGGTTTCCAATAGTTTCTAGCAATGCTCCTCATCATGACTTTTTTTCTCATAATGAGTACAAGATGAATTTGCTTCCATTTTCTTTGTTTTCATTGCCTTCTTTTCGTACTTGCATTGTTCATAGTTTCCCTTTTTTCAAGGTGAATGGATTTCACACTAGCTAAGTCAAGAGTAGTGAGTTCAAATAACAACAAAGAATGTCTGAGATAATCATGTAAAGAACCAATATACTTCATGAGAGTATCAGGTGTATCTAAAATAATTCCCAATGTTAAAGCTTGTTTCCTAAATTCTTTTGTGAAAATTTTCACATATTGTCCTTTGACTTGTTTCAAATGTTTCCATTACTTCATGGTTTTTTGCCAATATGCTGATGGCTAAAATTTCCCTTTTAAAGAAGAAAAAAATTCAGACCAGGAAGAGATGATTTTACCCACGTGGTTATTTCCTTTATCAAGTTTCCTCTCCCACCATATGAGAGCGGTGGCTCTCAGTAAAAGAGATAATAATTGGACCTTGTCATCATATTTTTTAATTTATTGAATTTGAAAATACACTTCAATCTATTTGATCCAATTATTTAGCTTTTCTACATTGGAATCTCTATTAGACACATGCAAATCAAACTTTACATCTAGATTAAAAAAGGATTTTATGATCTTTTCTACTTTTAGAATGGTGAGAAGATGAAGAAAAGTGGAGCATTCACTAGAAGATGGAGATGGGAGTTCAGGAGGTTCTCTTCCTTCTCCTTTATTTATCGAATCATGAACTTTTGTTGGTTATTTATTTTTCTCATTCTTTACCATTTTCTTCTCATAATCAAGAAACAATTTGTCAACTATATTGGACATGGTGTAAAAAGATTTGCGAAAAGCTTGCTCTTCCTTATCATGATTGTCATGATCTACCATTTTCCTTCTTCGTGTTGCACGCCCCACTTCTAGATCAAAGGAATTAAGTTTACCTTCACCCTTTTGGATTTTTTCCTTAGTTATCATACACTTGCAGTTCACATCAACAAAAGACCCACTACCATACCAAGCTTGATCCAGATCATTTTACTTCAAGGATGTATTCAGAATTGCATATAAAAGAGCATGATAACCATAAATGCATGCACTTCAAAGAAGAGGAAAAACATAGGGAACCTTAAAAACAAGAGCACAGATAACTTGATAATGAAGCCCACTGAAAGTGGGATACATCTTCGAGACCTCCTCAAAGTGGGGAGGACTGTTTCATTAATCTCAGTGGAATCAAAATGCATACATGGAAAAAATTACACCTTATACATCCAATTACGTTGATGGCCTAAAAATTCACTACTTCGATGAAGAAACAAACTGTATGGTTGAATTCTTCAAGAAAAGTCATAAAACATGAGTATAAACATGATCATGTTATGTCTCGGTCAAATCTTCGGCTCTAGGGAATCTAAAGATTCCGTTTAAGATTCATTACAAGAATATTCTAGGAAGATTCCTATAAAATATTCCCTGTAGATTCTCTCAAAAAGCGCACCCACCCATGCGCAGTTCCAACTCTTAGTTCATCTAAAACATGTCCTCAGTAATCTCACACTACACCATGTGGCCTCCTCCTCTCCTTCGATGTTGAATTGGTATTTAAATCAAATTTAGTGGCTGAATTTTCAAATGAGATCCACTTGGTGCAATAGTGGTGGTATCTTTGCGGGGTCATTGGCCTCCCACATCTTGTGGATTTTACCCCCCGATAGACCTATTTTCGCATATATGTTTTTATGTAAAAAACATAATGTGTGGTTGGTTTTTTTTGACACTATTGTATATACAGGCATCGGTTTTAGCATTTCCAATAGAACAGTCGACGACTGCACCAGTTGGGTTCAACTCCCATCCGCATCACATATAACTTGTTGTTGATCATTATATAATATACGCTATGTGTTGTAATTGGTGGGGTTTGATTGACCGCCATCTCGTTTGTATTTTTTTATTTTTTTTCTTATTTGAATTATTTCTAGCTAAAATGGTCCTTGTGATTTTAGGGGTTAATAGACAAATTAAATAGGTGGAAATTTTATCCTTTATGTTTTCTATGCAGTGTCAAAATACAGCTTGGATAGTAGAAAATATAGCTGCTAATTGGGCAATAGGTGGCACATTTTGACTGGTTTGTACAGCTAAATCAGTTGGTAACTATGCTACTAACGTCACCATCCACATGGGTGACATCATCCTCCATGTGTCATCCCCCGATTGGCCTATCTGATAACCATACTGCAACATCATCCTCCATGTGTCATCCCCCGATTGACCTATCTAATAAACATACTGCAACATCATCATGTTGGAATTAACATATGTACTGATGATGTCATCATCTATATTGTTGACATCAACAACAACGTGCTAGTTTGTGGGTCCTGTCTATTTTAGTTCTTTGTCAAAAACTTTAGTAGATCCTAACTTTCGCATTCAATGTCGGACTGAAGTGACACTCATACTATTTGATTCAAAATGATCAGTTCTTTAATTTTTCATAGGTTTGACTAAGTTTTTAGTACTTTAGAAATTTAGCCTTTTTGCATCCTCCTATATCCCCATATGCAATGCCAACCAAGTCAGTGACTTCCTTGTACAACTCAACCATAGATTGGGGTTGAAACAAATATTTCTTTTAGCTGAAATCATCCCATGCCATATTCCAAGCATGTATGTGGAATCTCATGGGATAAATCAAAACATAACCATCCAGGGCTTCCAGAGCCCAACCCACCTCAATCCTCAACCACAGTGATTTCACCTAAAGTGATCCAAAAATCACTAACACCAAACAAGCTTGGATGCATCTCACCTTATTCACAATACCTAGAGGAATTTCCCTATCTCCACCCTTGACCCTTGGGAATTTCCTGAGACCACCTCATCAGGATCCAAATTCTACTGGCCATCCAAAGCTTTAACAAGAAAAAGGCAACCACAACACCATGACTAGCTAGGAGATTTTTGACACCAACAAAATGTACTTCTTATGTAGGTTTATAAACACAACTCAATGCAATATTGAAAATTACAACGGCTAAAAACATGACAAACATACCAGTTATTGGAGCTTTATAGCACAACTCAATGTGCTATTTAAAATGACAACACATATATACTTATACACATTTACTTCAACCATAAAATAATAATATTGTTTAAGGAGAGTTATAAACATATATCGATACATTATTTACAATAATATACACATCTACACATATTCACATTCTCTTTTACCAATAAATAAAAGGATAAGATGCTTGCATTAGTGACAACGGAACCTAGAGGTTCACACCTCCACCCTCAAAAGTAGTAATAGGAATTCACGTCCTTCTCGGGAAGTCCAAAATACACTATTAAAATCAAACTCCACATCTGATGTCCGGTCCAGTGTTACAATCTTTGTGCTACTTGTTCTCTCAGTGAAGAGTTACCATCTCATTGTTCTAGGCAACACTCCCAATGTGCTTCTGATTCCATTTGAAAATGCTAATGACCAAAACAAAATTTATTCCATAGCCTTGTCTTCTCTTCTTTCTAGTCCCTCGAGCAATCCAGTAACCCCCTTTAGTGTAGTTACTCACCTTCTGAGTTCCTCGGCATCCCCTTCTCTACTTCCTAGTCCCCCAAGCAATACATCCCTTGGCAAGGTTTCCTTGCATCAGAAGGTCCAAAAAGCAAGGCATACCCTTGCCTCATAACCATCATAGTCATAGCTTGCTTCTGAAAATACAAGTGACTCACAATGTTCCTGTTCCCAAAGTACTTTACCAACATAATGTTGCATGTTCCAATTCCTTTTTCCACTGCTGCTAACTTTCTTGTGGCTAATTCCAACCACACTGTTAGGTAAATTAACTCAGGGGTAGAGTCAGAATTGACCAAGTTAAACAATGGTGGTTTTCGTCACATGGTATAGTGTACCCATTGGATTTTTCCCCATGTTATTGCACGTAATGTAGCCTATAAAATGCTAGGAAGACTTCATTGTAGGAAAGGCCAAGGAGGTGAGCGGTGAAGGCTCACTTTGTGGGATTGGCGATGTTTTTGAACAAGACTAATGAAATTTTATTGCATTGGGATTTTCCCATAAGTTTGGGTTTTCCCAAGATAAATTGTGTGCATATTTTAATATTTCATTGTTTTTGGTTAATTCTAGTAATTTTTCTCTCAGTAAATTTTATGTTTCTCTCATTAATTTCTTCATCTCGAATCAAAGCCAAATATTTTCTACAAAGGGACGTCTCTTTTTCCAAGTGTTTATTTCGTCTGATGAGAGAAATCAATGTTAATTTTTTTTCATATATTTAGATGAAAAGCCTTGTTGTGAAGTGTTGGAGAGGTGAAGGCCTATGCACAGTAGATAAGATATCCATAACATGAATGTAGTCTTTTATGTGGTTGAGTTCTAGATCAGGCAATAGATCAAGTGGAACACATGTTGTCTAAAGCATTGGTCAAGAGTGTATAGTTCCACTCGTATAGAAATCCAACAATTGTATAATTAAAGTGGAGAATCCATGAATGGTGGTTGGGAATGATCCTAAGGGAAAAGGGGTTTTCTTATGAAAAATGAATGCAGTGACATTCGATCAACAAACCATGGAATATTGGTTATGTATGTATAAACTTTTGGTGATGGAAGAAACTTAGGGTGTTCTTATCTCATAAACACAACCAACTCTGACTTGTTTTCGTTCTACTCTTGGACATTTCATGTGATAAATGACCATATTTCGTAGAATGGGCATGATATTGGTAAACCCATGGTGAGCTACCAAAATATTCTGATCTTGAGTTGGGGTAAACTTTGTGTTCAATGGGTTGTTGTGTTTTGAGGGAGGCACTAGAGGTGGAGCGAGAAAATACGTTGAGAAGAACTTAATGTGAAGTGAAATGGAATGGGAAATGCATTGGTCAACATGAGAGCCACTAGGCAGAATTTAGTATAGGTTTCAATTTGGATGTTTTCATGCAAGGAGAGTTGGCCAACACAAGCAAAACTCATGAAGTCATGTGCAGAATGTGACGAAGAAGAGGTGATGAGATGGGTACTGGAATGGAGTGAAAGTCTAAGACAAACAATGTTTCTACCTAGAAACATCAAATCTAAAGCTATAAAAGGTCATGAGTGGGTGATATCCATAAAGGATAGTTCATCAATGGTGGAAAATCTAATATAGCTCACAAATTTCAATATTTGGACTTATGGATGTTAGTTTCTATGTAAATATTACATCTCTCTAAAGATGGCGAGTTATGGGAGGACAAGGATGATGTCAGAAATGAGGAGGACATTAGATATAAGGTTTAGCCCTTTGTTAAGATCGAGGAGATTGTAGTCACGATTGGAGTAGAGGAGGGGGATTTCCTCCTTCACATTAAGGAGAAATTGTATAGTAACAGGTATAGGGATAACAAAGCTTTCCATCAGATCTCGTTCTTTTAGCATGGTCACATTGTTGTGGTGGATGCAAGGGAGAATGTAAGCATTGGTGTTCTTATTTATGCATTAGTATTACTTGAGCAAGGCCACTGCATATGGAAGTTGTAGATGGAAGTCATGCATGTTTTTAGTTTCCAAAGAGAGCATGCTCATAGTTAAAAGTCTCACAAGCCTAATCACACAAAGTTTGGATGGAGAGAGGATGGATGTTGGATGATAAAAAATATAAAACAACCTTAAAAACATCATTATGATTCAGTCAATTTTTTCATGTAAATAGGCATATAGCTATAAGACTTCGTAAGGCATGCATACCCCTAGATAATCACTAGTAAAGTCTAAGTTAGACCTAGGTGATAAGGGGGATGTCAGATTAACACACACTCCTATTTAAACTATTATGGGGTTAAGGGCTAGAGTGAGCGGGGCTAGGCTGGCTCACTTGGCAAGGTTGGCTAGATTTAGTCAAGGAACCCCAAGTCAAGTTTAATCGGGGAATGTTAGGTAAAATTGACTAAAGGATAGAGTCAAAATTTACCAAGTTAAAAAATAGTGGTTTAGGGAACACAGTATAGTGTACCCATTTTATTTATACCCATGGTATTTCATGAAATGTAGCCTATAAAAAGGTGGAAAGACTTCAGTGTAAAAAATTCTAGGGAGTTGAGCGGTGAAGGTTCACTTTCTGGGGTCCGATAAGGTTTTGGCCAAGGCTAATGAAATTTCATTGGGTTGGGTTTGTCCCTGTAGTTGGGGTTTTCCCTAGATAAATTTGTGTGCATATTTTAGTATGTGATTATCGTTGGTTAATTTATGTTATTTTTCTCTCAGTAAATTTTATGCTTCTCCAGTTAATTTCTTCACACCCAAACCTAGGAATTTTCCATGCTTTCTTATAAAAAGTACATAGTTTTCATTAGAATCAAAAGGAATTGCAATAAATTCAAATCATACCTCACTGATAGCTTGTTAATAAGATGACACTACAAATCTGTTTAATCTTGTCATAACAAGTCAAATTAGCTCTTTGATCAAATCATTATGTGTAAACATATCACATCTAGTTAGTTCAAAACTCAACCATCATAAATCAGAATCCTAGATTATGTGAATAATTAAAAAATAAAATAAAATGTTGATACTTATCTTCCACATGGTTATTTTCTTCTACCTTTTTTCTTTATTCTTTCCGCACACACACCGAATTGGTTTCTAAACACAGTAAGCACCCAATTCCTTTTCTTCTCTTTCACCACATACACACACTAGATCGGTTGCCAAACTTGACAAGAACTTAGTGCCTTCTTGTCCAAGGAAAGAATGGAATCTAGATACTATACTGCCTCCTCCTAGAATATCATGAACAAGGGCATCTAGAGACTATATCAACTCTACCCTCAATATCAGCAACACAAGTATCCAGAGACTACACTGCCTCTATCCGCAGTATCAACGACACAATATTGGTCTCTTGCCAAACTATCCATATCTCCAACGACTACTATCTCAACCCACATCCTTCAGGGAACCTAATATGTTACAAGGATTTAGAGATCCTTCTGTAACCCACATCCTTTAGGGTTCTTGAGAACCAATCCCATCACAATATGTACACATAAAAATAGTGTACAACACAACACATACATGTACACATAGTACCCCATAAGATATACACATGTCGCAATACAACGACTACAAAATACACATGACATAGTACAACATGTATAGAATATAACATGTACATAACAGTAGCACTTGAAATCCAGAGACCACACTGTCTCTACTAGAAAATATTTCCTCTAGTGTCTTTCCCACACCTTATTCCATGCATCCATAACCGAAGTCCCAGTTTTGTGGATATTGCCACTATACATGCTTGTCCCAGCATGTCGAATATCACATTTCTTTCATTCCGCTGATGTATCCTTCAACATTTCCTGCCAAAACATTAACATAGGCATAGTTATAAGTAGATAATTTAAAACTCATATCCACATGATACTAACATCATAGATCTTTCATGGCTACTCTTCCCACTTTCTTCCTTATAAACCAAGAACTTTTTCATGCCATTCACATGCATAAAGTAGTCATTCTTACACAATAATGATCCATGACAACCTTTTCAGATAATGGAATTCATACATGCAGTCATATCTACACACACATACACACACACATTAGCATAATCATGATCACAATACAATTTATTAGTATTCGTAAGACCAAGGTTAAGATATCTTTCTTTATCTTTGCAACACATGCACAACATTGAGAACAATGGTTCCCATCATAGCCAAGGCATTTGATACCTCAAATCCATTACTGTACCTTTCTTGTTACATTTCTCATGATTGGTTTATCATTGTCCATTTATCCAAATGGACCCAACCAACCCAACTCGTTTTAATATTCTTGCCTTCAAATTCCCTTTATTCGTGCATCAGGCTTCATTCAGGTCTTACATTACTATTTGGGTTTCACTTCGCTCTTCTTGAGCTCCATTGGATTTCATCTTTCCCCAAAAAAATCCTAAGACCGTTAAAACATAAAATCCAAGAACAAGAAGGAAATATAAAGAAAACATATAAATCCAAGTGACAAGAAAACACCACAAACAAAGTGACATGAACATGCATGAGTCAGTCAAAATTGAAAATCAAGCACAAACAAATCTCAAAACAATGAAAGCACAAAGCTTTCAACAGATCCCTATCTCAATACCCATGAGCTCCCATTGTGTCAAAGTGTTCATGAGTTAAGGGTTAGCCCGGGCCTTCTTCAAGATCTATGTCAGTTTCTTTTCACGTGCAATTCCCTGCATCATACTGCCATAAACACGCGATTGTCATTGCATTAATAAATATAACAATATAAAAAATTCCTTACCATGTTTTACCCATCACATTGCCTTGGAACTGAGAACCTACACATATCATATATCAAGTGATTCTAATTACCTTGATGAATACAATTATCATGCCTGCATATGATCAATCATCTTTCATGTAGCTTCCTTGACCTAAGGTACTTCCATTGCACTTTATATTTCTCTATTTCTCGGTCTTGAATCATGAGATCCTTCTTTTGCAAGATGCATTAAGGCTCTACTTGAAATTATTCCTCTAGTCCCACCTTCCATATAGATGATGGATGCCTAATGATCTTCTAGCCTCATATCCACGATTTCATAAATCGAGGGAATGCTTTGAGCTACATCGTAATTTCCCTCGCCTCCTACGCACTTTAACTGAGGCCTGCCATGCATACACTGCACCACTCTAATATAAATGACAATGCTTCCTATGATGATCTCCACCATACGTTCAACAATGCAATGGTTCTCTGCGATTGTGTTTATTTTGTTATTCCATAGGTTGAGAAACTTGTCCTTTCTCAGCTGCATCTTGAGATACTCCTTGCTTCTCAAGCCATATTCCTTTAGTATTATAATTACCTTTCCATTCATGCCTAAACTCAAACTTTCTCTTGATTTTTCATTATAATTCTTCAGCTTCTTGATGCCTCTGACATGCTTGACATCTTCCGACCAGTAATCTACTTTTCCCTTGATACTGAAGGTGGCTATATTAGTTTTCATATTCTCTAAGTAATCTTGAAGTCTAAATAATTTCCTCAGCCCAAGCAGCCATGATTTTTCATCTTCTGACTTAGTCAACTCACCATCAAAAGTAGGAAGCTTGGCTTTCTTAAATTCCTCTAAAAAACATTGCTTCTCTCTCACCCTATAATAATGTTGACAGTGTGACAATGATGTCTCCTGGAAGCAGAAGTAGAATAAAATCCATGAGTTCTATCCCTCTTCACAGGTGTATCCAATGATTTTCCACTTCTCACTATATCATCTCTATCCTTCCTCCCAATGTCTCTTCAGGCTTGTACAAATATCGTATGATGTATACTCAACTATTCTTCTCTTCATCTCTGGTCTCCTATTATCTTGCAAACATGAAATTTTAGATAAACCAAATAGAAGACAATCAAAATCATACATCATTGTATCTCAGGGGAGGTTATTACATTTGTAGAAGCTAGTCCATCTTAGCAAAGTCAAACATATCTAGACTTAACTGTCATGAAAGAAACCACATTAACAATAATCAACATGAATATGACCACATTTCATATAACAACAAATTAACCATTATGCATGAATAATTGATGCATGTGCATATGTGTTACAGATTCATTTGGGCACATCAACCCCAACTTGCAGATTAGTACTATTAGGGCCCATCAAACCCTAATTCAGTTGTTACATGCCCTAAAGAAGTCAACCATCAGAATTCCTAGCTTCCCAAGAAGTTTCATGACTAAAATCATCCAAAAGCTGCCTCCAAGAAGATCAGCGCAGGCAGGCCTTCATTAGGGTGTGCTGCAGTGCAGTCCATACACTGATAGGGTGCTATGAAATGCACTTGAGCCCTCTTTGGCCTGCGTTGGGTGAATTTGAGTGAAATATGAATTGGGGTTTGGAATATTCTTATCCATAGGATGCCTCTAGAAGTTTCCTAAGGCTATCCACTCCTTTAGGCTCGAAATTGGATGAGGTAAGGAGTTAAGGAACATCAATCCCTTTATCCCTTCCTCCATGGAACTAGATTCTAAGTTTGGGAGGGCATTCATTATCACCATTTATGGCATAAATTACTTCATTCACCTATAAAAATACCACTCATCTAAGTGATCGGGGGCTGGAAATCAATGAATTATAGGGAGATGCTATTAGTATGAGACTTGAGTTGATTTCAATTTTTTTAATGATGTCAAAATGTCTTGCTTGTTATGAGGAGAGGATAGGATTGAACTAGAGGAGTGATGCTGAATCAAGCAAATTGGGTTGTAACACTTCCTTTTACTAATAAAGTGTTCAAAGATTTTTCCATATGATTGTATTGTCCATTGATGCTTTCATATGTGTACTATGTACTTGATTCCATACTATGTTTAATCAATAGATCATTAGCATATGCTTTGATCGGTTTTTGTCTTCTATCTGTGTGCAAGTACTCTTCAAGTGGATTAAGTATGGGGAGGAGCGACAGAATTGGTCAAGGGAGATAAGGAGTAAGCGAAAGCTACAGGTAGGCTTCTTTACCTCTTATTTAATCTATTGGTCATAGAAAAAGTAGAGAATGCTTTGCACTGTAGTTCTAAACTTAGCTACTAGTATAGGGATTTAAGCGTTTATCTGTAGACACTAAAACCTCCCAAAACAAATTGGTGACTCCGCTGGGGAGAGATCATCCATATTAGTAGCTTATCAGCCTCTTAAGACATTTCTTCATAATGTACTTGTGGTCGTTGATTGAATTTCAGTCTTCTTTTATTGAAAATTGAGCCAAAACTGTGCCAAATTTCCTTCAAAATGGCTTACTGTCACTAGCGCAGACCAATGAAGGACACAGTGCACTGAAATGCACTTCCCGCATAGATCCAGTGCACTAAAGTGCACTGTCTCTCACTGCATCTTGCACTAATCCCTTGAGGGTTAGTTTCCCATCTAGGAGCTGAAGTTTTTGCCAATTTCTCCTGTTTGAATGATTTGCTGAATGTCAATGATGTCTTGTCTCTGAAAATATTTTTTCATCTCCTTTTCTAGCCCTACTTAGACTAGGATTGATAAATTTTTCTTATGTATTTATTTTTTCATTTTCAATCTATAGTCGAAAGTTAGTTTTTTGGTTGATTTGTCTTTGTTGAAAGAAAGTGTCGTAAAATTGTCTTTTCCTTCGAAAATTGAATTGTCGTAAAGTCCTCATTCATGAAAGATCGATCGATTGATTTATGCATATGATTAGTCTTTTCGTTGAAAGTTTCGTAATTCCGCAATTTTTTTGAAAACAAAAGTGTCGTAAAGTCTTCCTTTCCTCGAAAAGAAATTGTCGCAAAATCGTCATTTTTATGAAAAGCGTTTATTCATCTATTGTGCATTAGTTTTCATTTTTGTTCATTCACATTAAGGGAGATTGAAAATAAATACATACATTTTTCATTGTTCATATTGTAGTTTGTGAATTCTTGAAAGGAATAGCTAGGGAAATTGCATTAGATGTGCTCTTTGCTCTTTGTAAAAAATTTGATTGCTCTATCCCTACTAGCTAAGGATTTTCATTGTTAAATTAAATGGAAAGAATTCTTATCATATTGGTTGCATTTTAGGAATTGCAAATATACATCACGTGGTGAACTTGGAAAGGAAAATTGTATAGAAGATCAACTTAAAATTTATCTGAATTTACCTAATGGAGCATTGTCACCTAATGAAGAACATTTAGAGGTCTAGGCTAGGGACGTGCTCCGGCGTTGTAAAACAAAGCAGTTGTCGCTAAGTTGTCTGTAATACATCCCAAGTGTGATACCTCATTCCACGTATGTGAGTATATCATAGCTCGTCCACGTACCTTCAGGTATATAGGGTGGTGTTAGAGTATGTAAATTATATGGGAATGCTCTCACTGTGTGGTTTTGCATTAGACAACGCTTATACGGATTGGGCCTCCATGTACTTTCGGGTATATATGGGAGGAAAAAAATAGGTTGCTATCCATCCTTAGGTAACCGAGTCAGCCTCCTTGTACACTGTGATACACCGAACATAACATTCAGGGATATTTCTTGCCCATACTTCTTGGTTCGCCAGGAGGTATTCTGCAGTTCACAGTTGCTTGGTAAACCTTTTACCTAGATTATCCCTCTTTTGTTTTGTTATGGTACTTTGATTAAAATAAAATTAATTGACTGCAGATAAAATCCTCCACGCTCACTCCTTATTTGATCTTAGGTTGAAACATATGGCGACAAATCTAGAGTCCATCGATCAAGGAGTTCCTTTTAATGGGAATCCTAGTCCTTTTCCTTCTTTCAGAAATATTGGTGCTCCTTATATGGCTACATTTTCCCTTAAGGGATTTACCATTGGCTTGCCAGTATGGTTGTTTTCAACCTCCTTGGTTCAAAATGTCATGATTTCTCCACAATTGAGTACACCTCCAACTGGAAAAAATCAACCTCCAGTTGATCCTAAAGTTGACCCTTTGCCTTCTTCCTCGGTTGTTTCTTCCTCCCCTTCTTCCTCTTTGCCTGGTGAAAGTATTGGTACTAGTAACCAGGTGGCTAAGAAGAAGAAGAAAGGGAAGAAGAAGAAGAAGAAGCAAATTTAGCAGAGGGGCAACCAAGCAACCATTGCTTTGAATGCAACATCTGATGAGAAACCATCCATCAAGCCTCACAAAGTTCGATATCCATGCAAACTTTGTGTGGGAGACCATCTTCTTCGAAATTGTCCTGATATTCCTCAGATCTTAGAAGAATGGTCTTCTCGTTCACATCATCCTATGTCATCAACTTCTGGAGATCATGCTGGTGACACACCATCAACTAGTGGTAGTAAATTTCATGGAAAGAAGGGAAAAGTTAAGTTTCCCTGTAGGTTATGTGAAGGGAATCACCCCATTCACCTTTGTCCCTATCTGGATGAAGCCAAAAAAGTGTTGGATAACCGTCCTGCTTCACCGCAGTGACTTCCATCTGGTTATATGAAACTCTCCCTAAATCCATCATTAGTTGATGAATCGACTGACCAAAATCAACCGTCGTTCAAACCCACTCTCTCTGAAAGTGAAGCATATGAATCCATACTCGACACAAAGCAATAGGTCGAGGTAATAGTTGGCCCGATTTCACCTTCAGCTAATTGTACCTTTCCTGAAGCAAGTGAATATGATACCACTTAAGTTCTTTTTTTTCTTCAGATTCTAATGAGCTTAGGGGTAGTCCTCCTGTTACATCAAGACAGGAGGAAAATCCTCCCATTCTAGTAACTCAAGGGGTTAATTCTCCTGTTTCTACGGTACCCCCTCCAAGTAGTCTGGTCACTTCCTTTGATTGGAATCAACTGGCTAGATTTCCTCTTCCTTCTTATGTGCCTTTCCAGCTCATAGTACAAGTTTGTAATATGATTGTATTGGGCACTATTATAGATCAAGGTGCATCTGTGAGTATCCTTTCCTCAACTGCTTGGCAAGCGCTCGGTTCACCGCCGCTTGTGCCAGTTACCCATAATCTGTTGGCTTTTAATAGAGGAACCAATCAACCATTAGGGATCCTCCCTCAGTTACCTATTACTTTGGGAGGAAAAATCATTTATCTAAACGTGATGGTAGTCCCAGGCCCTTTATATTACAATTTACTTCTTGGGAGCGACTACAATTATGACATGGGAGTTATTGTTTCAACACTCTTTTGAGTGATTTGTTTCCTGCATGAAGGCATAGTTGTCACCGTTGACTAGCTTTCATTTCCTGGTCCAAATATGGCTCCTAGTCAACCATATTCCCTAAATGGTCCTTTTCTACAATGGTATCATCCCTGCCACGGGTTAATTATGTGGCAACCCGTTCCATACCTATATCAACTGACGATCATTTCAGTGATGTTGTATGCCATGTACTGGGGGCATTAGAACCAGATCTCTCCTTCATGAACTCTTATGAGTTGTGATCCAAGGGTATGGGGATGGTTCCTGGTCTTGTGTCAACCTCGTTAAAAAATGAAACAAGGATATGAGTATGGTTCTTTTACTATGTCAACCTCGGTAAAAAAATGAAACAGTTCCCATGAGGATTGTTCCTTGTCTTGTGTCAACCTTGTTAAAAAATGAAACAAGGAATATGAGTATAGTTCCTTGTTTTGTGTCAACCTCGTTAAAAAATGAAACCAAGGAATACAAGGACAGTTCCTTGTCTTGTGTCAACCTCTTTAAAAAATGAAACAACTCATATGAGCATTGTTCCTTGTCTTGTGTCAAGCTCGTTAAAAAATGAAACAAGGAATTTGAGCATAGTTCCTCGTCTTGTGTCAAGCTCATTAAAAAATGAAACAAGGTCCCAAGTTCTATGTCGAGTCTTTGTTTAGATCTCGTAAAATCCCAGTTGAGTCTGTTCACTTGATCTCATAAATGAACCTTCATTCCATCCACTTGATAGCCATGAGTAGTCTACTTAGGTGAATGAAATGAAGCTTGGGGGGCATGCACCTAGTGGTAAAATTAAGTTTCCCTATAGGTTATGTGAAGGGAATCACCCCATTCACCTTTGTCCCTATCTGGATGAAGCCAAAAAGGTGTTGGATAATCGTCCTGCTTCATCGCAACAACTTCCATCTGGTTACAGGAGACTCTCCCTTTCATGATGCTGGGGGCATGTAAACCAATCTCAAGCATAGCTTTTCATTTTAAGCTTGTGTAAAAATGAAATTGAATTCAAGCATATTTTTTCATTTTGAGCTTGTATAAAAATGAAACTGAATCCAAGCATAGTTTTTTTTTCAAGCTTGTGTAAATATGAAACTAAATCCAAGCATAGTTCCCTATGGTTCAAGCTTATGTAAAAATTAACCCATTTCCATTTTTAACCCTCGTGATTGCCATTTTATCAGCCTCTTCCGTCAGATGAGCCTTAGTTGTTTTCATCCCATCACCACCATCCCATTGGCCGATCATACGTGTTCACTTGGCTGTTTTACCCTTTTTGAGGAACAGTTGTGCTGAATGGTCTTATTAGCCAGCCTCTTCACATAAATCAACATGTTTTTAGAAGTTCCAACATCACTGGAACTAGTTGCTACCCTAGGTGCTACTCATTCCTCAAAATGGAGTCCTCTTTAAGCTCTTTTCAGACTCTCTAAACATGAAAAGATTGTTGAGCGCTTGTCGTTTCCAGCTCGTTAACATATTGGAATTGATATCTACTCAATATAAGTTTAACCCTTTCTTAGGCTGAGATAGATTAACTACGAAAAAGGAATACGTTGATCAAACATGGTCAATAGGTTCTCTCTCATATTGTTTTATGCTTTTTCGGACTTGAGAGACAAATCTACAAAATATAAATTTTGGAGTTTCCTTTTCGTCCCTTTTCAAACTCTCTAAACATGAAAAGGACCAAGTTATCTTTATCGTTAAACTCGTTAAAAACATCGAATAGTGACAAACTTTTCCATCTAGACAAGAACGAGTTTTACCTTCGCTAGACTCATTAAAGCATCAAATAGTGATGGATTCACTCGAAGGGTGGAATTATACAATAAGCATATGTTATCCTCCTCAAGCTTGATAAAAATAAAGAGGTACTGGTCAACAATGACTAGGGAAAATGGGAAAAAGGGAGAACACTTTATGGTAGCAAGTCGCTCTTGAACATGACACTTTCACCTCATCACCGTGCCTATGTGGATTGGGTCATTCTTCTTGACGGTTATCATACTCATGGTCTATCACACCATCCATCACTTTTGTTTTAGGTCAATGCTGCCAATTCATTCAGACTATTTGGGTTGGGTTATCTGCTTGATTGTTATCACACTATGGTCTATCACACCATCCATTACTTTGGTTTTGGGTCAATGCTTCCAATTCATTCAGTGTCTCCGATATGTTCAAGAGAATTCATTCAGTTGCAATACCCATAAACCTTCATTTTCATGACCGTCATTCCTGAACCTTGTGTCGTTAGTCAAATTCCATCTCTAAAATCACTACACTCGTTTTGTGTCGTTGATGTGGGATACATCAAGGCCCTCCTACGATGAGTCACTTCTTGTCAACATCAACACATTATCCAGGAAGTTGACTTAGAAACACCCCTTCAGTACCTTGAAGCTTGCATATATCAAACGCAGGTTTCTCACTTCCGGTGATAGGTTGACAGCACTGGCCTTTGACTGAAAGACTTTGTATGGTGTTTGACATCAAATCGTTTATTCACACCATGCAAAATGTACTATAGTACCTTGAGGGTCATTATCATTATTGGTGATTCCTCTCACGTCTGTTAACAGCTTACATCATTGGCTGGTAATGAGATGATGTCCTCCCATGTTCGAATTCAGATCATCTATTCACATGGTTAGACTTGTACTTGAGGGAAAGATTGAACGATATTGAAGACCCTTGATCTAGTTTCATCCATCTGGGCTACGATATTTTCAGGAGTACTAAATCAAATGTACAATGGCCTTACATTCATGGTCATCCATTCATGGGTCTATATCTGTAGACAGCTATATTTGTACATGTAATGAAAGTTTATAAGCTGAGTATGCGTATGCCTTCCCTTAGCAAGTTCATGAGAAAAAATCAAATTATCATGATATATGTATTGTAATTGATGCAGGTCACCTTCTACCTCGAAACCTCCTCTCCACATGATAAATCATTTCACTCGACATACATATTTACCACTTCATGCTTTAGGGGGCAAGTGTTACAGATCCAGTTGGGCACATCAACCCCAACTTACAGATCAGTACTATTAGGGCCCATCAAACCCTAATTCAGTTGTTACATGCCGTAAAGAAGTTAACCATCAGAATGCCTAGCTTCCCAAGAAGTTACATGACTAAAATCATCCAAAATTTGCCTCCAAGAAGATCAGCATAGGCACACCTTCATTAGGGTGCGCTGCAGTGTAGTCCATACACTGATAGGGTGCTATGCAATGCACTTGAACCCTCTTTGGCCTGTGCTGGGCGAATTTGAGGGAAATCTGCATTGGGGTTTGGAATATTCTTATCCATAGGATGCCTCTAGAAGTTTCCTAAGGATATCCACTCCTTTGGGCTCGAAATTGGATGAGGTAGGGAGTTAAGGAACATCAATCCCTTTATCCCTTCCTCCATGGAACTAAATTCTAAGTTTGGGAGGGCATTCATTATCACCATTTATGGCATAACTTCCTTCATTCACCTATAAAAATACCACTCATCTAAGTGATCATGGGCTGGAAATCATTGAATTATAGGGAGATGTTGTTAGTATGAGACTTGAGTTGATTTCAAGTTTTGTAATGATGTCAAAATGTCTTGCTTGTTATGACGAGAGGATGGGATTAAACTGGAGGAGTGATGCTGAATCAAGTAGATTGGGTTGTAACTCTTCCTTTTGCTAATAAAGTGTTCAAATATTTTTCCATATGCTTGTATTGTCCATTGATGCTTTCATATGCATACTATGTACTTGATTCCATACTATGTTTAATCTATAGATCATTATCATATGCTTTGATCAGTTTTTGTCTTCTGTCTATGTGTAGGTACTCTTCAAGTGGATTAAGTACGGGGAGGAACAACAGAATTGGTCAAGGGAGACAAGGAGTAAGCGAAAGCTACAAGTAGGCTTCTTTACCTCTTATTTAATCTATTGGTCATAGAAAAGGTAGAGAATGCTTTGCACTGTTGTTCTAGACTTAGCTACTAGTTTAGGGGTTTAAGCGTTTATCCATAGACACTAAAACTTCCCAAAACGATATGACCACACTAATTAAATAACATATATCATGAATGTAGCCAAAATAGAAATAGAGTGAATGGAATGAATGTGACTATAATGCATATAATAACAATTAACCATCATGAAAGTATGCCAAACATATAAACCTGCATGAAAATTTGCTTTTACCCTGAGGTCTAGCATTGCAACATTGCTCTGATACCACTCTGTAACTACCCCATCCCACATTTACCCGCTTTCACGAGCTCCCCAAGGTAAACATGAGATGACCCGAAAACCAAGTTTCAGTTATGGAAGTTGGGTCTACCATCCCAAAACGTTTTTCAACCTCCAAGAACACCAAATCACCCAGATGTCAACAAACATCTACTTAACAAATTTTCTTGGACTAGAACTATCTCCTTGATTCACTTCACATTCTAGCCGCATGCATGCCAAGCCTCCTTGTGTCTAGAGGGCTCCACTCACTCCCACAAGCCTTCCTCCATGCAGCTACAACTGAAATTTCTCAGTGAAGTAACTATGGCTAGAAGTCTTGTTCCATATTTTTAGACTAATATTCAGGCCACTATAGAGCACTGCTCAATACTTTCTAGAACACTATCATTCATCTATAGGAATCTCCATAATCAATTACTAGGCTGTAATAATGTTCATACTTGAAAAATAAGAAATAGTCATATGTGCACACTTTGTAAACAAGTACTTGTATCTCATGAATGCATATTTGATCACTGATTCATTGAATCATCTAAAGTTCATCCAGAATGTTGTATACCCTCTATTGCTATCTTCAACAACACATATTAGCTCACGCATTCAAGTATATAACTAAGAACTTGTCAAACCATGGAATAGATCCATAACAATAGCGCGTCATATAAAGAGATGTATACCATTTTTGTAACCAACATTTAACTAGAATGAAGCCATCACGAACCAGTCTGTTATGCAAGCAACAAATGTTATGCAACCAACTCATAAAATAGATGAAAAGATAGATCAACGACTTCAGAATAGACGTCTTCAAGGGGGAAACCTCCTTTTCATTAGATAAATAAACAAGTCTTGGATGATTCAAATGAAAATACCTCCTTTCTATATATAGGGGTCTAAGGGGTCACAATATAATCAGAGCCAACATAAAAATAATAAAGGGCACAACAATAACAATATGGGGCACAATAATAACAATATGCAGACTACATGGGGCATAACAATACAATAAGGGGGTACGCTGACAATAACAATGAGGGAATACACTAGTATTATAGGGACCTAACGAATTACCACTATTCAGAAGATCAATGTTAAGAGACCTTTATTTATCCATGCAACAAACGCACAACATTGAGAACAATAGTTCCCACCATAGCCAAGGCATCTGTTAACTCAAAAACATTTACTGTACCTTTCCTGTTACCTTTCTCATAACAATCTTGCCACTGTCCATTTATCCCAATGGACCCAACCATCCCAACTTGTTTTCATATTATTTCTTTTAACTTCCTTTTATTCATGCACTGGGCTTCATCTGGGTCTTACATTACTAGTTAGGTTTCACTTAGCTCTCCTCGAGCTCCATTGTATTTCCTCTTTCTCCAAAAAATTCCCAAGACTCTAACAACATAAAATGAAATAAATCATAGAAATCCAAGCAATAATAGAAGAAAACAAACAAAGTGACATGGACATGCATGAGTTAGAGTCAAATCGCAAATCAAGCACGCAAAAATCACAAAATAGTGAAAACACAAAACTTTCAATAGACACCCTAACTCAATCCCCATGTGTTCCCAGTGCTTTGAAGGCTTGATGAGTGCAATCTCAACCTGAGCCTTCTTCAAGATCTATGGTAGTATCTTTTTCCATCAATGCCCTGCATCATACTATCATAAATAAGCAATTTTCAGTGCATTGATAAATATAACAATATACCAGTTTCCTTAACTTATTGTACCCAACACGCTCCCTTACAACTGAACACCTACAGATATCATCTCTCGAGGGATTCAAATTTTGTTCATGAATACAAATATCATGCCTACATCTGATCAACCATATTCCATGTATCTTCCTCAGCCAAAGGTACTTCCAGTGCACTTTAACTTACTCTATTGCTCAATCTTGGATCATGAGCTCCTTCCAGTGCAAGATGCATTGAGGCTCTACTTGGACCTCTCCTTCTGGTTCCAACTTCCATCTCGATGGTGGATGTCGAATTCTCTTCTTGCCTACTATCCAATACTTCATAGATGTGGGGAATGGTCTGAGCTACACCCAAACTTCTTGTGCCTCCTGCGCACTGTAATCTGAGATATGCCACAACTCCACTACGCCACTCTCATATAAAAGACAATCCTTCTTGTGATGATCTCCACCATAGGTTAAACACCACAATGGTTCTCTACCATTGTGTTTATTATCTTGTTCCACAAGTTGATACCTATGTCCTTTCTCGGTTGCATCTTGAGATCTTCCTCACTTTTTAGGCCATATTCTTCTCATTACCTTTCCAGTCACTCCTAAACTTAGTATTGCACTTGACTGTTCATAAAAATTCTTTGGCTTCTTGATGCCTCTTACATGCTTGACATATTCCAACCAAATATCTTCTTTTCCATGTATACAAAAGGTGGCTATCTTAGCTTTCATATTCTCTTAGTAATCATGATGCCTGAAGAATTTATTCATCCCAAGAAACCATTTTTTCTTCATCTTCTGACTTATCCAAATCATCATCAAAAGTAGGAGGCTTGGATTTATTGAATTCCTATGGAAAATATTGCTTCTCACTCCTCGTACAATAATTCTAATGGTGATGAAGATGATGTCTCTCAGAAGAAAAACTAGAATAAACTCAAAGAGTGTTAACCCTCCTTTTAGGTGTATCCAATTATCTGCCACCTCTCACTGTATCATCTCTATTCATCCTATCAATGTATCTTCAAGCTTCTATGGAGAGTCATATGAACTATACTCAATTATTTTTCTTTTCATCATTGGTATTCTATTGTCTTGTAAACATACCATGGTAGATAAACCAAATAGAAGACATAATAAAAATCATACCTCAATTTATCTCAAGGGAGTCTATTACATTTTCACAACGCAATCCATATTAGCATAATAAAATATATCAAGGCTTAACTCCCATGCAAGTAACGAAAATGACAATAATCAGCATGCATATGACTACAATGCATATAACAAAAAGTTAACCATCATGCATGAATAAACAATGCACATGCATATGATAACACTAATTAACTAGCATTTATCATGCACATAACTGCAATAGCTATAGAATGATTGAAATGCATGTGATTGTAATTCATATAAGAAAAATTAACCATCATGAAAGAATGCCAAACATATAAACTTACATCCTCGAGGTCCATAGATGCAACCTCGTTGTGATACCATTTTGTAAACACTCCATCCCACATTTTCGTGCTTTCTTGAGCTTTCCATGGTGTTACAAATCCATTTGGGCACATCAACCCAACCTACAGATTAGTACTATTAGGGCCCATCAAACCCTAATTCAGTTGTTACATTCCCTAAAGAAGTCAACCATCAGAATTCCTAGCTTCCCAAGAAGATTCATGACTAAATCATCCAAAAATTGCCTCTAAGAAGATCAGCACAAGCAGGCCTTCATTAGGGTGTGCTGCAATGCAGACCATACACTAATAGGGTGCTATGTAGCGCACTTGAGCCCTCTTTGGCCTGCGCTGGGTGAATTTGAGCAAAATTTCATTGGGGTTTGGGAATAATCTTATCCATTAGATGCATCTAGAAGTTTCCCAAGTTTATCTACTCCTTTGAGCTCGTATTTGGATGAGGAAGGGAATTAAGGAACATCAATCCCTTTATCCCTTCCTCCATGGAACTAAATCCTAAGTTTGGGAGGGCATTCATTATCACAATTTATGGCATAACTTCCTTCATTCACCTATAAAAAAACAACTCATCTAAGTGATCAAGGGCTGGAAATTATTGAATTATAGGGAGATGTTGTTAGTATGAGACATGAGTTGATTTCAAGTATTGTAATGATGTCAAAATGTCTTGCTTCTTATGAGGAGAGGATGGGATTGAACTAGAGGAGTGATGCTGAATCGAGAAAATTGGGTTGTAACTCTTCCTTTTACAAATAAAGTGTTCAAATCATTTTCCATATGCTTGCGTTATTCATTTATTCTTTCATATGTGTATCATGTACTTGATTCCATGCTATGTTTAATCAATAGATCATTATCATATGCTTTGATCAGTTTTTGTCTTCTGTCTGTGTGCAGGTACTCTTCAAGCAGATTAAGTATGGAGAGGAGTGACAAAATTGATCAAGGGAGATAAGGAGTAAGCGAAAGCTACAGGTAGGCTTCTTTACCTCTTATTTAATCTGTTGATCATAGAAAAAGTAGAGAATGCTTTGCACTGTTGTTCTAGACTTAGCTACTAGTCTATTCCCAAAGAAAATTGGCCGCTCCACTGGGGAGCGATCATCCATCTTAGTAGCTTATCAGCCTCTTAAGACATTTCTACATACTGTACTTGTTGTCGTTGATTGAATTTTAGTATTCTTTCATTGACAATTGAGCCAAAACTGTGCCAAATTGCCTTCGAAATTGCTTGTTGTCACTAGCGCAGTCCAATGAAGGAGACAATGTGCTGCAATGCACTTCCCGCATAGATCCAGTGCACTGCCTCTCACTATTTCCTGTGTTGATCCCTTGAGGGTCAGTTTCCCATCTAGGAGATGAAGTTTTTGAGCCAATTTTCTCCTATTTGAATGATTTGCTGAATGTCAATGACGTCTTGTCTTTGAAAATAGTGTTTCATCGCCTTACTTGGCCCTACTTAGACTAGGATTGATAAATGTTTCTTACGTATTTACTTTGTCATTTTCAATCTATAGTCGAAAGTTAGTTTTTTTATTGATTGATCTTTAGCAAAAGAAAGTGTCGTAAAATCGTCTTTTCCTTCGAAAATTGAATTGTCGTCAAATCTTAATTCATGAAAGATCGATTGATTGATGTGTGCAAATGATTAGTCTTTTCGTTGAAAGTGTCGTAGTTCCTCATTTCTTTGAAAACGAAAGTGTCATAAAGTCTTCCTTTCCTTGAAAAGAAATTGTGCAAAATCGTCATTTTTATGGAAAGAGTTTATTGATCGATTGTGCATTAGTTTTCCCTTTTGTTCATTCACATTAAGGGAAATTGAAAAGAAATACATTCATGTTGCATTGAAAAATTTTGTGTATGCTGATAAGGAATAGTGTAGGGAATTTGCATTTAGATTGTGCTCTTTGCTCTTTGATCAAAAGAAATTTGATTGCTCTATCCCTAAGTAGCTAAGATTTTCATCGTTAAATTGAATGGAAAGAATGCTTATCATGATAGTTGCATTCCTAGGAATTTCAGAATACATCACGTGGTGAAATTGAAAAGAAAATCCTAAGCAATATCAACTTAAAATAAACATCAATTTACCTAATGGAGCATTGTCATTAACGCAAACATTTAATGGTTCTAGGCTAGAGACGTGTTTCAGCGTCGTAAAAAAAAAGCAGTTGTCACTAACTTGTCTGCAATACATCCTGAGTGTGATACCTCATTCCACATATGTGAGTATATCGTACCTCGTCCACATACCTTTGGGTATATAGGGTGGTGTTACAGTACGTAAAGTATATGGGAATTCTCTCACTGTGCAGTTTTGCATTAGACAGTGCTTATATGGACTGGGCCTCCACGTTCCTTTGGGTATATATGGGAGGAAAAATCTAGGTTGCTATCTATATTTAAGTAACCAAGTCGGCTTCCTTGTAAACTGTGATACACTGAACACATCATTCAGGGAGATTTCTGCTCGTACTTCTTGGTTCGCCAGGAGGTATTCTACAGTTCACAGTTGCTTAGTAAACCTTTTGCCTAGTATACCCCTTTTTGTTTATTTATTTTTTTATAATAAAATTAATCAGCAATCGTGGAGGAACATCAACCCATACCCCGTCATTCGCAGATAATAGCGAGTAAACCACCTTTGCCTCCCAAAGTGACACCAATTCGAGCACATCGGTCTCGCTTAACTGAGTCTAGTACATCAAGAACTCCTAGTTCTTCATCTGAGTTACCTGAATCATCTATTTCGGTAAGTACAGAGACTCCAGTTACTCCAACTATTTCTGGTACATCCATTCCTGAAGAAGAAGTTTCACAATTACCCGAGGACATTAGAATTGATCCTAGTGAAACAGTAACCGAAGTTGTTCAACCACAAGTTGATCCTCAACTTGAAATTGCTCAACAAGAAAGTACTTTTTAACTTGAATTAGTTCAACCAGAAGTTAATCCAGAATCTATCCCAGTTCAAATAGAGGTTACATCTGAACCTGAAGTTGTTCAAGAACCTCTTACTGAAACTTTTTTTCATTTACTCAAACATCTAGATTTCGAATTTGAACATTTAGAAGTTGTTACTTTACTGGAAGACGATCAACCGGTTACCCCTCAGACATCAGTAACTATTGAAACTTCAACTTCACCAACACCAGAAATCTTTTACGGACCTGACGGTGAAGTTCTTCCACCAGGTTTGATTGCCATAGAGGAGGAATTGGAGGAAGATTCCACACCTGGAACCCCGTTTCACTTTGGAACTGGGCTTTATCTTTACCCCAATACTCCTGATTTCTTTGCTTCATTTGATCCTGCTTCTTTTCAAGTACCCGTCGAATCTTTAGGAAAACTTTTGGGTCAGTTAACTATGATTGAACAACCATGAACATCCCAGAATGTATCATCTGATGCAACTACAACAGAATCTTCTGTTGTAACTTCTTTGATGTTTTCTACCACACTCGAGTCGCACGTTTATGGTGAATCGTCTGTCCCGGTTGGTCACAAATCATTTTCTAGAACCCACTCAGGGGTTGCTTCTACACCATGGTAATCACCCATGTCCTCAACCAGAATCTTACCCGGTTCTTCTCTAATGGGGACTCAACAGTTTGATCCTGCATATTAGTATCAAGCTGGGCAATCTGGTCAATGAAGACCTATGTATCCATTAAATACTTGATTGCCACCATATGGCAAGAAATATGATTATTAATTGTATCCTCCTTATTCTGGGGGACTACCATATGGTAATATCCCACAGTATTCAGGTCAACCTGGAATTAGAGTTTGTCAATGGCAACCAACAATGTCAGTTCAACAAAGGCTTGTGTATCCAACATAACCAATGCAAACTATGTCAGTTATTCCTATTACACTTGTTGTTACTACTATACCATAGTCACAAGTTCAAACTATTGTATCTCAACTTGTTCAAACTTCTCCTTCTACCTTGCAATCACAAGTTTCAAGTCAAGAAGTTCAAGTCCCTCAAGTTGTTGTACAACAATCACTTGTTTTTGGAGTTCAGCAACAACCTCAAGTTAGTGTACCCTTATTTAGACTGACCAAGGCTTACACTGGTATAGTTTATTCACAACCTGACCAACCTTTCATTGCTGGATAGCAACAACCGTTGACTACACAACAGTTGTACCAACAACAACAATAATTAATTCAACAACTGTGGCAGCCTCAATTTCAACAACCCCAATTCCAGTAGTTCCAACCTCAGTTTGGACTTGTTTCACAAGCTCAACCTAGTTTTGTTCAATCTCAAGCTTACCAAGGTCTTCATCAACAAGGCTTTGCAGGTTATGGACAACCACACATTCAACCTCATTATCAACAACCACCTTATACTGGTTTTGTTCAACAACCATACCAAGGCTACCAAATGCAGATGCCCTATGTCAGTATGCAAAGACCTATTGCATAGGAAATTCCATCATATCTTGGGTATGCTCAACCTGACTTGAATCAATAGTTTCCCTTTGTATAAACTTTAGAATTACCAGATTTAAATCGGCTCACTAATGATCCAATCTTATATGCACCTTGGTGGCTGGTAATTCCGCATAAGTTACCATCTAACATTCTGAAGTTTAACAGAAATCCTAGGGAAGACCCATCAAATCATGTTATGACCTCATTTGTGGTGTTCATCTAACTCCTTGAATGATGATTCGGACAGACTTCGTCTTTTCCAAAGAAAACTTACTGGTCCAACTTCTAAATGGTACATTGAATTACCAAGAGCTTCTTTTGATAACTTCACCACTTTAGCCACTACTTTTTTGACCCACTTCAAGTTACCTATCAGATACGAGACTAGAATGGAACTCCTAACCATATTTAAACAGAATACTGCTACCCATATACCAGATCATATTCATGAGTGTCGGCGTCATCATCGAATGGTTAAGACATATGTTCCTGATCAGCTTTTAGTTGAGTGGTTCATAAAATACTTGTTGCCATAAATCACCGAGGATGTGGCAAAAGGTGGAGTTGTCACAGAAGAGCAAGTAATTTCTCGTGCCCAATACTTGGATTTGATTTACACACAATCTAGCACGCTTTATGATAAAATTCCTAATGCACCCTGACCAGCTTTCACTGTTCCACCTCCTCCACAATCGAGTAAGGACTCTCATGCTGGCGATGGTGTGATCGGTTCTTCAAGTACACAATCAGCAGGAAGACCATCTGGTCAAACTCTTGTTGTTTCCAATCAAACTACCAATGCATCAGAAAATAATCTTACCTCCGAGATTAATGCCGTGTCATCTGACAAAAGGAAAAAATCCAAAGCACCAGCAGGCAAGAAAAAGTGGAAGAAAAAAAAGAAACAAGATAATTCCCCTCCAGAGAAATCATCTAATTCCTCTGCTTTAGCAAGGACACCTCGTTATCCATGTCTGATATGTAATGATGAGCATTATACAAGAAATTGTCCACATCGCTCTGAGCTATCTAAACTTTTAAAGACTTCAAACACATCGGCAGTGTTGACTGATCCGTTTCCAACCCCGGAGACACATTTGGTTGCAACATACCATGCTTCCACATCCCAAGTACTCATGTTATCCATCACAAAGCCAAAAACAGAAGTTTTGGTGTCAATAAGAAACAAAGATTATGGAAATCTGTCATTGTCGAATAATCAGGCCACTGATAAACCTAATCCTTCGACCTCGACTTCATCTGAAGTTGTTCCACCTATTGTACCTGAATTGACAATAATAACACCAAATGGAGTTGTGTACAAATCGACATTCAACCCTCGGGCTCGAGCAGCTCAAAACTATAACATAGTGGAAGATCTTGCTCAATCACCTTCTGCTATGTTGACACTCGAGGTGTTGCAAAACTGTCCCTCCCAGAAATAGGCTTTATTATCAGCAATAGGTGGGATAGATCCTACGGATTCAAATCTTGTGGTTTTTAACCATGCGAGATATTCACCACAGTTACTGGCACAATTAGCTTTCCTAACCCAAGTAAAATCTCTCAATAAGAATGTTCATCGAACTATTATTGATGAGGGGGCATCTACTTGCATTATGTCCATGAGCTGTTGGAAAGTTTTTGATGGAAGAAGATATACACCATGTGGGATTTTGAGTAACCTACAAATCGAACTAGGGGGAAAAATGGTTACTGTTGAAGTTGAGGTAGTTGACGGACCCCTCGATTAAAACATTTTATTGGGAAGGCCTTGGGTATATGCTATGGCTGCTGTGCTTTCCATGTATTTTCGTACTATTGCATTCCCTTTTAAGGGTGGAATCACAGTCATTGATCAGCTATCCTTCTTTGCCAATAGTTCACAAGCTACGAGAAGCATTCCATTGGTACACAAACCCCCGTTGTCACTTCAAAATGTTGGAGTAGGTCTCTTTAAAGATCCTTCCCTAATGGGTACTTTTAACCTCCCGTCACCATCTGATTTGGCGGAAGTGGCAAGAGTAGAGACTTGCAACATGATTTCCTCCACCTCATCTGATTTAAGGAGGATTTCCAACCAAGTTGAAGTTCATAGTAATTTTGAGGTGTTGCCGTTAAGCCCCATTGAATTATCATAGAAATCAATCTTTCGGGCTTGTGCGACAAACCCAAATCCGCACTCAACTTTTGTATGGGTAGATAGATCGTTAGAATATGGTACCTCTTTGGATCCTTTTTCACGTATACATTCTACGGATGAAGGAATCATCCAATCAATGATGATAGGAGAGGAACCGTGGGGAGATTATCATCATCGTTCCCACCTTCCAGATGACATCGAAGATTATTCAAATGAACTAAACCACCCATCAATCATTGATTTCTTGTTGAATTCCGTTAGAGTAGATACTATAGATTCTGAGTATAATTTGTCAAACATAGAAGAAACAATTTATATAAACATTTTGACCAAGCCTAACATTGTACAGAACATTCATGTTGGCAAATATTGTTCTCCATTCGAACTTGATAATTACCGTGCTCTGTTTCATCAATTTAGAGATATTTTTGCATGGTCTTACGAGGAGATTACAGGAATTGACTCAAGCATTGTTGAACATGAGATTAGAATGTACCATGATGTCAAACCAGTATGACAGAAGCTTCGACTTGTTCATCCTAAGAAAGCCGTTGCCATTAAAGCAGAGGTTGAATTTTTTTTGCGTGCTGGCTTCATTTTCCCTATACCTCTTACCGACTGGGTATCTAACATTGTTTCAGTTATGAAAAAACAAGGGACAATTCAAGTGTGCGTCGATTCTAGGGATGTAAATCAAGCATGTCCAAAAGGAAATTATCCTACACCCTTTATTGACCAGATTATTGACGAATGTGCCGGATGTGAAATCTTTTCATTCATGGATGGATTTTCTGGCTACAATCAAATCAATATCCACCCACAGGACCAATCTAAAACAACTTTTATTTGTCCTTGGGGCACATTCTCCTATCGAAAGTTACCTTTTGGTTTGAAGAATGCAGGGGCTACATTTCAGAGGGCAATGAATTATGCCTTCCATGACATCAAGCACATTGTTCAACCTTATCTTGATGATTTACCTGCTCATTCACGAAAGCGGACTGATCACCCGCAACATTTGAGAGCAATATTTTTACGGTGTTGACACTACAAGATAAGACTCAATCCACACAAGTGTGTGTTTTGTGTTGGCTCTGGTCGATTTCTTGGATTCGTAGTCTCAAAAGATGGAATTCGACTCGATCCAATTAAGGTTCAGGCAATCCTTGACTTGCCTCCACCTTCAAACTTGTTACAGTTACAGAGACTTCAAGGGAAGGCAAACTTTCTGAGGAGGTTCATTCCAAACTATGCTGAGTTGGCTAAAGGTTTTACGCATCTATTGAAGAAAGAGGTACCCTTCCATTGGGATCAGGTTGCGCAAGCTTCCTTTGATTCTCTTAAATATTCCCTGATTAGAGCATCATTTATGTATGCCCCAAACTATAAAATAGACTACTACCTATATCTTTCCGCTATAGATACAACCATTGGTATGGTTTTAGTCCAAGAAGAAAGTGGAATTGAACATCCTATTTATTACTTGAGTCGTAATCTCAATGATACTGAAAGTAAGTATTCTTTTATCAAAAAGTTAGCTTTGGCAGCCGTTCAAGCTATGCAGAGATTTCGTCATTACATCCTCCTCCGTAAAACTACCATTATATCGGATTGCAACCCTATGACATACATTTTGTCACGTCAACTGCTGGGAGAGAATATTCAAAATGGATAGTTATTTTGCAGGAGTTTGATTTGGAGTTCATCAAATCTAAATCAAAGAAATCTCTTGTCTTTGCCGAGTTACTTTACGACCTTACCTCATCCTCCAATGATTTAACATCAAAAGCATCAATCTTGGATGATTCTTTGTTTCTTATCTTGTCAAGTGATCCATGGTATGGAGATATACTGGTCTATCTCCAAACCCAAGCTTTTCAGCCTACTTCCTCTCGCTCTAAACAGTGATGTACTCGATACCAAGCCAAATATTATCTGATCATTGGTGATACACTTTATCGTTGTGGTGTCAATACGATTTTATGTAGGTTCCTCACTCATGAGGAAGCTGAAAAAGATTTGAATGAATGTCATTCAGGTGCATGTGGTGGAAATTTATCTGGTTACGCAACCGCACAAAGAATTCTCCGTGCTGGTTACTTCTGGCCAACCATATTCAAATATTGCATTATTGCTGTCAGAAGTTTCCATGCTTGCCAGATATTTGATCGAAAAACCAGATTACCACCTACACCACTACATCCAGTCATTGTTGTTGGCCCATTCGCCAAATGGGGCATTGACTTTATGACATGTAACCCCACCTCGGGCGGGGAGCATGGGTATATTATAGTCGTTGTTGACTATTTTAACAAATGGGCCGAGGCAATGCCGACATTGAACAACAGTGGTGAAATTACTGCTTTATTTTTCTTCAACCATGTGGTTGCCAGGTTTGGTGTACCACAAGCCATAGTTACAAATGATGGTTGAGTTGACCGCCAAGTTAGGACTATCACATGATAGTTCTACTCCATACTACCTGCAAGCTAATGGACAAGTTGAGGCTATCAACAAAGTCCTTAAGCGCATGTTGCAAAGAATGATTGGAGTTCATAAAAGAAATTGGCATTTAATCCTGTACTTGGCTTTGTGGGCATATCGAACCTCGGTGAGAAATGTGACTGGATTTACACCCTTTCAATTGGTGTATGGTTTGGAAGTAGTCTTACCAATCCAATGTGAAATCTCATCTCTCAAACTCGCGATTGACCTGCTACCCGACACTTCTGAAGAAGAAGCACGTTTCTTAGAGTTAATCCATCTAGATGAAACCCGTCGTGATGCTGCATTGGCTAACGAAGCGCACAAGAAATGTATTAAGGCGCAATATGATAAAAATGTCAAGCCTCATGTCTTTTCAGAAGGTGACTTGGTCTTGCTTTATGATAAGGAGTTTGATAAACTTGGCGTAGGAAAATTTGAACCACTTTGGATGGCCCCTTACATTGTTAAGCATGTTTTGACGAAAGGTGCATACGAGTTAGTAGACTATGATGGGATTCCATTGTCGCAACCATGAAATGGGTTATGCCTTAAACATTACTATGCTTAGTTAAGTGTAGTAAAACTCACAGTATATATGCTTTGATTGCATGTATGTGTGTGTTTCTTTTAGAGTTCTTATTTGGTTAAGTAATCCACTTTGCATTTGTTGCAGATGTCGAACTTTTCAGAACCATTTATTAGTTATGCCGATGGGACTAGTCGTAGTACGCAGAATGTATCCTCTGCAGCATGGGCCATTTTCACTCCAAGCAACGAGTTAGTGAGTTTTATAGGGATTTGTATTGGTCGATCGACAAACAACATCGCTGAGTATAACGCGTTGATTGAACTTCTCTCTAATGCCATTTCACTTGGCATACGCTGAATCATCATTAGGCTAGACTCACAGCTCGTTGTACTACAACTTACTGGCGTTTATACTGTCCGAAACCCAGCAATTTATTGCATGTTCCTTAGAGTTCGTATTTTGGAAATGTATTTTGAGTTTATTCAATATCAACATATTTCCAGAAATCTAAACACAGTAACTGATTCTATAGTGAATTATGTGTTAAATAGACATTTGCGACATATGTAAAGTAAATATTTTCAATTCACATCATCAATTGAATAGGATTGCATCACTTAACCATAATAAAACTGTGAAAGTAAAATAGATAGTTGTTTTAGAAGTTTTTACAAACAGTTTGTGTCCAAGACAAAAATTGGTTATCTGACCCAAAAACTCAAAATGTATGCAGAAAATATCTAAGTAAACTAGTGGTGCTCATGGTAGTAGGTCATAGCCTATGCTATCATGCGTAAAAGTCTCATCCAATGACTCAGCACACCAATGGTGTGGCACTGCAGTCGCATAGGCAACTCCTCAATCTGGACATCCAGAATGCTTAGGGTCAAACCCTCTATGTGGTTCTATAGCTCAACCAATGTCTCAGCTAAATCTAAGTCTCAGAGAACTGCTCTCCCAACAGGTCTCTGTGCTGGCCCACTTGCCTCGCGTTGGTGCCCCACAAGTCAACTAGGTCCAAGATCTGCATACATAAAAATGATTTTGTTTAGTCTTGGAGCTAATTAAAAAACACAAAAAAATGTAGAAACTTTAAAAATCAAAAACACTTTGGTTAAACAATTTACCGATAGCACTCTACTATGCTCCAACTGGTAACATCAAGTCTAGATCACCACGAAAATCCATTCTTGAATATGAATATTCTGCGATGGCCATGTCCTATCGATCAAACCACTCAAAGAATGCAGGGGTAAATGAGATCAATGACTGACCAGCATGCCTAGCCATAAGATCTACCCATCCGTGGGTCCCTAGGTCCAGATACACCTAGTGAAACAAGTTGTGGCTGTATAAGTGGAATTCTTTCCAAGGCAAAAGGAAGCAAGATCGACCCATAGCCAAAGTTCTTTTTCTTTCTGCTTTTCACCTTGATCAGTTGTTATTTCACAGATGAAAGTACTGCCTCGCACTAGTTGAACACTTTTGGCTCTAAACACTCTAAAGCATACTATATGTATGATCTTTTTGCCAAGTGTAGTGTCACGTCGCCAGCCAATTTGGAAATGGTAAAGATGATTGACCTCAATGGTAAATCACTAAAATATTTGATGTTAATATTTCCATCTCTGCAGGTTGTTCACCTTCCCGGCAGAACTGTCGTATGTAGTCTCTCACTGATTCACCTCCTTTCGCGAATCCAGATAGTGAGATGGGGGCACCCCGCCTCGACAGTCCAATTAGAAAGTAGATGTCATCGATAGTAAGTGTGGTCACTTTATCCCTAATATGAAAGGCTTGTTCAGTAGGATCCCATGAACGAACAAGGAACTGTAAAAGCTCAATCTGTTGCCGCATGCTAGATAGTCGGAAATACTTGAGTAACCTGCAATTCCTTAGGGCCTCAACTGTACCCTGATTATTTAGGGCAATCATATCTTGTTCTTCATGCTCTCGTTCTCTCCATATAATCACCATTTTGATCCGATGAATGTATGCAATACAACCATTAGACAAATTAGGATCCATTTCTAGCAAAAAATAGAGCAAAATTTGGGAGAAATTAGCTATGTAAATTTGGGTTTTGTGCCCAGTGCACCCCTGCCTTAGAGACAGTGTGCTGCAATGCATGCAGCCTTCTAGGTGTGTGCAATGTAGTGCACCTTTCGATATTGAAAGGGTGCACTGATTCCAGAGTTCAAAATTGAAACCTTAGGGGCCTCAAAAACTCAAAATTTTTGCCTAAAACTGAAAATGAATGGAATGAAATGAAAGAGAACAAAGATAGCTCCTACCTGGTTTGAACGGCATGAGGAATGGTCCATTGAATCCTCCGCAATCAGCTGGTGAACTTCGAGGTAAAAACTGCTCCAAAGTACCAAAACCAAAAGGTAAATGTGAAATGGTAAAAATGAATAGTAAAACTTGTCTTTATGTTTATTTATTGCCCATTAATCGAGTAAACATTAGTTTTTATTCATTTTATCCATGAAACATATATTTTTAATCTATTTTGATGCTTTTTTGAGCAGGTTTAACAACTGAAATGTAGAATTTGATGTGCTCAAATGTAAATTGGACATCTTTGACCACAAAGCAAAATTTTATCTCTTTTTTGAGCTTTGTTAAGAACGAAAAAGGAACCCCCTTGGAGTCTTCTTTAAGCTATTTTCAAACTCTCTAAACATGAAAATGTTGCCGACCTTGTTATGAAACCAACTCAAGAAAAGATAGAAAAGATAGATCAACGCCTTAGAATTCAGCCTCTTCGAGGGGGAAACCTCCTTTACATTACATAAATGAAAAATTATTGGATGATTCAAGTGACAAAACCTCCTTTCTATTTAGGAGTCTAAGGAGTCACAATATAATCCAGCCGACCTAACAATAATAATATAAAGCCACAAAAATAACAATAGATGGATTCTATGGGGCACAGTAATAACAATATGGGGGCAATAGGGGCACAACAATATTAATAAGGGGTATAACTACAATAGTAATGGGGTAATCACTAGTATTATAGTGATCCAACATGTCCCTCTCCTTCAAAAAAGTGTTGTCCTCAACGCTTGAGTAGTTTTGGATACTTCTGCATGAAATTTTCATCCTCCCATGTGGAATCTTCAGCGGATAAGTTCTTCCACTTGATAAGATACTCTGAAATTGATCGATTTCGTAGCTGTCGGGTTCTTATTTCTGTGACTGTTTCCGGTTCCAATATAATTTTTCCTTCCTCATCAAGTTCTTGCAATATTGTTTGGATTGGGAGCTTGTCGTCTATAACCTTCTTTAAAAATGAAACATGGAAAACTAGGTGCAATCGAGAAGCTGCAGGAAGCTCCAATTTATATGCCATAGTACCAATCTTTTGCAACACCTTGTATGGACCATAATACTTTGGTGATAATTTATTATCCTTCTTAGCTTGCTTGAGGGACATTTTCTTATATGGTTGTAGCCGTAGGAATACCCAATCACCTACATCAAAACTTCTTTCACTGCGATGTTGATCTGCCTGTTGTTTCATTCTATTCTGTGTCGACACGAGGTTATCCTTTAAGAGTTGGAGGACTTGTTGTTGATGTTCAATGTGATGTTCCACTGCCTGAACCTTAGAATTTTCTCTTAAATATGATGTGATGGATGGTGGTTGATACCCATAAAGTGCCATAAATGGGGTCATTTTTGTTTCTGTATCGAAGGAAGTGTTATACCACCATTTAACCAGAGGCAACCATTTGACCCGTTGTGTTTGTTTATCAGATACAAAGCAACGAAGATATCCTTCCAAACATTTTTTTACTATCTCAGTTTGCCCATCAGATTGAGGATGATAAGATGAACTATGAACTAACTGAGTACCAAGACAAGAAAATAATTTTGTCCAAAAATTTCCAGTGAAAATGGGATCTCTGTCACTTACAAGAATCTTTGGGTTTCCATGTAGCTTTTGAATTGTTTCCATAAATGCCGTAGAAACTGTACTGGCTTTAAATGGATGTGATAATGCACAAAAGTGTGCATACTTGGTAAGTCTGTCAACTACCACCATGATGACACTCTTTCCCTCAGACTTGGGTAAACCTGTGATAAAATCCATTGAAACCTCGTCCCAACGTTGGCTTGGAATGGATAAAGGTTGTAATAGACCCGGTGTCTTAATTGTTTCAACATTATTTTGTTGGCAAACCAAACATTCCCCCAAAAACTTTTGAATATCTGATTTAAGGCCATCCCAAAAAAATTCCTTCTTAACCCTGTGGTAAGTTTTTAGAAATCCTGAGTGCCCTCCTAAGGGAGAAGTGTGCAATTCCATAAGAACATTTTGTTTTAGCTGGGAATTCTTACAGAGGTATAAGCGATCTTTGTACCATAACGAATCATTTTGCGAGCTAAATGTATCAGACGTACTGGAATCTTTTTGTAACTTTTGAATAAGTGCCCACACTTCTTCGTCATTCTTCCATTCCTCCCTTGCTTCATTTATCCAATCTGGTTGGATAATAGAAATGGCGCACAACAATGCTTCCACATCCTCATCCTTTCTTGAGAGTGCATCTGCCACCACATTTTGCTTCCCTTTTTTGTAGATGATTTCAAAGTCATAACCCAACATCTTTGTGACCCACTTTTGTTGCTCTTCAGAGGATAATCTTTGTTCTAAAAAGTATTTAAGGCTATCATGATCCATTTTTACCTTGAAGTGTCTTCCCATTAGGTAGGGTTGTCATTTCTTAAGTGCATGGAGTATTGCCAACATTTCCTTCTCATAAATAGCTTTGCTTAAAAACTTTCCCTTGATTGGACGACTTTCAAAAGCAATGGGTCTTTCATATTGCATTAGAACAAAACCAATTCCATTTCCTGAAGCATCACATTCCACAATAAAGGTTTTTGTGAAGTTCGGTGTAGCTAAGACTGGTGCTTGGCACATTGCCTCTTTAAGATGTTCAAAGGCCTTTGTTGCTTCCGAAGTCCATGAAAATGCATCTTTCTTCAATAATGTTGTTAGCGGTGATGCTATTCTCCCATAATTCTTAACAAACTTGCGATAATACCCTGTCAACCTGAGAAATCCTCATAGATGCTTTATGGATGTGGGGATTTTCCATTCCTTAATGGCTTTAATTTTGCTAGTGTCTACCTTAACTCCTTCATGAGATACAATATGACCCAGATATTCCACCTCCTGGACTCCAAAGAAACATTTAGATATTTTTGCATATAATTGTTTCTCCTCCAATAGTTGTAGCACCCTATCAACATGTTCAACATGATCCTTCCAAGATTTGCTGTAGATTAGTATATCATCAAAAAATACTAACACAAATTTTCTAAGGAATGGTTTGAAAATTGAATTCATCAAACCTTGAAATGTTGAAGGTGCATTGGTAAGGCCAAAAGGCATGAGAAAAAATTCATAATGACCCTCATGAGTTCTAAATGCTATTTTTGGAATGTATTCAGTCATCATTCTGATTTGATGATATCCTGAACGAAGATCCAACTTGGTGAAGTAAATTGATCCATGCAATTCATCCAATAATTCATCAATGACAGGAATGGGGAACTTATCTTTAATAGTGAGCTTGTTGAGCTCCCTATAATCCGGACACATGCGCCATGATCCATCCTTCTTGTGCACCAATACTACTGGAGCAGAGAAAGAACTTTGACTCGGTTGAATTATACCAGCCTCTAGAATTTCTGCAACCATACATTCAATTTCACTCTTTTGGACATAGGGATATCTGTACGGCCTGGTGTTTGGAGGAACACTTGCTTGAATCAAATGAATCAGCACACTTATGACCTTTAGTGTATTTGCTATCACAACTGTAACAAAGCCCTTTTGCTCTTTTTTCTTCCAATTGTTGTGGTGTCAACCTTATAGGTTGTGGAAGACTAGGGGTAACAACACTTCCGTCTTTATAGTTGTGAGCGGTATGCTTCCTGGTTGCCATAATTTTGCTTTCCATTTTTCTTGCTAACCTGAATGCCTTCTCTAATGAATCAGGTTCCCAAAGGCGAACATCATGTTGGATATGATCCTTTAAAGACCCTACGAACACATCAATCCTATGCTCCTCTTGAATATCTTTTACCCTTATGTTCAATTTTTGGAACTCCTCAATGTGCTCCATTATTGAACCCTTTTGTTTGAGACTTATCAATTGGATTAAAAAAGTGTTGCTTTTTGTATCCTCATAATGTGCTATCAATTCTTCCGTAAAAATTGCCCAAGTGATAAATTGTTTACTGGAGCAAAGCCATTGATACCATACAAACTGGTTTGGTTCCAAATATAAAGTTGCCATAGGTACCTTTTGTGTGTTTTGCACATTATTGAGATCGAAGAATTGCTCCATCTGTAATATCCATGTTGTGGGATCCTTGCCATCAAACTTCCTCATATCGATTTTTGGAATATGGTGGGTCTTCGATCCAACATTGGAGTCTATGGAATCATGATTAACATTTCTTTTGTTCTCATCATGAGTTTCCTTTACTACCCTTTCACCATTAGTGACCCTTTCTTGTAGCAACTTCTTCAATTCTTCCATGTATGTCTTCAAATCTATCTTCAAATCGTCCATCTTAGCTTGTATGCCTTTCTTTAAACAATCCATATTAGCTTCTACGCCTTTCTTTAAACCATCCATCTAAGCTTCTACATCTTTCTTTAAACTATCCATCTTAGATTCTGTTCCTTTTTGTGCAAGTGACACTTGTTGCACTTGGTCTCGTGATTTTGCTATATCATGTTGCATTTATTCCTCTTCTTCATAAGTCATGCTAGAGCTTTCAGGTTTCTTACTAGGTGTTTTCATTTTCTTTCCTCGGGGCATCAATTACTGATAATAATGCTTTACTATTCCCTTTGAATTCCTTCAAACCAAGCTTACGCAAAAAAAAAAAAAAAAAAAAAAAAACTACACACCTTTTTTCACTTTGTAGAAGCCTGATATTGAATCTGATGTATCTCTGTAATTTCGAATCATCCAGTTCTAAAATTGTGATCTATAGTAGCCTTATGTGTCCTCTTTCCAATGCCACTAGTCTGATCCAAATTGGATTCTCCAAGAAAGAGTTATGCACAATCTCCTGCAGTGACCTGATTATAGACTAGTTCAGTAGAGCGAACTTGTATGAAGTGCCACGTGTCACTGTTTCGACCTTTGACTCTAAAAAATATATACAAGAAAACTAAAGTCCGTCCTATTTCTGTACCTTCTTACATAATTTCAATCCGATGCTCAGAAAGAAAGTTATGACGATTTTCCCCAGGTCACCTATTTGGAATGTAATTCAGGAGTCTGCAAAAAGACCAACTTCCTCAGATCATATCTCCGCAAATATAGTGCGAAAAGCTTTGAAATTTGGATACAAGGTTCAACGTGATTTATTCTCAAATGGGTTTTCTTTGAAACTTCTAAAACGTCGAAGAAAAAATGTTATAGTGAAAATGCCACGATGACCTGTTTGGAGTAGCGAAACCCTAGAATCCAAAGCTCTGATACCAAATGTTATGAAACCAGCTCAAAAAAAGATAGAAAAGATAGATCAACGCCTTATAATTCACCCTCTTCGAGGGGGAAACCTCCTTTACATTACATAAATGAACAATTCTTGGATGATTCAAATGAAAAAACCTCCTTTCTATATATAGGAGTCTAAGGAGTCACAATATAATCCAACCGACCTAACAATAATAATATAAAGCCACAAAAATAACAATAGAGGGATTCTATGGGGCATAGTAATAACAATATGGGGGCAATAGGGGCACAGCAATATTAATAAGGGGTATAACTACAATAGTAATGGGGTAATCACTAGTATTATAGGGACCCAACAGACCACTTGTCTTTTCCAGCTTGTTAAAAGATAGGAAACAATATCTCTCTTGTATTATTTTACGCTTTTTCATACTCGAGAGATTAACTTACGAAAAAGAACTTGTGGAGTTTTCTTTTTTTCCCTTTTCAAACTCCTTAAACATGAAAAGGACCGAGTTATCTTTGTCGTTAAACTCGTTAAAAACATCAAATAGCGACAAACTTGTCCATCTAGACAAGACCGAGTTTCACCTTTGCTAGACTCGTTAAAGCATCAAATAGTGATGGATTCACCCGAAGGGTAGAATTATACAACAATCATATGTTATCCTCCTCAAGATTTATTAAAAATAAAGAGGTACTGGTTAGCAATGACTGGGGAAAATTGGAAAAACGGGAAAACACATTATGGTAGCAAGTCGCTCTTGAACATTAAACTTTCACCTCATCACCGTGACTATGTGGGTTGGGTCATTTAGCTTGATGGTTATCACACTGTTGGTTTATCATACCATCCATTACTTTGTTTTGGGTCAATGCTACCAATTCATCTTAGTGTCGCCGACATGTTCAAGAGAAGTCATTTAGTTCAAACTTCATCATTTGCAATACCATAAACCTTTATTTTCATGACCGCCATTCCTGAACCTTCTGTCGTCAGTCAATTTTTCATCTCCAAAATTATTTACCTCGTTTCGTGTCGTTGATGTGGGATACATCAAGGCCCTCTTGCAACGAGTCGCTTCTTGTCGACATCAGCACATCATCCAAGAAGTTGACTTAGAAACACCCCTTCAGTACCTTGAGGCTTGCATACATCAATGGCAGGTTTCTCACTTCCAGCGATAGGTTGACATCACTGGCCTTCGACCGAAATACTTTGTATGGTGTTCGACATCAAATCATTTATTCACACCATGCAAAATGTACTGTAGTACCTTGAGGGTCATTATCATTATCGTTGATTCCTCTCGCATCTATTAATGGCTTACATCATCGACTGGTAATTAGACAATGTATTTCCATGTTCGACTTCAGATCATCTATTCACATGGTTAGACTTGTACTTGAGCGAAAGATTGAACAAGATTGAAGACCCCGGATCTAGTTTCATCCATCCAGGCTGCGATATTTTCAGGAGTACTAAATCAAATGTACAATGGCCTTACATTCATGGCCATCCATTCATGGGTCTATATCTGTAGACGACTATATTTGTACATGTAATGAAAGTTTATAGCCTAAGCATGGGTATGCCTTCCCTCAGCAAGTTCATGAGAAAAATCAAACTATCATGATATATGTATTGTAATTGATGCAGGTCACCTTCTGCTTTGGAACCTCCTCTCCACATGATAAAGAATTTCACTCAACATACATATTTAAGAATTCATGCTTTAGGGGGCAACTGTTACAGATCCATTTGGGCACATCAACTCCAACCTACAGATCAGTACTCTTAGGGCCCATCAAACCGTAATTCAGTTGTTACATGCCCTAAAGAAGTCAACCATCAGAATGCCTAGCTTCCCAAGAAGTTTCATGACTAAATCATCCAAAAATTGCCTCTAAGAATATTAGCACAGGTAGGCCTTCATTAGGGTGTGCTGCAATGCATACCATACACCGACAGGGTTCTATGCAGCACAATTGAGCCCTCTTCGGCCTGCACTGGGTGAATTTGAGCGAAATTGCATTGGGTTTGGGAATATTCTTATCCATTGGATGCATCTAGAAGTTTCCCAAGTTTATCTACTCCTTTGAGCTCGTATTTGGATGAGGAAGGGAGTTAAGGAACATCAATCCCTTTATCCCTTCCTCCATGGAACTAAATCCTAAGTTTGGGAGGGTATTCATTATCACCATTTATGGCATAACTTCCTTCATCACCTATAAAAATACCACTCATCTAGCTGATCAGGGGCTGGAAATTATTGAATTATAGGGAGATGCTATTAATATGAGACTTGAGCTGATTTCAAGTATTGTAATGATGTCAAAATGTCTTTCTTGTTATGAGGAGAGGATGGGATTGAATTGGAGGAGTGATGCTGAATCGAAAGAATTGGGTTGTAAGTCTTCCTTTTACTAATAAAGTGTTCAAAGCTTTTTCCATATGCTTGTGTTATTCATTTATGCTTTCATATGTGTATCATGTACTTGATTCCATGCTATGTTTAATCAATAGATCATTATCATATGCTTTGATCGGTTTTTGTCTTCTATCTGTGTGCAGGTACTCTTCAAGCAGATTAAGTATGGAGAGGAGTGATAGAATTGATCAAGGGAGATAAGGAGTAATTGAAAGCTACAGGTAGGCTTCTTTACCTCTTATTTAATCTGTTGATCATAGAAAAAGTAGAGAATGCTTTGCACTGTTGTTATAGACTTAGCTACTAGTTTAGGGGTTTAAGCGTTTATCGGTAGACACTAAAACTTCCCAAAACACATGGTAAACATGAGCTAAGAGTTACTGTGACATGACCTGACAACCAAGTTCTAGTTATGGAAGTGGGGTCTACGATCCTAAAACTTGCTTCCACCTCCAAGAACATGAGATCACCCAGTTGTCAAGCAGCATATACAGATCACCTTTTCCTAGACTCGAACTATCTCCTTGGCTCACTTCACATCCTAGCCACACACATGCCAAGCCTCTCATGTAGCTAGAAGGATCCATTCCTTCACACAAGCCTTCCTCCATGTTGCTATAGAAAAAAAAAAAAAAAAAAAAAAAAAAAAAAAAAAAAAAAAAACTTAGTTAAGAGACTTTGGATAGAAGCCTCGTTCCATATTTTTAGGCTAGTATTCAGGCCACTACCCAAAACTTCCCAGTACTTTATAGGAAACTATCATTCATCTACAGGAATCTCGAGAATCAGTTACCTAGATCTAATCATGCTCAGAATTACAAAACACACAATAGTCATACATGAAAAGACTTTGTAAACAAGTACCTATAGCTCATGAATGCATATATGATCACTGATTCATTGAATCATCTAAGTATCATTAAGAAAGATTGCTACCCTCTCTTACTAGCTACAACAACACATATTATCTCATGCATTCAAATATAAAATCAAGAACCTGTCAATCCATGTAATAGATCCATAAAAAGACCACATCATATAAAGAGATGTATACCATGCCTCTAACCAGCGTTTAACCAAAATGAAGTCATGACAAACCAGTCATAAAATCAACATAATAATTGCCAAGCCAGGAGTTAACTCCTCAAATGAGATTATATTATTCATTTAGGCTGTTTATTATTATATACATGAGGGAGTGACTGTTGAGTTTCATCTCCCGACGACTCTCCATTTTCTTTATGATTTATTTACATTATTTACAGTTGTTCACCCAATCCCTATGATTAGGTGTCAACATTCTCCCCTTAATCTTAAGGGATGTTGGTGAGTCCAAGCATCGTTCTAAATTTTTCAAGCTTTTCTCTCCCAATCGCTTTGGTAAAGATTTCTGCAATCTACTCATTAGTGGAATAATGGCGAAGATGGATTGTTTTGACCTCAACATGATGTCGAATCAGATGATATTTTGTATTGATGTGCTTCATTTGATCATGGATCTTTGGGTTCTTGGCCAAATTTATTTCCAAGGTATTTTCAATCATGAGTGGAGTCGAATGTACTTGTTTTACCTGCAAATATTCCATAATTTTCCTGAGCCACACAATTTATTTTGTTTCCTCAGCTGCTGACACATATTCTGCCTCTGTTGTGGAATCTGCTGGAATTGATTGTTTGCATGATCTCCAAGAGACAACTCATGATCAGAGACTCATAGCATAACTAGAAGTAGATACCCCAGTTTCTTTGCCTCCATCGAATTCTGAATCAGATTATCCAATCGAGCTGAAGTCGCCCACCTGTGTATACTTGAGTCCAAAGTCTTGAGTTCCCTTCAATTACTTTAGAACTCTTTTTGCATCAGACCAATGTCCCTCACAAGGCTTTTGAATAAACCTGGAGAGGAATCCAACAACAAATGAAATGTCTAGTCTGGTAGTAGTTAGGTAGTTGAGACTTTCTACAAGCTGTCTATACTTTGTTGCATCCTCAAATTCTTTTCCTTCAATGGATGTGAGCTTTAATTTTTTTTCCATTGGAGTAGTCAGAGGATTGCATTCAGCTATGCCAAACCTATTCAACAGATCTCCAATGTACTTATTTTGAGAAATGAATATGGACTTCGGATGTTGAGTTACTTCAATACCAAGATAGTAATGAACATAGCCCAAATCAGTCATTTCAAAACCTTTCCTCAATTCCTTCTTTATGGATGCAATGTAGCTCTCATTGTTCTCTATCATCAAAATATCATCTACATATACCACAAGATATACAACTATTTTGCCAACTTTATTGACAAACAAAGTTGCATCATCAAGATCATAATGTTTGAAATTGAGTTTCAAAAGATGCTTAGTTAGTTTTTCATACCAGGCTCGTGGTGCTTCTTTGAGGCCATACAAGGATTTCACAAGTTTTCATACTTTATGTTCATGTCCATTCACAACAAATCCTTCAGGATGGGACATAAAAATATTCTCTTTTAGATCTCCATTCAAGAAAGCAGTTTTTACATCCATTAGATGGAATTTCCAACCATTCTAATTTGTTAGGGAAAAGAGTGCCCGAATGGTAGCTCATTTTTCTATGGGGAAAAAGTCTCCTCATAATCGACCCCTTCCTTCTGTGAAAAACCTTTTTCCACAAGCCTAGCTTTGTGTTTGTCAAGTGAGCCATCGTATTTATACCTGTTCTTGTAGACCCAATTGTTTCCAATTGGTTTGGTTCTAAATGGAGGATCAACCAGCTTCCAAGTGCCATTCTTTATCAAGGCATCATACTCCTTTTGCATTGCTTGTTTCCATTCATCATCAGAAGCAGCTTCTTTGAAGGAAGTTGGTTCAAAATCTGTAGACAAATTCAATTCACAATCATAAGAAACATCCATATCAACAGGTGAATTAGAGTCATCTACATCACCTCCATTTTGTCGGGTTGAGTTTCTAGTTCCTGTCTTTCCAACCTCTTCAGGATGAACACTTTCAAGTGTCTTTGTCAACCACTTTGGGGGACCTTTTTGAGATGGTCCAGGCTGCTCAGTTGATTGAGTTGGGACTGAATCAAGATTGAGTCTCTTAATTCTGTCAATCATATCACTCAAAGTATCATCCATTGTTAGAGTTTCATGCAGGGGAGAGAGTGCTTGAGAAGAAGATTCCATAGGTTGGTCTAGTATAGGAATCCCCCCTTCAAGATGTGGAATCTGATTATCAAGTTCTTGAAATGATTTTCCATTTGTGAATCTATCCAAGCGATCAAGTTGCCGCTCAACAACATTGTCAGTTTTGGATGATTCAAGAAAGCTTACATCTCTAGATACAACAAACTTTTTAGTGACTTCATCATAGAGACTGTATGCTTTGGAGGTGTTTGAATACCCCAAGAAGATACACTTACGACTTTTTGCACAAAGCTTTTTTCTATGTACCTATTGATGCCTCGAAAATCACTGCAACAACATCGGGGAAAACCACCCGGTCTGGACCTTAAAGGTAGCTCCTTTTCCGTTTGGTGTGGTGGCTCCGACTGGAAATAATGGGACCAGTTTCCCAATTGTTTGTAGATGGGATGGATAAGTGGTTGATTTTCTAATATCTAATGATAATGGATGGATGATTTAATCTAAAATGTAAAATTATAAACAACTAATCTATCCCGGGAAATTTCTGCTTTAGTGTAACTTTTGATGATCTTTATCTACAAATAGGCATATAGATGACTCTATTGCTAAACAAAGACATTTATTCATATGAGAATTACTTTGTTCAAGTAGTTGAAAAAAGTAATCATTAAAATGTTATTACACTATTCTTCATATATCATTGACATAAATATGATTGAAAGAATAACACTCCCTAGACATTCAATAGTGATAAGTATAGGAATTGCTGTTAAAACACATACATATATCCAATGATAGCAAGATTAAATAAATGTTGATTCACATGAAAGAATGAAGCAAAATCATAGATAATAGTACCATATGTTATTTGGATCACTCCCGATATTAATCGCATTCAAATTCCTTCTTCTAACTTAGAAACACTTCCACAATAAAGCAATAGTGCACATCTCATCAAAGCTTTCTTCGTTAAAATTCAGAATATTGGCCCAGTCTTCATAAAAAATATATCAGAAGCACAATAGTGTGACTTACTGATTTGAGTTTATACAAAAACTGAGGACCCTTTCCAAAACAATGAAAGGGTCTATAAATACTATCTAAGATAACTAATTATGAAATAAAAAATGCTACTAAGTGGTATAACCAAATCATGAAAATCTCCTCGAAATAGGGCTGTTTGCAGTCAGTAGCATGGTTCACTATTCCGGCCGATTATCTTTTGGCTTAAGCTGGCAGATAGCAAGCATTGGTTGCAATTCTGGAGGGTGACTCAGATGAGAATGCAGCTGGGCTGAATATGTGGCATCGTGGATTTCGGGAATCATGTAACTGATTGCATCAGTTAAACATTTGAGTGCTGCCCTCTGACTGTATGGTTTAACTAAGAATAACCAAAAGGTATCCCAAGTTAAACTCTTGATGCCGGCGATTAATCTTTCGTTCTTCTCCAATTCTTGGTTGCATGTCTGTTCCAATACTTTGGCTGATGGCAATTGACCTAGAGTGCACTATGAAATTAAGTTAGACAAAATAAGAGTATCATTGATTAACTCAATTAAATTATTGGTTGTTGATCTACATTTTGAAGTTTCCCTTTCTGCTTTCATCAATTGTGACTGCCATTCTAGGAAAAGAATCTCTTTGTGTGACTCTAGAATTTTAGGCAGATTTGCGGTTTGTCCTTCGCTGGTTTCTTGCCAAGAAAGAAAGTTGGTTAAATTCTCATCGGCCTGTTCTAAATCATGCCTGGTGTCGACTGATTTGTCAATCATTGATGAAGTAATATCACATAGGGGCTCAACAAGGGAGATATTATGACATCGCAAATTTAGCTATTTAACCAGTGCTTTATTGATCTGGAGAGCTTCGGACCTGAAATTTGCTGGTTGAGGAAGACTCTTGAACTTTTCTACCTGTTGCGATAGTTGAGTGATTTGCTCATCTTTTGTTTTACTGATTTTTTCATTCATTGTCTTCAGCTTAACCAATGCTGTGGATAATTTTGTTTGCTTCTGCACTGCGCTTTGATCTATCCTCTGCTTCTCTTTGAGCAATTGTTCATTTAATTGGTTGTTTATCTGCTGCTGTGCTGCTAACTGCTGTTCCATCTGTTCTATTCTTTGCTGTGCTTCGGATACCTATGACTGTAATGAAATAATTTTTTGGTCTTTTTTTTAAAGTAAATTGCTTACTTTTGATGCTTTATCCATAGTAGCTGTTGAGTAGGCTCTGGCATACTGAGAAAGTTTTGTGAGGTCATCGGAAGGATTGAATTCTTCTTTCCATACCACATTAGCCATCTCTGTTTGTGTAGGTAAAAGGGAAGATTGATCAAGTCTTCTTCTTTTCCTTTGTCTTTTTACTACAGCCTTATGTTTGGGACTGTAAAAGACATCTAATGGTGGTATGTCTTCTATCTTCAAAACAATTTGATCGGATGGATCCGTAGGAATTATTTCCACATCTTTGTTAGTGGGTAGGCCGCTGGTTCCTTCAATTGGAATCATAATTTTTACTGTCTCATGACCAACTGTTACTTCAGGTGTGCTGAAACCTTGTGAACTTTCAGGATTGCTTATGATGGAATCGAATTGTTGCCATTCTTGTAGGAGCTTGGGATCAATTTGAGTATCTATATCAATATGTTCGTTGCCCTTGTCTTGTTCTTTCTCTTGTTCTGTATATTTTCCTTTTTTAGGAATCTTCTCCATAGCAGGAGGTTTATCAACAATTTGTTGTTCAGGCTCGCTTGACTGGATTGCTGGGGTGGTTGCTAATAAGTCCAGAGGCAGAGTTTGCAACCTTTGTTCTCTGAGCCTATTGAATACTACCAGCCCTTCATCTTTATATCTCATCTTGGCCAATGCTTTTACCTGAAATAATGATTCTGCTGAAGAAAACAGGTCATCAAACTCATCTTTCTCATGATCAAACTTTGTAAGTTTGGCTTGTTCAAGCACATTATAAGCAACTTTCCTTGGATCATATTGCCTGTTGGGAATGGTTGCAAGATTGAGCATGTTTATCTTTACTGCCTCCTTTTCTGCATGTTTGTAATCATGGAGAGTATAAACACCACATCTCAAAGGAAATGTAGGCCATACCTACTTTTTAGAAGTTCTAAGAGTTTTGGATGTTCCTGCGGTTGTTATCTGGTATGCCAATTCCAGAGCTAACAGCTTATCGGGTACATATAGAGGAAGGACATGAGGTCTTGTAAGGCTACCATAAAGCCTTATATATGTGAACTTGTCTTCTCCGAACCAATTTCCTATAGCAGTCAAGTCAATCCCTGCTTCCTCGGAAATCCTTGGGGCAGGCTTATCAAAAATAACATAGTAGATAGGCAACATGAAACCATTACAGATTTGGTACAAATGGTCTTTATAGTGAGCCTTCCATAACATCTGATGATAAATATGGATTGGCTTAGGGTCCTGGGGAGTCCATCTCCATCCGAGTACCAGATATTCAGAATTAAAGCAAAGAATATCCATTATATAAGCACTGTAATAAAAAGGAGGGATGGTCCTGGTGGTTTTACGTGAATTTGACCTAAATTCCAGAATTGCAGTGGCTAGTTTGTCGGACAATATGTTTGCCCAATCCATCACATAACTATTGACAGCTGCCTCCATTAAAGGAACCATTTCAATAGTGAACTTTGTAGAGTCATGCATTCCCCAAATTCTACACATCATTGCCCCGGCATAACAGTAAGGAGAAGACAATGAATCCACAGAGTACTTACCTGACGATTCATGTTTGTGCTTTGCGGGATTCTGTCTCCACTGCTTAATTGGAGCTGATTCTATCTCATTCTCAGCTGCGAACTTTTCAAGGAAGGCTTTGTTATATTTCTTTTTAGGTTCAGGTAAGTGATACATCTTCCTTAAGTCATCACGCTGAACTGAGCCGAAATCCTCCCGTCAACTGTGCAAAATTTTCTGTCTAAAACTGGAATTTCTTCTACAACCCATCTTACTACGTCAGCATATGGAAGAATTTTCTCACGTGCTACTATTCTGTGCAAATATAAATCAGCTAAATCTTTGAAGGATGCTTCCGATTTTCTAGTTGAACCAGCCGTATCTTATTCTGATACTTCCTCGGGCTCCTCTGCTTCAACTAAATTGTAGATACTTTGCCAACTTGGATTTCCAAGGCCGAGGCACGTAGTATCTGAGATTAACCCTTTTTTTCTTGGTCCTAGATCGTTGGTTGGTTGCATTGTTGTTGTAGGAGACGTCGTTGCTGATTTCTTTGATCTCTTTCCCATTTGTTTCAAATTCGTTATTCCAGCAGAATTCTGCATAAGAAATGAGACCAACGTGATACAGAGAATAGCTAGTATCGACTGATATGAAAGAATTATGTCAACCAGCAGATAATGATGGATTATAGTGAGATTGCCGCAGATATAATCAAAGAAAAATCTCCGCATAACTGCTTCATTGATTAGCCATTTAACCTTTCAATCATGATAAAGGAGTTTTAAATGTCCATTATGTCGTTTAAATAATGAATGATTCATTCAAGCGTGGCTTAGATTCTTTGATGGATACTTAGAAGTAAATCGCAATCGGTGATTGGTAACGTGAACGGAAAGGCTTAAATATTTGTCCAAAACATCTTCCGATCACCGAAAGGTAATGCATGCAAGGCTTTTAAATACGTTTTCGAGATATGTTCCTTGATTTGATACATCGCAATCGGGGATGGGTTTGGGTCATATTACTTATGCCATTGCGACTTTGCCGATCGGCGATTGCGATACGCCTTATCGCATCGGAGGATTTGAATGTGCCATTAATCATGTGTTAGGTTGCTACCGCCGATTGCCGATGGCGATACACTTTATCGCATCGGAGAAATGAGGGAGGCTCTTTCTTTATGCTATGTGATTTGCTTTTTCCCGATATCCGATAACGATTTACTTTTCGGATCGGAGTGAGGCAAGGGGTCTTTTTATATGTTTTTCTTATCATTGCGATATGCGACCTTGCGATCGCTTTATTGCAATAACAAAGAACTTTATAATTTTTTGAAAAGACCTGCTTTATTTCTATTCAAAACAAGGTTTATTTTAAAATATATCATTTTTATTAAACCTTTTGATGAGGGTTTTTTCTTAGATGGGTGAATACCAATTTATTCACACGTCTATGTTTAAAAGGGACCCCATTCATGTTATGATTTTTAAGTAAAAAGTTTATGAAAAGGGGGGTTGTTGTAAAGCACAACAGTACCTTTGGTATCAAGGCATAACATGTGGAACCAAAGACCTTGAGATGCTTTTCCGAAGGAATGTGTCCATACCACATTTCATAAGGAGTCTTGCTTCTAATAGCATTAGATGGAAATCTATTCTTTACATATACAACACATAGAACTACATCAGCCCAAAACATCAATTTTTCATTTTTCAAAAATATCATGGAGCGCACCATATTTAATATTGTCCTATTCATTCTTTCAACTACTCCATTCTGATGGGGATTATAAGGCACAGTTTTTTGATTTTTGATCCCATGTTGGAGAAGATAGTTTCCAAATTCATTTGAAGAGTATTCTTTTCCATTATCAGTGCGAATAGAGTCAATATGAGTTTTTGCATCATTTTCAATCCATGTATGAAAGTTCTTGAATGTTTTAAAAGCATTTGATTTGTTCTTCAATAAATAAACCCAACATATTCCAGTGTAGTCATCAATAAATGTCATCATATATTTATTTCCATTTGCAGAAGGAACGTGAATTGGACCAGATAAATCTAAATGAATGAGTTAAATTTTTCTATGTGCTCTGGAATGTGAATCATGAAAAGACTATTTTCTATGCTTTCCTAGAATGCAAGCATCACATTGCTTAAGTTTCCTAGGAATCCTAGGCCAACCAGTAACACCATTTTTCTTCAACAAGCTGAGGCTGTCATAGTTCAAGTGTCCAAATATACCATGTCATAATAAACTTGATGGAAATGTACCTTCATCATAATGAGAATTGTATGATAAATTTTGTGCATGAGCAGAGGTACACTACAGCTTGAGAAGCCTTTCTTCTTCTATCCCTGTCATGACAAGTGAGTGGTCTGATGATTTTCTTACCTCAATGTTGCCATCAAACATGGGAATGGGGTGTCCTTGCTAGAATATGTGTACCAAGGACAACACATTTCTCCTCAGTTGTGGGAGATATAAAACATGATGCAAAAGAAAGTCTGGAAGACCAGGCAATTTAAGCCTAATTGTGCTAAGTCATGATGGCTTAAGTTTTGATTTGTCTGCAAAGTATACTACTCCATCAACATTGTCAGTAAATTCTTCAAAAAAATCTCTTCTAAAATTCATGTGGCAAGTTTCTCCTGAATCAAGAAACTAATCATTTTTCCAAAAGCAAGTGATGCATTAAATAAGTCTTCATTTAATCCAATATTACAGTGTGCCACAACATAGTGAGAAGATTCAGGTGCTTTACCTTTCTCTTTGTCATTAGTTTTACCTTCGGGTTGGTTTATTTCCTGCTCAATTCTGTCCCAAAGCAACTTGCATGTGGATGCATCATGTGATCCATCTCTTTTGCAACATATGCAATTTAAATCTCACTTTTCTCCTTGAGAGTGTCTACCCCCCTGCCTTTGAAATTTCTTCTTCCTATTCCTCTTTGACAACCTCTTCCTCTGTAAGAATCTTGAGCAAGATTCTTCTCTCTATGTGCAAGACACACTAGCTCTTTAGAAGATTGAGGAGTTATCTTCTTCCCAAAATCTTTCCCTCTTTCAACAAATTTTTTCACAAGGGAGTCAAAGGTAATATCTTTGAGGTTTCCATTTGATTGCAATGACTCTAAATAATTTGAGTAAGTGGGATAAAGTGCCTTGTGAAAAGCTATCATAGGAATGTCCAGTTCAACATTAGTGACTTTGATATCATGCATAATAGATTTTACTTCTGATGCAAGAGCAAGAGGATCATCATTTTCTAATTCAAGGCTGAACAATTTAATCATGAGTTGAACAAATTCAATTGCAGAGTGTGAGTCATAGAGTTCCTTCAGTTTTTGTAAGGCTTCAAAAGAATTTGAAAATGGTGAAATATGGCGACTCACCTCTTCATTTACTGATGCTGCAATCCATGCATAAGCCTTTATGTTCTTATTTTCCCAAATGGAAAATTCCTTGTCTGAGGTAGGATGTTCTGGTTCTTTGTCTCTGTCTCCAACACACACTCCTTTCCGCAGCTCATTAAAAATGAGACTGTGTTTACTTTTCCTTGACTATTCTGGATAGTTCTCATTTCGAGAGATAACTACTTCAACAATAGATATTAGTGAATGCATTCCCAAAAAAATATCTGCTTTTGATTTCCAAAACAAACACAACCTTTCTGGATATCTTCTGTTTAGGTGGAAAATAATTCACTATATTAGTAATTTTAATGTAGCATATATTCCTCCACTCACAAATATATTATATGATGGTTTCAACATATAAACCATATAATATATATCCGAAAAAAATACCATCGAAAATTCTCATTCTATTATCACCATTCAAAAATCTCAACGAATTTTAATACTACCACAATTTTCAAAGAGTTGAATGGGCTTCACACCATATACGTTCACCATACCTAGAAATTTCGTCTCCAGAACTATAGCAGTGAATTTGCAACCAGTTTGAAAAATACCCCAACAATCTTTGACGTTGTGAGAACCAGAGCTATGGGAGTGGAGCTGAGGAACAAGGATTTATATGCAGACTTTCAAAATATTCATATTGAAATATCAGCGTATACAACATTTTGATATCAAACCAGCGTATGCAGTGTTTTGATATCATACCAGCAACATAATCATTCAATGCATATAAATAATTCGTACCAGCAGTATGCAGTGTTTTCCAACAGTCTCCAAATATTGATATAATGGAGGGTCATTTGGTCTTCTACCAAACTCAGAGCATACTCAGTCCAACAGCACGCTCCAGGGAATAATAGACTCTAATGCAGTTGCAGTCACAGTGTTTGCCATAACACCATGCTTCTGGTTGTGCCACCCTTCTAGCACACAGTACGCGGCACTTCATGGCATCACATGACCATTCCACGGCTCCAGTCTTCACAGTAGTAAAAGCAATGCCTAAATGTAGAAAATCGACCCTTTAGCAGTCCCACTGCATTTAGACTAGTGAATTCAATAATGCACAAAATCTTGTAGGGATAAGACAGAGAAATTACCAACGCAGGTGTACAGGATGCAGATAAGGTGACAGTTCTGCAAAAATAGGCAGAACATGAGGGAGATACAAAGGGAGGAAATCTAAGATTAGAACTAGCTCTGATACCATGTCAGACCAGGAGGTAACTCCTTAAATGAGATTATATCATTCATTTAGGCTGTTCATTATTATATACATGAGGGAGTGACTATTGATTTTAATCTCCCGGTGACTCTCCATTTTCTCTATTATTTATTTACATTATTTACAGTTTTTCACCCAATCCCTATGATTAGGTGTCAACAATAACTAATACGAATGTTCATACATCTCAATAATAAATAATAGATATTATTGTATGTAATGATAACCACGTTAGGGACTTCTACATACCACCCAACATAGGTTAGGGCTGAACCAAATATTTCTTTAAGACCAATCACCCCCGTTCCATATTCCAAGCATGAATGTTGAATTTGATGGGATAAATCAAAATATAATCAACCAGGGTTTTGCAGAGGCCAAACCATCTCAACCAAAGTGATTTCACCTAAAGCGGTCCAGAAATCACTAACACCAAACAAGCTTGGAAGCCTCCTGTTGGAATAATACTGAGAGGGGGGGTGAATCAGTATTATTAAGTCAATCAAACTTTTTCATTTCCATACTCTGATTCATATATGTTGCTTCAGTTAAGAATGCCCACATATATTCAGTAAACTTATGATTCAGTTAATTGATCTTCAATGAGTGCATTAGAACAATATTAACCATATTAACAGTAAACATGTGTAGTAAAATAGAACAGATAATCACACATAAGCCACACACATGAACACCATGATATAAGGTGGAAACCCTATGTGGGAGAAAACCACCTGCTGCAAGTCATCTCAATCTTCTTCTTAATAAGAAAATCCTTTTACAAAAGTTCTGTACTAGTGCAGTCCTTTACCAGTACGCAGGCTACTACCTACAGAGAGCTACAACCCTCTCTCATCCTCCAGTCTCTCCTGGACGGGAGCTACAACCCCCATAGTTCTTGTACTAGCCGATCCATTTACTAGTACGCAGGCTGCTCCCTGCTACAATGCTCCAAAGTTTTCAACTGCTACTGGAAGGGAGCTACCACCCCCTTAGCTCTTGTACTAGATAAGATACTAGTATGTAGGCGCTGGCCTACAATCTTCTCTCCTCCAGGTACCATGTTTCATACATTTTCATACTGGATACTCCTGAAGCACAACACATAATCTGAAATGCCACGTTTCATCCAATTTTCATACTGGACCCATTAATATCATTGAAGCAAATAATCAATCAATCTTTTGAATCACCCAAACACCAGATCAATACATATACAAGGATAATATGTGAGTTATCAACCAGATCTAGTCCATCAGATCACATAAAGATAAGTCATTAAGAACTTGATCCATTCAACCATCAATACTGAAGCTAAACATAATCATGCTATTATCAGAACTCAATACCAGTAACCAGACATCAATTATGCACCAAGAACCCTACAGAATAGTTAAAGGCAGTTAAAACAAATTTCAAGCAAGGTCTGCAACTTCACCAAAAGACATCTACAAACATCCGCATGTGTGCTGCTTTCTGATATGCGGGTATCTAGTTAAAACAAATTTCAAGCAAGGTCTGCAACTTCACCAAAAGACATCTACAAACATCCGCATGTGTGCTGCTTTCTGATATGCGGGTATCTGCACCTACACAGTCTTCTTATCTGCGGGTATCCACACCTGCGCACTCTTCTGCTCTACGGGTATCCGCACCTGCACCATGTCGCACCTGCGGTCCTGCGGCTACATCCACACCTGCGCACTCTTCTGCTCTGCGGGTATCCGCACCTGCACCGTGTCACTCCTGCGATTAGATCCGCACCTACACACTCTTCTGCTCTGCGGGTATCCACACCTACATTGCGTCGCACCTGCGGTCCTGTGGGTATATATATTTTTACAGTCTTCAAGCATACCCCAGACTATCAGATCTATAGATCTGATCATGCGCCATGGAGATCTCGACCCATTCAGATCTAGCTATCACTCAGATCTAGCTATCACTCACCAACTGATCACAAGTATTTCAGATCTAGCTCACCTTAAGATATTCAACCCATAAGTGTACAGCCAAATGATCTCCTTTCCTTTTTATAGTCTTAGGTCTTTCACAATACCACAGACCAAAAACCATAACAATTCAATACCATGGACCCAATACTTGGGATAAACACTTTTGGATGCAATACGATGGACCAAAACCATAGGATAAAAAACTATCGGACTGATACCATGAACCAATCATGAAAGTGCGTTATCTTTTCTCTACATGAAATAAACTTTTCTCTGCATGAAAGTGCGTGAACTTTTCTCTACATGAAAGAAACTTTTATCTGCATGAAAGCGTGTGATTTTCTATGGATGAAAGTGCGTGAAATTTTCTCTACATGAAAGTGCGTGAACTTTTCACCATATGAAAGAAACGTTTCTCTGCATGAAAGTGCGTGAACTTGAAAATAACTTTGATGCACTATAATTTATCATCTGTGTGATTTGCCATCAAGGACAACACTTGTCTCATAATGCCAACAATCTCCCCCTTTGGAGTTGATGGCAAAGCTAACCTGAGAACTGTCATCTGATTCCTTTGAGTTGTCCGGCATCCCATGCACTCTCTCACATCTGATATCTCTTCCGTAGATTCATCTAGATATATATAAGTGAGTTGATCTCCTATGAGTTAGTTGCCATCAAATACAACACATGCATCATAATGCCAACAATCTCCCCCTTTGGACTTGATGGCAACAATACCAAATCACTCTTCCCCTTTGACATGAAGGGCAAAGGGCGGACCATGATATTCTCTTCCTTTGCTGTCCATACTCCCCTTGAGTACCTACTAAAATCTCTGAATGATCTCCCCCTTTGTATATGCCATGGTGCACCAATCTGTCCATGCTCTTTCTGGGAACATGCTGAAATTTCTGCTCTGCTGAAATATGCTTGTTCATGCTCCCCCTGACTGTAAGCAAGGTCTGCAAAAAGATGTTCTACAAGAAGAACATGACTCTATACATCATAAATGACCTTCCTATCACCAAAGACTCATACATACATCTATCTCCCATCACAATGGTGATATACCAAAAGTTTACATATGATAACATAAGCGAAAGACCTTCCTATCACCAAAGACTCATACATACATCTATCTCCCATCACAATCATGATATACCAAAAGTTTACATATGATAACATAAGAGAATAACATCATTCATCCCAGGCATAGTGGGGAAACCAACATAGGCCGTTACATGACCTGAAGAGATCTCAGCAAATGACTACAATAGATAGAGACACACTATGAATAGAGAGCAAACATCATGATAAACATTAGCAACAACACTGTATGATCTGCTCCATAGCATCTGTCAATAGCAACTAGACCAGCAACTTGTATTAGTGCATGAATCATCAAGGTATGTCTGTATCAACTCATCCTTTTGAACAAAATTCTTTATATACATAATCATTCACATTCTATCATATGTGAGAAACACCATAGCCATCCAGATCTGCATGAACCAAGTATCCTCAATTGGGAATATCTGCATCAATCAACATATGTACGAAACAACCTATCATCATATAGGTAAGAAGTCATCATCATCATGTCTCCAACAATGCAACTTTGAATAATCATCCATGTATCCAGCCAACAATCCTCATCCCTATATGTGCCAAGAACAATAGGAATCCTGCATCATAACTGTAACATATGATCTTTATGCATATGACGACAACAGCATATGAGTGACTCATCATCAAGTAAAGAAGATGTGAATTCAAGCTATGTACTTTTCCTTATCCTTATGAAGATCACCATGTAAGCATCATTAGTGAATCAACCACAAATCTGATCTAAATATCAACTATGTAACCCCAAGAATCATTTGAACAACTCATAACCATATCATAGCAAGATGAATCATTTATCCATATAAGCATCATCACCAAGGACTATTAACCATAATGCCAACAATGCATTAAAAGCATATGCTCCCCCTAAACCTGTGCCATCTTATTTACTGTCAGATCTGATCATGCATATCAGCAAGAAGTATTAAGACATCATCATTATCAAGTTAGAAACAAAACACTTCTAACCATCAAGTCATTTCCACACATCATTAGCAAATTGTAACCATTATCAAACAGCGCAAATAATAAACTGAATCATAACTGATCCTTTTCCTGAACCTGTCCCTACTGCCTTTCCTCAAACAATCATATACGCGACTATGCCATAACCAACTCGCGTATATACGTGACTTCTATTTAAGAAACTTTCATATGAGATTTAGGACACTAAAGTTTTACACTTCCAGCTCCCTCTGATTCTGTTATGTCAGTATGTTGTGTTGTGCAGCCTCTTTCTGATTGTACTTCTTTCTTCTTCCACATCTTCAAGTGTGATGATGATGTTTTCTCCTTTTGGTATGGTGCCCATACTTTGTTCCTGCATTCCTTAGCTATATTTCCAAGCTTGTTACATGTGTAACATCTTACATGTCTCATATAGCAATCAACAGCTCTGTGACCAAACATATTGCAAGCAAAGCAATATCCATTAAAGTACCTTGAATGTGATGATCTTTCTGCATGATGGTCTTGAACCCTTCTTCTTCTACATCTGGCTGCAACATGTCCAAGATTATGACATACATAACATTCAACATTATTCATAGGAGGAGTAAAAGATTTTCTTTGAAGAATTTCTTTCCTTGGTTGATGATGAGATTGACCTTTCATCTCCTTAATGAGCATTTCAGATTTTGCAGTAGAGTCCCTTGTCTTACTTTGTGAACTAGATTCACCTTCAATAGATTCATGAAAATCAAGACCAGTTTTGATAGCAGGAGACCTTTGGCTATTAAGAATATCATCCAAGACTTTATTACTATCTTGAAATCGTAACAGTTTATCCTTTTCTTCTAATTTATCTTTTAGATTATTTACCTCAACTTGATGTTTCTCTTCCTTTTCAAGATACTGCTTCTTCACATTTTCTTCAGCATTTCTTTCTTCTTCCAACTGACGTCTTGGTTCAAGAACTTCATTTTTATGAGCTTGCAGTAGTTCTTTATTCTGCTTCTTTGATTCTTCAAGATCTTCTTTTAGCGAGAGTATCGTGGCTTCAAGACTTTCATAGTAACTGGATCTATCTCTGAGTTTCTTGATGGTTGTGCTTCTTTCATTGACTTCATCTCTTAGCGATGTTACTTCATCCTGCAACTTTTGATATTTGTCCTTGAATAACTTCCTTACCTTGTTTCCTTCCTCTAGTTGAGCTTTTAGTTTGGCATCTTCTTATTTGAAGACACATTCCCTTTTGTTCAATAGATCTTGTTGATCTCTAATTTTTTCTGTAAGCCTTTTAAATTCTGCCTCTATTTGATATCTTTCTTGCTCACCCATAAAAGCAAATTCAGTTGTTTCGCTATCACTTTCATCTTTTCCAAATGGATAGATAGCTAGAGCATCAGAGGATAACAAATTCATACCTGATAGTTCATCTTCATTCTGAAATGATTCTGAATCTGAAGTGCTTCTTCCACATAATCCCCAATCGATTCTCCCACTGTCATAGTTCTTCTGATATGTCTTCTTCTGCTTAGGCGCTTTCTTCTTAAGCTTCTTTCCCATTGTTCCACGGATCTCCTTCAAGCGATCAAGCTACTACAAAAGGACCTGCTCTGATACCAATTGTTGGAATACTGAGAGGGGGGGGGGGGGGGTGAATCAGTATTATTAAGTCAATCAAAATTTTTCATTTCCATACTCTGATTCATATATGCTGCTTCAGTTAAGAATGCCCGCGTATATTCAGTAAACTTATGATTCAGTTAATTGATCTTCAATGAGTGCATTAGAAAATTATTAACCATGATATAAGGTGGAAACCCAATGTGGGAGAAAACCACCTGCTGCAAGTCATCTCAATCTTCTTCTTAATAAGAAAATCCTTTTACAAATTTTTTGTACTAGTGTAGTCCTTTACCAGTACGCAGGCTACTACCTGCAGAGAGCTACAACCCTCTCTCATTCTCCAGTCTCTCTTGGAAGGGAGCTACAACTCCCATAGTTCTTGTACTAGCCGATCCATTTACTAGTACGCAAGCTACTCCCTGCTACAATGCTCCAAAGCTTTCAACTACTACTGGAAGGGAGCTACCACCACCTTAGCTCTTGTACTAGCTAAGATACTAGTACGTAGGCACCGGCCTACAATCTTCTCTCCTCCAGGTACCACGTTTCATACATTTTCATACTGGATACTCCTGAAGCACAACACATAATCTGAAAGGCCACGTTTCATCCAATTTTCATACTAGACCCATTAATATCATTGAAGCACATAATCAATCAATCTTCTGAATCACCCAAACACCGGATCAATACATATACAAGGATAATATGTGAGTTATCAACTAGATCTAGTCCATCAGATCACATAAAGATAAGTCATTAAGAACTTGATCCATTCAACCATCAATATTGAAGCTAAACATAATCATGCTGTTATCAGAACTCAATACCAGTAATCAAACATCAATTATGCACCCAGAACCCTGCAGAATAGTCAAAGGTAGTTAAAACAAATTTCAAGCAGGGTCCGCAACTTCACCAGAAGACATATGCAAACATCTGTGTCTGTGCTGCTTTCTGATATGCAGGTATCCACACCTGCACAGTCTTCTTATCTGCGGGTATCCGCACCTACGCACTCTTCTGCTCTGCGGGTATCCGCACCTGCACCATGTCGCACCTGCGGTCCTGTGGCTACATCCGCACCTGCGCACTCTTCTGCTCTGCAGGTATCCGCACCTACACCATGTCGCTCCTGTGGTCCTGCGGCTAGATCCGCACCTGCACACTCTTCTGCTCTGCGGGTATCCGCACCTGCACTGCGTCGCACCTGCGGTCCTGCGGGTATAGATAGTTTTTCAGTCTTCAAGCATACCCCAGACTATCAGATCTACAGATCTGATCATGCGCCATGGAGATCTCGACCCATTCAGATCTAGCTATCACTCAGATCTAGCTATCACTCACCAACCGATCACAAGTATTTCAGATCTAGCTCACCTTAAGATATTCAACCCATAAGTGTGCAGCCAAATGATCTCCTTTCCTTTTTATAGCCTTAGGCCTTTCACAATACCACGGACCAAAAACCATAACAATTCAATACCATGGACCAAATACTTGGGATCAACACTTTTGGATGCAATACCACGGACCAAAACCATAGGATCAAAAACTGTTGGACTAATACCATGAACCAATCATGAAAGTGTGTGATCTTTTCTCTACATGAAAGAAACTTTTCTCTGCATGAAAGTGCGTGAAATTTTCTCTACATGAAAGAAAATTTTCTCTGCATGAAAGTGCGTGAACTTTTCTCTACATGAAAGAAACTTTTCTCTGCATGAAAGTGCGTGAACTTTTCACCATATGAAAGAAACTTTTCTCTGCATGAAAGTGCGTGAACTTGAAAATAACTTTGTTGCACTATAATTTATCATCTGTGTGATTTGCCATCAAGAACAACACTTGTCTCATAATGCCAACAATCTCCCCCTTTGGACTTGATGGCAAAGCTAACCTGAGAACTGTCATCTGATTCCTTTGAGTTGTCCAGCATCCCATGCACTCTGTCACATCTGATATCTCTTCCGTAGATTCATCTAGATATATATAAGTGAGTTGATGTTCTACGATTTGGTTGCCATCAAGTACAACACATGCATCATAATTCCAACACCTCCAACTTTCTTCAACATACCGAGAGGAATTTTGCTATCTCCTCTTCCAGAATCTTGCAGAATTTGTTACAACCATTTACATTGGATAAGAACTTCAAATCCTATCTGATCCTACCTTGGACATTTCACCTCTTACCCCTTGAGCTCATCCTCCCATCAAGAGTGGATCTCAAGCCTAGATTTTTAAATGGATAAGAATTCGTAAACTACCACACTATCCTATAAATCTACAACCATCTACAACATCAAGGTTTGATTTTGGATGCTAATCATACACTCATGCTACTACTTTGAACCTAAGAGAGTTATCATCTTCATGCATTAGGGTGGCATTGAGGTGTGCTTTGTGACAAGGGAGGACAAGTCAACTTGGGGAGATCTCTACAAGATCAACTTCCATTTTTGGTTGTAAAATATATCCTATTCATATTAATACAAAGATTATAATGTTTTCGTATATGTGTTAAGTTATGTTTACATACATATATTTCAATGCTACATTGATCCATTGAATAGAGTAATCAGATAATGATACATAGATGTCGTAGATCTCTAGCTTGTATTGGGCATATGTGAAGGTTATAATTATAGGGATTGGAGCTACGATTGGATATTACAAGCTGAGAAGAAAGAATATCTTGTGATGGATCCCAAGTAATCGTCTTTCCATCCTCTAATTTCTCTAAGGTGAAACTTATATTCTTTTCTTTATGTTGTTCTAGACCAGGCCACTAGGTCTAGGAAAGATACTTTTGTCTGTAGTAGATTCCGAATAACACCATGGCTATCTAGGAAATGGAAAGGCAAGGCTAAAATTATTGTCAATCTAGAGAAATCCCATGCCAATGAAAACAAATGAACCAAAAAACCAGATGCATGTACTAGATATTCAAATCTTAGCAATGAAACCACACATGCAACTTTTTACCTGCAATGTACACCCACTCTAGTTTTTGTTCAAAACTTTTCTTTGCATTCCCTTGCTTTCCTTTGCTTGAATTTTGTCCAAGTGCTTCCTCTCTTTTCTCTTAGAGCTCTACTTTTGAAAGTGATCAAAGATAATGCTAACAAAAGTTGTGAAATGTTTCTCTGATTCATTTTTATTATTCATGTCTAGTCTTTTCCTCTCCTTTTTCCTTTTTTCTTTCTTTTCCTCTAATTTATCTATAATTTCCCTTGCATTCATATCTGTGTGTCTTCAACTTCCTTTTCTCATATTTTCCTTTATTTCTAATATCAAATTTCCACTTATTGTTTCTTTTTCGTTTTCTAATGCCAATTCCAATTTTGATAGCCATTAGTTAACCACAATTGAACCCCAATGTGATGTTTCTCCCCTTATTCAACTTGGAATACATGTCCCATGATCTTGGTTATTTGTTTCCTTTTTACATGGAAATATAACCCGAGCTTGTTAGAGGGGGTTGGACCAAAAGGGGATAGGACTTCAATTTGGTAGCCATTCAATGTCTAGCTTAATAGTGTGATGATCAAATTATACCTAGGTAAGCTAAGAGGATGATATGGAATAAGTATGATCAAGAAGGTATTTCCCAACCAAAAATCTATCAAGCTTGGCAACTATGCGCATGGGGCCTATATTTTTATTACTGCAAGTGTAACTAGACAATTTTGGTTTTATATCAACTAGATCAAGTTATGCAATAATCTCCTCAATCATTTGATGGAATTGGTCTTTGGTTGTGCTTTCCTATTTCTTATCCCACTTATGTATCATGACACTAAAGTCCCCACCTTGTAATGAGGCTATCATTTTGGAGAAGCTTTGAATTTTCAAGGAGGTAACCCAAACAATGAACTTTTTCTTGATAATTATTGGGTATATATATACTACATATTCTCCTTGATGAAAAAATTGCATTTTATCTAATGAAGAGATTTATCTTCAGAGATGAGATGAATCTATGAAGAATACCAAATGGTGCATAGACCCCCCAAAGCCCCTCGAGATTCCTCTACTAGAGCACTAAAGCTTTTCCATATGCTTTGAAATTTCAGGAGAGGTTCATCCTCCCCTAATCTAGACTCTCCGAGAAGCAGAATGTGGGTATTTCTGTAGTCTTCTAGGTAACTAATGTCTTGTTCCATTTTCTCACTATCGACCACTCTAGGAGATAATATTCATTATTTATTATTGGATTTGGCCCCTCCATCCATTTAAATTGAACATGTGATCTCTCATGGATAAAATGAAATCACTACCAATTCAACTACCACGTCACTTGTTTATGCTAGTCATCTAAAATAATTTTATCTTGAAACAATTTGTAGCTTGAAACTATAGGGCCATAATATTCATTCAAATGGGGCCAAACTCATGATAGAACCAATAACAGCTCTAGGCCTAACGACAGTTCCACACCATGTTTTTTATATGTGCATGTGTGCCTTTCAAACCAAGTAGAACTTAATATGCCTTTAGGATTAACCAAAAGCCAGGAGAAATGCTATATATGTTTTGTGTGTGTGTATGTGTATCAAACCAAACAAAATAGAATATTCTTTTAGGATTAACTAACAAGGATTATTTATAGTATACATATGTCTGTGTGTGTTTGTGTGTCTTAGACTATGCATAACTCAATATGCCTTCAAGCTTAACAAAGAGCTAAGAGCCTCACTAAACCAAATACAAATATGGGTTTGGCCATAAATTGTGTATGTATTATACCATATCAATCAATCAATGGATGCTCATTAACACCACCATTGCACACACACACACACATGTGTGTGTGTGTGTAGATGCCCTTTGACCATGTTGGGACCACGTTAATTTGAGTTGTAGGATGACATAAATTTGAATTTGGTGCTAATGTAGAACCTTCAATGTGACATGCTTTGGCACTTAGACCATGACCATAATTGCCACTAGTGCTTTGTCAATTCACCATATGATTGTGCCATGTGGTGATCCGGATCTTGTGGGGAGGCCCCCAAGATTTGAAAAATTGAATTACTAGAAGAAAAAGAGGAGAATGCCTAATAAACAAAACCACAAAGAATTTTTTTATTAAAATAGAGAATAACTGTCAAAGTTACATTGTGGTGGACAATATTTCCTTTTACAAAATGTTACTTGTTACTTATAGCCTTTTTCAGTTACAATACCATAGGTAAATTCCATGGGTGAATGAATACCATGGATGGATGAATAACATGGGTGGATTAATACCATGGGTTGATGTCATTTTCCATTCAGATAATGTGGTATAGTGCTTAGGGGTCCGTGATCCATCATATGTCGATGTTATCATGATGTCATCATGCAACATGGAAATTTCTTAATGGTGCCATGTGTCACTTAGATTTGGCCCAATTGGCCACCCGAAACTATTGAATGGACATGCACATGGCACCTTACCATGTTTCCACACCATTTTTTGTACTACCACATCATTATCCACATCATCACCAACCATGTGTACCTATGGTACCACTTCATCACTCTCGTACATTATAAATACATTTGTCCTACTATTGAGGGGTCCACATGTCATCTAGTTGAAGGACCATCAGGCATCTTCCACATGTCAGGTTTCCATTGTTCCAACGTGGAGGAGGTAAGAGGACATGCACAGTGACATCCATTAAAAATCATGCAATATTACTCTCCCTCCACCATTCATAAATTCCATAATGGTCATATCTTCCTTAAGGTGCACCGTGTTCAAGCACATTAAATAATACACATGTTTGCAGGCCAATTGCTATTGGTTTCTCATCAAAACATGGATCTACCATGAAGATCCAAAAACATTAAAAAGGTTGGTGTTTTCACCATTTTGTTTTCAAAGCAACTTATATTTTCAAAGCAACTTATGGAAGAGTTTGACCAAGTGTAATATACAATTGGAAAGATATCGAAGAGAAATATATAACTGGGCCATACACATACTCATTTTATTGCCATAACTTCAAAAATATGCTCAATATTCTTCAATCCATCATACCTCCTTTGACATCAAGAAACTATACCACCTTTGACACTAATGACATGGGATTAGTTAGCATCAATAACAACACTATTCCCAGCGAAGGCTTATGTATAGGCACATGTTGTAGGGGCTACAACCACCCTCCAAATTTTTTCTTTCACTGTGTTTTGGAGCCTCCCTAAAAATATTAGAATCCATCTTACACTACTGAGGTACTTCTTACACTACTCAGGTACTTGTGTTTCTTCCAATTATGTTTTGCTTCACAACTTGTGTTCACTTACTCATTCTGTGACTAAGCAAAAGTTGATGCAGCACTTGGTTCACAATCGGCCTTGTGTTGTCTGGGAAAATTGCACCATCCTAGAGGGAGTTAGCCTTCCACTCAAGAATTGTGCAGAGATCTATTTTTAGCAGCTGAGAGTTACATTCAAAACTGATTTCGAAATGTCCAACCAAGTGCTGCTTTTTTCCTAGATTTGTGGCATGCACATCTTAAACCCTATATATATATATATATATATATATTTAAATGATTCCCCAGGGCTCATTCTTCACATTCAATCTTGGAGCTCGGGCATTACCAAGGCATTTAGGAACCTTCGGCCCAGTCGGTGCATATTTTTTGGGTAAGTTTTTCTTTTCATGCCTTTTGCTACTTTTTCTGTCGCTTTTGATTTCTTCTCTTGTGCGAGTGTTGTTTTCCTTGTTTTATTGAAACACCACTAGATTTTAAATGTGTTTTAACTTCTAAAAGTGTCGTTTCAAGTTTTGCATTGCATTTCCTTAGTGTCTCATCCATGACCCTATTTCTTCATTAAAATTCGTCGTTGCGACAACTATCTTCATGAGCTTCATTGTTCTCCCATTTGACTAATTTCTACACTTTCTTAGATTGCATGCATGACTATAACTTATATCTACACCATATTTTCACACACATTTAGTCCTTCCCATTTTCAAGTTGCCCTTAGGTAGATCTAGGCTGCCTTGGCCCAGATCTTGCTTCTCCTAGCATGCACTGTGAATTCCTAGAAGTCAAGGCTTTTCCTTGCCTCCAAGAATTGTGCAAAATCTGCCCACACTCGCTCCCATCTATGCTCTGCGCAATCCTAGGACACAGTGCCCCAATATTACCCATTGGAACTAAAACATGCATAGTTACAGTCCACAGTCAGCCTCCCTGAACTACGGACTACGCAATTCCAGTCATCAGCAGCCCTCAGTGGTAGCTAAGACTATGCAATGCATAGTTCTAGCTGACAGTCTCCCAACCTCTCCGAGCTGATAGTCCTCAATCTTTCCCAGCAGTCACCTATTTTTCAACATGATTCATTCAATAATTGTTTTATGTTTTTTAGCTAACATTGGCTTGCCATGAGTGTCTTGTCTATCTCTAGGTACACCACGTGTTGAGTAGCTTCTCAGCAATGCAGGTAACATGGCCTCCAAGAGATTTGGATCAAAGGACATAGTTGAAATAAGTACAAGAGATGTGGTTGAACATGTGTCTATGAGCTTGCCTATTTATGCAGGCACACACATGTTCATTGAGAAAGACATTAAGATTAGATGGGATGACATAAATAACATATTCGTAGGTAGGTTTAAGGAGAATCTGGAGGACCAAGAGGTCTTTGTCAACTTTCATAAGTCGGGTTTCTACAAGGTTGCATGCAGGTATCCTGTATTCCCATGTGAAAACATGATCCATTGGATTGTCTCACACACTGATCCTAAGACGATGATACTCAATAGTGTCAATGGAGTAGATCTTTCTACCTTTAGGACAGAATATTATCAACAAATGTATCATTTTCCACAGCCGGTGAACATGATGGATGCATCGTTCTACACTCCCAACAACAACGTGAACACAAGAGACATCTTGAATCATTGGGTAAGGGAAAAATCAAAGTTCAGGATGGCACCCAACCAGATCTACAAGAAAAAGACACTCAGGAAGGCTTACCAACTCTTTGTCATATTTTCATGTCACTTGTATGGCCAAGAAGTACAGACATCTTCCTGTAGAGTTGGGTTGTTATGTTGGATCAGCTAGCAAGTGAAGGAAAACCTTTCAACTGGTCTGACATGTTGGTTCTCTAGTTGAAAGCGCATGTATCAAATGCTCAGAGTCTACCCAAGGATCAACGAGAAAGGTTCTTCATGTCTTCCTACATGTTTTATACAATTTGTGCTCGTTAACAGTTTCCTGGCATGGGTTTGGCATGGAAGCTTTCAGAGAAAGTTGTGAACGTATATTGTAAGTTGCTCTCAGAGTGCAGCTACCAAGGAGTCATGGCTAGACTATCTAACCACTTCATTACCCCTCTGTACATGATGATATTTGAACGAGATCCACCTTGCATGTCCTAGACAGTAATGGAGGCATTTCTAAACATTACATATTTGTACGCCTCACCCGATGGCACCTTCATTAGGATGTACGATGTGGATAAGGCTCCGCATTTGTTGCCGAAGTTTTCCATGGATAAGATGGTCACGCAGGAGGTTGCATACCACATCTCTATAGGGTTATCAAATGGACTGTATAGGAAGAAGAAGACACCATGGCCTATGCTTCCTTTGCGAGTTGGGTTGTATGTGTTATCACTCAGGTTGTCCTTAAGCTCCGGAAAAGGATACGGCCGAGGTAACCACATACCAACTTTGGACTGCAGGTTCTAGCCGACCTGCAATCAGAGAGGGCTCTCTCTTTTAGGCTAGGTCTCAAGTTCAGAGGGTTTTTGTTTTGTTTTTGGTGGGAAGGAAGATGTCTCAAGTAAAGAGGCAAAACATAGTCTGGTAAGTTTCAAACCATTGGGCGTGGAGTCAAGGAGTGGGACTGCTGGTGCGTTTTCTTGGTCACAAGAGAAATAAGGAGCAAGGTAGCTGCTCATGAAACAACACTTAAAGCTTAAAAGGATGGAATGAGGGATAAGGAATGAGAGGCAACAAAGAATCTCTCACTCGGCTTAAAAGGGGGAAGGTGAATGAGCTCTGTCTAGGAGCAATTAAGAATTCCTAGACAACTGTCAAAGATGAATGGATTAGGGGGAAACATGAGCCATAAGGAATTCATATTCATTTCTAACCCAGATGAAAACATAAAGAAATAGCAGAAAATGAGCATAGAGGGCAGTTAAACCAATTCTAGACTATTCTTTCTTTCTACTATTTTAGACGGTGTATCAAATGGAAAAACAGAGGTAGGAAAACTTATTGAGTCATGTTGCAGCACAAGAATTCCAAATTCACTTCTTCAAAACCATTAGACACAGAGCAGACAGTCTTTCCTCCAAGCCTTTCAGCAGTCTTTGATTACAGAAAACATATCAGGTATACAGTGCGAGTCTCTACTGAAGACTATCAACCAACCGACCCTTTAACAATACAGAGGGTGGTATATATAGGGAAGATTTATCCAAAATTATCTATTACAGCCGACCTAACAGGTCTGGCAGAAAACTGATTACTTTTAACCTAATCTTATCCAGAAATAAATGCAAGAAAATATCTTTGGGCTATGCTGGGGGCAGCTGTATCAAAATGAGTTAATGTCTGTCCTGGTGGCTCTGTGTTGTTCATATGTCATAACTGTGCATTGGTCTTTGCACCCTTGCTGTTCGGCGGCATTGAATGCTTTGACTGTGATTTGAGAGCTAGGATGTGCTTACTCCTTCTTGATTTGACTTTCTGGGGGGCTCATTAATGTTCAGGTGCTTCGAGCCTCCAAAAAATCTTCGGCTGATACTCTTTGGCTCTCCTTCTTCCTCTGATACTCTTTGGCAATCAATTGATGCTGTTCTGACATGCTGTGGGTTAAATCATCATTTAATGGCCGCTGTTCAGCCTCTGTTTCCTTCAAAACTGTTTTCTGCTCCTTCCTGAGTGCCTCGCAAAGAAAAACGGCTCTTTCGGTGCCTTTCGGGCTTGCTGGGGGCCGCAGAATAAAAAGATTCCCTGAAGATTCCCCATTTAGGCCCAAAAAATCTAGCTAGGCACAAATCGCTCATCAAAAACTGCCTCAGAATCTGATTCCGGGGCCCCGAAGTGCGATTTTTGCCCTTCGCGCCAGAAAAGTGCTGATGACGTCAGCATGACGTCAGCATGATGTGACGTTGTACGGTGGGTGACATCACCATGATGACATGGCGGGATGACATCAGCATGACGTCATCATGTACGGACAGTGGCGTGGCATGACACGTGGCAAGGGGCCACGCAGGCAGATGACTTGACATGTGATTGGGCAGAGGGGGGGGTGACGTAGGCGGGTGACTGTGCAGGGGGTGACGTAAGCGGCGACGTCACCGGGTAGGAGGTGGTAAGTGGTTTTGTGGCGCACCACCTGTGGGGGGGGAGCGGTTTTGTCAGAGGGGGCTCTGCCACTTCCCAGCGCTTGACGCGTGGCAGGAGGTACGGCGGCAATACCGCCCATCTCCCGGATGCTAAAGCCCGGGCGCTTTGGAGATGGGATGGCCCACCAACCGTCGATTTGGACGCAGGACGACCAGACGGCTGGAAGCGAATGTGAAGCGGCGGGAAGTTAGGGCGGGGAATATTCAAGGAATATTCTGAAGTTAATATGCGCGCGGCGGGGTTTTAGACTTTAGGGAATGGGGGTTATGGGGTTTGAAAATGCGCGGGGTTTTGAGGGTTTTTAGGGCTAGGGAAGAGGCTATTAGTCTGACCAGGTGTCAGATTAATCCCTGTTATGACTCGGATGGGCTAAAAACAGCCCCAGATGGACTATTTTTCCCCAGACTTAGAAAAATATGGCTATATTGCTAGGGAGGGTATATTTACATAGGGGAGTTATATGTACATAGCTTTAGTAGAGGAATGGAAAAACTGATAGGGAGTTATATAATACCGTTAGTAGTTAATATGAAGGTGATAAGCAGGCGCCAAGGTCAAGGACCTTAGGCTAAATTTGGGGAAAATAACTTGTAGAGAAATGAACTCCTTGAGTGAAGCAGATCTTCACCAAGGTGACTGATATGGATGATGATGAAGCTAAGAGGAATCAAGCAGATCTTGAACTCTTTGGGGAAATTAGTAAGTGACTTGGGGATTTAGAAGAGGGGAAGTTAGTGATGTCCAGCTTTGAGCTCTCTTGAATGAAAACTGCCTGCACTGTGATCTGTTAAGATAAAGCACTTCGAAACACAATATTGATTATCAATCGTCATTCTGCAACCACAGCTACCTACCTAGCCTACTCACCTAACATTTTTTTTCTTTTTCTTTGGGTGAAATTAGAATTGCAGACCTAGATTTACAATTTTCTTTTGAATTCCTCCTATCTAGATCTACACTTATTTCTGCCAGGACCCAGATTAAACAGTTGGGTCCCTTTGATTTTCTACCTATCTGCAAATCTGCCAAGATTAAACTGTTTGGACAGATACATTCTCTATATTCTAAAACAGGAAATTGAAACCTAAGGATACCAAGATTAAGCTGTTTGGCTCTCCCTTAACTGAAAAACTCATCAAAAATGGAATACAGTAGTGGCATTTGGACCAGCACACTTCATGGCTCTTGTGGAAATATGGAACACTGTAGCTTGCAAAGTATGACATATTTGGCATGTAAAAATTTCAATCATAAAAAATGAATACCTGCTGCAGCAGGAGGCTAACAGTATGCAATCTAGAGTTTGAAAGGAGCAAATTTCGAGATCGAGGACTTCAAGAAGTTTAAGTTGGACACCAAGTGTTTCAATCAGTATGATCCACATGGCTTTTGCAAGAACCACTGTTTGAGAGTGCACTATCCTTGGATCCATGGGGCATGTAATTGGACAGAGAAAGACCCTTGGAAATATTTCTATAACTCCTCTAGGCTCAATGAACTTGTCAACATGCAAGTAAAGTGGCTAGCAGCACTCAAGTCAATAAAACCATAGGGAGAACCAACAACAACAGTAGGAAGAAGCTAACCTGCACAAGGCAAAGGAAAGAGGAAGATCAATGAAAAAATAGAAGTGGAGAAAAGCTAAAAGTTTAAGGAAGATCCACTGGTTGAGAGAGTAGTTTTGGAGATAGAATCAAAGAGGCAGTAGGGTGACAAAAGAGGAGCGCAGAAAGGGAGAGATGAGGAAAGATTGAAAGAGATGGAGAGGAAGTTGCGGGAAGTAGAGGAGAAGCTCAAAGAAGAACAAGAGTTGCTCAAAAGAGAGAAGGAAGCACAGTATGAACAAGAACAAGAACATGAACATGAGGAAGTACAAGGTGCACAGACAACACAAACTGCACTGATACAGGTTAAAGACTCGGATCCACTAGCAGAAGATGATGAATTGGGTGAGTATCTACAGGATCAGGAACTTTATTATTGGATGAATTGATAGTAGAACTGATGGACACGGATATGGTACATCTAAAACAGGATCAGGACACGAAACTCATGCCAAAATAAACTGAGGTCACCCCACAAGCTTCACCAACTCCAGTAGCAGAGAAAGTTCCAAGTGAACAATGGGATAGTGTTATCCTGTAGGATAATCCAGGAACATATGTGTACAACATAGCCTTTGATGAGTCAGAACACAGAGTTGTACAGGCATGTAGAGCGGACATCCTGAATGAACATGCATCAACTGCGCACTTTGAAGAACGGATCATTGTTTGAGATGTTCGAAGACATCCAACTACCTTGGTCAATGCTATGAAGGCTTATGCCAAATCTATGAGATCAATTGTGAAGTTCTTAGAAGAGAATGAGCACATGGCTAAGGAATTGCAAGCAGCGAGGCAGAGAGAGGAACAATCAACAGGATTCTCTAGAGCAGCGATGAAGAAAGTGATACTTGCTGAAGTATCGACTCTTGAGATAGTCATGCAGAGACTGTATGATAGTTTCGTCACCGTGCATAAAGAATTTGTCCATCTACATGGTAATCAACAATGTTGCACCAAGATAGCATGTGCACTCACATATATACATGTTATTGTTGATCATGTATAGACATGGAAAATGAGGTAAAAGGGAGCCCCTCTTCACTTGCACAAGATGAGGAAGTCGTAGATAGAGTTGGATAAATCATGCATCAAGAGTCTGATCCAGAACCATGAGGAAGTCCCGCTACTCATCACCAATGTTGAGGCTTCAAACGCACTGATTTTTAGGATATTAGATGTGTTGGTGAAAGTGTGGCACCCCATCAATTGGAACACTCACCAAAGCCAAAGAGAAGAACGAAGTCTGACTAGATCTCGATGCGTACTTTAACCAGTTGATCCACATGGCCACCAACATAGATTTGGAGATCAGTGCAGAGAACATGCAAAGATATGTCAATGCTCCAACTGTGTTCAAGACTAAGTTGCACATGTTATAGGATGCATTGGAAAGAGGTTCCAGATTAGTATACCCAAAAGCGATGGAGGCAAGAGTTCGTTTCCAGAAAGAAATCATCAAACATTACGTGGACACCACTGCGAAATACCAAGCTTAGCATCAATTCATCGCTTAGGATCGGGGAGAGGATGTTGATGAGTTGGTCTTTCCATAGCCATCCAAGTCATAGTGTCTTCTTGTCTGGTTGACTCAAGCCTATTTTTGTTTGACACGGGTATATGTGGAAAATATATTACTATTGTAAACATGATGTAAAGTGAAATTCCAAGTGTCATTAGCAGAATGAAAACAATGATATGTAATGTAAAAAGTTATATGTAATGAAGTTGAAGTGTCATGAGGGAATCCAAGAGTCAAAGGGGAATGTAAAGGGTCACCCCACCATTTTTTTTATATAGAACCTCATAACTCATAGTATAGGCTTTTGGGTGCCAAGAATTTTATATATATTTCTTAGAGAAGGGTTTGGAGAATATTGTGACGGGCCTTGGCTTCTCCAAAGTGCAAAGCGAGTACATATCTTTGGAGAGCGAACGATGTTGACTCTAATGTTCCACTTTTGGGGCTATTGGATATCATGGTTGTATATATGGATGGAACTTTCACTTTGTATAATATAATAGAGCCAACAAGTCTTCATGCATATGTTGTTATTGTAATTCGACTATTCTGGTTACTTTAGAAATGTATGTTTTTTAACTTACACATTTGTGTATGAACTATTTCGTATACGATTGTATGAATCTTGTTGAAGTTGTGTTGTTGGTTTAACCCATCACTTTATATTATCAACTATTTTGCTTTCCATCTTGTGATGTCATTCAACTCATGTGTTCCTTTCAGGTTGCGTACTATTACAAGCTTCTAAGGGATAAACTTATTTTCCCCCTCCATGTGTTAGAACCTCCCCATTCATCTCTCTTGACTCGTTGCAAGGTCACACACTTGCTTCTAAAAAATATATCTTTCTTACCTCTATGCGCTATCACAGTCAAGGCATAGCTTTACTACCCATTTTTGGGACTCCTACTCCAAATGCTCTAAGGTCTAGTTGGGAATTCTTACCGGGGAGATCCCCTGACATGTTTGTAGGTCCAACACCATCAACATTTATGGTGCTAGAAGGAGGTTCATATGACAAGCTGATCCCTCAAAGTCTATTTTGAATATCTCCACATGTTTCATGACTTACTATACATCTAATCCTTCGAGATGTCTACCTTATGGAAATGATTTTGAAATATTGAACGAGCTTTGGAATGAGATGTCACGTAACACATACGATGGTGAAGGTAGAGAAACTTTGTTTAGATACAAAGTTTCCTTCACTAGCTTCTGTTGGAGGCATGAAATCCATGAGGATTACATTTCATGTTCATTTTTCGTGTTCACATTCGCACTTCGTGGGCATGCACTGATGTGGTGTGTCATACTGCCCGATGCCTCTATTCACACTTTTAGTCAGTTGGTCAGAGAGTTGAAAAGTGATTTCTATCAATAGAATCATCAAGAATTCAAAAATAAAAATTTAGAATTATGAAAAGAACCTGATGACACCCTCGTGGAACTTTGGGATTTATTTTGTAATCTTGCATTTCAAATCCCCAAAGCTAAAATTGATTTGAAATTTCTTCATGAAATATTTCCGTATCTTCTTCACATATCTGAAAAATTCATATCTTAGAGTCACTCGAACCCCTCCCAACATACCTTGGTGTTAGAGCTAACAAATCTCATATGGAAAAGGTTTCCGTCATAAGTGACCCTCCCTCTGCTTCTCATCAAACAGCTCTAGCTCTGTAGTGCGAGGTGGGAGAAGTTGTGGAATCATCCGTTGAACTATCATATCCTCCCACCACAACTGCTATGGGTATCTGTGCATATTTGCTTGCAAGCCTTTTATTTGTCATGATGTCTCATTTTCTCAACCTCCATCCTCCCGGTCTGTTGATCCTCCAGATTGTACTATGTTGTGTTCTCTCATTCCGGACTCCACACTTGCTGTTCACGAGGATCAAGTTATTGATGAAGTTGGTGTTGAGAATCCGACTTGCTGTTATAGCACCATTTACCACTCTTGGTATATATGATGCTTTTTTTATGGCCTAGGGCAACCCCTCCTTCCAGAATTGGTGCAAATATATAAAAAAAATAGTGTTTTATTCCCTGTACGCTACTTTTCCCTGAGCTAAAAGCATGTACATGCAGGTCAGTCAATACCCAACCCACGTATATGTATTAAAACACTTAAAAAATTAAATTTCCTTAATTTTGGGTGTAACTGATGGGTTTTACCTATTGATTACCTCCTATTTCCTGTGGCCCAACTATTTCCCAACTAAAAGACTAATTAGGAGAGTTATAAATAGACCTCTATGTGAAGTTCTTACGAGAGGAGAAGAGATAGAGCTATTATATCGAGATTATCCTTGACTGAGTCCGATGAATCCCTGTGCCTCATGCACTTCCCCAAGCTTTAGGGAACCCTTGTTTCCTTCATTATAGGTATCCTTCCTTTTGCTTGAGATATCATGGTGTTGGTGATGGAAGAATATTGTTGAAGGCTGGGATAGGATGAATCCGAAGGATGGTTTTGCTTGGAAATAGAGAAAGACTCAGGTGAATTCTCTCCATGTTATTTATAGCTTACTGCAATAAAATGAATGTTGTCTTGTTTTCGAAATTGACTATTTCTATGCATCAAATTATGTTTTAATTCATATATGAATGTCATTTTGATGTATGATCAATCATTTGTTTATATGATATAAAGTCAATTTAGTGAATATGATTTACTTCTATACTGCTATGTATGTTTGAATTGAATGATTTTCAGGTTTGAAGAAAATTGAGAGTTGCAGAGGGTCTAAACCCTGTGGGACCTACTCGAATGAAGGAAATCCGGGTACGGTCACTCTTATGTAGTTTAATAATATAAGCATATTGCCTTAGCTGTTTAAGTATTTCTTGTTGTAGTTTGCTTCTGCTCTGTTCGGGTTCTAACCCAAAGCCCTAGGGTGCTTTCACTCGAAATAGAATTAGCGACTCCGGTGGGGATAACAATCTTGTTATTCCTGGTTTGGGTTGTTCATTCTCAATCAGGGCTCAGTCTTTGGTTTTCTTGTGGTTACAGTCTTATGTGGTCTACTATAGTCCCAGGCCTCAAGTATGATCTTTTGGATCAAACTTTGTTTTGTATTTTTTCTTGCAAAGCTTTGTATATGCTCTTTACTTTATTTACAGTTGCGTATACATGCTTGTTTCTGTAAAGTGATCTCGCGTATATGCGAGTTTTCTGTGTCAGGAGCACGTGTCCAGGCCTCTGTGTTTGCACACAGTCACGTATGCAAATTTTTGCATTGTTTTTTCAAATCTTTCAACCCAGATAGATTTGTTGCCTAGTATTTTCAGTCTTTGTGTGGTCAATTGTTGTCTGAAGAATTTAATTATTATGCAAGCTTACTATTTTGAAGTCTCTTCCTCATTAGAAAGACTTGGCCTAGGTTTGCTTCTTTAGCGAGTTTGTAATTTGTGTTTTGGCACACAAGACTTCGTCTTGAAGTTCTTGATTGTTCTGGTCCTCCAGAACACGAGATTGTTTTCAGTTTCAGTGTCAAGCCCAGATTTCAAATCTACTTGCTTTGCTCTCCTTTGTTTTGTGGCCTCATAGATTTTCTTGCTTTTTGAAAGTCTTTTTGACGAATTTGGAAGTATTTCTTTCCTGGATTCTTGGTCAGTTTGTCAAACTCTTTGCTGCTATTTGGGTCGTTTTGTACAAGTTGAAGTCTTTTTGCTCAAGTTTTTATTCATTTTCAAGTTTGTAACTTGCAAAGACTCCTTGTGCTCTTTTTTCGATCTTTTGAGTTTTAGTAGCATTTTGGTAATTTCAAAAAGTTGTTTTGGTTGCTTCTTTAAAAAACAAAAGATATCAAAAAACTTTATTTTTTTTTCTTTTGCCAAGTTTGGTTTATGGTTTCTTTTTGTTGTTGAAAGTGAACTGCGATCTTTTACAATTTGTTCTTCTTGTTTGGAGAGAATTTTGTGTTCAAAATTTGTATCCTCTTCAGTACTTAAGTTGGCTCATTGTTAATTATAAACAATTTCTTTTTCTTTTTGAGTGTTATTTAGGATCTTGCATCTCCATTATATCTTGCATTAGGGTAGTTTGCATTGTTAAAGCATTCATAGTCTTTTAGTTTTTGGGTGTGTGAAGTGTGTTTCAAGAAAAGAAGAGAAAAAGTACTTTGCTTTGTAGAAGTTTCATAGAACCCGTATAGAGATCTCTTTTCATCGAAGAAAAAATGACTGCATTCATGTAGTTAGTTTTTCATTGATTTCTGTTGCATCATACAAACATCATTGGTTTCACTCCCATCTTTACCCTTGACTTAAAGAACAGCCATTAAAATCAAGCGATTAATTAAAATAAACTAGAACTTTTATGTTGTCATCAGAATACACCAACAAGTTTATGTTTATTAGGGCCTTGGATTAGGCGAGAGGAGAGTTAACTCTCCAAGGCCGCTCAAAATTACAAAACTTAGAATTTTGATTAATGAACGAAATCCAATAGCATTAGGAAGACCGGGAAAGCTCCGTAACTGGGAGTAAATCACGAGAGAGAGTGAAGATAAGGACGATAGATACCCCCTCTCTTACTTCTTGGATCCTGCCTCACGACTGTTCCGCCTGACTTCTGATACGAGTTGGTGACCATAGTTTCCTATCCTAGGGATCACACAAGTGGCTGCAGAGGGGAATCCCGTGGTACTTGAGGCTGACGTTGTATCACGTTCAGCAATACTTCTGGAGGGTACCCTTGCGAATATTGGGTGCTTGCACTGGAAAAGGCTATTGTTTGGAGGTCAACATAACTTCCTTTGATACATTCGCTAGTAGGCCTGGGGTGTAATTACCCTAGTCTATTTTCGGAAGGCCCTTGTTATTAACTTTCTTGTATTTTGGTGTTCGGTCCTAATCACCCAGAGCGGAAATACTCAAGAGTTGTTTGATTGCTGATATCTTTAGGGACTTTTTAGTGAGTTTTCTTTTCTCCTAGTCAGCCTAGATTATAATTTTTTGAGTCTTTAAGTAGATATTTTAAATAATTCAAAGTGGCTGATCGACCATCTCGACGGTCTAGGAGACTTCATGGGCTATCACCTAGAAGTCCTGAGCCTTCTCCTAGAAGGTGTAGGAGCAATTCTGCCAGTGGTTTTCAATGAGTGGCAACAGGTGCATCGAAGATTGATCCTCTGCTTGGGATCATTAATTCACAAGATAGACCTAGCACTAGTAGTGAGTTAGAGAGGAACACACCAGTTCTTTCTCGAGTACTTTTTCAGCTGGAAGATAATATCGAAGTTGAAGAGCTTTTAGAGTCGGTTGCGGCTCTGAATTCTCCTCTTCCTCCTGATCATCCAGATGTTCTATTGTATGTCAGAACCCCGAATCATAGGCCTTCGAGCCCGGGTTTACACCCATCTATTCCTTCGATGACCACTACTAGAAGCACGACATCTATGACGAGTGTTGAGAGTGTGCAGACTCCCATATCTGTATAAGGAGGAGGAACTATTTCCATCCCTTCTATTACTCCCAACACGACTACATTTGGGTCTACTTCCATTCCATCAACCAGTCGAAGTTCTCAGGCTACTGCATTCGATTTTGGATTTATCCCTTATGGAATATTGTCTCATGGGATTCCTTCAGTTCCTTTGAACATGCCATCGACCACCTCCACATCCATGATGAGTGGATCAACTTATTTTTAGGGTTTCCCATTTGGAAGTGGTCATATACCACACTCCAATCCAACAGTAGGGTCAATGCCTTTTTCCTTTACAGGTCAAGGTAATAACCCATTCTAGAGTTGGACAAACCCTGCGGTTAGTGGGATAGGAGTTGGGAATCAATTTTATTCCAGCCAACAAGGGAATGTGCCATATTATTTAGTTAATTCATTTCAGAATTTTCCACCCTTTGCTAACACATGGAATCCTTATCAGGGGCTATCAGCTCCTTTTAACACTTCGTTAGGGGGTAACTTCACTAGTTATGGAGGATTTTCGGCAGGAGTTGGTCAAACTCCAAATTTTGCTGGACCACAAGGAGCACCTTTTGGTTCAGTAGGCTCTACGAGTTACTTCAGGCAACCTGGTGTTTTTCAAAATCCAAGTCATTCTTTTTAGACCTTTGGGAACCCCGCCCGCACTGGATGGAATTCCCAAGGTCCACCACGACTCCCTTTTCTGGCCACGCTGAACTTGCCAGACTTAACTAAATTGACAAATGATCTGATTCAATACAATCCAGCTTGGCCTCCGGTCCCAACTAAACTTCCCTCGGATATCCCAAAATTTGAAGGAAAGAGTGGTGAAGATCTGGGAGACCACGTAACCACATTTCACTTATGGTGCTCATCCAACTCCCTAATAGATGATTCGATCAGGTTGAGGTTATTTCAGCGCACCCTAACTGGAAATGTGGCCAAATGGTATATAGAGTTTCCAGGGGGCACCTATAATTCTTTTTGTGATTTGGATAATGTCTTTTTGAACCATTTTTAGTTGCCTGTCCGATATGAAGCCGGAACTGAACTTCTGGCTAACTTTCAGCAAGACACTGCAACTCACATTTCGGATCACATCCAGGAATGGAGGAGGAGGAAAAGGCTTATCAAAGCTGAAATCCTGCCAGAGTTCCTTCTCGAATGGTTTCTCAAATCATTACAACCTGAGATCTCAAAGGATGTGTCTCTCTCCAGTGTTTATACAGAAGAGCAGGCCATTTTTAGAGCCCAGCAATTGGAACTGATATATTCTCAGTCTGGGGTTCTTCAAAAAATTCTACCTGATGCTCCTAGATCTAAGGTCAATTTAGCCAAACCAAAACTAGGTCCCCATGCCAATGGTATAGTCGGATCGATTGATGTTAACGCGGTGAACCTATTGAATAAATTACAGCAGTTGTCTCTACAAACTGCTTCTTCTACCTAGGCATCACTTTCTGTACCTACACCTTCCCAACCTACCTCTATAAACGTCGTCTAGACCACTAACCCAAAAGGAAATCAACAATCCGATGGGAAGAGGAAGGGATGAGGTAAAAAGAAGAACTAGGAATGAAAAGATAATGCAAACAAACCTGGGAATGATGCCGGAGAGGGTAGGAAAGAGTCAAAGAAAAAGGTAAAATTTCCATGCAAGTTGTGCAATGGGGATCATCTGACTCACCTCTGCCCTAAGATACAAGATGCTCAATGCTTATTATTACATAAAGAGTCCTCTAGCTCCCAAGCTATTATGACTAACCCTTTTCCCCAAGGGCAATAATTACTTGCTAGCGCGAATTCTAATCCTGTCACCTCCACCGGGGGCAACTAGGAAGGAGAAAATTTCTCAAATGTTTATATGATGAGATCTCATATCGACGTCGCTATGCAAGCATGCAATTATGGTGAATCAGAAACATCTAAGGCTAAATCTATTCTCGAAGCCATGGAACCACTTCATATTGAGCAACCCTCTATTGAGTCTATACCTCGGATACTGAAAGGCTCCATAAAGCGCTCAACTATTAACCCTAATGCTAGGGCAGCCCAGAACTACTCAATTGTAGAAGATGTAGCTCAAAGTCCTTTTTCTATGTCAACATTGGAGGTACTCCATTCGTGCCGTGCTCAGAGAAGTGCTTTGCTTTCGACAATCGGTGCAGTAGACCCAAATAATTCTTTGGTCCTCACTTTTGATATGTTGAATGTCAAAAAGAGACTTCCTCACCATATGGCTTTCCAAATAAAGTCCACATACCAAAAGACCAATCTTTTTCAGACTGTTATAGATGAGGGAGCTTCCGGATGCGTGATGTCTATGTCATGTTGGAAGGCCGTTGGATCACCTTCAACTATTCCTTCACCGACTCTTTTGACGGCATTTGATGGACATTCTCATAGGTCGCACGGGATTATCACAGCCTTTCCCATCTGTGTTGGTGGAAAGGTAGTGAATATTGAGGTAGAAATCGTCGATGCGAACCTACATTATAACCTCCCCTTAGGCAAGAATTGGATTTACGAGATGGATTCCATAGTTTCATCATTATTCCGCATCCTCTATTTTCCTCATGAGGGGAGGATTGTTAGAGTTGATCAGTTAGATTATTTCCCAGGTGACTCTCAAGCAACTTCGGATTCTACTATTGCATTGGTGGACAATCCCCGTCAACCTATTCAGAATTTAGGAGTTGGGATGTACTCTTCGTTAATGGTTATATTCGATCTCCCTACTCCTACAGCTAGAATTAATGCGATTTCATCCTTTAGGGGACCTTCTCGGAAAGAGTTCTTTGGAACTTGTTATTTTTCAAACACTTGGCCCTTACCTTCATCTACCACCACATTAGATGGAGGGCAGGTAGGTGGAATGGCATTTCCCATGTCTGTAGAAGAACTCGCTTATCAATCTATCATTAACTCTGTAGAAAACTGTCACACTCCTTTTCCACTAGAGGAGATAGATGGCGATGTGACTCCGGCTTGGACCCTTGACTCTACTTTAGCTCTGGATTGCTTGGATATAGTCTTACCATCTAAAGAAGCAATTTTGGAAGCAATGATGGGTGTGGATCGACCATGGGATGATTTACATCATCGTTCATATTTTCTCCCTCCATTGCATGATGTTGAATCGAGTTTGTCCAATCTGTCTACTAGTGATGTTCATACATTTTCGAACCCTTTGGCTCCAACACAATTTTCTGCCGAAGGTAACATGTCGGTTATCTCACGAACTGTACCTGTGAACATCTCTAGGAATCCTAATGTAATAAAAAATGTCTTCATCAGAGATGATTGTTCCCCTGAAGAAATTCAAATCTACATCGATCTCTTCAAAGAATTTTGAGATGTGTTCGCTTGGTCTTATGAGGAAATTCCTGGAATTGATCCATCTATAGTCCAACATGAGACTTACTCATCAAAAACTTTGACCGGTCAATCCCCAGAAAGCGGCAGCTATTAAAGCTGAAGTTGAAAAGATGCTTAAGGTGGGTTTCATATACCCTGTTCCTCTAACTGAGTGGGTTTCCAACCCAGTCCCGATAGATAAGAAGCAAGGAACGATCCGAGTATGTAATGACTTTAGGGATTTAAATAAAGCTTGTCCAAAAGACAACTACTCCACGCCATGTATTGATCAAATTGTTGATGAATGTGCGGGTAATCAATTTTTTTCGTTCATGGACAGATTCTATGGTTACAATCAAATTACTATCCGTCCAGAGGATTAGCACAAGACAACCTTTATTTGTCCTTGGGGCACGTTTGCATAAAAGAAGATGCCTTTTGGCCTTAAAAACGGTAGAGCTACTTTTCAATGGGCCATGTCTTATGCTTTCCATGACATCAAACATGTTATCGAAGCATACCTGGATGACTTAGCTGCTTGTTCTTGCAAGAGAATTGATCATCCTAGGCACCTTCGGTTAGTCTTTGAGAGATGTTGTTTTTATAAAATATGATTGAATCTGAATAAGTGTGTTTTTGCGGTCACATCCGGTCAGCTGTTAGGATTCATTGGATCGACTGAAGGAATTCGAGTTGATCCTTTCAAGGTTGAGGCAATAATTCAGTTGCCTCCCCCGTCTTCCATTCTTCAACTTCAAAGTCTCCAAGGAAAGGAAAATTCCTTGAGGAGATTTATAGCAAATTACACCGAGATTACCAAAGGATTTAAGTGTTTGCTTATGAAAGGAGCTCCATTTTCATGGGATGATTTCGCGCAATGCTCTTTTGATGCTTTGAAAAAAACATTAACCTCTGCTCCATTATTGAGTCCACCAGATTATGGCAGAGATTTCCTTTTGTATCTCGCTGTGGAAAAATCAACCATTGGTATGGTTCTGGTTCAAGAGGATGATGCTCTCAGTGAGCATGTAATCTACTACTTGAGTCGAGGCTTAGTAGGACCTAAGCTGTTATATACCTAGGGGGGATAATATGGGGTACCAAGGGAGGTACCCAAGGTAATAATGTAATAATGGGATGGGCCATAGTAATAAATAAGGTGGTTAACCCATGTCATGTAAGGGACCACAAGTAGTTAATAATAATGTAATGGGCCCATGGTATTAGTTGATGGTATGAGGGAACCATGGTAATGACCCATGGTATTGTATGTATGAGGCCTATATAGAGGCTAGAGACTCCACATGGAGAGATATGAAGAGAAGTATTCTTGTATGAACAGGCATATGGCTTGTGGAGTGTTCTCCTTCCTTAAGGAGTGAATGTATGGTGTTGCCCTACCATAAGGGTTTTGATAATAAAGAAGCATTTCATATTATTTCTGGGTTTCTTTGCATTATCTTATACTTTTATATCAGATCTATAATATTTTTGGGTTAGATATACAACAATTGGTATCATAGCTACAACAATTGGTATCAGAGCACTTTCTTGGGCAAACCGTGGAGAAATTTTTTTATTATTTTTGCAGGGATTGTTTGGGTGGCGAATTTGTAGATCATATATGTACGTTTTGGTGCTATATCTGTAGAATCTAATTGCATATCTGTATTCCTTGTGAAAAAATACCCAAATTCAAAAAAAAAATTAGTTGAATCGGAGTCCGGATGAAGGAGATATCGCTGATTTAAAAATCAGTGGGGTTGTAGACAATTTTCAGGACAGCGAGTTTGCAGCGCAGATCTAGAAGTTCTGGTCCGAGATCTGCAAGATCCAATGGTAGATCTGGAATCTTTGTGAAAAAACACATAATTTCAAAAAAAAAATCAGTCGAATCGGAGTCCGGATGAGGGAGATATTGCTGATTTAAAATCAGCTCTTTTTGCAGAAATTTTGGGTGACGGCGGGAGAGTAGCAGCACAGTTCTGAAATTCTAGTGTCTGAATCAGGATTTCTATCACATGGACAGATGCAGAATGGTTGTTCCATTTCTAAAAACAGGTTATAATAGGGATTCTGAGCAATATTGACGGATCTGTGACCATTTCAATTTTTCGCCAATATTTTTGTGATGGCGGGCCTAGATCGCTTTAAACAGGAAGACTCTTTTTTGGGTCATCTCACTAAGCTCCGACAGACTGGTACAGTGGAGGAATGTATTACCACTTTTGAAGCCTTAGTCTTCCGCACTAAGGGTCTCACAGATACATTCTTAAAGGAATGTTTTATCAGAGGTCTTAAAGAAGCCATCAAAGCTCAAGTTCTACTTCACCACCCTCCAACGTGGAAGGAGGCTTGCCAGGTAGCTCGTCAGGTCACATTGCCTAGCAAAGATTTTATTTTTACAGAAAAGAAGGAAACCATGGAACCTAAAGGGTTATTTCCTACTAGTATATCCTTATTGCAGATTCATGGATTGATTTAGAAAGAGAAGATCATTGTTTCTACCAATCCTAGTTGTAAACATAATTTTATCAGTGTTAATTTGGCAAAAAAATTGCAAGTCCCAGCAAAACAAATTGAACGTACACAGGTTGATGATAAGGATGTTCAAATTTATAAGGATTTGAAGCTCTCTTTGGATAAATATGTGTTGCATCGTGATTTTTATGCTTCAGAGATGGATAATATGGATGTTGTTTTGGGATATCCTTGGATGGAATCCCTGGGTACTATCAATATTAATGTGCAGAAGAAATTCCTGAAGCTATGGTATAAAAAGAAAAAAATTACATTACAGGATATTTCCATCCATAAACAGGTAGAGCACATGGAGGCTGAAGCAGAAGATGTTCAAGGGATTGACATATCAGATGATGAGCCTTTGATGATCGACAATCAAACACAAATAGACACTGCAGAAGAAAAGGTTACAGGGGATGATACATCAGAGGAGGGCTCAGTGGTTGAAGTCATATTGAAAAAGAAGACACCGCAACAGGCACCATAGCAGGGTGAAGTCAAGCAAAAGCCATCATGGGTTAAAACTTCAACATATCATCACCCATATCACCCCACAAGACAACCATCATGGAAACCAATTAGTCACATGATGGATAGAAAGGAGAGACGATCCACCTACTACACACAGAAGAGCTGCCACGGCCAACTTCCATCTCAAGCGAGCGAGGCACCAGCGAGATCGAGGGTTCACCTTTCTTTTGGATGGCTAGATGCACGTGCATGGTATCAGTGGACTACTCTTTTGAGTAGATCTTATTATTTGTGTTCTTCCCATGTTTCGGGGACGAAACATGCTTAGGGGGGTGGAATGTTATATACCTAGGGGGGATAATATGGGGTACCAAGGGAGGTACCCAAGGTAATAATGTAATAATGGGATGGGCCATAGTAATAAATAAGGTGGTTAACCCATGTCATGTAAGGGACTACAAGTAGTTAATAATAATGTAAGGGGCCCATGGTATTAGTTGATGGTATGAGGGAACCATGGTAATGACCCATGGTATTGTATATATGAGGCCTATATAGAGGCTAGAGACTCCACATGGAGAGTTATGAAGAGAAGTATTCTTGTATGAACAGGCATATGGCTTGTGGAGTGTTCTCCTTCCTTAAGGAGTGAATGTATGGTGTTGCCCTACCATAAGGGTTTGAGATCAATAAAGAATCATTTCATCTTATTCTTGGGTTTATTTGCATTATCTTATATTTTCATATCATATCTATAGTATTTCTGGGTTATATCTACAACATAAGCTATGCCATTCTCCCATCGAGAAATTGGCCTTGGAGGCTGTCCATGTTGTCCAGTGGCTTTGTCATTACATTCTACTTCACAAAACGTTCATATTAGTGGCTGTCAATCCTTTTCAGTTTGTCCTCAGTAGGCGAGTGATTGGGGGCAAGTATAATCGATGGATTGTTATTTTGCAAGAGTTCGATCTTGAATTCTTGTTAGCTAAATCTAAGAAGTCATTAGTTTTTGTGGAATTGATTTCAGAGCTGCCTTGTGAGGAAGCTATTGTTTATGAGGAAAATTTTCCCGACAAACATTTATTCCTCATTTCTTCACAGGATCCCTGGTACGAAGATATCATTATATATCTCCAGACTTTGAAGTTTCCACCTGCTTTCTCCAAAGATGAGCATCGAAAGTTACGTCACCTTGCCAAAAACTATGTTATTATTGGTGATACATTATATCGTAGAGGGGTTGACTCAATCCTTAGGCGTTGCTTAACTTTGGAAGAAGCCAAGTCAGTACTTAATGATTGCCACAATGGAGCTTGTGGTGGTCATCTATCAGGGCTTACAATAACCTAGAAAATTTTGCAAGTAGGCTACTTTTGGCCTTCAATTTTCAAAGACTATATTGAAGCAATCAAACATTGCCATGCTTGTTAAGTTTATACTCAAAAAATGTGTGCGCATCTATCTCCACTTTTTCCTGTTATCATTGTCGGTCCATTTACGAAGTTGAGCATTTATTTTACTACTTGTAAACCGCCTTCGGTAGGGAATCACAAGCACATCATTGTGGTCGTAGACTACTTTACGAAGTGGGTTGAGGCCATGCCTACTTTCAAAAACAATAATGAGACAACAACCTTGTTTCTCTTCAACCAGGTTATTTCACGATTTGGTATCCCAAGAGAGATTGTCACTGACCATGGCAGTCACTTCCAAAATCAACTGATGACTGAATTGGCTCTCAAGTTGGGCTTCCGTCAGGAGCATTCATCTCCATATTATCCTCAAGCCAATGGGTAGGTTGAAGCCATGAATAAGTCCCTTAAGACCATCCTGCAAAGGAAAATTGATAAAACTTGATCCAATTGACACATCATGTTGTATCCAGAACTTTGGGCATACTGAACCTCAGTTAAGACTACCACTGGTTTTACTCCTTTTCAACTAGTTTACAGGTTGGAATCTATCTTCCATACCGAATGTGAAATTCTGTCGCTTAAGCTAGATGTAGAACTTCTTCCGGAGACATCTAGTATTGAAGAACGCCTCACTCATTTGGAACATCTTGATGAGCAGCGTCGAGATGCAGCCATAATAAACGAAGCCCATAAGAATAGGATTAAAACTCAATATGATAAAGCTGTCCATCCTCCTGTTTTTTCTGAAGGGAACCTTCTCTTAGTCTATGACCAAGACAAAGAGGCCCAGGGGGCAGGCAAGTTCAAATCTATGTGGTATGGTCCCTTTATAGTCAAGCATGTTTTGAAAAAAGGGGCTTATGAATTAATTGACTTTGAAGGGAACACGCTGGCGGAGCCCAAAAATGGGCTCTACCTTAAGAAGTATTTTGCATAGGCTTCGGCTGAGCAATTGCTTGTTTGTATATATTGTATCTTTGTACATATATATCTAGTGTTTTGTGATATTGATATTTTTTGATCTTCTTTGGCAGGTATTGATGGATGATTCGATATATTTTGGATTCACCAATGGTGCAAGTAGCCACACTGGGGATCTTGCTTCCGTAGCTTGGGTCATTTATTATCCATTTGGCCAGTTGATGGTGTTGAAGGGAGTATGTATTGTCCTTGCTTCGAACAACATTTCCGAATATACTGTCGTTCTTAATTTACTATCTGAAGCAATATCTTATGAGATTGATTCATTGGTAGTTTATCTAGACTCACAACTTGTGGTGTCACAGTTAAATAACACTTATTGGGTTTGCGATCCTTACTTATATTTCCAGTTTTTGAGAGTGAGAGTGTTGCAATGATCATTTATTTATATCACATATGTTCACATTCCACGATCTGAGAATTCATTAGCAGACTCTATTGCTAATCAAGCATTAGATTGGCACATTAATCATTCATCAAATTAAATAACATCAAAAAAATCGAATCTGTATATATATATCATAAAATTTCTTGTATATAGATGGAGTGTTCAAAAATAATATACAAAATTGGGAGAGGATGCCCTCAAAATTTTGGCTTACGCCCATAATCATGTCAAGTCATACATAGATCTATCTATCGAGCTGGCTCAGGATGAGTGGTTAAAAAGTTAACCACAGCATTGGCTACATGCTGAAGTATCCAGACCCAGTCCCATGGTACCCATACCACACGGCGCTGCATCACCTTAGGCAGATCCTCTATAGCTATCATAGGTACCTAGTGAGTTAGTCTCACCAAGTTTCTCTGAACAACATAAAGGACTCTCTCTATCTCATCTGCTGTCTCTTCAGCCCCTCTTCCGTGACGCTTATGCCTTCGAATCCATCAGGTCTCACTGGAGCCACATCTAGAACATGGTCATTATATTTTGTCTCATCAAAAGTATTTTTTTTTAAGTTCATTTCATATTAAAAAATCCATTCTTTTTAAAATAAATCACAAAAAACTTAAAAAATGTTACCTATGTCTCCCCATGCCGCATTTGGTGGTAACACTAAGTCTGGATCTCCTCGGAAATCCACGCCGGCATATGGGTAGTCATCGACCACGATGATCTGTTGATCCCACCAGGTGAAAAACTCATCATCAAAGGTTGTTTTGGACACATCACCAAGGTGCTTCATCAGGTCCACCCATCTAACTATTTGTGGATCTCTAGGGCTACTAATGGACACTAATAAATTGGGATGTAGCCCAGGTACCTTCTTGAAGAAGAATGAACACAAGATGGTTCCATATCTAAAATTCTTCATTTGACCCTTCTGTATAGAGGTCAATTGACTCTTCGTGTTAGTCAGAAGAGGCGTGCACGGGTCAAATATTGTGGTAAGACATTCCAATGCCAGGCTCATAGATACTCGTGACACCTAATATAGGGAAGCTGACCCATTTACCCATGCAATGGTAAATAGAAAAATACTCAAGGATAGACTCTCCACATGTTTCATTGGAATTTGACTCCCAATCTTCTCTGGATGTCCAAGACAATATATATGGACATACTCTTCCACCGAAAGACTGCCTCTCATCCTTCCTGTCGAGTGCACAACCTACCCTCTTCGGGAGAGATGGGTAATGAAATAGATATCTTCCACCTCAATCCGTAGAGGCATCTCGTCGATCATGAAAGTGTCTTCCTCTGTGCTCTAGTAGTGGATCAAAAGTTCTAGCAAGCGCGTATTGGCTTTCATATTTGGCATTTTGAAGAATTTGAGTAAGCCATAGCCTCTCAGAGCATCCAATGCATTTTTCTCATTCATTACCTCATTATCTATTGTGTTATTCTCTCTTTCCTCCAAGTGATAGTCATCCTGCAAAAAATTGAAGTTTCAACCGTTAATTTGTATGTTAAAACTTTAACTCGGGTACACGCGGGTTCCCTTTACACACAGTTTCATGTAGGGTTACCTTATACGCAGGTTACTCACATCCAACCCATGTGTATGTAGAGTTGAATTTTTGGGCATAGTTTCCCATGGTCAAAACTTTGAAAAAACTTTTAAAAACTATCATAAAGCATTACAAGTAGGATTTGAGGATTACCTAGAGACTTTGGGGTGATTCGAACGGTCCAATTGCTGAGAGGAAAGCTTGCTTAGTTTTTCTCCACAGTTCTTTGCTGCAAACAGAAATGAAAAAAATATGAGTCCAAAAGTCATTATATAACTTTGAAATTGCAAAATATTTTTTTAGAAATTAATTTTTGTCTCATGGATTTTTTGACATGTGGGCTTGGATTGTTGAGAGTGGGTTATTTTTATAGGAAATTTTGGAGACTTCTTCGAGATGTTGTTTTGGTCCCATGACCACTGAACAGTCATGGCAAGTATCATTCTCTCACTGGAATTTAGGTTAGGGAAAACCATTTTCCACTACATCTTGCATACTAGCCTCCATTCAGCAATACATTAGCTGTAAGGCCGACCCCATCGTATCTTGGTCAGCAAACCATTTTAACTCGCCGATTTTTTTAAAATCATGATGTGATGGTAGAGCCATCCTTTACATGGGCATATTAGTTAGATCCTCACTGACATTGGTTTCCCATGCTGCTATACTGAGTAGGCTCGGGAGTCCTCTTTAGTCCCGCCATGACTGATGCGTTGAAGATACATTCTCCTTTCTTTCATGCTAATTTCTGGCCTTATACCCCAGAGGCTCCTTTGTGTTGAGTTGTATTGCTACATTGCATATTGACTACTTGCACCTTTTGAGCTTGAGCCAGCTTCACTTGGACTCATGTTTAAGCTACTTATTTGACCATGTCTTCTACAAAGTCAACCATGCAATCACTTAGCTTCTGGAACTTGACGCATCCTTTTAGCCATGGAAAGAGCATCCCTTTGAGTGTCCTTGACCAGTTTTGCCTCCCTGTATTGAGCATAAGAATGTTCCCCTCCCAGGAACTAGATCATCTATTTCTCTGACACTCGTTCTTTCCACTGTACTATATCATTCTTTTATTATTTTTGCCGCTTAAAGTAAAAGAAAAAAAATTATATATTCCAAAATGAGCAAGAACGGGATGACATTTCCATATTTTGTTGGCAGCTAGAGTCAGTCATGTCGCCCTTGAACAAAGCACTCAAAAGAAGGTCTCTCCTCCATTGGGGTGGGATTTAGTTTGACTTAGGAGCGTCTTAACCTTGTTATTGAGTCTGTACTCCTCCGATTGGTTACCTCTTCTAATCATATGGAGAGTTTTCTTATGCTTGTTGAATGACAAACTTATACAAAGTTATCATATGCTGCCATATAGCCATCATTGAGTCGTGCTTTTGTTTAAGGGAAGTAAACCTGAGTCAGCCTCTCTGTGGTGTCTCTTGACCTATTTTTCAATCGGCCATCCCTGGTTGTCAATGTCATGTTTGTCATCACATCACTTATATTGGTCCTTTGCTCATGCTGTTTTGAGAAGGTCTCCATTGACTTCTTTCTAGCAGGTCTTTTCCTTATCGACTACGACAAATTACTCTAAGGGCAGATCTAGAGCCGCACCTTGGCCGTATTTTCGTTATTGAAAGGTCACCTTGTGCTAAGCATCGATCAATATCATGGGTCTTTCACTGATTGGTTTCCCTTGTGTTCGACATCAAAATTCATTATCACACATTTGGATTCGTGCAGTGCCTTGGTTTCCATTTGACCCTATTGGTGGATTCCTTGCCTCTGTGTCAGCTTTCATTATTGGTTGGTTCAGAGGGCTTCTATCGTGCGCTAGCTACATCTTGTGTGTGCCGGAAATGTGCTTCGGTTGGGTTACTACATCTTATTCGTCTGATTCCTTCCACATTATTGGCCTACGGGTTACACTCGCGCTAGATCAATGAAGGATGCCTTAATGCCTTCCTCTAGCAGATCTTTTCCTATCGACTATAGCTCATTTTCTCTGGGAAAAAGTCTAGAGTCCATTTGGCAGTACCTTAGGGTTTGCAGTCATCAGTGGCAGATTCCTTCATTATCGACAGTGGGAAACCATCATTGTCTCCTGATTGATAGATTCTTTCAAGTGTTCGACTTCAACTCATTCATTCACACTTGTTAGATTGTACTGGGTACCTTGATTCTCATTATCATTATCAGTGAGTAGTCTCGCGTTTGTTAACGGTATACATCAATGACCGGTAATCAAACGATTTCTCACGTGGTCGACCTCAGATCATTCATTCCCATTGTGTATAAATGTACCACGGTGGTTAGTGAAGACCTTGGGTTGCATCAGCATGTTTTGGTTCACTTGTCAGTTGCTCCTGTTGCTGCTAGTTGACACCATCCACCTTATATGTGTAGTTCTTCGCAACGACATCTTATATGCTCGCATCCGAGTTGCGATGTAGTTTCATTTTATTCCATCATGTTCATTTGGTATGATTGGGATCAATTTTTGACATCAGTGATCAAGGTCATCCTTCAACATCATTGATTGTCTTCTTATATGTGATATTCAGACATGTACTTTTTTATCACAATCAGATGATCCATGATGTACTTTCAGTTCCTTTATACTAGTATACATATTGGATCCACTTGTACTTGATATGCGGACATGCTTTACTTTCTCTGACCATGGGTATGCCCACCTCAGATAGTAGTTTCTTTTTTATCTCTTTCGATGGCTTGGCAGGCTAAATTCTGGTGAAGTCCTCAGTCTCGGCATGATTCTTTCCATACACCTTATACATTTCAGCTATTATGTACCCCTTTTGACCTCATATATTAGGGGGCATCTGTTAAAGTGCCATTTACCACTCTTGGTATATATGATGCTTTGGTTATGGCCTAGGGAAACCCCTCCTTCCAGACTTGGTCCGAATATATAAAAAACAGTGTTTTATTCCTTGTACGCTACTTTGCCCTGAGCTAAAAGCATGTACACGTAGGTCAGTCAATACCCATGTTACACAAAAATATCGTCACCATGATTATTTGCAATCAGTATGGGTCTATCATCACTTGTAATGTCCTCCTAAGCAAGTCTCAGACCTCAGCTCTTCAAATCAAGCTTTGAAAATGGGAGAAAGACATTAAAAATCAATGAAACTCTGGTTCCACACTTTGTCTCACTGCCACCTGTGGTCCTGCACCTTTTGTGTACAAAAAATGTGGACCTTCCCGTTCTGTCCCTAACAGTGTAGGTGCGGACTTCTGTGAAAGTCAAAAGGCGCAAGTTTTATCTTAAAAAACTCACTTTGGGTTAATTCTAGAGGTTTCTAGAAGGAATTTTGACGTGGATTGTTCGCTCTGAGGTGGTTCATGCATCCCAAAAGAGAAGGAGCTAATCCCTTCATGAGAGGAGCTATCCCTTTGAAAGAGGGCTTTATCCCTTTGAAGGAGGACCTAGCAACCTCCCTCCATTGCACTATAAATACAGGCATTGGGCTGGTTGCTAAGGAGGTTAGAAGCTGAATATTTTTAAGGGTAAATGCTGGTGAAATCAAGACTTCCTAGTTGAGCTTAAGAGGAGAGATCACATACCTTTTTGGCTTCATTGGGGAGTGAGTGAAACTTGTCAAAGTAGAGGAGACTTCTTGCTAGACCCTGGGAGGAGCTTGTACAGCGTCAAGGAAAAGGTTGTAAAGTTCTTCTTCTTTTGAATTAATACAATCAAACTCATTTTTCTCAACAAGTATCTCATGTTATTTGTTTCATGGACTCCTTGACTTTCATGTTAAATATGTTTTATGCAATTGGATTTTCAGGTGCTATTTAATTTGTTTGCCTTGTTTGTGTTTGCAGATTTGCGACAAAGGAGCTCATTTGGATCGAAGGAGCGAGGGCATCCACAAGCTTGCGTTGGACCTAAGGTAGGCCCTAAAAACACTTGTTTGCCATTGTTAATAAAGCATATTTAGAGAAAGATAGTGTCTGGTTGGTTTGCTTGTCATTAGGTCTTCTTTAGATTCTAGGAATGTCTATCTTGTCCGCAAGATCGACTTATTATGTGTGACAAAATGGCGACTCCACTGGGGACTTGATTGTTTTCCTTGTTTTTACTTTGACCTGAGAAACTGTGTTTTTGTTTCTGTTTTTGGCTTGTTGTGTGTAAAATTGGGTAGAGTTTGTAGATCCAGAGTTATTTTTTGTTTTTCATAGCTTTGGGAGAGGACCGCACCCTAGCCGTTTGACACAGTGCGTACCTACCCGCAGCTTGGCTTTTAGCATAGAGCGGGACCGCACCTGTGTCAACTGTGGGCCTGTGGACCCTATCAAAATTTTGAAAAACCCTAAGATTTCCTCTGTTAGTCAGCTTAGTGTTTGTTTAGAAATTGTTATCCACTGCCCAGACCTGCATATAACTTGTCAGAAGCTTTCCTTGGATTGATTTCGTTAGTGTTAGGGTTTTAAGTGAAATTCCTAGGAGTTTTGCTTGTTGGGTTTGTTTTTCATTTTGGTTGTGTAGTGGCTCTGAGCTTAGAAGCTGTAGGGACTTCAGATCACCTTAGTGTCTACCAGCCCTCTTATGAGTCTGACCATTTATGAAATCTCCCCTTGTTTGAGGAATCCGCTTTGAGTTTTCTCTTTACAAGACTTCGAAAAGCTTGTGTTTGAGAGTTTGGATTTTCATTTTCAAAAAGAAAACAAAATTGCTTGTTCTTGACTTATTTGTGATTCTGCATAAATTGGTCCTTAGCTTACATCTAGCTAAGTAAAACATCCTTAAAAAGACTTTTAGTAGGCTTTGACTTCAAATAGATTTTTATAATTTGTAGATCTCAAAGTTAGTCATTTTGATAGTTTTGAGTGTTTTATTAAAAAATATAAAAATCTCTTTCGGAAAAAAGTTTGTTTTGTAGTGATTGAGTGCTTTGAAACGAAAAAGGGAAATTTTTGTGAAATAACTAGTTGTCTCGTTTTTGAGTGCATTGGAAAAGGACAAAAACTCTTCTTTTAATTTGTTGAATTGAGAAAGATTTGTGTTTAGAAAGTATTTTCATTCTCAAACTCTTTCTTAGTTTAGAAATTCATCGAAGAGAAAAGATTGTTTAAATCATCTTAGGTGCATTTTTAGTGATTTTGAGTCGAGTCTTGATACCACGAGTTTCATCTCTGCACCTTTGGACTTAAACAAAAACCACTAAAATTAACGCTGAAAGTAAAATTCACCTAGTAACATTTTTATTTCTAGGGATCTGATACACCAACTTAGCTTAGGCTAGTGTCTTGGAGTAGGAGAGTAATTAACTCTCCAAGACAATAAAAACAAGCAAGTAGCTGTATCTTGTGGTAGGGAAGAAATCCCATTGTTGCATTTATGCTCTGGGAAAGCTCCTCTTAAAGGAGAAACCCGAGATCATGTCCGAACTAGTGTGGGAATCAATCCTTCCTCATTGGGAATGACGCCAGATATTCACGTATTAAAAACAGTAAACCTCGGATTAACCATTCTCGAGGAGCCTGGGGTCACTTGTTGGTAAACCTTGGATTATGTCAAGGAGCCTTCAAGGGGATTGAGCTTGCTACTCTGCCCTTGCATGCGTATCGGATCGTAGACTGTTCCCCCAGGTATATTTGTCTCAGTTGGTAACCTTAGTGGCCATATTCTTTAGGACTCTTCCTGAGGTGACAGTGGTGGGAAGATACCACTGTACCTAGAGCAGACGTTGGCTAGACTCACTTGGATTTTCTGGGGGGTTCACTTCACTCGAGACGGTTAAGGGGAGGAACTTGTGCCAGTCTATTCATTAAGCAGGTTGCCGGGGTAACTGTTCCAACCGCCATTTTTGTATTGAACTTTGCGACATTGGATTTCATCACCAACTAGTGTTTTCAGTCCGGAAAGTTACTGTTTGTGTGTGTTTGATCTCCTAGATTCTTTAGGTGTGTAATTCAAATTTGTTTGGTTCTTTAGAGACTTTAGGTGTTTTTCATTAAGATTTTACTTTGTTTGCGTGTGAAGTAGTTAAAAGTTTTCAACTGTGGCTGAATTACCAAGACAGTCCCGTAGACTTCGGGGCCAGTCTCCTAAGTTTGTAAACGTGGCTGAGTTACTGAGGAAGTCCCGTAGACTTCGGGGCCAACCTTCTGAGGAAGTACCAAGCCAGCTTGAAGGCTTGAAAGTCCTCGTAACTCCTAGAGACAGTATAGTAGGGTCACCTGAGGAAGGAGAATCTTTTTTGATAGTACATCCTGATTTTCAACCGTTAGTAGCAGATTATAATCCACAGTCAGTGTATGTTTCCGAAATTGTTGGTAGCTTTTCATCTACTAGTGATATAGGTGAGGAACCTGAAATATCCGAGCCGAAAAGTGAATTTGCTGCTACTCCGACATCGGGGTTTGTTTCTCCAACTTCTAGTGGTCTTGGTTCACCTAGGGTAGAAAGAGTAATCACCCAAGATCTTCCTTCTGGACTTATTGCTATTGAAGAACTTGCTCTGGAAGAAGAAGTAGGCATCCCTATCCATGAAAATCAACCTGTTATTGAACTAAGGGAGCGTGAATCAATTTTTTACAGTCCACCTAGGAGTAGTTCTTGGTATCTTTCTTTGACTAATTTCTTAGAAAACTCAGGGTTAAGCTTTTCACCACCTCGTGCTCCTTATCACCCAACACCTAGAGGTTTTTATACTCCCGTAAATATGTCAGGACAATCATCCATGTTTACTCAATTGCCCAAATCTTTTTTGTACGGCGGTCCTTCTGTTCCCTCTGCGTATCAGTCACTTTCTGGTACTTTTTCGGGAGCATCTCCTCAACCCATTGAGCAAGGGTTACTAACTGGAAACAATGGTACTAAGCCGTTGAGCGTAGAAGACATTCTCATGATGTTAGGTTCTATTCCCAATCCTCAACCTCAAGGTGGCCAGTTACCGCTTGGGGGGCAGCCTCAATTAACACCTGGGGGGTAACCTCAAGGTACACAGTTCGCATCTGGGGGGGCAACCTCAAGGACAGTACATACCTATGGGATAGTACGTTCCTCAAGGTCAACCCCAGACTCAATATGTACCCCAAGGTCAACCCCAGTATTAATTTATACCTCAAGGTCAACCCCAGTATCAGTATGTGCCTCAAGGGTATCAACCCCAAGGTCAATACTTGAACCAAGGTTTCCAACCACCTTCCGGTCAAACGTATGTTCAAGGAACGGGAAATGTACCTTTCAATTATCAATCCTACCCTCAATCCGGTTATGGTCCTCAGTATTCTCAACCAGTTATGGTTCAGTACCCCGGAATGAATATAGTGTGGGATCCATCGCAAACCCAACAGGTATTGCAGCCAAGTGTATAGTTGTCATCTCAAACCGGACAACCCTTAGTTTCTGGTTCACCCCAGCAACCAGTCCAGTCTAACATTCAAACTTCTGTACCTTCGGTAGTTTCTCAGCCTGGGCCTAGTACACCTCGTACTCCGCCTCAAACGACTGCTACAACTGCCGCAACATCTGTTCAATCTACCCCACCTACTTCTAGAGTATCGACAGCTCTGATTTCTACTATTCCTGTATCTACTCCTCAGACATTTTTACCACCGTTTGGATCTACGATTCAAACTTCGGTTCAGATGCCTGTAGGACAACCTGGTTTAAGTACGGTTGTCACAAGTCAACCACAATTCACTTATCAACCGTACCAGGGACAGTACCAATTCGGTCCTGCTGTGCAGCAGCCAGTCTATCAGTATCAACCGTACCCTGGGTACACTTATCAACAACCTCAACAACCCCAGTACGGTCCGGTTAATCCTGGTTTTCCGGGAGGATACAATATCCCGAACGCGATTCATATTCCTAGTTATCCTGGATATCCTCCTCCTGGGGCTGGTCTCATGACCCAGAGTTTTAGGGATTCTAATCGGCAATTACCGTTTATCGCAACTTTGGACTTACCTGACTTGTCACGCCTAACGAACGATCCCATTAATTATCTTCTGTTTTGGCCGCCAATGCCGAATAAGTTGCCCAGTGAGATTCCCAAGTTCGAAGGTAAATCAGGAGAGGACCCGTCGAACCATGTGATGACTTACCACCTCTGGTGTGCGTCTAACTCCATTACAGATGATTCAATCCGTCTTAGACTTTTCCAGCGCACTCTAATTGGTCTCGCGGCCAAGTGGTACATTGAGTTACCGCGAGACACTTTTTATAATTTTAGTCAGTTAGCTACCTCTTTTTTAACTCATTTTCAGTTGCCAGTCCAATATGACAATGGCCCGGAATTGTTAACTTCGCTAAAACAATCAACATCCACTTACATTTTAGATCATATTCATGAGTGGAGACGTCGACGACGTTTAGTGAAGGTATTTATTCCAGATCAGATCTTGGCCGAGTGGTTTGTAAAATCTTTGTTGCCAAAGATCACTAAAGATGTTGCTAAAGCCGGAGTTGTTACTGAGGAGCAAGTAATTTCTCAAGCACAGTACCTTGACTTGGTCTATACTCAGTCGGGTACGTTACACAAAAAAATCCCCGATCTTCCCAAGCAAAATCAAATCACTGCAGCTCCTTCGGGATCTCATGCCGCTGATGGTATGATTGGCACGGTTAACACTAAAAGTAAGAAGAAGTCTTCCAAGAATTCTTCACCTATCATAACTTTGCCTGATTCCCCAACAGGAGATTCTTCTACAGAGATCTCTGCCGATATTCACATTGTACAGTCATCTACAGCCAAATCAAAATCTGGTGGGAAGAAGAAAGGAAAGAAGAAGAATAAAACGGACAAAAGTTCGAAGGAGAAACCTGAAAAGGCGGAATCCAATGATGAAAAGCGCAAACCTCGTTATCCTTGTCTCATTTGTGAAGATGAACATTTTACAAGGGACTGCCCTCATCATGCAGAGGTTGCGAAGATTGTCAAGGGTTCCCAAACTCTTGTTGTTTTGGAGGATCTTTTTCCGGCTCAAGACAGTAAGATGATAGGTTTATCCTCGAATGCCAATGAAGAACCCATACTGATGATGTCCCATGTTAGGATTATGACTTGATTGCAAGATTATGGTAGTAAAAGTCCTGTTGATGGTAAAGAAGCAGAATCTTCTCATTCTAATCCATCAACCTCAGCTCTCGGTTCTGATCCACTACAGATCGAGAAACCTAATCCAGACTTGGTAATCAAACCGCCCGCCAAGGGTATACTTCGAAAGTCAGATTTAAATCCACATGCGAGAGCGGCTCAGAATTATAACATTGTTGAGGATTTAGTTGTTTCACCCTCAGCAATGTCGGCTTTGGAAGTGCTGCAATCATGTCCAGCACAATGTAAATTACTTTTGTCAACTATAGGAGTTGTTGACGTTCAGGACCCGAACCTAATAATTTTCGATCTAGAAAATAGTACACCGCGTTTGCCTCATCAAATGGCTTTCCAGATACCAGTGATGGTAAAAAACATGCCTATTCATCGGACTGTAATTGATGAGGGAGCCTCAACGTGTATTATGTCGATACAGTGTTGGAGATCGCTTGGTTCTCCTTTGCTAAATCAATCCCCGACGATTCTAAAGGCCTTTGATGGCCATGGGTTTCATCCTTTTGGAATTCTACAAGATTTGCCTATAGGGGTTGAAGGAAAAACCATTAGTCTAGATGTGGAGGTGGTTGATGCCCCTCTAGATTACAACCTTCTCTTGGGTCGAAGTTGGTCTTACGCTATGACAGCGGTCGTTTCATCGGTCTTTCGAGTAATAAAGTTTCCACATAATGGAAAGATCGTAACAATAGACCAGCTGGCTTACTTTTCATCTGACCCAGCCTCTTTGGAGAGTATTCAGCATGTCGATAAAACGACTATCCCGTATAAGGATGTTGGAGTAGGACTAGTTAAAGATGCCGGTTTACTGGGAACTTTTCCTTTTCCTCCAATCAACGCATCATCTTCATTTGCAACTATTCATATGATTACATCAGACACCATTGTTTATGATGATCCTTGGATTGTCCCTTCTGAATCTAAGATAGACTCATTTGGTAATTCCATGCCTTTGAGTCCATAAGAAATTGCCTATGAAGCCATGCAGTCATTTGCCGACCCCTGTTCAACCGAAAATGACTTAATGAATGTGGTCCGTGAGGAATCACTTTTCACATCAACCTCGGATTTAACCACGTTTTCTGAACTGGTTCACTCTGATGAGCAAATTCGTGAAATCCTATGTGTAGATGATTTACCATGGGAAGATCTCCATCACAGATCTTCGTTTTTTACCTGAGGATGATCGTTTTGAAAATGATTTCTCATCAATTTTTACAACTGAATATGTCAAGGAACCTCAGAATCCAATGAAAAATCCCGATTCAGAGTTAAATTTGGGAAACATCTCTCGAACTTTTCCTATTGACATTTCAGTTAAGCCCGGAATTGTTGAGAACATTCATATGGGTGCCTCGTGTACAGATGATGAAATTCAACTATATAAGGCCCTATTTCAAGAATTCCGCGACGTGTTTGCTTGGTCCTATGAGGAAATGCCAGGAATTGAACCCGTGATTGTTGTTCATGAGATCAAGACTTACCCAGACGCTAAACCCGTTCGGAAACGTTTGCGTCAGATTCACCCACGAAAAGCTGCTGCAATTAAAGCAGAAGTTGAAAAATTATTGAAAGCAGGTTTCATTTATCCGATCCCGTTAACGGATTGGGTATCGAATATTGTTCCGGTTAACAAAAAGCAGGGAACAATAAGAATATGCATCGACTATAGGGATATTAATCAAGCCTGTCCAAAGGACAATTACCCAACTCCCTATATCAATCAAATCATTGATGATTTTGCCGGCAGCGAAATATTCTCCTTCATGGACGGTTTTTCCGGATACAATAAAATCAATATTCTGCCTGCCGATCAACCAAAAACGGCTTTCATTTGTCCTTGGGGGACATTTTCTTATTGCAAGTTACCTTTTGGGCGATGTCTTATGCATTTCATGACATCAAGCACATTGTGCAACCCTATCTCGATGACTTGCCTGCTCATTCATTACATCGAGCTGATCACCTCGTCCATTTACGAGCAATCTTTATGAGGTGTAGGCATTATCGTATTTGGTTGAACCCACACAAATGTGTCTTCTGTATAGAAACGGATTGATTGCTGGGGTTTGTAGTTTCGCAAGCCGGCATTCGCGTTGATCCCTCGAAGGTTGAAGCTATCATCAAATTTCCTCCTCCTTCGAGTCTTCGCCAACTCCAAAGTTTGCAAGGGAAAGAAAACTTTTTACGACGATTCATTCCTAACTACGCCGAGGTCACAAAGGGTTTTACCCGGTTGTTGAAGCAAAATACTCCATTCTATTGGGATGAGATAGCTCAGAAATATTTTGATGCACTCAAACACGTGTTGACCCATGCACTGTTGTTGCATCCTCCCAACTACAACCAGGATTACTTCTTGTATCTCGCCGCCTCTCATTCCACCAATGGAATGGTCTTAGTTCAGGAAGATGAATTCAAAACGGAACATGTGATATATTACCTTAGTCGCACTTTAAATCTAACTGAGCTAAAATACTCACACGTGGAGAAATTGGCATTGGTAGCTGTTCAAGCTGCCCAACGTTTTCATCACTACATTCTACTACGTAAAACTACAGTAATTTCGGATTGCAACCCTATGATCTACATTTTGACCAAGAAATTGCTAGGGGGAAAGTACTCTAAATGGATCGTTATCCTGCAGGAGTTTGACTTAGAATTTGAGAAATCTAAGTCTAAGAAATGTTTAGTTTTTGCAGAGTTTATGTGTGACTTCCCGCGTGCTGACACGGAAACTGTGGCGGAGGAGCCCATTGCGGATGAATCCTTGTTTCTAATCAGCACTTTAGATGCGTGGTATGGGGATATCATCGTTTATCTCCAGACCCAATCCTTTCATCCAGAAATTTCAAGGTCAGAACATCGAAAGATTCGTTTCCAGTCCCAACAATTCAGGATTATTGGAGATACTCCTTATCGCCGTGGGGCGGATTCTGTTTTTCAACGTTGCTTAACTCACAAGGAAGCTGAAAGGGTTCTAAATGACTGTCACTATGGAGCGTGTGGCGGTCATATGTCTGGGTTTGCCACAGCCCAAAAGATATTGCGCGCTGGCTACTTCTGGCCGTATTTATTTAAAGATTGTATTACAGCGGTCCGAAAATGCCACAACTGCCAGATTTTTGATCGTAAGATGCGCGCTCCACCTGCTCCTCTCCACCCTATAATTGCCGTTGGCCCTTTTTCCAAATGGGGTATCGATTTTATTACATGTAACCCTCACTCGGCCGAGGGCATGTGTATATCATCCTTGCGGTAGATTATTTTACTAAGTGGGCCGAGGCGATGCCTACATTTGAGGTAGGCGGCAAGACAGCTGCAATTTTCATGTTCAATCATATAATTTCTAGGTTTGGTGTCCCACAAGCAATAATCACTGATCATGGGCGTCATTTTCGAAACATTATGATGACCGAACTTACAAGCCAGCTTGGTTTACGTCACGATAGTTCAACCCCTTATTATCCACAAGCGAATGGTCTGGTTGAATCCATCAACAAAGTTTTAGTCATCATGATCCGACGAATCATTGGGATTCATCGGTCAAATTGGCACAACATGCTATTTTCAATGCTTTGGGCGTACCGAACTTCAGTAAAAACATCAACAGGGTTCACTCCTTTCCAACTAGTCTCTAGTCTGGAAGCTATGTTACCCATTGAATGCGAAATCTCGTCACTGCAAATGGCCATCGAGTTACTTCTAGCCACTTCCGAAGAGGAAAAGCGTTTGTTATACTTGGCTCAATTAGATGAGAATCGACGCGATGCTGCATTGGCGATCGAGACTCACGCAAAACGAATGAAAGCTCAGTATGATCAAAATGTGACCCCTCGAAAATTTTCAGAAGGAGATCTAGTCTTAGTTTATGATCAAGCTAATGATAAATTAGGCGCTGGAAAATTTGTTCCTATGTGGCATGGTCCCTATGTTGTCAAGCGAAAGCTAGCCAAAGGGGCCTATGAATTGGTAGACTTTGATGGGGACTCTTTGGGTAAACCCAGAAATGGCCTTTACTTGAAGAGGTATTATGCTTAAAAGAATGGGTATGGAGATTTTTAGTTAGGATAGTTTTTTCTTTCTAGCTGGTGTGTTTTAGTTTAAACAGTGTGCTTAGCTTAGAGAGTGTTTTTCGTCATTATTCCTGCTTATCTTGGTTTTACTCTTGATATTGCAGATGTCGATGCCTCTCCAAACATACATTGGTTTCACTGATGGTGCTTGTCGTAATACACGGAACATCTCTTCTGCAGCTTGGGTTATCTATTCGCCCTCTGACGAGTTAGTATCTATGCATGGGGTAAGCCTCGGTCAAACAACGAACAACATTTCCAAGTATAGTGTAGTGATTGAGTTATTATCTGAATCTATTTCATTTGGGATTCGGAGTTTGATAGTGAGGTTAGATTTTGAACTCGTTGTATTACAGCTTAATAGAGTGTATGCCATTATAAATCTAGTGTTATTGAGATTATTTTTGAGAGTGCATCTCTTGGAACGTGAACTTGATTATATTGAATATCAGCATATTCCAAGATCTTTAAATACATTAGCAGATGCAATTGCTTCTCGAATGTTAAATAGACATTTGCAATAATCATACATGTAAATTTAAAACCATTCCATAATATGATTTACAAGATAAGCTGGTAATAGTGATATATATATAGGAGTGTGTCAAAAAATACATTGTCCTCAATCATAGGTTGAAAAACACCTTATGATCGGCAAAAATGATAAGTACAAAAAAAAAAAACAAAAATGTCACATGTGCCCATAATAGGTGATCATCCTATCACTCGTGATGATCTCTATAAGAAACCACTACACGGGCCACCTTGCAAAGGAACCTCCTAAAAGGTCCCGGGACCCCAATCACATAGCGCTGAAGTCGACGAGGAATGTTGTCTATAGTGGTCTTAGGAATATCTCCTATCAAGCGCTCGAGATGACCCTCCAACTCGGCCAAAACCTCTGCTGATTCATCCTATGGGGCTGGTACGGGTGCAGCTGGTTGCTTCCTCTCGTAAGGCCGGAGAGCGGCTGGTCACTGTGGACCCACATCTACATTTGAATTTTTTTACTATCAGTTTTGAGACGATGAAAAGATAACAAAAAAATTAAAATAGAAAAAATGTTGAACAAGATTTTACCTGAATCATCCCACTGCTCTCCTGGTGGAAGAACCATGTCTGGGTCACCACGAAAATCTATCCCAGCATAAGGGAAGCCTTGAATAGAAAATACTTGGTTTTCCAGCCATTGGAAATACTCAGGTTTGAATCGAGCAACCTCTGTCCTCTCGTTTGGGTGACGGGCCATAATTGCGACCCATCGCATCAGTTTGGGCTCTCGAGGAAGCCCAGCTCCAACAGTAAGGTGCTGTGGGATCAGCATAGGAACCCTCTCCAGGACAAAACTCACAACCAAAGCCCCATGACCAAAGGTCTTTAGTTGTCCGTTTTTGGCCCTGGTCAGTTGGCCTTTCAGATTGGCCAACACGGCATCACACCAGTTGAAGATGGTTCCTCAAAAGCAATCAACTACCATATGCATCTGGGATCCGGTGGAAATATGTAATGCGGCAGCTCCGCAAAGTCTGGTGACAGTGAATGCAATCACCATGAGCTCAGGACGGGATATGGTCTTTATGTCTATCCCTTTGTCTCTAGCCTGGCTGTTGCAGTACTCTAGCATGAGGCTATCGACAGACTGGCCACCTGGCCTAGCCCCAAACAGAGTCAAGTCTTCGCCTCTCTTAAGCAAACCAGTCAAGAAATATATGTCCGCTAGCTCGATTTTGAGCTGGTGGCCACCAATGAAGAAGCACTGGTCCTGTATGCTCCATCTGTCAACTAACCACTATAATAAATCCACCTGAGCCCTCATGCCAGGAATAGCCCAGAATTTGTACAAACCGCACACCTTCAAAGCATCAAGTGAAGGTTGATGATTCCATGCGGTATCATCCACATCCTCATGCTCTCGTTCACGCCAATTTAGCATGATGTACTCTCTGCATCAAGCATAAAGACAAATTAAAATGTTAGAAATTATTTTGTGTGGTCCATTTTTGAGAATTTCTGGGTTAAAAACCCTTGCAACGGGGACCGCACCCTCCGGGTTAGACACAGTGCATGGGACCGCACTTTGTCTACATGGAAGGTGTGGACCCCGAGCTTTTTCCCAATGGAGAAAAAGTCGGGGTCCGCAGGCCCGCAATGGTAAACTTGCGGGCCCCCGCACGCGGGTTTTGTGCCTAAAAACCCTCCCAAAAATGAAATAAATGACTAAAACAAAAAATTAAACGGTTAAAAATGAAGAGTGGGATGATGTGGATTACCTGGAGAAGACAGCGTTCAATTCCGACGGTTGGATTTCCTACAATCTTCACGGGAAGTTTTCTGAGCAAAAGCACTATTTTCTCACCCAAACTCAAACGGTAAAAATGACTTAACAAAGGCCCTTTTTATAAGTTTTTTGAGTAAATAAATTGCAAATTTGTTTATGTTTCACTTTGAAAAGGTATTTTTGCGACATTTTTATCTATTTCAAACAGGTATGAGTAATGTTTGTGTTTTTGTGCAGAATAAAGGATTATTCAGGCGAAATCTATTATTTTCGACGAAAAGACATGTAGAGTCACCTTTAAGCTCTTTTCTGACTCCTGAAATATGAAAAGATTGCCAAGTGTTTCTTTTAAACTCGTTAAAATGGAATTAAAAGATGGTCCACTTACAGCTCTTTTGCAACCGTAAAAAACATGAAAAGATTGCCAGATTTTTGTCGTTTCAAATTCGATATCGGTTATAAAACGACGTGTCGTTGATCACTTTTTTACTTTTTCGGGTCAAAGGCACTAATGATGAAAAGTAATCCTTGGTCGTAAAAGATCAAGCGGTTCTCTCAAGTATTATTTTATACTTTCTCGGGCTTGGGGGACACAAATTTACGAAAAAGGTCAACCCTGGAGTCTTCTTAAGTTTTTCAGACTCTCTAAAATTGAAAAACGCCGAGTTTCTCCTATACTAGACTCGTTAAAATTTCACAGTAAAGGACCTGTTCAATTACAAATAGGAACGAACCACTCCTTCTTAGGGTTCGAATTTAAACTAAGTTGGACTCATCCGAAGGATGAGCTTATAATCAAGCAAATGTTATCCTCCTCAAGCTTGTCAAAAATAAAGAGGTACTTGCTAGAAATGGTGGGGGAAAAGAGAGAAAAATGAGCTTGTTTGTCATACTTTGTAACCACTCTTGAACACGACACTTTTATTCACCTGGCTTGGGAAATCCTTTGCCTAACAGTTGATCAAACTACATTGAAAGTCTTCAGCTGGTTTCTGGGTATTAACTTTGGGTCAATTGTCACCAAGCCATCTGTCGTGTCGTTATGTGTTCAAGAGGTCACTGCCAATAAGCCATTCATCTGCAAAATATCTGTCATCCATCTTGACCATCCCTGAGTCAGTCCTTGCAACTAAATTTCTTCAACTTGATCTATGATTTCGTGTTGTGGGCTTGCCTACGACGGATCGCTTTCTATCGACATCAGCTCATTATCTAGAAAGATGATCTAGGAATCGTCAGTACCTTGAGATCTGCATGCCTCAATGGTAGGTTTCTCGCCTTTGACGATAGTTTACATCATTGAATTTCGATCAGAGGATTCTATGACATGTTCGACATCAACACATTTATTCGCATCTCATGGATTGTACTGGGTACTTTGAGAGCCATTGACATCACTGGTGGTTTCTCTCACACTTGTTAACAGTTTACATCATTGACTGGTAATCAAGTGGTTTCTACCATGTTCGACATTAACACATTCATTCGCATGGATAGAATCGTACTATTTTGGGAAGTAGAAATGAAGACCCTGGATCTAGTTTCCACAATCCAGGCTGCAAGGAATTTTGTATTCATTATATAATGGACTATTCATAAACAGATGGCTACGTCCATACTGTGTCCACATGAGTCTATACTTGTGATGTTTTACAAGATCATTCCTGTATCAGAGCAGCAGTTAGTTTTCTAGTCAATTTTGATCTGAGTATGGGAATGCCTACCTCAACGATGATATGATCTCATATATATGTCTTGCATTGAATTTTTTTACAGGTTCCAACCAGGCTCTCCACAAGATGATCCTCGAAATGATAAAGTACTTCACTCTTCCTAAATGATAAGAAATCCTCATCTACTACTGACTTCGCACTTTAGGGGGCAATCTGTTACACAAAAATATCGTCACCATGATTATTTGCAGTCAGTATGGGTCTATCATCACTTGTACTGTCCTCCTAAGCAAGTCTCAGACCTCAGCTCTTCAAATCAAGCTTTGAAAATGGGAGAAAGACATTAAAAATCAATGAAACTATGGTTCCGCACTTTCTCTCAATGTCACCTGCGGTCCCGCACCCTCTGTGTACAAAAACTGCGGACCTGCCCGCTCTGTCCCTAACAGTGTAGGTGCGGACCCCTGTGAAAGTCAAAAGGCGCAAGTTTTATCTTAAAAAACTCACTTTGGGTTAATTCTAGAGGTTTCTAGAAGGAATTTTGACGTGGATTGTTCGCTCTGAGGTGGTTCATGCATCCCAAAAGAGAAGGAGCTAATCCCTTCATGAGAGGAGCTATCCCTTTGAAAGAGGGCTTTATCCCTTTGAAGGAGGACCTAGTAACCTCCCTCCATTGCACTATAAATACATGCATTGGGCTGGTTGCTAAGGAGGTTAGAAGCTGAATATTTTTAAGGGTAAATGCTGGTGAAATCAAGACTTCATAGTTGAGCTTAAGAGGAGAGATCACATACCTTTTTGGCTTCATTGGGGAGTGAGTGAAACTTGTCAAAGTAGAGGAAACTTCTTGCTGGACCCTGGCAGGAGCTTGTACAACGTCAAGGGAAAGGTTGTAAAGTTCTTCTTCTTTTGAATTAATACAATCAAACTCATTTTTCTCAACAAGTATCTCATGTTATTTGTTTCATGGACTCCTTGACTTTCATGTTAAATATGTTTTATGCAATTGGCTTTTCAGGTGCTATTTAATTTGTTTGTGTTTGCAGATTCGCGACAAAGGAGCTCATTTGGATCGAAGGAGTGAGGGCATCCACAAGCTTGCGTTGGACCTAAGGTAGGCCGTGAAAACACTTGTTTGCCATTGTTAATCAAAGCATATTTAGAGAAATATAGTGTCTGGTTGGTTTGCTTGTCATTAGGTCTTCTTTAGATTCTAGGAAGGTCTATCTTGTCCGCAAGATCGACTTATTCCGTGTGACAACCCAACCCATGTATATGTATTAAAACACTTTAAAAATTAGATTTCCTTAATTTTGGGTGGAGTTCAAGGGTTTTACCTTTTGATTACCTCCTATTGCCTGTGGCCTAACTGTTTCCCAACTAAAAAACTAATTGGGAGAGGTATAAATAAACCTCTATGGGAAGGCCTTAGGAAAGAAGAAGAGATAGAGTTATTATACGGAGATTATCCTTGACGGAGTCTGATGAATCCCTGTGCCTCATGCACTTCCCCAAGCTTCGAGAAACCCTTGCTTCCTTGATTATATATATCCTTCCTTTTGCTTGAGATATCATGGTGTTGGTGATGGAAAAATATTGTTGAAGGCTGGGATAGGAGGAATCCAAAAGACGGTTCAGCTTGGAGCCATAGAAAGACTCAAGTGAATTCTCTCCATGTTATTTATAGCTTACTGCAATAAAAAAAAGTTGTCTTGTTTCCGAAATTAACTATATCTATGCATCAAATTTTGTTTTAATTCATATATGAATGTCGTTTTGATCTATGATCAATCATTTGTTTATGTGATATAAAGTCAATTTCATGAATATGCTTTACTTCTATACTGCTATGTATGCTCGAATTGAATGATTTTCAGGTTTGAAGAACATTGGGAGTTCCAGAGGGTCTGAACCCTACGAGACCTACTCGAATGAAGGAAATCTGGATACGGTCACTCTTACGTAGTTTGATAATATAAGCATCTTGCCTGCGCTATTTGAGTATTTCTTGTTATAGTTTACTTCTACTCTGTTGGGGTTCTAATCCAAAGCCCTAGGATGCTTTCACCCGAAACACATGCGCTGTCATTTATGATGCGTATGTGTGGGAATCTAAAGAAGAACATGCAGTGAAGGATGACCTCCTTTTGTCGACACCTCATTCGCTATTTCCTGACATCTTTTGTAATTCTGCTATTTCTTATTTGTCTTGTGAGAATCCATCCCCGAATTTTTTTACATCCAATCATTCAAAGAACACATTGGATGTTAGTTTTTCATTGCATTGTGGGGAGGACACATGTTTCTTTGTGAATCCACCTAATCTATCATATTTTCTTATCAGAAACGCAGACGGTGAATATTATTGTTTCTCATTAACCCCTCTGTATGATTCGTCAGATCATGAGGATGTCGATGAACATACCAAATGTTTTAGTTGTGTCTGTCGTGATCCCTTTACTCCTTTATATTATCACGATCATATTGCATTCATCGTTGATCTTTCGAAGCCACTGGCCTTTTCTTATCTACCTACTGATGAAGTGGAAATTGTGCAAGCTGTCGAGGCACTTCAGCCCAAGCTTATGGTTATGTCAAGTCCTCGCAGTCTTGAGGTCGATTCCACTTTAGATCATAAATTTGTTGAAACACCTAAGGCTCCTCATCACTCTCCTATTTGAATTGAATATCAATCTAGTTCACATATTACACATCCTCCACCTGAATCGCACGAACCCATCACTCATGCATTCAATGAATAATACACAATGAGCAATCTTGTGAAACATAAGTTGTCTTCCTTTTTCATGTTTTCTCATTTTTCATCATCAAAAGAGTCTGCATGTCCATCATCTGTGCAGAGTGTGTTGCATCACCATGATATGTCCACAGGATGCTTTTCTTTCACTTTTACTCTTTTATTTCTGTGGAAATTTTTAAACTCAGAGCATTTTTTTCTTTACTATTTTATCTTTCTTGTTTGTTAGTTTACATGATTATCTTTCTTGTTAACCAAGGCTTAACCAACATGGGTCAACCAATGTGTAGGTGGCTGCATTGGAAATATCACTTTACGTGAATAGACCCATGCATTGTTTAGTTTAGGAGTAGGAGTAGTGTTTGCTTTATTGTTTTCTTTCTTGCATATCTGCTTTGTTTGCATGTTTTCTTTGCTTTCTTGTTTGCATTTCTTGCTTGATTTCTTACTTAGTTTGATTTCTTTTACTTCTACTCTTTGATTGTTTGTATGTTTGCGTGTTATGCACCCATAGGTTTAGTTTCACATGAAACTATGTGTGGCTCTCGAGGCAAGCAAGGTGAAGTAGAAGAGGACTTGTACAACTACCAACACATGGTTATATGTTGTCCTCTCTCTCTATGAAGAGCTATTTGTATTCAGTGGATGTTACCCTGATGGAAAATATGTTATGTTCAGAGTGAGTCTTGGTGTAAACACAATGCTTGCACTTTCACTAGTATTGCCTACTCTAATCAACTTGTTTTGCGTTAACCCTTGTGATCTCAGTTAAGTAGAGTAAGGTGAGGGGGTGAACCTTAACAAGTATGTCAAAGGTATATATAACATACTTTTTTGAAGGGACAACCTCTTCTTCTCTCAATAAGTTGAGATCCCTCTTTTGCCTCTGGAATAAATATGTGCCCAGGCACAATTATTTGAAAATGAAAAAAATGAAAAATGAAAAATAAAATAAAGGTGAAAAAAGAGAAAGGCTTCCTACACATAGAGGTGGTGCAAGTAACTCTACCAGGGTACTGACCAGGCTCGCTGGCAGTGGAGAAATTCTTGTGTCCCTACATGAATCTGTCTGGCTACTATCTAGGCCTGCTGGTAATGGAGCAACATTAGAGATCAAACTAAGACTTTGAAATTTACATTACTTATGAATTAATATACCCCTCATCCCAATCGAAACATCTATGTTGACTTGGCTTGGTATGTGTGCTAACTAATAGAGAGAATGGAAGGGACTATATCTTTAACTAAACCTTAGTGTAGAAGCCATCACAATCAAAGAATTGAACAATATTTCTGAAGGAGTTGGACTTGCTTTTCATGAAACAAGGTCCATACAGAGAGTTGGAGTTCTACCAGTGTGTCACCAATGTTATAGTGGCTACAACCACCTCCAAAAATTTTCCTTCACTACATTTTGGAGTCTCCCTCCTCGAAATATTAACAACCATATTGCACTACTCAGGTACTTGTGTTTATTTCAATTTTATATTTCGCTTCACAACTTGTGTTCACTTACTCATTTTTTTAACTAACCATGAACTGAACCAACACTTGGTTCACAACTGTTCTTGTGTTGTCTGGGAAAACTTCACCATCCTAGAGGGAAACAACCTTGAATTTAATAATTGCACATAGCAACCTAGAAGCTCCCTTGCACTCAAAAATTGTGCAAATAAGCTAGCCAACCTTTCTCTATAAAATTTCGTAGAGCAAGCTAGCTAGCACTGCTCTCCATAAATGCACAGAGAAGGCTAGCCACTACTCTCCAAAAATGTGCAAAGAAGGACAACATCCTTTCTCTAGAAAATTGTGCAGAGGTGGCTCACAAGACTTGGCCACTCAGCCTAGAAACAATGCAGAAGTTTTCCCTCAGTTGTTGTCCATTACATGTGTCGGTAGGTTGCATGGTTCACTCCAAAACAACACAATTCTTCTTTGCATGCATGGCATCTTTTTCTTGAAAAGGAAAAAAGTGAAAAGTGAAAAGTATCCCTAGATTTTAGGGATCGATTTTTAGCAGTTTGGAGTTACATGCAAAAATGATTTAGAAACATCCTACGAAGTGTCGCTTATTCCTAGATTTGTGGCATGCATGTCATAAACCATAAAAAATCTAAATCTATTTAAATGACACGCCATAGCTCATTCTTCACATTTAATCTTGGAGCTCTGGCATTCCTGAGGCATCTAGGAACCTTCGGCACAAATTTTCTAGATAAGTTTTTCTTTTCATGCCTTTTTCTTCTTTTTCTGTCAATTTTGATTTCTTGGCTTGTGTGAGTGTTGTTTTCCTTTTTTTATTGAACAACTGCGATTGTTTCAATGCGTTTTAAATTGTAGAAGTTTTTTTTCAAGTATTGCATTCAATTTACTTAGTGTCACATGCATGACCTTGTTTCTGCACTAACAGTCATCGTTGCGGCTACTCTCTTCATGAGCTTCATTGTTTTCCCATTTGAATGATTTATTCACTTGCTTGGGTTGCATGTATGACTATTCACTCAGATATGCACTAGGTTTTCACAAACATTCAACCCTCCCCATTTTGAGGTTGTTGTTAGCTAGATCAGGGCTGCCTTGGCCTAGATCTTGCTTCTCCTAGCATGCATTGTGTATTATTGGAATTCAAGGCTCTTCCTTTCCTCTAGGAATTATTTAGAAGCTACCTACACTAGCCCTAGTCTTTCCCACTATAATTGCGCCATGCGTAGTTCCAACCAGCAACCCAGCTAGAATGAACTGCGCATTTCCTAGTTCCAATCCACACTCAGCCTCTCGACACTGCACATTTCATAGTTCCAATCAGTAGTAGGCCTCACTCATGGCTGAGACTGTGTAATGCATAGTTCCAACTGATAGCCTCCCAACCTCTGAGAGCTGATGTTTTGCAATCTTGCCCAGCAGTCTACTAGTTTTCCGCATGAATTATTCCCGAGTTGCTTTATGTTTTTTAGCTCACAATTTATTTTCATGAGTGTCTTCTCCATCTCCACGTACAAGAGGTGTTTGGTAGCCTCTTAGCAGTATAGGTAACATTGCCTCCAAGAGAGCTAGATCAAAGGACATAGCTGAAAGTAGTAATGGAGGTGTGGTTGAATAGGTGTTTATGAGCTTGCCCATTTATGTAGAAACACATATGTTCATTGAGAAAGACATCAAGATCACATGGAAAGAAATCAATAACATCTTCGTAGCACGCTTTGAGGAGCATCTAGACGATCGAGAAGTCTATGTCAACATTCATAAGTCAGGTTTCTACAAGGTTGCATGCAGGTACCCCGTATTCCCGTGCATAGACATGATCCACTGGATTGTCTCACACATTAATCATGAGATGATGATACTGAGAAGTGTCAGTGGAGTACATCTTGTTACCTTCAGGACAGAAGATTATTAGCAGATGTACCATTTGCCACAACCAATGAACAGGATAGATGCACCATTTTACACTCCCAACAACAGTGTGAACACAAGAGAAATCTTGAAGCATTGGGTAAGGGATCCATCAAAGTTCAAGATAAAATCTAGCCAGATCTAAAATACAAAGACACTCAGGAAGGCTTATCAACTCGGTCATATTTTCATGTTGTTGGTATGGCGAAGAGAGTATGGAGACCTTCTCGCAGAGTTAGGTTGTTATGTTGGATGAACTGGCAAGTGAAGGAAAACCTTTCAACTGGTGCAACATGTTGGCTCTCTAGCTGAAAGTGCATGTATCAAAAGCTTGGTGTCTACCCAAGGATCAACAAGAAAGGTCCTTCATGTATACCTACTTTCTTGATCCAATTTTTTTCCCGTCAACAATTTCTTGTCATGGGTTGGGCATGGACACCTTCAGAGAATGTTTTGAATGTATATTGCAAGTTTCTCTCAAAGTGCAGATACTGAGGAGTCATAGCTAGAATATCTGACCATTTCATGCCCCTCTGTACACGATATATTTGAACAAGATCCTTCTTGCATGTCCTGGGAAACAATGGAGATGTGGTTGAACATTGCAGATTGGTACACCTCACCCGATGGCAGCTTCATGAGGATGTACAACACGGAGAAGGCTATTCATTTGTTATCGAAGTTTTACAGGGAAAAGCTAGTCATGCAAGAGGTTTCATACCACATCTTGACATGGTTATTAGCTGGACTACACTAGAAGAAGAGGTCACCATGGCTTATGATTCCTTTGCGAGTTGGGTTGTACATGATCTGAAGTTTGAAAGAAGTCGATGTTGAGGTCGAAGACTTCAAGAAGTTTAAGTTTTCCACCAAGAGTTTCAATTAGTATGATCTACATGACTTATGTAGGGACCATTGTTTGAGAGTGTACTATCCTTGGATCTACAGCGCATGCCATTGGCCCGAGAAAGACCCTTGGAGATAATGATATAACTCCTCTAGGCTTAATAAACCGGTCAGTATGGCAATAGAGTGGCTAACAACACTCAAGGAAACAACACCATAGGGAGCAATAAAAATAGCAGCAACAAGTAACAAACATGTACAAGACAAAGGCAAGAGGAATATTTCCGAAAGCACAGCGGTGGAGAAAAGCTACAAGTTTAAGGAAGATCCACTAGTTGAGAGAGTAGATTTGGAGATAGAAGAAAAGAGGCGACATTGCTACAAAAGAGGAGTGAAAAAATGGAGAGATAAGAAAAGACTGGAAGAGATGGAGAGGAAGTTGTAGGAAGTAGAGAAGAAGTTCAAATAAGAAAAAGAGTTGAGCAAAAGAGAGATGGAAGCACAGTAGGAACAAGTACATGACCAAGAAAAAGAGGAAGTGCAAGCCGTATAAAGAGTGCAAACTGTGTGGATATAGGTTGGAGACACAGATCCACCAACATCAAAATATGAATAGGGTGAGTAGCCGCAGGAGAAGGAACTTGCTCATTGGATGAACTAATAGCAGAATCAATAGACACAGAGATGGTACAACTAGAAGAGGATCAGGATAATGACCTCATGCCAAAAGCAACCGACATCACCCCACAAGATTCACCAGCTCCAGTAGCAGATCAAGTCCCAAGTGAACAAGGGGATGCTATTCTCCTTAAGGATAATCCAAGAATAGATGTGTACAACATAACCTTTGATGAGTCACAACACAGAGTTGTACAAGAATGTAGAGCGCACATCCCAGATGAACATGCATCCCTTGTGCACTTTGAAGAATGGATGATTGTGTTAGATGTGTGAAGGCATCCAGCTGCCTTGGCCGATGCTACGAAGTGTTATGACGAAGCCACGAGCTCAAGTTTGATGTTATTGATAGTAAAGAATGAGCGCATGGCTAAGGAATTACAAGCAGCCAAGCAGAGAGAGGAATAATCAATAGGATCCACTAGACCAGAGATGAAGAAAATGATACTTTCTAAAGTATAGGCTCTTGAGACAATCATGCAGAGACTGTATGACAGGTTTGTCACCATGCACAAAGAAGTTTTCCATCTACATGGTCATCAACAAAGCTACACAAAGATAGAGGGAACACTCACATATATACATTCCGTTGTTGATCATGTACAAACATGGAAAATGAGGTACAAGGGAGCCCCACTTCACTTACACAAGATGATGAAGCCATAAGTAGAGTTGGAAAAAGCATGCATCCAAATTCTAATTTGCAACTATGAGGAACTCTCACCTCTCATCATCAATGTTGAGGCTTTGTATGCATGGTTGTTCAGGAGTTTGTATGTCATGGTGAGAAAGTATGGCACCCCATCAATTGGAACACTCACCGAAGGAAAAGAGAGGAATGAAGTCCAACTCGATCTCGACGTGTACTTTGATCAGTTGATGCACATGGCCACCAATACAGATTTGCATATCAGTGTAGAGAACACATAGAGATATGTCGTTGGTCTAGTCTTGCTTGGGACTAAGCTACGCATGTTACAGGACGAGTTGGGCAGAGGTTCCAGATCAGTATACCCAGAAGCGATGGAGGCGATATTGTGTTTCCAGAAAGAGAACATCAAATAGTACGCCTACACCATTGCGCAATACCAAGCTTGGGATTAGTTTATCACTGAGGATTACAGAGAGGATGTTGATGAGTTGGTCCTTCCATAGTCATATGAGTCTTAGTATTGTCTTCTCTAGATGAATCAAGCCTATTTTTATCCCACATGGGTATATGTGGAAAAAGTATTATTATTGTAAACATGATGTAAAGTGAAACTCCAAATTCCATTAGCGGAATGCAAACAGTCATATGTAATGTAAAGAGCTATATGTAATGAAGTTGAAGAGTCATGAGGGTAGTCTAAGAGTCAAAAGGTAATGTCAAGGGTAACCCCATGCTTTTCTATATATAGAACCTCATAACTCATAGTACGAGGTTTTGGGAACCAATATTTTGCTAGGAATTGCTTAGAGAGGGGCTTGGAGATTATTGTGACGAGCCTTGGCTTCCCCGCAATGCAGAGAGAGTACATATATTTGGAGGAGTAGGCAGTGCTAACTGTAACATTCCACTATTGGGGCTAGTGGCTATCATGGTTGTATGTATGGATGGAACTTTCACTTTGTATAATATAACAGAGTTAACACATCTTCATGCATATGTTGTTATTTTAGTTCGACTATTTTGGTTACTTTAGCAATGTATGTTTCTTAACTTATGAATTTCTGTGTGAACTATTTCATATATTATTGTATGAATCTTGTTGAACTCGTGTTTTTGGTTTAACCCATCACTTTGTCTTGTTGACTATTATTCTTTCTAGCTTCTGATTTCATTCAACTCTTGTGTTCCTTCTAGGATGCGTACTATTACAGGCTTCTAAGGGATACACTTCTTTCCCCGTCTATCTATTTGAACCTCACCATGCATCTCTCTTGAATCATTGCAAGGTCTCACACTTGCTTCCGAAAAATATATCTTTCTTACCTCTACGCGCTATCACAGTTAAGGCATATCTTTACTACCCTCTACTAGGACTCCTACTCCAAACGGCTTGACGTCTAGTTGGGACTTCTTACCGGGCAGATCCCCTGACATGTTGGTGGGTCGAGAACTTTGAAAAGCACAATAAATGGAGAACATAGCCTTGTAGAAAGGAAAATCAATTGAATCAAATAAGAAGGAGCACCAATATTCTTGTGAGGGGAATAAGAAGTGGAAATGGGGAAAATATAAGAACACAATATCTCCAACAGAATAGTGAAAAGATCCCAACAAAAAATGGTACCACTGTAACATTGATGATCAACTTGTACATGGATGAGATGATTGTGTTTACATCAATATAGGAGAAGGTGAATCTAAGTGGCCTTTAGTAACAGGAAGAGAATGAAAATATCATTATCTTCCATACAAAGATATTGGTTAAAAGGACAAATATTGATTCTTTGTTTTCCTCAAGATCATAGGTGAATCTCATTCTAACAGAGTTTATCAAGAAATTGGAATTGGAATTTTGTTATCATATGGGCCCATATCCATTGGGATGGAAAAATAGGGATGCATAGATAAAGGTGATAAAAGAATGCAATTATATTTGCTATAATTGTTGATTTTAATCATGAAGTAGAACTAGATGTAGTTCTTATTTATGTATGTGGGTTGGTGTTTGGAAGTCCATACATGTACATGTCAGATGCAATCTTCATGCGAAGACCCAACCAATAGCGTTTAATCAAGGATGTTATTTTTTCACCATCAATGCATAGAAAGGGAAGTCAAAATTTTTGTTGGTAATTTCCAACAAAGCCATGATCATTTCTAGAAATAAGTATGTTTACTATTTTAAAGAGAAAATAAGATTTTATAAGAGTCAATGAGAGACAAAATATCGTTGGAAGAGTGTAGTAAGAAATAGAAACAAAAAACTTAAAGAGTTTATATAAGCATATAGTGATGTGTTCCATGAGCCTAAAGGGCTAACACCCAAGTGGGAAGTGGATCACTAGACCTAGCTATTTCCAAACTCTACATTTCCAAACATTATGTTGTGCAGGTACATTATTATAGAAGAAAGGGATGTGAAGAAATAGCTACAATAGCTATTGGAATAGGGAATCGCTCGACCAAGTAAATAACCATGTGGGTCACTAATCATAATTATGTCAAAGAAGGTCGGGACTTGGCAGATGTGTATAGATTACATGGCGTTGAACAAAATTACGCTTAAGAATAGGTACCGTGTTTCTAGAGTAGATGATCTATTGAATCAATTTTAGAAAGTGAAGTACTTCACCATGCTAGACTTAAGTATATATATCACAAACTTTAAGTCAAAGAAGAAGATACATGGAAGAGTGCCTCCAAAATCAGAAAAGGTTTTTATGAGTGGATTTCTCATGCATTCGGCCTATGCAATGCACCAACTAAGTTTATGACGTTGTCGAATGATATATTTTTCCCTTTTATAGATTAATTCATTATTTTATATTTTAATGATATACTGGTATATAGGGCTACTAGGGAGGAGCACATCCCACATTTAACAGAAGTGTTGGAGACATTAAAGAAGCACTAGTTACTAGCCAATATGAAGAAGGGTGAGTTTGCACAATAGTCTTTTATGTATCTAAGGTATGTGATAGGTGGAGGAGAGTTGAAAATAGATCCTACTAAGATGGATGTCATCATGAAATGACCAATGCCTATTAATTATTTTGAGATTAAGATTTTTACTAGGGTGGTGTTGACTGTGTTGGACTTGCTAACATTTAGGGGGTCTCTGCAATATGGAGTCCCAATTAGACCTAACTGTCGGGGAAAATACTAAGAGGGGGGATGAATAAATATTTTCAAATAATTAAATTTTCATTTCATATTCTAATTTATCTACCTGAATTTACTGAAGGGAACCCACGTGTGTAGGTAACTATTCTTAAGACAACTAGCGTATATCTAGTAAAATTATTCTTCAGTTAATTCCTTATATGTTTATCTTTAGTCATTGCATCAGTACTTTATTAAAAATTATATGAACAGTAACCATGTGCAGTAAGAACAAATTAAACCATCACACATAAGCAACACACATGAACACCAAGATTTAAGGTGGAAACCCAACATAGGGAGAAACCATTTGTTGTTGTTGTTGTCTCTATCTTGTTTTTAATAAAAAGAAAATATTTTACAATCTTGTACTGCTGCAGACTCATACTAGTATGCAAGAACCCACCTACATAAGGCTACAACCTTCACTTGTTTTCCATCTCCTACTGGAAGGGAGTTCCAACCCCCTAAATCTTGTACTAGAGTATACATATACCAGTACGCAGGCACCAACCTACAGAAGGCTGCAATCTTCACTCATTCTCCAACTGCTACTAGAAGGGAGCTCCAACCCCTTGATCTAATTTACCAACCACCACTAGAAGGAAGCTCCAACTCCCTCAACTATGGGGACCGCATTTCGTAAATTTTTATATTGTATCCACCTATTACAACACATCTTGTAGGCCATTTTTCATCAAATTTTAGATTGGACCGACTACCAACATCTAAGCTCAATATCAATCATCAAAATGTGACTCATCATTGTAAGATATTCAACCAATTACTGAAACCCAATCAACTGAAACTCAAACAAAAACTTAACCAACCAACTAGAATAGTCATATCACTGTAACCAGGATACCAAACAACTTACAGTACATCACAAAAGCCTGATTATGTTATTGCAGACCCTGACTGACCATTTGTCAAAATATGTGGGCTAATTTTTAGTAGCAAACCCATGTTTGTACGTGCCATTCATGAATCATACCCATGTACATATCTTAAACCTCTTGAAAACTAAAAACCGAACAACTCCCATTCTAAAACAAACATTGAATCATACTCAAATCTACCAAGTCATTCTGAACCAATCACAAAACTTTCGCTGATCACCAATCACAATCAAAAAATAACTTCAACATTTTTTTAATCAATCAATCCATAATCAAAACATCATTGTTTAAGCACATCTCACCAAGAATACTTCATTGATGGACAACATAAACACAACAAGGTTGATTAAACTAATCAGACATACTTTTCATCAAGAAACCCTACTTCATTTACATGCTTTCTTCAAAGCATATCCGTTTGTGTGTGCGACTTTTAGAAACCAAACCCACATGTACGTGACTTACCAGAAAAACATCTGCATGTGTACGTGCCTTGCACGATATACAACCCGTGTACACATCTCCAATTCATAGGAAAATCTTCACTGCAACACAAAACTTTAGACATACCCAGATCTCGACATACATAAAAAATCATGTGTTGATATGTCTTCTTGCTTCCTTACGTGTCCTACTTCCCCAATGGACGAAACTCCATGAATTTGGATCATAGACTCTAGGCCACTAAAAAGGTGTCTGTGTGAAGCTAACATCCTGTCCACATCATTGGATAATTTTTCTTTTCACTGGATCTTTATGTGGAACTGAACCTTGGAATTTTACAAGGTGATCGTGTCCTTCTTCGGGACTACCGTTCATGCTCCTGAGTACTTGAAAGACCACTCATGCTTACTATCCAGAGCAACCACAACGGCCTTCAGCATCACAACTCTCTGTTTTGTGTGATCTTGTATAGCCAAGATTTGGGGCACTGTGTGGTGTAGATTTGACATCTCCTCATAGACCATCGTCATGGCTTCCCTAAGGGCCTTTTCCTCTTCTTTTATTGCTACCTATAATTTCGTTGTGCCTTATTAAATCAAATGAAGGGATACATTTTCTTCTTCTGCTCTCTTTCTCTCCTACTCTGCTCTAGCGGCCCTTTTTTCTGATGCCTAAATCCTATTCTGAAGGTCCATCATCTATTTTCTCATCCAAGCCACATTATGTTTTGTGGAAGTCATGAAAGTTGTCCTAGATGAGGCTATCATATCTGTATTCAAAGTGGTTTCACACACAATATCCTTGGTTGGGGTGACCGATAAGGGCTCTGCTAGGTTTCTACTATAATACTTATTCCTTTCCTGCATGATTTTGGGGCTGACTTGATCGAAGGTGAGCATAGTGAGATCTAGGACTTCCTCTTCTTGCTCCTTCGAGAAGCCCAACTCTTGTAAGGGAAGGTGACCTCTAGTGAGGAGAGTGGAAGGAGGAACACCTAATGGGTGTATGTTGGGATGGGGTCCCTGGGGTCAATTTTATTCAGTTTAAGTCATTTTTTGTAATATTTTTGTTAAGAATGTAAGGTCTCTGTGAAATGTGAAAGCGAAGCGTGAAGCTAGTAGGAGTCAAAGGGGCATTAGTCCCTTGTATGGGTAGGTGATAGAATGGTTTTGAGACCTGCCCATGGTACGCGGACAATGGTATTGTAATGAAAATGATATATATAGATGATTCATAGCAAGTCTTAAGTAGTAACTTCAATAGAAGAATCATTATAAGGGAAAGGTGGTACGGTAGGAAAGGTATGTTTCCTCTACTTAGGCGAAAGGGGGAGGATCTTGTAGCTGAGTGCATGGAGACCTTGGCAAGTTTGCAAGCTAAGTGCGTGGGCCCTTACAACTGAGTGCGCAAGAAGAACAAGTCTGTATTGAACGTTATATCTTAATAAATACAGTTTTTGAACCAAATTTGTTGCATTTGTTCCTTATTATTACTTTTGTTAAGTTTATATATCTCTGGTATATGTTATGAATTATATGAATTAATGCTTATTTAATGCGCGAAAATAGTAGATCTATATGTTTTATGCATGTTAAGGACAATTTAATACCTTCGGGAACAATTGGAAGATGTTAAAATATAATAACAGTAGTTGTTGTATCAGAAGGGTTAAAGGTGCGCAAAGGTAGATCTAAGGCTTAGGAACTTCGAGAATCTTGCACACAGGACTCTGGATGCAAAAACCTGGTTCTAGCATCCCCCAATACTTCTTTGTGTGAGACTGCAACTTGGGCTACGCGGGTTGTTGCCAAAAGGGCCAGCAGTTAGGGTTTTCTTGGGTTGGCGCAAATAACTCTGAACCTGGGTCAGGCACCATCAAGCCAACAGGGTAGTTCATCTTGTTCCATGTCCACTTCAGACATCTTCCTAGTCTCCCCCTATTCAAATCTCCTACTTTATTCCTCCTTATTGTTCCTTAGTTCTTCTTCCAGCCACTTCCTGTCTTATTCTGCTAGCTCCTGTTGCCTCTTGAGCTCTTCGTCCTGCTTAAGTTTTTCTTCTTTCTCCTTCAGCTCTTGTTCTAGCCTCTTCTTCTCTTCCTCCTCTTTGGCCTTCTGTTCCTCTTGCCCTCTTTTCTTCTCTACTTCTTTCTGGGCCCTTCATTCCTCCTACTGCTTTTATTCTAGTTGTTTCTACTTTTCATTCTCTTCATGTCACCTCTTCTTTTCTAGTTGGCCCTGGTCACTGGACTCTTGAGTCTGCTTGAGCCCTTATCCCCTTTTCCTCTTGAGTTCTTATTTCTTCTTCACCAAGGCAACATTCCTTTGTTTGAGCATTTTCATATTATCTTCCTTTTGTAGGTCACTTGGAATATCTTCAACCTCTTTCTCTTTTTGCTTCTCAGAATAGTGGCTTTCTGTGTCTCTTGTTGTTTCTTCTTCAGGGTGGAGGCTCTCTCTTGAAGATTAAAATTTTTCTAGGATTTATTGAGGAGCTCCTCATCCTTTACCTATTGCTCACTCGGGATGAGTTCCCTAGTGGCATTATACCAATTCTTTACCTCATCTTCATGATCCTGTCTAGCGTGTGTATATGACCAGTTAAATTTTTCCTTCTTAGAGTTGGCAACCATGACTTTTTTAGGATCATAAGTCCAATAGTTGAGGCTTACAAAGTTACTACCCTTCAAATGTTTAGTTTCTTCTTCCACTTGTTTTAAAGTTCTCAACTACATATGCCCCGATGATGAATGGGAAGGTTGACCATGGTTTCTTCTTGCCTTTTCTTAGTACCTTTGAAAAACCTTGCATCATCTGGTAGCATACTTCTCGCAGGAGTACTTTATCTGTGACAAACCTAGGTAGAGCATGAGGGGCCTTATCGATACCTAAAACTTTGACGAGCATACCCTCCTAGATGGGGAACCAATGTGCCACCTTCAAAACAATTTCCATATCCCTCTTCAAAATGCATGGGGGATCTTCCTTGAATAATTTTTGGTATAGTGGGATGATAAAAGAATCGGATACAACATCTCTCATACCCTTATAGGCAGTGCACCAGAAGACTTTGCAGTGGTGGTGCACGAGCCTGTCTACAGATGTGTCCTAGTTATAGCTCTAGTTATCGATCTAGAATCTTGCACAAACGAAATATAAGAGGTATGAAGCCATGTTATGGACAATTTATTCATCTTAAGGACAATTTGAGACCTTCAAGAAGAATTTGAGGATGTTAGAATAAATTCACCGTTGTTGTTCAATCGAAAGGGTTAAAGGTGGGCGAAGGTAGATCTAAGCCTTAAGAACATCAGGAACCCTGCACAGAGGCCTCTGGATGCATAAACTTTGTTCTAGCATCCCCAAACACTGCTTCGGGTGAGATTGCAACCTATGTTATACGTGTTGTTTCTGAAAGGGCTAGTAGTTAGGGTTTTGTCGGGTTGGCACGAACACCTCTGAACCTGGGTCGAGCCCCATCAAGCTAACAAATGTTTCTGTTGTCGAGACCGGGATATATATGAGGAATGTGTGTGAAGTGGATCCCTACTAAGAAGGAAATCGAGAAGTGGCTTGATCAAAAGTTGCACGCGTTTGTAGCTTAGGAGAACAAGAACCCACGATTATGTAAGGAACAATGGTTGACCAGATACCTATATACAGAGGAGACAGAGGCATTTTTCTATTTATTTCCTTGTGAATTACGCAATTGGCTGTCTAGATTAGCGAATAGTCAGGGTTCATGGAGACTTGACGGTCATATTCAGTGGACTCTAGAGCTGGTGTGGCACTTGGAAGAGTTAGAGAATAAAATCGTGCAGGTTGTAGATCACTAGATTGATCGTATTCTAGGAGGATTTGTCACTGAGCTCACAATCGATACAACTGTTAGTTACAGTGAAGCAGAGCACAAGTTCTTCAAAGGACCGTGAGGCAAGTACTTAAGATCCCTGAAAACTTGGATTAAAATGTTGTTGTGCAAAAATCATGTTATGCCACTACATTAACATTTAGGACTACGCGAAGAGGAAAACCTTTCAAAAGGAATGAAGCATTAGGTTCGGAGTACAGTCTACTATTGGGATCTCCAGATAGCAAGGATGAAGGGAGTGTTTTAAGATCACCCTGAAGAGTGCTACAGATCATAAGCCAAGGTATCCCTAGGATACCCCATCCATCCACACCATCTACACCTCCACCTCCACCGCATACACCAGCACCTCCACATCCATCTCCACCTCCACATTAACCCTTCAATATGGAAAAATACCATGACGATGTTGATCTTTAAAGGGGTAGGGAGTGAAGACCCCCAACAATTTTGGTTCGTTGCATATGCTGTGTCAAAAGCACAACAGATCACAGATGATAACATAAAGAAATTATAGTTGGTCACGACATTATAGGATAGAGCGTTGACATGGTACATCAAGTTTTTCTTTGATAGACCCACTGCGATGATGGTAGAGACCCAACACGCACTGAACAAAGAATTTAGAAAGCCTAAATCTGAGGCACAGTTGGTAATGGAGTTCAAAGAGATTGGACAAGGTGTAAGTGAGTCTACATGGGATTTCGATCAAAGGTTGAAGTGCCTGATCCAGCAGGCCAATATGGTGATCAAAGACTCCCAGCATAGGGACTCGTACATTGCGTCACTCTTACCACACCTAATATCTCCTCTATCATAGCAAAAGATCAGAACACAAGCAGAGGCCGTAGAGATCGTGATGAGGTTGGAAGCCTCACCAGTTCAGTACATGAACATTGGAGTACAATAGATTTAGTCATAGCTGGCAAGCCTGCACATGGAATTACAAAGCTTGAAAATGGGAAAACAAGCTTAGGCCGAGGTGCAGCTGAAATATGGTGCATAAAATATAAAGAAAAGGGTCATGATTAGGATCGTTGCCCTATTTATCAAAATTCCTTAATCAGAGGAGGTCATGTACCATTGAAACCTAAAACCACTGCAGGAAGAAGCACTGGAGCCCTTTTATGGTGCGTTATCTATCTAATAGGTAGAAGACATGCAACAAATAATTTTCACCTATTACAAAAGTTTGTTCAGACTCCGCAACAATTTTTCTGTACTTACTGTAAATCGGTCGGCCATGATGATTGAAGTTACAGGAGCTATGAGTTAATGATGGATTGGACCCCTGAATATATAATGCAGGCATAGAATCAGCCTTAGGATCAAGGTGCAAGTGTAGCGCATGGAGGATTCCAAGGTCATGGACGAGGAAGAGTTGAGGGGCTCACAGAAGTCGTGGACAGATCATTTGCTATAACTGTGGAGAAGTAGGACACTTTGCACGTGACTACGAGAACACGACACATCCATATTGTTAGTACTATAGACAGTTCGATCATGTGATAGAAGATTGCCCAATGCTGATAGCTAATATGCAAGAGAAAAAGGGACCTGAACCTATGCAAAGCATACAAATGACAAGGGTAGAGCCTCGCGAAGAGGACCATAACATCAATATAGTGACATGAAGTGGAATTTTCATAGGAGAGGATAAATGGAAACAACGAGAGGCTGAAGGTAGTGTGCGTAAGGCCACCAAGAAAGAAGCGGAATTTGACCTTAATAGAGCTAAAGAGACTTTCATGGAAACCAAAAAAAACATCGTTGAGGCTTCCACCTCAGGATGTCAAGATAAATTTCCTGAGAATGGTGCAGAAGAGGGTGTAGACCCCTCACTATTAGCTACTTTTATGAAAAATTGTATGAAGTTATTACGAGATAAGAAGGTAGTGGAAGGGCTCCAAGAGCTAATAGGCAATTGTGCAAATAAATAAAAGACCCCTCCTAAAAATCGCAATGTAAGAAAATTGGGTAAGCATAAGAAGCGGACAGGGCGCAAGATGAGGATGACCACGCAGTTTGGAGAATATGAAATGGATCAAGTCATCTTGGATCTTAGGTCTGATGTAAATGTACTGCCTAAGGAGACATGGGAAAGGATAGGGAGGCATGTGCTACAATGGTCTCCTATTTAGTTGCGCATGGCTAATCAACAAAAGGTTATTTCGATGGGGTGATTATATGGAGGAACAATAGACATTGAAGGCACGAGTGATCTCGCTAACTTTGAGGTCATTGAAATAATATATGACAGTAACCCTTACCCCATGCTACTAGGAATTGACTGGGATTTTGACATGGATGCAGTGATCAACCTAAAAAATTGGAAGATGACATTTGAGAAGAGGAGACTCAACATAATTTTACCAATGGATCCTGCTGAGGGAGTGTGCTATACTGAACTTGTTCGTGAATTTGTGGAGGATGAAAATGACCTAGACCAGATATACAAGATTACTATTCGAGATGAAGATTGGATCAATCCCATTGTCGATGGGTGAATTATGTGGGAAAGGGATAGTTGTTGTACCTCAGACTCAGATGAAGAACTCTAGCACTCGTATAATAGGTTTCATGAAGACTCTATGCTACGTTGTAATATGATGATGAAATCGTTAAGATGTGTATCCACAAAGGTAAGGAATCTCCGACATTATGATGGGTTAGATGATGTTAGCTTTTTTTTGGATCAGTTTGAAAAAGAAGTGCTAGAAGAGCACTCGTTCCAAGCATATGATCCGGCAGTGCAGACTACACCTTCCCATTGGTGGGGAGGATAGCTTCACTGACTGGAATGAATCATGGAAACTTTTAGGGGCTAATATTCGTAGGTGGGCTAATATTTCATGTTTTCTCCAAAAAAAAGAATTTCTAATTCCCATTTTTTTCTAAAAATGATTCGCCCAAATTTTATAGTATAAAATTATTTTACCTTATAAATCGCAATTTTTTTTATAGACTATATAAGGTCCTTATAAAATTGAATATTTTCAGAAAAAAATATTGCTAAACATTTTATATTTTTTATATTAGGGACTAATAATGTTCGCCAAGGTTTCTAAACATTTAGATAAATTTCCATAAAATTTTCCCTAGAAGGAATACAAATGGATGATGAAGCTCACGTTTGGATCTCCTAACACACGGATGACTGAAAAGTATAGTGGGGAGGATAACCCATGCGAACACCTAGTGTGGTAGACTAAACCTTGGGGAGAAGAACCTCAACCAGAGTGGGTACATGTCTTCTTCCATACCTTAGATACTATCCCTATGAACTGGTACCTGGACACAAAATTGTGCCACGGGACGACTGAATGGGATATCTTGAGGGAAAGTTTCTTATTAACTTTTAGCTTTGAGGATGGGTTTGAGTGCATTGATGAAGTGCTCTAGGAAATAAAGGGTGCAATCTTCAGAACACCTAAGGTGCTGGTAGAATGGACTCAGCCAGATTGGAATACCCAGCTGCGCCATGCGCTAGAGTGTTACAATGTGACGACCGAAGAGGAAGAAGAGGATTCACGGAATATCAATATTCAAAAAACCTAAGGACAACACGAGGTTGAAGGAGCTAAGATAGCAAACCCTAATATAACAGAGCCATTGAAAACCAGGCAAGTAAATATTGGATCCAATGTAGAGCCTAAGTTCATGAAGATAGGGGACTATTGGGATGAAGACACGGTTGATAAGGTTGCAGAATTGTTGCGTGAATAGCAGGATCTATTCTCGACTACGTTATTAGATTTAAAGGGTATTACCTATTGGGTGTGAATTTTAAGATGTACAACAATCCCTCAGCTCTTAGGTACCTGGTCAACAAACTTGTGTTGGGGGGAAGATCTATAGGTGGTTGTTGTTATTTCAGGAGTATGACTTTGAAGTGATAGTGAAGCCTACGCAGTTGAATGCAGGACCGGATCATCTATCAGGAATTGAGACAAGTGAAGAGCCAACTAATTTGGAAGATTGATTTCCAGAAGCGCAGTTCTTTTCTGTGCATGTTGTGGATGACCATTTTATTGATATCATCTAGCTCTTGACCATGGGTACAACCCCGGAGGACTATTCTATGTAGCAGAAAAAGGAATTGGTGGTTCATGCAACTGATTTTTATGTCATAGCTGGACAATTGTATAGGAAGGGTATAGATGAGATAATGCGTCGATATGTTCTTGAGTTTGACCGATCTAGCATCCTCGTCGAAGCACATGGAGGAGTAGCAGGAGGACACTATGTAGGTAGAGCAACTGTGCAGAAGATTCTATGCACATGATTATGGTGGCCGATAGTGCATAAAGGTTCTAAGGAATTTTGTAGAGCATGTGATACTTGTCAAAGGATGGGGAAGCTGTCACAAAGAGATTAATTGCCTTTAAACCCACAGGTTTCATTGCAGGTGTTTGAAAAATGGGAAATTGACTTTTTCGGTCTGATACAGCCATGAGGAAAGAAGATAGGCATGTGGTACATCATTACTGTGACAGAGTATTTAACAAGATGGGTAGAAGTGCAGCTAGTTAAAGATTGTAGTGTTGTTACAACTGCGAAGTTTCTCTTTGAATTTGTCTTAACATTATTTGGGTGCCCTAAATTATTTTTGAGTGATAGGGGTACGCATTTCATGCATGGAACAATCAGCGTGATGCTCGAAGAATTTCAGGTTTACCATCAAAAGAGTATGTCCTATCATCCCCAAGCCAATGGTATGGTGGAAGCGTTTAAAAAAATCCTAGAGAATGCATTGACAAAGGTTTGTAAGGTGAATAGAAACAATTTGGAGGTACGTATACCGATGGTCCTATGGGTATATAGGATGACATGCAATAAATTGATAGGCCAAACTCCGTTTAGGTTGGTCTATGGGATTGGGGCGGAAATTCCCATGGAGTATATTGTGCCAAGCCTGTGCATTGCTGCTTTGACAGAGATGGTGAATCATGAGACCATGGAGGAACGCCTTGCAAAACTATTGGAACTGGAAGAAGACTGGTTTTTAGGAGTATTTCACTATTAGGTGCAAAAGGAGCGCGAGAAGGCATGGCATAATCGTCATATTAAGCTGTGCACTTCCAAGGTGAACGACTTGGTCTTGATCTATGATAGTAAGTTCACAAAGTTCCCTGGAAAGTTCCAATGCACTGGTTGGGACCATATATCGTCAAGGAAATTACAGATGGGGGCGTAGTTCAGCTCACAAAGCTGAATGGAGAATTGTTTCCTGGAAAATTCAATGGAAGCTGATTGATGTTGTACACAGGGGATCCTATCACTGTGCAATGACTACATGATAGCAGGAAAATCATAGTACTCTAGGTAGCTACAAGAGAGTATGGGACTATAAACTACACTACACAAATAATGGTGAAACGAATTAAGGGGCTTGCGCGAGGAAATCAAGCAATATGCCAGGAGGAGCTACACTAGGAGGGATGCACCATGAAGGATGGTGCCGCGCAGTTGGATCCAAAAATAGTCATTGAGTGCATTGTAGCTGATTGGATGGAAAAAATCCCATTAGGAGGAGTGGGTAGGCCACATTTATGGTGAAAATATTTGGAAATCTACCCCCAAAGATGCATTTATGATCATAAATTTGAGGGAACGGTCGGATTCAAATTCGAAATCACTTATAAATCTGGCATGCTGGCCTACAGTAGAACACTTTTCCTTCTGAAAATCATTTGTGAGCTCTGTTGTCTTAAGCATATGAGCTAAGAAGTTTGGGAGGAATTTCTTTCATGACTGGTGTCTGCAAATCTGCCTAAGTGGAACTGTGAACTTATCTTTTAGAAAATGTCTGGAGAAGCTACAAGTTTTGAAGCTGCTATCTCTGAAGCCACATCCCATGAAATTGTGTCAATGGAAGCTACGCCATCTGTACATTTAGTGTCAAGGTCACCTAGGCTGAAGCCATTTTCTGCGAAGGAAAAGTAGAAGTAACCCCAAGCTGTTCTGGTGAGGCAGTCATCGGGGAAGAATCCGAGGGATGTTCGAGAGAAAGGAAAGATGGATAAGTCCAAACAACCCCGTGAACCTTTGGATTTGGATGAAGAATAACTCTGTGAAGGAGTTGAAGAGCTCGATGGTGATGAGGGAGAGCCTATCACTAGGCTCCCAATGTATATCCCTCTGTGGAAAGGGAAAGTGAAGGTGCCAAAGAATCCCGATAACACGAAGTTCACTACCTTTACACTGCTATTGTCAGAGAAGGTTCCATTTGAAGGCGCGCTCTTAGCACACATCCCTACACTAAAACTGTAGGATTGGGATCTAGCTGATCATGAGAAATTTCCACATTTGGCCACAAATAAATAGATGACCAAAATCTATTATGAAGAGATTGGGGTCATAGGCTTGAACCTATGAAGTGGGTCACGGGAGTGACGAAGGCATGGTTTCTTCATATGTTGTGCATGCCACACTTTAGTAGAACTATTATCAACATGAAGTGCATACACTAGTTTCTTACACTGGTTCATGATGGGTGTCTCGGGCTTGGGGAACACATCCCCATAACAGACATGCTGATCGACCAAATTACAAGATTACCCTATCAAGGGGTGGATCCAGTTGAGGAGTTTGGAGATAAGAGCAAGGAGAAGCAACTCACAAATAGAATGAAGAATGATTTTTTCTTGGTAAAGAAGTTGTGTAGATACTTTATCCGCTCTATCACATACAAAGCAGTGTAGTTTTCCGCTCAGATTTTGGCCTGGATGGTCGTGGGAAAGTGTTGCACGGATAAGGTTTCGGTGCTAGTTATTTGATTGGATGCATAGTGCATGAAGGGGGTGTAGTACAACTAGGCACAGTACCTCTGCAAGGAGTTCCTATTAAATTGCCACGAAGCACAAGACGATGGCAAGGAATTTCACTACGTTTGGCTCTTGTTATTGATTTCCCTTGTCGCGTCGAGACTTTGCCTCTACAGGATGATGATTTACCATAGGTAGTGAAGTTTTCTTTGTTGTGGGCAATGAAGGTATTCTGGGTGTTGGTCAAGATGGACCTCGACACCATGATCAATCAGGGGTGAATGTTTTTGCCAACCTTGTTTGAGCAGTTACAGGCCTACAAAGAATTCAAAGCTAATTTTCATAATGTATCCATCTAAGTGAGGAGAGATCCTAAAAATATCTAGAACAAGTTGCCATACCTAGCCATAAAGGAATATATATAGGAAATTGTGGGGACATGGCGAGGGGAGTGGTTGCACCCCACAGACCTTGGCGCAGGTACCAGCAATGGTGGAGAAAGCTCCACCCTGCAAACGACAACTGCGCAGAAACAAAAAGAGGCAAAGCAAGCAACATCATGGAGGATGGCCACTCAGACAAAGGAAGAGGTTGCCGCTAAGGCAGCTGTCGAAAAGGAGTGCGTCAAAAAGGAATCCATAGTAGAAGTCGAGGAGTCTGCTTCTCAACATACTACAGATCAGGAAGGTTCTGAGGAAGAAGGAGGCGATGGCAAGGAACAAAGCACTCCTTTCAGGGTCACAAAATTCCAAAAGGAGACAACTTCCGAACCTCGGAAAAAGCAGATGTTAGATAAACAAGCGCCCATCGAGCCAATGGTCCTCACAGAGGGGGACCTCGATGAGATTAGAGATAAGGTCTGGGATACAATGACCAAATTGTGTCAATAGTTCGAACAATAGTATCAACAAACAATTGGGAACGTGCAGAAAGATCTGCGTGAGCTACAAATATAGATGGGTCGGCTGCAAGCAAGCGTGGGCCAGGCGAGCGGGGTTCAAGTGAGCCTATAGCAAGGGAGTGAGACCGTGTTGGAAATAGAAAGGAATCTGGATCTTAGAGTCATTCCTTTTCCAGAAGGGTCATTGCACATAGAGTCATGTGCAGATAAAAACTAGCTCGCAAAGATCAAAGGCATGGGTGTCAACCAAGCTGCACTGCCTCTTCAGACCCTCCACGCGCTTCATCCGGGGGTCTCAAATGAGCTCTGGATTAGGGAGCAGTGTGCGCTATCAGTGATCAGCGATGTAAAGATGAATAACAAACAGATATTCGTACAAAAGGCTCATTGTTGGCACCAGGATCCCCTAAGGCCAGTTTTGGGGCTAAAAGCCCATGTTTGAGTAAATTTTGTAATAAAAATGTAAAGACTCCACATTTTGTGGTCGTGGAGTGAAGATGTTATATGTCAAAATGGGTAGTCCGCCCTTAGTTTTGTAAAGTAAAGTCGGTTGTAAAAGACTTATGTATAAAAATAGCTAAGCTCTAAGTAGTAAAAGGCATCAATAGAATGATTGAACATGTAAGAGAGTCGAAGCTCTGAAGTAGGAAGTATAAGTCTTGGTTCGTAGTGTAGGTAGAGGCTCTACAACAGAGTGTGCATAGGCCTAGGGTAGAAGTCTGCAGCTGAGTGCATGGACCCCTACAGCTGTGTGCTCAGGGTGGACAGAGTTGTAAACACTTGGACAATATTAATAAAGAAAGATATTCTGTAATTCATGTGTCTTTGTTCTGTTATTGCATCTTGATGTCTTATGTATGAATTTCCTTTATTATGCTTATGTGATGCATGAATAAATATGATTACATTGAATAATTGAACGTAATTGCGATTATCTATTTACAAGGTGATAACTATAACTATTGGATAAGATAAGTAGGTCACTTAGAGTAATTTGGGAATCTGCATAACACGTTTCCTTAACAGCACAAAAGTATCTAAGTAGTAGGCTAGGGCTGCGCGAAGGTCAATCATACTCTTTTGCAGAAGTATTAAAGGACATAATAAAGGGGTCGTCTTGCAAGCCCTAGAGTGGAGTGACCTGCGTGAAGGCAGGAATAGAGGGAATCAAATGACATCACAACCATCTCAGGTTGTTGAAACATGGTTCTAGCATCGCCCAATACTGTTTCTAGTGAGACTTCGGTCTGCGCTCTGCAGGTTGATGCCAAACGGGCTAGTAGTGTAGGGTTTTGTTTGGCTAATTAATGTTGAACCTAGGTTAGGCCCCCTCAAGCCAAAAAATGGTTCTGTTGCTGGGACCAGAATCTACATAAAAGATGTGTGATTTCGTATCACTGGAATCCAACTAAGAAGGAGATCAAAGACTGGTTGGATAGGAAGATCCAAAAATTCGCAGTGCAGGAGAATAGAAACCTGCTACTGGCAAAGGAACAATGGTTGGATAGATACCTGTATACAGAGATCCATGAGATATTTTTCTGCTCCTTCCATATTGAGCTATACGAGTGGATCACGAAGCTAGAAGATAGCCAAGGAAGGTGGAAACTTGACAGTCCTATTGTGTGGACCCCAGAGCTAGTGCGAAGGTTGGAAGCATCGGAGGATAAGATTGCCTGAGGTGTCGACTATTAACTCGATCGCATCATAGGAGGATTTGTGACTGAATTCATGGTCGACACCTCAGTCAACTATAACAAGGCAGAGTGGTGTTTTTTCAAAGGACCACGAGGTAAGTAAGTAAAATATTTGAATACCTGGATTAAAATGCTATTGTGCGAAAAGTGGGTTATGCAGCTACCTTGATGTTTAGAACTATGTGAAGCAGAAAAACTTACAGGAACGAAGGAAAGAAGGGTCTGGAGTATAGTCCATTGATATCACCTCCACGAGGTGATGAAGAAGAGATAGTAAAGGTTTCTCTGTGAAGTTCTATTCAGTTAATAAGACAAGGATTTCTGCGAATACCCCCTCCACCCACACCACCTCCATCTTCACCACCATCGCCTCCAACTTCACCTGTACCACCTCCACCTTCACCACAGTTCAGTATGGAAAATACAATGAAGCTGCCTTTGTTCAAAGGATTGGGAAATGAGGACCTGGACCAATTCTTGTTCATTGTGAGGGTTGTATGGGAAGCTCAAGGTGTTACAGATGATCATATAAAGAAGGCAACACTGGTTAGTGCTTTCCAAGATCGTGCACTAACCTAGTATATTAAGTACTCTAATGATACCCCGAATGTTGGAGTGGTAGACATTGAGACAACACTGAATAAAGAATTCAGTAGGCCTAAATTTGAGGCACAATCAATTATGGGATTCAAAGAAATCGCGATGCAACTAGGCGAGATGCCTTGGGAACTAGACCAGAGGTTGAAATGTAAAATCCATGAAGCCAACATGAACCTAATGGATGGACAACATCGTGAGTGGTTTCTTTCTTCGCTCCTGCCACACTTAAGGGTTGCGCTATCATTGTAGAAGATAACCACTCAGGCGGAGGCTTTGGAGATTTCCATGAGACTACATGAGACTTCAATGCAAGATCCAAACGTGGGGGCTCAGCAGATCCATGAGCAGCTGAATAATCTGTGCCTTGAGATGCAAAGTCTGAAGCAGGACAGGACAATTCGACCAGAGGTGTGCGAAGAGGTATGGTGCTTGAAATGCAAGAGTTAGGGCATGACAAGGACCATTGCTCAGTCTTTGGGAACTATATTGTGTTGGCATTATGATGCATGTGTTGTACTTGATGGCAACCCTCTCATAGAAAATCATCTCACTTATATACATTCAGATGAATCTACAGAAGAGATATCAAATGTGACATAATACAGGATAGCTCAAAGGAATCAAATGGCAAGTTCTTAGTAAGCAGAGGTTCAAATATTGAAGAAAATAAGGGGTACGCAGGTACACCTCACAGAAAGTGCATACCCGCAGGTAAACCAAGCAGAAACCGCGTCCAGGGACGCAGCCCAGCCGTTCAGGGGGTGCGTCCACCCAGTGCACACATTTCAAGGCAGTAAAAAGCACGTGGGGGTTTCTTATGTTTTACTCTTGGTATTTAGCCGATGGTTTTGGGTTATTATGGTGTCGGCTCGTGGTATTGCTCCATGATTTTAGGAGGACCTTGCCTATATAAAGCAAAGGAGATCATTTGGCTTTAGTATGGTTTTGGTTGAAGATCTTATGAGGGCTAGATCCGGTCTAGATCTAAACAAGGCAAATCTACTGATGGACCGAGATCTCTTCGGCGCATGTTCAGATCTGTAGATCTGACTGTCTGGGTTACTTCTGAAGTCTTGAAATCATTTATGCCAGGAGGGACGCAGGTGCAGTAAGGGTTCAGGTGCGCCGGGACGCAGGCGCAGAAGTGTTTCAGGTGCGCCGGGATGCAGGCGCAGAAGGGTTCAGGTGCGCCGGGACGCAGGCAGTTCAATAGACTCAGAGCGAGGGACGCAGGCTAGCAGTTGAGCAGGGTGCGTCCGGGACGCAGGCTAGCAGTTGAGCAGAGTGCGTCCAGGGACTCAGGCCAGCAGTTGAGCAGGGTGAGTCCGGGACTCAGGCTAGCAGTTGAGCAGGGTGCATCCAGGGACTCAGGCCAGCAGTTGAGCAGGGTGAGTCCGGGACTCAGGCTAGCAGTTGAGCAGGGTGAGTCCAGACTCACGCTAGCAGTTGAGCAGGGTGCTTCCTTCTCTTAAAATCTTTGTTTATCATTATGGTGTTCTGGGTTTGGTCCTGTTATTGTTGATCTGGTTACTACAGTTGATTGGGTGATTCTCTTACACTTGATGATTAATTGATGCTTATGGATCCAGTTTGAAAATTAATGAAAAGTGGTCCTTGTATGAAAATTGGATGAAATGTGGCCTTTCAGATTATGAGTTGTGCTTCAGTGTATCTAGTATGAAAATAGATGAAACGTGGTACTTGGAGGAGAGAAGATTGTAGGCCAGCGCCTACGTACTAGTATCTAAGCTAGTACAAGAGCTAAAGGAAATCTTTGGAGCATTGTAGCAGGTAGTAGCCTGCGTACTAGTAAATGGATCGGCTAGTACAAGAGTAAAGGGGGTTGTAGCTCCCGTACTGGTATGAGGCTGCACCAGTACAAATATTGTAAAAGGATTTTCTTATTAAGAAGAAGATTGAGATGACTTGCAGGAGGTGGTTTTCTCCCGCATTGGGTTTCCACCTTATATCATTGTGTTCATGTGTGTGCCTTATGTGTGATGATCTACTTTATGTTACTGCATCTATTAACTGATAATATGGTTGATAATGTCCTAATGCACTCATTGAAGATCGATTAACTTAATCTTAAGAAGTTGTGGAAGTATCATATATGAACCTGAATATGGAATTGAAAAAGTTTTATTAATTGTGATAATACTGATTCACCCCCCCCCTCTCAGTATTATTTCCAACAATTGGTATCAGAGCAGGTCCTTTGATAGAAGCTTAATCGCTTGAAGGAGATCCGTGGAACAATGGGAAAGAAGCTTAAGAAGAAAGCTAATAAGAAAAAGAAGTCATCTCAGAAGAACTATGACAGTGGAAGAATCGATTGGGGATTAGGCATAAGAAGCTCTTCAGATTCAGAATCAGATTCAGAATCATTATCAGGTATGAATGTGTTATCCTCTGATGTTCCAGCTATATTTCCTTGTGAAAGAGATGAAAGTGATAGTGAGACTACTGAACTTGCTCTTATGGGTGAACAAGAAAGATGTCAAATAGAGGCAGAATTTAACAGGGTGACAAACAAAATTATTGAACAAGAGAAACATTTTGATGTAAAGAGTAATGCCCTCAATTTATGCAAGGAAAGGTATCAAAAGTTGCAGGATGAAGTAACATCTCTAAGAAATGAAGTCATTGAAAAGGACACAACAATCAAGGAGCTCAGAGATCGATCCAGTTATTATGAAAATCTTGAAGCTACAATCCTCTCACTAAAAGGAGATCTTGAAGAATCAAAGAAGCAGAATACAGATCTACTCCAAGTTATTGAAAAACAAGAAAACGAAGTCACCAGCTTAAAATCTCAACTAGAATGTGCCTTCTGAGTTCGTCAAATGCAGCAGGATCTGAATGAAGAACAAGAAAAAGAGATTCTCAAACTAAGGGAACAAATGGAAGAAGGAAGGAAAGCTGAAGAAGTTTTGAAAAACAAATCTCTTGAAAAGGAAGAACAGCTCCAGGTTGAGGTAGATATCTTGAAAGGTAAACTAGAGGAAAAGGATAAGCTTCTACGATTTCAAGATAGCTCTAAAGTATTGGATGATATTCTTAGTAGTCAAAGGTCCCCTGCTATAAAGACTGGTCTTGGTTTCCATAAATCTGTTGAAGGTGAATCTAGTTCACAAGGTGAGGCAAGAAATTCTAAAGAGAAATCTAAAGTGATCAATGAAGGAATGAAAGATCAATCTCATCACCAACCAAGGAAAGAAATTCCTCAAAGAAAATTCTTTACCCCTTCTATGAATAATGTTGAATGTTATGTATGTCATAACCTTGGACATGTTGCAGCTATATGTAGAAGAAGAAGGGTTCAAGATCATTATGCAGAAAGATCATCACACTCAAGGTATTTTTATGGATATTGCTTTGCTTGCAATACGTTTGGTCACAAAGCTGCTGATTGTTACAGGAGGAATATGAAACATGGAAGATGTTATGCATGTAACAAGCCTGGACATATAGCTAAGGAATGCAGGAACAAAGTGTGGGCACCATATCAAAAGGAGAAAATGTCATCATCACGTTTGAAGATATGGAGGAAAAAGGAAGTTCAGTCAGAAAAGGATGGCACAGCACAATATACAAACATACCAGAATCAGAGGGAGCTGGAAGTACAAAACTTCAGGTTCCTAAATCTCATACTTCATAAAGGCAAAGTCGCATATATATATACGCGAGTTGGATACTGCACAATCGCGTATATGCTTGTTTGAAGGCAGTAGGTAAGTGAAGTTGGAAATGAGTCTATCAGATCTGGGAATCTGACTGTCAGTGACACAAAGGAGGACTGTTAAATTTGGCCCTAATCAGAAGGACGCAGGTGTTTAACTGAAGAGCTGCGTGGGGACGCAGTGCAGTAACAGGAGACCTGCGTGCGGACGCAGTACAGACGAAGCTCAGGTGCGTCCAGGACGCAGTTCAGTAACTGGAGATCTGCGTGGCGACGCAGAGCAGAATAAGGCTCAGGTGCGTCCCTGCAGCAAAAAGACGCGGCGCGATAGTATTACTGAGTGCGTCCCTCCAGCAAAGTACGCGGCGCGATAGTGTTTTTGGGTGCGTCCCTGCAGCAACAGTACGCAGGAAAGCAGAAGATGAAGTGCGTACCTGTCTCAAGGCATTTATTGGCTGATTCTTCTTATTGATGATCAGATTTGACAGATGGCACTGGTTCAGGGGGAGCATATGTCCTGAATGCATTGTTGGCATTATGGTCCTTGGTGACAATGCTTATGATTCATCTTGCTATTATGAGTTGGTCACATGATCAGATTTATGGTTGATTCTCTAATGATGCTTGCATGAAGTCTTTATTGTCCTTGGCACATATATGGATGAGGTTGGCTGATTTCGTGGATGATTATTCAAAGTCGCATTGTTGGAGACATGATGATGATGAGTTACTCATATGCATTTCATGATGATGTTGACATGAGCATGATGCATGATTTCTTTCTTGGCACAAATGGATGAGGATTGTTGGCTGGATACAGGGATGATTATTCATACATATGTTGATTGATGCTGATGCTTTCATTTGATGGCTCTTGATTCATGGATGAGTTGATGTTGACAAATACTATGGAGCAGATTATACAGTGCTGTTGATGATGTTTGTCATGATCTTTAGATGTTTGAAAGGTCATAGCAAGACTCATGTTGTAATGGTCTATCTATTGTAGTCATCTCTTCAGGTCATGTAACGGCCTATGTCCCCCCACTATCCATGGGATAAAGATGTAATGTATTTGGTTTTCATATTTCTGATATATTCCCACTTGGTTGAATGGATGATCCTTAGTGATGGGTGATGAATGTATGTATTGAGTCTTTTGGTGATAGGAAGGTCATTTATGATATATAGAGTCATGTTCTTCTTGTAGAACATCTTTTTGCAGACCTTGTTTACAGTCAAGGGGAGATTGAGCATGAACAACACTATATAGCAAAGCAGACATCTCAGCTTGTTCTCAGAAAGACCATTATCAGATTGGAGCACCATGACATATACAAAGGGGGAGATCTTTCAGAGACTTCAGCAGATCTGGTTTATAGTCAAAGGGAGCATGTCCTTAGGGGGAGCATACCCCTTTGCCCTTGATGTCAAAGGGGGAGAGTGATTTGGTGTTGTTGCCATCAAGTCGAAAGGGGGAGATTGTTGGCATTATGATGCATGTGTTGTACTTGATGGCAACCCTCTCATAGAAAATCATCTTACTTATATACATTCAGATGAATCTACATAAGAGATATCAAATGTGACATAATACAGGATAGCTCAAAGGAATCAAATGGCAAGTTCTTAGTAAGCAGAGGTTCAAATATTGAAGAAAATAAGGGGTACGTAGGTACACCTCACAGAAAGTGCGTACCCGCAGGTAAACCAAGCAGAAACCGCGTCTAGGGACGCAGCCCAGCCGTTCAGGGGGTGCGTCCACCCAGTGCACACATTTCAAGGCAGTAAAAAGCACGTGGGGGTTTCTTATGTTTTACTCTTGGTATTTAGCCGACGGTTTTGGGTTATTATGGTGTCGGCTCGTGGTATTGTTCCATGATTTTAGGAGGAGCTTGCCTATATAAAGAAAAGGAGATCATTTGGCTTTAGTATGGTTTTGGTTGAAGATCTTATGAGGGCTAGATCTGGTCTAGATCTAAACAAGGCGAATCTACTGATGGACCGAGATCTCTTCGGCGCATGTTCAGATCTGTAGATCTGACTGTCTGGGTTACTTCTGAAGTCTTGAAATCATCTATGCCCGGAGGGACGCAGGTGCAGTAAGGGTTCAGGTGCGCCGGGACGCAGGCGCAGAAGTGTTTCAGGTGCGCCGGGACGCAGGCGCAGAAGGGTTCAGGTGCGCCGGGACGCAGGCAGTTCAATAGACTCAGAGCGAGGGACGCAGGCTAGCAGTTGAGCAGGGTGCGTCCGGGACGCAGGCTAGCAGTTGAGCAGGGTGCGTCCAGGGACTCAGGCCAGCAGTTGAGCAGGGTGAGTCCGGGACTCAGGCTAGCAGTTGAGCAGGGTGAGTCCAGACTCAGGCTAGCAGTTGAGCAGGGTGCTTCCTTCTCTTAAAATCTTTGTTTATCATTATGGTGTTCTGGGTTTGGTCCTATTATTGTTGATCTGGTTACTACAGTTGATTGGGTGATTCTCTTACACTTGATGATTAATTGATGCTTATGGATCCAGTTTGAAAATTAATGAAAAGTGGTCCTTGTATGAAAATTGGATGAAATGTGGCCTTTCAGATTATGAGTTGTGCTTCAGTGTATCCAGTATGAAAATAGATGAAACGTGGTACTTGGAGGAGAGAAGATTGTAGGCCAGCGCCTACGTACTAGTATCTAAGCTAGTACAAGAGCTAAAGGAAATCTTTGGAGCATTGTAGCAGGTAGTAGCCTGCGTACTAGTAAATGGATCAGCTAGTACAAGAGCAAAGGGGGTTGTAGCTCCCGTACTGGTATGAGGCTGCACGAGTACAAATATTGTAAAAGGATTTTCTTATTAAGAACAAGATTGAGATGACTTGCAGTAGGTGGTTTTCTCCCGCATTGGGTTTCCACCTTATATCATTGTGTTCATGTGTGTGCCTTATGTGTGATGATCTACTTTATGTTACTGCATCTATTAACTGATAATATGGTTGATAATGTCCTAATGCACTCATTGAAGATCGATTAACTTAATCTTAAGAAGTTATGGAAGTAGCATATATGAATCTGAATATGGAATTGAAAAAGTTTTATTAATTGTGATAATACTGATTCACCCCCCCTTCTCAGTATTATTTCCAACATATTGCAGGAGGGAGATCAATGCCTTTAAGGCCAGAAGCTCAAGCAGGACCTAGCGTGAGGTCTTCATTATGGTGCACTATCTATCAGGTACCAGGAAAACATGCCATGGATAATTGTCATTTGTTGCAGAAGTTTTGCAACTTTTGTAGGTTGGTAGGGCATGATGAGCATACTTGCAGGAGCTATGAATTGATGATGGATAGAACTCCCACCTATAGGGTTCAGGCTAAAATGCGGCCCCCTGACCAGAGCATAGGGATTGCACAGACAAGATTTCAGGGGCGCGGACTAGGCTGAGGCGGAGGAGGACCTGGTAGAGATTGAGGAAAGTTGATTTGCTACAATTGCAAAAGGTTAGGACACTATGCCCGTGATTGCACTAACCCAACATGTCTATCGTGCAAGTATTGCATGTTGTTTGATCATGAAATGGAAGACTATCCTACACTGATAGCTAGGATACACGATAAAGGGGCACTACCACCTCCATCGACTCAGAACTTACAGATGATGAGGTCTGAGCCATGCGAAGAGGATCCAAATGTAAATATAGTGCTCAAAAGTGGAATCACGATAGGAGATGACAAGGGAAAACAACTAGAAGACAGTACATGGGTGTGCAAAGCTCTGGAGAAGGAGGCTGAGTTTGATTTGGAGTGCGCACGTGAAACCTTCATGGAAGCTAAGAAGAGCTTCGCTAAGGCCTCCACCTCAGGAAGCAAGGATAATCTAGAGTAGGAGATGGACCCCTCTATGATTACAATTTTCTTAGAGACATGTATGAAGTTAATGCGTGATAGTAAGGCTGTGAAAGGGTTATAAGACCTCATCAATAGATGCGTTGGAACCGTGCCAACTAAGCCGCACGTAGTACGAAAGATTGGAAAGCATAAAACAACGATGGGACGGGAGATGAGACTGACCGCGCAGATAAGAGAGTATGAGATGGATCATGTTATTTTGGACCTAGGGTTAGATGTGAACATCCTACGAAAGCAGACTTGGGAATGATGGATAAGAGTAATTTGGAAATCTGCACGACACGCTGCTAAGGCAGCGTGAAAGTATCTGAGCAGCAGGCTAGGGTTGTGCGAAGGTCGATCATATCCTTTCATGGAAGTATTAAAGGACAGAATAAAAGGCTTGTCTTGCAAGCCCTAGAGCAAAGTGACCTTCACGAAGGAAGGAATAGAGGGAATCAAACGACATCACAACCATCTCAGGGTGCAGAAACTTGGTTCCAACATCCCCCCATACTGCTTCGGGTGAGACTTTGGTCTGCGCTCCGTGGGCTAATGCCGAACAGGCTAGTGGTGTAGAGATTTGTTTGGCTAATTAACGCTGAACCTAGGTCAGGCCCCCTCAAGCCAACACTAAGGAACTTAAGGAAAAGGAAGAATTGATAGAAAAGCTAGAGCCTAGAGGCAACAATTACATAGGCATGTAATATACTGCCAGAACTACACATCCCAAGAGATGAGGCAGTAGCAGTGAAGATTAGGAAGTTGGCTGCTTGAGTTTGATAGTCAAAGGATGAGATCAGAAGAGTTACCTTTGAATTTAAGATGAATATTTCATAATTGGAATGGTGATTACAGGCAACTACTCCACCATAAGTCAGGGACTAGCGTGGAGCAGCCATCAAGGAGCACATGACCACTTTGGATAAAGCAGTCTTAGGCTGCAATTGTCTTTTTTAACACTATTGACTACTCTGTAGGAGGACACAAACATGCAGAGACTTGGCACAAAAATCCGGGAGATGTATCATAAGTTCGACTAAATCAGAACGACTGCGCGCACTTTGGCGCCAGTCCAGCGCTTTGCCCGCTTGCAGGAAGGGAAACAGTTGCAGACACATATTGAGGAGCTGTAGCGTAAAGAGGTAGTACTGAAGGCTCAAATCTAGCCATGGACAAAGGAAGCAAACCAAATTACTCTATCTATCCAAGGGAAATTGAAGACTCCACAACAGACACAAAGGACTATGTGCCTCGCGATGGAGGGGACGACTACAAAGAATCTAGTAGAAGAAGTGCAGCAGGCCGCAGTGCAGAGCACACTCGACATATTGATGATAGAGTTCAACAAACTCCACAACAAGGTTGAGAAGCCAGCTGAGTGACTTGAGGGTGAGTCACCATATTTCTGTTGGGGGCCTGTTGGGATAGGGTCCCTATGGTCAATTTTGTTCAGTTTAAGTCGATTTTTGTAATATTTTTTGCTAAGAATGTAAAGTCTCCATGAGGTTTGAAAGAAGAGTGCGAAGATAGTATGATTCAAATGGGCATTAGTACCTTTTATGGGTAGGTGATAGAATGGTTTTGAGACCCGCCCATGGTTCGCGGACCACGGTATTGTAATGAAAATGCTATATATAGATGAGTCATAATGACTCTTAAGAAGTAACTTGAATAGAAGATCCATTGTAAGTGCATAGTGCTAAGGCAAGAAAGGTCTGCTTCCTATACTTAGGAGAAAGTGGAAGGCTCCTGCAACCAAGTGTATGGGATCCTGCAACTGAGTGCGTAGGAAGAACAAGTTTGTATTGAACGTTATATCTTAATAAAGACAATTTTTGAGCCAAAGCTATTGCATCTGTGTCTTGTTTAATACTTCAATTAAGTTTATATATATCCACTATCTATTATGAATTATATAAGTCAATTCTTGTTTAATGCATGAATTTAGTAGATCTATATCTTTTATGCATGTTAAGGACAATTTAAGACCTTCGCGAAGAATTTGAAATTGTTAGAATAGATTTACAGTAGTTGTTGAATCGGAAGGGTTAAAGGTGCGTGAAGGTAGATCTAAGCCTTAGGAACTTTGGGAATCCCGCACATAGGACTCTGGATGCAGAAACCTAGTTCTAGCATCCCCCAATACTACTTCGGGTGAGACTGCAACCTACACTGCGTGGGTTGTTTCCGAAAGGGCCAACAGTTAGGGCTTTGTTGGGTTGGCATGAATAACTCGCAACCTGGGTCAGATCCCATCAGGCCAATAGGGTAGTTCATCTTTTTCCATGTCCAGTTCAGATGTCTTACTACTCTCTCCCTTCAACTCTTATTCTTTCTTCCTCCTTACTCTTCCTTAGTTCTTCTTCCAGACGCTTCCTCTCTTATTCTCCTAGCTCCTATTTCCTATTGAGCTCTTATACCTTCTTAATATATTAATTATTATATTGATCAATTATAAATATTATTTATAATTATTAATATGAATTGATTTAATATATTAAATTAATTTATAGAAATTAATATATTTTAGTTCAATATATTATCTAAATAAAAATTTTTAATATCAATTCTATCTTTAGGTTATAAACCTATTTATTAAAAAAAAAAAAAAAAAAAATTAAAAAAATTATATATATTAATATTATATATTAATTATTATATATTAAAAAAAAAAAATTAAATTTTTTAAAAATATTAATTATTATATATTAATTAAAATTTTAAAAATATTATATATATTAATATTATATATTAATTATTACATATTAATTAAAAAATTTTAAAAATTTATTAAAATGAAAAATAAAAATTTTTAATAAAATTTCAATAAAGCATAAGAAAATCTATTAAAATGAAAAATAAATTAAAAATAAAAATAAAAATAAAATTGAAATAAATTTAGATTCAAGCCGACCTGTGCTATTCCTTAAAAATTTTATCCTCATGGGTATTTATTCTATCCATTCTGCTCTTCTTTTATCATCATTCTCAAACCCTGATGATGGATCCCATTTGGGATTTGAAACGTTGGTATAAAAATGTTCATACTGTGGATTCTCCGGTCAATGGTACTAAAGAAATGTATTAGTTGTCAGAACATCAACCTATCAAAATGTCACAATATTGGGTAATAGACATCGTAAGTAGGATAATAGTCACTAACAAGAAACCTCAATATCGATATAGTAATGATGTGGTGAGTTTATGTGGACCCGGGGATACCACATTTCAATCGTGTGGTAGTTGAATTGACATGCTAATGTCTCATTACGATGTGGCACCAATGTGCCTCTAGCGGACATGGCATACCAATGTGACAAGTGATGTGGCAAGTTGACATGGCAATGGAGGGTTGACTTGGCACCAATGTGATGGTTAGGTGGTAACCAGATAGGATGACATGGATGTTGGGCTTTTGGATCTTATGATATCAATTAATTAGTATCAATGACACTCTTTAGCCTCCTCCCGAGGGCCTAGTGGCTTGATAACCCAACCATTGGCCTTTCGAGATATCAGGTATCAAGAAATTAGGGCTCCAAGCTACAAGTCCATATGTATTTTATGTGTTGAGTACCAAGATAATAAGTATTTATAGAGTATTAAGTGTCCTAGAGGAATAGGGGCTCAGTGATCTCGTAGATGATGGGAATATAAATCTGTAAATTGACGACCCATTGTCTGGTTATGTGAAGACCGAGTAAGAAAGTTTTAAACTAATGTGATATTTCCCAAGAGGTTGACAGTAGATATAATAGCCAATTGACTAGGTAGGATGTCGTGGAAGTTGATAGGCCAATTTATAATGAGGACATGTGGGGAAAGGGTTTCCACGTGTTTGACAAGAAGCAACTAAATATGTATAGGAGAGAAGTTACAATATACATTTAAATAATACCAAAGGTCAAATTTAACATTTTGTTTTATACTATTTAAAATGAGAATGTCTAAAGAAGAAACTAGGATCTCATTTATTTTTTATATCATTGGTAAAAAGAATATGGCTTGATTATTCAATATTTATGATAATTGAACCAAATTTGTGTATCATATGGATAGTTATAGCTAAGAATCCCCATAAATGAACACGATTACTATGTCACATATTGATATATTTAATTTCATAAATAGTTTCATTATCTATAGTAGATAAAATAACCAAGACTATAGGTAGCACTTTTGATGGATTTTACTCATTGTTAACTAGATTTATATTTCTTTGTGACTAACATCGAAAAGTGGAAATACAAATTATTTAATAAATGAGACTAAATATTATTTGAAGGGTGTTACCAAGTGTATGGCTAAAGGTTCTATATGAGACAACTATCTATTACTAGAAGAATAGAGGTTGAAAGATGAAAAGCGTAGCAATAGGTATCAACATATAACATGAAAAATTTCAAACACTTTTCCATGTTAGATATTCCAAAATCTATAGTAGCATTCAACAGGGATTAGCCACTAAAGGAAAATATTAAACATTGTTCATACAACATACGTGGGGAAATATTTTCTTTGTAGGGTTTGTATTGAAGTGGCTTGGGAACTTATACAAGGACCATGAACATTATGTTAAACCTCTGTTGGGCCCTTCAGGAATAGTTTTCATCCTTGAAAATGTTAAAAGCCCTAAGAACCATTCCTTAGATGGTCCCCATGAGCATGACTAGGCCAAATATTAACCTTAGAGGCAGCGGGTGGTGGTTTTGTACCATGTGCATAGTCTATATGATTGATAAGCCTTAAAAGTCACTCACAGGGCCTAGGATGGTAATGTTTTTTATCCTTAGCTGATGTCCAAGGCCCTAACAAAAGGCATCCTTATTGGGAAAATCCTCACAATGGCACCCGTACAACATCTATATACCTATGGTTTATAATGATGGAAAATAGTGCTCCCCATCACTTAACTGCAAAAGAAGCCCCAACTAACCTAGATGACATGTCAAACATGTCCTCAATATTAGTAGATCCTACATTATCCATTAGCTCATGGAGATAGAGGTTTCAAGGGTTGTTGCTTGATGATTAGGGACTAGAGTTTATTGGAAGGTCAGATGTTGGGCTAACGGTATTAAGGATCCTCAAGGTCAATAAACACTAAAGAAATGTGTTAGCTGTTGGAACATCGACCTATGAAAATGTCACAATATTGTGTACTAGACATTGGTAGGTAGGGCACCAGTCACCAACAAGAAACCTCGTTATCGATAGAGTAATGATGTGGTGAGTTGATGTGGACCCAGGGATACTGCATGTCAATTGTGTGGAAGTTGATTTGACATTCTACCATATCATTATGATTTAGAACCAATGTAGCAAGTTATGTGGCATGTTGCCATGGTAATGGATTGTTTACTCTGCATGAAGGTGATGCCTAGGTGGTAACAAGATAGCAATGATGTGGATGTTGGAATTTTGGAAGTTAAGAAATCAAAGAATTAGTATCAATGGCACTCTTTAGCCTCTTCACGAGGGCCCAATGGCTTGATAGCCCGACCATTGGCCTTTTGAGATATCGGGTATCGAGACATTAGGGATTCAAGCTACAAGTTCATCTGTATATTAGGTGTCGATTATCGAGACAATAAGTATGTATAGAGAATTAAGTGTCCTGGTGCAATAGGAGCTTAGTGATCTAGTGGATGGATAAGGTAGATGATGGAAAGGTAACTCTATTAATTGATGGCCCATTGTCTATTTATGTGAATACCGAGTAAGAAAGTTTTAAAATAATGTGATATTTCAAAAGAGGTCGATAGTCGATATAATAACCAATTGACTAGGTAGGCTGTCGTGGAAGTTGTTAAGCCATTTTATAATGGTGACATGTGGGCAAAGGGTTTCCACATGTTTGACAAGAAGTAACAAAATATGTATAGGAGATAAGTTACAAGATAAATTTAAACAATACCAAAGGCCAAATAAAAAACATTTTTTTACACTATCCCAAATGAGAATTTGTAAATAAGAAACTAGGATCTCATCTTATTTTTATATTATTGGTAAAATGAACATGGCCTGATTATTCAATATCTCTTTTAATGGAACCAAACTTATGTATTAGATGAATAGTTATAGGTAAGAATTCCAATAAATTATCATGATTGCTATGACACATATTAATATCTTTAATTTCATAAATAGTTTCGTCATCTCAAATAGATGAAATAACCACGAATTTAGGTAGAAATTTGATGGATTTTACTCCTTGTTAACTAGATTTATTATTTCTTTGTGACTGAAGTTAAAAAGTGGAAATAAAAATTATTTAATAAATGAGAATAAATATTATTTCAAGGGTTTTACCAAGCATACAACTTGAGGTTTTATATGATACAACTATATATTGCTAGAAGAATAGAGATTGAAAGATAAAGAGTGTAGAAATAGGCATCAACATTTAACGTGAAAAATTTCAAATACTTTTCCATGCTAGATATTCCAAAATATATAATAGTAGGCAATAGGAATTAGCCAATAAAGGAAAATATTAAACATTGTCCATACAACATATGTGGGGAAAATATTTTATTTGTAGGGGTTGTATTGAAGTGGCTTGGGAACTTATACATGGACCATGAACATTATGTTACACCTCGTTTGAGCCCTCAAGGACTAGTTTTCATCCTTGAAAATTGTTAAAAGCCCTCAAAACCATTCCTTAGATGGTCTCCATGAGCATGACTAGGCCAACTATTGACCGTAAAGGCACTAGGTGGTGGTTCTATACCATGTGCATAGTCTATATTATTAATAAGCCTTAAAAACCACTCGTAGGCCCTAGTATGGCAATGGTGTTTCTCCTTAAATGATCTCTAAGGCTTAACAAAGTCCATCCTTGTTGGGAAAATCCTCACAGTGTCACCCATATAACATCTATATGCCTAAGGTTTCTCTTGATGGCAAATAGTGCACCCCATCACCTAATTGTGCAAAAGGCCCCAAATATCCTATATGACATGTCAAACATGTCCTCAATACTAGCAGATCCTACATTATCCATTAGGTAATGGAGATAGAGGGTTCAAGGTCTGTCACTTGATGACTGGGGAGTAGAGTCCATCGAAAGGTCAGATGTCAGGCTAATGGTATTGAGGGCATGTCAGTGTCAACCAACACTAATTTAATGTATTAGTTGTTGGAACATCAACTTATCAAAATTTCATAATATTCGGTACTAGACATTGGTAAGTAGGACACCAGTCACCAACAAGAAACCTCGATATCAATAGAGTAATGATGTTGTGAGTTGATGTCGACCCAGGGATACCGCCTGTCAATTGTGTGGTAGTTGATTTGACATGCTAACATCTCATTATGATGTGGCACCAATGTTGGTCTAGCTGACATGCCATACACATGTGGTGATTGATGCAGAATGTTGAGATGGTAATGGAGGGTTGACTTGGCACCAAGGTGATGGCTATGTGGTAACAAAATAGCGACAACGTGGATGTTGGGATTTTGGATGTTAAGATATCAAATAATTAGTATCAATGACACTCTTTAGCCTCTTTTCGAGGTCCCAATGGCTTGATAGTCCAACATTTTGCCTTTCGAGATATCGTGTATCGAGACATTAGGGCTTCAAGCTACAGGTTTGTCTATATATTAGGTGTCGAGTATTGAGACAATAAGTATGTATAGAGAATTAAGTGTCCTAGGGGGATACGATCTCAGTGATCTAATAGATGGATAAGGTAGATGATGGAAAGGTAACTCTTTTAATTGATGACCCATTATCTAGTTATTTGAAGACTGGGTAAGCAAGTTCTAAACTAATGTGATATTTCCCAAGAGGTCGATAGTTGATATAATAGTCAATTGACTAGGTAGGATATTGTGGAAGTTGATAGGCCATTTTATAATGGTCACACGTGGGCAAAGGGTTTCCACGTGCTTGACAAGAAGCAACTAAATATGTATAGGAGAAAAGTTACAATATAAATTTAAATAATACCAGAGTTCAAATAAAACACCTTTTTTTAGACTATCCAAAACGAGAAGTTATAAAGAAGAAACTAGCATCTCATTTTATTTTTCATATCACTAGTAAAATGAACATGGCCTGATTATTCAATATCTCTTGTAATGGAACCAAACTTATGTATCAAATGAATAATTATAGGTAATAATTACTATAAATGATCGTGATTACTATGTCACATATTGATATCTTTAATTTCATAAATAGTTTCATCATCTCAAATAGATAATGTAACCATGACTTTAGGTATAACTTTTGATGGATTTTACTCATTTTTAACTAGAATTATTATTTCTGTGTGACTAAAGTTGAAAAGTGGAAATACAAATTATTTAATAAATGAGAGTAAAGATTATTTCAAGGGTGTTACCAAGTGTACGACTTGAGGTTTTATATGACATAACTATGTATTGCTAAAAGGATAGAGGTTGAAATATAGAAAGTGTAGCAATAGACATCAACATATAACATGAAAATTTTAAAACACTCTTTCGTGCTAGGTATTCCAAAATCTATAGTAGAAGTCAATAGGAATTAGCCACTAAAGGAAAATATTAAACATTGTCCATACAACATACATGGGGAAAATATTTTCTTTGCATTGTTTGTATTGAAGTGGCTTGGGAGTTTATACATGGACCACAAACATTATGTTACACCTCTTTTGGGCCCTCAGGGACTAGTTTTCATCCTTGAAAAATTTTCAAGGCCCTAAGAACCATCCCTTAGATGGTCTCCATGAGCACCACTAGGCCAACAATTCACCTTAGAGGCACTGGATGTGGGTTTTGTACCATCTTCATAGTCTATATTATTATTAATCCTTAAAAACTAGTGTTCGACACTAGGATGGTAATGGTGTTTCTTCTTAGATGAAGTCCAATTCCCCAACAAAATCCATCCTTGTTGGGAAAAAACTCACATTGACACCCATACAACATCTATATACCTATGGTTTAAAATGATCGAAAATAGTGCTTCCCATTACCTAATTGTGCAAGAAGCCCCAACTAACCTAGGTTCCATGTAAAATATCTCCATAATATTAGAAAATCCTACATTATCCATTAGCTCATGGAGATAAAGGGTTCAAGGATCGTCACTTAATGATTGGGGACTAGAGTCCATCAAAAGGTCAGATTTCAAGCTAACCATATTAAGGACACCATGAGATCAGCCAACACTAATGCAATGTATTAGTTGTTCGAAAATCAACCTATCATAATGTCACAATATTGGGTACTAGACATCAATAAGTAGGACGCTAATCACTAACAAGAAACCTTGATATTGATAGAGTAATGATGTGGTGAGTTGATGTGGACTGAGGGATACTAGATGTCGATTGTGTGGTAGTTGATTTGACATGATAATGTCATTATGATGTGGTACCAATGTGGGTCTAGATGACATGGCATACCAACATGGCAAGTGATGTGGCATTGACATGGTAATGGAGGGTTGACTTGGCACCAAGGTGATGGCTAGGTCGTAACCAAATAGCGACCAAGTGGATGTTGGGATTGTGGATGTCAAGAATTAGTGTCAATGATACTCTTTAGCCTCTTCCTAAGGGCCCTGTGGAGTGATAGGCAGTCCATTGGCTTTTCGGAATATCAAGTATCGAGACATTAAGGCTTCAATCTACAAGCTGGTTTATATGTTAGGTGTTGAGTATCAAGAAAATAAGTAGGCATAGAGAATTAAGTGTCCTCGGGGGATAGGGGCTCAGTGATCGTGTAGATGGATATGGTAGATGATGGAAAGGTAACTATGTTAATTGATGACCCATTGTTTGGTTATGTGAAGACTAAGGAAGAAAGTTTTAAACTAATGTGATATTTCCCAAGAAGTCAATAGTGGATATAATATCCAATTCACTAGGTAGGCTACCATGGAAGTTGATGTTGGGTCCCTATAATACTAGTGATTACCCCATTACCATTGTAGTTATACGACTTATTAATATTGTTGTGCCCCTATTGCCCCCATATTGTTATTACCGTGCTCCATAGAATCCCTCTATTGTTATTTTTGTGGCTTTATATTATTATTGTTAGGTCGGTTGGATTATATTGTGACTCCTTAGACTCATATATATAGAAAGCAGGTTTTGTCATTTGAATCATCCAAGAATTGCTCATTTATGTAATGTAAAGGAGGTTGCCCCCTCAAAGAGGCTGAATTCTAAGGTGTTGATCTATCTTTTCTATCTTTTCTTGAGCTGGTTTCATAACATTTGGTATCAGAGCTTTGGATTCTAGGGTTTTTCTGCTCCAAACAGGTCTTCATGGAATTTTCACTATAACTCTTTTTCTGCAACGTTTAAAAAGTTGCAAAAAAAACACATTTGAGAAGAAATCACGTCGAACCTCGGGTCCGAATTTCAGAGCTTTTCACGCTATATTTGCGGAGATATGATCTGAGGAAGTTGGTCTTTTTGCAGACTCCTGAATTACATTCCAAACAGGTGACCTGGGGAAAATCGTCATAACTTTCTCTCTAGGGATCAGATTGAAATTTCGTAAGAAGGTACAGAAAGAGGAAGGACTATAGTTTCTGGTATGTATTTTTCAGATCCAAAGGTAGAAACAGTGACTCGTGGCACGTCGTACAAGTTCGCTCTACTGAACTAGTCTATAATCAAGTCATCGTGGGAGATTTCGCATAACTCTTCCTTGGAGAATCCAATTTGGGTCAGACTTGTGGCATTAGAAAGAGAACATAAAGGGATATCGCAGGTCACAAATTCAGAACTAGATGATTGGAAAGTACAAAGATACATCAGAGACAATATCGAGCTCCTACAAAGTGAAAAAAAGGTGTGTAGTTTTTTAAAATTTTTGCATAAGATTGGTTTGAAAAATTAGTTTGAAGGAATTCAGAGGGCATAGTAAAGAATTATTATTGGTAATTGATGCCCCGAGGAAATAAAATGCAAACACCTAGTAGGCAACCTGAAAGCTCTTGCATGACCCATGAAGAAGAGGAAGAAATGCAACATGATATATCAAAATTACGAGACCAAGTGCAACAATTGTCACTTGCACAAAAAGGAACAAAATCTAAGATGGACGGTTTAAAGAAAGATGTAGAAGCTAAGATGGATGGTTAAAAGAAAGGCGTAGAAGCTAAGATGGATGATTTGAAGATAGATCTGAAGACAAACATGGACAAATTGAAGATAAATATGAATAAGTTGCTACAAGAAATGGTCACTAAGAGTGAAAGGGTACTAAAGGAAACTCATGATGATAACGAAAGAAATGTTAATCATGATTCCATAGACTCTAATGTTGGATCGAAGACTCACCATATTCCAAAAATCGATATGAGGAAGTTTGATGGCAAGGATCCCGCCACATGGATATTACAGATGGAGCAATTCTTCGATCTCAATAATGTGAAAAACACACAAAAGGTACATATGGCAACTTTATATTTGGAACCAAATCAGTTTGTATGGTATCAATGGCTTTACTCTTGTAAACAATTTATCCCTTGGGCAATTTTTATGGAAGAATGGATAGCACATTATGAGGATACAAAAAGCAACACTTTTTTTAGCCAATTGATAAGTCTCAAACAAAAGGGTTCAATAATGGAGCACATTGAGGAGTTCCAAAAATTGAACATAAGGGTAAAAGATATTCCAGAGGAGCATAGGATTGATGTGTTCATAGGATCTTTAAAGGATAATATCCAACATGATGTTCATCTTTCGGAACTTGATTCATTAGAGAAGGCATTCAGGTTAGCAAGAAAAATGGAAAGAAAAATTATGGCAACCAGGAAGCATACCACTCACAACTATAAATATAGAAGTGTTGTTGCCCCTAGTCTTCCACAACCTATAAGGTTGACACCACAACAATTGGAAGAAAAAAGAGAAAAAGGGCTTTTTTATAGTTGTGATAGCAAATACACTAAAGGTCATAAGTGTGCTGAGAAGAAATTATTCTACATAGATTGTGAAGAGGAAGAAGAAAAGGAACAAGAAAGGTCAAAAGAAGAGGATATACTCCAGGAACAAAGCCTAGATGAAGAACAAATAAATCCGACCATATCTTGTAATGCATTGGTGGGAATTACCACTCCTCAAACCATCAAGATAGAAGGACAAATCAAGAAGAAAAAGGTAATAGTGTTGATTGATTCAGGAAGCACCCACAATTTTATTCATTGTAAGGTAGCAAAAGAATTGAATTGCTTCCTATATCCAGCACCAGAGTGTCAAGTGATGATTGCAAATGGAGGAACAATAAATTTCTCTGGAAAGTGCCATAATATCAAGCTATCCATGGGAGAATATGTATTGACTAGCCCAATGCTTTCCATTCCAATGGGAGGTGCTGATGTTGTACTAGGAGTCCAATGGCTACAATCCTTGGGTACAATAGCTTTTAATTTTCAAGAACTTTTCATCAAATTTTCTATGGAAGGAAAGGAAGTTGAATTAAGGGGTATTGCAGGGAAACCAGGAAAGATAATCAGCTCTAATGGCATGACAAAGCTTCTAAAAAAGGAGAAAAGAGGTGTAATTGCACAATTATGTTTGCTAGATGTTTCCACATCGGAATCATCTATTTCTCCAGATCTCCAAAAAGTCCTGGACAATCATTCCAAGGTATTTGAGACTCCCAAAGGTCTCCCACCTATGCGTGATCATGATCATGCTATTCATCTGATTCCAGGAAGTGTTCCTCCAAACATCAGGCCGTACAGATATCCCTATGTCCAAAAGAGTGAAATTGAACGTATGGTTGCAGAAATGCTAGAGGCTGGTATAATTCAACTGAGTCAAAGTTCTTTCTCTACCCCAGTAGTATTGGTGCACAAGAAGGATGGATCATGGCGCATGTGTCCGGATTATAGGGAGCTCAACAAGCTCACTATTAAAGATAAGTTCCCCATTCCTGTCATTGATGAATTACTGGATGAATTGCATGGATCAATTTACTTCACCAAGTTGGATCTTCGTTCAGGATATCATCAAATCAGAATGAAGACTGAAGACATTCCGAAAACGACATTTAGAACTCATGAGGGTCATTATGAATTTTTGGTCATGCCTTTTGGCCTTACCAATGCACCTTCAACATTTCAAGGTTTGATGAATTCAATTTTCAAACCATTCCTTAGAAAATTTGTGTTAGTATTTTTTGATGATATACTAATCTACAACAAGTCTTGGAAGGATCATGTTGAACATGTTGACAGGGTGCTACAACTATTGGAGGAGAAACAATTATATGCAAAAAGATCCAAATGTTTCTTTGGAGTCCAGGAGGTGGAATATCTGGGTCATATTGTATCTCATGAAGGAGTTAAGGTAGACCCTAGAAAAATTAAAGCTATTAAGGAATGGAAAATCCCCACATACAGGGTATTATCGCAAGTTTGTTAAGAATTATGGGAGAGTAACAGCACCTCTACCAGCATTATTGAAGAAAGATGCATTTTCATGGACTCCGGAAGCAACAAAGGCCTTTGAACATCTTAAAGAGGCAATGTGCCAAGCACCGGTCTTAGCTACACCGGACTTCACAAAAACCTTTATTGTGGAATGTGATGCTTCAGGAAATGGAATTGGTGTTGTTCTAATGCAAGATGAAAGACCCATTGCTTTTGAAAGTCGTCCAATCAAGGGAAAGTTTTTAAGCAAAGCTATTTATGAGAAGGAAATGTTGGCAATACTCCATGCACTTAAGAAATGGCGACCCTACCTAATGGGAAGACACTTCAAGGTAAAAACGGATCATGATAGCCTTAAATACTTTTTAGAACAAAGATTATCCTCTGAAGAGCAACAAAAGTGGGTCACAAAGATGTTGGGTTATGACTTTGAAATCATCTACAAAAAAGGGAAGCAAAATGTGGTGGCAGATGCACTCTCAAGAAAGGATGAGGATGTGGAAGCATTGTTGTGCGCCATTTCTATTATCCAACCAGATTGGATAAACGAAGCAAGGGAGGAATGGAAGAATGACGAAGAAGTGTGGGCACTTATTCGAAAGTTACAACAAGATTCCAGTACGTCTGATACATTTAGCTGGAAAAATGATTCATTATGGTACAAAGATCGCTTATACCTCTGTAAGAATTCCCAGCTAAAACAAAAGATTCTTATGGAATTGCACACTTCTCCCTTAGGAGGGCACTCAGGATTTTTAAAAACTTACCACAGGGTTAAGAAGGAATTTTTTTGGGATGGCCTTAAATCAGATATTCAAAAGTTTGTGGCGGAATGTTTGGTTTGCCAACAAAATAAAGTTGAAACAATTAAGACACCGGGTCTATTACAACCTTTATCCATTCCAAGCCAACGTTGGGAGGAGGTTTCAATGGATTTTATCACAGGTTTACCCAAGTCTGAGGGAAAGAGTGTCATCATGGTGGTAGTTGACAGACTTACCAAGTATGCACACTTTTGTGCATTATCACATCCATTTAAAGCCAGTACAGTTTCTACTGCATTTATGGAAACAGTTCAAAAGCTACATGGAAACCCAAAGATTATTGTAAGTGACAGAGATCCCATTTTCACTGGAAATTTTTGGACAAAATTATTTTCTTGTCTTGGTACTCAGTTAGCTCATAGCTCATCTTATCATCCTCAATCTGATGGGCAAACTGAGATAGTAAACAAATGTTTGGAAGGATATCTTCGTTGCTTTGTATCTGATAAACAGACACAATGGGTCAAATGGTTGCCTCTGGCTGAATGGTGGTATAACACTTCCTTCCATACAACAACAAAAATGACCCCATTTATGGCACTTTATGGGTATCAACCACCATCCATCACATCATATTTAAGAGAAAATTCTAAGGTTCAGGCAGTGGAACATCACATCGAACATCAACAACAAGTCCTCCAACTCTTAAAGGATAACCTCGTGTTGGCACATAATAGAATGAAACAACAGGCAGATCAACATCGCAGCGAAAGAAGTTTTGATGTAGGTGATTGGGTATTCCTACGGCTACAACCATATAAGCAAATGTCCCTCAACAAGCTAAGAAGGATAATAAATTATCACCAAAGTATTATGGTCCGTACAAGGTGTTGCAAAAGATTGGTACTATGGCATACAAATTGGAGCTTCCTGCAGCTTCTCGATTGCACCCAGTTTTCCATGTTTCATGTTTAAAGAAGGTTATAGGCGACAAGCTCCCAGTTCAAACAATATTGCCAGAACTTGACGAGGAAGGAAAAATTATATTGGAACCGGAAGCAGTCACAGAAACAAGAACTCGACAGCTACGAAATCGATCAATTTCAGAGTATCTTATCAAGTGGAAGAACTTATCCGCTGAAGATTCCACATGGGAGGATGAGAATTTTATGCAGAAGTATCCAGAACTACTCAAGCATTGAGGACAACACTTTTTTGAAGGAGAGGGGCATGTTGGGTCCCTATAATACTAGTGATTACCCCATTACTATTGTAGTTATACCCCTTATTAATATTGTTGTGCCCCTATTACCCCCATATTGTTATTACTGTGCCCCATAGAATCCCTCTATTGTTATTTTTGTGATTTTATATTATTATTGTTAGGTCGGCTGGATTATATTGTGACTCCTTAGACTCCTATATATAGAAAGGAGGTTTTGTCATTTGAATCATCCAAGAATTGCTCATTTATGTAATGTAAAGGAGGTTTCCCCCTCGAAGAGGCTGAGTTCTAAGGCGTTGATCTATCTGTCCTATCTTTTCTTGAGTTGGTTTCATAACAGTTGATAAGCCATTTTATCATCAGAACATATGGGCAAAGGGTTTCCACGTATTTGACAAGAAGCATGGTATGGATATTGGTGTTTCTTTGGAAGATAATCTTCTAGTACTCTATTTTTTAGGCTCATAAACTTGCTAATGCCTTTCTTCAAGTGAAGACCTTAAGAAACAAGACCAATTCAATAGGTGATTAGATCATAAAATGACACAATATGTTCAATATTATCTTGAGATTTTAAAAAATGAGAACATAAACATCAACACAAAGAGATTAATATAAACCCAAAATCTTTAATTTTAAAAATTTTAAGCTATTAAATTTTCAAAATCTCTACTCCTAATTTTTTAAATAATTAATAAGTTCCTTATTTGAAATAAGGAAAAATCTCTACTTTTAATATTTTAATAATTAATAAATTCCTTATTTGAAATAAATAAATAAATAGAAAGTTAGATTTTTCACTATATGGATACAAATCTTTTACTTGCAAAGCCATTCCAAACATTTTTTTTTCTTAAATAGAAAGTATACATGATTTTTATAAATTTTAGATTTTTCATTTACATCACTTTTAAAATTGAGAGACACGATATTCACATTCACGAATTTGTTTGATTTTGACAAGAACAAATCTTCAAATTCACAAGATAGGTAGCACAAGATTTTGCTTCAAATTATTTTGTTTTGGAAGCTTCACAGTTCATGAAAAAAAACCATTTTTTTCCCTAATTCTTAATGCAATTTTGATTACCTTAGTGTACTTTTTAAAACTATTTCTGCCATGTTCTTTCAATATCCTCTTTTGTCTGCACTCTCATGTCATTTTCCACGCATATTGTTTTAAAACTATGTCTGCCGTGTTCTTTCAATATCCTCTTTTCTCTGCACTCTCATGTCATTTCCACGCATAATGTTTTATTTTTCTGTTAATGTAAAATAATTTTACACAGAATTCGTCCATCCTGGGTTGTAAGTATTTGTAATTTGCAGTAATTTTCCTTTTCAATTTGCAGTGATCCAATTTTTTTTACATAAATTTCAAAACCTTTTTATAGGTAAATCATCTAAAAAGAACAGTGTCAAAGTCCATCTCATTTTTTGAGAGAATGAAAAACATGTCTTTAAGCCTTCAAATTAGATCGCCATCATTGAAACCATAAGCCCAATATAGCAAGGTATCTCCCCTGCAATTCGAAAACGTGTCTGTTGTACAATGCATTACGAGTAGAGAAAGTATACTCTATTCAGTGAGAGCCCTATTTTTTGCAACAATCAACTGTGGATTGCATGTAATTCCAAAATATTTCAACAAGGTTTCTCCAAGTAGAAGCACGATCACAACAAAAGGAAATAAATGCATAAAATATTATCCTCATTTCCTTTGATTCCTTTCACGTATGTCTAGTAGCAGACGCAATCATAATAATCTGACATTGAAGAAGTTATGCGAAATTTACATGAAACAAGACATAAATAAAAAATCCCAATTCCACCAAAACATGTGAATATATGTTCTAGTAAGTGAACATGTTTGGAAATCTCCATATCGATATTAATTTGTCAAAGATTGGCCCAACCAAAAATTATTTGGCTTATTGTTAAACTTTCTTGACTTCTCTAAGTGCACACCCTGCACTGCATCCTTTAACAACGCAAGCTCTGCTCCATCACCCAGATGCCTGCGACACTCAAAACTCAAACGGGGTAAATAATATGTAACAAATTAAAATAACTAATACTATGAAGCCAAGAAATTAGAGTCAGTGTGTGAACATATCTTCAATCTATTTCCCCACTCAAGTAGAAATATCTGATCACGCTCCCCCCAAATTATTAAAGTTTCCTGAATGGAAAGAACACAAATACATTCTAACTCCTCCCTGAAAATATTTCTTCGCCTTCTATTTCCTCCATCATTACTCCATCTATCTCTCATACTTCCCCTACCATCGTTCCCGCCCCTACAAATAGCACCTCCTCTTCCTTCATTACAACCACCAAACCGACCACCAGCCCCTCTACCTCCCCTATCACTACCATGTGGTGGCCTAGGCAAACCACTTGGAGGTCCACCGCTAGCATTATTATGATTAAAACCATTCCCACCTATCCTTGGGACTGGTGTTGATGACCTCTACCAATCTGTCCCTGAGTGGCCCTTCCATCCGTCGTCCCCTCCTGCACCACTATTTGTGGTAGAACCTCCCCAGCCACTGCCAATAGAACCACCAGAACCACCTCCTCCTACAGATCCTCCAGGGGTTGGGCTCTTCATGGGAACCATTGCAGCAACAGATCTTATTGGAGGAAGAGAATCCTGAACAAGATCATTGATGTGCTTCTCGAAATGAGTAATAAGTTTGTCAAGATTGTCAAACATCTTTTTTCTGAATTTGAAACCTTTAGGATATAACCCCACATACTCATGGTGCAGATTTGTGCCCCTGATATAAGAGAGAATAAATGCACCAGGATGTTCATGTTAAACAGATAAATAATATGGAATTCTTGTTGGATTTTCAAATTTTTCTTTCTGCAACACATCATCAACCTGTCATTTTTTTCCAATTCTAAATTTCCCGTAAGAAAGGATTACCTTTAGATTTCTCACAAGTGGGTCCACATATTTGTCAATGACTTCATTAAGATGTTCAAAGCTATCTTCCCCAATCGATAGCGTCTTCCGAAGACGAAGGTATGTGGTAAAATCCCGGTGGTCTTATTCTTGCGGGAATCATATTTATGCAGAGTATTTGCAGACTCAGCTGGACGAATGAAACAACTTTTTCAATCTGCCACCACTCATAAGGATGAATGTTCCATTCAGGAGAAGAAATTTCTCGATCCAAAGGTAGAGGAGGAAGGAAAAACCATGAATGCTCCTTCAAATTGAAGATTTGGACCTTCTTACCATGTACAACAAATGAAATAAATGTTTCATTGATTTTAAATGCAGCTTTGGTGGCATAAAATTCTTGTGATGAGAGTATATTTCTCCAACTATTTGAAACCTTCCTTAAAGAGGTATCATAATTGATCAAAGGAACACACATCAAGCATAATTGTTCGAAATCATTTGGCGGGCCTTGAATGAGAATACCATATGTATAAGCCTCAGAGGATTCAAAATCATTTCGCTTGGGTTGATTTTCTTTATTAAAACCCCCATTGAGTTATACATCAGTTTTTCGCAAGGGAGAGTTGAATGATTATTATGAACACAAAAATTGGAGAAATCAAGTGATGCGAAAGAATTTCACTTGTTAATTAATAATGGAACTAAGCTATTAATAACGAAGTCAACATGTTGTTAGGGTTGGTTATATTTTTTTGTTATGATTGCATCACTAATAATAATAATTATTATTTGGTGCCGTAAACTGTAATTTCTATTTAATGTACAACATAACGGTTGGTTGTGTTATAACCTTAGATGTAAATTATTATATGGGAATTTGTATATGGATTTTCGTTCAATAGAGGGTGCTTTGATATGAAGGGGGTTGGGTTAATCATTGTGAGTCACCTTTTCATGGAATAATCAATAAATTTGGTAATTAATCAGTGTCGTAAGTGAAAGCCAAAATCACATCATTATAATGATGTTAATTTGATTGAGTGCAATGTTGAATAGTGAAAATCGTTTAGTTCAAAATTTTGGTTGTAAATCATTTTAGCTATGTTGAAATTGCTTTTGCTTTAATAAAACTCATATTCTAGTTCTCAGTCATATTCTAGTTCTCAAAGATTCTATAATATCATAAAATAGAAAAATCAAACCAGAAGAGATAGAAATCATATCTCTGCTTCAAACTGGCTCACATTTCCTGACTTTCCAATGCCCATTTGTTAGTATTGCAATCAAAACTATGATATTTATTCACTTAATTTATACTTAGAAAAAATTAACAAAATTAAGGAAGATCTAATTCACGAGCTAGTGGATACGACATGGGATCAACTCGGTGAACAACCTAGGATTTTGAGTGAACTAGTTTGGATATTGGGCTAGTCCATTCAAACCAATTTAAACCAGCCAAGTCCATCCTGGATTGGACAAGTCACCTTCCCAACATGCGCACTGAGGCCACCTTAGAACGCAAATTTGAAAATTTATTGAAGGAATGCACAAAGATCATCATTGGCCAAGTCACCTTCCCAACATGTAGACTGAGGCCACCTTAGAATGCAGATTTGAAAATTTATTTAAGGCATGCACAAAGATCATCATTTTTGTTTGAGGCTCAAGCTCCCTAGAAAGGACTAGAAAAATACATTGTTGCAGTAGGTGACATGTGTAGAGATCATTCTAGACTTATCAGTTTGGAATATGAAGTGCTCATTGCTATGGTTGCTCTCATTTGGTGGTTGAAGTAAGAAGGTATTGTCATTTTTATATTGTGCATGTATCTTGTTTCCAAACTACAACCTTGTGGAGTTTTATTTTACATTAAACACCTATTGTAAAATATTGTCCAGATTCAAAAATATTACTAAAAGAGAAGGTGTTTTTCAGCAGGCATCTATTTAAAAATTTATTTCCTGTAAGCAACATTGTCTATTTTAAATCTATAGAAGTTGCCTTCTATCCTTGCCACCAAACCGGTAAAAACTGATCGGAAACATTTACTATGATTTAAGAATTTGGCAAGATGGATGGCTCAATTTTGATATTGGGTGCATAGATGCCGCCTGCCAAATTTATGCAAACCCTACACCCTGATCGCTTCGGACGGATCGAGCTGCGCCGCCGGACTCCTGCTGAAAACCTTCAATGGCAAAGCAGCCTGGAGGGGTGGGCTCTGCCCCCCCTCCTCTGAACACCCCAATCTCTGACACGAATCAGAACGAGACTCCACTGACCCCTTCTGGCACTGTCCAAGAATCTGAGCAGGGAGGACAAAGGACGAATGGAAAAGAGATGCCCACAGCTCAGACTGAAGCAATGGACACAGAAAAAGAGGCGCACCAAAAAGCCTCTTCGTCACAGCCAAAGGCGACCTCGGCAACCTGTATTCCGAAGGCCGCAGAACGCATCATGGTTGATCTGCCAAGTCATCGCATAAACGGTGAAATCCAACACATGCAAGTGTTAATAGGAAAGTTTCTTGGCTTCTGGCCTACTGAAAAGGCCTTGCAGGGATGGATAGCATCAAAATGGAAACCCAAAGGACAGGTTACTCTGCAACTGGGACCGAAAGGCTTCTTTACAGCCACCTTCCATTGTGTGGAAGACAAATCTAGGGTATTTGAAGGCAGCCCATACTTCTTTAACTCCTTAGGACTGTATCTCACAGAGTGGAAACCAAGATTCAACCCTGATAAAGAAGACTTCAGCTGGGCTCCAGTATGGATACGAATGTATTCCCTCCCAGTGGAATACTGGAAGGAAGAAACGCTTGCAGACATTGGCAACAAACTTGGGACCTTCATCAAAGTTGCGGAGGAAACAAAGTCTCGCAAATACACCTTGTATGCCAGGATCTGCGTGCAGATGCACCTGACCAAGGCTCTAGCTGACTTGGTAAGTCTCTTTCACAATGACTTTGAATGGATACAGTCATTAGCTTATGAGCATATCCTATTTCAATGCCGCAAATGCCATGTGCATTGACACCTCTTCCGAGACTGTCCTCTCAACATGCAGTCTAAAGCCTCCCCCATTGAAAACTCCAAAGACTCGGAAGGCTTCACCAAAGTTCCTAACCGCCGTAGGCATGCAAAGAAAAGCCAGACAGTCCTTGATAATACCGCTAAATCGGATTCCCAGAACAGATTTACTCCGCTTGCTTCCCAGGACCTGCATAGCTCTGATCCCCTGGAAAATATTTCTTTGCCTTCATCTTCCCTCAACCCCTCAGCCCCCATGCAGTCCTCCGATCCAGCTTCCTCTCGCCCCTCACCTCATCAAATGGAAGACAACACAAAAGTGGTTTCAGATCTCAGCCCCCTACCCCCAGGCAAGGGAAAATCCGTTCTCGATTTTAAGCAGCAGGCTTCAGCCATGGATCTAGATGCAGCTCTTGCTCTAAGTCTACAAGAAGCTGCAGATGAGGAAGATCAGAGCTCCCCTATCATCATGGAGGAAGATCCGGAGAATATTATCCTCGAGGGTCTAGATATCTTCAAACTTGAAACAGCCTGCAAACAAAAAGAATTCAACACCATCCCCCCTTGGCAAATAGACAGGCTTGAAGGAGTCTTGGCCAAAGTGCAGCACAATAAAAGTCTTGGTATACAAGGAGGAAGCCCTTGGGACGGAAAAAAAACTCTCAAAGAAACCAAGAAAAGGGGACGCAAGACAGATCTTCAGAGGACCATAATAGTGGGAGAATTACTTATGGAATCGGGGCGATTCCCTAAGTTGACAAAGTTTTATAAACCCAAACCTCAGTTTCCATGAAGCTCATCTCCTGGAATGTGAGAGGACTCAACAGCCCCTCAAAACACCGGATGATCAAAAACCTGATTCAACAAGAAAAACCATCCATAGTTTTTCTTCAAGAAACCAAAAGTAGCAACACAGCTATTGAAAAAGTTCGAAACAAGATTTGGGCAGGTAGCAGCGCAATCTCAGTTGATGCCTCAGGGGCCTCAGGCGGACTAGCCATACTATGGAATCCGCAGACTCTTTCACTGTATGACTTCCATGCAACACATCACCTCATTCAAGCGTCCTTCCACCTCATTGGCACTAACATCCATGGGCATCTCTCAAATGTGTATTTTCCGCAAAATATTCAGCAAAAACTAGATCTGCTGGAAACAATCTCTATTCTAAATGAGAACAGGCGGTACCCCCTCTGGATCGGAGGAGGAGACTACAACATCATAAAATCGATGGAAGAAAAAACAGGAGGCAGAACCAGGCTAGAGAGTGACAACAATGGCCTTAGAGAATTTATTCAGAATAATCAACTCATGGACATTCCAACCTCCAATGGAATTTTTACTTGGACTAATAAACGCAGGGGAATTCATCATATAGCCTCGAGGCTCGATAGGTTTCTCCTATCGGACAATGCGATACATCTAGGCAGGGACTTTAATGCGTCAATTGTACCCCAAGGAGGATATGACCACTGGCCGATCATGTTACAATGGTCTAGGCCCGGTACTCGCTGCAATCGACCGTTCCGATTCGAAGCCTTTTGGCTTACAAATCCAAAATTCAAGACAGTGGTAGAAGAAGCATGGAAGTCCTTTATCCCGCCAGAGGGGGCCAAAATGTATCAATTCCAACAAAAGTTGAAAAACTTAAAACAAGTCCTCAAGAGCTGGAATCGCACACAATTTGGCAACATACAGGAGAATCACCAGAGGCTGGAAAAGCAAATGGAAGCACTTCAACAAACTCTCATTCGAGAAGGCAGAACAGAGGAACAGACACAACAAGAGCAGATCCTTTGGAATCAAATAGAAGAACGCAGGCGACAAGAGGAAATCCTCTGGCATCAAAAATCCAGAATCAGCTAGCTAAAAGATTGGGAAAAGAATACCAAATTTTTCCATAAAACAGTCATCCAAAGGCGTATGCACAACAACATCACCTTCATAAACAATCAACATGGGGAAAGAATAGAAGCACATGAAGATATGGAGAAGGAATTCACAGGCTACTTTCAGGATATCCTCAGGGAGCCCATAGGTAACAAAGATGAGGCAATCAGAACTATCACGCAACACATCCCTCGAATAATAACAGAGGACCACAACAATAAACTGCTTCAACCTACATCACTAAAGGAAGTTGAAGAAGCTATGAACCAACTTAAGGATGGCAAGGCTCCAGGGCCGGATGGCTTCACATCCAATTTCTTCCATGAATTCTGGGAGCTCATCAAAGCTGAAGTTTGGGAACTTGTGGAGGAATCACGAATTATGCATTGGATACTCCCAGCCCTCAATACAACCTTCATAGCATTGGTTCCAAAAAGTAAAGAAGCGAGTAAGCCTGAAAATTACAGACCTATAGCGCTATGCAATGTAATCTACAAGCTTATCACTAAGGTCATAGCGAATAGGCTCAAACCTCTCCTTCCACTACTCATTTCTCCAGAACAAACGGGATATGTCGAAGGCCGACAGATCATGGATGGTATTATTCTATCAAATGAGGTGATTCACTCATTAAAGCTTCTAAAAAAACCAGGTATGCTACTAAAACTGGATCTCTCTAAAGCTTTTGACAAACTCAGTTGGAATTACGTTCAGAAAATGCTATTGGCTTTTGGTTTCAGTTCTACTAGGACCAAATGGATCATGAATCTTATTTCCTCTCCCAGCTTCTCCATCCTGTTGAATGGCTCTCCCTCCAATCCCTTTCGCCCCTCTCGGGGCATCAGACAGGGGGATCCTCTCTCACCTTTTCTCTTTGTTCTAATGGCAGAAGGTCTCAATAGACTTCTTAAATCAGTTGTTTCCTCCCATGCTCTAAAAGGCATCTCTATTCATGGTCTTCCTTCTCAGTCCCATCAACAGTTTGTTGATGACACCATGTTATTTGGACATCCCTCTTCACGAGAAGCCTCCGTTTTTAAATCCCTGCTTTCCATCTTCTCCGAAGCATCTGGCACGTCCATCAATGCCTCGAAGTCTCAGCTCTTCTTCTTCAACACCCCCCCCCTATACGCAAAGAAACATTGCCAGAATTCTGGGGTATACCATATCCAAGCTGCCTTCAACTTACCTAGGGGCACCCCTTGCGGACTCTGCAGTCAAACATGCCTCCTGGAAGACTCTTCTAGATAAATTAGAATCAAAGCTTTCATCTTGGACCTTTCGTGCTCTTAACATGGCTGGTAGACTGGTCTTAATCAAATCGGTTTTACAAGCTATGCCTTTGTATCTCTTTTCCATTATGGCAGCTCCAAAATGGGTCCTCAAAACCATTCGCAACCTTCAACACAACTTCCTCTGGGGTTCCTCTGGCTTGAACAGAAAATGGGCTCTTTTCAACTGGAAAGAAGTCTGCAAAATCAAATCAGAGGGAGGTTTAGGCTTGCAAGATCCACTTCAAAGCAATAATACAATGGGAGCAAGAATGTGGTGGAATTGGATCACCAAGCCACACTCACCATGGGCCAGATTATGGCAAGCAAAATATGCCCCGGGTAGTCAATGGAAAGATCTCATCAGAATCAGTTCCACAACCCCAGGATCACCAATATGGAACACTGCAAAGCTCCATAGCAAGTTCATTCAAGAGCACAGTTTCTGGGAGATTCACTCAGGTACAACAGCAAGGTTCTGGGAAGACTCATGGCAACAACTCCCAAAGCTGGCAACTTTATTTCAAAAGCCTCTATGGCAAATGCAGATGCAGCAGGCAAACCTTACTTGCGTGCATCAATTCTGGCAACAATCCTCAAATCATGACTTCCGAATCTAGAAGAAGGCCAGCCTTTGGCAAATGGATTGGCAGGGAGAATCGCACTCTGACATAGATCAAGAACTCACCTATAGAAGAATATGATACTCCACCCAGTAGGACCGACTAAGATGGGGTCACACGCCCAAAGGAACATTCACCACTAAAGAAGCTCATCAGCTGAGGTATTCAGAAATCCAGGCAAAAAGGGACTGAATATGGGAAAAGGACTAGCATCCAGGACTATGGCCCAAAATTTCAACATTCTTATGGCTTCTCAACAAACGGCGCATACTCACTTGGGACAACCTGTTAAAGCGCGGATTCATTGGGCCATCAAGATGCCCAAATTGTAACCTCCACTCCGAGACCATCAGTCATCTAATGGAAACTTGTCAGCTAGCTACGCAACTTTGGAAGAAAGTTGAAAACTGTAACATGAGATCGGAAGCAAGGATGGAAGATGTAACAGAAAATATAAGGAAATGGACCAAGAACCCTTTTAAGAGCCAGCTTCTCAATTCTCTGTGGAGTCTTCTACCAGGCTTTCTATACTGGACTCTCTGGAAGGAAAGAAACTATAGAATCTTCAATAATACCTTCAGGTCCATAGATGCTTTGTGGCTCATCTTCAAAAAGAATTTACAAGAAACTCTTGCTATCAGAACATGGTCTGCTACAGATCTGCCAGACTCTCCAAAGGAATGCGACATTCTGAAAGCATGGAATTTGGATCTCTCCATTCTAGCAAAGGTTAGCATCCGTCCCACAATTAGTACCACCTCATCAGCAAGCTGGCTCCTTCTGGCAAACAACTCCTACAAGCTGAATTTTGATGGGGCTGCTAAAGGAAATCCCGGACCCACGGGCTTTGGAGGAATTTTTAGAAGCCATACTGGAGCAATACTGCATATATTCTATGGATAAATTGGCAAAGATACTAACAACGCAGCAGAACTGGAAGGACTCTGGGCAGGCATATGCATAGCAGAACAAAAACATTTCTTCCCTCTGGAGGTTGAAGGAGACTCTCTCATTCTTATAGCTGCTGCACAAAGAATACAGGCAGGTTCTCCAGCTGTTAAGGTCGCTTCAAGCTGGCGATTGCTGAGCCGGCTGGAATCACTGGAGGAAAAACTAAAAAATCCCCCAAGCATCGCCTTCCAGCACGTAAGAAGGACAGCTAACCAAGTAGCAGACAGGCTGGCTAACCAGGGTGCATCTCAGCTAATTCCATACTTCTCAGGTTCACTTGATATGGTAGATGATGATAAACTCAAAAAGGACTGCATTTCTTTGGTGCAGAAAGATCTCTCCCTCCCGGATGCGGGTGTCTAAAAGGCGTGGCGGACAGATGGGGAGTCACATGGGTAGGTGTCAGCCCATTAGTGACATGCAGTACCCTGCGGTAGGTAAAGGAGGCTCGCATGCCGTAAAACCAGTGCCGACATTAATGCTAGTCTTATCGTCCATACTCGGCTGCCTGGCAAACTGCGCGATGGAGATTAATACACCAGGAACTCCTCTGGCATTTGTGCATACTACTGCAATCGTCTGGCGTTCTGCTGCTTCACTGGTGCATCACTCAGTGGAGTGGGGAAGGGAACAAGAGCATCCATGCTCTGCAGCCAACTCAAGGACTGCCATATGCCAGAGAAATCAGCGTTGTGAGCTCAATACGACAACCCACGTCCTAACTAAGTCCTCCTCACCAGGTTCCTGCACGCAAGTTCATCTTCTGAATCCATAAATGCGGGGAGAGCGACAGAGAATGTGCAGTAGGCGCGGAGGCTCTCGCGGATGGGCCACCACCCAGCGGCCTGCCCCCATTTCTCCTTCCTCCTCCGTCGAAGTTACGTCTGTGCCGCAAAAATTCCATGCTAATAGAGCTGGGCGAGGCAGAGGAATGGAGAGCGAACGAAGAATGGATTGTGGGCATGACGAGCATCCTATGGTCAGGTATTGGACACCCTGCACACTCGCTAATTCCACTTTTATTATCTCTGTAACGGTTGAGCATTGTGATATTCTTAGAGAAAAGGCAGATGCCACTCTGGAATATACTCCTCCTGTTCATGGGACAGGGCCTATTATTGACCTGCAACGCCCTGTCAAGGAAAGCTCCCCCTCAGCCTGTCCATCAGCTCTTGCAGGTCCAAGCGAGCCTGACAGGAAAGCTTCCCCATAGCCTGTCCACCAGTTCTTGTAGGTCCAAGCGCGCCTGTTCAGGGAAGACCTTCCAGCATGATAGTCCCTCTCTCGGATTCTGATGACTCTCTACAATTTGGGTGCCAAATTGAGGAAGCGCCCTACACCACGGACGATGAATGAGCAAGACAAGGAGTTCGCTCTCGGCAACCTAGGCCGTAAGAGCTTTATTTTGTCTTTGTTTTCTGTTTCTCTGTATCAGTTCGACAGCATGGGTATGTCTATCTATGTGTCGGCCGTATGGGTATATATGTCTGTTTGTCTACGGGTCCCTGTTATGCACTATTTAGAGTCACGGTTTCGAGTCTTAGAGGCAGCAGATACAACAGAAGAAAGTAATCCAAATTTTGACTGTGTTCAATTTTGGAAGATGTAATCTGGGCAAACGAACAATTTCTGGGCAGGATTACTGAGCCATGGCCCTATTGTAACTCTTCTGTAATTTTTGACCTTTTTGTATTATAATAGAATTAGCCTTATTCAGAAAAAAAAAAAACATTTAGTATGATTTAAATTCATCTAGGAACAATATGACATAGTTTTCTAGGTCTACTGACTCTAATCATAGGTAGTTACTAGAAATTGCCTCAAAATGTGCAAAGATAGGCCGATAAGATTATTAAATTGAAAAAGTTGTACTTTGAATTCCATAATCAATTAAATAATAATTGATATATTATATTTAAATATTATATATATATATATATATATATATATATATATATGTATATATATATATGTATATATATATGTATATATATATATATATATGTATATGTATATGTATATCTATATATATATATATATATATATATATATATATATATATATATATATATATATATATATATATATATATATATATATGGACATATACTAATTAATGTGCATTATATGTTGCATCAGTAAAACCAATATGTTTTGAACATTAGCATAGTGTTTGTTGAAAGTCAACCCTTTAAAAAATCACCAAAATATATATTGTATTATTCAACAAAACACATCTTAAATAATAAAAATTACAATCCTTTAAAAAAATTATATCCCAAATTTCCAAAAAAAATATTGTGTTCCTATTATATATAGATATTTAAAAATTAAATTAAATTAAAAGAAAAAATTAAAAATTAAATAAAGGAAGAAAATAAAGAAAAAAGAGGGAAGATGGGAAAATTTGTTTTTTGGTAAACTTGGCCATTGCTTAATTCCCAGGATTCCAAAGAAAGACACACTTTAGTTAAGCATTATACAACTAACATGTCTCGATGCTTCACCCTATTTCGGTGACAACGATGACTAATTTATCTCTCTTAGTTATCCGAGATTAAGGTTAGAGTTTGTTCTATACTCTACAAAATAAGGTTATTTGACAATGCTACAATTTTATACCTTGCCATAGCCTCCTAGGCCAATTTCGTTATCCCTAGAGAAATTATTGGTGACCATTTTGAGTGTTTGAGATGAGAAAATGATGGCGTTTATTTTTATTTTAGGAGCATATTCACTATGTCGACTCATTTTTGCACCCCAAGAAGATGATGAAAAGCTAACATAAATTAGTTTTCTCATTCTAATGCTAAATTATACATGTAAAAGTAAAAGCAAGTTCTCTAAGAATAGGTTCTCATACCGAATGGTTTTGATAATTCAATGGCCTTTTCTACTTTCCTTCTTTGCCATAAGACGTAAATCCCTACGACGATGATGACACAGATCAACATTATTTCACCAACTGGTATTCCAATTATTGCCCATGTATTTAGAGACCTTGACCCTTCTGAAATCAAATAACCAATAAAATAGTTCATGCATATGGATGGAGAACCATTACTTCATGCCAACATAGAAGTTCTAGGAATGTTCTCTATCAATTTATCATTATTGGATTCTACATGTGGAATATTGTTGTCTTGAAAAGTAGGTTTATCAATAATCTAAGGAATTTGTGGGGGTGTGAGAGAAACATTTTTTATTGTGCTTGTGAAGACTACTATGGAGGGAATCATAGAGAATAATGTTGGATGGATGGTGCTAGCCTCTGTCTAGTGCTACCCTCTGTCTGGACTTGATTTCCATCAGCTTCTTGCTCTGGGTCAGCCAATTCTGTACCCACTCCCATTGAACTTGTAAACAAGCAGTTGTTCCCATTTATTGTAGACTCGCTGCCCACCACAGCTTGTCCAACATCTTCTGACGTTGAACTGGCCTGAGGTTGTTTTCCTTTTGAACCTACATGTACAAAAATCACATCAATAATATCACCACTGCAGTATAATTAGAACAAATGTAATTGAAAGAAGGTATGTTTGCATTCAACAGGAACAAACTTAATTTAAAAAGGTATGTTTGCATTCAACAAGAACAAATGTAATTGAAAAAGGTATGTTTGCATTCAACAAGAACAAACTTCAAGGCCATACCTCCTAAAGCCCCCAAAGTATGGTTGAAAGATGGGGAGCTTGCAGTAACAACAGGAGATGAACAATCTTGTACAAGTGAAAGAGGAGACACCATAGGAGATGGTCCTAACTTCATCTCTTATGTGTGCTCAAATTTCACTTCAGATATTGAGCTTATTGCTTGACTTGAGACCATTCTTTCTCAGAAAAAAAATCAAAATGTAGTGACTGTAACAAATTTCCGCTATCATCAAACAATTTATAGAAATTTGCAGTGCCCTTTGGCTATTCCTATGAGCAAAAGAGCTTGAATTCAGATTCAAGAAGACCCAAAATATAAAAAAAAATAAAAGAACGTATAATTTATAAATCCAAAAAATTAATTTCCATTAAAAAATAAAATTACGAAAACAAAAATGATGGTGAACCTACGATCCCTTGGTCTACACCAGCATCGAAAGCCAATGACCCTAATTTTCCTTTTCCTCCGAGCTTCATCTCCACCCATTCGATTTTCACACCTGCCTTAGACACATGTGGGGGCCACATGTCCTCTTCTGATTTAACCAGATTTTACCTATCCCATTTTCAGTTTGCTTCCCAACCAAATTCAGGTTTGGTTGAACCAAACAATACATGTAAACTTCAGGGGACAACATGGCCATCAATTAGATCAGAAGACAATGAAGTTTAGACCACAAAACCTTCCAAACCTAAATAATGAACCTTCGAATTTCTATCACCTGCATTTATCTTTCATTCTACAAAGCTTCAGGGAAATAGATCTGATCTAGATTTAAACAGGAATGCAATGAAGTACAGAAATAACCATAAATATACAGATGAAACATAAATAACACTTCATTTAATTAATGTAAATTACTGAAATATTCCTACAAACAGAAATGGAAATAAACCAGCTAGGGCGATGGTAGCGTATCTCGGAGAAGAGATGTTGTGGCTACATGCCTCTGAACTCTATTACAATGAGGTTCGAAGGCCATTTTAATGTTGAGAAACAATGGAAAACCCTATACATCCAAAAACTAACCATAGGAGATCAAACGCCAAACTGTGGGCCCCATATGGGTAAATTGGTACAACAACTTCCCAGGGTCATAACTTTGGCATACAATCTCTGTTTGACGCGCACAATATCTCGTTAGAAATATCTATCCGAGGACTACAACTTTGGGAAAAGAAACATTAGTGAATGGACCCATGTTGTTCCCAAGTTTCCAAAAAAACGTCGCTTAGGGCCTCAAAATGACTCTGAAAGTTCAGGACTCGAAAAACTACTAAAAATTGTAAATTGTGCTACAATTAAGGAAATTGAAGAACTAAAAGAGACAATTGTGGGGGTCCAAGTGGGATAGGTGGGTGGCCACCAACATCCCCCCTTAGGAAGAAATGGTCCCCATTGCATTGAGTTCCTCTATTTGCTAAACTTGGTCTGTGGTGAGCTATTTTGCAATCTGTGATGTGTCTAGTAATGGTGGAAAGCATGGTCAAGGGTGGTCCACATTGCACATTTGGTGCAAGTGAAGGAATTGGGCAATGTTGTGATCCAAATCATTATTTCCCACAACCTTGGTACGGGTGTAAGGACCATGTCGGAGTGGTTTGAGCTTCTGATGGGCTTTGGAAAGGCCTTCTTTCTACATATGCAACCATACTTTGTCTCCCACTTGAAACTTGTGTGGTACTTGATGCTGATCATGTTGCTGCTTGTACTTAGCATTTTCCAGAATGGAGTGGTGATCTATCGACCTGTTGGGTAGAGGTGCCCTGAGAGTCAGATCAAACGAATGCTTGACCTGATAGTGTAATGGTACCCCTGTGGGTGAGGAGAAGATGTTCCTATCTTCTTTCATGACTGTATCCATCTGCTGCTACTGTTGTGTGGAGGAACCCTTAGTGGGGGTCATGGATGTGATGAGGATCTTCCCCTTACTTTGGGACTAGACCAGACAAAAAATAAATTTCCTAGTCTGGGAGATGATCTTACTACATTTGTTAACAGATATGAAAGAGGTGGTCGTAGGTGGGGCTACCTTCGATATCTTGTATAATGAATTATCCAAATAACTAATAACAGCGCAGGGCCTTGACTCATACACAACATGTCACCTCTACAAGTATGGTTGGCCTAATAATACATCACAAAGATCAAGCGGTGCAACATCACACAATACCTCATCTGTGAAGGGCTTGATGCTGTAGGGAAGGTGGCACTACTGGCGGACTCGGAGATCTCATCCTTGGTGAAGCCACTCGATATTGTATGACTCCAGGTGTGGTGTAGTCAGTAGGCCCAACCGATTCATGACCTTTTATGAAATGAGGTTCTTTTGGCTCCCACTCTCAACAATGAATTGCAGTGGTGAACCCTTCACCCACATCTATGAGTGGGAAAAACACTCCCCCTCCTCTGGATCTTCGGGTTCATTTTTCTGGATCTTGGCAGTGGCAACAGTGGTGATGGGCGTCGCATTAATGATTTGATGCCCTTTTTCATTCCCCTTGCCAGGTTCTGAATCAGGGTTGGAATGTGCATCTGATTTTGAAGCCTTCAACTCGGTAACCAACGACTGCTTAGTCCGAAACTCACTTGTGTTATGAGTGGGGCTCTTATGGAACTCACACCAATTTCATGTGTCCTTCTTCGACTTTATGGTGATTTCATTTTCTTGTTGTTTTGATGGGTTGCCTTATGTCACCCTACCTTGGCTTTGTCCTTTGGTCTTTGAATTCACAGATCCAAAGTCTCGCTTCTTCTGTTTAAACTTCTACTTGATTTTGACAGCATACCGATGTGTCGTGCCGAGCAAGGATATATTCAGGAAATCCATCTTGTCTTAGATGTATTTGTGTAGGCAGCCGTGGTATTTGAGCACCAAATGTAGCTCAGAATCCTTGATACCCAGCTATGTGCGAAGGTTATGAAAAATGTTTGTGAACTCTGGCACATCTTGGTCCCTTCCCTTCCGCAGCATGATCCACTTTATGTATTTGTCCTCATAGCTTTTGACAGGGTAGTACTGCTCCTTGATGGCAAAATGAATTCCAAGTGGGAGTGGCTAAAAATAGTGAGTTTGTACTTTCATCCTTCCACTCACAGTACATTTCCGACTAGTCCTTGATGTGGGGGGCTGCTTTGAGAAATGCAAAAGTGATATTTTACTGGCTGGAATAATCATGAACAGAAAAATACCCTTCTAAGAGATTTAACCATTTATCTATGACATCTATGTCTATCTGACCCTCAAATATGTGGATTTCAAAACTAACTTATACCTAAAATGGTATGGCATTTCCAGAGTAGCTGTTGGAAGCTGATGCATCGCCCTGGGTAGGCGCTAAAGGATCTAGGCAAAGTTTTCCATCATCGTGTTCCTTTGTCACTCAAGGGCCTCTTCGAGAAAGATTTTGATAGGATCTCCTACCCCCTCATCTTTCTTTTCATCTGCCATGGGAGGCCATCTGAATTTGTGGGGCTGGTCTAGCAAAGGTTCGACCAGTTCAAGCCCTAACTCATATCCTAACCTCGTTGGGGACATGGAAAGAAAAACAGAGAAAAAGTAGACTACTCTTATACCATTGATCCAGATTTAAATAGGAATGCAATAAAGTACAAAATAACTGTAAATACAAATATTCAATGGAAATAATACTTCATTTCATTAATGTAGATTATTGAAATATGCTTACAAACAGAAATGGAAATAAACCACCTAGGGCGATGGTAGCTTATCTTTGAGAAGATATGTGGCAGCTTCATGCCTTTGGACTCTATTACAATGAGGCTTGAAGGCCTATTTATTTTTTAGAAACAATGGAAAAACCTGAACATCCAAAAATGTTACCCTAGGAGATGAAACACCAAACTGTGGGCCCCGTTTAGGTAAATTGGTACATCAACTTCCCAGGGTCGTAACTTTGGCATACGATCTTCGTTTGATGCGCACAATATCACGCTAGAAAGATCTATCTGAGGACTACAACTTTGGGGAGAGAAACATTTCACCATAGACCCATGTTGCTCACAATGTTTCCAAAAAACATCATCTAGGGCCTCAAAATGGCTTCGGAAGTTCAGGACTCGAAAAATTGCTAAAAATAGTAAATTGTGATATAATTAAGGAAACTAAAAAACTGAAAGTGACTGTTGTGGGGTTCCAAGTGGGATAGGTGGGTGGCCACCAACATCCACCTGGATCAACATCCCAGGTGTTGAATTGTCACCTTCGAATTTTTTGATTGGCCTTGTATAATAAATATCAAGACACTTCTATTTTACTCATGTTTATATTCTTCCCCTCGAGATAGTATTGAGGTGTAAAATTTGGGTCCAATGTGCTCAGATGTCAGCTTTAAAATTGAACATATGTTATGCTTAAAAATAAAAGGTAGACTATATTACTCCAAGGTTTACTGATTCAAAAGAAACTCCTATAGGCCTAAAAATAGAATGAAAATGCCAAAAACCTTCGATCTTTATTCACTCCCACCACCATTTTAGGGTCAAAAATTCCATTTCAAGTTCCTTTTACAGACTCGTTATTTTTTTTTTTGATTGATAGATTACTTGCACATCTTTTCTTTGTATCCATATTTCCTGAGGTTCATCTTTCCTTCCCCATAATTGCCCATTTATGGAAAGGTATACCTAGTAAGGTTGTTATGTATCTATACGTTGATCTTCTATTCGTGATTAAACCACTACTGCTGATATTGGATACATATATGTAGTGTAAGCCCCAACCTTTATTGTAGCTCTCCCTTAGACTGAGGCTCTTGTTGCTGATAGTAATGTCACTTTAGCATAGCCTTCATGATGTGTTTGTCCCTCCCAGAACTATGTTAAAGCCAAGCCATTAAGGTAGTTATTGAACCACTTTGATATGAATTGACTTAGATATTTGTATAATATATTAGATTTTTCGTTTGTAATATGAATGTAATGAACAATTGACATACATATATCCTTCAAGAAATATATAATCCTATTCAACAAACATTCTTAGATATGATTGTGGATGTAATTGATTGATATATGCCTACCAACAGATACTAGACACATTTATTTAAATAAATTTAGTTGTGCTAGTTTATTTTAAATAATATGTATGCATAATAGTTGGCATGTAGGTGTGAAAATAACATGCATACAACAAATTAAGAAAAATGGATACTTATCTCTTGAACTAGGCATTAAACTCGTATGCCTCACCTAAATTGTGGTCATTGTGGTCTTTAAGATATAACTTGGGTTGTCATTTCCCGATATGTGTTTATAAGTGAGTATGTGTCTATAGGTCAAGTGTGTGTTCGTTTTGGTAGGTTGTGTGAGTGATTGAAGACATGAATCAACTCACACATATTAATAAAAATACATTACAAATGAAAGAAAGAATTAAAATGGTTATATTACTTTGAGTTTTAAGAAAATTTAGATATTATATGAAATTGTAAAGAGATTGAGTTGAATATGTATATATGAATGATAGAGTGAAAATATTATAAATATGTGTCATACTTATATAATTATGAGTCAATATGTATACAACTTTCAACAATATAATAATAAATGAAAATGAAACTCAACAAGTTTTAGGAGGAAAAATTAATATTTATCATTCATCATTCCCAATTGGTATCCAATATGGTCCCCGTTAGGAATAAGAATGGCGAAATCAAGATTTGCATTGATTTCAAAATTATAAATAATGCATTAGTTAAATATAACTACCTTGTTCCAAGCGTGGAACGCATCCTCTAGTGTGTTTCAAGTTCTAAAATTTTGTATATGTTGGATGATTTTTCTAACACCCCAACTCCAACCCGTAGATTGTAAATAACATGTAAATGAAAATATTAGGCTAGTTAGGGTATCATTCCCATGTGAATGTATGTGTATATGTTTTGGGACAAAAGTGTCAGTGTGCATATGCTTTTATATGTTTTGAGGCTAAGAAACATGGCGTTGTAAATATGATATTTCGTGCACACCAATAAATGCATTACCACTGCATAACAAATAATATGAAAAGCCTATGGGGAGTAAGACCCCATGTTTATATACATCATGTTTCATATAACTTAATAATTATTATAGAAGTGCATTCTCTTCTAAAAACATTCCATGAAATGACTTGAGAGTTCCTAGGTGTCAAAAAAGAGATATGCAAATAAAAGTATGTGTGTGGGAGCTACTAAGGGATCTTAGAGGATGTGATTGGAGGGGAGGGGAAATAGGAAATCCTAGAGCCACAGTGCTCTGGAATTTGCTATCTAGTCATGATAGAACCCTGGAGGTAGTAGCTCATAGCAAGGGACTATAGGTGTAGAGAAAGGGGTGCAGTAATTGGGTTTATGGTGAAGGGGGATGTTAGATATGTGTTGGAGTTTGCTTCTTTTGGATGGAAAATAAGGGATGACCCTATGAAAGGTGGGACATGATTTCTAGTCTGTGTTCCTAAAGGGCACTTGGAGACCTTGGAGGGTTCTTATAAGCCTAAGTTTCGGAAGTGGTTGTGCAGGTAATTGAGTAGGTCTATGAGGTGGTTGTGCATGGGGTTATTGGAGAGGTTAGCTAGAAGTCAACGATGGGTTAACTAGGTTATTGTTGAGATAGATAGTACATTTTCTTTAGATTTATTATAAGAATATTAAGGATATGATGGATAAAATTGTGGATAGTTTCCTCCATATGATTCTCACCATCCTTGTTCCCATGATTTATTTTGAGGATGGGGTGGGCAAGGTATCCAAGGTAATGGTGTATTTCAATTACTTTGGGGTTGTTGTACATAAGCTTGAAATTCTTGGGTAGGGTCTAGAATTATACCTGGTTATCAACACTATGAAGGTCTTCTTGGGGTCATAAAGCAGATTTTTTTTAGGATTGATTTTCTCCATTATGATTGGCGTGCCTCCCAAATAGATATAAATTAATGCCCATCAAACCTTTTCGTCTACCGTCAATAATGTGTTTTTCCACTTTAACATGTTCTTACAAGGGTTAAGAGATGATTTCCATTTCTTGTGTGCTTGATTCATTTATTTTGCATGATCTTGAGATGATTTGATGTAGATCACATAGGAGTATAGTAAGAGAAAAATATAGGGCATCCCCCATTCTAAAATATAATCAGAACTTGGATGGCTCAAGGCCATTAACACTTCCCCGGCATTGTAATTTTATGAAAATTTGGTTGTTTGTACTATAAGGAAATATAACATGAATTATATTTCCCTCACTTTGCAATGGTGTTACTAGCAATGTGCTTTTGTTTCTGCTAGAAGGAAATGTAGCATATATTAGATTTCATTGGCCTATGATTTTGTTATTGGCAGTAGACTTGTGTTTGTGCCAGAAGTGAATCTAGCATGTATTACATTTCTTTCACCATGAATTTTTTTTTTTAGAAATGTGTTATGGCTTATGATAGAAGTAAATTTAACATCCTATAGATTTTTTTCCCTTGAAATATTGTTCTTGGCAATATGATTGTGTTTTTTTCTAGAAGTAGATCTAGCATGCACTAGATTTCTTTCCCTCTGCAATGTTGTTATGTGATTCTATTTGTGCTAAAAGGAAATATAGAACACATTAGATTTATTTCACCTTGTAATATTGTTCTTAATAATGTGGATGTATTTGTGCTAAACAAAAATCTAGCGGGTGCTAGATTTCATTTACACCATAATATTGTTCTTAGTAATATGTTTGTGTATGTGCTATAAGTAAAATTAGCATGTCTTAGATTTATTTAATCCTACAATGCAGTAATGTGATTGCATTTGTGCTAGAAGGAAATATAGCATCCATTATATTTCTTTTTCCCTACATTATTGTTTTTGGCAACATGCCTGTCGTTACACTAAAAGTAAATCTAGTATACATTAGTTTTTTTTTTCACTCTACAATATTTTTATGTGTCTGTGTTTGCACTAGAAGGAAAATTTAGCATGCACTAGATCTCTGTCACTTTGCAATATTGTTTTCGAAATGTGCTCGTGTTTGTGTTAGAAGGAAATATAGCATTCTAGTTTTCTTTTTCCCTACAACGTTGTTGTGGGAAATATGTTTGTGTTTGTGCTAGAATTAAATCTAGCATGCACTACATTTTCTTCACCCAAGAATGTTGTTATGTGCTTTTTTTATGCTAGAATGAAATTTAGCGTGTGTTAGATTTCTTTGAACTTAAAACTTTTTTATTGATAATGTGTTTACATTTATGTCAGAAGGAAAATTAGAATGTGATAGATTTCATTCGAAATCCAGGGTTGTTATTAACAATTTGGTTATTTACACTTGAAGAAAATCTATCACATGTTATATTTCCCTCACCATGCAATGCTATTATAGCCAACATGCTTGTGATTTTTCTACAAGTAAATCGAACATGTGCTATATTTATTTTGCCTTACAGTGTTATTGTTGGCAACATGCCTTTTTTTTGTACTAGAAGTCAATCTAAGACAAGTTATATTTCTTCCACTTTGCAATGTTGTTATTGAAAATTATCTGTTGTTATAGAAGAAAATATAGCACAGAGTAAATTTCTTTGCCTTGCAATATTATTGTTACGAATATTTTTTTTTGTGCTAGAAGTAAATATAACAAAGACAAATTTCTTTCACCATGCAATGCTATATTCTTGTTTTTGTGTTAGAAGAAATACTAACATATGTTATATTTCTTTCATCTTGAAATGTTGTTGTTTCCAATGTGCTTGTGTTTGACTGCCCTAGATTTATTTTTCCTTGTAATTTTCTTGTTGGAAATATGTTTTTGTTTTTGCTAGAAATAAATCTAACACACACTATAGTTCTCTAACCATACAATGTTGTTATGTACTCATATTTGTGGTAAAAATAAATCTAACACACTTTAGATTCTTTCATCTCGCAACATGCTTGTATGTGGTGGAAGAAAATATAGTAGGCACTTGATAGTTCTTTTTCCCTACAATTTTGTTGTTGGCAACTAGCTTGTGTTTGTGCCTGAATTAAATCTCGCACACTAGATTTCTTTCACTGTATAATGTTGTTATTTTCTTATGTTTATGTTAGAATTAAATCTAACACATGTTATATTTCGTTCACCTTGCAATTTTGTTATTAGCAACGTGCTTGTGTTTAAGATAGAAGGGAATCGAGAATTGTTCCAATCTATTTTAGTTGTATTTTTGTTGGTGTTATGTTTGTGTTTGTTGTAGAGCTAAATATAGCACGTGCTACATTTATGTCACCCTGAAACTTTCTTATGTGCTTTTTTGTTAGAAAACATATTTTTTTTTTGAACTTGCAATGTTGTTATTGATAGTGTGTTTGTGTTTGTGCTAGAACGAAGCCTAGCTTGCATTATATTTTTTCCACAATGAAATATTATTGTTGGAAACTTGGTTTTTTGTGCTAAAAGGAAATGTAGCACACATTATATTTCCTTCCCCTTGTAATGCTATTATTGCTAATGTGTTTGTGTTTGTGCTAGAAGAAAATTTAACATGTGTATGTTTTCTTTGGCATGCACCTTTGTTGTTGGAAATATGCTTGTCTTTCTGCTAAAAGTAAATCTAGCACATGCTAGATTTCTTTCACCTTGCAATGTTTCTATCACAAATGTGCTTGTATCTATTAGAGAAGAAGATCTAGCACATAGAAGATTCTTTTCCCTGCAATATTGTTGTTGGCATTATACTTTTGTTTGTGTTAGAAGTAAATCTAACACGAGCTTTATTTCTTTCACCCTACGATGTTGTTATGTAATATTTTTTTTTTCAATAGGAAGAGCTAGCATGGGTTAGATTTCCTTCACCTTGCAATGGTGTTATCAGCAACATGTTTTTGTTTGTGAAAAAAAAAATCTAGTGTGTGCTTTATTTATGTTGTGATGCAATGTTGTTATGTGACTATGTTTGTCCTAGAAGAAAATTTAGCACTTGATAAAAATTTTCACCTTGTGATATTCTTGTTGATAGTGCATATGTTTGTGCTAAAAGGAAACCTAGATTGTGTTATATTTCTTCGAAAATGTGATATTGTTCTTGGAAATTTAGTAGTTTGTGTAAGAAATAGATCATCATGCATTATATTTCCTTCACCTTGTAATGTTAGTGTTGGCAATCTGTTTGTGTTTGTGATAGAATAAAATGTAGCATTCACTATATTTTTTTTTATCTACAATATTGGTTTTGGCAATTTGTTTGTGTTTGTGCTAAAAGTAAATCTAGAATATGTTATATTTCTTTCACCTTGCAATATTTTTATTGGAAAGTTATTTTCTATTTCTAATATATGAAAATCAAGCATGTGGTAGAATTCCTTTGGCCTATAATTTGTTGTTCATAATATGTGTTTTTTTGGTCTATAGGTAAATCTAAGATGTGCTAGAATTATTTTAGCATGAAATCTTGTTGTGCTCTTGTATTTGTGCTAGAAGGAAATCTACCACAGGTTAGATTTATTTCACCTTGAAATGTTGTTATTGGTAAGGTGTTTATATTTGCGATAGAAGAAAATCTATCGTGTGCAAAATTTATTTTACGTTGCAATGTTGTTGTTGGAAATATAATTGTGGTTGTGCTAAAAGTAAATCTAACATGTGTTGAATTTATTCAATCCTACAATTTTTTTATGTTCTTGTGGTTGTTCTAGAAGAAAATATAGCACATTTTAAATTTCTTTTGCCCTACAGTGTTGTTGGAACACATGCTCATGTTTGTGTTAGAAGTAAGACTAACATGAACTAGATTTTTTTGAAGCTATAACGTTGTTATGTGCTTATTTGTGCTAAAAAGAAATGTAGCACTCATTAGATTTCTTTCATCTTACAATGTTGTTATAAGAAATGCACTTATGTTTATGATAGAATGAAATCTAGCATGTGTTCTATTTCTTTTGCTTGATAATGTTGTTGCTAGAAATACGCTTGCTTTCTTGCTAAAAGTAAATATAACACATGTTAGATTTCTTTCAACTTACATTTTTTTATGTGCTTGTGTTTGAGGTAGAATGGAATTTAGCATTCACTAGATTTCTTTCAAAATGCAATGTTGTGGTTGGAAATTTGGTTGTTTTTTCTAGAAGGAAATATGCTAGAATTATTTGACCTTACAATGTTGTTATTGTAAATTTTGATGTGACCATGTTAGAAGGAAATTTAGCACATGTTAAATTTATTTTATTTCAATGTTGTTAAGGAAATATGATTCAGTTTGTGCTAGAGGTAAAGTTAGTGTATTATATTTATTTAACACGAAAATTTTGTTATGTTCTTGTGTTTCTGCTAGAAGGAAATCTAGCCTGGGTTAGATTTATTTCGTCCTGTAATGTGCTTGTTCTTTTGTTAGAAGGAAATCTAGCATGCACTAGATTTCCTTGCCCTGTAATGTTGTTGTTAATGAGAGTGTCTTTTAGATTAATCACATCATTAGGATTTGATTAATCTAAAAGACACTCTCATTTACAATATGGATCACAAAATCCTAAGATCTAACAATGTTGTTGTTGTCAACATGGTTGTGTTTGTGCTAAAGTGAATCGACCATGTGCTAGAATTATTTCACCTTATAATGGTTTTATCTGCTTATGTCTATACTAGAAGGAAATCTAACAAACTTTATATTTCTTTAACCTTGCAATTTTGTTATTGGAAATGTGCTTATCTTTGGGCTATAAGGAAATCTTGCATGCAATATATTTATTTCACAGTGCAATGTTGTTGTTGGAAAGATGGTTCTCTGTGCTAGAAGGAATCTAGAATATGTTAAGTTTCCTTTAGATTGCAATGTGCTTGTGTTTTTGATAGAAATGAATCTAGACTGCACTAAACAAATTTAGTCCTACAATGTTTTTATGTGCTCGTGTTTGGGCTGGAAGGAAATATATCATGTGTTAGATTTCGTTCAAATGTAAATGTGATTGGGTTTGTGTTGTGATGAAGGAGGTTGATCAAAATAAGGTAATAATCTTAAAAATATACTATTGGTTACTTTATAACCAATCAGATGTGTTCAAGCGAATTGTGTACGACTTACTTTATCCCGAGGGTCCTACTTTTCCCCTAAACACATCGATCCCACGTTGACTTTCCCTTTGTAAACAAGCTCTTCACTCTACGCCGATGATCTCCTCTCTCAAGATCTAATGGTCATCACTCACCTCGATCAACAAAACAATCCGGTGATCCTCCACTGTTGATCAAAGTGCACTTGATCCAATAGTTAATAGCGATATCAAGTGAGCCACTTGCATGGGGATTACCTGCCCGATAAAGTTGTTTTGTCTCTCCACCCAAATGCTATGTGTCGGTTGGTTAATGGAATCGGGTGACCAGCCAGAATTACCACTTACCACTTTTCCTTCGCCTGATAACCACCTTCGTTGATAAAACCCGCTTTTCCAATATAACCCATGTGCATTAAATCAAACTTACATAAAGCGCTTAAGAGATGTTTTAGCACTTAATTCCAAGATTACCCATGAACACTAAATGACCGCGATTAACACATAAACACTGAGATTTACGATTAAAGTGTGAAAATAGAGAAATACCCGATTAAATTTCAGAACACGAGTACATAGAGGTAAACGAGAGTCTTCACCAGGACTAACACACCAATGCACACTAAATAAATTTATTCAATATAATAGTAGCCACAGAGTCTTGGCCCTCTCAGCTCAATTAGAGAAATTTATTTGACCTCTTTCTCAATCTATAACTGCTATCTATCACTCAAACTCTCCCCTCTCACTCAATTCTCAATCATCTCAGCTAATCGCTTTCCATTATATTTTCTTCTCTCTTATGAGTCAAATCATATTCTAATTGCACTAACAACTCAATCTCTATTTTAATCAATCTAACAATCAAATCTCTATTCTTAAGCTCTATTACACACCTATGCTAACAACTTATTCCTTAGTCTAAAATAATACAATTTTCTAATTATTACAATAATGAAGTAAAGATCATTTTCAAGAGATCCAACCCTCTCTACCAAAACTGACTTTTGACCACTCAGGTCAATGAAATTCAACTCATTTAGCGACAACATGTGAACAAACCATCACATTGTTGACTAATTCCAGATGCTCCTGCATCAGACTCCCGGGGAAGAAAATAATCATCCCTCACACTTTCAGGGTTGACTCCATACTTCTGTAACTCTGCTGTTGTCAACCAACTAGCATCCTCCATTGGTTTTCCTTTCCATTTGACTAGATATTGAAAATAAACATGTCCTCTGGTTCTTTTGGATACTCTTTTCTCCAAACAGCTTCCACCTCTTTCTTAATTGTCTTTGGCATTTTTTCTTCCCAGTTCAAAGTTTAAACTTCATCTTCTGTAGTTTCCTCCTGTAACTCTATATCTATCTCTTTGTATGGATACAAATCTGCAACATTGAAGATAGGTGATATTCCAATCCCTTCTAGCAATTCAATTTCATAAGCATTAGTTGAAAACTTTCTTACAATTCTACATCGTCCTATCTTTTTCATTTTTAATTTATTGTAAGTCTTAGAAGGAAATATTTTTTTTCTCAAATACACCATCACTAAATCTCCCACTTGGAATTCTTTCTCTCTTCTTTTCATATCTACTCTTTGTTTGTATTTTCTACTGCTTTCTTGCAATCTTCCTTTGACATGTTCTTGTAGTCTCTACATCTTCTCTACAAACTCTTCAGCTTTTGGACTTCTTGTCTCCTATCTACCCAAATTTTTGAGCTCATACACACCTCTTGGATTCATCGCAAAAACAATCTGAAATGGACTAATTCCAGTACTTCGGTTTGGAGTGTCATTATAAGCAAACTCAGCTTGAGCTAGTGCTAAATCCCACTACTTAGGATTTTGATACACTAAACTTCTCAATATGTTTCCCAAGCTTCTCTTTACAACTTTGGTATGTCCATCTATTTGAGGATGGTATGCTGAACTAAAATTGAGGCTAGCCCCTAGTTTCATCCAATGAGTTCTCTAGAAATTCCCTACAAACTTTGTATCTCTATTAGACACAATACTTACAAGAAATCCATGTAACCTTACAATTTATGAAAAAAAGATTAGCAATATGTGTTGCATCACTAGTCTTCTTACATCAAATGAAATGTGCCATCTTGGAAAATCTATCTACCACAACATAAATGGAATCATTCCCCCTTTGAGTTTTAGGTAACCCCAAAATAAAATCCATGCTAACTACATCCCATGGTTGGTCTGGTATTGGAAATGGTTGGTACAGTCCTATATTCTGGTTTCTCCCTTTAGCATGCTAACATATCTTGCACTTATCAACAAATCGCTTAACATCAATCTGCATCTTTGGACAATAGTAAAAAGCATTTACTAAGCAAAGGTTTTGTCTTGTCCAAAGTGACCAGATAATCCTCCACTATGTTTCTCCTTTATTATGTTTTTCCTCATACAACATTTGGGAATGAACAACTTGTTTCCTTTAAACAATAAACCTCCTTGGATAAGGTAATCTAACCATTGACTTTTGTTATGAACTACTGGCTTTTGTACTGTTGTATAAATATCTTTGAAATCTGCATCATCTTTATACATTTCAAACATTTCTTCAAATCCTACAACATCAAATTTTAATTCTTGCACAATGAAATTTACCTTGCTTAAATCATCAACAACTTGTTCAACTTGCCACTTATATGTTTTATCACAAAAGTAAAGCTATGCAAAAACTCTACCCACTTGGCATGTTTCTGGTTCAATTTTGGCTGGTTGTTTATGAACTGTAATACATGATTGCTAGAATACAATATAAACTCCTTTGGTAGCAAATAATGTCTCCATTTTTTTAAGGCTTGTATAATAGCATAAAATTATTTATCATAAGAATAATACTTCTTCTTAGATTCATTTAATTTCTCACTGAAGTATGCTATTGGTCTCTATTGTTGACTCAAAACCGCTCCAATTGCAACTCCACTAGCATTTGTTTCGACTTGAAATACTTTTTCAAAATCAAGAAAAGCTAAATCTGGCTTCTCTGTGATTTTCCTCTTCAGCAACTTAAAATTCCTGGTTGTTGTTTCTGTCCACTTGAATGGTTGATTAGTCTCCTTGATTGTTTCAAGAATTTTTGCACAAATCTGACTAAAACCTCTAAGAAATTTCCTATAAAAACTTGCAAGACCATGAAAACTTCTTACCTCAAATATATTCCTTGGAATAGATCAGTTCCAAGTTGCTTGGAATTTCTCTGGATCCATTTTCAACCCTTGTTTAGAAACTACAAATCCCAAGTAAATTAATTCTTCTTTCATCAAACTACATTTCTTCAGATTTATCAGTAGTTTCTCTTTCTGTAGATTTCTTAAAACCAATTTAATATGCTCTATATGTTCTTCTTTACTTCTACTAAAAACTAGAGTATCATCAAGATAAACAATAACAAACTTTCCTACGTATTCCTTCAAGACTTCATTCATCAATCTCATGAACATGCTAGGTGCATTAGTGAGTCCAAAAGGCATCACTAACCACTCATACAACCCATTGTGTGTTCTAAATGCAGTCTTCCATTCATCTCCTCTAATTCTTATTTGGTGATATCCACTCTTTAGATCTATTTTAGTAAAATACTTTGACCCACTCAAACAATCCATCAAATCATCCATGCATGGTAAAGGAAACCTATACATGATAGTGATCTTGCTTATGGCTTTGGAATCTATACATAAACGCCATTCACCTCCTTTCATTGGATTGAGTATTGTTGGTACAACACATGGACTAAGACTCTCTCTGATTAGTCCCTTATCCATTAGTTCTTTCACTTGTTTTCCAACTTTTGCATTCTCTTGAGGAGTTAATCTGTATATTTTTATTTTTGGAAAACTTGCACCTAGTATTAGATCAATATGATGACTAATACTCTTGATTGGTGGCAATGCATTTGGCAACTCATCCATAATAATATCAACAAAACATTCAACAGAGTTTTGATTTCTTCAGGTAAATCATCTAAGTTTATGGAAGTCAAAATTACCTTAGGTCTCCCTATGACAACAAAATGCATTTCTTCACCTTTTCCAACCTCTTGCAACTGATCCTTTCCACTCATCATCATAACATTGTTTCCAGGTGCTCCTTTATCAGCCTCATCCTTCAATGGTAGCAGTGTATGTTTATTTCCATCCTTCTCTAGAGTATAAGTATTTTTCCTCCCCTCATGAATAGCTTTCCGATCAAACTACCAAGCTCTTCCCAGCAATACATGGCATACATCCATTGGCATTACATCACATAATATTACATCTTTATAAGTACCAATTTGTATCTCTACCTTGCATTGTTCTGTGGCAATAATCTAATGTCCTTTCTGCAACCATGACACTTTGTAAGGAGTAGTGTGTACTGTCTTGACTAATCCTAGCATGTCCACCATCTCTGTAGAGATAAGGTTAACAGTGCTTCCACTACCAATTATCACTTTACAACATTTACCTTTGGATTTGCATGTAGTTCTGAATAAACTCTTCCTCTGATCTGGTTCTCCAGTCTCTTTCTCTACCCTGAGCAATACCCTTTTCAACAACAAGGATTCTCCTACTTCAGGGGATTATTCCTTTTCTCTAATTTGAGGTTTTTCTTCCCTTTCCTCAGCCACATTCACATTCCTTTGACTTGTTTTTCTATTATGAGGACAGTCCCATAATCCATGTCCCCATTCTCGACATGTGTAACACCGAATATCTCTTCCTTGACCTCTTCCTCTGGGTGCAAATCTTCCTCTATTAAAATCTCCCCTCTCTGGTGGTCTACTACTTGAACTTCATCCTTCATTCCGATGTTTCTGAAACCTTGGTATGGTAGTTCCTCAACCTATTATTTAACTTTTCCCTCTTTTTCTCTCGTTTTGTTTCCTCAACATCCTCTCTTTTGCCTTCAAACCTACTTGATAGGCATCTTCAACGGTCTTCAAACTCAGTAAGCTGATCTCATCCTGTATGTCATATCTTAAGCCATTGATATATCTGGCTACCTTCTCCATTTCATCCTCTGCATGTCCTACTATAATACTCAATCTATAAAACTCTCATGTATATTCTTTAACAAACATTCCTTTTTGCCTTAAATTCTGTAACTTTTCGAAAAGATTTAACTGATAATCTTTTGGCATAAATTTAGCTTTCATTTTTCTCACCATTTTTTCCCATAGCTTCATCTTGTACTTTACTTTTCTTGTTTTGGATGTTTGTAGTTCATCCCACCAAATAGTTGCATGACCCTTCAATTTGGTAACTGCAAATTTCACCTTCTTTTTGTCATGAACTTCCTCATACTCAAAATATTTGTCCAATGAAATGATCCAATCCATTAGCTCTTATGCATTGAGACATTGTTCATACACAGGAATTTCCACCTTTGGTTTTCCACCTACTTTAGCCAACATCTTGATAACTTTGGTAGTTTCATTTTAGTCCTCTTCTTCTTCCTCGGAAGATTCTTTTGCAGCACTGGCAACTCCTTCATTAGGTGTTCTCCTGTAAGAAATCCTCATTGTGTCCATCCTTGTACGCAGACTCTGGATCTCTTCCAACAGAACTGCATTTGCTTCAGGTCTTCCTTGACCTATGCTAGATCCCCTCCTTGGTGGCATGTTTACTGCAGTGAAACTCAATCTCTATGCTCTGATACCAAAATGACAGAGGAGGTTGATCAAAATAAGGTGGTAGTCTTAAAAATATACTATTGGTTACTTTATAACCAATGAGATGTGTTCAAGAAGATTCTATATGTGGCTTAAATTATCCTGAGGTTCCCACTTTTCCCCTAAACACGTCGGTCCCACATTGACTTTCCCTTTGTAAATAGGAACTTTAGTCTACGCCATTGATCTCCTCTCTCCAAATGTAATTCTCATCACTCACCCGATCAACAAAACAATCTGGCGATCCTCCATTGTTGATCGAAGCACACTTGATCCAATGGTTAGTAGCGATATCGAGTAAGCCACTTGCACGAGGATTACCATCTCAATAACGCGGTTTTCTATCTCCACCTGAGTGCTACGTGTTGTTTGGTTAATGGAATTAGGTGACCATCCCGAATTACCGCTTACCACTTTTCCTTCGCTCGATAACCACCTTCGCTAAAAAAACCCACTTTCCAAATATAACCCATGTGAATTAAATCAAACTTAAATAAAGTGCTTAATAGATGTTTTAGTGCTTAATTCCAAGATTATCCATTAACACTAAATGACTGCAATTAACACATAAATGCTGAGATTTGCAATTAAAGTGTGAAAACAGACAAATACCTAGTTAAGTTTTAGAATGCGGATACACAGAGGTAAATGAGAGTCTTCACTAGGATTAACACACAGATGCACACTGAATCAATTTATTCAATACAATAGTAATTTCAAAGTCTTGGCCCTCTCGGCTAAATTACAACAATTTATTTGACCTCTGTCTCAATCTATAAACCCTATCTATCACTCAAACTCTCGCCTCTCACTCAATTCTCAATCAGATCAGCTAATCCCTTTCAATTATATTTTATTCTCTTTTACAAGTCAAATCCTATTCTAACTGCACTAACAACTCAATCTCTATTTTAATCAATATAACAATCAAATATCTATTCTTAAGCTCTATTACACACCTATGCTAACAACTTATCCCTTAGTCTAAAATAATACAATTTTCTAATTATTACAATAATGAAGTCAATATCATTTTGAAGAGATCTAACCCTCTCTACCAAAACTAACTTTTGACCACTCCGGTCAATCAAATTAACCTCATTTAGCCATCACGTTGCTAGCTAAGTCCAAATTCTCCTGTATCATGTTGGAAGAAAATTTGACATAGGGTAGATTTCTTATACTCTACAATGTTGTTGTTGGCAACATGCCTGTATTTGTGGTAGAGACAAATCTAGCACTTGCTAGATTTCTCACTATACAATGTTGTTATGTGGTTATGTTTGCACTAAAAGAAAATCTAACACATGTTATATTTTCTTTTACAATGCAATGTTTTTATTGCTAACATGTTTTTGTTTGGGCTAAAAGGAAATCTAGCTTGTGCTAGATTCGTTTTGTCCTGTAATGTTGTCATTGGAAAAATTTATATATTTGTGTTAGAAGTAAATATAACCCATACTAAATTTTTCTCACCCTGTAATATTGTTATGTGATTATGTTCTCATTAGAAGGAAATATAGTATGGATTATATTTCTTTCACCTTGTAATGTTGTTATTGGCAACACGCTTGTGTTTTTGATAGGATAAAATCCAACATGTGTTACATTTGCTTTGTCTAGTAATGTCGTTGTTGGCAATATGTTTGTGGATTTGTACTAGAAGGAAATCTAGTACGTGTTACTTTTGTTTCACAATGAAATATTATTTTTGAAAATATAGTTGTTTGTGTCAGAAAGAAATCAAACGCCTTGCATTTTTTTTTATTTTGCAATCTGCTTCTATCCATGCTAGAAGGGAATTTACCATGCACTAGATTTTTTTTGTTGTGTTTTTGTTGACATTATGCTTGTGTTTGAGACAGAAGTAAATCTACTACATACTAGATTTCTAACACCCTACATTTTTGTTATGTGCTTGTGTTTATGATAGAATTAAATATAGCGTGCATTAGATTTCTTTCACCTTACAGTGCTATTATTTGAAATGCATTTTTGTTTGTGCTAGAAGAGAATCTTGTGGGTGTTAGATTCCTTTTGCCTTACAATTATGTGATTGGTAATATGCCCTTGTTTGTGCTAGAAGTAAATCCAACATGTATTAGGTTTCTTTAGCCATAAAATAATTCTATTTACTTATATTTGTGGTAGAAGGAAATATAACATGTGCTAGATTTTCTTTTACCTTCTTGTAATGCTCTTGTTGACAACATATTTGTGTTTTTGCTAGAAGTAAATCTATCGCATGTTAGATTTCTTTCACCTACCAATGTTGATATAAGGTTTTTTTTTTTTTTTTTTTTTTTTTTTCGCCCAAAAGGAAATGTGGCATGCTTAAATTTCTTTCCCCTTCAAGTGTTGTTATTGGAAATGTGCTTGTGTCTTTACTAGAAATAAATCTTGCATGTGCTGCATTTAATTTTATTTGTAATATTGTTCTTGGAAACATGTTTGTATTTTTTCTAAAATTAGTTCTAACACATGTTAGATTTATTTCACCCTACAATGTTGTTATGCGTTTGTTTTTATGCTAAAATGAAATTTAATGTACAATATATTGATTTCACCTTGCAATGTTTTTATTTGCAATGTGTTTGTGTTTGTGAAAGAGGGTAATATAGAATCTTTTTTTCACAATGCAATGTTTTTGGTGGCAACGTTCTTATGTTTGTACCATATCCCATTATTAAAACACATATTCCTTATGGACGGGGTTCTAATCATTTGAGGGTTTAACATTGTTTATATTGTAACAACAGTCTATGTAGGCATGGTCTAAAACCTTATCGTCTCTAAAAGGGAAGGTCAAATGTCATAAGCATGGAGATGTCTTAGGAAAAATTATTATTGCAATGTTTTTATTGACAATGTGTTTGTGTTTGTGCTAGAAGGAAATATAGCTTGTGCTACATTTCTTTTGGATTGTAATGTTTTTCTTGGAAATATGCATTTCTTTGTGCTAAAAATAATCCTAGCATGTGGTATATTTCTTTCACCCTACAATGTTTTTATTGGAAATATCCATGTGTTTGTGATAGAAAGAAATCTAGGATGAAAACATTTCTTTTTCTTTGCAACATTCTTGTTGGTAATATGATTTTGTTCCTGTTAGAAGTAATTCTATCACATTATATATTTATTTCACTTTGCAAAGTTTCTATGTGTTTATGTTTGTGCTAGACGAAGATATAGAAGAAAATATAATGATTGCCATTGTTAATGCCCATTCATTGTGTTTTTATTTTATGGTTTCTAAATCAAACTAAGAACGTACATGGCTATAAGAGATAATTTCCGTGAATATATGATGTTGTTATAGTCTCTACAATTTTTTTTGTTTATTCACAATGTAATGTTGTTTGGAAATGTGGTTATGCTCGTGCTAGAAGGGCTCCTAGTAGGTGCTAGATTTCCTATAGTCATGATTTAGAAAACATAATAAATCATTTGGGAGTGCCATTTTTGTAACCATAATTAGCTATTATTGTGAGTTCTACACTTGTTATTGTTCTTGTTCATTTTGTTACACATATAATGATGCGAGTAGTTATAGTATTTATAAATTCATGTTTTCTTCAATAATTTGAAATTGTGATAATAGTTTTATACTTTATTTTTAGAAACCATGGACTATGTAGATAGTGAGAGTTCCTAGGAAGCATCCAAAGAAAAAGGAAGTTCAAGAAACATGACACAGAAATCTTTAAATGGTATGGAAATTTTAAAATTAGTCTATACTTTGTTACAATGCTTAGACATTATGCTAATAAATGGTTGTTAATTAATAAAACTGATGGAAATAGCCTTAGGAGTAGGTTTTTAATGAGGAAAACCCATACTAACATGGGTAATTTTTTTCCATGCAATTTTAGCTAGGTGATAACTTTTTGTGTCATATCGTAAACTTTCATAACATCTATACTCATATATTATTATGCGTGTAAATGGAAATCATGTATTATAAGGTTGTTTAATAATATTTGGTTTTCATGTCTTCCATAATTTTCTTTTTCTAGAAATTGTGGAATCTGGTGTGTGTGAAAATCAATATAAAGTAGTGAAGAGAAAACAAAAAAGAAGTGATATACAAATGACATCTCCTTCAACTGGTATGGTGGTTTCATATTTTATGTACTCTTTTAGGAATGATTGGTTTAGGTGATTTCTTTTATTTTAGCTAGGTGATAACTTTTGGTGTCATATAGTAAACTTGCATAACATATGTACTCATTTATTATTGTGCATGTAAATGGAAATCATGTATTATAAGGCTATTTAATAATATTTGGTATTGCATGTCTTCCATAACTATTTTTCTAGAAATTGTGGAATCTAGTGTGCGTGAAATTGAAAATAAAGTAATGTAGAGAAAACAAAAAAAAGTGATATACAAAAGATGCCTCCTTCAACTGGTATGGTCGTGTTATATTTTATGTATACACTATTAGAAATGGTTAGATTAGGTGGCTTTTAAAAATTGAAAAGAACATTATGTGGCAATATTTGAAATTATAATTTCATTTTGATTCATGCAAATATTTTCGTGTTGTTGTTCATAGCATTGGTTGGCCCAAAAGAAAATGAAATGTTACAACCATCACTTAAGAACAAGAAAATTTATTCAACCCAAATGGTAGTATCAATAACAGCTTCTACTTCTACTTTTGAAATCATTAAAAAAATACAATACATCTAATAAATATGAGTTTGTACAAGACTAATGCATTCAAATAGAAGCCCCCATGAATATGGTTCATGATATGTATCTATTTGGATCCATAGATGGAAAATAACCAAAGATATTATGAATAATTATTATTTTCTATGCTTGCAATGAAAATGACATTGACTTTCATATGGAGGCAATTAAATAAAGTGAGGTAAAATTAATTTCTTGTCAAGTGGAGTATACAAATTTAACACCAGATTTTATTAACGCTCCAAGTAATGATTCAACAAATATGATAAATAATTCAATGTTAAAGTTCGATAACTGTGAGAGCTTCACTAAATCTAGACTAAATAGTTGCACATATCTTTTAAAACACATCACCACCATTTTGAGATATTGTTATGTAAGATTTAAAAAAACGTCATCCTTGCTTCTTCATTTACAAAAAAAAGTTAAATGTGTTGATAAAATACCATATGATAAACTTTATTCTCAATTACTTTATTTGAGAAGAGTATATTTAACCGATTTGGAGGAGAACATAATAAAAATTTATTTCAAGCCTACTAAATATTTTCACAAAACTAGGAAAGTTGAATCTGAGATAGCGAAGCTTGCAAATCAATGTGATGAAATTCTTGAAGCCTTCAAGTATTTCTATCTATATTCAAGCTCCTTTAGTAGAAAAGTGGTTGTTGAAAGATTTACATAATTCCCTAAAGTGTTTAAATTGGGATCACGAGATCATTTAAATGTTCAATTATTAGTGAAATCATTCCTAGAGAAATTTCAAACCTCATTGCCTAATGCTCTTCTGATTCCATTTGACATCAATGAGTCTGATCCATTGGTAAACTCTATCAAAATTATAAATGAGATAGATATAAATTCAAAGAATATCAATTTTTGGATAGTTAATGATCAACACACCATTCAAGCAGTGGAAGAAGTTTTAACAAATCCTAAATATAATGTATCTACGGAGGTGAAAAAAATATAAAAAAATGTAATTCTCAATTCATGCATCCATCTGTTGAACCCACTGAGGTGATCCACATTTGTTGCCAACTAAATTCCGCAAATAAGATATTCTACAAAACTCCATTTATTGATTTTGTGTGCTTAACAAAACATTTCTTAATTGCTAATGACAAATTAAATAAAAGGAGGATTGGATGTTCTAAGATAGCGAAGGACAAGATATGTAATTGAATTTTTTTTATATTGAACATTTTATTATTGTACCTCTTTTTATTTTAGATAATTATTAAAGCTCATAATATAAGGCATATTTTCTAATATTTATAATGAATTCTCATTAGCTTATAACACCTTATTTAGCTTCATTCCTACATTGAATTATTATTATTTTATATTTATTATTTTATCACGTCGATGATGAAATTTTGCGCTCCTTCTTTGACTGTTCAATTCTCTTATATCTTGATGAACCTATTTGGGATAAATGGGACACTATTTTTAACTATTACCAACTGGTCACATTAAAGTGTTCTCTAAGCAAATCTAATTTTGAGAACTACAAGAGAAATAATCTACACAATTTCACAACAGCTACACTTCTGCCCCTTCAGGGATTAACCATGGAAAAAATTGCTTCAGTAGCCGCTAAGATATTGGATGAACCATCTAGTTTTCTATTCCACTTAATCATTCGAAAAATTCCATAAAATTAAAATATTATTATTCTAAATTGAATACCAACATAACAATATTGGATGCAAAGGTTAGATATTGTCAAAGTCATGATCAGAACTTGAATGAGAAGACTCTTACCACATTCAACATTGTTCAGAATTTTGAAATTAATGATATCATATTTTCGATTTCTGTAACACGGTGGAGGAGTCTACTTATGTCAAAGGAACACATAATACAAAGATAGAGTCCCTCTCTTAGCAAGCATGTGGAGTCCTTAACATAATGATAAATGGATCAAAAAGTGTTCAAAAGGTTGATAATAACTTTGAATGTGGTTGTCATTTTGGGGGGCCCTCATCATTTTTTGAATGCTTTGGACTCTTTTCCATGTCAGTTGCAACCAGTTTTACATATTGGCCTTATTTTTCTCGATACACTGGCTTTTAAAAAAGAAAACTTCCACAAGGGATATTATATTAATTTTTTTTCGATTTCTTATTGAAAAAAGTGAGTTGGATGACTTTACAACAATTCTCTTAGAATAACTTTGGTTTTGTATTGATGTATTCCAATCTTTGGAAGTTTCTGTAAAGAACTCCAAGTTCAACTATAAAATGACTAGTTTCATTTATGAATATAAGTCCCAAAACAATTATAGTTATGATATAGTTCTTACTACACATTTCTATACTTAAACATTAAAAATTTTGGAGGCTTCAAAATAATCTCGCACATTTTAAGAGACATTTGATAACAATGACGGAGATTATGGTTTTTGGATGGATTTATTGGAAAAAAAGCCAAAGATATAGTGATACAAAAGTGGTTATTTCTCTTTATGGACAGAAAAATTTAATCAAGGAGTGTTGTACATATGGAAGAAGAATTGCATGTGTTTTGCAAACAGAGTCACAAAGGATAATCATGTCAAATAATTACAAATCTTTTCAACTATCATATTCAAGATCCATTAACTTCTTGGAAACTTCAGGTACTACAATTCCTTTATTGTTTCCCTTATAATACTTTGGATACTATTTTGTTCATATTTCTTAATTTTCAAAGTGTTTACTAAAATTACTAATGATGGAGATTCTAAAAGAGAGAATGATGTAAGTGGGAAGAAAATAATAATCAATATAGTACTTATGATGTTGACAAAAGTATAGAGATGGAAACAAGAGGAGAAGGAGGAGGAGAATAAGTTATCATATTAGGTACATAATTTGTTTGGTTATTGCTCTTGATACTTTTTAAATTTATTTAATTTACATATATCTAATATTTTTGGATGACTATTATATGGAATTATGAAGAGAATGAAATTAATCAAGACAATGACCATGGAATGATGGATATAGAAATGGGTATTAATCATTGTAACTCTATCTTTTTTTTATGATTATTCTAAATTATTATTTATATTATTGTGATTCATAACATTTCATATGTTGATTATAGTTGGAAATAAAGAGAATGAATATAGTGACCAAAGGAATGTCCCACAGAACCACAATCAAGACCAAAATATTACATGGACGATTAAAGATGATTCATTTTTTGTATAATTGTTTAATGAAGTTTTTTCATTGTCACAATTTGTAACATTTTTTATGTTTATCATAGTGACAAGAAAGGAGAACAAATACATTGATCAAATGCAAGTGAAACAAAACTTTAATCAGGGACAAAATATAATATCAGGTATTTATAATTTGTCCACGTGTTTTCCTTATTATTTAATGATTTTATTCATTTTCACAACTCAAAATAGTTTATATGTTTGATTTAGAGAATAATAATGGTAATAAAGATGATGATGAGGTGCAAAGTTACAAATATGAAGATAATGTCATATCAGATAATTATAACTTGTCTTCTTCTTTATCTTATTCTTCTTCAAACTCTAATGCTTGTAACTACCATAACATTGTATTTTTTTATTATAGGAACACATAAAAAGGACAAAGTTAATGATCAAAATAATTTTAAAGTTGTGTGTGTTTCTTTTTAAAGGTTGCATTAGTAATGTTTTTCTTGATATTGGTATTGGATTGAAGGTTTAATAAGAAGTAATATTGGTATTTGATTCAAGGTTTATTATGTTTACTCTAGGTTCTATCAAGATGATAAAATAAATTATTGTTTCATCTATGAAGAGTGAAAATACCACTTAAGGTAAGTGTATTGTTTCAACAATCTTTTTAGTAATTTTTTTAACATGAATAAAATGGTTTGACTACATTGATTTTCATTGTGTTTCAACCAAAATAACTAAAAATAAATTAGTTCTTTTTGAGCAAAAGGACCCTTTTTATCATATCATCGATGATGAAGCAACAAACAAAGGGAATATTGAGAAAATGGGAACTGGCATTGATTACACAAAATAGAAAATGTTATTTTGGAGTCATCCACATGCAAAATCATTTTTGAAATGTGTTTCAAAAATGAATCTTTTGACATTGCAATTTGGATGACAACATTGAAACAAATCACAACAAGAGTTCTAAAAAATTTGGTTTCAGGAACATTATAAGATAAACTTGTGTTTAAGTGGACTGCTTCAGAGTGTAAGACAAAAACATGACATAAGGTCATTAACAATCCAACGAAAGTTATACATAGTAAATCATTGAAAAAAGTGTGGTAAATGCATACCCAATATGATGCAACAAATACTATTATAGTGGATTGTTTACTTGAGACAATGAAAGAGAATCCCAAGGAAATGTGATTCTTGCCCCTCCATTCATTGGAGCAAGTCAAGAGGATAATTGGTTGAATGATGAGCTATGGATAATGTTTCATAAACTTAATAGGGCTATTGATGTGAAATTGACTTTGAAGGATGTTAAATTACATTTAGAAGTACCATAATATGACCGATGTCTATTTCATGTTATTATGTGTATGACATCATGAACTATTAACTTTTTTTCACAAAACTAATAAAAGAATTATTGATTTGGTTTCTCATTACTATAAATACAATATTTTTATTTTCTTTATTTTTTGTGAGATATTGTGTTGATAACAATTATTGATCTGAATGCTCATTTAATGGTTTCATATCAAAATTTCCCATGCTATACAAATTTTTACAATGTATTACATTGTATGTAAAAATTAATAGATAAATGGTCTATTTGTTTGAATTATATCATTACAATTATTTGTTTCAAATGTGGTTTAAGTTATCATTATACCTCATAGAAATTACTAATGCAAAGGATGGCCAATTGCATTCTTATAACATTTTTAATTCCATATAAGTTGAAAAGTTATATTAGGTTGTATGTAACACCAATAATAAACATAAAATTTGTACTAAAAGAAGAACCAAAATAAACTAAATTAGATGCTTTAGAAATTAGAATATAATTAATTAGGTTTGAAACTTAAAAATCATATTATATGTATGTGGAAATTAATATATATTAGTGTGTTTACTTGCACTAGACCACTGTAATTATATTTTTCAATTATAATTAAATAAATCATTATAAGTCTTAAAATCAATGATTTAAATGGTGGGTCAATGCATTCTTATAAGAATTTTATTCCATACAAATTAAATAAAGGTATTAGGTTGTATGTATAAAGGAAACATACTATGAGTTTTTTCATTCTAATGGGGCAATTATATTTGTATTTTGTGATTACTATTAACTCATTGTAAAATTCCTTTCTCATACAAATGGAAGTAATTCATAATAAATATTAACATCATTTTTAAAATGGTAGGTTTTTATGTCCTTAAGCAATGAAGTGTTGAAGTGGAGATATGTTACTATCATACATGTGGTTGTAGTATAGATGTAGATGGACATTACTACAAGTCAAAAGATGCTTTTGATATTTGAAATGGAAGGAGTATTCTTCCAATAATACACCAAATATGAACAAAATTTTCATATTTAAAGAGAACCAAATTGGCAGTTTGGTGATAGGTTCTATTTTTTAAGGCCTTTTCACTGACAAGAATTAAAATATTGCTTAAAAATTTATGATGTCGCAATATGGACATTAAATGTTAGTGAAAAGTACATCCAAAAAATACTTGAAAAATAAAATATTGATATAGAGGACTTTAAATTTGCATGGGACAAGTCTCATTTTCATTTGCAAACAAAGTTGGAAGTGGGGATAACAAGACAATTTTATGAAAAAAAATATGATTGATGTTTGGTCCCAATATGGAGATAGTTATGAAGAATCAAACTTATTGCTAATAGATACAAAAAATCATGCTTCTCAATTCATCAGATATCGATCAAACCACATCTTGATAAAAGCATATACAAGAAAAGAGCAAGATACATGGCTTATGCAAGTTTTATTCCCCTTCTATAAGACACTTAATTGTATCAAACAAAAACACGAGTACATTTGAATGTTCAATAGAACGTGTACTTCATTGTAGCAGATGGAGATAATTTCCATTATAAATCTGTTGAAAAGTACATTCCAAATTTTCAATACACATTGGACATAGTTTTTGTTGAATCAATTTGTATGAGTTTCTATTTTTTTTAAATATATGGGAATTTTTACAAGTGTTTTCCCAATGAATTTGTTGTATCGATTTTTTTTTGCTTTCTAGATGTCTATGTGTTTGTGTGTGTGCACGCCTGTTTTCTTAAATGAGCTGTTTGTAATTCAAATTATCATACATGAACCATTGATGCATTTTATTTTTAATGTTTTATGTTTACATATATTCATAGGTAATCATATATAAATTTGAAATATAAGATTTGAAATAGAACTCCTTGCAAGAAAAAGTTTTATCCTTACTAAAGAAAATATAATATGTTACTTCATAAATGTTATGTGGACTATTCACTATTCAAAATGCATTATTCACTATTAAGGTTGATGGGAAGTGTGTCATAGGTAAATGATTTGGACTTTTTGAAGAATTAGATATGTGATTTTTCAATCGATAGTTTTCATAAATTTATATGGTTAAATCAATTAATAATTGTAACTACAATCATATTATATTGAAAATTAACAAGGAAAAAAGCCAGTTATTCATTGTTTACATATAATATGCACTAATATGAGTGCATAAATGTGATATGTAATTTTTGAGATCGAAATTATTCTAAATAATTTTGTATTTCTTAAGAAAACATATAATTGATGATAGTGATTGCTAAGTGGATTATCAAGGTTTGATTAGACACTATCATGGATGAATTATGTCCTTGAACATTTTGAACTGTAAAGCATCTAATTTCATTATTTAAAGTTATAAATTTGTATTTTAAATAAACTGATATCATATTATTTGAGCTAGAATTATATTATTGACTTCTACTTAGTTATGTCCATTAATATGAGTGTATAAATGTGATTTATAATATCCGTATACTATAATGAATTTCTCCAAAAAATAGATATTTTAATTTCTTGATAATAATTATTAAGTGGACTATTTAGGCTATTGTTGATGGCTCATAGGTGAATACTACTCGTTATTTTGTAGGGCATTCAATTTTTAATCTATAATTTATGTATATATTGTTAAATCAACTATTTGTATATGGAATCATCTCATCTCATATAATTTAATAAGGAATCCATCTATTGACATGTATTTGTCTATCACGTAATTTATTAAGAGTGTATTAATTTCATATTGTATTTCTTTGAAACAAAACTCTATGTAAAACAAAATTCTCTTCCTAATGAAAAATGGAATAATTAATTAACAATGTGTTAAGTGGACCATCTAGATGCATTAAAGAGATGGGTCAAAATTGGTTGTATTTAAACATTTTGCATGATAAGACATGGATTTTCCAATCCATATTAGCATTTTGTCATTTTAAATTCTTAAATAGTTTACTTGTGGTTTAAATCATTTCATAGAATCCAGTATCTTGGTTTTGGCTATATGCATTGATAGAAGTTCATAAACATGATGCATTTTTGAAATGTAGCTCTTAATGTAAGTATATATATATATATATATATATATATATATATATATATATATATATATATATATATATATATATATATATATATATATATATATATATATATATATATATATATATATAGATATATATATAATATATATATATATATATATATATATATATATATATATATATATATAGAATTAATTAGTTAATTGATAATGAGTTCCAAGTGGTCTATCTAAATCCATTTATCAACTTTTATTTTCCTATCATGACGTTTAATATAAGTGTGTAAATGTGGCACTTTTTTTGAAATAAAACTCCATGTAATATGAAATGTTTTTCCTAACAACACATGGAATAATTAATTGGTAATGAATGTTAAGCAGATTATTCAAGTTCATCCAAGATACAGGTCAAAAATAAATGTATTTAAACTTTATGCAACATACATCATTTGATCTTCCTACCTCTATTAACATTTGGTCAATTCCAATTCTTAAATAAATTATTTGTAATTGAAATGATCTCATAGAAACCAACAAGACAAGTATGTATTAAATTATATTTAGTGTATGTATGTATAAATGAAATTTATTTTTGAAATAAATATCTTAATGTAAGTAAAAATATATTTTTTACAAAGTTAATAATTTAAAATCAATTTTGGATGTGTTCTAACATGTTTACTATATTTTGAATTGACAACTTTTTCTAACTATGCATTACTAAATCAATTATATGTTAAACCATGTCATATAAGTCAATAAGTCAAGAAACCATTAATTGATTTTTTTTAACTATCATGTGGTTTAATATGAATGTATAAATGTGACATTGTTATTTTTAGAATAAAAATCCACGCAAAGAAAATAAATTTTCTAATAAAACACAGATTAATGAATTCACAATGACCATTAAGTAGAATATTTAAGCTCGTTATACAGATGGGCCATAAATGGATGTATTTAAACATTTTCACCATATGACATAATTTTCCCATCAATATTAATATTTTGTAAATTTCAATTCTTAAATAAGCTATTTGTACTTAAAGTAATCTCATAGAATCCAAAAAGACTTAGAAGTTATTTTTTAAATTCCATTTAATTATAGGTATTCATATAAGTTTATAAATATAATTTATTTTTCAAATAAATCTCTTAACGTAAGTAAAGATATATATATTTTACAAAAAAAATTATAATTAATTGGTAATGAGCTTTAAGTGGTTTATTTAGACTACATGAAAAATCAAGTGTCATAGATGAATTCATTTCAATATATATTTAATCTTAAAAATCAAAATCGTAATGATAATTTACTTGTACTTACATTAAGTATTTAATATTTAAAGAACATAGGGACTTATATAAATTTCAACTAAAATCCATTAGTTATGTTTCACAATTATTTCTTCCCCATTAAAAATGCTTATCTTTTTCTCTTCTTAGTGAAAGTAATGGTCAATCATGGTTTTACATACAATTGGTTGACACTATTACATCATGATTGTTATTGGTTTTGATAATTTTGACAAGGAGAGATCAACATCCACACTACCATCAACTGTACTAATCTTTGAAAACCCTTGCCTCCACTACTTACAATAAGTCACCACTAAAATTTCTTGCTTATTTCAATTTGTGACATTGTCCATCACAATGGAATGACTTGAATACCCATTTGAGAACTCTAATTTGATGTACTTGGATTTGAGTGGAGATAGATCAATGGTGCCTAAATTTTTTGAATACCTAGATAAAAATGTCTAACTTTTATAGTGGATGCATGGATACAATTAACATGAATGATCACCCCCTAATTAGTGCTTCATAAAGGCCTGAAGGGATCGTAAGAATTTGAACACAAGAACATCTTACTAAGTTTTTAGTAGACTAGCTTCAATGCAATGCAAGGGATGCTTATCCTTTCCATTTACACTATGATCCTCACATCGCCATCATTTAATCAATAAATCCCTTGTAGTTTGGGGGAAAAGGGGTTAGATTCGTTATACATAAAATTCAAACATGGAGGAATCTAGTCCATTATCCATAATTATAATATCTTTATTCTATGTTATACATAATCATATTATTTAGCTTAAATCAATTTCTTCTAAGAGTTTTATTTCACACTCATATTGTGTACTGATACTATTGTACATAACAACCCCATGTTAGACCTATTCATGATCTCTAATTGGTTTTAAATTACTAAAATTATTTTTATGTTGAATTAAGTTAATATGGAAATTTACAAAAGAAGGAATGTTGTTGAAGGCCTTGTAATATAAAACTTACAAATTTAATGAAATGTTTTTTTAATGATAGAGGACACATATCTCCCATGCATTTTCCTTTTCTTCATTTTGGATACATAATTCAATTTATAATTGGATCGGTGATTGTTTTCAATGCACCTGAAAGTTCTTTGAATTCAAATAATTATTACATAGTGAACTCTTTACCAAAGAAATTTACAAATCTTGGAGCTCTTAATCTTGGGGAGTGGGGATTCTTCTCTTTGTTAGATAAATTTAGTCCACGAAAATATGATTGGGTTTTGGTTAAACATGTGTACAAAAACATGGATTCACATTTTTTGATTTGCAACATTGTAGACATGGTTTGGAATAGGATGAAACTTCATGACGATGGTGTAAGGCCCCAAATGGAGGCTATCTTCTATAAAGGAATTTTTTTATGGCTATGTTTAGAGAAAGATTGTTATTATTACCCTATATATGGTTACACTATCTATTGGATGGATGTTATATTAGACCAATAGGTTTTTTCATTTCTTCCTATAACTGACATATGGTGTATGCCATTAAGAATGTATAGTAATCAGTTTCTCTGTCTTGTAAATTATGGTTTCACCTCTATTTTATCACTTGAATAAATGGTCAATTATAAATTTGGTCAAGCTTGTGATGAATGAAGCTTAGAATATTTCGAAGATGATTAGGCATTTAGATGGAGATTGCTTGATACTATGTCTATGGATATTAATAGTAACTGCCTAGAGTACCTTCATTTCCATATAGTTGAAGGAAAATAACTTATGTTGGGCTACATGGAAGTGAAATTAAAGGTATATGATTTTTTATTGGATTATGCACATCAACAATTAATGATGGTATCTCCATCCTCAAAATATTTGGGTTCCATTGTGATTTCTTGAAGATTTTAGTGACCTAATTAAAAATGGAAATGTTTTCCCACTTATTCCAAATACAGATTCTATTGTTGTTATACCACCACTAGTTGTGGATATCATAATTTAGTCTTTAACGATTGAACTTGCTTGTTGTTACACTTTATTACAGATCTATGTTTGTTTAATCTTTTGAAACATATTTTGAAGATTATTGTAATGCTAGTTTTGATTGTATACTGAAAACATAATCATGTCAAAAAAATTTTATGTTTTTTGGAGATGAGTTGCATTCTTGTACTATTTGGCAGATTGAAGAATTTACTTTATATTTATTTCTCTATTGTGATGTCTGAAAATGGAAGTTTTCCCACTTATTGAAAAGAAATATGTTGTCGATAAGATACCACAGTTTCTTGTAGATGTCATGGTTTGAACTTAAAGTCTTTAAAATATTTGGTTATATACATTTTCATATATGATTTATTTGCTCCACATTTTTTATCATATATTGAGGATAATTACCAAGTGATTTTCAAGTCTGCACTCAACAAGATTGTCATGCCAATTTTTGTCACTATTTCTATGGATTGCTTACACTCTTCTATTATTTGCTATACCAAATAACACAGATGATGATTCTTTTTGTATTACACTATTTGAAATATTGTTTATATATGTGTATATTATAAATTCAAAAGGTTGATTGTTAGTATTTAAATTTAGTTGATACATAAGGTTAGTGAAGATTACTTTAACTTGTTCAACATGTAAGACTAGATTTTAACATGTTTGGGAATTGAAAATAAAAATTTCAATAGAATTTAAATTTCGTGTAGAAATGTTAATCAAAGGAAGAAGAAAGCATACTTTGAAATTACCTTTTTGTCCTAGTGCATGTCCGATAGCGAATGAATATCAACGACAATGGTATTAGTAGAATGAGGATGCAATAAAAGAGTGAAGAATATCCAAATTTCAAGAAATGAAAATAATTTGAATGAATCATCAACATGATGAAGTCATTATCATAAGTATGAAAATATGAGCAATATCATAGTAGGAAAATTTCCTCAAATGTTCATTTTCCTGGAACAGTACCATGGGTTTCTGACAATTATTGAGAAAAAAACCATGGTCAACCATAGTCAACCATGGCCAATCATGGTCATGAATGGTCGAGCATGACTTTTTGACAAATATTGTTCCAATAGGGAAATCATCAATGGTAAGACATTGTCAATAACCATGGTTAATCATGGTCGACCATATTTGTAAATGTAGTTTTACATGGTCAACCTTGGTTAATAACTATGGTCCAAAGTCACATTGTGAAAATCATCATCAAGCATGGGCAACCATTGTCCATCATTGGATTTTGAGAATGATTGTCTTGATATCAAAATCAATTATGGTCAACCATGGTCAAGCATTGTCCGATTTTGCATTGTGACAAAGATTATCTCAATCTGAAAATCAACCATGGTCAACAATATTTATTTAAGTGATTGTAATATTTATCTTGTGGTTTATATACGTTGGTATGATATTATTCCCTTGGGTTTAATATTTTCTTAGGTTTTGTTATAACGACTACAAAGTCCCTCCAAAATTTTTGCTCACATGCAAATTTCGAAGTCTATCATGGATCTTGCAATCGATCATCCTTGGTCACTTATTGGTAAGCTGATGATTTCAAGATCCCCTCCTTGATCTTAAGAGTTGTTTATGTTCTCATGTTTATGCAGTATGTGACATGTTTGGGCATAGGGGTTGTTTTTTCTCATGAAAAGAGTGTTATTTTTATTCAAGGGAAAGAATGTGAGCATGAGTGGTTGTCATCACATAAATATGTTTCACACTCACTTAACACTCTTGTCATGAAGGTTGTTGCATCAAAAAATTTATGTCTTATGCATTATGGATGGTATATGATCTGTCACTATGTGTCTCTGTGCGATCATAGGCAAGTCCTATTAATGTTTACATTTGTGTCATTGATCTAAAACTTAGTCATTTCCCAAGCAACCTAGCCTTACTCATCTTCCTGAACCTTTTCACTTTGCTTCGGCAACCATTAAGCTTCCTCCTTTTCTTGTTGAAACGTCGCAGTCTGCAAAGATCCCAGCCAACACTGCTCTCCAGAAATGCGTAGAGAAGTCAGACATCTAGCACTGCTCTCCGGAAATGCACAGAGTAGTCCAGATGCCCTCCATTCAGAAACTACACAGAGGCGTCCTCTCATGACCCCCATCCTGCAGCATTGTCCTGTGCCTCAAGACTATGAATTGTGGTTCAAGCCATCATGTTGGTATTGCATGTCGAAACTGCGCAGATGGGCCTCCCATGGCCTCATCTTGGCAGTAGTCACTTTCCACTGAAACTGTTTAGATCTATCGCCCAGTACCTATAGGAAAAGGTAACATGCTAAGATCAATCCTAAGGAGTTGAGGAGAAGGATCAATGGACCAAGTAATGGAAAATATCAGGACCACATGAAAACTTCAGCGGATGCATGATCATCTTGAGGGCAAGTATGGTAAGTAAATAACACCTTTCGAAGTACACCTCTTAGTTGAGTTTACAGAACTATTTGTCATTGTCATATCATCATGTCCTCAGTAACATGCATGTGTGCAAATACAAAAAAGTCATCTCATTTGTTTTCTCTACATTTCTTTCTTTCTTTTCAATCATTTGACTAACTATCATCTTTGGCATGTTGATTGCTATGTCATGCTTGCGACCTTGTTTTAGTGACGTTTAAGGTCTCTATTCAAGTTTTGTTTGCTATGTAAATGTATATAACACTCACACACAATGTTGTAATCATAGTCATGCAATTGTTGTCACAGTCATTCGAAGGTCTATTTGAAGTGTTGCACTTGTCGCTTTCACCGTTAGACAGTCCCTTAGTGAGTCACATTGAGTATATGTTGTCTTGTTGGTTTGAGGTCTCCTGAACTCAAGTCATGTTGAGTGTGTGTTTGCAAGGTCATGTATTCACGAGTTCACTCACTCACACACACATCCATTTTTCTAAAAGCCTGTCTACCAGACCACACTCCAATAGCGGACCTCTGTTGAGCTACATTACATAGCATCAACCCTCAGAGATCATGTACTACTAACCACAATTGTACAGAGCTCGAGATTACCCACCCGGAAGTCTACACTATGCAGTCCTAGAATTAATCTGACTAACTGTCACCCAGAACAATGCAAAAGTTTCTCAGCAATCCATCTCAATCTGTGCTACCCACAAGGAAATCTATCAAGCTTCTTGTTGGTCAACCAGAGAGTTTGAGTGGGTATTGACCTTGAGCTTCACTCCAAAAATTTGTCCAAAAGTTGCAAACATGCTTACCTCCACTAACTGAAGAAATTACGCATATATTAAGGACAGGCACCCAGTCCCTGTCACTGCACTATCCTCGAAATTTATGTAGTTTTGTCAGTGAGTCACCTTGTTAGCCAGAATGTTTCTCCTCCTGAAAACCACACAGTTTTCTTGGGTTGTCCTCTAGCTTCTCGAAACCTGCTCAGCCCAAAAACTATGAAGAGATATCCTCCAGGCCTGTCTCCCAGATCTACGCAGTTCTTTCCAGCAATCTCTTGTAGCCCGCTCGCAGTCTCCCCATAGAATCTGCACAGTTTTCACTACTAGTGTCATCCCTATTGCCTACAATGCCTCCCTAGAAAATTTGCACAATTTTTCCCTCTGATAGAACCAGATCCTATAGATGGTCATTGCTATTTTAGACTACTCATCTCAGCGTCTGATTAATCTCTGTGTAATTTTCCTTGATAGTGCCCCAGAGCCCACATCCATGCCTGAAATGTGCTCTAAGCAGTTTCAAAGCCTTGTCCTCTCTCCCGGTCATCTGAACCTGAAAGTGAAAGATGATGCATCATGGTAGACTAGGCAATTTCTGGATTTGATGGCTTCTCATCGTGAGTGACTATAGATACAATTACATGGATGTGACATGGTGTGACAATGAACAAGATGAACAAGGAGAACATGCTATAAGACTTTATCATGGTTGGAAAAACACATGAAGCATACCAAGTAGCAAGCAAAGGAGATACATATGCATGCGTGCAAAATCAAGTGAACACCAAGACCATCGAAGGCTTCGCACATGTTTCCATACGGAGGTGAAGCTATGATAGAACAAGAGCTGTGAAAGTCCAAGAAACCCACATGTAAAATTGAAGAGTCATGTAATTCAAATGGTCATGAGGGAAGTCAAGCAGTCACAAGGGCCAGGCTCACCCTTGGCTATATATACCCCTCATTTGTACATGCAAAATACTTTTCACCTTGGCTCCTCCCACATAGCCTTGAGAGTCTGTAATATTTTCTTTGAGGAGTGAGTAGTGGCTCCAATGCCTGTTATTGGGGTTATTGATGTAATGGTGTATGGATGTGTCTTGGAACTTTCACTTAATTTAGAAGCCTACTAACATGCTAGCATGTTTCCACACATGTATTTTACTCATTTGTAAGACAATTCTTTGGACGCTTGTAATTCATGTTTCTTTAACTTATATTAAGACAATTGAACTATTTTGATTGTTTTAGTACCTATGCTATTGGAAATTTGTTGTATTAGTTGCTAACGATGTCCCACCCATGTGGGCTATCCCATCAGACACTCAACAGATTCATTCTTGTAAAAATTTTATAACGCCTTTCGCACTCGTGTAGACAATTCCACTGGGTGCTGTGCATGATATTTGTTCACTTTGTGTTCTACTGCCGCATCTGTGCGGACTACTCTACTAGAAGTTGCACATTTCCTACTATGTTGTGTGTCTCTAACAGAGTTGGGACTATTCCCTTTCGATTAAGACTCACTCTTACCCTCTTCCTTTGCAGTGAAAGTACCTTGACACAAACGACACTAAGCACTCACCAGCCACATGAACCTCTTTGTTCGAAGACAAGGTAAACCACTCTTATGTACTAACAAGCAAGAGATAAGGAAAATATTTAAGATAATGGAAACCACACAATCATACCGAATGGGACTCCTACGCCAAACAGGGTGGGGTGTAGTTCAGACTTCATATTGGGGAGATCCCCTGAATGTTGGTGGGTCGAGCACCGTCAATAGGTTTATGATATCAAGCATGGTCAATCATGGTCAACCATGGTCCAGTGTCACAATGTGAAAAATATTGTTAAAATATGAAAATCAACCATGGTTAGCACGGTCAACCAATGGTCCAACGTCATATTGTGACAAGAATTGTCTTAATACGAAAATCAAGGATGGTCAACCATATTTATATTAGTTTTTATAATATTTATCTTAGGGTTTATATACCTTGGGTTTATAATATTAATCCGTGGGGTTTAATATTATTCCCTTGGGTTCACAATCCCTTGGCGTTTTATTACCGATCCCTTTGGTTTATTATTCCCTTAGGTTTATAGTACCAATCACTTTGGCTTATTAATATAAGGGTTCACCCATGGTTGGGCACAGTAAACAAAGATTGTCTCAATATGAAAATCAACCATGGTCAACCATGGTCCAACGTCGCATTGTGACAAATATTGTATCTATATGAAAATAAATCACTGTCTCGCAAGGTAAACCATGGTACAATGTCACATTGTGACAAGAATTGTCTCAATATGAAAATGAACCGTGGTCAACGATGTTTATTTTAGGGTTTATAATATTTATCTCAAGGATTATATGCCTTGGGTTTATAATATTAATCCCTTGGATTTACTATTATTCCCTTGGTTTCACAATCCCTTGGGGTTTTAGTATTAAGCTTTTGGGTTTATGATATCAACCCTATTTGGTTTATTAATCTACGTTTCATATTCATAGCCTTTAGTATCATTCCCTCGGGTTTTTAATATCAATAATTTGGGTTTATTGATCAAAATGTTCAAATCCTAGGATTTAATATTATTCCCTAGGGTTTACAATCCCTTGGGTTTTTAGTATTAATCAGTTGGGTTTCTTATTACATTCATTTTAGAATTTCAATAATTGTTAGGTATGGTCTACGACAATCAACCAAGGTTAATCATGGTCAATAATGGTGTACCATAGTAAACCATGGCCAATCACGGTCAGCAATGGTTCAACATCACATTGTGACAAAGATTGTCTCAATATAAAAATTGATGATGATCAACCATAATCCAACATTGCATTGTGACAAAAATTGTCTCCATATGAATATCAATCATGGTTTAGCATGGTCAACCATGATCTGACGTTGCATTGTGACAAGCATTCTCTCAATATGAAAATCAACCATGGTCAACCATGTTTATTTTAGGGTTTATAATATTTATCTTAGGGATTATATATCTTGGGTTTATGATATTAATCCATTTGGTTTAATGTTATTCCCTTGGGTTCATAATACCTTGGGGTTTTAGTATTGATCCCTTCATTTTATTATTCCCTTAGGTTTATTGTATCAATCCCTTAGGTTTTTTAATTTAAGGGTTCAACCATGGTTGATTATTTTCAAAAAATATTGTCTCAATATGAAAATCAACCATGGTGAATGATGGAAAACCACGTATTTTTTAGGGTTTATAATATTATCTTATGGCTTATATACCTTCGATTAATAATAGTATTCCCTTGGGTTTAATATTATTCCCTTGGTTTCATAGTCCCTTGGGTTTTAAGTATTAGTACCTTGAGTTTACAATATAAATCCCTTTGTTTTATGAATATAGGAGTTCATATTCATAGGCTTTAATATTATTCCTTTGGTTTTTAATTTCAATTTCTTGGGTTTATTAATCTATATATTCAAATTCCTAGTGTTTAATATTATTCTGCATGATCTATAATCCTTTGGGTTTTAGTATTAATACCTCGGGTTTCTCCTTAATTTGGGTTTATAATATCAATCATGGTAAAGCATAGTCTACCATGGCCAACCAAGGTCAATTATACTCAACCATGGTGTGTCATGGTCAACCATGGTCCAACGTTGTATTGTGACAAAGATTGTCTTAATATGAAATCAACCATGGTCAACCATAGTCCAACATCACGTTGTGACAAGGATTGTGTACATGTGAAAATGAATCATGGTATAGCATGGTCAACCATGGTCTAAAATCACACTGTAACAAGGATTGTCTCAATATCATAATCAACGATGGTCAACCATGTTTGATTTATGGTTTATAATACTTATTTTAACGTTTATGTAGCTTGCATTTATAATAATAATCCCTTTAATTTAATATTATTCCCTTGGGTTCATAATAGATTGGGATTTTAGTATTTATGCCTTCGGTTTAGAATATCAATCCTTTCAGTTTATTAATGTCGAGATTCATATTCCTAGGTTGGAATATTATTCCATTAGATTTATTATTGCCTTGGGTTTTTAATATCAATTCATTGGTTTTATTAATGTAAAGGTTCAAATTCTTAGGGTTTAATATTATTCACTTGGATTTATAAAATCAATCATATTCCTAGGTTTTAATATTATTCCATTGGGTTTCTAATATCAATTTTCTGTTTTTATTAATCTAAAGGGCCCAATTCCTAGGGTTTAATATTATTCCCTTGGGTTTATAATATCAATCACGATCAACCATGGTCAACCAAGGTCAATCATGGTCAACTAAGGTGAACCATGGCCAACCATTTTTTATAAAATGAATCATGATCAACAATGGTCAATCATGGTCAACCATGTGACAAAGATTGCATCGATACAAAAATAAACCATGGTTAGGCATGGTCCAATGTCGCATTGTGAAAAATAATGTCTCCATATGAAAATCAATCATGGTCTAGCATGGTTAACCATGGTCCAATGTCGAATTGTGATAAGGATTTTCTCAATATGAAAGTCAACCATGGTCAATGATGGTAAACCATGTTCATTTTAGGGTTGATAATAATTATCTTAGGTTTTATACACCTTTACTTTATAATATTAATACCTTGGGCTCATATCCATTGTGGTTAGTATTAATCTCTTGAGTTTATTTTTACCTTGAGTTTATAATATCAATATGTTAGGTTTATTAATCTAGGGGTTCATATTCCTAGGTTTTAATATTATTCTCGTGGGTTTTTAATATCAATTATTTATTTTTATTAATATAAAAGGTCAAACTCCTAGTGTTTAATATTATTCCCTTAGGTTTATTGTTCTATTGGGTTTATAGTAACAATCATGGTCAACCATGGTCCAATGTCACATTCTGACAAAGATTGTCTCAATATGAAAATCAACCATGGTTCATCATAGTCCCTTCGGTTATATTATTTGCTTGTATTTATAATATTAATCCTTTGTATTTAATACTATTCCTCGGGTTTATAATACATTCAGTTTATAAGATTAATATTTTTTTCGTTAAAAGTATCAATATTTATTATAGTATAAATAATATTAATAACATTATCATATTACTATAATATAATAATAATTGTTATATGTTGTCATTATAATTATTAGAATTATTTTCATATAATAATAAAAATAATAAATCCATATTCATCAACGCCTATGGGTGTATATTAACCAAATTTAATAATGTGGCTATGTATGTGATTGATATATCCACGTATATCAATCATCAACCACATCTATCAATGTGTTTGTGTTACTTAAATAATTTTTGATGATGTGATTCACTATTCAAAATCTATTCTTCAAAGATATTGAACTAAATTAATTTGATAAAATCTGGTTTTCCTAATTCATTTGCAAATTCACTTTTCAAAGCTATTATTATAAAATTATAATACTCATAAAACTTGCCTTTCAGGTTTTCTTAAAACTTTACGTTGGACTAATCATGCAACGTCACTCTATTTCTAAATCAAACTTTTTGCCAGATGAAAACATGAGATATTTCCATTGGATTATAACCAACCTAGATTCATCTAACTCAGGATCTATCATGTGCAGAGAGGGATCAAATCCCTCAAGGTGTATTCCTTTCCTCAAATTACACACTCCAAAAATAAGGTTTGCACCTCGAGGGATTTGGTCTCTCCCGACGCAAGATAGATACACAGTTAGATGGATATATGTTCATTCCAGTCGACGACAACAATGACACATTACTATATTATCATTATTCTAAATATCTTTGAAATAAACTTCATACTTTGAAATTTACATTATGTTTTCTTTGTTTGACATGGCTATATCATTCTCTTCTTTAATTTTTTTTGTTGCTTGCCTTGAATGGCTTGTACCTCTACGCTTGGATGCTTTGAGTGGTTTGTGCATTTATGTGTTTGGATTTGTATGGTAATATTTGTGGATGTTACAAATTTTATGTTATATTTCTATATGCGTATGTAATTTTATGTAAGTAATTAGTTGGTGATGAAGAAGGGAAACATTCTTGTCAATAGTTTGCAAAAGGATTGATATTGCACATATATTTCATTTAATTTTACGTAACATAACTTTTGATAATTAATAGTTCTTAATAGTGTCCCTCCAGGTATTACTAAATATATTTTGAAGAGTAGTTTTAATAATTTACTACATCAAGATTACTATTTAAATCATTTGTTTCATTGCTAATGTTTGAAATAATTTATTTCGTTTAAAACATTTTGATGATATTTTTTATCTATATTTTGTTTTATAAAATTCAATAAATAATGTAATTTTGATTTTTTTTTAATGAGTGGTGAGATTTATAAAATATTTAAATTTTTTGTTAGTTTTTCCATATTTTCTTATTGATTATATGAAAATTACAGTTGAGATTGTAAACCATTCAATTCTTTAACTCGAAGTATTGTAGTAAACATCATACCTTGTCTCTCTTACTATCCAATATTAATAGGTTGAATTACTATAACATAAAAATCAATGCAAATAATTAATCATTTTTTTTGTGCTTACGCTGAAATCAATGCACATTGTTAATCGAATCACTTTAAGTTAATGTACCATTATACATTGAGTTGCATCAAATAATAAATCACCATCTACATTGAAATCAATGCATCTAATGCACGTAATTAAAAAATATTATAAAAAATCTATATTGAAATGAGATGGCAACCGATTCAGGGCTTCGACACTGCGTGGACCTGCGCCCTTCAATCTTTGTTGCTTGTCTGCACTTGCCCCCATAACCCTTACAAATAACACCCATCTACTTTCCCCCCTTTTACTCCTTGGGCTCGGGTTATACCTCTGACTTTACCTCACTACTGTGTTTTACTCTTTACCCTCTTTGTTTCCCCTCCTCAGCAATCCCACTAACCCTCACCATTTGTGGTTGCATCTGTCATGTTCTAGCAGCTTTCGTTAGTTTATTTTGACAGTTATGGATGAGCTAGGTGATTTCGTGGATCCTTCGGAGGATGTGCCCATATGGACACCCACCATGACCACTGCCACAGGCTTATTTCCGTTCATGTATGAGCTAACCGATGAAATTGATGCCCTCCCTCCCTTATCACGCTCCCGCATTCCACCTGTTTCCCTACCGGAGGATGCCCCTTCTCCTCCTGAATACATTTCTCAGCCTCACTCGCCACACTCTCTGACTTTCACCGACCTCCCGTCTAACCCTATTGGACAATCACTCGAAGCTGAACCTACCCTAAACCCTACCTTGTCTGTGGCTAGTATCCCCTCTACCGAAAGACCCCTGGGTTCTGCTATTCTTGGCCCAACTCTATCTACTCCCCTAAACCCTGCGGCTCCTCCTCTAGGGAATTTTATGGGTATTGGACCTATTTTGGGGTTCTTTGCATCCATTCCGTTGATGGCGGTAGAACATACTAGGGTTCCACCTTCTTTGGAATCTGCTCAACCTACCTTGGCCCCGGAATCATCGGCTGCGAGGAATTTTGGGTTTTCAAGAAAAAAAGGTATTTGAAGCTTTAGACCAGTGCAACACTCCTTGACCTCACAGAAGACACACAACTCTTGGACTCTATGGACACAACAAAGAAGGTACTTGTGGGTCAGGTTTGTGGCTGACATTACAGTGTGGAGAAGCAACAACAATGGGCCTTGGAGGTCTAGGGTAGTTTGCCTTTCATTTTAGTTGTCTTGCACATACCAACTAGGTATTATCCATGGTCTAGTACATCGATCAGGCCCCTATTTTACTTCGAAGATGGAAACCTCTTTTTGACCCAGAATGGGAGTGGGTTGATGCAGGACCAATATGGGTTCGCCTCCTTGGATTGCCACTACACTACTAGATGGAGGACATTTTCAAGAGGATTGGAAATGCCCCAGGAATTTACCTTACATTTGATGTCCCTTTTAGGTCCACGGGGCGAATGGCTTATGCCAGGATCTTGGTACACTTGGACCTCTCGGAGGGACTACTTGAACACATCGACATTTGGTGGTGGAACAACACCAAGAGATAGACGGTGGATTATGAGGGTGTGCCATTCCACTGTCAGAGGTGCCACAAGGTTGGACACCTCTACAAAGACTGCCCCCTATTAAGCAAGTCTCATAAACAGTCCCCAGTACAGGAAGCGGCAGACCACCCACCCATCTCCCAGGATGACCAACCTCAGAATCAGGCATCCACTGAACCACAAAATATGGTAACATTCACGGACCTAGTTGAAAAGTAGAAGTCTCCATCAGGAAGATCCATGGCTCCCCCACAGTTGAAGAAGTGAGGTCAGTTGCCTGACCTTCCTCATCCACCTCCACCAGCTCGTCCACAGGTGCCATCTGAGGGCTCCCCCTCGTCGGGTATGAATCCTCCCTTAATCTCTACTTCCACTTGCTGCTCATCTTTAATTGACTGCATTATATCTAGAACATCTTCTGGTCTTCACTCCTTGAACCCATCTAGTGTTCCCTTGGGCATGGGTCCGACCTTAGAACCTGTTGCCTCCGTTCCGCTCTCATGCCAGGTTATGGATTGCCCCATTTACTCTCTTGCTCCATCCTCACCTTCACCTTCCCCCCTACCTCCATCTTCATCTTCCTCTCAGGCAACCCCTGTTACTGGGTACATGACTCACTCAAAATCTAAGCCACAAGCCCAGGACCATGTCGTGCTAGATATTATCCTCTCCCCCCTCCCCCCAAGCAACACAGGGGTAGACCCTCCTTCCTATAAAAAGCCCAATATACAACAAGAGATGAGATCGCATTGGGTATTCAATCTACTATTCGTAGGAACCTTAGAGCTAGAGCATCCCCCTCTGTACCCCCTCCATGAAGATCTTCTCATTTAATTATAGAGGGCTAGCTAGGCTGGATAAAAAACTAGCACTCCGCCGTTTACTTACATTTGTATCTTTTGATATTATCTTCCTACAAGAGACCCTGCGATCAAAATCTGACATTACACATTCTCTACAAAATATGCTTCCTCGGTGGACATTTTTTGGGCTCGATGCTTATGCGATATCATGGGGATTAGCCCTGGCTATTAATACTCGTTCCATCAAGTTGCTCAACTACTGGGGAGGAGTTGGTCACATCAGTGCAAACATTAGATCTGTGGATCTTGGAATGAATTTCAGGATTTTTAATGTTTATGGGCCTTGCAAAAACAAACTTGCTTTCTTTCAAAACCTCCTAGGCTCTGATTTACTTATGGAAGACCACCTAATCATTGGTGGGGACCTCAATTTTCACATAGGACATGCTGAGTCCTGGGGACACAGAGCTCAACAAGACTCCCTATCGGATTACTTCCTATCTATATTGGACTCTCACCATTTGATTGACATTCCCTCTGCCAAAATTCAAGCAACTTGGAGGAATAACAGGACTAGGGAAGACAGTTTGGCTCATAGGCTTGATCGCTTTCTAGTCAAAGAAAAGGTCCTTGATCTGGGTTTTCATATTCGACAATGGGTCGGAACAGGGGGGATTTCTGATCATCTCCCCATATATTTGGAGATTGATGGTGGGCGAATAAAACCTAAAGGACCTTTCAAATTCTGCTGTACCTGGCTTAAGGAAGAATCCTACATCAGTATGGTTACTGATTTCTAGAAAGCAAACCCTCTTGGGACAAGGGTTGACTATATCAAAGGATTCATACACAATCTTACAATATTGAAGAAAATGTCTAAACAATGGGCTCACAATAAAAGATTACAGGAGGAACACACCCTCAGAAAGATTGAAGCTGATTTAGCTGCATTTGAAAATGATCAAGGAGGAATATTCATATTTGAGGAACATAAGGAGAAGATGGCAAAGCAATACTCGGCCAGGACAAAAATTCTAAAAGATAGGGAAGAAATTTGGAGACTGAGAAGTAGGGCCATTTGGATACATGAAGGGGATGAAAATACAAATTTCTATCATAAATTTTCAAATGGAAGAAAGACAATCAACACCATATGGTAGCTACAAAATGACCAGGGACAAATGATCAATATCTTCCCACAATTGGCTGAGCTTGCACATCTCACTTCAAGCATACATACAGTGCCCCGAGGGACACTAACTTGGCAGAAATCATCAAAGTAGCACAACTCTTCCCTAGATTCATGGAACAAGACGAGGGGAAGATTTAACAAAGGTAGTTACTCTTCAAGAATTGGATGCCACCTTAAAATGGTTTAAAAAAGATAAAGCCCCGGACCTGATGGATGGACGATAGATTTCTATTTGGATTTCTTCAACATTATAGGTGAAGAACTGCTTAAAATTGTTGGGGACTCAAGAACCAGAGGGTATCTTGAGTCTTCTATCACTTCTACCTTCATTGTACTCATCCTGAAGATGGACAATCCAGCCTCGTTTGAGGATTTTCAGCCCATATCTCTCTGCAACTGTATATACAAGATCATCACCAAGATAATTGCCAACAGGATGAGACCTATCCTTTCCAACCACATCTCACCAGAGCAATTCACCTTCCTACAGGATAGGCAAATACATGAAGTTGTGGGTACAACACAGGAGGTATTACATACTTTACACACCAGGCGTAGCAAAGGTATGATATTGAAGGTTGATTTATCAAAGGCTTTCGATAGAGTAAATTGGTTATATATTAGAATGCTTTTAACTCATTTAGGATTTCCATTCTTGTTCATCAAATGGATCATGAGTTGTATAACCAACATCCCTTTTAGCATCCTGGTGAATGGAAGTGCTTCCCCCTTTTTTACATCTGAAAGGGGTCTGAGACAAGGCTGCCCCCTATCGCCTTTGCTATTCCTTCTAGTTATGGAAGGTCTCAACAATCTCATTAATGAAGAGCATAGAAGAGGCAGATTAAAAGGCATAAAGATAACAGAGGGTTGCATCCTGACTCATCTACTCTTTGTAGATGATATACTGATATTTCTCAATGGCAGTATTGGTGACCTTAGTAACATCAAAGCCACTTTCTCACTCTTTCAAGTGGCTACAGGTATGCTCATCAATGACAGGAAATCCACTTTGACAGCAGCTGAATGCACTCCACATGAGATCTATTTTGCTCTTCAATGGTTTCATTTTACTCAGTTGCAGCTGTCTGAAGGCTTAAAATATCTGGGATACAAGTTGAAGCCCTTAGGTTATAAGATTGCTGATTGGACTTGGCTTATATCCAAAATGGAAAAAAGACTCAATACTTGGTATCTCAAATATCTTTTGTGTGCGGGTCGCCTCACTCTCATCAAAAGTGTCCTAGAAGCCACTCCTGTTTACTGGATGTCTCTGGCCTAGATCCTCGGAGGCATTCTGACTAGAATACAATCCCTCTGTTGCAGATTTATTTGGCAAGGTAACAAACAGGGCAATATATTTGCTTGGGTCAGGTGGGAGGACCTGAATCTACCTAAAATGTGGGGGGGATGGGGAATCAAAATGCTTGAAGATTTCTCCTCGGCCCTTGCTGAAAAACTTGGATATCACCTAGTTTCAGCCAACAGCCTTTGGACGTGGGTTACCTCTGCAAAATACATTGCCCTAATGCATACTCTAGACTGGATTAGAAGACCCCATCTAGGTACTTCAGGGATTTCTATCATCTGGAAGGTTGTCCTCAAGGCTTTGAATCCCATTAAAGAGGGTATCACATGGAGAATTCATTCCAGAAATAAGGTTCGCATTGGACTCGACCCATGGGTGGGTTGTGGAAATATGCATCAACTCCCTATGGAACTCATCCAACATCTTCATCAACAAAACATTTCATATATTGCACAAATTGCAGATTCAGAGAATACCTCATTTTTACAATAGGTGTGGAAATCTGCTCATCAATTAAACATTCCTCCCATATGGATACAACATTGGGAAGATTTCACTCTGGCCCTTACAGAAGCCCACATTTGAATACTTGAGGGTGATGATGAGATCATATGGGCCTTATCAAAAAATGGCCGATATATGCCCAAAGATGGATATTTGGCCCTGTCGACATTGAGAAAGCCATTGATTATAGCTGACTAGTGGAGACCTCTTTGGAAGCTTAAAGCTCCTCCCAGATCAAGGCTATTAATGTGGACCATCCTCCAGAACAAAATCTCGACTGGAGATAATCTCCTCAAGTGCACACACTTCGGCCCCCATTGGTGCAGCCTCTGCAAGTGTGAAAACGAATCTGTTTACCACTTATTTCTTGATTGCACAAAAGCTCGTAAACTGTGGGATCATATTCTCCCTGTTTTCACCCCAGCTGCAAATTGGACTGGCATTACTATAACGAAGGCCTGGCAATCCTGGTATAATACAGCATCATCGCATAAACTCCGCAACCTACCCCTACTGATTTGCTGGACTATTTGGATAGCCAGAAATAGATTGATATTTCAGGATTCAGCGCCGATCTGGTCTGTTTTGGCTGCCAGAGTCATGGGCGATTACTCCCTCATTCTGGATGACCCTCCACCATGAAATTCCCACATCCTTACACCTGTACAAATAGATCATAGCAAACCATGGGCATTTTTTGATGGTGCGGCACAAGAGAGAGGCTGTGGAGGGGGGGCTATTCTTCATTTAAATCAACAACATTATTTTAGGATGCTTATAGGCTTCAGCAGAGGCACTAATAATTACACTGAGCTCCTTGCTGCAAAACACCTCATATATTTTGCATTGGAAAAAAACTGCAGAGATTTACAATTATTTGGGGATTCTAAAATCATATGTGATTGGCTAAATAGGGAAACTAGATGTTCTACTTATAATTTGAACCACATACTAGATGAAACTTTGAGGTTAATCTCATCTTTTGATTCTTTTACATGTCAACATATTTTCAGGGAGCAGAACAGAGCTGCTAATAACTTATCCAAAGAGGCTGCACTCAGGGAGCCGAGCATCTGGATGATCAGAGAATACCATGAGGGAGCTTTCTACCAATACTTCCATCAACCATTCATGGATTTTCCTGCATAATTTCTGTTATATATTTGGTATTGTTATAGACAACCACATAACATACTTTCTTGTATATATATATTGACAATTTCTTAAACAGTTTGGATAAAAAGTATGATACGGATTGGCCTATAGCCTTATATATTGCTGCCTCCCTGTGTGGATAAAGGAAAAAAAAATTTGCTTTTTTTTTTCATGTTGTGATCTAAATATGCTCTGCATCTACAGAATGTAATTTCTTTATCTTAATAAAATTATGGTTTTTCCTTATGGGAAAAAAATCTATATTGAAATCAATGAATCTAATGCAAGCAATCAAATAAGATTAGAAATCAATGTCTACACTAAAATCAATTTATCTAGTGCAAGCAATCAAATAAGATTGGAAGTCAACATCTACACTCAAATCAATGCATGTAGTGCAAGCCATCAAATATGATTAGAAATCAACATCTACACTAAATTCAATGCATCTAGTGCAAGAAGTCAAATAGGACTAGAAATCACCATCTACATTGAAATCAATGCATCTAGTGCAAGCAGTCAAATAGGATTAGAGCTCACAATCTACACTGAAATCAATGCATCTAGTGCAAACAATCAAATAGAATTAAAAACCACCATCTACATTGAAATAAATGCATATAGTGCCAGTAATAAAATAGAATTAGAAATCAACATCTACATTGAAATCAATGTATTTAGTGTAAACATTCAAATAGAATTTGAAAAATTCTAACATGAAATCAATGCATCTAGTGGAAGCAATCACATAGTATTAGAAATAAAAATTCACACTGAAATCAATTCATTTAGTGAAAGCAATCAAATATCATTAGAAATCAACATGTAGACTAAAATTAATGCATCTAGTGAAAACAATCAAAAAGGATTAAAAATCACCATCTACCATGAATTCAATGAATTTAGTGCAAAGAAATGTTATTCCCTCTCTCCCCCTCCATCTATATCTATATCCCCCTCCATCTCTCCTTGTTTATCTCTCTATCTCACCCCCGAAAATTCACACTCTCTCTCCATTTCCTCATTTTCACACCCACTCTCTCTCTCACTCCACTTTCCACTATGTATGTCTTTTTTCTTCCCTCTCTCTCCCCCCTTCTAATTCCATCTCTCTATCCTCCCTCTCTCCCCTTCTAATTCCATCTCTTTGTCCTCCCTCTCTCCCTCCTAGTTAAGTATCCCCCCTCCATAATTGTGTCTCCTTATCTCTCTCTCCTACAATTCTCTCCCTCTCTCACTCCTCTCCTTATCTCTCTCTTCATTACTCCTCTCACATGTCCTTCAGTTTATCTAATTCAATGCAAGCAATGAAATAAAATTATAAATCACGATCTACACTGAAATCAATTCATCTAGTGCAAGAATTCTTCTTCCCTCTCTCCCTTCATCTATATCTATATATCCCTCTATCTCTCCTTCTTTGTCTCTTTAACTCATCCCCCCTCCCCAAACACACATTCTTTATCCCTCCATATATATCTATCTCTCCTTCTCTCTATCTCTCTCTTCTTATGTCTCTTCACGTTCCATCTATATATCTATCTCTCGCCTTCTCTCTATATCAAACCCAAAATATACACACTATCATGATCTAGTTACTAATAGACAATTTACATCTATACTCCAGATAATCTCTAACAATCTCAAAATATTCTAGAAAACTATAGACAAACTTACTAGTATCGATCTATACAAATCCCGTAGTAATTATTAATTCATAAATTATAGTTATTCCAAATTTATACCTAATAGCTTTAAAGTGAATGACAAAATAAACAAAATAATAATTAACTAATCTAATTATAGGGAAAACCTATTCCTTTTTATTTAAAAACCACGAATATCTACATAAATAAATTAGTTATTGCAAAATCTTTTTTTTATTTATTTAAAAACCATGAATATCTACATACATAAATTAATTAATTAATTATATAAATATATGTATTATTTAAATAACTTGTATTCGTTAAAAATTAGTAATATTCGTTATTGTTTGCATGCTAATCTTCTCTGCCACCTAACCATGTTTCTCAAATGACCATGATCCTTTGTGTCATTTTCTCTTATTGTTCCCTTTATGATTTCATATTTTGTGAGCTCGTGAAATTTTTTTGGCAATAGCTTTGGTCCAGTAGGAAGTGGCCAGCTCACAAAATAATTTGACAATAGTTTTGGTCCAGTAGGAAGTGGCCAACTCGGGATCACAAATAATACTAAAGAGGGCTACATATCTACAAGTTGTTCTTATACCATATATGCAATACTTAAGTTGTTATTGTAAATGATAATTGATTAAAATTAGTGTTTTTTTGGCAACTACTGGTAGGACATTACTAATTTATATATCCATTTGCCTAATTTTGTTGCATTCAAGTTCAAAACAATATCGACATATAATTGATTTACACTCTGGTTTGGCAATTTATTGCTCACTATAATTCCTTTTAGTAAACAAAAATATGATGCGTATTAAAAATTGTTGCCATTAGACAGTTGTATTTTCACCACGAATATGGAAATTAATTGCTCACTATAGCTCTTAGTACAGATAAGACCTGTATAATAAAAAAAAAATCCGCTAGGCATCGTATTTTCACCGGGAATTTGTAAACCTACTATATCTATGACGGAAGCATTACGGAAGCATTAAATTGTCAAATATATCTTTGAAAAGGAGTGTGGTAACCTGTTTGAAATTCTGGCAGAAGAGGAAATTTGACTATTTGTCTTTGTTATCGTATATATTTTTAGGTGCAAAATTAGGTCATATTTCTCAATCTCTCTCTGTATCTCTATCATATGACTTGGAGAACACGAATCCAACGAGTGAGCCAAAAAAAATCGAGCGAACCCAAATCTGCTTGTATATAGATTTTTAATTATTTATATATACAATTATTTAATGTTTTTATGAGGATACTTTAAATTTTTATTTAGAAAATTATTTAGTTCTTTTCGTGAGTCCATATAAAATATTATTTTGAGCATGGACTGACAATGTCACCTATCATACTAGGTTGTAGAATGCACCTCTTAGCGCATCCAGGCTAGATCCATCTAACTATGAATCTCTTATGCACCGAGAGGGATAAAATCGCTGGAGGTGATTACCTTTCCTCAAATTACACACTCGATAAAGAAAGTTTTCACCTCGATGGATTTGATCCCTCACAACACATGATAGATTCAGAGTTAGATGGATCTAGGCTGGTTCTAGTTGAGGGCAACAATGACACAATTTTAGATTATCATTATTCTGAATATGTTCGAGATAAATTTCATACTTTGATATTTACATATTTTTTTCTTTGTTTGACATGACTATATCATTCACTTCTTTGATTTTGATTTTGTTGCTTGCAATGGTTTCTACATCCGTGCTTGGATGCTTTGAGTGGTTTGTGTGTTTATATGTTTGGATTTGGATGGTAATGTTTGTGAATGCTACAATTCTTATGTTATATTTCTATATATGTATGTAATTATCTATTTATAAGTAGTTGGTGATGAAGAACGGAAATGATCTTGTCTAGTGTTTGCAGGAGGATTGATATTGTACATATATATCATTTAATTTTAGGTATAATAATTTTGACAATTAATAATTCTTAATAGTGTCCCTCTAGGTATTACTAAATAAATTTGTAGAGTATTTATAATAATTTACTGCATCAAGATTACTGTTGAAATCATTTGTTTCATTGCTAATGTTTGAAATAATTTGTTTCCTTCAAAATATTTTGATGATTTCTTTTATGTGTAGTTTGTTTTGAAAAATTCAATAAAATAATGTAATTTTGAATTTTTAAATTTTACTACTTGTTAGTTTTTCCATCTTTTCATATCTATTATATCAAAATGATAGTTGAGATTGTAAACAATTCAATTATTTAACTCTAACTATTGTAGCAAACATCATACCTTGTCTCTCTTGTTCTCCAATATTAATAGGTTTAATTACTATAACACAAAAATCAATGCAAATAATCAATAATTTTTTGCGCTTACACTGAAATCAATGCACATTGTTACTCCAATTACTTCAATTTAATGTATCATCATACATTGAGTTACATCAAACCATAAATGTTCATCTACAATGCAATTAATGCAATTAAATAAGATTAGAAAACATCTAGATTGAAATCAATGAATATAATGCAAACAATCAATTAACATTAGAAAACAACATCTCCACTAAATCAATGCATCTAGTGCAAGCAATCAATAAGATTGGAAATCAACATCTACACTGAAATCAATGAATATAGTGCAAGCAATCAAATACGATTAGAAATCAACATCTACACTAAAATCAATGCATCTAGTGCAATAAGTCAAATAGAATTAGAAATCACTATCTACACTGAAATCAATGCATCTAGTGCAAGTAATCAAATAGGACTAGAAATCACAATCTACACTAAAATCTGTATATCTAGTGGAAATAATCAGATAAAATTAAAAATCACCATCTACATCAAAATCAATGCATATAGCATTAACAATCAATGTATTTAATGCAAATATATGAAATAACTTTTCTTCCTTGAAAATTAGTAAAATTCGTTAGTGTGTGCACACTAATCTTCTCCCCACCTAACCATGTTTCTCAAATGAGTATGATCCTTTGTGTCATTTTCTCTTATTGTTCCCTTCATGAGTTCATATTTTGTGAGCTGGTGCAAATATTTTGACAATAGTTTGATCCAGTAGGAAGTGGCCAACTCGGGATCACAAAAAAATGCTAAAGAGGGCTTGACGTCTACAAGTTGTTCTTATACCGTATACGCAATACTTAAGTTGTTATTGTAAATGATATTTGATTAAAATATCTCGTAAAATTAGTGTTTTTTTGGGGCAATTAGTGGTAAGACACTACTAAATGTAAATGATATTTGATTAAAATATCTTGTAAAATTATTGTTTTATTTGGCCTTTAGTGGTAGGACATTACTAATTTATATAGCCATTTGCTTAATTTTGTTGCATTCAAATTCAGAACATTATCGACCTATAACTGATTTACACTCTAGTTTGGCAATTTATTGCTCACTATAATTCCTTTTTCTATACAAAAACGAGATGCGTATTAAAAATTGTTGCCCCTAGACAATGGTATTTTCACCACGAATTTGGCAATTAATTGCTCACTATGTACAGATTAATCAGACCTGTATAAAAAGTTGCTGTCGCTAGACATTGTATTTTGACTGGGAATTTGTAAACCTACTATATGTATCACGGAAGCATTAAATTGTCAAATATATCTTTGAAAAAACGAGTGTTGTAACCTGTTTGAATTGCTGTCGCTAGACATTGTATTTTGACCGGGAATTTGTAAACCTACTATATGTATCACGGAAGCATTAAATTGTCAAATATATCTTTGAAAAAAGGAGTGTTGTAACCTGTTTGAATTGCTGTCGCTAGACATTGTATTTTGACTGGGAATTTATAAACCTACTATATGTATCACGGAAGCATTAAATTGTCAAATATATCTTTGAAAAAAGGAGTGTTGTAAACTGTTTGAAATTATAAAAGAAGAGGAACTTTGACTGTTTGTCTTTGTCATCGTATCTCTTTAGCTACAAAATTAGATGATATTTCTCTCCGTCTTTCTGTATCTCTATCATATGACTTGGAGAACACGAATCCAGCAACTCAGCCAAAACAAATCCAGAGAACCCAGCAATTCAGCCAAAACAAATCCAGCGAACTCAATTCAGCCAAAACAAATCCAGGAAACTCAAATCTACCATAACCCACAAACCTGAAAGCAGAATAAATCGTTTACCACTTAATTTTGTAATTAAAGTTTTGGTTGGAATTTATTTCCCATACTGCCCCGAGGAAACGTGTGAAGAATCTCGATATGGTGTTCTCTTCTAAAACCATTTACCCATTTGCAACTTTTCTATGGGCAATTTACCAGCATGATTTTCCCCTCTGCTGTAGGTTTTGAGAAAACGTAGATTTCTCTCTCAATGAAATGTTTCCAAGCCTAACATTTGTATTAGGGGCTAGGCTTTGGAAGAGTTAATGGTAGAAATCTGAAAGTCAAATTTTATTTCCATGCGTCATCGGCCAGTGGTTCAAGTTACTTAGGATCAGATCCATCGTGGATGATGGAAATTACAAATTACAACAGAAAACTCACACAAATAGACAGGTAGAAACACCAGCAAAACGTGAGACAAAGCTCACATGACTTCATCAATTAATTTACTCAATTACATCACACTTATATAGGAAACTCAATTCTGTTCAACCACTCATAACTAACTATTCTGTTCAACCACTCATAACTAACTAATTCTATTTCTGCATTATTCTCACATCCTCCCTTAATGGAGAAATGGATTCTCTACAATACCTAACTGACTTCTAAAAACTTCAAATTTGATTTTACCAAGGGGCTTAGTAAATATATCAGCCACATTGTCCTTAGTGTTACAAAATATCAATCCAATTTCTTTGGACTCAATTTTCTCACGTACAAAGTGGTACTGTAACTCAACGTGTTTTGTTCTAGCATGGTAAACTGGATTATGTGCTAATTTGATAGCACTCTGATTATCACAATTGATACATGTTGCACCACTTTGCGCTTCTTCAAGATCAGCAAGAACTCTCCGCAACCAAATAGCTTCACAGGTGGCATTGGTCAAAGCTTTGTACTCTGATTCTGTTGAAGATAAAGAAACAGTTGGCTGTTTCTTACTACTCCAAGATACGACCCCTGATCCAATATGAAATGCATAGCCAGAGGTAGATCGTCTATCATCTGGATTTCCTGCCCAATCTGAATCAGAAAAACCTGTCAGTACAACATCAGATACATCAGTATACATAATACCAAGATTCACTGTTCCCTTTAAGTATCAGAGAACTTTCTTTGCAGCATTCCAGTGATTTCCTGAAGGCTTAGCCATGAATTGACTAAGGATACTGACTGAGTATGCAATGTCTGGCCTGGTAGTGGTGAGATAGTTCAAACTTCCCACTAACTGACGATATAATGTTCCATCTGCCTCTTTTGAACCATCTTCTTTGTACAACTTTGCATTCTGTTCTAAGGGAGTTGACATAGCTTTACAATCTGTCATATTGAACTTTTTAAGAATCTCCTTTGTATATTTGCTTTGAGTGATCAAAGTTTTACCAGTTTCTCTCCATACCTCAATGCCCAAACAGTAATGCATTTCATCCAAATCTTTCATTTCAAAAACCTGTGACAACTGAACTTTAATTTCTTCAATTAACTTGTGAGCACTGCCTGTTATAATGAGATCATCCACATATAAAGATATTAAAGCAACATGTCCTTTTTCATCTTTCTTAACATACAAGTTAGGATCATTTTTGCTTTTCACAAACCCATTCTGAAGAAAGAAAGTATCAATCTTTACATACCATGATCTTGGTGCCTGTTTCAAACCATACAATGCCTTTCTTAACCTGCAAACCAGATGCTCCTATCCCTGTTTGACAAACCCTTCAGGTTGAACCAAATAAACTTCTTCCTGTAAATCACCATTTAGAAAAGCAGATTTGACATCCATTTGATGTATATTCCAATTATGTTTTGTGGCTAAGGCAATCAGTTATCTAATTGCATTCAACTTAGCTACTGGTGCAAAAGTGTCTTCATAATCAATGCCCTCCTGTTGAGCATATCCTTTTGCTACTAATCTTGCCTTAAATTTATCAATTGTACCATCTGCTTTAAATTTTGTTTTATACAACCATTTGCTTCCAATTGGAACTTTATTTTCAGGAAGTTCCACTAATTCCCATGTTTGATTTTTCATAATAGAAGCATACTCATCATTCATAGCATTAATCCATGGTTCATGTTGTTTAGCCTGCTCATAATCAATTGGTTCTTCAACATTCATTATATTAGACATTAAGGCATAGTCTCTATACCTTTCAGGAAGCCGAGTCTGTCGGGACGACCTTCTTGGTGTGGGTGTTTCATCCATGATCCGTCGGCTTTGAGGTGTATCACCCCCTTGTGATAACTCACTGCTGCTAGATGTGCTCGTACTGCTGCTATCATCCTGATCCTGTACCTGTACCTGGACCTGTTCCTGTTCCTGCTTAATCAAAGTATCAAGCTTGATATGTGCATCATTAGAAATATGCCATGTATCATCCTTTGTATTACTTTTATCAGTCTGCTCATGAAACAATACATCACGACTTGCAAATAGTTTATGGGAACTTGGATCAAACAATTTATAGGCTTTCTGATCCGTACAATATCCAATGAAAATACACTTGATGGACTTGGCATCAAGTTTTCTTCTGTTAGCTTCAGGAATATGAGCAAAAGCAGTACATCCAAAGACTTTGAAATGACTCACATCAGGTTTATAACCATAAAGAACCTCAAAAGGAGTTTGAAAAACTAATTTTTTAGTGGGACATCGATTCTTCAGATAAACAGCAGTGTTAATGGCTTCTGCCCAGAAACCATTAGAGATGTTCTTACCTTGCAGCATACTACGAGCAGATATTGGTGAAAAGGTTTCTAGTACAGACTTGGTAACTGTTACTTTAAAGGGGTTAGTCCCAGACTATAAAGTCTTTATTTCAGCTCTCTCAGCTAGACCGACACCCCCTACATTTGAAGAATTGGCTGGAATTCTTCTTCAAGAAGAAGAGCGCATGAAAACTTTTGAACTGGAGTCAAATGGTTCTGATTTGGCTTTGACTGCAAGAGGCCAAAAATCATTCTGAGGGAGACCATGGGACAGAAACAGAGGCCGTTTTCAAGCAAAGCAGAAAGGTATGGCACCTCCTGATTCTTATGTTAAAAGGAACATTGTATGTCATTATTGTGGAAAACCTGGACATCTGGCAAAAGATTGCTATAGGAGAAAGAATAATGAATCAAATCAAAGACATAGCAGGCATAATGGAAATTACACAAACAAAGACACCTCAGTGAATGATGGATTTAAAAATCTTAAGTTATTTCTTTCTGATGCTGCATTGTCTGCTGAAACTGATGATGAGAATACTTGGTTTATAGATTCTGGTGCATCGGCACACATGACTTGTAATAAAGAATGGTATGATAAATATTATGAGAAATCTGATGGTACACACATTTACCTAGGAGATGATAGGTCACTTAAAGTTCAAGGCTATGGCATAGTAAATGTGTACTTACCTAATGGACAAATGCGACAGATTCATAATGTGATGTATGTACCTGCTCTTAAAAAGAATTTGCTATCTGTTTCCGCTATCACTGATAATCATTTAAAAGTAGAATTTGGTAAATTGGGGTGTATAGTGAAAGATGTTCAGGACCACTACAAGGTTGTTTCTACAGGTACCAGGGTTGGAGGATTATACAGATTGGATGTGACAGTCAAGCGCCATGTTGCATTGACATCCCAAGAGACATCGACAGCAGAATTATGGCATCACAGGTATGGGCACCTAAATTACAATGATTTATCGTTGTTACAAAGGAAATCAATGGTTGAAGGTCTTCCTGTTATGAAGTGTGAACATTTACCATGTGAAGCTTGTGCACTTGGTAAGAAGCATAGAGAAGAGTTTCCTGTTCATACTGAGAAACGAAAGTATGATATACTTGAATTAATTCACACTGATGTATGTGGCCCTATGCAAACTAGGTCCCTTGGTGGTGCTACATACTTTGTTATTTTTATTGATGATAGATCTAGATATACCTGGGTCTATTTCATTAGGAGGAAAAGTGATATATTTGAGTATTTTAAAGAGTTTCGAAATATGGTTGAAAAACAAACAGGAAAGTGCATTAAAATACTCAGATCTGATCAAGGGGGTGAGTATAAATCAAAAGCATTTAACACCTATTGTAAATCTAATGGAATTCAACAACATTTCACAGTGCCACATACCCCTCAGCAAAATGGTGTTGCTGAGCGATGGAATAGAACCTTGGTGGAATCTGCTCGTAGTATGCTGCAAGGTAAGAACATCTCTAATGGTTTCTGGGCAGAAGCCATTAAAGATGTTCTTACCTTGCAGCATACTACGAGCAGATTCCACCAAGGTTCTATTCCATCGCTCAGCAACACCATTTTGCTGAGGGGTATGTGGCACTGTGAACTGTTGTTGAATTCCATTAGATTTACAATAGGTGTTAAATGCTTTTGATTTATACTCACCCGCTTTCATTGGCATCCATTTTGATAGATAGCAGCTTTGTTTTTAAAAATAAAATACGGTTTGCATTAGAAGTTTCATACAAACCTTTGAGAGTGTCCCATGTCGCCTTTCAAGTTTCACAGTCCCGAATGTGAGGAATAATATTGTCCTTCACTGACATGCGTAGCAGCACCCTTGCTTTTATTTCACGCTTCTCCCAATCTTGAGTGTTAGTAGGAGGTTGAGGCTTGGTCTCGTCACCCTTGACAATCGGCCAGAGATTGTATGCTTCCAGTACTGTGATGATCTTAAATTTCCAATTTACATAGTTTTCTCCATCAAGTTTTGAAGACTCATTTAAATATGAATCTGCAAGAGGATTAGCCATTTCGCCACCAATGACCAAATTCAATAAACTTCAAACAAAACTTACAAACTTGCTCCCTTTTGTTTTAAAATACCCAGAACAAATATAAATTTGTTCAACTCACATAAAACTGCACAGCCCCGTTCACTTCTGAATTTGTTCAACTCACAATTTAAAAAAAAAAACAACGGTAGGAGGAGCCTCCAATTAAGCTTCTTACACACGCTATTTAAAAAAAAACTCTAAAGATCCTAGAAGAGGAGAAAACGGCCAAAGACAGCCTGAATCTCCAGCACTTATAACACCTCAATGACAGCGAGTTTACTTCGCGGAAAACGAGACACGAAGCACCAAGAACGACTAGAATATAAAAGCTGACCAGCAAGAACTATAGCAAATGCTACCGCATATATTTCACCTGTTTATACTTATTATCTATTGATGGAAAAGCATGGAGAATTAACCGTGACAAGTGGCTCTTCACCGTTCCAGACTTTGGACAAGATCCGTTGACGGGTTTGTGGCTCTTCACCGTTCCAGACTTGGCTCTTCACCGTTTGGCTCTTCACTTCCAGACTCGACGCACTCCACACAGCACTCCACTGTTCTGGCAGCACGCGGACGGTTCTGGACAGCACTGTTCTGGCAGCACGCGGACGGTTCTGGACAGCACACAGCAATGACACACAGCACTCCACGCAGCCGTCTTGAGGTCGACAGCACACAGCAATGACACACAGCACTCCACGCAGCCGTCTTGAGGTCGACAGCACACAGCAATGACACACAGCACTCCACGCAGCCGTCTTGAGGTCTCTTCACGCACACTCTAATGGACACTTCACGCACACTCTAATGGCAGAGTCACTCCCTGCCCACGAAGAGAAGAGAGGCGCAAACAGAAGAGCTCTGGCTCTGATACCAAATTACAAATTACAACAGAAAACTCACACAAATAGACAGGTAGAAACACCAGCAAAACGTGAGACAAAGCTCACATGACTTCATCAATTAATTTACTCAATTACATCACACTTATATAGGAAACTCAATTCTGTTCAACCACTCATAACTAACTATTCTGTTCAACCACTCATAACTAACTAATTCTATTTCTGCATTATTCTCACACTTCGGCTCCAATCTCGAGAGAGGGAGCTGTCATTGCTCGTAGCCATATGGTGAATATCTTGCATGGTACCCTTGATAAAACCTATTTTCATAAAGTTGGAGCACTGCGACATTTGGAGAACTCCATAAGCCTAGAGGCTCTTTCCGGCTGTGACGGTTCTCGAGAACACCCACTGGCACCAAACTCGTGCGATAGGCTAGAGATGTGGGAAGTCCCATATTCAAATCACTGAACAAAACATATAAAACTATACATATTCGGCCATTCTACAGATTCTGATTTATAGGTGCTCATCGATTGTTGGGTGAAGAATTCATCCTCTGAGCTGTAAGCATCGTTTTACATGGCCACATTGTACAAAAATAGGACAAATTGCATTCAAACAGTTCATTCTGAGTTAGGGTTGCTTCCCAGCCAATGTGATTTTCAGATAAATTTATTCAAAGCACATGGACGTACGGTTCAGCGGGAAAACCAAACTGAACCTCAGCATGTCCGATGAAAACGCTGAGTCCACACTGCGATCCTCGGAGTCAAGCGACTTCATTTTGACGAATTCCATTGCCTACCATGCTCAGAATATTATTCCCTAAACCCTCTATATGTAGTATGTATAGTCTAGTCTGTAAACTGCAATGCCGTAGAGACACACGAATAAACGCTTAGGCTGCATCGTGCTATCAGGTAGCGCCTGGAGTCGTCAGCAGTTCTGTGTCCAAATGAATCACAAGCACAGATTTCGGGGAGCAGTAGAGGGGTGTAGATAGCACCAATTCATTCCCATATTTTGGGGTACCAATTCAATGTTGGTCAAAGGGTTATGTTCAAATGAGATATAGGGATATGTTTGTCACAGTTTGATGTTGCGTTAGGTTGGATTGCAATACATTTAATGTTGGTGAAGGCTTATTTTCAAATGTGACATTGAGATATGTTTCTCACATTGCCATATTTATTTATATTGCTTATATTGCTGCATCAGGAGGGTTTATTCATCATAATGTGATGTCAAGAATGTTCATCATATTGCAATGAAAGACTATAGTAGTCATATTATGATCTTTATAAAGAACTACATTGGTTTGCATTGTATTTTAATGTTTATTTCGGTTGAATTATGTTATGGTACTATGTTTATTAATGGTAAAGATTTAATTTTATGTGTATTGGTAACGTTCATTAAAGGTTATATTTTAGGGTGATATTTATTATGATTGGCTTATGTTAACCACGATCATTTTAGTACGAAATGATTCAATATGGATGTGCTTGATTCATGGTTGTTTATCGCTAGTGTTCCTCACAATGCAACATTCATTGATGATTATGTTGGAAAGTAGCATCAAGTTTGTTTATCATAATTAAATATTCGGTCATGTTCATCACACTGCAATGTTCATCAAGATCATTTTAGTACGAAATGATTCAATATGGATGTGCTTGATTCATGGTTGTTTATCGCTAGTGTTCCTCACAATGCAACATTCATTGATGATTATGTTGGAAAGTGGCATCAAGTTTGTTTATCATAATTAAATATTTGGTCATGTTCATCACACTGCAATGTTCATCAAGACATATGTTGCATTATGATATTTCTCTATGATTATGTCATTATTAAACATTTTTTTTTTTTTTTTGTGTTTTGTCAAAATGCTATGTTCATCTATGGTTTCATTACAATACAACATTCATTACGAGTTTTAGCATCTTACATTCATTAAAGTTATATTTGAGCAAGATATTCTTGAATGGTCATGATACATATTTATGATATCCATCATGTCTTTCCAATAAGGAAATATTATATGTTCCTTATTAGTTATGTCTCATTGTGCCATTCGTAAAGGGTTCCATTATATCACAAGACATATATGAACATTACCATGACTCGCTTGGATTGACCCTAATTAATTATGTTTGGCCACAGGTGGTCATGTACCTATGGTTGATGAAGGTGTTGATAAAATTACTTTAAAAATTATTATTAATTTTTTATTTTTTAAATAGAAATGGTTTAATAATCATAAATAAAATATTTATTAAATTTTAACAAATTGATTAAAAATTTCCTAAGGAAGGTGTTTAGGAGTGGGCTTTCCTCTTTCACACCTTTATATAATGCCAACTCATATACAAGGGGATGCGATTCCTATTATACGTGGCACATTGCATGCATTCTCGTCACTTCATTTATTGTGACACGAAATTGGCATAAGGTTAAATGTCATTTGAAAATTGCATGTGGCATAAAGAGGTATAGGAGGACTCAATGGGAAATTTATATCAAATTGATAGAGATGGAGGACAAAAATGTCAATATTGATCACAAGTTAACCATTCTATCCGTGATATCACCCAACATCCCCTTCTCCTTAGATGATGGTAGTGACTAGCTAGAAAAGATGCGTGAAAACTATGCCCAATAGTTGTTACGACTCACTCATTTTTTTCTTGCAATGCTAATATTATTTTTTGACTTTTCATGTCGGTGTATGTCAAGCTCTAGCAACCAACACATTTTTATTATTTTATATTTACCAGATGCTCTACTTGGATGAAGACTTAGCAGCCTCAAGACTCTGAACTTATGTTACTAGTATGGTTTCCCTTCAGGAAAACGGGTAGTAGAAAATGTTGGTCTATGAAATCCTCACTTTACGTAATGAAAAATTCCTAACTTATAAAAAATAAATTAATATTAAATTACATATTTAAATATTATATCCGTAACACATGCAAGATCAATTTACATATATATAAACATTTCAAAATATGTTATAATTATGAGAGTGATACTTTCATCTTTGTTGTAAAAGAGTAATGAATTCTTCATACTCGCTAATGTAATATAAATCTCAACTAAATTTTAGAACATCTATATTATCCATAAACATCATTGAAAATACATAAAAATAATTTGATACATTATCCTCAATCGAAACAACATAATTAAACGTGTAGTATTATATGAAATGCAATATTATAATAATAATAATTATTATTATTATTATTATTATTATTATTATTATTATTATTATTATTATACTATTCACAGGTGCTCTATATTAGGACAGATGTTGTCCCATAACAGAGAAATAACATAATAATTACATGAAAAGAAAAGAAATTAATATCAAGAAAAATATTTCAATATCAAATAGAAATAATAATAAATATTTCAATGTCTACCATAAATAAAATAATTCAAATTTCGCATTAAATAATATATTTTTACATCAACTTTATATATCTAGACAAATAAACAAATTGATAATAAAAAAATTCTATTTTGCTTCCTGCTTATTGTATGAGGGAGTAGTGTAATTCTTTCACTAATCAATATGGGGTTTACATGTGACATCTAAAATAATATTAATATTACATCTTATTATGGAGGATATGTATACTTTCTACTTTCCAATAAATGGAGATTTCTATTTAAAAATATACTAATATCTAGAATAACATTTTCATATGGACAATGTAGGTCACAATATTTTAATGCTCATATTGAATAAAATATTTCAATGTTAACTGTATATATGCTATATAAAATAATAAAAAATAAAAAATTTCTTATAATCAAAACATTTTATTAATGTGTTACTCAAAATAGAGGAGACATGTAATTCTTTTGATATTTAATACGTTGACATATGGGGTGCACATACACAAACATATATATAATTAACATATTTATTCATGTGTTACTCAAAATGGAGGAGACATGTAATTCCATTGATATTTAATAAATTAACATATAAAATGCACATACACAAACATATATATATAACTAACATAAGTTTATGTTAAACATAAATCTATCAAACACAAAAAGATCAAAACAAAAACATTTTTTTTAAATTTTATATTAAAAAAAATTTCACCACAAATTATTTAATCCCTTTCAACACTTTATAAATCTAATTTTAAAATAAATTAACATAACCGTAAAATACAAGCTCTTAAATCACATTTCTTTTTTATATAACCATTAACAGTATTTTGCATGGATTGCATTTCCTATATGACACTTAGGTATGCAACAATTGAGAATCACATTTTTCATATTAATTTTTATTACCTTAGCTAATCATTTGTTAGTTAAATCTTATATACTTTCATAAAGATGAATAGAATGTTGGTCTCCAAAATAATTTGAGTATTAACTCGGCTTTTTATAATGACTTATGTACAGTAGGTATATTATATATGGATTTAATAGTTTATAAATTTTCAAGTTTAAAATTTTTTTTATTTTTATTTTTATTTTTTTTTATGATTTCGCTTTTAATTATCATAATGATATATTTAATATAATTTTAAATTATTATGTATATAAATTTAATTAAGCTTGGGAGAATAATAACAATTTTTTAACCACTTTTAAATTTGGATTGTTTAATTTTTTATTCTCTTTGCTATTCATTTGATTTTTTCCTTTCGCTTTCATTAATTTTATATTTAATTAAAATTATTAATATTTTATTGTTTATTTTTTTTTTGCTATTCATTTGTTTTTTCTTTTGGTTCTCATTATTTTTTTATTTAATTAATATTATTAATATTTTATTTTTATTAGTTCGCTTAGATTTTATTTTCAAATTGAAAATAAGAAGTTAATAAAGCTTCCCTCTTTTCATTTTATTAGGTTAAATTTCTTAGTTTTAGTTCTAAAATAGTTTTACACTTTACCTAGTTTTTATTATTTGTGATATATATAAAATTTAAATATAGAATATATTAACTAATTAGTTGGTTAATTAATAAACATTTAGGATTAATTCCTATTACCTTTAATAAATGTAAATAAATATATTTAATATTGAAATTAACTAATTATTTATAAAATAATTATCCCATAAATCTTCATAGAATTAACACTTATTTTATTATTTATTTAGATAAATATGTATAGTGAAAATAAATAAATAAATAAACTTAGTAATAATATTAATTAGTTAACTAACTAGTTGTTAGTTTTATAATAGTCCTATAATAATACAAATCTTTGGGTAGTTTATTTAGTTTTCAAATAATAAAGACGATATTAAATTATTTAGGTTTTAGGTTTTAGGTTCTAAGTTTAGGTTCATTAAAACAAGTTAGTTAAATATAAATAGATTTATTTGTTACAAATAAAAATAATAATGAATTGATTTTACAAACTAACTATTTAATTAATTAATTAACTAATTAATATTCATTTCTGTGTCTCTTGGTCCACTAAAATAGTCCTTTGTAGCCATTTCTTTGGTCAAAAGTAGTTGGTTTTTTATAGTCGTTGAATGATTGGTCTCTCTTGTTGCCATGATCTGATTCTTCAATGCAGCAAATAAATTTTGATGTAATTATTACCAAAAACCTTCTTAATTTAATTAAATAAATTTAATATAAAATAAGATATTTAAAATTTTGGAATATATAAATTTTAAAAATAAATAATAAAACATGTAAAATATATTGTATAAATTTTTAAATAATTAAATAAATTCATTTTTATTATTTTATAATTTTTTTTTTGACAGAAACGGTTAGTTTGATATATTGATTCTTGGCAGAAATGCGTCATTTCAGGTTACAATAAAATAGGTAGAGTTCAGATTTCTCCTTGGATAGGAACCAGATGGCTTCCCCCCTAGTGAGCCTGCGAATTCTGTAGACTATATTTCTAGTGATCTTCTCTATTTTTCCTGATTTACAGATACAAACAAATTGCTCCAATAAAAGACAGTAAAACATTTTAAACTAACAGTTAAGGGATGGGATCCCAGCCTTCGTCTTCGTCTCTTAGAAGGACTCCGAGTGGGAGGAGAACCGCTTTGTTGGCTTCAGCATCAACTTCTTTATTGTTGTCTCTCTTTACATGGAGGAATTCCAGGTTCTGAAAGGAATTTATCAGGGATCTGATTCTGCTCATCAATCTTGATAGCCTTAGATCAGAAGGAGAAGAATTGTCCACGATGATCTTAATGATAGACTGGGAGTCCCCAAATACAGTTGCCTCTTTGATACCCAGAGAAATGAGCTGCTTGAGACCCTGGAGGAGAGCCAGAGCTTCGGCTTGAATGCTTGTATTGAAGCCCACTCCCCAGGCATATCTTAATTCAGTTCTGCCCTCTGCACTTTTGACTACTCCACCTGCACCGGATATACCAGGATTACCTTTGGCTGCCCCATAAAAAAAGAGAGCATTTCATTCCTTCATGTTGCAAAACTCAGAGAAGTCTACAGCCTCAAGGCGTATTTGCCATTTTTTTAGAGAAGAGGGATGTCTGGCAATATCAATGAATTGGAGATCAAGATAAGCGCCCCATACAGCTTCTTGACCGCTTAGATCTGCCCCGTCAATCTGATCTCCCAAATAGTCTCTTAGATGGCTTTTGATTTTTAACCAGATAATCTTGAGATCGCTCTTCTTGTCTTTGAATATCCTCTGATTTCTTTCCAGCCATATATGCCAACAGATTAATTTGGGGAGGGTGAGCCAGGCTACTTTGATGTGGGCGTTCTGAGGAGAGCCACCTGGGTACCTTAACTTCCAGTTTGAAAACAGATCAGAGCAGCGGTTAGGAAGGGCGAAGTCTACGCTCCACAGTTTTAAGGCTTCTTTCCATAGATCAGTAGAAAACTTACAGCGAAGCATGAGATGGAAGGCATTTTCTTCATCGACCCCACACAGTGAGCATCGGGATGGCCCTATGTAGCCTCTTCTTCAAAGCTTGTCATCCGTCAAGATTCTTTGATGGCAAAGAAGCTAGCAGAAGGAGTCTATTTTAGGAATCGTAGTTTGAGACCAAATACCTTGCCAGGGCTTTGGATCGGGGGGAACATGAGGATGCAGAGAGAGCTATCTGTATCCTTGCGCGACTGTGTAGCACCCAGGGGTTGGACCCCATCCCCGGGTATCAGATTTCCTGTTGTTCATTGGAGCTTTTCCTGTTAAGAAGGATCGGAAGACGTCGTAGTCGCTGGAAAGATTCTGAGGCACCTCAAGATTAATCCAACTCTGCCATTCGTCGTTCTCCCAATGAGATATGTCCCACAATGTTTTGAGACCCGCTCTGTCCATCCATTCTCCCCATAGAACCAGAGAGTGATCTTCAGATAGGGGATCACTGCCCATGATACAGTCATCCCAGATTTTGATGCGCTTGCCATTTCCACGAATCCAGTGCGCATGGAGGTTAATCAAGGACAAAGATTTGGCGCACAATTTCTGAACCATCATTCCAAATATTGGTTTGGGATTGTCCAGGCATCGCATTCTCTGCCCACAGAAGTGTTTTTTCCACAACGCTAGCTGAGCCCAACCCTAATTTGGGGCAATTATCCTCCATAGTAATTTCGCACCCAACGTGATGCTTTGTTTATTGATGTTCTTGAAATCCACGCCACCTTCCATTCTGGGCAATGAGATTATGTCCCAATTTAATAGAGGAATTTTTTTCTCATTTTCTTTGCTGCCTTTCCAGAAGAAATTCCTTATGTAGTCCTCCATTTTCCTCATGATGCCAATAGGGGCCATCATGACTGCAGATTGGTATATGGGAAGACTGTTCAAAACAGCTTTGACAAGCACTGTCTTGCCAGCCAGATTGAGCCAATTGAAGCCCCAGGAATGGATTTTGAGCTTGAATTTTTCCAGCAAAGGCAACCAATCTCTGCTGAGGGCCCTTTTTTGGAAAACAGGGAGCCCCAAATACTTGAAAGAGGACCATGAAGAGGAGGCTGCGAAGCCAAAACAGCTGGAGATAGCTTGAAGGGATCTGGCAGTGGAATTCCAACAATAGATGTGACATTTGCCTTTGTTGAGTTTGCTTCCCGAGTCTTCACAGTAAGCATCCACCACATCTCTGAAATGTTTAGCCATGCACCCAGCAAGAGGGAGTCATCCGCAAATAGCGCATGTTTTATATTTTTGACACCTCTTGCGATGTTCAATCCCATTATTTTTAATAATATATAAATTTAAAAATAATTAGATGTTTTTAATTTGATTAAGTTAAAATTAAATATTCTAAATTTAAATAAATCAAAATCAAAACAATATATTTTTTTCCGAATTCGGTCCCCCGCCCAAATGATGTTCCGAAAGAAAAGGGTTTCTACCCAGAAACATTGATTCAATTGGATTTTGGTATCATATTAATTAGTTATGTTTTTAATTAATAATTAATAACCATATCTGGATCATTCTTTCACATCATTTTTAAAATGAATAATGTTTTTTTTGTTTCAGATTAAAATGGTTATAATTTTTAATAAATTGAATAATTATATAAAAAACATTATTATTAAGTATTATATATATATATATATATATATATATATATTTTAACTATCATTGATTTTACAAAACCTTAGAAAGAATAACCATGTTAGAGAAAATAACATAGGTTAAAAGAAAATCATATATATTTTGAGGAAGTATATAATAAAGCATATAGATCTGTTTATTTGTAATTTCGTTGTTTACTATTAAAATTAGGTAGTAGTATTATTATTACTAATATAATGCAAGAGAGTATTATATCATAGAGATTATTTATTTATATATCATATATATTATTACATTCATTTTAATTTGCTAATCCGATCGGTATCCATTTTTACTTCCAATTTCTTAAAGTGTGATTATGATTGATTTTTATATGACTTGTTTTCTATTAAATTTATTCAATAAAATTATATAAAATATAGCACCAAAATAATTAAATAAATTTTTTATTTCATAATTTTTTTATAAATTTAAAAATTAATTTTGATTTCACCTTTTTTAATCTATATATTATTTATTTTTATATATTTTATAATTTTTAAATATTTTATAGTGGTTTATAATTATATAATTTTATATTAATATATGTTTTCTAATGAATATTTATAGTAATTCTAATGGTTTATATACTATAATATTTACTAATATTTAAAAAAATAAAATAAAAATATTACTTTTATTTATCAATTTTTATTCTTAATGTCTTTAAAAGTTGATATTGATGAATTTATTTACTGTTTATTAATATTTGAACTTTTTTGAACATTTGATGTAGAACTTAATCATTGACACACATTGATATTATGTTTAATAGTGTGAGGTCACATTGTGTTTAACAAAATTAGAATTCCCTACTTAAGCCAAAGTCTAACTCGGTACCCTTGATGGTTTAAGTGTACGTTATAATGTTCTCGATGTTTGATTATCGCACCATTTAATGTCCCTCTAAAGCTTTTCGACACTCTAGTTTTTGCGCATGAGATGGCTCTTGTGGTTGATTTCACTGTCGCTAAGTGGCATGGTTTCCACCGTTAATGTTTAGCGTTATAATCGAACGGTTTTTATCACTTTTCGGAAAGTTAAGGTAATTAACACCCTTTCCCTCCCCATATTGCTAGGTGAATTGCTACTTGTCTAGGTTCAGTGAGACCTCTGCAAACCTGCTACAAACCCTAATTTATATTGTTTTAGATTTATTCTTGCATATATTACTTTCCTACTTTGGTGAGTATTTTTTTATGGTGAACCATCATGAGCTTCCATCATTGTTGTAACTCATGGTAGGACACTTATAGCTTCCCATTTTTCCCTTTGTTGATTTATCTGTTAACAGGTATGTTATACTAGTTTTGGAGAGTATATGTGTGTGATTCACAGGGTTTAAACCCTCATCGTCTAACATACGAGGTAATTTTGATCATTCTCCTTCTTATTTTCTTAAGGATTCCCTTAAGATTCAGTGAAATTATTAGCTTGCTACCAATATTCTCAACCTTTTCAAGGACAGAGTCTACCTACAAGTCCAGAAAAACCCCAAAGTATTTATTGTGCTATACAATTTATTTTCTTATCATGATTCTATGTCTAATGAAGTTCTGCTAATGTTAATTTATGTCCTCTTGTCAGTTGCAGGTGAGAACTTGGAACTTTCCAGTTGGGTTTTCACTTCCCCAAACAACATCTTATTTCTAGTTCCTTCCTTAGAAGTTCTTCATTGATTTCCTCCATGGACTGACTATAGGGTTTTTCAAAAGGATCGAATGGTGTTAATACCTCTACCTTTTATTAATGGCTTAGCTTGGGTTGTCCGTTATATAAATTTTCCTTCCTTCACATTTCCTTGCTCACGACTTTATACCAAGTTGTAGACAATTGTACAATTCATAATTGTTTTTTGCTTTTCCTAAAGAGACAGAGGAATAATCATAGATTAAGTACTCTATAGATATCTTGTTTGTGAAATTTTTCTTTTTAAGAGCCTCTAAAATTCGTACACTATTCTTAGGGTTTATTATCTGGTTGGGATTATTCGTATATTTATGTTGTCAACAATTATGGATTTTGGCTCTCCATAAATGTTCATAATATTATGAATGTAGTTTTCCTTCATGACTAAGTGTTGATTGCATGGATAGTTTGAATGTCATACATATCATTCATTCAAATGACAACTTTTAACTATTTCTAGATATTACCATTCTTTTTTTTGTGCTCGTATTTGGATGTAAACTTCTCGATGTTTGGGTTTTTATATTCTTCCAACATAATTTCTCTCTTAATTAGTTTGTAGTAACTTGTATCTTTTATTTTCAGGAACCTTTATGTATAGTTGTTCTTGTTCTTTTATACAATGTTGAGTGTATTATGTTTTGTAGAGGTTTCATACCATGGAACTATTCCTTCCTATTATATGATGGCAGTCTTTTGTTTTTCTATTCAGTTATTGCACAACCCTTACTATAACTTAACGTATTTTGAGTTTCCTTGTACTTTTCTTTTAAATTTTACTACCAATGTTTCAAAGGTTAGGCAGTACCTAGCTTCTTGCTAGGACCTCGTTTCCTTCAAACCATTATTAGGTATAATTATATATAGAGACAAGGAATAATTTTAGTTAGAGTTCCAATTTAGTTGTAGAGACCTAATATATTTCTATAGTATTTGTGTTATTAATAATATCATTTTCACAGACTATAACTGCAATATCAAGAATAATTTTCATATTCCTTCACACAAAAAAAATCTACTAAAAAAAATATCTGAGTCTTTACACATATTTCCATTCCATTGTCTTAAAATAAATTTCAGAAAGAATTGATATTGAGTCACTGCTTGCACTCATGTTTTCATATAATTTCATCATTTGCAATAACAATTATGCTCTTAGAATAACATAAGTATCATATAGTACTTATCTTTGGAAGTTAGACTCTTAGGGAATTAACAAATGAGTAAGACCACTCCTCCCAGCCAATGCGAATGGAAATTGCGTCTAATTCTCCCCCTGATCCAGTTCTCCACTCCACAAATAGTTGCTTGGAAATGGCCCATCAAGGTCTCTCTAAATGCATTAAGACTTGCCAATCCAGCCAAGTGACTTAGACTCAAAAGTTTGTCTTATAGATTCCATTTTCCATCTACCAACTCATGAATTCCTTAACTAGCGACATCCTACCTTACCTTAACATAATATTGTTGAAGATAACAATTTTCTATACTTCCTCTTAGTTGCCTCATGTGTTCACTCTCTTATCTTCCTTGGCTTCTTTTCTCAACTCAGATTGTTTGGTGAGTGAAAACAAAATCATTTAGTGTCTTTTCCCCGTGAATTCCAAGACTTTTCATAACTTTTAAAACTTAATTAAAATAAAACTTTAAACATTAAAATTTTCTACCAGGATTTCCACTTAGCCCATGATTGACCAAGTTTGTGTAGTGGAACTAAATAGTACATAATATTTATAATAACTAGGGGTATTAAATCTCCCCCCCACCATGCAAAACATCATCCCCAGTGTTCATTCTTTCCTTTGGGACAAGCTAGGATATGCCTCTCACATAAATATTTCATCGTCCGATGTGTCCTCTTCCGTGCTAAAGTGCCTGCACTACACTTTAACTTGTGTGATAGCTCACATCCATAGCATTATTTCTCTCTGATCGAGAATATGAAAATGATTTGTCATGAATTCTTCATCTAGTTTGACTTGTTCCATAATCATAAAATTGTCATTAGTTCGTATCAATCATCAAACAAAAGGCATATATATATATATCAACTTTTATTTTTAAAATTTTAGTTGCACATCGTAGTAGTTAATGATATGTCTAGGATCATGTACATATTTATTTAACAATGAAATGTGAAACACATTATGGACTCGTATGTGACTAGGAAGTGCCAGTTAGTGTGATACAAGTCCAATTCTTTCCAAGATTTGAAAAGGGCCATAGAATTGAGGAACCATATTTGCAAATCCACCCCATCTCAATATTCCCTTCTTGGGTTTAACTCGTATTTATGCATGATCTCCAACTTGGAAATATCTATAATTCCTCTTCTTGTCTACATAAGCCTTTTGTTTATCTTGAACAACTTTTAAGTTCTCTGGATTGTTTATCATAGTCTGCTCCATTTCCGCTAACATATGAGGTCTTAATATCTTTAGTGTTACTCCAATTAGTAAGTGTCCTACATTTCCTTCCATATACCACTTTAAATGACTCATTTTCAACGATTCATGATAAATATTGTTATACACAAATTCAACCACGTGGATATAGTCTTCCGACTTGATTGTTTGTTGCATAACATACATCCTTAACATATCTTCCAACACGTGGTTCAATTTTTCAATTTTCCCATCTATTTGTGGATGGTATGTCATATTCAATTTGACTTGGTTACCTAATTGAGTAAATAAAACCTTCCAAAATGCAGAAGTGAACTTCATGTCTCTATCTAAAATAACCACTTTTGGTATACCATGTAACCAAAAGATTTCTTTCATGAATATATATGCAATTTGAATAGTTTTAGAAGTAGATTTCATAGTTGTGAAGTGTGCATATTTACTTAGTATTTCCACCACAATCATAATCGAATAATTTTTATTTTTTGATCTAGGTAAACCTTGGATGAAGTCAAATGTAATAATGTCCCATCTCCACTGAGGAATGGGTAGTGGATGAAGTAGACGAGCTAGGTGTTGGTGTAAATCTTTAACTTGTTGACACTCTAGACACTTACCCATGTATTTTGCAATGTATTTTCTCATACTCGTCCAAAAATAATTCTTCTTTATTATAGAAAATAATTTCTGATAGGTCAGCTAGGTATCATAGGGGCTCCTATGAAATTCATCCAATATGATTTATCTAATAGCATACTGATTAGGAATACATTTTCTTCCCCAATATGTCAATAGATTATCTTTATTAAAACCATATTTAAGCTAATTTTCATATTTATTTTATTGTTTAGCTTGTTTCAATAAGAACAAATATTTCACATCTTTTAGGGTAACCCTTATAATCTGATTTGAAAAGTATAATTCTATTTGACTATAGGAGATTTCATATACCTAATGTATTTTTCTACTTAATGCATTAGCTACTGATTTTCCTTCCCCTTAAAATGTTTCAAATAAAAATTGAATTCACTATTAAAAAAAAATCCATCTAGATTGACATGCATTAAGGTTAGGATGTTCAAATAAAATTATCAGACTGCTATGATTGGTCATTAAAATACACGTTTTACCCAACAAGCAATGTCTCCATACCTTTAAAGAAAGTACTACAATATTTAATTCTAAATCATATGCAAAATATCTCTTCTCATTCTCTTTTCATTTTCAAGATTCATAAGCTATTACTCTTCCTTCCTACAACAATATCCCTCCTACCCCTTCTTGGCAGCCATTCATGCAACTTACAAATTGTTTTTCCGGGTCTGCATTTTTTAGTACTGGGGTTGTAGTCAATAAATGTTTTAGTTGTTCAAAACTGCGTTGGCATCATGTTTTCGACTTAAAGGTGTTACCTTTCTTCTACAAAGAAGTTATTGGGTAAGAAATTATAGAGATTCCTTCTATAAAATGGCAGTAGTACCCAGCTATACCCATGAAAGACTGAATGACAACAACATTATTGGGGACATGCCACTCCAATAATATTTTTTATTTTGTTAGGGTCCACATATATTCCTTCTGCTGAAATTATGTGTCTAAAATGTTGTATCTGATCTTTATAAAATTCACACTTACTATACTTAGCCTATAAGTGGTGCTTTTGTAGGGTTTGCAGGACTATTTGTACATGTTTCGTGTGTTTTTCCAAGCTCCTTGAATAAATGAGAATGTTGTGAATAAATATTAGGAAAAATTTACTAAGGTAAGGATGGAAAATGTCATTCATAAGATTCATAAACATTTCTAGGGAATTAGTAAGCCCAAATGGAAAGACAAAAGACTGAAAATGACCAAACCTAGTCTTAAATGTTGTCTTACATGTGTCCTCTTCTTTTGTTCTTATTTTTTGTTATCTTGACAGCAAATCAATCTTATAGGACAGTGTAACGCCTTTGACTTGATCAAATAAACCATCAATATTATGCAATGGATATTTGTTTTTAATAGTCAACCTTTTTAGTTGCCTATAGTTAATATAAAGTCTGAGAGTGTCTTCTTTCTTTCTCACAAATAATGCAGGGGCTCCCCAAGGTGACGCACTTGGGCGAATATATCGCTTATCAAGCAGCTCCTATAGTTGCATCTTTAATTCAGTTAATTCAAGTATTCTCATGTGGTAAGGGCAATTTTACACCTCGGAAGCTCCTAAGAACAATTCCATAGTGAATTAAATATATTTTTTAGGATGCAACCCTAGAACATGAGAAAAATCTTGAAAAAATGGTATATTCTCTAAGGTGGTTGTCTTGTCTTTGGAGTTAGTGTATCATACTTGGATAGCATAGATATCATAGCCTTTCCTAATGAATTCTTCTAGTTGTGCAGTTGTAATGGGGCGCAATTTCATGAACCTCTTTAATCCCTAAATTTCTTGCCTAATTCCAATTATTATGTCATAGGACCCTAAAGGCAACATATTTGAATTTAGCATAATTTATTATTCTTCTATTTCAAGAGGATAGTTCTCTACTTTATTAGTCACTATTCTCTTTGCTCTAGTGGCCAACTGTATAAAATAGGGGTTTCTAAACTTATGGGTTTATAAATGACATTTTTCTACTATCTTGGGATTGATAGAACTTACATTTTTTCCCATATCTACTAAAATATATATAACATGGTTAAATATCTTACCTTCAAAATCTATCATGGTACATTGATGCTGAGCTTGATGGTCATCCAAAGCAACATCAATTTTTGGTATGTCTCTCATGGCCTCACTAATTGTAGAAGATTATTGATTGTTAGCAACATGTTTTGTTCTAATATGCTAGGGAAAATATTTATAGTAATGCGGTTCCTCCAAAACCCATCGTCGTAATTGGGGTCTCTGTGTCTAGTTGAATTATGGTTTACTAGATATCTTTTCTAGTTTAAGTTGATTTTATGGTTGGGGCTTCTACTAGTTTTTCCGAGAGAGCTTGTTTTGGTTATTTTTTATGTGACTTTTTTTGGTTGGTAGCTTTTATGTTTTTGTTGGACTGGAAATTCTTGTGTCCTTTCTTGCTGGACCAACTCATACAACCCTCTCCTTTTTTACTAATCTTCTTATAACATATTCAATATTTCCAAATAGCTTCATCCTTTGTTTTAGTATTATCAAATTCTAATGAATCCTTCATGAATATAAGAATACTACTTATAAGATTTTGCACTTTAGCTTTTTGTTCACATATGTAGGGAACATACCTTAATAAATATGTAGCCTTTGTTACAAACTCATCCATGGAGAGTTGTCCCACTTCAAGGTCATGGAATTCTTTTTCTTTTTCATCATAAAATTATTTTGTTGAATATATATCTTTTAAATGCTTCCAAAATTTTTCCCATGTTGTTTCCTGCTCGTCAATCCCCAACACAATTTTCACCTCTTCCCACCATAAGGTGGCTTTAACTTGTAGTTCACAAATTTCCACTCGAGCCTTTAGGTTGTTTTCATATTTGTAGATCATAAAGTATTTTTTCCTTTTAATAATCAAGCTTCAGAGGATTAGTTTTCCTCACCATCAATTGTAGGGGGTTCAATTTTATTAAATTCTCCCTACAATTCAGTCTTATGCTTTTCTTCCCTTTTATGATATGAGGCATTATTAGATTCTTCTTCATTTTCATATTTGTATCCTTTTGATCTTTGAGTATGGCTCTTTTATGAAATATTATCATCTCTTTGCCTACGTGGTTTATCTTTGTTCCCATTATTAGGGCTTGATATAGAATTTTTGTGGTTTTTTCAATCCGAGATATTTTTCATGATCCGTTCTTGATCCTACATCAACCTCTCATTTTCAAACCTTATATGATTAATTTCATTTTTTAATTGTTGAACTGTCTCTAGCAGCATAATTGTTGGGTTTTGAGAATCTTCCTCCAATTGAACCCACATTTCAGAAATTGCTTCTGCAAATTCTATAGCACCAAATCCTATGGATGGTCTTACTAGTGGTGTTCCAACTCCTCTCCTCATTATGCTTCATCTGCAAAAATTAATATATTTTTTTATTCCTTTGTTTTCCCAAACCGACCATAGTGTTGAAACCGTGGCTCTGATACCACTTGTAACATCCACCAATACTCCATTTAAAAAAAAAATTACTCCTATTTACCAACTTTTACTGTTAATTTCTTAAAGCATTGACATTTGCACATTTACTTACTATTTATTAATATTTGAACTCTTTATAAACATTGTATGCATAACCTGATCATGGGAACACATTGATACTATGTTCAAGTTTGTTAGGCATCATCGTATTTAACGAAATTAAAATTATTGACCTAAGCCAAAGTTTAACCTGATACCCTTGATGTCTTAAGTGTAATATATAATGTTTTCAATGTTTTATTATCCCACCATGTAATGTTTCTCAGAAGATTATCTACACTCTATTAGTCATGCACGAGAGGGTCATTGTGGTTGATGTGATTGTCGCTAAGTGGAATGGTTTCCATCGTCAATCTTTAGGGTTATGATCAGACGGTTCTTGTTTCTTGGTGAGAATTTAAGGTAACTAACTCACTTTCCCTCACTACATTGTTAGCTCATTTTCTACTTGACTCGGCTTAGTGAGGGCTTCGCTACCCTATTGGAATCCCTAATCTATACAGTTTCAGATTTATCCTTAGAATTATTCATTTCCTTCTCTGGTGTGTATTTTTTTATGGTGATTTGTTATCACCTTACAGCTTTGTTGTAACTCATTACGAGATACTTATATTTTCTATTTTCTCCCTTTGTTGAGTTCTCTGCTCACAGGTATGTTACAATAGATTTGGAGAGTATTTGGATGTCATTCGTTGAGTTTAAACCCTCGCCATCCAACATCCAAGGTAATTTTGGTGAGTCTCCTTCCTATTTTCGTAAGGAATTTTTTAGTCACTAGAATTATTGACATATTGCTGATATTATCAACCTTGTCCAGCATGGATTCTATCCACAAGTGAAGAAAAAAACCCAAGGTATTTATACTTCTTTATAGTTTCTTTGCTTATTACAGTTCCGTGTTTAATGAATTGTTTCCAATGTTAATTTCAATCCTACTCTTGTTGGTTGCATGTGAGAAATTGGTTAAACCCTTCTAGAAAAATGAAGTTAACACTTTCAGGTTGGGTTTTCGCTTCCCTATACGTATTCTTATTTTTGGCTCCCCCTTTATAGGTTCTCTGTCAGATTCCTTTGTAGCCCAGCTAAAGGATTTTTTGAAAGGGAAGCATGGTGTTAATCCATCTGGATTTTGATTAATGGCTTGGTTTGGGTTGCTCATTATGTAAATTTTGTTTCATTCACATTTCCTTGCTTGTGGATTTATCTCAAGTTGTAAACCATTGTACAATTTATAATTTTTTTTCTTTTCCTAAAGAAACAAGGGTTTCATCATAACTTAAGTATTGTACAAATATTTTTTTTTGTGCAATTTCTCTTTTTAAGATTCTTTGAAATTAATACCTTATTCTTAGGGTTCATTAACTAGTTGGGGTTATCTGTATATTTATGTTGTGAAAACTTATGGCTTTTGGTTGTCCATAAATTTTCATAAGACTATGAAAGTTTTTTTTTCCTTCACAACCTGGTGTTAATTGCATGGCTAGTCTCAATGTCTTACATATCATTCATTCTAGTGACAAATTTTAATTATTTGTAGATATTACTATTATTTTGTCTGTGCCTATATTCGGATATAAACTTATAATTGATAGGGTTTTATATTCTTCGAACATAGGTTATCTCTTAATTAATTTGTATTAACTCATATCTTTTATTTGCAAGCACTTCTCTGTTTAGTTATTCTTGTTCTTCTACAAAACTTGAGTGTATTATGTTGTGTAGAGGTTTCATATCATAGAATTATTCCTTGTATGCTATATGATGGAAGTCTTTTGTTTTTCTATTGAGTTATTGCATAACCCTCACTATAACTTAACATAGTTTGAGTTTCATTGTACTTTTATTTTAAAGTTTACTACCAGTGTTGTGAATGTTAGGCAAGCCCTGGCTTCTAGCTGGGACCTATCATTTCCTTCCAACCATTCCTAGGTATAATTATTTATAGAAACAAGGACTGATATCGGTTAGAATTATGGTCTAATGGTAGAGATCTAACTTGTTTCTACAATATCTGTGTTTTTAATATACCTTTGTAACAAACTTGAATTGTAATATCAAGAAATATTTGTCATATTCCTTCACATAGAAAACTTCTATTGAAATAATATCAAAGTCTTTGCACATATTTCCATTCCATTGTCTTACAGGAAATTTAAAAAAAAAGTCATACTAAGTCACTACTGAAAGTCAAACTTTCATATACTTTCATCCTCTACAATAACAATTCTATGATGAAAAGAATGTAATGATTTTAGAGTACTTATCTACGAAAGTTAGATTGTCAAGGAATTCATAAAGGAGTAAGCACACTCCTCCTAACCTATGAGAATGGAAATTATGTCTAATTATTCCCCTGAGCCAATTCTCCACTCCGAGAATAGTGTCTTGATAATGACCTAGAAAGGTCTCTACAAGGGCATCAAGACCTTATCTGTAAGGCCTCCGAGAGGTGAACGACGGGCGCCGGGCGGGCGATCGTGCACGGACGCGGGCGGGCGCGCGGGCGGGCGCGCAAGCGTGCTGAACGACGATTGTGCGACAATGTGCGGTCACCTTATATGCGACGAACGGGCAGACTTATGCGACAAAGGTTGGAGCATTTGCGAGTCACTTATGGCAAACGTTATTGTATATATATGCGTTGGAGGACTGGCTTGCAAGCCGACTTGCAAGTGCTGTCCAATGGACATGTTGTTACGATTTGGGGGTCGGCCTTATGGCTGTACACACCCTTTGAAAACGCAATGGCTTGTGTATATATATGGGGAGCGCAAGGCTCATTCAATCAACACATCTTAGCACTTCTAAATCAACGCATAAGGGGTAAAAACTGCGAAGGGTAAAAGAGGATACGCATACCTCATGCGTAATCCATCTAGAGTGCAGTTTGATATTTTTATGACGGTTTGAGGAGGTTCGGGTGTGCGGTTTTATGCAGGATTTGGTAGGGAGGTTGAGTGGCTCGGGTGAGCATTCCTTCTTATGCAAAGGTGCATGAAATGTTGTAAAAGGCAGGTGGCCTGTCTTTTGTAAAAATTGGTTAAGTGTGAGACTTGGTTCGGCCAAGACACACTTGTTGTAAAATCTAATATTCTTGATATAATAAAATTGTCGGGCAGACTTTCTGGGAGTTGCCCCTCCCTTTGTACTTGATTATTGTTGATGTTCTCGGTTTATTGTTCATGGTTAATAATTGAGAATGGTCTTCACTAAAGTATAAAGGATAATGTTGTTACTTGGTTATAAAACATAAGTTAAGTATGTTCATGTTGAAGTAGGCGTAGTCCACGGGTGTTAGTATTGTTAAAAAGAAAGCGCTCGGTGGTGCCGCACCTCGCTACAAGCGGTTGGAAGATCACCGCAGGTGTAGGGGCGTGACAGTTGGTATCAGAGCTCGGTTGGAGCTGGTGAGCAAAGGTTGCTCGTGACAGTGACAAGGATACTTGTAGGTGAGGGAGACTGTTTCACACGAAGTGATACAAGGGCCGGTTCAGGTTGCAGGTGAAGATGTCTATCTTGCAGAAATTGGGTTATACATCCTTCAAAGAATTCGGAAGGAGTCTACTTGAAGAGTCAGAAAGAGTAACTCAAAGATTTGTAGAATGTGGCAAAAGGATGTTTGAAACAAGGGATGCTCTTCGTGTCTTGATTAAGGAAGGGGTTCCTGATATGGGGGAAGCTCTTCGATTTGCAAAGGAAGGAGACTTGATTGAAGCAGAATTCAAGGAGCTCGAGATAAGACATAAGGAATTGAGGCATCTCATAGCCTTGAAGAGGGAGGCTAAAGCTGAGAAAGAACTTCTTCAACCCAGTTGGACAATGGAGCAAGGTGAAGTTGCAGATTGTGCCATCAAGGAAGAGGAAGCCGTGATGATCAAAGATGTTGAAGACATGACTACGATGAAGGATGAACTTGAGGATGATCAAGTTGAACCAGGATCGTGCAGTTTGTCAACATGTATGGATGAGGTCACTCACATGGAGGAGCCTCATGATGATGAAGTAAGTGATGATACTTGTGTTTCATTTGGGCATTTGGGAGATGGACCATGTGCAGGGAAGGGCAAAGCCAGTTTGCCAAGGCAAGAGGACATCTTACCATGGATGACTATGATGGAACCTTGTATGGAGAAGCAAGGATTGTCAGTTGTTGAAGAACTTGTTGGGGTTACTTGTGACCTTGTGATGGAAGGTGCAAGGACCCAGGACAAGGGTGGGACTTGATGATCATTGTGGAGGATTGAGTCATGCTTTAGCCACATGGAGAATTGGCTAAGTGCCCGGCATGACTCATGGACAGATTGAGGAGGGCACACACTTGTGATGTTTTGGGTGGACTTCTCATGGCCGAGACCAAGAGGTAGTCTTGGTGGACACTTTGGTGGAGGAGCTATGGTGAAGGGACTCATGACATGATGATGATGAGATGGTTGGGTGACCGAGTTCACTAAACCGAGAGTTGAAGACTTGGATGGGATGGCCAGATGTTGTGATGTGCCTACTTGGTTGGACTACATGGGCAGCTTAGTCATGGACATCAGGTTGGAGACATGAAGACATGGAGCATGGCAGACCTATGCAAGGACATTGTGTGGAAGCACTTGTAGATATGTCAAGGGACATCCAAAGAGGAGTGCTAGGGCAGGAATGTTATGCAGGAGGACTTGCTAGTGTGACATGGGGGCTTGAGGATGGCACATTGCAGATGATGAAGAAGGCTTCATGGACCTGAATGGGGCACATCAAGAGTTGATAAGAGTGGAGACTTGAGGATGGCACATTGCAGATGATGAAGAGGACTTCATGGACCTGAATGGGGCACATCGAGAGTTGATTACTTGGATGGAGTTGTGAGCAGCTATGGACCATTCCTACTACATGGGGAGTTGAGGCATTAGTATGCTTGTTGAGGTGTTGGTTGGGGGATGGCTTATGGAGCTCATGATGACATGAGATTGTTGTGACTTTTAGGGACTCCATGTACGGTGGACTTAGAAGATCTGATGCATTGAGGAGCTGAGGTCAGATGAGTTTGATGCAATATGGGATGCATACTTTCAAAGTACATGTATGGGCATGGCTTGGAAGAGTGACTTGAAGTGGAGGATCGATGAGGCACTTTGGAGTGATGGAGTTACAATGATGATGATGATGCTTTGGTGATACACTTGAGCATGGGTTGAGCCGAGACTCAACGACTTTCTATACATGGGAGCTGATTTGATCAAGGATCATGGGCAGCACATGGATAGGTGAGACAAGTGCATACTTGTTTCGATGGCAGACTTGAGGGATGGCACATTGTAGATGTGATGAAGGGTTGCTTCATGGACCTAGATGTGGCACATCGAGAGTCGGTTTGATGAGATGATCTCTTCACTTTGGAGGAGACACACACCTGGACAACATATTGCAGATGACAGTGGTTCTACATATGTTGTGGTGATGTTTGCCTTATGTGGAGGAGACGACATCGTGGATGATGATGATCTTGGTGGAGAGCTACCGAGATGGTATGTTGTCGAGGACGACAACGATTTCAGGTGGAGGAGAATGTAAGGCCTCCGAGAGGTGAACGACGGGCGCCGGGCGGGCGATCGTGCACGGACGCGGGCGGGCGCGCGGGCGTGCTGAACGACGATTGTGCGACGGTGTGCGGTCACCTTATATGCGACGAACGGGCAGACTTATGCGACAAAGGTTGGAGCATGTGCGAGTCACTTATGGCAAACGTTATTGTATATATATGCGTTGGAGGATTGGCTTGCAAGCCGACTTGCAAGTGCTGTCCAATGGACATGTTGTTACGATTTGGGGGTCGGCCTTATGGCTATACACACCCTTTGAAAACGCAATGGCTTGTGTATATATATGGGGAGCACAGGCTCATTCGATCAACACATCTTAGCACTTCTAAATCAATGCATAAGGGGTAAAAACTGCGAAGGGTAAAAGAGGATATGCATACCTCATGCGTAGTCCATCTAGAGTGCAGTTTGATATTTTTATGCCGGTTTGAGGAGGTTCGAGTGTGCGGTTTTATGCAGGATTTGGTAGGGAGGTTGAGTGGCTCGGGTGAGCACTCCTTCTTATGCAAAGGTGCATGAAATGTTGTAAAAGGCAGGTGGCCTGTCTTTTGTAAAAATTGGTTAAGTGTGAGATTTGGTTCGGCCAAGACACACTTGTTGTAAAATCTGATATTCTTGATATAATAAAATTGTCGGGCAGACTTTCTGGGAGTTGCCCCTCCCTTTGTACTTGATTATTGTTGATGTTCTCGGTTTATTGTTCATGGTTAATAATTGAGAATGGTCTTCACTAAAGTATAAAGGATAATGTTGTTACTTGGTTATAAAACATAAGTTAAGTATGTTCATGTTGAAGTAGGCGTAGTCCACGGGTGTTAGTATTGTTAAAAAGAAAGCGCTCAATGGTGCCGCACCTCGCTACAAGCGGTTGGAAGATCACTGCAGGTGTAGGGGCGTGACATTATCCATCTCATGAACTTAGACTCAAGTTTGTTTTACGGATTCCACTGACCATATACCAGCTAAAGAATGCGCTAACTAGTGGTGTCCTACCTTACCTTAACAATGTCATATTCAAGGTAACATTTTTCTTTTCTTCCTCTTAGTTTCCTCTAGTGTTCTCTTTCTTACCTTCCTTGACTTCTTTTACGAACTGAGATGATTTATCCCTAGTGAAAGAAGTAATTGTTATCTAACCCTGTGGTGAGTGAATTTTTTTTTATTTAGTATCTTCTCCCCGTGAATTCAAGACTTGTCATAACGTTTTAAAATAAATTATCATAAAAATTTTAAACATTAAAGATTTCTAATAAGCTTTCTGCTTAGCCCATAATTCATCAAATGTGTACCCCAAAAGTAAAAAAAACATAATACTTAATACCTAGAAATGTTACACATATAAATTTTATAATTTATATCAAATAAAATATTTGAAATTCTTAACAACAAACCTAAATATATATAAAATAAATTTTAAATATTAAATAATTAAAGGTATATAATGTAATTCAAAAGATTAAACAAATATAATATATAAAATAAATTATAAATATTAAATAATTAAATTTGTATAATGTAATTTAAAAGACTAAACAAATATAATTTCCGTCCTTTTATGATGTGTCATGTTATAAGAAATACTCCATGTATTTAAAGAATAAACAAATGGAAAATCAAAATGATAAAACACAGCTTACTTCACAGTTTATTTTTTTCAATTCTCCGAAACATTGATTCGTCAATGTTGTTAGTAGGAAATATTGATTTGTTTTTCATTGATCCGCAATTTTTATCACATTGGTAAGTTTCTAATCTGATTTTCTTTATAATGATGTGGATTGAACATATGACGTAAGGTATGAAATTTATAAAAAGTAAAATTACCTATAATATGAAATTTATAAATAACTAAGTAAATTCATTTTCTATTAATTTATAATTTTTGTATTTCAAAATTAATATTAGTAAGTATACACAAATGAATATGGAATCTTCTATGGAGGTAGAGGAATTGTTTAGACGACCAAAAAATGATCTGATAAAAAAATTTCAAAATTTTTGTAGAGGCAGTGCTTAAATTTTTTGATGGTGGAAATGGATTCAGCACCATCAAAAACCTCTAAGAAACCTAAAATTATGAATTTGACAACCTTTATTTAGATTTACAAAAATCCCTACTAGATTTTTTCAAAATATAACCACACTTTTCATAACATTCAACATAAAAATCATAATAATCAGACTTCTGCAATAAATATATAAAAAATCAAATCTTAACCATTCTGATTAGAACACATTGATTCGTTTTGCATTGATATATGAAGATTTCTATTTTTATTTTTTAATAACCTTTTAATATGATTTTTCAAATAATAATCGATGAATTGAACACTATTTCTAATTTCATTTTTGTTTATAATAATCACAAGTATATTTACATTTTTATTTATTTATTTTTGGATAATAACGAATGAATGGAATATTAAGTTAAAAGAAAACAAGCATTATTACTAATTCAGCAACATTTTGAAAACGAAAGAATGTTGCCAAGGAAGCTGTCGTTACCAATATGCTGAAAAATTATTTATTAAACTCCTAATTAAGCTTCCACTGAAAAATGACCATAAACATGTTCACGACGTTTTAAATACCAACTCCACAAATCAACCCTATCATTAAAAAAAACATTTCCCCTTTCACTCAACCTAACTAACCGTCAATTTTTCCACATACCTCCAGTTGGTAATGTTTATTCCCTTTTAAAATTTTAATTTTCAAACGAGTTCATTGATCGAAATAAGAGAAAGGAACAATTTATACCTTTTAGTTGCATAGCAAAATACACCATACTTACGAAAAGCCATTTTTCTCAATTCAAAATATTTCGAAGATAGTCGATGGTGATATTAGATATTGGGTTAAAAAGTCAAATTAATTTTTAAGATATTTATATGACCGATTTAAAATCAATTTTTATATTTAATTAATTGTTTAATTTTTTATATTAAATATTTTATTTTAATTTGTTATTATTATTATTATTATGTAAATTAATATAAAATATATATATTTTGTATACATTTAATACTATAATGATTAAAGTTTATTAAAATTAAAATGATAGAAACTTTCTCAAAAATTTTGAACATTGTATTTTTATTTAAAAAAAAATATTTAAAAATCGTCATAACTTTATTATAAAACATTAATTCTTTAGGTATAATTTTAAATTATCAAAATTAACGATTATAAAATAATTGAAATTATATTCCTTAAATCAATAAAAGATTTTTTAATTATCTATAATTGTATTTACAATTAATATTTGAATATTTTTTTTAATCGATATTAACAAAATTAGAAGAAAAATAAACTTTAAATAAAATATCTTAAATGATAAAAAGTTACCGACAATGCATCAGATTTAAATGGAAAACTCAATAATAAAAAAAATTATGGAGAATATATTAATAGCTTTCATTTATTATGAATCTTAAATATATAAGGTTTCTCTCAATTATACATAAGCCTTCTTACCTACTCATATTCAATTATTACAATTCACTTTTTCCCATATAGTTATGAATTTATTTCATGTAATACTATGGACCAATACCAAAAATCATCAATATCAAAACCATGACTTAGTAAACTCTTTAAATATCATTACAAATTCCTTAAGTAATAAAAAAATACTATTTTATTTATTTACTTTGATTTGGTCTCATAAGTAATAATCTCCCACTAGAGACCACATACAAGTTTCAGTGAATATTTTTTATTATTTTATCTCTTTGCTAACCCTTTCCGAGATTCTTTCATCATGTTTTTTCTTCCTTAAAAAATGATGACCTAACATATGAACTCAATTATCTTGAGTGTGTATTTTATCCAATTATAACAACCCATCACCTACCAATTAAAGAATTCAATGATATTTGATATGAGTATCATTTGTCTTAAAAAAATATGTTTAGTTTTTGGTTAACATATGAACTCAATTATCTTGAGTGTGTATTTTATCCAATTATAACAACCCATCATCTACCAATTAAAGAATTCAATGATATTTGATATGAGTATGATTTGTCTTAAAAAAATATGTTTAGTTTTTGGCTAAATGAATGACATTCTAATTGTCATAATATAACACATATTTGTCTTGTTTTTTTCTTAATTCTCCTAAGAATTGTTGTATACACAACATATTCTTGCAAGATTCTATGAAAGCTATCTATTATACTTCTAGAGAACGCTACTTCTGTTTATAATCTGTACATCCAAAAAATTATTGCAGTCCAAATTTTTTATAAATGACTATTATTTTATATTTTTGATTTTATATTTATAAAAACATTTTTCCCTTAACTTTTTATTCAATGTTTTTAATGATTATATACTTTTTATTTTCCTCACCTTTATTTTAAATGAAAATGGTAATTTGTTTTTGGTGATAATGATTTGACTTTTTAATAATATTGATGTTTCATAATTTAAAATTCAAGTTTCAGAAATGTAAAGTTAAATTATTTTACCAAATCTGCAATTTTTCCACCCATTCATTTGTCAAATTTATTTTGTTTATTTGTTTTTATATTTGATAAATAGTAAGGACTTTGTAATATATTTTTTTATCCTCTTCATATTTTTATGTCAATGTTTTAAATAATTATATGCAATTTATTTTACTAACCTTAAAATCAATATGAAAGTTTTTTTCATAATGAAATGAGTTTTTTTTAAGGATGATGACGACGTACTTCATCATTGAAAATCCAATTTTCAAAGATCTTAAGCCAAAATGCTTTGCTAAAATTTATGTTTTTCCTGAAACTAATTTGTCAAACTCATTTGTCAGGATTTTCTTGTAAAACTATGAAACTTGCCGTATGGGGAAGCTCAGAATTCTGCATTTGGCTAATCATGCAACATCGCCCTCTTTCTAATTGGAATTTTTTCGAGATGACGACGGCAGATATTTTCATCTCGGTTACAACGACTTTCAAATACCGCTCAATTTTGTAAAAGTTTTAGTTCGAATGTAATTTTCCCTAGCTCCCCGAGGAAACGTGTGAAGAATCTTGATTGGGATTTCTCTGGTATAACCATCTACCATTTTGCAAGCTATTTTCTGGAACAATTTCTATGGGCCATTTCCTAGCATGATTTTCCCCTGTGCTGTAGGTTTTGAGAAACCGTAGATTTCTCTCTCAACGAAACATTTCCAAGTCATTTCTATTTAATGGAGTAAATCTGAAAGTCAAATTTTATTTCCTATAGGTAGGTTCACCACTTTTGAGTGTGTTAACTAAGTTGACTCCATTGGTAATGTTAAGAATCAATGAGCATAGTTAATTTGTTAATTTATTCCGGTTGATTGGTTAATTTATGGTTGATTAGGGTTTACTATAGTCAGTACATGAATATAGGTAGATATGGTTGACTACATCTAACTATATTAACCATGTTTGACTATGTATAGTCATGTTTGATCATGGTTGACTATGCTTGACTAAATTTAGCCATATTAACTAGATCATGTGTAATCATGTTTGACTACATTTGATGATATTAACTATGACTGACCATGGTTGACTATGTGTGACCATGTTTATTCATGCTTGACTATGGTTTCCTAGGTAAGGTTATAGTTGAGCATGGTTGACCATGGTCAACAACATTTGGTAATAGCAATCACGTTACCCATCTTCACCATGGTCAACTCTAATTAACCATGCCCAACTATGGTTTCCCCTACTTGCCTTTTGTTGAACATGATTGATTAAGATAGCCCATAGTAGAAAACCATGATGACCATGGATGCCTATGATTAAACATGGTTGAGTATGTATTACATGGTTGAGTATATATTACCATGGTTGATTATAGTTAACCAAGGGTCACCATGCCTTAATATAGTTAACTAGATTTAACCATGTTGAATATGGTTCACTATGTTTCATGATGTAGACTATGTATGACCATCTCTAGCCATGTTTTACCATGGTTGAGTATGGTTTCCTATTAAAGGCTATAGCTGACTATGGTTGGCCATGGTTGATAGCTATTGACAAATGTGGCTATGTTACAAATTTTGACCATTGTTTACTATGGTTTCCTAAGCCTATATGTGGTTGACGATAGGTGACTTTAATTGAGTATGGTCTAACAAGGTAGACCATGGTTGACTATAGAAAACCATGTCCATGGGTGACTCTGATTAACCTTGGTTGACTATGTATGATAATGACTCACCATGGGTAACTATGTTTTACTATTGTTGACCACGAATGGCCATGGTTGACTATGTTTGAACATGGTTTACCATGGTTGACTATGGATTACGATAGTTGGATTACATGGAAATGTGATGTTGGTGAAGGGTTATGTATAATTGTGATGTTAGTATATATTTGTCACATTTCTATGTTTGGATTTGTGTTTAACCGTTGGTGACATTATGTTTTATTCATCACATCGTTATGTTGAGTTATGGTCATCACATTGTAACATAAGGTTTTATTCATCACATATGACATCAATTTATGGTCACCTTAACTTGATCATAATATCACAATGTTATTTCTATGTGAATTTTTTGTGATACAAAGGTACCCATAAGTTTTATTTTGTGATATATTTTGATATTTGTCTTAGTTGACTTATGTAGTAATGTTATGTTAATGTTTTCCTCCAATTACCACATCCATTGTGGATTATGTTAAGTTTATTATATTACATGATTTTTTTGAAATACTATATTTGAATCCTTGATGGGGGTGTTAATGGTGATTATGATGGATCCTTGGGGCTGATCCCACCACCGTGAGATGTGCTAGGAATTTATTAATTAGGGGCATCGTTCGCCCCCAGCATGCACTTACATGTAATGCACTAGATGGCCACCTCTAGCTATTTATTTATGGCATTAGTTTGTCTTTTCGTATTCTACAAGAGATAATGAAGTAGAGGTAAGGTCAAGCCATTGACCCCGCTACTACCACTGGAAATTCTTCGCCCACCCTATTACTAAGAGGAAACCATCTATGGGAGTTATTGGCATTAAGTCAACGTGGTATTTGCATGTTGTGGTACTGAGGAAGAGGTGGTGCATTGGTGGTAGAGTTGGGTGTGTAGAAGTCTTGTAGTGGCCTCCAGCCTATGTAGTTGATGGTCTATGGAGATTCACCTTTATTACTAGTGGTGAGCTCGTACAGGCCATTTCCTCCTTTAGCTTGTTTCTTTTAGTATCTTTTTTCTTGGGTCAATTGCATTGTCTTTCTATAAGCCACTATGAGGATTGGAAACCATGTGTGTAGCAAAACAATTTATTCTCTCTTTGTCTTAAGTGGGATATATTGTTGCTTGAGATGAGAGGGTTTTATTCTAGTATGTTTGTGATTGTCTTCTATTCTGGTAAGGGGATTCCCATGAATAAAATCATTAGCTAGCCAAGAGTCTTTCTGCCCTCTTGGTCTTATTCTATTTTGAATGTATTATGCAAAAGCTATCTTTGGGTAAACCTATTTCTCTATATTTGGTTAATTATTCTAGGGTCTATTCACTCTACTACCAAGGAAACCATTTCAATGGAGTCTGAGTTGGGGTGCTTCTCAATTGATGTAGTTTGGTCGATGAGTTTCAATGAAAATTATGTTGGGGGGTTCCAAAGCCCTAATGTTGTTGTCTTTGGGTCTTTCTCCTATTTCCTTACAATTTATTTTCATTATGGCATTTTCTACACATGTGACCCCATTTCTACAACCATGCCACCCAAGAAACACATGCTTTATAGGAGTCAGGTTGGGGAAGTAGCCCATAAGGTCAATGAAGGGAAATTCTTTTGCTCAAGATTATATTGCTACTATTTTAATGATGTCCCTCCAGAGATAGGAAGGGAAATTTATAAGTTGGAAACTCAAGTTGGAGTGGAAAAGAAAGATGAATCTAAGAGTAAAATCATGAATGAGGTACCTACTAGTGTATGAGGCCCTGGTCACAGCAAGGGATAGAACAAGAAAAACATGAACTTTGTAGCTTTGCACTAGTGTATGAAGACTCTCTTGGGATTGGTCTTGAAGGATAAACAATTTGAAAGGTATAATGTGTTTTCTTCTTTATAGGACATCAAGAGTATGTTGAGAACCCTATGCTTCACCTTTGTCAAACTTGATGCAAGAATAGCCCATGTAAATGGGCACATATAATGTGACTCCAACACGAATGTACCTCCTAGATCGCATGCTACGGACCTTGCTCCCATATTTTCTTCTAATTCTAAATGATGCATATACTTGTTAACTTTTTAGTTTTATATTATGTATGGTTAAGATAACCCCAAAATGAATACTTTTGTAACCTTTCGTATTTTGGATTTAGCAATATAACATCCTTTTACACTAGAGTTACTTAATAAAATTCTTTCTAATGAGTACTTTGTATCGCAAAAAATTATAGAAAAATATTCTATTGAATAGATATAATAGCCATGTATTTCTCAATTTATTTGGATAATATAAAATATTAATTTCATTTATATATGTATATATGAATTATTTGAAAAGATAAAACTAATATATTTATATTACATAATTGTAATATATTTATATTACATAATTATTATAATTATTTTAAAATATTATAGTGAAAAAAAATCTAAAAAAATGTTATAATTATTATTAAATATTATATTTCTAAAAAAGAATCGCATACTTTGCTATAAGATACATGTAAATGCACTTTTTAATTTAAACATCCTTAAATTGAAAATACGTGTTTATTTATTACTTTATTTTTTCAGGAATATTGAAAAACCACAAATGTTCATGAAAAAACATTCAAATAAATAAAAAACAACAAATGTTTTTTCATGAACGTTTGTTGTTTTTTATTTATTTGAATGTTTTTTCATGAACATTTGTTGTTTTTCAATATTCCTGAAAAAATAAAGTAATAAATAAACACGTATTTTCAATTTAAGGATGTTTAAATTAAAAAGTGCATTTACATGTATCTTATAGAAAAGTATGAGATTCCTTTTTAGAAATATAATATTTAATAATAATTATATCATTTTTTAGGTTTTTTTTAACTATAATATTTTATAATAATTATATATAGTATTTTTTAATTTTTAAAAATAAAAATTTATTAATAATGATAAACAAAATCTTTATTCAATGTTAATAAACTAATTAAAGATAAAGTACATATTTAAATTTAAATCGATAACCCACTAACGACCAATTTACATCTATACTTAAAATTTCGCAAATATGTTATAATTACAAGAGTGATACCTTTATCTTTCATGTAAAAGAGTACATAATTCTTCGTACATGTTGATGTCATATAAATATCAACTAAATTTTAAAACATATACATTATCCATAACATTGATTAAAAAAAAAACACAAAAATAAGTTGATTATATCTATCTATATATATAATCAAAATAACATAATTAAAAGGTTTAGTTATATATAAAATATAAAATAATGTTATGAAGGACTCCACCATAAATGGCTTGACTTGGATTTCCCTTTGAATCCTTGGTAAAGTTAATTTTGATGAAGTTTTTTGAACGTGAGACCTAGAAGGAAGGGATGGAAGGGAAAAATTTGGGAAAAGAATAGTCTGTTATAAGGAGTAAGGGGAGAGACCCATTTTGGTTGGAATGAATTTTTCAGGTTGATCGCATTCCCAATCTTTGGGGGGGAAAGGAAGAGAAGAAATTATTCCCTTATTTCATTTAGCATACCTTCTCAAATAATTTTCTTAAAGGACCTAGTATTCTTAAATGTTCATTTGTTATGCTCCTTCAAAATATGCTATAGGATGAATCTACGGATGAGTTACCATTCTTTATTTAAAACAAGATTAAGAAAAGGGGAGTCATGCAAGAATTGCATAGTTCGGAGGACATTATTTTGTATTTTGTTGGTCTACCAAAAGAGAATAGCAAATCCTTCTTTGATAGAACAAAATAGGTTGTAGCTATTGCAATAACAATTGACACTTTATGAATTGGAGAAATAGGGAAGATTGACTAAAGGGCTAAGAAAACTAATACTTTGAATCTTGTCCCATGTTAAATTTTTGTTCCATAATAGAATCCATAGAAAAAGAGTGAATATTTTGGGCCAATGTATGAGATTGCATATTTTATCATGTTTTCCTTAATCAGATCCACGTTGTTGTTTCCTCTGATAGGAATGCAACCTTTAGAGAGGTTAAAATTTCCTTAAGGAGGATCACCCCAAAGAAGAATATTGTTTCCCACTTGAAACACAAATGTTTTGATTTCTAATCATTTCTTCATCATTTTTCTTTCATTGTGGGAGTGTGGCTCAATCCATTCCTGATATTACTTCCAATTATACCATTGGGAATTTGTTGGCAACCCAACAGACTCTTGTTACTTTTTTCAAATCAAATGGGACCCTCTTCTTATCTTCTTGTTTGTTTTTGGTTTTTCTAATTTGATTTTTGGGATTTGGAATGATGTTTAAGATTTCCAAAAACAAATTTCATTCTTGTGTGATGAGTATATGTTGATTTATTTTAGACTTTGGAATGGTTTTCTTTTCACTGGCATATGATTAGATGACAATATCTAAAGAAATTAAAGGCATATCCCAAATCTGAGTGACAATTGGTTGATGATTTTTTTGCTAAATAGACAATGTTATACCATCTTTATACGGTCATATAAATCACTTTCCTTTTTTTCCTATGGGAAAACTTCATAATCTTGCAGACCTGTTAAATCAATTCTACATGTAAACTTGGTGTTTTGATTTCATGTAGATCATTTCCTTGAATATGGATTTGTAGTCACTACGAAAAACACCGTCCAAAATTTTCTCTACACATGAATTTTAGATCCTACTGTGGATCTTGAAATCGTTCTACCACATCCACTTTATGGTTTATCATTTGCTTGTTAAGTATTCTATCCTTCTGCTGAGTTTGTAAGTGTCAAAGGCACCTACTCACACATGCTTAGTCTATAACAAGCTCATGCATGCACTCCTTTATGCAAGTTTGAATGGGAATAGCACAAGTCCATAAATACAGTACCTGTGCAATGTTCAACCTATGTAAACACTCAATGTGCACCCTCATCAACATTCTCTCACTTTTGGTCACGATTGTTCTTCTATTTCGATGAGTTTTTCCAACTATCACTTTTGTGCACCTTCGCTTTCACAACTGTCATGTTCATTTTTATGACCATCAATTTTTATTTTTCTCACTTTAATAAGTGTCTTTCTCAATCTATCCTTATTCTAGAATGTGTCTCTTTCAATGTCATTCTCATTTTCCACGGTTCATTTGAACTTTCCCCTTACTATCACGAGTGTCGTCTGTTGGGCATGGAAAGCATCACACATTGAACAAATGTAGTTTTGGTTTGTTTGAAGGGGTAATATTGACACCAATGATTCATAATGATAGTGGATACATGTATTAGACTCATTCCCTAAGTTTCAAGCGCTGTCGCACAAGTGTCATCAATGTCATCACAAAGTGCACCTTTGGTGTCACACTTAGGGAAAGTTGTTGCATTGTCATCCAATTGGGGGAATTATCTTGTTCATGTGTTCTGAGTGATCAATGTTACGTCATAAACTATTCCAAGTGTGTTATCATGCTCAAGTTTTGTCCTTATCCACTTTGGCCTTACCAATCCCACACTTAACCAAGCCTAGAAAAGTGCCTTCCTGAGAAAATTGACCTCACTCAGCCTTGCTAATATACAGAGTACATAGTATCAACCTTCAATATCAGAACTTATCTCTTGAAACTACGCAATATGTAGTTTTTGGGTGAATTAATTGCGACTTAAATCCATGTCATTAATTGTCAACACAGGGTTTGTAGAACTAATGAGGTATACCTGAATTATATGTACTAGGGGTTTATTTATTAGAATAGCTTAATATAATGCAGTTAAAACTAATTAACAAACAAGTTAAATCAATCTAATACAAAGCAATATAAACATAAAGAAATTAAAATCACACTTGCTGAAAGGAAAAGCACTCTCGCACAAAATCAAAACACACTTACTGAAAATAAATGAAAGCATAACTATACTATGTTACCAATATGTACAAATGTATGAAAACTATGGTTGATGAGGGCCCTCAATTCCTCGACAAGCACACTTGAACAACCATCGCATATTGGAGATCAAAGTAGCAGTATGTATTTATAAAATGAAGTTACAATATATTACAAGAATTCTCTATCTTCACTTTACAAATCACATGCTTGGATGGAAGTCAAAACCTCCAACTAAAAGCTAGCAACCAGCTACTAATGACTAATTAGTTAAAAACTAACAACCCTTTGTATGAAGGGTGCACTCCTATTTATAAAAAAATTGAGGATAACTATTCAATAAATATAGATCCTTAGATGTCCCCTAAATCCACATTTCTCTCATGGTTACAACCAATCTCCTAGAAATGTAAGATACAAATCCTCTCATCCATTGTTCTTCTCCTTGTGGATAGTTAATTATCCACACCTTCTACAATTATTCCACAAATCTTCATGAGTTGTAATTTGAAATTCGAATTCGCGGTTTGGGTGTCCAAGTAGGACCCTTCTATAATCTCCAAGTAAGCCTAGAATATCACAAAACTCATAACATATATATATATATATATATATATATATATATATATATATATATATATATATATATATATATATATATATATATATATATATATATATATATATATATATATATATATATATATATATATATATATATATATATATATATCAAAACATGTTGATTTCCTAACATTTAATCACAAATTCACTTACAATACTTAATCAGTGACTTGGAAAATAATAATGATAAACCCATGTAATGATGAAAATGGTTACTTAATGTATGGTTATGGGGATATAGAGTTACACAATGAGGGAAAAATGATGGAAATGAGGGTGAAAGCGGATGACATTTTAGAGACTCAACATACCCCCCAACTGAAGATGTTGCACATCGTCATGCAACTATTGCATTTATTCACTTAATCATAAGTTTATCTTCTTGAAATGTTTTGATTCTTTATTAGATTTGGCTTTGTATTGATTGTCTTTGAACTTTTCATAAGCATATCATTTGAAAATTTTATTTCTTTTGCAAAGTGTACTTTGAAATACATTTGATTGCAACATATATTCTTTATGGTTGGTTCTTGTGTGAACCAAAATTTTATGAGTATTGGTTCTTGTGTAAAATACTTTTGTTATTTTTGTTGCATCAAAATAGTTGAAAACATTGAGAATTCTATTTTAATTCCCATAGTGACTGTGAGCCATTTAATGTGCTCATTAATTGATCATTGTGAAACATATAAAAAAAATTGAATCAAAATGCAATAATAGTTGATTTGGGAAAAATATGTTAGTTAGGATGAAATCAAATGTGACATATGTCATGAAATGTGAATATGAGTTGTTATCCCTTCCCCCGGACTAAAGGTGTTTTGAGTTTTTGGAAAATGAGAAAGGGAATATAAAAGAAGTGAGGTGTTTTCCAAAATCACAATTTTAGCATTTACGGAATTACATGATTAAAGATTAGAAAATTACACACCTTCACTTACTTGAAAATTCGAAAAGCTATGTGTATCAAAGAGTGTGGTTGCTATTGTTGGATCATGGAGTGTGAAGTAAAATAATATGATATTTTTCTTCTTTCTCTTGGTTGTATGAGTTGACATTGAGATTAGAATATTTATTGCTATGGCTGCTAAATTCTGAATTCAGTGTTACTGCAAAGTGTTGAAATAATGTAGTCTTCATTCATTCCACTTAGTGGAATAACACTTATCTATGTGAATAGATGTTTCGATGTCGAACATAGAAAATAAATTATTGGATTACTGGCCATTAATGAATGCCAATAACCGACATGATACTACTCACCATTGATGTCAATGAGAGTCAAGATGCCTAAGTACATATTACAAGGTTTGAATTGATGTGTCATAGTCAAGTCACCTAGAAGATCTGACAAACAGGGGACATTGATGTATTCTCATTGTTCATTGGTGAGAGAACTTGCCATTAAGGCATGCAAGCCTTAAGTTACTTGAAAGATCTTTAGTTTTGATCCCAAATGATGTGCTGGATTTGATGGGTCCAAACTTGTTAGAAGGGAGGCCTTAAGGAATCCTCCATCATCTAATGCGAGTATGAAATGATAATTTGAAGGACTATATATGAAATATTTGCATTGAAGCAAGGTTTATTTGACAGAAAGGAAATGGAAAATGAGGTGACTCAACTTTGTAAGGGTGTTGAATGAATTATTTTTAGGTTAAGGGTGTGTGAAAATGAGGCAAGAAAATATGAATATTGCAAAGGGAAATGAGTTTTTGGTAGTAGGGTGATGGACAATTATGGATCGACTAAAGGCATAAAATATGTAGCAATTGTAAAATTGGTATGTGTCTAGTATCAATGGTGTAGTGGATCTAATTTTACATTGAATGATCATGCTCTTCTCAAAGAAACTTGGTCGTTAAAAAGGTACTCGTGCATATTGTGATCTTCTTTCATCATCTTCAAACCTACAAAAACTTAGCAATTCCTGCAATAAAATGTAAGACTATCAAAAGAGAGAGGTGATTATTCCCTCTTCATTTGATATATACACAAAGAAATTAGAAATAATACTAATAAAACAAATTTAAGTATAAAAAATTAAATGCACTTTTACCTGATCATTACCATGGATCACCTGTTATTGTTTCATTGGTGACTTCTTCATTGTGTTTCTAACAAATTTTGAGCTTGAGACCTCTTCTCCACACACTTAATTCTTCATGAATAGACCATAAACCAAATTTGCATAAGCTACTAAATTGTGTTGATTCTGCAGCTACCAAAAATCTAATTCGTTGCATCACCTTATTACTTTTACAACTTGCATTTATACTCAGATGGTGGTTTATTAATTATCGCAATTTAGTTATTAATGTTTGAAAGCTTTTATGAAAGTCTAAGTCTGTAATTGCGTTTTTTCTCTTTCTCTAGAGCTCCACCCTTGTCCATGATCCCATGGATCAAGAAAATGCTCAAAATTCAAAATTCCTGGATTATTTTGAAACCAACATAATTCGTTTCACTGAAATCCGACTTCGGATGCTCCAAGATTCACGTTTTGTTCATTTCGTGAAATAGCTAAGAAATGAATTTGGAGTTGTAGGAATGCCCAATCAGCAGTCCGTACATTGACTGGGTCATGAATTGGCAAGTTTGACTATTTCTCATCGGCCAATAAGTGTTTGACCCTTGGAACTATTTTATTGGTTGACATGTGGATGTTTTTTATTGGTTTAATAGTTGTTGTGATGGCCCAATGATTTTATTTCTTACAACACTAATATTATTAAGTGGAAAAGAGCTTTCAAAATTTTTGGGAAGAGATAAACAAACACCCATTTGATAGTAAGAGAGTAACCTCTACCTAGGTTGATAGTTAAAACCTGATAATATTACGGGAATATAGAGGGGACTCTACCGCCATCAAGACCAATCAACGATACGCAGTAATAAAATACAATGATATGTCGTAAACGTACTCCATGGAGGCCCTAAATGTGGCTCAAGACATCTAAGAAGGGTTACCTATTAACCTTCATGAGAAAACCCCTATGGGTTACCTGTATGTGTGTATGCTTGCATCTATATCTATATATATATATATATATATATATATATATATATATATATATATATATCTATATATATATATATATATATATATATATATATATATATATATATATATATATATATATATATATATATATATATATATATCTATATCTATATATATATATATAATACTATATATATATATATATATATATATATATATATATATATCTATCTATCTATCTATATATATATATATATATATATATATATATATATATATATATATATATATATATAAGTGTGATTTAAATAAAAGGCTTAGGTTATTGGCTCAAGTTAAAAGCATCTTGACTACAAGGCTACATATGACTTCACATGCCTCAGTTGTATTGAGACAGTTTCCTATGGGCAATCATTTTGGTGAATTTATGTTATATTGCAAAATTATACAAAGATTGATCCCTATCAGTGAATCATTTCAATTAGCTCCTCACTAGCATATCAGAAAGGATTTGTTTGCAAAACTTATTGATTGCGACTATGGAATTTGGGTGTAGATTAACTATTCTTTGAGCCTACATATGAACAGTCCATTAAAGGAAATTTCATCCAAAAAGTGCCCATGCAATTTTCACATAATTGCCATGTCAGAATATTCAAACCAATCAAAATACTTTAAATTTGAAAATAGGTACATGTAAATATTTTGGAGGGAAAAGTAGACAAATTACTTTTTTCAATTGTATTTTTTGCTCATGTCCTTATAGGTTTACTCAAATTTCAAGTGTAGATACTCATTGGTTGCGGGAATAAATTCCACATCCAATGAGTATCCATTATGATTACATGAAATGTGAACAACATGTGGATTACTTCTTTTTGTTATGTGAAACTTAGTATATGTGTGTGTGTCTATATATATATATATTAGTTTGAAACTCTGGTTTTGTAAAGGGTCGATGGTAGTTTCACTCTAAAAGTGTCATAATATATTAACTGCTATGAAATTGTTAATTAAAACATCTTTATGATAATTTTGTAATCTAGGGACTATTCTGAGCTTATCCCCTTTGATATTTTTGGGTACTTGAGGAACCATTAAGCCTAAGGCTAAGAATTAAGATCCTTTCAAGTGAAGGAATCAACCCCATGCACTTAGAATAAGTCGTTTAATAAGTGAAAAGTATTGTCCTCTATGTGTATTACACTGAGCCCTCATAATTTTACTAACACATTTAATAATTAAAGGTTAATGTAGAACTTGCACTATTAAAACATTAATAAGAACAATCATCACACCTTCATTGCCATGTGGCAGAATAAATTAAGCAATAATGTGGTTAGATTCTTTAGGGCTCCAAGCTCCCTAATCATAACCTTATAGAAGAGGAATTTAATGCCACTCATAAGCTCAAATCCAACCCCAACGTTCTCATTCTAAAACCTAATAAAGGCAATGCATCAATTGTTATGAATTCCTCATAATAGAATTGTAATATGATTGATCTCATTTCCTCATCTTCCTACAAGAATATAACTAACAACCCTCTCTAATATGTGACCAACAAAGCCACCAAAGCCATTAAATATCCTTCACTTAACCTAGTTATCCAAAAGCTTGTTATTCCCCTTAACCCCATTAACCCTGGGATCTAAGGTCAACCTAAAATTCACAAGAAGGACATTCCACTTAAACCTATATTCAGTGCTATTGGTGGCCCCATCCATGCCAAATTCCTAACCAAAAATATTTCTCCCTATTCTAGCCACTCTTACTCCTTCTTTAAATACGCTTCTCATTTCATCTCAAAAAGTGGCCAAATCAAACTTGATGAAATTCACATCATGGTTAGATTTTATCATGTTTCCTTATTTACCAAAATTGCTATCCATAAAGCCATTGATCTCATTTCCAATTTAGTAGAGTTTGAAACACTCAACTTTACCAAAATTTACCTTACCACCACCTTTTTCACCTTTGACACAATTTTCTATGAGAAAAAAAAAGGGAACAACCCTGGGTTCATCCCTTCCCCCATTGTGGCTAACATTCTATGGAGCACTTTAAAACCTTAAACATTGATACATTCCACTTAAAATATAAATTTTGGAAGTGGTTTATTGATGACACATTTTTTATTTATTCCCATGGTATACCTAAGCTTCATGCCTTTCTTTCCCATCTTAATCGCATTTCCCCTCATATTCAGTTCACTGTGGATCTTGAAAACAACCATTCTCTTCCTTTTCTTTATGTCCTTGTCTCTTTCCTCCCTGATGGCTCACTCACTCATCATGTAAATTGAAATAAGACCCATACTGATAAGTACCTTCATTTCAACTCCCACCATCATCCATCTCAAAAATATGTTGTGCTTAGGACCTTTGTTTCTAGAGCCATTTGGAACTCCTCTACTCATTATTTTCCCAAAGAAGAATCCCATCTTACCAAATCCCTTAAATCCAATGTTTACTCCACATTCCATATTAATAGTGGATTTCATTCTATTCTCTAGCCCAAACCTAAAATTCATTCCAATAACACTCCCTTAGCTAAGGTAAACTTACCCTACATTCGAGGAGTTATTGATCATATATCCAAAATTGTTTCTAAATATAACATCAAGAGCTTCTTCAAATCCCATAAAAACCTCATCCAACTCTTCAAATTAGCTAAGGAAAAGAATTAGCCTATGCTAGCCCATGGTGTCTATGGAATTCCTTACTCCTACGAAATGTATTACATATGGAAAACTGGTATATCCTTCAAAGATTGACTCAAAGAACATATGGCTAACACATACCATAACCAGATTGCTAAATCCACTGTCATTGAACACTCCCATAATACCATGAATCCTATTAGTTTTGATAAAACCAAAATCATATCCTTTGCACGCTTTCATGCCAATGATGTAATCAGGGAATCCCTTTAAATTTAAAAGCACCCTCACAACTTTAATCAGTATAATGGATATAATTAAATCAATCCTAGAAACCCACTATTCAATTATTGCCCTCTAAATCCCATTACCCTAATATAAATTCTAACCCCTCTTAACCCCCCTCTGCCCACCCCTTCCCGTTCCTCTTCCTCATTTATTTCTCTTTCTCTTATCCTCTATTTCTTCTCCTATTATTTTCTTCCTATCCTTTTGATTTTTCCTTTATATCCTCTTAACATGTATTTTATTTTAGTTTCTTTTCCCTCATCTTATAATATTAATTATAATAGTAACATCTTCTTTGATTTAATTTTGAATTTAATTTAATTTAATTTTCTTTCATTTATTTTACTTATTTAATCTTATTTATTTGAAAATGTATTTTTACAAAATTTCATTCCATTTTCATTTAGTTATTGTTGTTTAATAATATGACTTCTTGCCTTAAATCAATTCTTATAAATATGTATTGTAGATAAGTTTTTGAACTCTACATTAATCAAATCTGACTAAAAATTTATTTCTTTTTAATTATTATAATATTCTTTAATCCTAAATTATTTTTAATAAAAATAATGTCATTCGAATAAAGTAATATGTTATCCTCTAGCTGATATCTTTATTCACTGTCATTATTTTGATCTATTATTACTTTATAACATATTAGATCAATTCACCAAGTCTAATTTGATGAATTAATTTCTTTTACGAATTGACTTCTTTAATTACCCTTTAAAACAATTTAAAATAAAATTATTCAATTCTCCCTTTTAATATTTTTATATTTTTGTATTCATATTTGAATTGACCTCTTCAATTACCCTTAAAATAGTTTAAAATAAAATTACTCAATTCCCTCTTTTAATATTTTATTCAAGTCAATTTTATTCCATTCTTATTTAGTAATTTATACCCCTTTTTCTGATAATCTTTCATTAAAGTCAACATTAATTATCGATTTTGGGATTCTTACCTTCCCTATCAATTATATTTTTACTTCCTCAAATGATTCTATTATAACACCATACTCTATGTATCTGGGTCTAGCACTCTTCACATCATTAGTTAAACCTCAAGTCTCTGAAAATAGGTGAAGGGTTCACTCAAAACTTTGGGAAAATATATGAACACAACAGACAATTCTTAAGAAGTCTTCATCAACCTTGAACCTCTACTACTAGTCTAGTTTCCTTAGTGGAAAAACTGTATCAACAAACAATCTACTATGTGTCTCCTTTTTCCTATAATATAAAGTTCTGAACCTTACCCAAAAAGAATATATATCATTACTCTTTCGAAAATATTTTCTAATAATTTAATATTTTAATTTTTAATTTAAAAAATTATTGTAGGTATATTGTATATATATTATGACGATGATAATTATTAAAGTCCATTAAGAACAAAATGATAAAAGGTTACGAAAAATATTTTAACACTTTGTTTTTATGTTCAAGAAACATTAAAAAGAAGCATTTGAAAATCGCCATAGTTTTGCTACCCTACAATATTTCTATTTATATAATTTTAAATTGTAAAAAGATATAATGAAAAATTAATTGAAACTCTATTCCTTAAATCAATGAAAAAAATATAAATCATATACATTTTAATTATTTGTATCCTAAACCATACTTAAATAATATTTTTATTTTTATTTTATTTTTTTAACAAAAAATAGGAGAATAAAAATAAACTTAAAATAAAATATAGTAAATGATAAAAGTTACGAACAATAGTTGGAAATACCAACAATAGGAAAATTCATATCTTAAATACATAAGCTTCAAGTCAACTATACATGAGCCTTCTCACCCACACATTTTTTACCAATTCACCTATTATTGTTTCACTCTTTTCCCTACATATTTATAAAATTTATTTCATGTAATGCCATGGACCAATACCAAGGACCATCAATGCCATGTTCCCAAAACCATGACATGTTTGGCTTCTTGCATAACATTCCAAAAGTTTGAAGTTAAGAAAATATTATTTTTATTTATTTGATTTGATTTGGTCTCACATGCAATAATCTCCATGTTTAGACCAAATAGAATCTTGAGTGAATATTTTTCTATTATTTTTACCTCCTTGCAACTGGTCCTTTCCTAGGACTCCTTTCATCATGTTTGCATCAGTCTATGCAAGGTTCTAAAAATGTGCTTCTTATCCCTTGGAAAAATATTTGTTAACATATGAGCTAAGTTATCTTCAATGTGTATTTTCTCCAACTATAACAACCCATTATATAGAACTTAACAAACCAAATTATATGTGCCATGAATGGGCTTTGACTTAGATGATATGCTACGATTTTCTTTAAATGAATATCACTCTAATAATAATAATTTAGAATAAATTTCTATTGTTTTATTATAGTATCTCCTATGAATCATTGCAGTCACAACATCTCTTTGTAGGCCTTGATAGTAACAATGTAATATATCTGTATTGTAGAGAGGGATACTACTTTCTATACTTTAGAAACTCAAGAGACTGTTGCACCTACAAAAGTATATAAATAACCGTTGGTGGGTTTTTTAGTATTCACATCTCCATCCATATTTACATCTCTATAACCTTCAAGCACAACATTACTATCACAAAAACATAAACAATAATGACTAGTATCTTTAACATACCTTGGTATAACTCCCCTGTAATCTTGAATAAGTGCTTCATATCTATGGCTAACTCTTAAAACCCACTAAAACACAACCCCAAGTATCAATACTAAAAAATAACTCTTTGATAGTATGTGATAGAACATGGTCCTAACTACAATGTCAAATAAACTATTTATATTCCCACCTCAATATTTTTTTGATACCTAGTCTATTATCAAAGTGGCTAATACCCACCTTTATTTTCATCAAATATTTCATACAAGTGTGCTTTACGTTCATTGTAATGGTACTTTAACCATATATACCTTCCTAAACCCATTGATTGGTAGCAACATTAATAAAACTTATTTAACATGGCTATTTCATTATATTACATTACCATGGTGTCATGATTGTAATATCTTATTGAACTTAATTGTAATGTACCTAGGAAAAATAATATGTGGTACATTGAGAGATACCCAAGTGGACAAATAATGTAATGTGGTCTTAATGGAATAGACTTACTATCTAATTAAAAGGACGAAATATAATAATAAAGGGTAGCTAGCATAAGACTCCAAAGACTACTCATGTGTTATTACCACATGTTGTAAAACTTCAAATATATAAGAGAGAATCCGCCATAAAACTTATGAAATGAACCATAATCACTAAATTTACAAAGACAATCACCTTGAACATTATTGTGAATATAGAGATGAAAACCGTTAAGTTAGGGTAACAACATCAAATACTTATTATGTAAGGGAACACTCCACAAGATATGTTTTCTACAAGACAATACAATCTTATACACATCTAATACAATGATACTCATGCGAATTTATACCTTCTCACAAGTATTACTATCAGTCTTATGTCAACTACTCTCTATGTTGTGTGACTAGTAGAATTAAAAATTAGGGTAGTCTCATACTATCATGACACGAGACCACTTTTGTCCATTACCACTATAACCATTAAGTGCACCATGAATACCCCTAATTTAGAAATATGTTATTTGAGGGATCAAACAAACGACCTCATAATTTTTTATATAACATGATTACATGCTTTTCCAAATGATCTGCCCTCAAGGATTGCCAACTACTCTTTATTATTATATTATTTAATTTTAATAAAATAGTGAGCCTATTCAATTATTATAGCCACATTACATTCATTATCCACTTGCGTACCTTCTTGGATGTTGCATATTATCCTCCATGTGTACATTACATTAGTTGAGGAGATGGTTATGATTTCATCTCCTCAGTACATTTGTATAGATCCTTGGTTTTATGTAGCCATCGTTGAACTTAATCAATCCTATTTTTTTTCATTATATAATTCCTAAATTTATTGCAGCTAAGTTATGCAATGATCATTTCTCATTATATCATCAAGGAAATAAGTGCGCTTTGTTAGTGTGTTACATCATTATTGAAATAAATACAACTATATCGCACATGTGAATTATATAATTGTTGAAATCAATGAAATTACCTTATTTCTTTAAATTATTTTTCATTGTATCATTATTGAGATCAATATACCTTAACCTGAATGTGGAATTAAGAATTAACATTTTTTGTATCTCATGGCATAAAAGTATTGATAAAACACCTAAATATCCTTATCTATTACATAAAAGGGTTACGCTCAAATATGTTTGTCAAATTGGTGACTCAAGAGATATCTAATATATTCAAAACTATATGATAAGTGATAAGCCCCAGTATTGCAACAAGAATGTTGTAACTCCCAAGGCTACCAACTTAAATTATAAAGCTGAAGTTTGTACAAACATAAGAGGTGTCAACACTATATGTGCAGCATACAATGTGTCATTCTTTCATTGATATGATGTAATGGAGTGAAATTAATGAAATAAAACCCAAACTAATTGATAAAATGGAAATTCTACTTCGAAAAGAAATTAATCCTAGATAAGAACAACAATTTGTAATTGAAATCCTAGGAGCATGAATTCAGATAAATAGGCCTAATCTACTTTGTGAAAAGGCATGTCCTAATTGGTGTTTACTCTTTCTCAATAATTTATTTAGAGCCTAGGGGTCATGATTCAAGCCTAAGAGACAAAAAACATATTTTGGAGCAAATATGGTCAATTTTACACATGCTACAGGAGTGCTACAAGAGGTTGCTACAAGCAAAACATAATTTCTATAGGTGAAACATAATTTCTACAAGAGGAGATAATTCACCGAATAACCAAGTAAATCGAACGAAAGTTGGATGGGACAATTATTTTTATTATGTAGGATGTCTTATGACTCCATTCCAAGTGGAATCACTTCAAAATAACCTTTTTAACACGTGCTAAAAAATAGTAGAAAATTACTACTCTTAAAACACAAAATTCAAGAACTACTGAGCTAGTTAACCTATCAAATTCCTAACATAATCGAGTGAAACTGAAATGGGGTAACTTTTTTTATTATATTGAATGTTTTTAAGGACTAATACAAGTGGAATAAACTCAATTTAAGATAATTAAAATTTTCTAAAAAATAGTAGAAAATTACCACATTTTCCTACAAGGGACTTCCAACAATTCTAGATTTGTGAACTAGTAAACCAATCCAAGTAGTTTAATGATGAATATGACATTTAAAAGATATTATATGGATGCATCATTATTTTCATTCTATAAATAACCTAAGAAAACTCACTTCAATCATTTAACCCAATCCTACAACAAAAGAAGCATCAATATTAGATGGAGAAATAGGAAAAATGAGAATAAGAGATGCATGTGAATAAGAAGTGAAAAGAAGTAAAGGAAATTATATAAAGAGCTTTGAGGGTCCTCAGATGGCCAAGCCCAAGGATAATTAGAGTTCTATGAAGGATATCAATATTTAAAAGCTAAAAGTGGCACCAAATTTCATTATTTGAATCAATCTAGGTACATCCCTATTAAAAATGAAAGTGGATATGGTTCCTCACACTACGAATCTGCATTAAATGGCAGGGAACACATTCCTAGATTTTCTCAATCACTGAAGCTCCAGAATTTGTTCAATAATTTCATAATATCCTATTTATTTATTATCCAATCATGATCCTCTTGTAGTAGAGAGAATGTACCAATATTATCTCCTCCTCCAAATCTTCATAATATGCCCAATACTCTTAAAAAAAAAATATTTGGCACATAATATTAAATCTCCTCTAAACCTTCCTAAGAACATATTAAAGAAAAAAATAATTATTAAGTGTACAAGGAGAGGTTTAATATAGCTTTCAAGTGCCAAATAAAGGTTATATGGGCCTTAATTTGTGTCTAATTTAGAGGCCCATCAATAAGAACATCCAATATGTCCTTCTAATATGACACTTGGGATATTTTTATAATATTAAAGTGTGCTAACTATTTATATATCTTAATAAATTTAATTTTCTAGAGAAAGTAACATGTGGGATTATTTAAAAGAATTCACAAAATATGTATCTGTGGAAAATAAATCCTTAAAATTCAAAGTAAAAATTTCAAAGCATCTATATATTGGAAAGAAATCTTTGATATTCAATGTACTGCAAATAATCTATCTTATTGAAAATAAATCCTTGATATTAAATGTGAAAATTATAGGTCTTATATTTCCTATATGTTTTGTTACCTTCTGTAATGGAATTCATTATTTTCATTTTCACATTTATCACTTCTTTGTTCTATTCCACTAGAAGAAAATGATAAATTAATGACTAGGTGACTAAAAACGTTAGTCACCACAACTTTTTCAAGTGAAATACTACCAAAAATGAGCAATATTATGTGACTTAACTAAAAACGACCAACATAAATCACTAATTTAGTCATGGGTTAAAATATATGACTAGCTAATAAGCAATACAACTAAAAATGACAAACATGAATGACTAATTTAGACTAGGAACAAAAATACGACTACCTAACAAGTACTACAATAATATGAATCGGTTGTTTATGTTAGTCGTTTTAATTTTTTCAAGCAATTTAAACTTACAAGTGATAGAGGATAGAAAGGTTAGTAAAGGTTGGCTTAAATGTTATCATCATTATTTCATTCTATAAATAACCTAAGAAAACTCACTTAAATGTTATCATTGTCCCCTGAGGCTAGACTCACTTGGAAGTCTGAAACATTCGGTTTAAAACTCTTTAAACAGATTATTCCTTTCTTATTGAAAAAAATTCTCCACCTATATGGATTCATTATTCAAAAAATAATTGTTTTATGTATTTCTTTTAAATATATTCATTGAATCTAATTGGATCTACTTCTAATTTGAAATTAATTTGAAGAGAAATTTCAACTTTTAAGACTATAATATCAAATAAAAACTACTTTAATTTCATATTAACTAGCCTAGATCCATCTTAACCTAAGATATATCAAGAATTTAGAGGGTTCCAATCTCTCGAGGTGCAAACTTATTTATTTAGTGCAAAACTTGAGGGAAGGCTTCCACCTGAAGATATTGGATCCCTCTAGGCACTTGATATCACTAGGGCTAAGATGGATCTATATTGGTTATAAAGTATTATATATAATATATATATATATATATATATATATATATATATATATATATATATATATATATATATATATATATATATATATATATATCTGTATTTGTGTCTCTTTTTTATTCCCTCTCCCTATCTCACCGTAAAATCACACATTGTCCCTCTCCCTCTCTTCCCCTTCTTTCTGTCTATCTCTCTCTCTTCACATTCTCTCCCTCTCTATCTCTCTCCTTCTCTCTATTGCCTCTCACTCTCCTCTCTCTCCCTTCTCTCCCACCTCCCTCTAGCCCTCCCCCCTAATCACTCTCCCTCGCTCTCTCTGTCTCTCTTTTCCAATTCTATCACTATATCCTTCCCCCTCTCCTTGTCTTTGTCCCCTCCATCTCTATTCCTCCATCTCTCTTCCTTCCCCTTCTCTCCCTATCTATTTCCTCTCCTCTTATATCTCTTCCCTCCTCTCCTCCCTCCCTCACTCTCTCCCTTATCACTCCCTATCTCTCTATATCCACCTCTATCTCTCTATGTTTTTGTTCTTTCCTCCCTCTCTCTCCCCTTACAACTCCATCTCTCTCTCTTTGTCTCTCCATGTATCCTTCTCTCTTCCTTGCTCTCACTCTCTCTCTCCCACCTCACTCTCTCTCTCCCCCATCTCTCTCTCTCTCTCTCTCTCTCTCTCTCTCTCTCTCTCTCTCTCTCTCTCTCTCTCGCTCTCTTTCGCTATCTCTCTCTCTCTCTCTCTCTCTCTCTCTCTCTCTCTCTCTCTCTCTCTCTCTCTCTCTCGCTCTCTTTCGCTATCTCTCTCTCTCTCTCTCTCTCTCTCTCTCTCTCTACCCATATTTTTAACTATCTCCCTCCCTCTCTCCCCCATCTCTCTCTCTCTCTCTCTCTCTCTCTCTCTCTCTCTCCCCTTCAACATTTTCACTATCTCCCTCCCTCTCTCCCCCTCTCCCCAACCCCCAAATCTCTCTTAAATCTGATCACATCGTATCGTGTTTAAAAAATTATCTAAATTAAAAAAATTTAATTGGTTATAAAATATTAAAGCTATATTTTGGATCAATCATGTCAAAGAAAATAAAATAATGAAAAACCTAAAAAATCCTGCACTATATTTAATATATTATTCCTAGTCACTTTGCTTGCTCTGGTCCCTTGGATCCTTAACTGATATGGATTTATGTTGGTTCTTTATATATATTTAGCTAAGATGGATATATGTTGGTTATTTATATATATTTAGCTAAGATGGATCTATATGGTTCTTTATCCAGCATAGATCCATCTTAGCTTAATTTTATTAAAACCTTAATTTAATTTCTATAGGAATATTTTTCATAGTCACATTTTCCCTTTTAGATTCAATTAAAAAAATGTTATAAATTTAATTAAAATAAAATATTTTTACTATGAAATAAGTTATGGTTTTTTGGCATGTGATACTGATAAGCCATGGTTTTGGTCCATGGTATTGTAACAAAGCCTATTTACAAGTTAATATCCATGGTAAAGTTAGGGTGAATACCCATGGTTAACAATCTGGTCATATTGTTATAAAATATTTATATCGTGGAATAATTTATGTTTTTTTGGCTTGTGGTATTGATAATCCATGGTATTGACCCATGGTATTATAATGAAGTCTATTTTTTACAAGTTAATAATACTACAGTAATGTGGGGGTGAATATCTATGATTAAGAATCTTGTCATATTGTTATAAAATACTTTGGTTGTGAAATAAGTTATGGTTTCTCGGTCTGTGGTATTGATAAGTCATTGTATTGACCCATGGTATTATAACAAAGCCTATTCACAAGTTAATAACAAAATTAAAATATAAAAAATTGAATTTTATTATTTTTTATTAATTGAAATTTTTATTATTAATTGAGCCAATATTTAAATGTTTACACTCATCCCCACTATCGCTTTTAACTTCTTATTCTTCTTTTTAATTTAGCCGATAACACAAAATAAAGATTTCTTATTAAAAATAAATCATTTAACCCAATTATAATTTATATCTTTTATTTTTCTATTATAAATATTTATTTTACTTTTTCATTCTAAATATTTCTTTTCTTTTTCATTTCAAGCGTCGCGTTGGGTTCAAATAAAATGTTCACAAGTTACAACATCACATTTTAGCACTACATTTTGTTCTGCCTTGTAGATATCTGCGTGGAAATTCTAGAAAAAATATTTCTTCTCTTTTCCATTTCAAGTTTAGATTTGCGTTCAAATAAAATGTTCAAAAGTTACGACTATATTGATCTTATTAGGAAGTATCTACGTAGGGTTCAAATGTTCACAAATTTTGGGAGCTACGAACAACTTTGTGGTAATCATGTAATTGGTGGAAGGCCACTAAAGTCTAAACTACCTGGATATCTGCGTGAAGTCATTTCTTGGAGGTTTCTTCCCTATGTCGGATCTCTCGCTCAAAATCCCATATCCATCACCCTTCTGAAATTTTCTTATTTTCCCATATCCATCACCCTTCTGCAATTTTCTTGTTTTAGTGGGCTTGAACAAATTATGTCTGGAGACATGGCTCTTAGTTAGCATCTATATTCCCATTTTGATAGATCATACTTTTGTAGTTTTAGATCTACGATTAACTCTATGCCTTAATAAACATTGGTTGACTCAAACAGAAGCAGTGGGCACTCGACTTGATTTGAATGGTGGTGGATTAAACAGGTGAAAATATGTGGAGTTATGGTAAGTGATTTTGTTAGGGTTTCAGGTTATTGTACATATATTAATTGTGTTAGAAATAATACTGAGAGGGGGGGTGAATCAATATTATCAAGTCAATTAAATTCTTTTTCACACCCAGATCATATACGCTACTTTAGTTAGAGAAAACCGCGTATATACGCAACTACAGTAAAGGAAACCTGCGTATAACTTATAGACTTGTAATTTAATTAATCTTTAGATGTTGATTTTGAATCTGTGTGTTAGAACCATAGAAACAATAACCAGGAACAGGAAAAATGCAGACAGTCACACACAAGAACACAAGATATAAGGTGGAGACCCAATGTGGATGAAATCCACCTGCTGCAATATGTCTCTATCTCTTTCAATTAGAAACTTCTTTTTACAATGATTTTGTACTAGTGCAGTCCTTTACGAGTACGCAGGCTGCAACTTGCAGAGAGCTACAACCCTCTCTCATTCTCCATCTTCTCCTGGAAGGGAGCTACAACCCCCTAGCTCTTGTACTAGCTGAGATACTAGTATGTAGGTGCTGACCTACTGAAGGCTACAACCTTCTTTTTCTTCCAAGGACCATGTTTCATAAATTTTCAGACTGGATCCATGAACATCAATCAATCATCAAGAATTTCTGCATCAAACAATCTCCTTTTCACCAATTAGAACTGAATCAAGTAGACACTTCTCTGATAGCTATACCTATAACACAGTAACATGAACCACACACCAAATTCTGAACCCAGAACATTGCAACAATAAACAGAAGCAGCTAGAACACATTCAAGAGACATACGCTACCTCAGTAACCAGAAACTCACGTGCATACGCTTCTGTATCGGGACCGACCTACGTATACACTGTTTTTATTTACAGAAACAACGTGTATACATGCCTTCACTCCATTGAACCTGCGTACAGATCTATAAAGGATAATTCACTCTTTCAAATATTCAACATTAATTAACTCAGATTACCAGATTTATAGATCAAGCATGCGCCACATATAACGGATCAAAATCATACAAAGATACTGTTATTTAAGCCTTAAGATTATGACCCATGAATAGAACTTATCCTTCTCCTTGCGCTCAGGTTCCTCCTTCCTTCAGATCCAGATCTGCACCATAAACCAATCACCAGTATTCCAGATCTAGCATTTTATCAGATATTCAATAATTCAGATCATACTTTTCCAAATGATCTCCTTCCTCTTTTATAGTCTTAGGCCTTTCACAATACCACAGTCCAAAACCATAACAAAACAATACCATGGACCCAATACTTGGGATCAACACTTCTGATGAGATACCATGGCCGAAAACCATAGGTTCAATTACCAAGGACTTAATACCACCGACCAAAAGTAAGTTCTCCAACGTGTATGCGCTTTTCCTTGTGTGAAAGTGCATCTATACGCATATGCGCCTTTGGAACATATAACCTACGTGTATACACATCTTCGTCTAGCTGAACCCGCGTATATATCTTTTCCTTCATTATGAGAGCCCAAATTGAGATCTGTTACCAGAGTGAGTTGCCATCAAGGACAACACCTGTGCCACACCAGTGCGATAACGCCAACCTGTGTCATAATGCCAACAAATTGTATAACTACAGTCTCGGTAGTTTTTTACTTTCAAAATTATCAAATATGTAAAAGTTACTTTACATGTAGCTTATAAAAAAATTGTCTTAATATAACATGTAAACTTCATATTACTTACAACTGATGCATCTTATTGTGAATCTATTAATTGTATAACTTCAGTTTGGGTAACTTTTTTATAGTTAAAATTGTCAAATATGTATAAGTTGCACTAAATGTAGCTTAGATGAGAAAACATTTGTCTCAATATAAAATGTAGACTTTATATTACTTATAGCTAATGGATATTGTATCTTGTTATGCATATGTTGATCGTATAACTTTAGTCTGGTTAGTTCCTTACATTTATAAATTTTCAAATATGTAGAAGTCACATTTGTCTTAATATAACATGTAAACTTTATCTTACTTACATCTTATGCATTTTGTATCTTATTGTGCATATGTTAATTGTATAGGTTTACTCTAGTTAATTCTGTACATTTATAAATTTTCAAATATGTAGAATACATATTGCGTGTAGCTTAGATGAGAAAACATTTTTCTTAATATAACATGTAAACTTCATATTACTTGTAGTTTGTGCATATTGTATCTTATTGTGCATATGTTAGTCGTATAACTTTAGTGTGGGTAATTTCTTACATTTAAAATTGTCAAATATATCTATGCAATTGTTTACATTAAAAATGTCAAATATGTAGAAGTTACATTACACATAGCGTAGATGAGAAAAAGTTTGTCTTAATATAACATATAAAATTCATTACATTACACGTAGCTTAGATTAGAAAATTTTTGTCTTAGTATAACATATAAACTTCATATTACTTACAACTGATGCATATTGTATCTTATTGTGCATATGTTAGTCACATAGCTTCAGTGTGGGTAATTTTTTAAGTTTAAAATTCTCAAATATGTAGAAGTTACGTTAGAGGTAGCTTAGATTTGCACACAAATTAAATATCATAAATATGGTAGGGGAATGAGGAAGCATTTTCACACTCGTTTAAAATTTCCCCTTGGTTGGTGAATAGAACCAATTCAGAATTATTGCTATTTTTGGTGGAGTATTCAATTATTAATCCAAGATAAAAAAAGGTTAGTCTCTTAAATGATTGAAAAAGGATATTGAAAATGTTATATAGAATTTACATTTTGGGTAGCTATATCTACCCTAACATAACTATAATATTCCAACTCCATTTTCTTCACACTTTTCAACATTTGAAAGGTTTTTCTAGTTTAGTGTGATTATGAAACTAAATAGTCGATATTGTTTAAGACATCTCCTATTTGAAACATTTTGAATTCTTAAGTGGAATCTTGCATAGGTAGTTTTAACTAGATGGTGTTTTATAATTCAGGCAAGAGATTTTAGGAGCAATCTTTAATTTCATGCTTGTTTCCATTATGCATCTAATATTTGCAAATTTTTCTAGGTGAATAACCTCAAAAAATTGGTGAAGATTAGTTATTCTATTTCTAGAGGGGGGTAGATCCAGAGAAGGCAGTGACAACTATCATAAATGGCTTTTTTTGAGTTGTATTTAATGAGATCTCACTAGAATTTTCTACTGAAGTAAATTAATTGATGACTTTGAAGCTTGAAGGTAGTGTTGAATAGGTGTTGCAAGGTCTCTCTATAACACTATCTATCCACATGATTATAATACCATGATATGGTGTCTCAATAAAACTGTTGTCCACTGTCGGGTGATAGATGTAGATAGCTTTCTCATGTCCTATACGTAAATCATATCATTTAACTTTCTCATGTCCTACAGGTAAATCGTATCATTATATTTTCTATGAAATCTTTGAATGTGTTCAAAGTTTGTCTCAGATAAGGAAATATGTATTTACTCTTGAATTTATCTATGTTGTAATAAGATCATAAAATAAAGTTTTCATTACAAATAATTGGGATCTACCATGTAAGTTTTCTTTACTACATGAAATTCTTTATTTGTTGCATCCCAACTAGTTAGGGCTGAATTTTTTTTTTTGTTGTAATGAGATTAAGAATAAAGTTGTCATTTCAATCACTGGAATGTAGCCTATAATATTTCTTTACTACATGAAATTGTTGATATTTTAGAGCCCAACTTATTAGGATTATGAAAAGTCCTATTTCACGATATATTTATGAATGCTCTATTCTTGCTCAAAGAATTACAGATTACAGAAAGGTAAAAAATTAAGGAGATGAAACTTAAGGGTTTCTGTTTTAAAATATGTGGAGGGAGTATACAATCATTTTCAATTGCCTTCAAATATTTTGGAGCGCCCATTAATGTGCTTCATTTTCCTTCTAGTTATTTCCCTTTATACTATCCCAGTGCTTCTAGAAGTCGTTCTCCAAACTGATCTCCTAACTATCTCAGAGGGAAAGTGATTACTTGATTGGAAACTACAAATTACAATTTGATTAGGACCAAGGGATGAGAAAGTTTTATATTATTTGATCTATTCCACAATTTAAAATCATTTTGAATAATTGCCTTTTTGTTTAATTGATACGACAATCACTCCAGCATTTGTTAGGATTTTGATACATTTTTCATTGATTTTTTTTCCTCTAAAAGTTCTGTTCTCAATTAAATAGATTAAAGAAAAGGTGAAAATGATGCAATGGAAGGATTTTATGTCTTAGTTCCTAAGAATTCCTTGCTAATGTTAATGGCTTGGTATTTTCTTGACTCAAGATTAGTCGCATTTGACTTCCTATCATTCCTTTTTATTTCATTTTTGTCATATTTATATTGCTATCCTTGAATTTGGTGATCTACTATGTGTGTAATAGGAATTATTCATTATTAGGAACTGTCAAAGGTGATATTGATGGATGACTAACTTTAAATGTCCCTACTTGAGACTCTAGTATTACATGATCATGTAAATAAATTATTAATCAATATTAAAGGGAAGATGAATAACGTGCAGTGTTTCTTGGCTTGTCATATAATTTCTACATTTTGGCCACCAATAATATATTTGACGCTACTTATTGGTTTCTACTTTTGGAGATTCCCTTTGGCTCAAAAAAACATCTAGGATAAATTTCCATTGCATTGGCATTGGAGATCATAAAAGAGGACTTCACCAAAAGTAGTAGAGGACATGGGAGAAATTGGTACAATGAGTTGATAACCACAAAAAAAACACCAACGGACCATAATTTATTGTGTATTTAGATTCACTCAAAATTAACTAGTCACAAAACATACCTTTTTTCGAATATTTTCATCTATACATAAATACTCAACACAATTTCAGACTAATTATTCAAACTAATAATTATATGATACTCATAATTTTATAACTAAATAGTATAATATGATTAATATTATAGGACAAATCTATAGGGTCTAACTGTGAGGGACATTATGAGAATATATGTACGCTTCTCACTGTATTAGACAATAATATCTCACAGTGTGATACATATCCAATGAAATGTACTACCAGAAGCAATTGTGGGATTGAAATTTTTTCTTTTAGTGGAAAATGGTGACATATTTTCTTGGGCCTTAGTGTTATTCTTCCCTAAGGTTTTGACACTACTCACAACTATCACCTTCATTCAACCAAGTGAGGTACTCATCTTGGAAAGTTGAATCATTTTTTCTCCACAATCCAGTATGAAGTTGTATCAATTTCGTGATCCTAAAAACATAGGTCATAATAGACAAGAACCTTTACTGTGGGTAAAAGGATCTCAGAATATAAGGAACATGACTCTTTTAGGACAAGCAATAAGGATATTTTTTACACTGATCTTTATTTTTTTCCATTAGTTTTCACAAGTTATGTACTATCTAATATTCTTCGCATTGAACTTAGTTGGTATGATTGCACCTAAGATTTTCTTAAAGTTTGAATACTAAGTTCATAAAGTGTTATTTTCTACGATAAAATTTTATTTTATTTGTTTATACAAGTCATCTATCCACATAATTTCCACTATCTCTGAACTAAAAACTATTGCCCAACTGAAGAAAACTTGTTTGATTTTCTTACTTTTCTGGGAAAAAATGGTATTGACATTGCTAATGTTGAGATATATGTTGTATAAATCCTTTATAGTTTACTTTAGTTTATATTCCAATGTCATCATCTTTGATGTATTATACTATGCATTGTATCTTATTTCATGTTTAGAATATGAACTCAATATTGATGGTAAGAAGCAGGAATTGAAGAAAGAGAACAATAACACTAGAGTGAAAAATGCAGAAAGAGAGAGAAAAGAACCAGACTAGTGATGCCCTTAAAGCCAATATGTTGCATGAGACACACACATATAGATTGATGGTCAAGTCTTTAGGGTTGGTGAATTCACCTACAGTGCCTTGGAGAAATAATGATAATGTTTTGAAGTGATGAAACACTATTTCATGTGTGAATTGTAGTCCAACCAATATTAAGTTAAAAACTCGTTTTGTAATACTTGAAATTTAATATAATATAATTTACGTGGTTGAAATTATATATAGTTTTATTTGATATTATTTAGTATTTTGATAAACATATGTAACTTTGTGTTTTCACATTAGATGAACATGTGCATTGTACGACATTTTTTAATTTAGTCACAAAATCATACTAATTAATTTATTTTGACTAATAATGAACACATAAAATCAATCTAAAACTACTGAATTAATAGTTGATATTGATTAACGATGAACACAAATAAAATAAATGTATGACTAAATTAGTCGTTTATATAATGAATATGAAACTACCAAAAAAATATAAATGAATATGCAAATGATACATTTGTGATTACAAATGACAACTTAATTTTACATATATACAACTACTAGTAGCTAATTTATAGTATCTTATAACACGATGAAAATTTAATCATATTTCTTTGGTCATTAATTGGTTTTGAACAATGACTGAAATTTTCATATATATGATTGTTAGTAGCTAATTTACAGTATCTTATAATATCACCAACATTTTGGCCATATTTCTTTAGTCATTAATTGGTTTTCTCAGATGATCATTTAGTAATATATTTTGTTGTATATTTGGTCATTAATTGTGACAATTAATAAATAAATAAATGACTAAATTAATGACCAAATTTATGACTAAATATACTACTAGATGATAAAATTGAGACAACCAATTAATGACTAAGTTACAAATGGCTAAAAGTTGATCGTGTTATAAGATACTGTAAATTAGTTACTACTGGTCAACGATGGAAAAATGGTCATTTATATGCAAATTTTAGTCTTTTTTTTAGTAACTAATTAGCCATTTTATACTAGTGTTCTAAGAATCTAAGTTTTCCAACTTATATAACTTCTTTTATCTTGTCTAGGAAGTGCACACTACATGTTATCTGGTAAATATATCATCCCCATAAACATTTGATGACAAGACTCCACATGAGGTATGCACTAGTATGATAGTTTTTTTCTATTTGTGTGGCACTACTAGATATGGATTGTGCTACCAAGGAAGACCAAGATTGGATAGAATGTTTGACACACATGACATTGCTGATGTAGACTAGTCTAGAGATCTAGATTGCAAAATATCTTCGTGTGGGTATGTGTTTAACTTATTTGGAGGAGCAATTAATTCGATGAGAAAGAGACAAGTTGTAGTGGAAATTAATTTGATGAGAATAGAATAAATTTCATTTGACATTATATTTCAAGAATGGTCTAGTATAAAGGTGTCAGTAAAACAAATTTTTATGACGAGCACACTTAAGTACATATGCCATTAGTATTTTAGCAGCATTGTATGAAACAAAAAGGAGTGCATCTTAGATATCGTGATGAATAAAACCTATTAAAATATCCTTGACTAACATCAAGATGGAACATCTCTTATTCTCAAGTTTGAAAAACTCTATTTAAACATTTGGTATAGAAAATAGAGAATTTTCAAAACCTCATGAACCTTGAAAAAATGTGTAAAATGATTATTGCAAAAGTTATGCTTTGTAAACCTTAGACTAATGTTTGAAGGATATTAAAAACCTATAGTTTGGAGATAAAACCCTAGCTACATTTTTTATGTTGAAAGAAAGAAACTCTAGAATGAATGACATCATGCTAATGACATGGGAAAGGGTGATAAAAGAACAAGATGGATGTAACAAGGCTAAAATTAAGAGGGAGTTTAAATTCTCCTATAATCCTCAAAAGATAAGCATCTTATGTCTTTCCCATTTAATTATTATTGTTGTTATTTGCTGAAATATGTATCTTGGGAGGTAATCCATAACCATAGAAGTTTGGTTTGTGTGAGTTTGCACCAAAAAATGGTTTGTAGGTGGAAAAACCAATCATTGGGGTTTTGTAACCATGGTGTGGGTGTAAAATATAGAAAAAGAATTATTATTTATTAAACAATGTAAGTGGATAATGTTAAAAGGAGCTAGGGCGACCTAAGGTTATGATGAGGAGCTTTGATCATGAATAAATAAATTTTCCCTTAAGTTTGTTGGTGTTTGTATAGAAACTTCAAGCTTGAAAAGACACCCTTTGAAGGTAATGTCTACTCTGATTAGAAAAATATAAGAAGGGAAGGTATGAGACTAATTTGATTAGATCTAAGATGGCATATCTCAAGTAATTATGTCCTATATGGAGGTTTGAGTAGCTCAGGAATTGCAGAGTCCTAAGGAGGCCAAGTGGCAACAAGGGAAGTCTGATCCAAGTCTGGAAAGAAGGGTGAAGATTATCAGAATTGTGGAATGTCATCTTACATATCATGACGAATAAAACTTATTAAAATATCCTTGACTGACATCAAGATGGAAAATCTCTTATTCTCAAGCTTGAAAGCTCTATTTCAACATTTGGTATAGAAAATAAAGAATTTGCAAAACCTAATGAACCTTGAAAAAATGTGTAAAAATGAATATTGCAAAAGCTATGGCTTGTAAACCTTAGACTAATGTTTGAAGGATATTGAAAACCTATGGTTTGGAGATAAAACCCTAGCTACATTTTTTATGTTGAAAGAAATAAACTCTAGAATGAATGATATCATGCTAATGACATTGGAAGTGGTAATAAAAGAACAAGATGGATGTAAGAAGGCTAAAGTTAAGAGGGAGTTTAAATTCTCCTATAATCCTCAAAAGATAAGTATCTTATGTCTCTCCCCTTTAATTATTATTGTTGTTATTTGTTGAAATATGTATCTTAGGAGGAAATCCACAAGCATAGAAGTTTGGTTTGTGTGAGCTTTTACCACAAAATACTTTGTGTCTGAAAAAACCAATCATTGGGGTTTTGTACCCATGTTGTGGGTGTAAATATATAGAAAAATAATTATTATTTATTAAACATTGGAAATGGAGAATTCTAAAAGGATATAAGGTGACCTATGGCTATGATGAGGAGTTTTTATCATGAAGAAATAAATATTCCCTTAAGTTCGTTGGTGTTTATCTAGAAAATTCAATTCGATTAGGCTTGAAAAGACACCCTTTGAGGGAAATGTCTACTCTCATTAGAAAAATATAAGAAGGGAAGGCATGAGACTCATTTGATTAGATCTAAGATGGCATATATCAAGTGATTATGCCCTAGAAGAATGTTTGAGTAGCTCAAGAATTTCAAAGACCTAATGAGGCCAAGTGGAAACAAGGGAGGTATGATCCAAGTCTGGAAAGAAGGGTGAAGATGCTCAGAATTGTGGAGAAAGTTCTCTAGGGAACTCAATGGTCAAGAAGGAAGATATATGCATGGAAAGGAGACCTCCTTTTGTGAAAAGTCCAAACAGTAACTAGGGTTTATTCTGTTATGCTACAACCCCTAATTTTGTACTATATGCACTTAGTTTGGTGATGAAAATAACGAATGAGACACATAGCAATGAGACCTAGAAACTTGTGATAATGTCTTCGTTTCTGTGATTATCTCTATGGTTGAATTTTGAGTTTAGTTTGGATGAAGTTAGAGAAGAGAAGTGTGTTAAAAAAAATGGAAACCAGTACACTACTTGGGGGGGGGTGAATTAGTAGTGTGTTCAAATTATACGATTCATCACAAATTTCATTTTTTAGTCAATTTAACAACTATTCATAGATCAACAACATAATATAATCATGTAAAATATAACATTATATGCACATGAGAAAAACATACACACAAGACACCAATCTTGGTTTTATTACAAGATTCAACTTGATTACATGATGACCACACAAACTACAATTTGTAGGGTTATCAGATGCTACTAAGGAACTCATATCCCTGCTTGTTTATTACCTAACACTAAAAGGGACTGCTTCCCCTATTCGTTTACCTGTACCCACTGGAAGTGACTCTTGCGCCTGCTTGTTTATCAATCTCTACGGAAATGGAATGTTGCCCCTGAACACTTACTACCATTCACTAGAAGGAGCTGCTACCCCTAATCTATAAGCTACCACTTGCTAGCCCTGCTGATCCATCTTCAATCTATTTTCAAACCTAAATCAATAAGCCTTATCTGATTTTAAAATAATTGATTTCCTCAATCATGAACATGTTCAACAATCTTTAGTTACTGATAAAATCACCTTCATCAATCTCTGATTACTGATACAAAACACTGCGATCTTCTCACCAACAACATCAACACCAATCACTAAGAATTCATACAAGCATCATGAAGCCTCTAATCCACATTCTATGCTCCCACATGCAACGCCTCAACAACATTCTACTACTCTCACAATTCTGCTACACACTCTCATGCAACACCCCAACTCCAACAAATATCTACTGCACACACCTATGCAACAACCAACAAGTCTCTGCCATTATTAACCTCTCATACATCTCTCTATTTCTCGAGCTTTGATTTATAGAATTTTTCATTGATATTTTTGAATTGGATTGTTGTTATCTTGCTATCAAATTTGTTGCATGAATTAATATTTTTTTCCTTTGTCCTGTTAATTTCAGTCCTCTAACTCTTCACCAAGTTTCTTTTTATTCTGCCACTGCTGCTCAAAACTCAAAATCTACATTTTTTGTTGTTTTCCTGCTTATTCTTGCAATTTTGGTTCATAAGATGTTTTAGCTATGGCTTTCTAATTTTTAACTACTCCTAACATTGGCTTAACTGACAAAACTATCTCTTTAATATGAGGTTCCATAAAATTGTTGTTAACATACAATATTGACTCATTCATGCTACCACTAGGCTTTAATCACCACCACAAGTGTTAGTTGTTGACTGTTAATGCCATGTTGTTGTCACCAAACCAGGCTACCATGCACATTACTTTGTTGTGAGTTGAGAAGTCTTTGATAGCCCCTTTTAATTATAAAAACAAAATGATGCCAAAAATAATAGTTCAAACTTTTTTCCTTTAAGATCCTTTCACTTGGCTCCCTTACTTATTTTCCCATCATAGAACCTGTCTTCATGACCATTAACTTGATACTTTGGGCACTAAGCCCTTTTATCCCTACGCACACCAATTCTTTGTATAAATGGATCTATGCCATTTGTATTTTTTATGCGCGAAACAACGAATGGCCAATTCAGCTTGGCACTAAGCCATTTTGAGCCATTTGTGGGCCAAATCCTTTGTCAATGTCTCCATTCTATTAGTCACACTTCTATGTGTAGTGACTAATCACCAACAAAAAGGTCAAAGCTCCCTTCTCCTAGGATATTAACTAATGTGCACCACAATAACATGTTGGGGTCTAACCTCCAGATTGATGTGTGTGTGGGGACTGCCCGAAACCCATTTCATTGGTTGTCAATCTACATCCATGGCTTGATGCCTTGCTACCAGAGCTTTCACATGTGATCCCTTACTAAAATTTCGATTTCCATCCACTAGTACAAAATGGCTAATTAGTTACTAAAAAAATGACTAAAATTTGTATATAAATGACTATTTTTTGGTCGGTGACCAATAGTAGCTAATTTATAGTATCTTATAACGTGGCCAACGTTTAGTCATTTTTAGCTTAGTTATTAATTCGTTGTCTCAATTTAATAATTTTGTAGTATATTTAGTCATTAATTTGGTCATTGGTTTAGTCATTAATTGCCACAATTAATGACCAACTATACAACCAAATATATTACTAAATGATCTCCTGAGAAAACCAATTAATGACCAAACAAATATGACCAAAATGTTGGTCATGTTATAACATACTGTAAATTATCTACTAATAGTCATATATATGCAAATTTTAGTCATCATTTCAAAACAATTAATGACCAAATAAATATGACTAAATTATGGTCGTATTATAAGATACTGTAAATTAGCCGTTGCTAGTCATATACATGCAAAATTTAGTCGTCATTTGTAATCACAAATTTATCATTTACAGTATTCATTTTTTTTTGGTAGTTTCACATTATATAAATGACTACTCTAGTAGTTTGTATTCATTTAATTTACTTCATTAACAATCATTATAAGGAACTAATTTAGTCGTATATTCATTTTATTTGTGTTCATCATTAATCAACATAACCTGCTAATTTAGTATTTTTAGATTGATTTTATGTGTTCATTATTAATAAACATAAATTAATTAGTATCATTTTGAAAATAAATATAAAAAAAATGTCATACAATGTACATGTTCATGTAATATGAAAACACAAAGTTACATATGTTAATTACAATACCAAATAATATCAAGTGCAGCTATAAATAATTTAAACCACATAAATTATATTATATAAAATGTCAAGTATTACAATATGAGTTTCCAACTTAATGTTGTTTGGTGTACAAATTACACATGAAATATCGTTTCATCACTTCAAAACATTATCATTGTGTTCCCAAGGCATTGCAGGTGAATTCACCAAATCTGAAGACTTGACCATTAGTCTCTATGTGTGTGACTTATGCGAGATTTTGGCTCTACAGGTACCATTATACCAGTTCTCTTTTATCTCTCTTTAATTCGCTTTTTGTCACTCCATTGTTATTGTTCTCCTCTTTCTTCAATTTCTATCTCTTACCATCAATACTGAGTTCCTTCTCTGAAAAGGAAAGAAGATACAATGCAGAGTATAAGACATGAAAAATGACGAACACTGGTATACAAATTAAATTAGAATATAGAGGATTTATATGATGTATACTTGAAGATCAACAATATTGTCAATGCCATTTTTCCCCATAAAAGAAAGAAATTCGAACAAGTTTTCTTCAGTTGGGCAATAGTGGCCACTATGTGGCAAAGTGACCTGTATAAAAAAATAAAATAAAACATCACCATAGAAAATAACACCTTAATAATATTAGTATTCAACCTTCAAGGAAATATTAGGCACAATCATTCCAACTAAGTTACATGCTAAAAATATCAAGCTATACATTACTTTTACAATGTGGGAGTGCAAACAAAACTCCTAGAAAATGCCAAAGCTAAGTCTACAATAAAATGAAATGAAGTAAAAATGATACAATAATACTACAGCATTGTATACATGTATATAACTAGATAATATAGAAGGCTATGTGAATAAGTCCAAGGCTAGAGGTCGATGATGTCAAGAATGCCCAAGTATGATGAGAATTTCTTTAGATAAGAACTACTATTAGGGTCCATTATCACATATGAATAAGCCAACTAGTCTATATCAAATTATTAATGTTTCTCTTATATTAATGGATCACTACAGTATAAGTGGATAAATTACAAAAATAGTTTCGTTTGCATTGTGTTCCTGACCTACAATACAATATATTAGCTATGATTTGGAGCAAATCTCCAACATCGAAAATTTGTAGCAATCACCACTAGTAATCCCCCAAATAGGATTATTTTAGAATGTAACTCTTATATTCCAGTTGCTATATGATTCTTGAATGGGAAATACACACTGAATTCCAACACCAAACTTCCAAATTGATGGAACACCTCTGGCCATCCTCAATCACTCAAACTCAAAAAATCAATGATCATTATAATGAAAAGATAAAATAAGAGTAGTTTTGATTTGTTTTATAGATTTACATGCAAAGAAAAAATAGTTTTCCCATATTTACCATACTTGTAATTTCCAAGATATAACACATTGATTGATATTTTACAACAAATAATTGATTCAATACAAACAATAATTTAACATATTACAAAATCACCACTAATGTTTGATCCACAATTAGTCCAAAATAGTTAGCACAAAAACTTCAAGAATGAGAAAAAAGTAGAAATAACAAACCCATCAATTAATAATCAATCAAAAGAGGACAATATTTTTACTTAAGCTTGATAAACAACTTTAAATATGGACAATGCATTGCAATTAGTGGTCTTGCTCAAAGAGAAATACCACCTGGATAACTCATCTTGCAAATTCTTTGCTCTATCCAAAGATTTTATCCAAAAGTGAGTAATAAGCAGAAATCCATGCTGTGGACTTGTTGATTTTGCAAAAAGAAGCCTCATTGTATCCCCTTCATATCTGGAAGTTGGTTGCACTCCAATGAAAACATTACCAAATTATTTTTCATATTCAAGCAAGTTCTCCCCGCCTGAATAAGGTTCCTTGGAGGCATGCCCTAGTTCTCTTCAAAAGCCTTATCATAAGGTGTGAGATATTGGTACTCTCTCACATTGATTTTGTAACCAACATTAAGGTTTGCATTCTTGAACTTGGCTTATTTTTCATGAATTATGTCATCAATTAGTGCTTTAGAAGTATCAGGTAAACGTTCTACATTATAGCCATATTTATTTAGTTCCTATAATACACTAAAAAATTGAAGAGAATACATTGAGGTAAGTTGTAGTGCCAACATTGGCTTTGTCAGGTGGGAAGCTAAATAAAATTATGCCTTTTTCTTGTCCTCCTACAGAAAGTAATAATATATTACAACAGTGAAGAAATTCATTATAAATAACTTCAATTATCTCAATTAGGTTGTAACATCCAAAACAAATTGAAATGCCATTTTGAGATGATCACCTTTGTTATTCACTTTAGATGAGTCCACTTGATATCCCATGTACAAAGTTTGTCAACATGCTAATGAAATTCTTGGGACATTCCTATACATCAATATAAAGAAGTTAGAAACATTTTTTTGCGACCACTTCAAAAGAACCCCACAATGGCTCATGAGAAACTTTGATCCTACATGTTTGTATGGTACCATGGCCTTGTTTTGGTATTCTGACTTCAATGCAATGATAATAAGAGTTTTAGAACAAGGTTAACAAATTTAGACAGATGATATTGTTAATAGATTATCTCATTGATGAACTTTTTGAAACAATGTTTAGAACACTAGTGGCAAGGCCACAAAGTAGCGAACATCAATCTTGGACAAAGCTTGTATAGCACGAGGATGATCTCGTCTATTAGGAACACCCGCAAGTGGAAACCTAGGAAGGGAAACCAAACATCTACAAGATATTTATTTTTTATTGCACCATATAGGAAATACTCTGGAAAAATATAATCCACCTAAAAACATTGGCACAACCTTTGAACCTTCAGCTTCTAATTCCATTGAAACAACCTCATAATGACCATCATCACCAGTAATAATGTGGATTCTTTGCAAGGTGATACCAATGACTCATGCATTTGTGTTTTTGAGTTTCTCATTTGCATCCTTTCTAGTGTCATACCTATTCAAATACTCTTTAACATCATCATAGATACAAGGAGGCAATGGATGCCATATTCCTGTATCCAAATAGATGACTGGATCAACAAAATCCAATTGTGCTTTATTGAGAGAAGACACATACGATCCAACAATCACCTTAAAGAATTTTTCAAGATCCTCTAGGATCCACCCAACCAAAACTACAAACTCATGATGTAGGCTTTAACATCCTAAGACTTGTCACTTGGAAAATACTTGAGGACTTTGGGCAGGGTTCTAAGAATCTTAAGCATTATTTCCTCAAAGCCCACTAAATTCTTATTTCTTTTAATAATTTAAAAGAAATTGGTTTTGGATTGGCCCAATTGAGACAAACTAAAAGCACCCAGTTTATTTAGATTCAATACCTTCGGCATTGAAGGGAAAACCAATACAGCATCTAGTCCTTCTCTTTTAGTATCCATTATATCCTTTAACTTTATTTATATCTTCCCTTCACATCAGCTGAATTATCATTTGAAACATTTAAATTTCCAACCAAATCTCTTATATTGTTAGAACTTGGGTTACTATCTTTTGATTAAACCAGCGACGATTCCTCACCTTCATTTCTGCCACCAGAATACATGTCACTCAAATCATGGTCATGATCCTTTTTTGTGGTCACTTCAGATTTATTTGTAGCCACACTACCATCATCTTGGACTAGAGCTTGATTGTACACATTCCCATTTCTAACTACTTCTTTTCAAATCCTTGGAGTCACAATAGGGTCCTCTGCATGACATTCATTATTTTGAGTTTTCTCATATTTTACATCATCCTTGATGAAAGATCAGTTTCCTGCAACATTATTCTTCCTTAAGTATTTAATACAACCTGCCTGTGCAACTCAATAGAATCAGATGCCAAATTTTCTTTGCATTAAGATGAATTTGGCATTCTAATGCTATAAAAGGATATGGATTTTGCAATGGTTATCAATGAAATATTATGATTCTTATCAGAAAGAGTAACTGAATCTCCCTCTTGGACATCTACAAACCCCCTCATACCTATAGAAGCAATTGAAGATCCATACATGACTTCATATTTATCTGTCTCTCCTAAAGATGTTTATGCATTGATATGTGTTGATCTCAACCTGTTTCTTCTTACATAAGCTTGATTTTATGTTCCTATGTGAACAACATTGGAGTCCTATGATATTCTATGAGGGTCAACCTGATTTCCATCCACCTATGGTACCTATCCCATTTGACTACATTTACACCCCAAAGGTTCAATATCCCCTGCCACAAGTAGCACACTACATCCTGAGTTTCATCCCCTACCCAAAAAAGACATAACCCTTCCACAATCATATCCAGATTTTTCATTTGGCAAGGCAGTTATAGTAATCCACCCTTTAGCTTTGCTATCAAGGCATCATTAAATAAACTCTCAAGCTTTGGGACATCAACACATGTTTGAAACTTTGGAGAGAGAGATCTCCTATAATAACTAGTAAAGAGCATTCAAATAACTGTACAAAGTAATAACACATGAAAAAAATAAAAAAGTAAAAAAAATATGATTGTAATCATGGACTTAAACCTTGTAAAAATATGCTTACCCAATGGATCCTTTGGTGAGATAAAATGAATACCAATAGTAGAAGTGTCACCAAGTGTAAAATCTAAGGGATTTCCACCCTACATCGGAAAATAAAATAATTCATCGTATAATCATTAAATGTCCTAGTTATTGAAATTATTTTGGTGCCTGTGGATGCATTATAGAGGAAAAAATATTAAATACTTCTCTTTATTACCTTCTCCATAAATTCCATCTCCCTTCTCTGACCTTCACGAACAACAACTTCTTTCCTGAGTTAATAACTTTCCTAGATTAGAAACAAGATAACCAAATTTTTACTAGAACATTCTAGGTTCTAAGAATAGTGCAGGAATCAAATGATTTCTACCTAAGCTCAACTTGGGATTTCTCAATGGCTGCATGATGTGGATAAGGTTCTTGGGGCTCTGGAAGACATAATTATATCAAAAAACTATACCACCAGTTAGAAGCCATAATAAGCGTAAAATAAGTACAACTAAATTTCATCACCTTAATAAATGATCGAATATTGTAGCTTCAAAAGAAGGGTTACCGCAAACGAAACTTATCAGGTTTAATATATGGAATATTACTTCCCTTGCATCTAACTAGTCTGCCATATTGTTCATATTTTAGTAAAAAGGCCACTATAGAAGCTTTTCATATTCAAAGAGAGGTTTGGACTCTGCCAGCTAAATATGATATATGTATAGGTGCACTGACTTTCTAATCCATGCACTAGTTAATTTCCTAACTCTACAACCTGTGAGAACACAAAAAGATATCACCTTAAAGTCTTGACATGTAACTCTATTTACATCAGCAAATCAGAAAGTGAAGTGAGCATTATATACCAATCAATTAAGAAAAATAAAGAAAATACATTTTCCTAAATTCAACAACATGATATTCAAAATAGACTAAAACAAACAAACTGGAATAAGGGAACTATTTTAGAGAAGTTTTCTCGGAATGACAACGTTATTTTCATCTAATTTCATGTTAAGTTTAACAAACAGGAGGAAGCACTTATGTGAGAAGTATTTCAATGAGCATCTTCTACTATTCTTCACTAAGAAAGGGCAACTCATGTGACAACTATTTTCATGGGTGTCTTTTTCTATTCTTGGCTAAGGAGGGAACACTGATCTGAAAGCTTTTTAATGTCTATTTTGTGCTATTTTTCACTAGAATGGTACTACATATGGATGGTAACATATTTAAAAAATAATTCTTATACTTTTGGAGAGGGTGTTTTTTCTGTTTTTCTAAAGCAAGCTTACTACTTTTAGAAAAGCATTTTGGATATTTCAAGGAAAAACATTTCCGCTATTATTGAATAAATATTGATATGGTTAGAAAAACAAAGCATTGATTTTTTTAGATGCTTATATTTTGGAAAAGGCAAGTCATCTATTTCTTTAAAACGAATATCATATTTGAAGCAAAACAAACTTTGGATAGAAAGACGAACAAGGAAGCAAGTCCATATATTAGTGTTGAATGTCCTACATCTTCCTCAAGCTTTCTCTTATCTTATTTTTGCATTGAATTTATGAGCTTAAAGCCATTTTTAAGCATTCTCATAGGTTAGGAAACTCTTGAGTAGATAAGATAAAATAATTTTATTAATATCCAACAAATGACGACAAAAGTAGGCCAATAAGACTGAATAATATAGCCAGTAAGAGCACAATGTGGTGGAGCAAGTGTATCTTCTAGAAAATGCTAAAAATAATATAAAGAAAGAAACCCATATTGATGCGGCCTTGGAACACATGTATAAAATCATGAAATGGGTACAGTGGTACAATATACTAAGTGAGTTTGTCCAATACTCAAAAAGTCGCAACTCAAGAGCCACTCCATCGAGAGAGAGTGATGGAGAGAGATTTAACAATGAAGCCAATGGCATCAAGGTCACCTGTGTTTGATGGTCGAGGAAAGAAGAATGAGCGGGATAGTGGCTTCCTGTCAGAGCCCTTTGAACAATCACGGGGTCTAGATGTATGATCCTAGGGGGAATTTATGATCCAAGGATATAAGTGCATGGGACTTTCCTATACATCAATATAAATAAGTTAGAAACATTTTTTATAGCCACTTCAAAAGAACCCTACAATGGCTCGAGAGAAACTTTGATCCAACATATTTTTATGGTTCCATGGCCCTATTTTGGTATTTTGACATTGATCTAATGATAATATGAGTTTCAGAATGAGGTTAAAAATTTTAGACATATTATATTGTTAACATATTATCAAATTGATGAACGTACTGAAACAATGTTTAGAAAAATAATGAAACCTACTCGTTCTTGCATCACAGCCCAAGAAAACAATAAGCTCCAAACCACCATCGAGCTTAGGAAGAGAAACTTGATGCAATCCCAAAGTATGGATAAGCCATTCCTCCATAGTTTGGAACACTAGTGGAAAGGCCACAATGTAGAGAACATCAAGCTTGGAGAAAGCTTGTATAGCACGAGGTTGATCATGTCTAGCATGTCCACCCACATGTGCAAACCTAGGTAAGGAAACCACAACATATATAAGATATTTATTGTTATTGGATCATATAGGAAATTCTCCACAAGGGTGGAAAAATATAATACACCTAAAAAAATTGGCATAACCTTTGTACTTATGGCTTCCAATTCCATCACAAGAGCCACATAATGACCACCATGACTGGTAATAATCAGGCCGCTTTGTAAGGTGATTCCAATGACTGGTGCATTTTTGTTTTTGAGTTTCTTATTTGCATCCTTTATGGTTTCATACCAATTCAAATACTCTTTAAAATCAGTGTACATACAAGGAGGCAGAGGGTGCCATATTCTTGTGTCCAAATAGACGACTAGGTCAACAAACTCCAATTGTGTTTTATTGAGAGTAGACACATACGACCCAACAATCATCTTAAAGAAGTTTTGAAGATTCTCTGGGGATCAACCCAACCAAAACTATAAATGCATGATATAGGCTCTAGCATCCTAATACTTGTCACTTGGAAAATAGTTAAGCACTTTGGGTAGGGTCCTAACCAGCTTAAGTATGATTTCCTAAAAGCCTGCTCACTTCTTATTTCTTTGAAACATTCAAGAGAAATGGATTTTGGATTTTTGCAACTGAGACGTACTAAAATAACCTAGTTTATTTAGTCTCATTACCTATGGAATTGAAGGAAAAACCAAGATAACGTATATTCTCTCTTTCAGTGTCCATTATAGCCTCTACCTTTAGTTATGTTTCCCCTTCACATTAGCCAAATTAACATTTAAAACAATTAAATTTCAAACAAAATAGCTTGTATTGTTAGAAATTGGGTTATTGCCTTTTGGCTCAACCAATGATGATTTCTCACCTTCATTTCTACCACTAGAATACCCATAATTTAGATCATGGTCATGATCCTTTTCTGTGGTCCCTTCATATTTATATATAGCCACACTACCATCAACCAGGCCCAGATCTTGATTGTCCACATTCCTATTTTTGACTGCTGCTTCTAAAATCCTTGGAGTCATAATAGGGTCCTCTACATGATTTTCTTGTTTTTAGTTCTCTCATATTTTACATCATCTTTGATGAAAGAGTTGTTTCCTTCAATATTGTTCTTCCCCAAATCTTGAAATCCAACCTGCCTATGCAAGTCAACAGAATCATATACCAAACGTTCTTTGCATGATGATGATTTTTGCATTCAAGTTTTATAGAGGGATATGACTTTTACAATGTTTATCAATGAAAGATTGTGATTCCTATTAGCGAGATTAAATGACTTTGCCTCTTTGACATCTACCAGCCCCAACATACCTGCAGAAATGGTTGAATCTCCATCCACATTCCCAAATTTATCTGTCTCTCTTCAATATGTTTGTGTATTGATATGTGTTGATCTCCATCTATTTCTTCTTGCATAAGCTTGATATTTTTGTCTTAAATGAACAACACTAGAGTCTTCGATATTCTATGAGGGTCAACCTGATTTCCATCCACCTGCGATGTGTATCCAATTTAACTGATTCAGTCTGCAAAGTTTCAGTATCCCCTGTAACAAGTACTAGACTATCTCCTGAGTTTGATCCCCTCCCCAAAAAAGACCCAACCCTTCCACAATCATGTCCATATTTTTCATTTGGCAAGGCAGATGTACCGATCTTGTCTTTAGCTTCACTATCAAGGCATCATTAAACATACTTTCAACCTTTGGGATCATTAACACATCCTTAGAACTTTGGAGAGAGAGATATCCTATAATAACTAGTAAAGGGCATTCAAATAACGGTACAAAATAATAACACTTGAAAAAATTAGAAAATAAAAACAATGATTGTAATCGTGGATTTAAACCTTGTAAAAAATTTCCCAGCCAATGGATCCATTGGGGACAGAGAATGAATAATAATAGAAAAACCATCACCAAGTGTAAAATCTAAGGGATTGCCACCCTACATGGGAAAATAAAAATAATCCATTGTAGAATCAATAAATGTCATAATTATTGAAATGATTTTGGTACCTATGGATTCATTATAGAGGAAACACTATTAAATACTTCTCCTCATTACCTTCTCCAGAAATTCTAGCTCCCTTATCTGATCTTCATGGACAACAACTTCTTGCCTCAGATAATAACTCCCCCATATTAGAAACAAGATCACCAAATTCTTATTAAAAAGCTCTAAGTTCTGATAATAGCACAGGAATGAAATGATTTCTACCTGATCTTAGCTTGGGCTTTTTCAATGAATGCATGAAGTGGAGAAGGTTCCTTTTCAATAACAACTCTAACATTCACAACTCTTCCCATGGAACCTTGCTCTGCATTCACTGAGAAATTAAACCCTGGGTCAAGTCCAGAGCATTTCCTTTCTAGTGCAATTTTGATTCCTGGGGCTTTGGAAGACATAATTATCTTGGAAAACTAGACCAACAGTTACTGACCATAATAACCATCAAATAAGTACAACTAAATCTCATCACCTTAATAAATGGTCAAAAATTGTAGCTTCAAAATAAGCGTTACCAAAAAGGGAACCTATCAAATTTAATATATGTAATATTACTTCCCTTGCATCCCATCGTCCACAATATTGTTGACATTTTAGCAAAAGGGTCACCATAGTAGCTTTTCATATTCAAAAAGAGGTCTGAACTCTGTTAGCCAAATATGATATTTGTATAGGTGCACTGACTTTCTAATCCATGCACTATTTAATTTCCTAACTCTATAACCTGTGAAAACACATAAAGTGATCACCGAAAAGTCTTGAAATGTAACTCTATTTACATAAGAAAATCAGAAAGAGAAATGAGCATTATAGACCAATTGAATCATGAAAAATATAGGAAATACCCTCATGAATGCAACAACATGATATTAAAAATAGAGTAAAACAAACAAACCAGAATAAGGGCATTATTTTGGAGAAGTTTTATCTGAATGGTAGGTTGATTTTCATCTAATTTCATGTTAAGTTTAACCAGCAGGGGGAAGCACTTATGTGAAAATTATTTCAATGGCATATTCTTCCATTCTTCACTCAGAAAGGGCAACTCACGTGACAACTATTTTCATGGGCATCTTTTGTTATTATTAGCTAAGGAGGGAGCACCAATATGAAAGCTTTTTAATGTTTATTGTGTGCTATTTTGTACTAGAATGGTGCTACATATGGAAGGTGCTATATTTAAAAATACATGTTACTAATTTTGGAGAGAGTCTTTTTGCTCTTTTTATAAAGCGAGTCATATTTTCAAAAAAGCATTTTGGATATTTTCAAGAAAAAATATTGTCATTATTATTGAATAAATATTTATAATGTTAGAAAAGAAAAACACTGATTTTTTTAGATGTTGATATTTTGGAGAAAGCAGGTCATCTATTTTTTAAAAGAAATATCATATTTGAAAAAAAAAAACTTTGGATGGAAAGAAGAGCAAGGAACCAATTCAATCTATTAGTGCTCAATGTCCTACATCTTCCACAAGCTTTCTCTTATCTTCTTTTTGCATTAAGTTTATGAGCCTAAGGCCATTGCTAAGCATCCTCATAGGTCAAAAATGTCTCGAGTGGATAAGATAAGATAATTTTATTAATATCCAACAAATCAGCACAAAATTAGGCTAATAAGACTGAATAATACAACTAGTAAGCACAATGTGGGAGATCAAATGCATCTCCTGGAAAATGTTGAAAATAATATAAAGAACGAAACCTATGTTGATGGAGCTGCAGAACACATGTATAAAACCATGACATGGGTACAGTGACACAAAATAATAAGTGAGTTTGTCTAAGAATTCAAAAGTGGACAACTCAAGAGCCAATCTAGATACAGAGAGTGACAGAGAGATATCTAACAACAAAGCTAATGGCATCAAGGTCACTTGAGTCTGGTTTCTGAGGGAAAGAGGAATGAGTTTGGAAGTGGCTTCATGCCAAAGTCCCTCAGAACAATCGTGGGGTCCGGTTGTATGATTCTATGGGTAATATATTAGCCAGGGATACTCCTAACACCAAAGTTCCAAACAAAGAAACTCCGGATGGATCGTTAGTTTCTCCTCTAGCACTAGGAGGTAGTATGATAGGCAGGAGGTGCCCTACTCTAGATCTATCTCGAGCTGAGAAACTTCAACTAAGTCCCCTATGTTTCCATCAGGTAAACTTGATTCAAAATTGTGTTAATAATATATACTTTCACATGTTTGATTAATGGAAGAAAGTTTACCCTTTTTATATAAATGTTTAATCATTAAGAATTCATTCAACACATAATGTTCTCTATTCTTTAATCATATAGAGTCCAGAGTTGAGATCTTTCAATTAGCGATACTAGATTTCATATTTCCTTCTAGATCTTTGGCTATTCAATTTTCTCCATCCACCACTACCTTTACACTGGTCACTCATGCATAGTTGATAAAAAATTTTGACAATTTTCAAGAGTTTATTTGATATATTTGTTTGCGGGTTTGAATAATTTGATCATAGATGTTCCGTTGGGATTATCATGCACCATCTCCAAAGAGATAATTTTTTTATGAACAAAAGGGACAACACATATAGATGTTCTCAAACTCCCTTTGGGTTTATTTCCTCTAGGAACCATTCTTGTTGATAACATTTTAAGTGCCACCACTCGAGAGTGAAACCCTGTTCCTCGAGTGCAATTAGCTATTGTTGCATGCAGTGCATGACAAGATACATTATGAAAGAGAAGGAATATGCATGGAGAATATACTAAGTCTCTTATTGCAACTCTAATTTGAGGGATCTAATCAAGTCGGCCAATGAAAAAATCAAATAGGTTGGCGGTGAGGTATTCTCCACTGAACTTAACTAAAATACGATGGTTTCCTTGTCCACTCCCTAGTTGAAACAGGTGGTTTGACTCCTATCCTAGGTTTCAAGGTTTCCTCATCTTTCAATTAAGAAACATCTTAGGGCTTTTGACTGATTTGCTATTTTTTTTAATTTTAACATGATGTATTTGTAAGGGATTTCATTGTTGGCATTATGACACAGGTATGACACAGGTGTTGTCCTTGATGGTAACTCACTCAGATGACAGATCACAGTTCAGACTCATAGAATGAAGAAAGAGAGGTATACGCAAGTTCCCCATTGGCCAAGCCGCATGTACACGCGGGTTCGTAGACCAAAAGGCACGTATAGTGTACACACACACTTTCACAAAAGGAAAGGCACGTACATGTTGGAAAACTTTGTTTTGGTTCGTGGTATTTGGTCCATGGTATTTTGGTATTGGTCCATGGCATTTGGTCCGAGGTATTGACCCCAGGTATTGGGTCCAAGGTATCTGTCCTACGTGGTTTTGGACCATGGTATTAAGAGAGGCCTAAACCTATATAAGGAGAAGAAGATCATTAGGCCACAGTAAGTGTGCAAATGATGAATAGCTGGTGAAGGGTGAGATCTAGTATGCAGGTTATGGGTATGTTATGCTTTGTTAAGGATGCACCTATGTGGCGAATGAAGGTTGATGAATCGGGATCATGAAGACTAAAATGCATTATCATTATATGGTATGATCATGAATAGTTTAGATCTAAATACTGACGCGTGTCTTATACTTTATATCTTATGTTTTGGGTATATCTGAAGTTGAAAATTGCAGCGAAGGTATAAGTAATTATTTTCAGATCTGTACGCAAGTTTCCTTTGGTAAAAGAGTGTATACATGCTGGTTCGATACAGCCAAGTAGTGTATACATTATGAGATTTGATATTTGAGGTTGCTGTTCGTTCTAGTGGTTGTTACAAAGTTCTGGGTTCTGCTCTCTGTTCTGGTGACTGTGCTTTTGATGACAGGCTTTTAGTGATTCAGTTGTTGGGTGATTCAGAGATTGATGATGCAGATATAGTTGATGGTTGTATTGCAGTGGTGATTGTTTTGTATTGGTGGATCCAGTCTGAAAATTTATGAAACATGGTCCCTGGAAGAAAAGAGAAGGTTGTAGCCTTCTGTAGGCTGGCACCTACGTACTAGTAAACATATCAGCTAGTACAAGAGCTAGGGGGTTGTAGCTCCCTTCTAGGAGAAGCTAGAGAATGAGAGAAGGTTGTGGTCTTCTACAGGTAGAAGCCTGTGTACTGGTATAATACTACACCAATACAAAAATTGTAAAAAGAATTTTCTTATTAAAAAGAAGATAGAGACGATTGCAGCAGGTGGTTTTCACCCACATTGGGTTTGCACCTTATATCTTGTGTTCATGTGTGTGTGATTGTCTGTTATATTTTACTGCACCTAGTTACTGCTTATATGGTTTTGATGCACTGATTAAAGATCAACATATGATAAATTAACAGAATCATAAGTTTGCAGGATATACACTAGTTGCCTTAAATATAATTGCGTATACACGCAAGTTCCATTAACTGAAGTAGCATATATGAATCTGATTATGGAAATGAAATATTATTGACTTGCTAATACTGATTCACCCCCCAGCCCCTCATAGTATTATTTCCAAAAATTGGTATCAGAGTAGGTCCTTCAGAAGAAGTTTGAACGCTTGAAGGAAGATCCATCATCATGAGTAATCAAGAAAGAGAGGGATCCATCAGACCAGCAATCTTCGATGGGAGCAATTTTGTTTAGTGGAAGATAAGAACCACAGCCTATCTACAATTGCTTGGAACAAATATTTGGGAAATAGTGGAAGGAGGATATACATTTCCATCAGCAATTCCTATAGATACAATAGGTAGAAAGCAATATGAAATCAATGCCAAAGTTGTTACTATCTTATTGGCAAGTTTTTCAAAATCAGAGTTTGTCAAGGTCATGTAGTTCAAATCAGCCAAATAAATATGGGACAAAATCATTCTAAGCTACGAAGGAGACGCTCAGGTAACACGTGCTAAGCTTCAAACTCTCAGAATTCAGTACGAAACTCTTCAGATGCATAGTAATGAAAGCATAACTAATTACTTCCTACGTATAGATGAGATTGTCAATTGTATGAAGAATCTGGGTGAAGAAATTAAGGAAGTTGTCTTAGTTGAGAAAGTTTTGAGATCCTTGTCTGCTAAATTTGAACCCAAAGTGTCTTCCATAGAAGAAAAGTAGCATCCGTAGAAATATGACGCAGCTTCACGGAATCTTAACTGCTTTTGAAATGAGAAAAGGACGACCATCAGATATGAGAGAAGCCACATTTAAAGTATCAACAAAGCGAAAAGAAAAACTCAATGAATCAGGATACATTTTAGAAGAAGAATATGAGGTAAATTTTGTCAAGAAGCTTCAACGGGGATCTGGAAGGTTCAAAGGTAAGCTACCTTTCAAATGTTTTTCTTGTGGTAGAGTTGGTCATTATGCTGCTAGATGCTCTCATAATAAAGGAAAGATGTTTGAAGAAGGTAATAGAAGTTATTATACTGATGATAATAGTGATGACTTATCCAATAGTGATGAAGATGATCAAGAAATTAAACTTCTCATGGCATATGAAAATAATGACGTAGAAAAAGAAGAAGTTACCAGATTAAAAGTTCAGCTGGAGACAGTAACCAGAGTAAGGGAGCAGCTGCAGGATGTAGTAAAAGATCAGAGCATAACAATCCAGAGACTTGAATCTAAGATCCTCTCTCTAAAAGAAGATCTTGAAGAATCAAAGAAGTAGAATGAAGAAGCTCTTGAAGAACAAGAACATGAAGTGCTCGAATTAAGGCAACAAGTGGAAAGAGGAAGAAAAGCTGAAGAAAACATAAAGAAGCAATATCTGGAAAAGGAAGAACAACATTAGGTTGAGGTAAATATCTTAAAAGGTAAATTAGAAGAAAAGGATAAACTATTACAATTTCAAGACAATAGTAAGGTTTTGGATGATATTCTTAGTAGTCAAAGATCCCCTGCTATCAAAACTGGTCGTTGCTTTTATGAAACTGTTGAAGGTGAATCTAGCTCACAAGGTGAGGTAAGGAAATCTAATGCAAAACCTGAAATGCTCAGCAAGGAGATAAGAGGTCAACCCCAGCAACAGCCAAGGAAATAAATTCTTCAAAGAAAATCTTCTGCTCCTAACTATGGAAGTCATAGACGATTATTTCCTCCGATGAATAATGTTGAATGTTATGAATGTCATAAACTTGGACATGTTGTAGCCAGAGGTAGAAGTAGAATGGTTCAAGACCATCACATAGAAAGATCATCACGTTCTAGGTACTTTAAGGGATATTGTTTTGCTTGCAATATGTTAGGTCACAAAGCTATTGACTACAATAAAAGGAATATGAAACATGTAAGATGCTATGCATGTAACAAGTTTGGACATAATGTAAAGGAATGCAGGAGAAAAATTCGGACACCAAAGCAGAAGGAGCATACATCATCTCAATCCTAGGTATTGAAGAAGACAAAATTAGTGTCAGAAAGATGTGGCATAACTCAGTTAGTAGACATAACAGACCCACAGGAAGCTGAAAGTGTAAACCTTCAGTATTCCAATTTGCATACGCAGCTATTATGAAGAGAAGTCACATATATATGCGAGTTAAAGGCTGTAGAGTTGCATATATGGAGCTATGAAGAAAAAGCAGTAGAACAGATTCAAGAAAAGAATTCTGATATGGTTCGGTCATGGTATATGTTGGTTGGCACAGGTTCAAGGGGAGCATATGCTTCGAATAATGCATTGTTGGCATTATGGTTAGAAGTCTTTGGTGATGACACTTATGTGGCTAAATGATACATCTTTCTACTTATTGTTGGTTGGCCAAGAGAATGGTATTGTAGGTTACAGGTCTGGATGCTGGTGACAGATGCTTATGGTGTAGATCATATATGGTGTACGATAGTTGCTGATGACTATCATGGTCTTGTTTAGATTGTTGGTCATTGTTATAAAATTCATGTATATCATTTGATGTAAAGGTCATGAAAAGACCTAATTTGTAACCTCACTTTGCATGGGAAGGATGATGTAATAATGTCTATTTTAGTCATGTATAAACATTTGGTATATCCCCACTTGGTTGGGTGGATGAGTCAAAATGGTGTATCCCCACTTGGGTGGGAGATTGATGTATGTATGAGTCATTGGTGATAGGAAAGTCATACTCACTTGGTTGAGTTGTAGAGTCATGTTATTCTTTTGAAAAATATTTTTGCAGACTTGGCATGTGCTGAGGGGCGCATGAATGGATTGATACACCTTAGCATGTACAAAGGGGGACCTCAATCAGATATTTCAGCATGTACTCAGGGGGAATATGGACAACAGAATGTATATCAAGGGAGAGAATATCTTGATCCACCCTTTGCCCTTGATGTCAAAGGGGGAGAGTTACTTGGTGTGGTTGTTGCCATCAAGTCGAAAGGGGGAGATTGTTGGCATTATGATACAGGTATGACAAAGGTGTTGTCCTTGATGGCAACTCACTCAGATGACAGATCACAGTTCAAACTCACAGAATGAAGAAAGAGAGGTTTACATAGGTTCCCCATTGACCAAGACATGTGTAGATGCGACTTCGTAGACCAAAAGGTGTGTATAATGTACGCACACACTTTCATGGAAGGAAAGGCGCGTACATGTTGGAAAACTTTGTTTTGGTCTGTGGTATTTGGTCCATGGTATTTTGGTATTGGTCCATGGTATTTGGTCCGAGGTATTGACCCCAGGTATTGGGTCCAAGGTATCAGTCCTACATGGTTTTAGGCCATGGTATTGAGAGAGGCCTAAACCTATATAAGGAGAAGAAGATCATTAGGCCACATTAAGTGTGAAAGTGATGAATATCTGATGAAGGGTGAGATCTAGTATGCATGTTATGGGTATGTGATGTTTTGTTAAGGATGCACCTATGTGGCGAATGAAGGTTGATGAACTGGGATCATGAAGACTAAAATGTGATATCATTATATGGTATGATCATGAAAAGTTCAGATCTGAATACTGACGCATGTCTTATCCTTTATATCTTGTGTTCTGGGTATATCTGAAGCTGAAAATTGTAGCGAAGGTATAAGTAATTATTTTCAGATCTGTACACAGGTTTCCTTTGGTGAAAGAGTGTATACACGCTGGTTTGACATAGCCAAGTAGCATATACATTATGAGATTTGATATTTGATGTTGTTGTTGGCTCTAGTGGTTGTTGTAGAGTTCTGGGCTCTGCTTTGTGTTCTGCTAACTGTGTTTTTAATGATAGGGTTTCAGTGATTTAGTTGTTGGGTGATTCAGAGATTGATGATGCAAATATAGTTGATGGTTGTATTGTAGTGGTGATTGTTTTGTATTGATGGATCCAGTTTGAAAATTTATGAAACATGGTCCCTGGAAGAAAAGAGAAGGTTGTAGCCTTCTGTAGGTAGAAGCCTGCATACTGGTATAAGACTGCACCAATACAAAAATTGTAAAAAGAAGTTTCTTATTAAAAAGAAGATAGAGACGATGACAACAGGTGGTTTTCACCCACATTGGGTTTCCACCTTATATCTTGTGTTCATGTGTGTGTGATTGTCTGTTATATTTTACTGCACCTGGTTACTACTTATATTGTTCTGATGCACTGATTAAAGATCAACATATGATAAATTAACTGAATCATAAGTTTGTAGGATATACACTAGTTGCCTTAAATACAATTGTGTATACATGCAAGTTCTATTAACTGAAGTAGAGTATCTGAATATAATTATGGAAATGAAATATTATTGACTTGATAACACTGATTCACCCCCCCCCCCCCCCCCAAGTATTATTTCCAATAGATCTTGTGCAATGTGTTGGCAGGAAATGGCATGATGATTATCCTCCAGCTAGTCTTTTGTTTTGACGGAATGTCCCAGAATTGTTTTTGAGACTGGGAAGATATTAATGAGGATGATGATCATTCCAATGATTTTCCCACATCTATAATATCTCCTCCTACTTCAAAATATTCTTCATCAAATTAAGGTTCATATAATGAGGATGTTTGTTGGTATGATTACTATAGCAAAGGTTGCTCTTTCTTTGATGGGAGATGAAGAATGAGGATTTGGAGAAGAAAAATCATTTTCCCTAACCAATGCTTCAATGGATTCAATTGTAATTTACAATTATGGAAATAGACTATATGCTCATATTGACTAGATAAGAGATAAAATCAAAATAATACCACTTGTCTCTTAGTAGTTGTATCTCCTAGTTTTTGGAAAGGTTCAAATTCTACTTGAGAATCCAAATCCAAGTCCACACTAGAAAAAAATCTATGAAGAAGGTCTTTCGATGATTTGAAAAAGTGAATCAATTGAAGATGTTTGTGATGGAGTTCATGAGGATTCAAAAGTTCATGAAGATATGTGTCTTTCATTTAATTTCATGTATAATGAATAGGAGAGGAATTCACTTACAACCAAAATGCTATGGAATCTCTCTATTTGGGATTCCAGTGACATGTTAAAAGTGCTTGAATACACCCACTCCTCAAACACTGAGCCCCCTACATCTAGAACATATTGTATTAATGCATTCAATGCATACGAAGCCATTATTAGTTGTTTTCTTGATTAGAAAAAGGTTAAGGTCTCGCAGTGTGACATGCATGCATAGCTTAAAGGAAAATGGGGTTAATGAAATAACAATTGTTTGAAAGCATAAAGCTTTATGACTTTGTTTCTTGTGCTACGGAAACTCAAAAGCAATGAAATACATTCAACAGATAAAAAATGACCTATAATTTACATGCCTCACCAGAGAAATACCAGATATCATGCAAAAGAAATAAATAATTAATCATGATCATTACAAACAACTTGTCAAGATAAATAGAAATATATGAAATATCTTTCATTTAATTTCATGTATAATGAATAGGAGAGGAATTCACTTACAACCAAAATACTATGGAATCTCTCTATTTGGGATTCCAGTGACATGTTAAAAGTTCTTGAGTACACCCACTCCTCCAAAATTGAGCCCTCTACATCTAGAACATACTATATTAATGCATTCAATGCATATGAAGCCCTTATTAGCTATTTTCTTGATTAGAAAAAGGTTAAGGTCTCGTAGTATGACATGCATGCATAACTTAAAGGAAAATCGGGTTCATGAAATAACAATTGTTTCAAAGCATAAAGCTTTATGAATTCATTTCCGTGTTAGGAAAACTCAAAAGCAATGAAATACATTCAACAGATAGAAAAGGACCTATAATTTATAGGCCTCACCAGAGAAATACCAGATATCATGCAAAAGAAATAAATAATTAATCATGATCATTGTTGGCATTATGATGTATGTGTTGTACTTGATGGCAACCCACTTGTAGTAGAACAACTATCTTGTATATGGTAACTAGATGAATCTATAGAAGAGATATAAGATGTGACAGAATGCAAAGCAAGACAAGTTCAAGGAATCAGTTTAGAAAGCAACTCGCTCAGATGACAGATCAAAATGCTATAGGTTAACAGCACAGAGTTACAAATTAGGCTACACAAAATGAAGAAATAAAGGTATACATAGCTTCACCATTGACCAAACTGCGTATACACACGGGTTCTCTTTATACAAGGTGCATATACGTACACACGCACTTTCACAAAAGGAAAAGCAAATATACCTTGGAAAACTAAAGGTTTGGTCTGAAGTATTTGGTCCATGGTATTTTGATCCATGGTATTGGTCCAAGGTATTGGGTCTGAGGTATTGACCCCAGGTATTTGGTCTAGGGAATTGGTCCTAAGTGGTTTTGGACCATGGTATTGAGAAAGGCCTAAAACTATAAAAGGAGGAGAATATCATTAGGCCAAGGTGTGCAAGTATCGAATATCTAATATAGTATGAGATCTAATATGCAGGTTATTGGCTTATGGTGTTGTGTTGGATCTGAACCGAGGAAGAACCTTAGCACTTGATAAGGGATAAGATCTAATGATGCATCAAGATCTTAAGGCTTGAAGTGAATTATATTTATGTGGTTTGATCATGTATCTGAATAACTGGCACATGTTTTAGTCTGTAAATATGATGATCTAGGTATAATTGAAGTCTAGAATAGTTATTATGTTTAAATCATCTTTTACAGATCTGTACGCAGGTTCACTTCAGGAAAGAAGCGTATACACATTGGTTCTGCATATCAAAACAGTGTATACATCATAAATTTAATTTGCAGATTTGTACGCTGGTTCGCTTTGACGAAAGCGTGTATGCACAAAGGTTCAACACATGGAAGCAGTGTGTACCTTATAAAATATGTTTTAGTTTCTTTTGTTTGTTGTTGCAGTGTTCTAGGTTATTGCTTGGGTTCTGGTTACTGTATTCTGGTGACAACATTTTGAATGATCAAAGTGATTGATTGATTCGGTTGTGGTTGGTTCGAAAGAATATTGGTTGATCCAGATATATTTGATGATTGAATGATGTTTTTGATTGATCCAGTCTGAAAATTTATGAAACGTGGTCCCTCTAAGAAAAGAGAAGGTTGTAGCCTTCTGTAGGCTGGCACCTACGTACTAGTAAACATATTAGCTAGTACAAGAGCTAGGGGGTTGTAGCTCCATTCCAGTAGAAGATGGAGAATGAGAGAAGGTTGTATCGTTTTATAGGTGGAAGCCTACGTACTGGTATAAGATTGCACCAATACAAAATTGTAAACAAAATTCTCTTATTATTAAAAGAAGACAGAGACGATTATAGCACGTGGTTTTCACACACATTGGGTTTCCACCTTATATCTTGGTGTTCATGTGTGTTTCTTATGTGTGATGATATGTTATGTTTTACTACACCTGGTTATTGTTTATATGGTTCTGATGCACTGATTAAAGATCAATATATGACGAATTAATTGAATCATAAGTTTGTTGGATATACGCTAGTTGTTGTAAACAAAGATGTGTGTACACGCAAGTTCCCTTAACTGAAGTAGCATATATAAATTTGATTATGGAAATGAAAAATAATTAGTTTGATAATACTGATTCACCCCCCACCCCCACCCAGTATTATTTCCAACAATTGGTATCAGAGCAGGTCCTTCAAAAGATTGATTGCTTGAAGGAAGGTCCATCACCATGAGTAATCAAGAAATCGGGGGATCTATCAGACTGCCAATATTTGATGGGAGCAACATTGTTTATTGGAAGGTAAGAACCACAGCCTATCTTTAATCTCTTGGAACAGATGTCTGGGAAATCGTTGAAGGAGAATATACTTTTCCATCAGCAATTCCTATATATGGAGTAGGTAAAAAGCAATATGAAATGAATGCCAAGGTTGTCAATAGATTATTGGTAATTTTGTCACAATCAAAGTTTTTCAAAGTAATGCAGCTCAAATCAGCCATAGAAATATGGGACAAAATCATTCTAAGCTACGAAGGAGACTCTTAGGTAAAACGTGCTAAACTGCAAAATCTCAGAATTGAATATGAAACTCTCAAGATGAACAATGATGAAAGTCTAGCTAGTTACTTCTTACGTATAGATGAGATTGTTAATTGCATGAAGAATTTGGGTGAAGAGATAAAGGAATTTACCTTAGTTGAAAAAGTTTTAAGATCCTTATCTACTAAATTTGAATCAAAAGTACCTGCCATAGAAGAAAACCAGGATCTACAGACTATTACTATGACAAAACTTCATAGAATCTTAACTGCCTTTGAGATGAGGAAAGGAGGTCCATCAGATATGAGAGAAACCACATTTAAAGCTTTAGCAAAAGGAAAAGAAGAACTCAATGAATCAAGAGATATTTCAGAAGAAGAAGAGGAAGCGAACTTTGTCAAGAATCTTCAACGGGGTTCCGGTAGATTAAGAGGTAAACTACCTTTCAAATGTTTTGCCTATGGTAGAGTTGGTCATTATGCTACCAAATGTCCTCATAAATATAAATATGATAAAGGGAAGGAAACTACAAAATGGAATAGAAAAAAAATTGTAAGTAAAAAGAGCTACTATACTCATGAAGATAGCGATGGTTTATCAAATAGTGATGACGATGAAAATGGCAATGATTATAGACTTCTGATGGCTTATGAAGATGATGACTTTTTGGATGCTTTAGGTGAAGATGACCTTTATGAAGAAATCTCTAAACTCAAAATCTGTTTAGAAGAAAAGAATATTATTATAGATACCTTGACATTCCAACTTGCTGAAAGAGAAAAACATAATGAAAAGCTAGAATGTGAAATTGTGGGTTTAAGAAAGGATCTTGAGAAAACAAAAGCTCTCAATCTTAGATTTTCTAAAGGATCAAAAACATTAAATGAAATTATCAAAGTGCAGCGTTCTCCTCTAATAAAGACATATCTTGGATACACTAAAGAAACATCTCAATCATAGAAGCTGCCAACCTCCACTAAAAGCTATCGTGATGCAGCAAAGAGCAGTGAACAGTTCAACAATCGTCAACAAAGGCATAGAGTAGATCACCAGGTTAATCAAGCTCAATTTACTTCAAGGATGAACAAAAGCCACAATCAATCTCAAGAAAATCATACTCAATATGCTTCAAAGAATATCAATCAACAGGTCAGCAGGAGGAACTTCAACTACAATCAACAGGTCAGTAGATTCGATAATCATAGGAACTTCTTTGATGGTCAATGTTTCTCATGTCATTACTTTGGACACAAATCTGCTCAATGTGTTGCTTACAAAACTATCATGACTAGAGAAGCACGAAATCAAAGGATTGTGACAGGGATCAAGAAAAGTTCCTATAATAACTTTTCTCCTCTTGAAAATGAAACAGAATGCTCAATCTGTAACAACCTTGGCCATGAAGAATCTGAATGCAAGAGTAAATTTCGACAAATATCTCAAAAAGAGAAAACTCCATTAAATCCCAAAATATGGAGAAAGAAAGAACCGAAAACAGAAAGATGTTGTATAGCCTTGTATGCAGAAGGAGAAGAAAACCAGTGGTACATTGACAGTGGATGCTCAAAACACATGACAGGTGACAGAGAAAAACTACACTCATATAATGCCTTAGAAAAGGAGAAGAGTGTCGCATTTGGAAATGACACTCCTACTGTCATAAAAGGTAAAGGCTCTGTTTTCTTGAAAGAAAAGGTTAAAGATGGGAATGTTATGTATGTTGATGGCTTAAAGCATAATCTGTTGAGTGTGAGTCAAATGTGTGATCAAGGAAATGAAGTAGTGTTTTGATCAAATGGATGTGTTGTTCATGAGCTTGATATAGGAGAAACTGTGATTAAAGGGACTAAAACTCCAAACAACCTATACATACTAAAGGGAGGACAACAATAGTGTTATCTAAGAAAAAATGATGAAAACTGGCTATGAAAAAGAAGATTGGGACATCTAAGCTTTTCTCAAATAAGAAAAGCATGTAGATTCCAAGTTGTTCCTGATCTTCCAAATATCAACATTCCTGAAAATACTATATGCAAATCATGTCAATTCGACAATCAAACCAGATCTCAATTCATCAAAAACGAAGGGTCAGCTAGTAAGCCTCTTGAACTTGTTCATACTAATTTATGTGGTCCGTCAAGGAAAAAGTCACCTCGTGGAGAAGAATACTTTATATTGTTCATTGATGATTTTTCCAGAATGTGTTGGATATTTCTTCTAAAGCATAAAGATGAAGCATTTGAAAAGTTCAAAGCCTTCAAAGCTTTCGTTGAAAATTAATCAAATCGCAAAATCAAATGCCTCAAATCTGATCGAGGAGGGGAATTTACCTCAGACGAATTCTTTGACTTTTGTGAACAACATGGAATAAAAAGGCAGTTCTCCACCACAAGGACTCCTCAACAAAATGGAGTGGTAGAAAGGATGAACAGAACTGTTCAACAAATGGCCCGTGCTATGCTAGGTGAATCTGGAACTCCTACAACCTTCTGGGGTGAAGCTGCATTCGTCGCCATCACTATTCTCAGTCAAGCAAATGTTCGGGTAAAAAACACTCAAGCTCCACATGAACTTTGGTATGGTAAGACTCCTACTGTAAAATACTTCAAATTTTTTGGAAATAAATGTTACATCAAAAGGACTGATGAAAAACTTGGTAAGTTTGAACCCAGAGCAGATGAAGGTATTCTTCTTGGCTACTCTTCTCGAAGTAAAGGATATAAATGCTACAATAAAAGACTTGGGAAAATTATTGAAAGTATTGATGTTGTGGTTGATGAAGCATGCAAAAATCCAAAACAGATAAAAACCGAAAATTATGACAATGAAGAAAATGAGGATCATTTTCCCACATCAAACCACACTCATTCTGAAGAAGAAACTAATGAAGCACTAGAAGAAGCGATAACGATAGAAGAAAAGACTTCGTCCAGGTATGTTCAGAAAAATCATCCAAAAAATCAAATATTAGGAGAAAAAGGGGCAAGTGTGCAGACTAGAAGAACCATTGTCGAAGCTTCAAGCTATCTAGCATTACTATCTTCCACTGAACCTCAAAATGTAAATGAAGTGTGCAGAGATGAATGTTGGGTCAAGGTCATGAATGAATAACTTGAGCAAAATAAAAATAATAATACTTGGGAATTAGTTCTTATACCTCATGATAAGAATATCATAGGAACTAAATGGATATTCAAAAACAAGCTAAACGGAAATGGAGAAGTTATTAGAAACAAGTCTAGACTTTTTTGTAAAGGATATGATCAACAAGAAGGTATAGACTTTGAAGAAACTTTTGCACTTGTTGCTAGACTTGAAGCCATGAGAATGTTTCTTGCTCTTTCTAGTTTTCAAAAATTCAAAGTATACCAAATGGATGTAAAATCTGCCTTTCTTAATGGAGACTTAGAAGAAGAAGACTATATTGAACAACTAGAAGGATTCATTCTTGGAAATGATGCAAATCTTGTATGCAAACTCGAAACAGCTCTTTATGGTCTAAAACAGGCTCCAAGGGCATGGTATTACCATCTTGACAAATATCTCCACCAACAGGGTTTTTCAAAGGGATCAGTAGATAGCAATCTATATACAAAGATGGACACTGATAAATTTCTAATAATTGTTGTGTATGTTGATGATATCATTTTTGGCAACAATGAAGAATCCATGAGTCAAAATTTTGCTTCAGTAATGCAGCAAGAATTTGAAATGTCCTTGCTTGGTGAGCTTACCTACTTTCTTGGTCTACAAGTTCAGCAAAATAAAAATGGTATTTTTCTCTCACAAACCAAATATCTCAAGTGGATCTTGAAAAGGTATCGCATGGAAGATTCTAAACCAGTATGTACCCAAATGGTAACAAGATGCAGTCTTAGCTCAAATCATGAATCAATGACAGTACATCAACCAACTTACAGATCCATGATTGGTAGTCTGCTTTATCTAATAGATACCCGACGAGACATAATGCATGCAGTGGGAATAGTTGGAAGATTGCAACAAAATCCCAAGGAAGCACACCTTCAGGCAGTCAAAAGGATTTTCAAATATCTCCAAGGGATGCAAAACTTTGGGTTATGGTATCCCAGAGATACAGATCTTACACTTCATGCAGATACAGATGCAGATTGGGCAGGAAGTGTTGATGACAGAAAAAGCACTAGTGGTGGTGCATTCTATATGGGTTCGAGGTTGGTGTCTTGGTTCAGCAAGAAACAAAGTTCAATTGCATTATCTACAGATGAAGTAGAATACATGGTTGTTGCATCTTGTTGCACACAATTACTTTGGATGATCCAAACCTTGCAAGATATTCAAATCACATGTAATCCACCCATCTCCATTCTATGTGATGATACAAGTGCCATTAGTATTTCAAAGAATCTAGTCATGCACTCGAAGACCAAGCATATACCCATCAAATATCATTTCCTACGTGAACAAGTTCTTGAAAAAAAATCCAAATTGGAGTATGTTCCCTCCAAAGAACAAGTTGCTGATATATTCACTAAACCACTGCCCATAGAGACATTTGAATATCTAGACAAAAGCTGGGAGTATTTGCTACATCATCCTACTGTTAATTTCTATTTTTCAGAAAATGGTGGTTATACGCGAGTTTCATGAAGTGTAGTCACGTACATATGCGAGTTTATGTGGACACAATAGCGTATATGTTGGTTTGAAGAAAAATAGTGGGCCAGACTCAGGAAAAATAGAGGGTCTTCTATGGAGCTGTCAATTATCTACTTTATTTGATGATGATTTCAATCTACTCATATATTGGTCCTCATAGTGTTGTTGATCACTTGATGTATATCTTATTGATGATGGTGCTTTGATATCTCTTTCTGACACATGCAATGATCAAATCTGATAGTGAATAGGTGGAACATGTTCAGAGGGAGAACATGGTTGATGATATTTTGGGATCTATTGATGGATATATAGAGGTTGCTGGTCTGGATGTTGGATGCTGATGCTGGTGCTGACTGTTGACAAATGCTGCTGATGATAGTTGTTGATGACTATCATGGTCTTGTTTAAGACATTTGGTCTCTGTTACAAATGACATGCATATCTTTTACTATAACGGTCATGAAAAGACCTAATGTGTAACCCCACTATGCATGGGATGAATGATGTAATGTTTCTTGACTTGTATAAACAATTGATATATCCCCACTTCGTTGGGTGGATGAGTCAAATTTGGTATATCCCCACTTGGTTGGGAGATGGATGCATGCATGAGTCATTGGTGATAGGAAGGTCATTTGTGATGTATGTATAAAGTCATGTTCTTCTTTTAGAACATCTTTTTGCAGACTTTGCTTATGCTCAGGGGGAGTATGGACTCAATCATGGGAGCTCAATTAGCACTTTATCAGATCAAAGAATTCAGCATGCACTTAGGGGGAGCATGACCCTTTGCCCTTGATGTCAAAGGGGGAGAGTGACTTGGTGTGGTTGTTGTCATCAAGTCCAAAATGGGAGATTGTTGGCATTATGATGTATGTGTTGTATTTGATGGCAACCCACTTGTAGCAAAACAACTCTCTTGTATATGTTAACTAGATGAATCTACAAAATAGATATCAAATGCGACAGAATGCAATGGAGGACAGCTTCAAGGAATCAGTTCAGAAAGAAACTCACTCAGATGACAGATCAAAATACTGCAGGTTAACAGCACAGAGTTATAGATCAGACTACACAGAATGAAGAAAGAGAGGTATACGTAGGTTCACCATTGACCAATCCGCATATACATGTGGGTTCACTATATACAAGTCACTTGTATGTACACACACTTTCCCAAAAGGAAAATCACGTATACCTTGGAAAAATAAATGTTTGGCCTGAAGCATTTGGTCCATGGTATTTTGATCCATGGTATTAGTCCAAGGTATTGGGTCCAAGGTATTGAACCTAGGCATTTGGTCCATGGTATTGGTCCTGAGTGGTTTTGGACCGTGGTATTGAGAAAGGCATAAAACTATAAAAGGAGGAGAGTATCATTAGGCCAAGGTGTGCAAGTATCGAATATCTGATATAGTATGAGATCTAATATGCAAGTTATTGGCTTATGGTGTAGTGCTGGATCTGAACCAAGGAAGAACCTTAGTGCTTGATGAGCGATAAGATCTAATGATGCATCAAGATCTTAAGGCTTGAAGTGAATTATATTTATGTGGTTTGATCATGTATCTGAATAACTGGCACATGTTTTAGTCTGTAAATATGATGATCTGGGTATAATTGAAGTCTGGAACAGTTGTTATGTTTAAATCATCTTTTACAGATCTATACGCAGGTTCACTTCAGGAAAGAAGCACATACATGCTATTTCTGCATATCAAAACAGCATATACATTATAAATTTGATTTGCAGATCTGTACGCCAGTTCGCTTCAAGGAAAGTGCATATGCACATAGGTTCGACACATGTAAGTAGCATATACCTTATAAAATATGTTTTAGTTGCTTCTGTTTGTTGTTGCAGTGTTCTGGGTAATTGCTTGGGTTTTGGTTACTGTATTTTGGTGACAACATTTTGAATGATCAGAGTGATTGATTGATTCGGTTGTGGTTGGTTTGAAAGAAGATTGGTTGATCCAGATATATTTGATGATTGAATGATGTTGTTGATGGATCCAGTCTGAAAATTTATGAAATGTGGTCCCTCGAAGAAAAGAGAAGGTTGTAGCCTTCTGTAGGCCGGCACCTATGTACTAGTAAACATATCAGCTCATACAAGAGCTATCGGCTTGTATCTCCCTTCCAGTAGAAGCTGGAGAATGATATAAGGTTGTAGCCTTCTGCAGGTAGATGCCTATGTACTGGTATAAGACTACACTAGTACAAAATTGTAAATAGAATTCTCTTATTATTAAAAGAAGACAAAGACAATTACAGCAGGTGGTTTTCACCCACATTGGGTTTCCACCTTATTTGTTGGTGTTCATGTATGTTTTGTATGTGTGATGATCTGTTCTCTTTTACTACACCTGGTTACTATTTATTTGGTTCTGAGGCACTAATTAAAGATCAATATATGATGAATTAGTTGAATCATAAATTTGTTGGATATACGCTACTTGCTCTAAACACAGATGCGTGTACACGCAAGTTCCCTTAATTGAAGTAGTGTATATAACTCTGATTATGGAAATGAAAAATAATTAGTTTGATAATAATGATTCACCCCCTCTCTCAGTATTATTTCCAACACAAAATACTATGGAATCTCTCTATTTGGGATTCTAGTGACATGCTAAAAGTGCTTGAGTACACCCACTCCTCCAAAATTGAGCCCCCTACATCTAGAACATATTGTATTAATGCATTCAATGCATATGAAGTCATTATTAGTTGTTTTATTGATTAGAAAAAGGTTAAGGTCTCGCAGTGTGACATGCATGCATAACTTAAAGGAAAATTGGATTAATGAAATAACAATTGTTTGAAAGCATAAAGCTTTATGACTTTGTTTCCTATGCTAGGAAAACTCAAAAGCAATGAAATACATTCAACAGATAGAAAATGACCTATAATTTATAGGCCTCACCAGAGAAATACCAAGTATCATGCAAAAGAAATAAATAATTAATCATGATCATTACAAACAACATGTCAAGATAAATAGAAATATATGAAATAGCTTTATCCTTTAAGACCTAAAACTTTTTCTAATTGGCTAATAATTTGGCTTCGTTGGACAAAAGGAAACATGTAAATGACCCAAGGCTTAGAGCATCTAGCAAGTGTGAATCTCTGACCCCTGACGGACCAACAATGTGCTATTTTAGTTGGTGTGATTTTCCTCGAATAACTGTGATGAGTCAACCCCAAGGGAGTCCCATTCACTAAGTTCTAATACTAATGATCATTCATATAAAATAAAATAAAATACAATAAAATTTTAACCATATAGAACACATGTATCATTGATGTCTTGTACAAAATAGGGTGTTTCATAGTGATATACATTTTGATAGAATCATTGTATCTATCTAATGTATACATTACAATCTTCTCAAGTATCTAGCCAACCCCTTTCCCCAACTTAGGTCTCTTCCGGGACCGGATCCATTAATGTAAGAACAATAAAGAGAATAAATATTTCTACAAAAAGGCCATTGTACTTCATTGAATGAAGAAAATCCACCTCCCGTTACATTTACATAATTTCTTTCCATGCTTGATCGAAAATGTCCTGAATCCAAAACACCCTAAAGCTAAACCTAGACAGAATATCAAATATATATTCCATTGAAGGAATTGCAAGCAACCATGGTGGGTTCCATTATAATATATTTGTCATGTGTACAAACTTCAATGTCTGCATCAATTGTCCCCTCTCCCTGCAAATGAAACCTAGCAATAGTCACACATTCATTATGCCAATTTATTTGTAGAGACAACTATGTCTGCTAATGTAATGTTGTTGAGCTTTAAACTAACCTTACAATATTTCTCAAGAAATTTGTGGTGTAATTTCACTGAGGATGCAAAGCCTGAATGAAATCCCTAAGTGATAGTTGAAGTAGTGCCACACCACCATTCCAATTAGTCCAGCTATAATTGTCAACACTATATAAACTAGAAATCATAACTACAATATAACTATTTTTTCTAAAATAGAAATGAAATCTTACCAATAAAACAAGAGCCCCGAATTTTCTTATTATATAACCATACATTCCTAGTAGCTATGAATGGGAAGGGGATTGGAGTTGGAAGGTTATCATATTCAGTAATGTGAGTGTTTTGAGTGAATCTTTGCATTGTGTTGTTGGATGGTTCAGTTCCATAAGGACTCTCATCTATCACTATATCCACTCTTTGAATCGAGTCAACACCATGAATGCATCCAACTTTAGATTTATTACATGAAAATTATTTCAAAGGTAAGACATGACATAGGCGGCACTCTAACCAAACTGTTATAATTGAGTCAATCATGTCATTTCAGAATATTACCAACAACAGATTAAATGTAAGAGAGGAACTAACATCCAAAATACTATGGAATATCTCTATTTTGGATTCCAATGACATGTTAGATGGTCTCAGTACACTGACTCCTCCAAACTTGAGCCCCCTGCATCTAGAACATATTGCACTAATGCACTCAATGCATAGGCAGTCATTATTAGTTATTTTATTGATTAGGAAAAGGCAAAGATCTCAATGTTTGACATGCATGGAGAACCTAAAGGAAAATTAGGTGAATGGCATAGAACTTGTTTGAAAACAAAAATATTGACAACTTTGTTTCTTATGCTAGGGAAAATAGAAAATGACCTGTAATTTATAGGCCTCACCAGCGAAATACCAGATATCTTACAAAAGAAATGAATAACTGAACATGATCATTCCAAGAAACTTTCCAAGATAAATAGAAATATATGAAATAACTTTATCGTTTAAAAATGTAACTTAAATTTCATAGTCCAAAATGTATAAGATTTCTTGAAGACAACTCCACTTGTAAAACTATCATTGGTATATTTTTTGGGCAAGAGATTCAATTGCAATCCTGGGTATTGCATGGTTTCATGTATAGAATTAAAGCTTGATGTTCTGAGAAAGAACATAAAACCATTGGAGGTAGCTATGGCAATGAACACAAGGGACACCGAGCTTCTTGTAGATACTATATAGATTGAGACCACCATGTGGATCGAGAGTAGGATCTAAAACTATTCCTGATTGGATAAGAATTTGGCCTTCTGAGAAATTAGGAAATAGATCAACAACCCATGTCTCAAAGACATCTGAGAAGAGTGAATCTATGACCCCTTATGGACCACTGGTGGGTTATTTCAGCTTGTGTGATTTTCCTCAAATAAATATGATGAGTCAACCCCAAGGGAGTCTCATTCACCAAGTTCTAATACTAGTTGGCATTCATACTAAATAAAATAAAATACAATAAAATATTAACCATATAGAACACACGTCTCATTAATGTCTTGGACAGAATAGGGTGTTTCATAGTGATATAGATGTTAATAGAATCATTGTTTTTTATTGGCTAAGAATTTGGCTTCTTGAGATATAAGGAAATATGTCAATGGCCTATGACTCAGAGGCATATGGCAAGAGTGAATATCTCACCCCTTATGGACCACAAGTGGGTTATTTTAGCTGGTGTGATTTTCCTAGCATAACTATGATGAGTCAACCCGCATTTTCAAATTTCATTTAGTGATGACTATCCTCACTATGAGTTAACCACTATGTTACAATCAACTTTTCCACCACTGTTTATCATTATTATCATAGATATGGGGTGAGAAGTTGTTTTCATCACGTATCTTTTTAATTTAATCCATAGTGAAGTTCTTGTGCCTATTTCCAATACATGTTCTTAGTAGACTTATTGGAAACTGCATAAACAAATGGTTGACAATTTGTTTTCCTTAACTAATGTACTTTCATAATATTAAATTTCATATGTCATCGAATATGATACATGCAACAATTAGTTTTGTGGAAGCATTCCTCACTAGTGAACTTAAACACATATAGTTCTTGTTCACCTTTTCAATACACTAGAACTAATTATTTGAGATCCCAATTGAATCCATCAAAGTAGGGAATCATGGACTATTTTCTTACCCCTTCAAAAACATCATTATCCTTCACTTCATATTTCATGAAGGTTGCCACATATATTATCCATTCTACACACTGAGCAATGAAATGAGCATGAAATAATATTTTTCTTTTATCTCTTCTCTAGTCAAAATGGGCATGAAGACTTTCTCCATAATTATATATTATGATTGAATCCATGGAAGCATTGGTTTATACATTCCTTTTGGTATCAACCCTAGGGATAATATTTCTCACTATTTACTTCTGAGAACCACCCAAATTTCAAAGTGGAGGCGGGTAATAGTTTTTCTACTCCAAATCCTCATTCTTTCTCTCCAACCAAAGAAAGAATGACCTTCCCTATAGGAAGCATACCAAAAAACATCCTCGTCATTTGAACCATCATTTGATGAAGAATATTTTGAAGTAGCAACAGATATTATATATGTGGAACAATCATTGGAAATATCATCATCCTCATTGGGATCTTCCTAGTCTCAGAATTTTTCTGGGAGATCCCATAAACACAAATACTAACTGGAGGATAATCCTTATGCTGTTTCCTAGCATAAAGCTATAAGGAAATCATGAAAAACCTCATCAATACATCATTTTAAACATAAAAATGGTTAAAAAATCAGTCAAAATCCCTAAGATGTTGATTAACTGAAAGATGATCAAAACATGAAACCTAGGATACCACTAGTTTCTAGTAGGCAGTGGACAAGGAAACCTTGGTATTCTAGTGAAGTTTAGTGGAGAATATCTTGTAGCCAGCCTATTTTATTTTTCAATTGGTATATGTGATCAAATTCCTCAAATTGGAGTTACAATAAGAGACTTAGAATATTCTCCATATATATGACTTATGTTTCATTATGTATCTTTCCATACACCACATGCAGTGAGAGCTAATTGCACTTGAGGAACAAGGCTTCATTCCCGAGAAATGATACCAAAAGTGTTATCACCTAGAATGGTTCCTTGAGGAAATTAATCCCAAGGGGCTTTGAGAAGTTAGAACATCTATATTTTCTATCCCTCTTGTTGATAACAAATTTGGGTAAGTTGAAATCAAGACCAGGGCAAACCAAGATGATTTTTTTTTTTTTATGATGTATCAAGAAAATATTTAATTTATGACAAAAAAAATTAATATGGGAAAATAATATTCCATGTTCTCGTGTTGATGCATCAAACTCATTAATAAAACAAGAAAAATTATATCAACTCAGTCTAGATCAGGTGGTTGAGAAGAATAATTGTTGTCCTTTCCAGCCAAGTTCAAACACTGCTTCTGGCATGCTTTCTCTTAATGAGCCAATAATTGATTCAGGCTCTTTGTGAACCATGTGGAATATATCACTATTTCTTACACATTAAGGCGTGGGGTGCCTCATTACAAGTAAAAAAAAACAAACAAAAGTGGATATAACAGCAGAATAAGGATATGACAAGGTAGTTTTAAATTTTAATAGATATGCCAACCCCCAAGATACAAGAATATTGTATTCAAACTCAATAATATTCCATCATAGTTTCTAGAAACCCCACCTGCATCTCTTATGCTTGAGGAGAAATGTGAGACTAACAATGAAGATGTTGAAGAAAAAAATTTCTTTAGCAGAGGTAAAAACAAAACAAGAAAAAAAATGGAATAGGAGAAAATGAGAAAAAGGCAAGGGCATGTTTTTATTATGGAAAGATGGGACATGGGACCTAAAAATATAAGATAGACCATGGGACCTAGGATTGTAAAATAAAAAAATATAATATACTTAAATGTAAAACAATGAAGAATGAAATAGAAATTTGTCTTCAATTTCAAAGCAAGAAGAATCAAATAAAGGAAACGGTTGTTAGTTTGAAACAAATAAGGAAGACTTACTTTTAAATTTGTGGATCAAATAAATCCCCAGTAGGGTACATTCAATGAAATGTTGCACCTGCCAAGGCAGATTTGATCTTGTATTCAATAAAAGGTGATGGAAATCAAATTTACAACATGGATTTAATGAAATAATTCCTTAAATGAAAGGACATGGAAAGTTGACCAAGTATTTGCAACATTCTAAGAAGAAAAATTATTATTGAATATGAATAATTGTACATTCAAGAAGTAAAAACATGTTTATATTTGATTCCACATGAACCAAGATGGACCAAGCAATGACTGGACAAAGATTTTAACCAATTTCAACAAGTTGTCACTGAAGAACATCAATGACCTCAAATGTCAAATGGTAATAATGACTAGTTTGTGAAAAGTAATAGCTCACCTTTTCCATTTCATAAACTGCCTCAAAGTATCTAAAATATGATTGCATCCCCTTCAGTTGTTGAGTTTCACAACAAGAAAATTTTTAAAATATCAAGTATTGATTACACCTGTTTTTACTCTTCTCAATATTCAACAAGTCTGAGATCAAAGTGTATGCTTCTAGACATTACTTGGAAAAAAAATTAAAGTATCACACACCACTCCAAGACATTTTCAGTAGAAATCCTTAACTATGCAACCTATGAGTGAGAGACCCACAACCTAGTGTAAGTTGTTAAGCATTCATCAAACACAAATTTCTTCGTAAAGAGATGACACTACACAATAACCATAAACATGTCTGATTTATCCATACACAATCAAGATCAAGAACACATGTCATATGAAATAGATTACATATTTGCAACAGTACAACATTGAAATTACCTCCAACACTGGACCTCCTATTAAGATGACTGACGATTAGATTAACAATGTTTACAAAATTCCAGCACTTGGAATCAAAAAATTCAAGCAAGCTTCTGAATAGTGTATTGAATTTGTGTAGATTTACATTATCTCATAGAACTCCATGATGGTATCAAATGAGTTCTATAAATATAGAAAATTATGTGCTCTCCAACAATACTAGATGAGGAGCACTACAATCGACTACTAACAACAAAATTTTGAAGAACTTCAGCATTTTTTGGGTTTAATGGAAAGGTCACAAGATACATTTGTTGCATAAAGTACACAATTATAAGAAGACACTTTGAAACAGTAAAAACAACTACAAATTTACAGAGGCATTTCTACTAGTCAAGAATGGCGCGAATGGTGGCAAAGTTTCTATGTGATTACCCCATCTCTATCACATGAAATCAAATGAACCAAAAGTTGTACAAGTATATTCCAGTTATGGTCCTGAGAAGAAATCAATAGTTAAATTTCATGAACTTCCTCAAAGGATTGCAAAAAACTAGTAGGGGAAATCAATACCTCCTAGAAGTAGTGGATCTCCTAAGCAACATTACCTCGAAAGAGTTTCAAGATCAACTAATACCATGACAACTGGAGTTGAACAAAGGAGGAGTTCACCCAAAATTTATCAAAGTATGGGTTTGCAAAATTAGTCATTATATTGGAGGTGCAAAATAACATAGAAATTATTTTTCACATCATAGTGATCAACACTTCCACATATAAGAGGGACAAACAATGTTGTGTCACTCTGATATAAAATTATTATCACATATTCCAACATTGCAACTCAGTTGCACTAATATAAATTTTATCACACTTTTATTTAGTTACACAACCTTGCATGCTAAACTTGTCACCAATATCCACTGCAAGAAACAATGCACTAGAAGAGTTAGACAACACACCATTTTTCACACACAATGCCAATAGTCATGTTGGATCATTTTGCACAACTCCATCTCTTCCTCTTCCTAAATTTTTATGTTATTGTATTATACAAAAAATCAACAAACAAGAGACTTGGTGTTATTTCTTCCCTTAGATGAAACTATTTATACTTCATGACATTGTAAAGGGGTTTACTGGTGGATTAGTTGTTTACTTGGATTTTCTAAGCTTCATGTTGTTTAGATTCTTGTTGTACATTTTATTATGTTGACTACAATGGTGATTTGTTTCTCAATCTATGATACAAATGTTTATGGAATGTTTTTTGTATTCATGTTAACTTTATGAGTCATGCCATATTCATAAGACTATGTATGATTAAGTAATTTCTATAATTTGTTATGTAGCTACGTTGATTCCACAAGTGTACAACCATTCTAGAGCACAAATTTTATATCAGTCAAGGAAGACAGGGTTCTTCCAAGCTAAGACTCTTTTGATTCAAGGAGGAAGTGATGAAATTAAGCTAATGGCAGTAAGGAAGGTTAGAGCAAAAGAAGCCTTCTGTAAAACTCTTATTCAAGAGGAAGCTCATGCCAGATAGAATAGATGAAGTACACAACCAATGGACAGAGAAAGGTCAAGGAAGGATGAAAGCAATGTCAGCACCAAGGGACTATTAAGTTTGGAGAATATAAGATAGCAAGGAACTACACGCATCAGGTGTCGATTTTGAGGACAACTGATGGTATAGTCTAATTTTCGAAGCAAGGGAGGTAATATGTGAGGAAAATAAGGGAATAAAGCTCTAGTGCCCTATCAATTCTACAGTAGGACTAAATATTTTTGTCCTTCTAGGTAAGTTAAAGAAAACATTTAATAAACTTTTAGCAAAATTGGGGTGCCTATAGAACAGAACCAATAAAATCATGAGAAAGAATTGAAGTATTTGCCATAAATTTAAATCTCAACACATCATAAAAGTGAATTGAAGAAACTAGTCAGGGAGCTCAAACAGGAAGATAAGAAGGTTCTAATACCTCTTAGGAATATTGTCAAGTTCTCTTTACAGATGTCTCCTTTACCTTCTAAGGAGACGCTGCATTTTTCTAGGATTTGACCTTGCATCTATTGAAGAAAGTGGTCTAGCATTTTTATTAATCCCCATCACGGTATCATATCCCAAAGATGTGACCTCTAAGAAATTTATATATTTTTCTTTACTAACCCAACCCCACTCGCTCGCATGGAATCTATAACCTCAAATTTCTCAAATTGCACATTATTTTGACCATGGAGAAACTCAATAGTAGCAGCTAGATATAATGCACACATTAAACATGTGAATAGGTGATTGTTGTTGGTGTTCAGATATGAATCATGCAATCCAACCAATTCCACAATAATTTTTGACCCAAGGCTCGACTGGTTATTTCAAGGCTATCATGCAAAGTATATGTAGGCCACAATTTCCCCACCCAACATTGAACATTTAATCATAACATTAAAGTGTGTAAGAACAAGTTATAACTGTAACAATAATCAGAGTAACAACAAGTTAAGACTCATAGCAACACAATGAAATCATTACACAGAAAAGAGAACAAAATAGAAAATAAACCTATGCACACATCTAATCCAACAACACTTGGTCAGGAGAGTGGACCCAACACCCTTATAAGCGTTGTGGTAAGATCAAGATCTATAGAATACTCAAAAGATAAGAAATTGTATTAATAAAAATATCTTTAGAGAGGTCTACTGTTATAGCTCAGAAATCTTGTATATCTCCTAGCAGTGGATTTCCAAGTCCCATAATCACTACTTATACATTTCATTAACAACTAAGAGTTCCTAATATTACAACTATTATCTGCCTACAAACACATAATATTTCTTCAGATATAACAAAATACAAAGATAACACTTGTGTTGGTCAATAGGTTGAACCAGCATTTCATCTGATATCCAAACATAGTGTTATCATCTCGATAGCCATCATATGCTGAGTCATCCTTTCTATCATCATTCCTCCAAATCTGAACCAAAACTTAAGTTAATAAGTCACTTTAGGAAATAATCCCCTATGACTCCACTTCATTGACTAAAAATTCACAAATACATGACAACAGGTGTACCTTTTCTATTTAGAATAAATATCGACCAACAAGGACATGAAATGAATACAGGAAAGGGATAAAAAGGTGGCTAAAAAGTAGGCATATTTAGCAACAAACACCTCCCCCCAACTAGCCTTTCTGCATGTCTTCATGCAGCTTGACTCATGTGTAGATTTGTGTTAGAGCCACTGTGGTCGATATGGAGCTATGTGTGGTCATATTTCGTAGCCATTTTTGTTCTGGGAACCTTGTATTCGTCTATGTGAAGGAATTCCTTCCACGAATATTTGTGTACCACATAAGTTTGTGTGTATTTCTCAGCTGACAGCCAAACAATAGGAAAACAAAATCTTAGACCCATTAGTTGGGTCCCACAGGTCTGAATACATGCGATATATCATGGTATTTTGTCCAAATCTCGAAAAAAATTAGGGGCCCAGAAAGGTTCGCATATTCTTATCGTCGATGATGACAACACCAACAATTTTTTATAGTTGGCCCAGGCCTCCTCCTAACAAGTAAAAATTTTCTTTGTGCACATCAGTGCACCACTTCTGTGTTGCCAACATTTGATCCTTCCATCCTTCTTTCCCCAAGAAGGTACCTTGTTTGTTAAAAATATTCACAGCTTGACAATGCTCCTCTCAAACTATTAGTGGCATGTTCACTTGGTTCACTTCGAACGTGTTGAAGGCTTTCTTCAAATTAACCTGGTTAATCATGAAGGAGCATCCAAGTGAGCATCTAAGGGAGAATCTAATGGATATCCTCCTCGATTTCCATCCTTTCAGCACCTGTTATTTCAATTCTTTCTCCTTCCCCTGGATGTTCTAAACTTTCCTTCTCCTTTTCTTCTTGTGCTCCATATTTTTCCATTTAGGCCGCTTGCTTGATAGCCAATGCTTGTTCTTATGTAACAGCGTTGACTATAGCTTCCACTTCTTCCACTACTTTCTCCAACACTTTGGTAGGCACCGTTGGTTCTTGCGTAACAAAATTGCATGCATTTTCTTCAACTACTGGCAATTATTCCATTAGTTTAGCGGTCGACGTTGGTTCTTGTGTAACAACGTTGACTGCACTTCCTTTCACCTCCATTGCTTTTGCTTCTGGGTCAGAAGTGGATTTTGGTTCTTGTGTAAGTGCATCGTCTGCAGCCCCTTCCTCTTCTAGTGATTCTACTACAGCATGCTCCGTCGCCAATTCTTCCAATTGTTTAGCAGCCAACGCTGGTTCTTATTTAACAGTTTCATTTGCGGCTTCTTCCTTTGCCCCTAATTCCTCTTCCTCTCTTTTTGGCATCATGGCCACAATTTCCTCTTATGCTAATTAATGGAATTATGGCCAAGCTACAGAAGTCTATGACAGGGCACGCACCCACATCATCCTGACAAGCCCGTGGTTTGTGAGGATCGCCAACAGTTGATGTGACTGGCATGCAGACCGTGTGATTAAATGAAGGTTATTCCATAAGAAATATGGCATATCCATAGAATGCACATGACAAAATTGAAGGCATGCAAGAAGTTTAAAATGGTATTTTAACAAGATAGTGAGCCAACCTTCATAAGTAATTTATCACACCACAAAGTATAGGACCTCAGCCCATGAATGTGACAAGGATTTCCAATCGTATCCCCTTTACTTTTGAACCACGATTTCTCCTGTCTGCAAGAATAATTTTAGAAATTCTTTTAAGGGAAATTTATGGGTGAACCATTTATGCCCTCCTTGCAGCAACCCATTGATAGTCGAGATAATTCCTCTGTGACCGGAATGACCAACCCACAAACTTTGGAATAATTCTTGTCCAAGTTCAATGCAAATTTTACTGTAATGACTTCATGGAATCCCTGTAACCTCTCAAAATATGTATGCCATCGTGCATTTTGAAAAACCTGCCATACATCCATATGGCGTCGGACCTACGATGTGTCTTCTGGTTCATACGTAACAACTTGCCCACCCATTTTTCAAGTTCCTCTGTAGCATCACTTGGAATAGCAGCAAAACCATTGAGGAGAGTGTTATTTGGTAAAGTTTTGATGATAGGGATTGTGGTTGCAAATAATGCGGTGAAAGGGAAATTTGAGCAGATATTATGGGGAAAATCCATGGTGGATTATTGTAAATAATGGAAATGATTACAACACATTGGGAAGGAATGTAATTCAATATAATCATATGTACTTCAAGTTCCAATGTGTACGGATAAATGCGCAAGGTATGGTGGGGATCGGAATGATGATGTGGAATGTATGAGTTGGTGCGAGTTTCAACAATGATAATGATAGATCATCATTGGTATTAAATACGACATGTTTAACATTAATACAATACCTCCCCTCAACTAAGGGATGATCGCACACGGTCATTCTAGTTATGTCATAGGTGAAATATCAATCAAATCCACGAAGTCGATTGGAGATGTACCTGGAAACTTACCTTAACAAAATAACATCACCAGAGGAGTAACAACATCAGAGGAGTAACAACAACAGTGGACATAGACAATCGTAACAAACTAAGTAACAACATCAGAGGCTCTAACAATACTAGTGTACATAGATGATCATGATGAACGGAGTAACAACACTAGAGAAGTAACAACACTAGTGTACTTAGATGACCGCGATGAACAGAGTAACAACACTGGAGGAGTAACAGCACGAGTGAAGTACTTAGTCAAAATCAACATCCATAGAGTAACATCACCAGAAAACTAATAGCACTAGAGGAGTAACAAGAGCAGTGGAGTAGCAGCACCGAAAAAGTACATGCAAGAAAAATAATGATAGAGTAGTAATAAAATTTTATTGTGTGTGTGTATATATCTATATATATATATATATATATATATATATATATATATACATATATATATTAATTAAGCAAGAGGTATAGAGTAAGATCTCTCTATACTAACAGTTTCAAAACTAAAATTATCATAGATATGTTTAATAAAGGAGTCTTTGGAAAATGGACGGCAATACAATCTGCGGCGATGTCCATTTATAATTAGGGGAGTATGTGCCTCATCGATTGTTACGAGTCTAACATTCTCATTATCTTACATCATGTCAACTGCATATGGTCCCATCGATCTAAAGAAAATTTTTCCTTTAAAATATTTAAACCAAGAGTCATAGAGCAATGCCCAATTGCATCTTTGAAGCACCTTTTCCTTGATAAATTTATCATGCCATTTAGTTCATTTCCCCTAAATTGCAACAATGTTTCATACAGCTACCAAATGAGTTTTATCCAGCTCATTTAACTATTGCAGTTAGTGTTTCTAGGTTTCTGAAAGATCCAAACCTACATCAAGGGTTTTCCACCAGAAATAAATGAGACTTCCTATAGAAAAGCTTGTATGGTGAAAATCCTGCTGGTTTTCGCCATGTTGTTCTATACATCCAAAGTGCCTCAGGAAGCTTTCTGGCCCAGTTTCAGACACAAATTGCTACATTCTTCATAAGGATATTCTCCAGTGCTTTATTTGTACTCTATAATTGACCATTTTCCTGAGGATGACATGGGGATGTCACCCTGTGCTTGATTCCATACTTCTTCATAAGTCGTGCTATCATATGTGATGTGAACTATCTCTCTAGAAGCTCCATACTGAGCAAAAATTTCTTTGAATAACAAATCTGAGACAATTTACTTTGTTGCTTTCACAACAACCTTGGCCTCTACCCACCTTGTCACATAATCCATGTAGACCAGAATGTGTACTTTCTAGTGTGAGGATGGATTGAATGGCCCAGCGAAATCAATAGCCCATTTCACAAAGGGCTCAAGAACTCGTTGAGGTTGTAATGGTAGCTCATATGACTGACCAGGTTTTCACATCTACCAGCTGTTATCAGACCCTCAGACATATTTCCTAGAATCACAAAAAATAGAGGGTGAATCGTACCCCATTTGTAACACTTTATGACCCATCCTATTATCTCAAAAATTCCCCCCATAGGGGTCGTTGTCAGCAGCTTTCATGACATCATAGATGTCACATTCGCTTATGAAGTGTCATATTTCTTGATCAGATCATGTCTAAAAGGGGTATCCCTCTGTCCACAAATAGCGGGCACTATGACGGATAATCCTTCACTTCTCTCTATATGATAAGTGTTGAGGTAATTTTTTAGTAGAAATGTAGTTAGTAATATCTACATACCATGGAGTGTGAGCACAAATTCCAAAAAGATGTTCATATATAAAGTTATGCTCTACAGGTGCACCTTCATCACTAGTATCCAGCCTAGAAAGGAAATTTGCAACTAGATTATCTTTCCCTGGCTTATCTACAATGGTAATATCAAATTCTTGAATTAATAATAACCATCTCATTATATGACCAGGAGTTATCAGTTTATTCATTAGATACTTGATGGTTGTATGAATAATGTGCATGAAAGTGGGATACTTTGTAATGTAATGCTGAAACTTAGTAATAGCATAAGTAAGAGCCAAAAACACTTTTTTAGTTATCATATAGTTCAATTCAGCAAGTATCAGATTCTTGTTGACGTAATAAATCGTGTATAGTTTCTTGTCGTCCTATTGTCCCAAGACTTCCCCTACTATTTTGTGAGAATCATCTGTAGAGATATGAAATGAGAGCTTCCAGTCACCATCATGTAATATCGAAGCTTTCCAAACTATTTCTTTGATTTTCACAATGGTTGTTTCACATTCATCTGTCCACACAAACTCTGCATCCTTAGGTAGCAATTGAAAAAGTGGAAATGCTATCTTAGAATTTTTTCTATAAAACGTCTATAATAGTTAGAATAACAGATGAAACTACGCACTTGTTTCGATGTGTTAGGTGCAGGAAAATTTAATATTACCTCTAATTTGGTAGGATCAACCTAAACTCCTTCAACTTAAAGAAGATGTCCTAGAACTATTCCTTCTTTCATCATCATATGTCATTTTATTGTACTAAGAGAAAGATGTGTTTTTTTACATCTTTTAAGTACTTTCTCTAAGTTCTCTAGACCTTCAAAATGATCCCCATATGGGGGGAAGTGATCCATGTATATTTCAGCACTATCATTGACTAGGTCAAAAAAAATTCCTAATATTTCATTATAGAGACCAAATGGGAGGACACGATATGAAAATTTTCCCCAAAGGCATGTGAAGGTAGTTTTATCTTGATCATCGAGAGTTATTTCAATCTATTTATACCCACTAAATCCGTCCAGAAAGGAGAAATTCTTTCCGGCTAATGTATTAAGGACATGGTAAATAAAAGGTAAGGGAAAATGATCCTTTTGAGTTTCTTTATTTAATTGCTTGTAATAGACACAAATTCGCCACTTGCCATTCTTTTTTAGAGAAATGATTAGTGGGGATACCCATTGACTATCAAAGATTGGATAAATAAATCCTACATCTAATAGATTATGTAATTCATCTTTCACAATGCTCTATAAAGCAAGATTCATTCTTCTCTATGGTTGACTAACAGGTCGACATTCTTTAATGTATATTTGATGAGTACATAAGTCAGGAAGGATTCCTTTCATATTTGTATACTCCCAAGAGAAGGCTTCTTTATGTTCCTGAAGGACTTTCATTAGCCATTTAGACAGGGAAGGTGAAACATTAGGATTAACATTCAACGCCTTTTATGGTTCAATTTCTATAAGAATATTGTTACGGGGTACAATTACAAGAGCGTTTTCAATTTCCGTCTCTCGTTCAATGGCTTCCTAAACATTGCAACTCATAACAGATTATAATAGCTGGCGGGTTAAATCAGAAATGAAGTTGGGGTTGTTGATAAAGGTACTAATGGATTCATCTTTAGTTTCATCCTTAAAAAAAAGGGCCTCACCAACAGTAATAACTGGTCTAATTTCTTCATTTTTAGGTTTGAGCCCTTTTACATGTAGAGATTTTTGTATTAAGGTATATATTGGTTTATTTGGTGAACTCGGTTCTGCAGGGGGGAAAAAGGATAATATTCTTTGTAACTTCCCCATTTGATATTACCATATTTCCTTACCAACACCCAATGTAAGTGTCTGTGGTCGCAAGTCAAGGTCTCCCTAAAATCAAAGGATTCCCACCGGCTGGGGATTGCGTATGTAATAACAAAAGATCGACAACATACTTCCATGATTCTACTGAAATAATTATATCTTCCAACTTCCCTATCGTTCTTATAGTAGACCGATCTACCAATTCTAGGATGGTGGGAGATGGTTTAATGTTTCTAAGGCCCAAGGTAATCACAATTGTAGAAGTTATGACATTAATTGTTGCCCCCAAGTCTACCATCACATTTGGGATATCAATCCCGTTAATTTGTATTATAAGAATTAGGTTCCCTAGATCCTTGTACTTAACAGGTGTAGGTTTCCTCAACATTATATCTGATAACTTTCCCATTACGTGAATAGTCAGTGGATCCTTTGGTTTTGTTCATGGTTTCTTAGAGAAATATTCTTCAATTGTTTGGGCATAAATCGGTACATCCTTCATAGCCTGAATTAACAGGATTTTGAAAAATAATTTTGGAATTCCCCTAAAAAGTCAAATTCAAGATGAGGAATCTGTTTTCTCAAGGATAATCTCGCAGTATAAGATGGAATAGTCTGACATCCTCTAGTAACAATTGTTTGAGAAGGGGATTGTTGTTCCATATGAGTTTGTGTTGACTTATCCCGAGTTGTTCGTGCATAATTCCTAGATTCAATTTCTGAGACTTCATCATTAGTATGTTCAACAATTATTGGTGAAGTCTGAGTATTTACCACCCAACTAGACCGAAGATTTAATTCATTACATTCCATGGTGGCAATAGTATATGCAGAAATGTTGAGTGTCTCAACCTATTGAGCCCCCCTATTATTTGGATTTGGGTTAGATTGAACAAGGAATTGTGGATGAATATGAGTATTACAAGTGGTGGCATTAGAATTTAGTTGTAACTGTCTTTGTGGCATAGGCTAGGAGAACTGTCCTCAATGAGGAGGAGGTCCATATCAATTCTGGGATCATGAAGGAGTTGGACCAGACTAAGGGAACCATGGTTTCCAAGCCATTGGATATTGATAGGACTATGACCATGAAGTTGAAAAAAGTACAGACTGAGGCTCAAAATTCAAATTATTAAAATACTGAGAAAGGTATTGAGGCATACCTTCATTCATGCTCTATGGCTATGGTTGCCATGGTTTCCTTGATCCCATGAAGTACAGTTGATCTACTTCTTCATTTTGTACCTGAAACACTGCCTTCAGCCCAGGAAGAGATGGACAAGTGCTAGTGGAATGACTCTGTTCACATATCACATAGGTCTTAAAAATATTCATTGGACATTCCTTGAGCATGTTCTTATTCCTACATTGTGGCAGAGAATGGCCATAGCCTTCTTTGGCTCTATATACCTCTATTTCGCCTACAAAATGTCCTGCTATGAGGACAATGTGCTCAAGATATTAGTCCTCAAGTTGTCCAACAAGTTTCCATTTTCTTCTTTTGTAACTCCACCACTGGATGTCTTGAGGGTTCGGATCCGCTCCACGTGAACACTTAATTCACAATTCGTAGATGATGTCGAATTATTCCTTGATATATATCCCTTTCCTAATTGTTGTAACAGCTACAACCAACCTCCAAAATTTTTCCTTAGCCTGTTTTGGAGCCTCCCTACTGACCTGCACAACAACTTGCCTTGCTTTGTCAAGTCCTCAGGCTTCACTGTCTTTCTTGCTCAAAGGCAGCCTATCGATCATAGTTTGAAATTTTCCCTTCAGAGGTTTCTCAGCTAGACTTGGTCCAGCTGCAAGCTGAGTAACTTCCCCTTTAAAATTGCACATTTCTTGATGGAAACCAACCTTCCCTCTAGAAATTGCACAATCCTCTCTAACAGCCTGCTGGGCTCCAGGATTGTGGCAATCTGCCAGCCAACCCTCCCAGCAGGATTTGCACAAATTTTCCCAGTAGTAGGACGTTTAACCTAGGATTCCCACAAATCTGGGCAATAGTCAACTACTCAGCCCCGAAATTGTGCAAACATCCTAGGTAGCTAGCCCAGCTTTGAGCTAGAAATGCACATTTTTCTCCAGTAGTCAAGTAATCTCTTGCATGTACAACTAAGTTGACTAGTTCCCTTTGGGATTGAGCAAAACAGACTTGCATGCATGGGGTGCTTCTCCCAAGTCAACATGCAAATGTATCCATTGTTTCAAGGATCTATGTTTAGCATTTGGAAGTCACATGCAATTAACAATTGAGAAACTTCCCTCGAAGTGTTGCTTCCCCTAGATTTGTGGCATGCATGTCAATACCTCAATGTGATAAAAAATCATCAACCAGATGTTGTAGATCTCATTCCTCACATCAAACTTGTAGATCTGACATCCCACATCACATCTAGGAGTAGTTTGAACATTCAACTCAACTATTTTGGGGTAAGATTGCTTCCCATGCCTTGTACTACATTTCTGTCACTTCTTTTCGCTTGTATGATTATTGTTTTCTTGATTTATTTTAATGATTGTTGTCGTTTACATGTATACTATCGCGTCCTAGCTCTGTTTCAATTTTCATTGTTGTCACATGCATGAAACTGTTTGCACAGACGTTCACCCAACTGATGAATGTCCTCACCCACATGCATGTTGATTGGTTTTCTCAATCCTCCATTCATTTTTTGCATGCACTCTTTATCACTTCTGCAATCACTTAGTGTTGCCATGCATTTCATCAACTTACTTTCTTTTAGTTTCCCGTTGGCGATTCGGGCCAACCTTTCCCCAGTCTCTCCCTCCACCAAGGATGCATTACACAATCTAGAGAAGGAAGGCTCAATTTCCTCTCCAAATTTTCCCATTCTGGCCCAGCACTGGCCTCCTATACTCAATTGCACATTTCTGGAGGTTAGTGTATGCTTGGCCCAAAATATGCGTAAGTCTATGACCGGCTCAACAGTCTTTCCCAGCTGTAATTACGCATTGCGCAATCCCAACAACTAATTTCCCAACTGGATTGTGCATTTTGCAGTTCCAGGAGTAAGTTAGTCTCCCAGCATCCCAGACTATGCCTTATGCAGTCTTAGCAATTTGTCTCCTGACCTCTCGGCAAAAATTGCACAACCTTCATTATCATTCACCCAGGTATGTTGCAAGTCATTTCTCATGTTCATTTTGGTTTTTGGTTAACAGATTGCTTACTATGAGTGTTTCCATGTCTCTAGGTATCAGAGGTTTTCATCTACCTCTCAGCAGTATAGGTACAATGGTTTCCAAGAGAGCAGAGACGAAGACACCATTCAGAGAATGCTTGGGGATGTAGTTGATCAAGTGTCCATGGGCTTACCTACTCACAAAGACATCAAGTTGTTCGTGGACAAGGACATCAAGCAAAAACATCAGAGCGAGAAGCATCATGAACAATAGCTAAAGGCATCGTACCGAATGCAGCGAATGCAATAAGTGAAGCAAACACAATGAATGTTAGATGAAGGCTGTTGACAACATAGAGGCAGAGAAAAGTTGCTAGATCAAGTAGATCCACTATTAATGAAACCAACTTTGGAGACTCAGGATATGAAGTGACGGTGCAACATGAAGATCGCTCGAAGGAAGAAGATGGAACAAAGAAGGAGTTGCATGTAATGAAGCAGCAACTTAGGAATAACATGAAGCTACATAGATAGTCCAATGAGTTGTAGCAGGAACAAAAACATCAGTGGGCACAACATGCTTTCACGGATGAAATTGTACCAGTACAAGTTAAGGATCCATCCCAGCAACTGACACAGAGCAAACATGGTGAGTAGTGTTTTTGATCACATGCAAAGGATCTAGAAGCATGCATGTCCTTGAGCACACGCATGCAATCTAACCCATTCAACAAACTCACCAAGGCAAAGAGAAGAAGAAAGTCCAACTGGGGCTAAACATCCACTTCGACAAGTTGATGTGCATGACCACCAACACACACTTGAAGATCAACATGGACACAATGCATCAGTGTGTTGCCAGTTGAACGTACCTAAGAAGACCATGTACATGTTAGCAGACGAGTTGGATGAAGGTGCCGAACCAATGCACCAATTGCAATGGAGGCAAGATTTCGCTTCAGCAAGATGCCACCATGAGGTGCATGCACACCATCATGGATGACCAAGATTTGCATCATCTCACCACCTTCACCATCACAAGCATGTCAAAGAGTTGGTCTCATCACAGTAGACCGAGTGTTAGTGATGTCTTGCAAGGCTTTTTCAAGCCATATTGTCTCACATGAGCAGATTTGCATTGTAATGTTGAGTCATGTCAAGTGTAAATTAGGTGTCAATAGTTGGATGTAAGAATCATAGAGTAGGTGAAGAGTCATTAGGGTAGTTGAATTGTCACAAAGGGGAGTGTCAAGGGTCACCCCACCCTTTGCTATAAATAATCCTTCATAACTCATTGTAAACGCTTTTGGTCAGCCAAGATTCTACTAAGACTATCTTGAAGAAGGCTTGGATTGTATTGTAATGCGCCTTGGCTTCTCCACTGCATGGAGCTAGTACATCTGTCCGGAGGAGCAGGCGAATGTGGTTGTAACATTCCACTGATGGGGCTAGCAGGTTTACTTTGTGTATTGTATGATTGTGACTTACAATTCTTTATATAATAAAAGCCAACACATTTTCTTGCATATGTTGTTATTGTAGTTGGACTACTCCAATTGTCTTAATGGTATATGTTGTTTAACTTACGTACTTGTATATGAACTTATTTGTATGAAATTATATGACTCTTATTGTTAATGTTGTCACCGTTTGTGTTGACGGCTCTTCCATAGATCAGATAGACCTTTCTTTGAACCTTGTTATATCAATTGTCACACTTGTCTTAGACTGATCTGTGAGTGTTTTTCATGTTATCTTACCTTGTATTTTGTGACTGTCGCATCCATGTCGACTGCTTTGACGGAAGTTGTGCATGTCCTTTGTATTGTGTGTCCCTAGCCAAGTTGGGACTGATCCCTTTCAACTTGGAACTCACCTTCACCTTCCTCTCCCTTTGTAGTGTTGGAACCTCTCATACTCATTCCTTGACACATTACATCAGTCACACCCTTACTAATGACAGAGTTATCGTACTTGCCTCTCTATGACTAATGAGCCTCGGTATTGCAACAAAATGGTGCAACTCCCAAGGCTACCGACTTTAATTATCAACCGAGGGTTCATGCAAACTTAAGAGGTATTAGCAATATATGTGCAGCATACAATGTGTCCTTCCTTTGCTGTCATGATGTAATGGATTTCATGTACTGAAGTCAAATCCTAAACTAATTGTAGAGAATGAAATGTTAGAAATTGAACCTTAGCCTATCGCAAGAAACAAAGTACAAGGAAGGAGACTTAAATAAAATGATAAAACACACCATTTTCTAACTAACTGCTAAGAGGCTTTGCTTCAAAATAATGCTAAGTTAACATGTATGAAATTCTACTATCCTAAGCATGCAGATTCAAACCATCCAACCTTCTTTGCTATGGATGAAAATGAATAAAATAAATATGTTTTTCTTTTTTTCTTTTTTCATGTGAGAGTGTGAAAGATAATCTCTTTTGGTGATGTGGTAGGTGGTTTGGAGATGATGGTGAATGGTTAGAAGTCTTGGGAGATCATCAGGGACCCTTTGCTAGCTTCCTAGAGGCTTTTTCCTCAATTCGGCCTCAGAACAAGCCACTACAAGAAAACCTATAGGATACAGCCGAGAGGAAAAGGATGGATGTTGAAGGTGATGGAAAGATTAGGGAAGGTGGTTGGTGGATGGAATGAGGCAAGGGAGTGCCTAGGAGCACTTCAGAACTCAAAACCAATGTTGGGATATAATTGTATTTTCTAAAAAAGCTTGGAGAAGATTCTTTGTAAAATGATGAAATTGGTGAGGGTTTATTCAAAGAAAGTGAGGACCATGGGTGGATGAAGCTGGGTTGAGGTTGCTGACTAAGAAATCTCTCTGTACTCCTGAAAAACCTACACTACATCAAACATTGATATTTACCCAAAATAATGCAAACAAGATGAATTTCAATTATCTAAAGGAAACAGAATTTCATGAGCTAACTATCCACTTCATGCATGAGGAAAACTTTGTAGAATGATATAAAACATTGATGAGATCTAATTGATGACTGAAGATAGAAGAAATGGAAATCAACCCCTACCTGAAAAACTAGCAAAATGATGACCTAAGTGAGGAGAAAGAGGGTTAAAATTGTCTTGATGTCATGGAGGTCAAGTAGAGGCCTAATCCTAGCTTCAATGATGTTTTTTATGAATTTGAACTCAAAACAAAATTTCCTATAGGATGCTACATTGATTTCCTACATGATGTAAATATTTACTATAATTCATCGAATGGCCAAGAAAATAAAATCCAAATTGGATGGGACAAATTTTTTTATTAACTAGGATGTCTTAGGTCCCAATTCCAAGTGGAATCTCTCAAAACTACCTCTATTGACCCATACAAAAAAAATAAAAAAAACATTACTAGTCGAAAATCTAGAAATTTGAGAATTAGGGAGCTAGTAAATCTAAAAAATGCCTAACCAAATCAAGTGCAAATGCAATGGGGTGATTATTGTTATGAACTAGAATTCTTTTGTGATCTAATGCAAGTGGAACCAACTTGATTGAAGCTTCTTAGCATTCTCTAAAAAATAGCAGAAATTTACTCTCCTTTGCTAAAAAGGAGGTCCAACAATCTAGATTTGGGAATAAGAAGACTAATCCAAGCAGCTCAATGATTACTATGAACTTCCAAAGCTTTTCCAAGGATGAAATAGTTCTTTTAATCCTACAAAAGAACTTACGTCAACCATTTAACTCAATCCTACAACAAGAAATCATTAATACTAAATGCAGAAATAGAAAGAAATAAAAACTAGAGATGCATGTGAATAAGCAGTGAAAAGAAGGAAAGAAAATTATACAAAAGGGCTCTGAGGCTCCTGGGATGGAAAGACCCAAGGAAACTCAGAGTCCTATGGAGGAGAACAAGATCCAAAATATGAACATGAAACCAATCTTCATTATTTTCATCAATAGAATTACATACCTGTAAGAAAATACAATGGAGCTGCAGAAATACGAGTTCTCTCCACAAGAACACTCATGAAAATCTATCCCTAGAGTCAAATTTGACTTGGAACTTATAAAAAATGATTAGGAATCATTCCCCATGGATGCAAGAAGCTTTCCCCACCAAAATCCCTTGATTAGTGGATCTCGTCCCTTCATTAGTGGACATGGTCCCTTGATTAGTGGAACACATTCCTAGATTTTCTCAATCATTGGAGTCCACAATCTATGCCATAATTCCATAATATATTGTTGATTTATTCTCATAATATTCCACAAAAATAAATAATACTAGGCACAAATGTCCAATTATTCATAAACCTTCCTAATGACTATATTAAAGTTAAAAATAAATTATCTAATGCAAAAAGAGAGGTTTAATGTGTTGAAGGATGGTCATAGGCCTTAATTTATGTTTTAAGATAGAGGCATGGGCCTTAATTTATGTCTAATCTAGACGCCCATCAGTGACATCATGGTCAAGGCATTACCTTACAACCCACTAATGGGACTCCTACACCAAACAGTCTGAGGTCTAATTGGGACTTCTTACCGAGGAGATCCCCTTGACATGTTTGTGGGTCCAGCACTGTCAACATTTCTGGTGCTAGAAGGAGGGCCTGATGACTAGTAGTGTCCTCACATCTAGTTTTGAACCTTTTCATATCTTTCATGGAATCTTGCATTCTTTTTCTCCCGAGGTGTTTTTCGAATCGTGAAGATGTCTCCAACTCAGGGAGGCTTTTCAATCTCTTGTCCACTCACACATATGATGGTAAAGGTGAAGTGGCCTGGCCTGAGCACTTACATAACTTCCATTCCATGATTCATGAGGAAGATGAGTTTACTGATGACCAGGCTGGTTTGCTGCTTGCATTCACAATTCATGAATCTCCATTTCGTTGGGTGCTCAGCCTACTAGCTGGCACCATGCACTCATTTGAGCACTTATGTGATCTTATTGAAGACACATTCTATCATTTTGATCCAGACCATCTTGACATGAAATTGTTACAGCAACCAAGGGCTCCACATGAATCCGTCATTGATTTTTGGTATCACTTTCATGACTTGCAGTTTCAAGCTCCGAGGAGCAAGATGAAGTTCACTTATCTTTGGGACCGGTTTGAGTATTGTCTTAAGAAATTTTCCTGTCCCAAGAGGAAACTTGATGTCAAGCATTTCTTCGCCTTCTTCTCTGATGAAACTGTGTATTCTCATGTGGGAGTAGGGACTGTCTACATCCCTCTCATTCAATAGTTACACCATTGCTCAGTGATGTTGAGGATGATGTTTGTACACCTGTTCAACCTTCTCACCCTCCCAACATCACTCCACTCAATTTTCAAGCAGATTTGATTGTGATTCCTTCGAGTTCTCACATGCATTATTTTTTTCAAGCTTCATCTTTACACTCAGGTGTTCCTCCGGATGATGTTATCTTATGTTCGTCCATTACGGAATCTTCACTTGTAGTGAACGAGGAACAACCCATTGACAGAGTTGGTGTTGCACAACCAATATGCGCTACCATTCATGGAGAGTATGAGTGGGAGCTTGAACATCAACACTCGGTGAAGGATGACTCCCTTCCATCCGAGCCTCCTCCTTCCTTCCTAGCTTCTTTGGTGAACCTGCCATCCATGATTTTGTATGTGTGTCTCCATCTACGGATGCACCCACTGTTGATGACTCGTAGGACTCCCTGGATGCTAGTCCATCATTCGACAATGAAGAGGATAAGTTTCTCATTGAAAATCCACTTGATCCTTCATCTGTCTCTTTAGGAAACATAGAGGTTGAGTTCATTCACTTTTCATCTATCCCTCTATTTGATTCATCTAATCATGAGGATGCCGAAGAATTCATTGATTTTTCTAATCGTGGCGGTCGTGATCCATTTGCTTCCATTTTTTATCACGATCATGAATTTATCAAAGTTAATCTTTTGAAACCACCAGTTTATGATGATCTACCTGATGATGAAGATGATATACACAAGATTGTTGAGACACTTGAGCTGAGCTGATGGTTATGTGAAGTCCTCGCTCTCTTGGGGTTAGTCTCACTTCTGATCATGAAAGTGTTCAATCACCAAGGCTCCTCATCACTCATATGTATACATTGAAGATCCATCTCACACACAGATCACACTTCCTTCGCTCAAAATAAATAATCCCATTACCCATGCATAGAAGGAATCTTACATTGCAAGCACTCGTGTACGACAGAAGTTATCTTTGCTTCTTTCATTTGCTTGCATGTCACAGTCAAGAGTGTGATTTTGCTTCAAAGTTGCACGTAGTGTCAGACAACACCACGATAGGTCCATGGACTACCCATCATGCACATGCACTCACTTATGTCCTGTGGGCACCTTGAAACATGAAGTGTGGTTGTCTTCATTGTTATATATTTCTTGTTTGCTGGTCCATACAACTGGGTTACTCTCGGACTAAGCCTTCACCAACATGGTTCTACCAATGCGCCGGAAGTAGTGTTTCTTGCATTCTTGTTTACTTTCATGTTTTGTTTGCTTGTTTGTTTGCTTACCTGTTTGCTTACTTGCTTCGATTTTGTTTTTTCTTTTTCTCTTGCTTTTATTTGTTGATTTTTATTTTGTTTTCCTATTTCATTCATAGGTTAGTTTGGCATGAAACCATGTGTGACTCATGAAACAAGCTGGGTAAAGTACAAGAGGGTTTGTACAGCTATCGCTACTTGGCTATCTATCATCTTGCCTCTGTATGATGAAATTGTTACTCTTAGTCCATGATAAGTTTAAGGAAAATACGTACTCCTTGAATTGAACCTTTCTATAAGCACAACACTTGCGTGCTAACTAGTGTCACCTTCTCTAGTCGATTGTTTTTGGGTTAACCCTTGTCAGCTCAGTCAAGTAGAGTAAGGTGAGGGGGAAAACCTTAACAGGTGTGTCAGAGATATAATAAAATACTTCTCTATTGGAACAACCTCCTCTTCTCTCAATAATTCAGGATCCCTCTTCTGCCTCTAAAACAAATAAGTGTTATGCACAATGAAAATGAAAAAAAAAAAAAATTGAAAAGTCAAAAAATTCAAAATGAAAAATGAGTAAGGCGAAAGAAGAGAAAGGCTTCTTGCGCAAGGAGGTGATGCAAGTAACTCTGTTGAGGTACTGGCCAGGCTTGCTGGCAGCAGAGCCATGATTATGCTCCTGTGTGACTCCACCGGGGTAGCATCTAGGCCTGCTCATAGTGGAGAAACACCATAGACGAAAATAAGACTCTGATGACTATACCTCTTCTACACCTATATACCCCTCAACCCTAATCAAAATAATTGTTTTGCCTTGGCATGGAATGTGTGTCAATTGACAAAGAGTCTAGAAGATACTACATCTTACAATCAAGCTAGTGTGAAACCAAGACAAGCTGAGAGTTGAATAATACTTCCGGAGGGTTAGAATTGCTTTTCACGAACGAGGTCCATTCAAAGAGCTGGAGTTCTACCAGAGTGTCGCAAAGTCTTGTAGAAGCTACAACCACCCTCCAAAATTTTTCCTTAGCCTATTTTGCAGCCTCCCTACCAACCTTCATAGCAGCTTGCCTTGCTTCATCAAGTCCTCAAGTTTCAGTGTCTTTCTTTCTCAAAGGTAGCCTATCGATCACAATTTGATCTTTTCCCTTGACAGGTTGTTCACCCAGACCTGGTCCAGCTACAAGCTGAGTAGCTTCCCCTTGAAAATTGTGCATTTCTAGAGGGCAACCAACCTTCCCTCTAGAAATTGAGCAATCCTCTATGACAGCTTGCAGGGATCTAGGATTGTGCAATCCTGCCAGCCAACACTCCGAGCAATATTTGCACAAATTTTCCCACCAATAGGCTGTTAAGCCTAGGATTTGCACAAATCTAGGTAGTAGTTAGCTACTCATCCCATAAACTGTGCAAACCTCCTAGGAAACCAACCTAACTCCCAACCAGAAATGCGCATTTTTCTCCAGAGGTCAAGTAGTCTCTTGAATGTGCAGCTCAGTTGACTAGTTCCCTCTGGGACTGAGAAAAAAAGACTTGCATGCATGGGATGATTCTCCCAAGGTAGCATGCAAAGGCATCCCTTATTTCAGGGATCTATGTTTAGCAGTTGGAAGTCACATGCAAGGAACAATTCAGAAACCTCCCCCCAAATGTCGCTTCCCCTAGATTTGTGGCATGTGTGTCACAACCTTGATGTTATCAAAGCTCATCAACCAGACACTACAGAGCTCATTCCTCACATCAAAATTTTAGTTTTGACATCCCACATCACATCTAGGAGCAGTCGGCACATTCAACTCAGTTGTTTTGGGGTAATCTCACTTCCCATGCCTTGTGCTTCATTTCTATTGCTTTTTGGGTTTTTGCTTGTATGACTATTGTTTTCTTGATTTCTTTGAATGCATTTTGTCATTTACATGTATAATAACTTGTCCTCGCTCTGTTTCAATTTTCATTGCTATCTCATTGCTGTTGCATGCATGAAAATGTTTGCACAAATGTTCGCCCAAAGGGCGAACAACCTCCCCCACATGCATGTTGATTTGTTTTCCCAATCCTCCATTCATGTTTTTCATGCATTGTTTATCAATTCTGCTGTCACTTAGTTTCACCATGCATTTCATCGACTTAATTGCTTTCAGTTGCCCGTCAGCGAGTCAAGCCAATCTTGGCCTGATCTCTACCTTCACCAAGGTTGCATTGCGCAATCTAGAGAAGGATGGCTCACCTTCCTCTCCAGATTTGCGAATTCTGGCCCAAGATTGGCCTCCTATACTAAAATGTGCATTTATGGAGGTCAATGGTTGATTGGCACAAAATTTGCACAAATTTGTCCCTGGGCCAGTAGTCTTTCCCAGTTGGAATTACGGATTGCGCAATCCTAGCATCCAACCACCCAACTAGATTGCGCATTTTGCAATTACAGTAGTTAGTCAGTCTCCAAGAAGCCCAGACTGTGCCTTGTGCAGTCTTGGTATTTGGTCTCCTAACCTCCCCGCCGAAATTGCGCAACCTTCATGATCATTCACCCAGGTATGTTACAAGTCAGTTCTCATGTTCATTTTGGTTTTTGACTGACATATTTCTTGCTATGAGTGTTGCCATGTCTCCAGGTATCACAGGTGTTCATGTGCCTCTCAACAATACAAGTACAATGGTTTCCAAGAGAGAAAATATGAAGACACCATTCAAAGTACACTTGGGGATGTGGTCGATTAAGTGTCCACGGGCTTACCAACTCACGAAGACATCAAGTTGTTCATCGACAAGAACATCAACCAGTAGCATCACAATGAGCAGCATCATGAACAACAACTGAAGGAAGCATACTGAATGAAGCAAAGGCAACGAATGCAAGAGGAAGGTTGTTGACAACATAAAGGTGGAGCAAAGTTGCAAGATCAAGTAGATCCACTAATAATGAAAGCAACTTTGGAGACTCAGGCTATGAAGTGACGATGCGAAATGAACATCATGTGAAGGCAGAAGATGGAACAAAGAAGGAGTTGCATGCGCTGAAGCAGCAACTTAGTAAGAACATGAAGCTGCATAGATGGTCCAATGATTTGCAGCAAGGACAGGAACAGCAGTGGGCGCAACATGCACTCACGGATGAAAGTGTGCCAGTAGAAGTTAAGGATTCATCCCAATAGCTGACATAGAGAAAACATGGTCAGCAGTGTTGTTGATCACATGCAAAGGATCCAGCAGTATGCATGTAATTGAGCGCAGGCATGCAATCCAACCCATTCAACACACTCACCAAGGAAAAGACAAGAAGCAAGTCCAACTCGGGTTGAATATGCACCTCAGCAAGTTGATGTGCATGAATGACAACACACACTTGAAGATCAAAATGTACATTATGCATCAGTGTGTTTCCAGTTCAACCGTACCAAAGAAGACCATGCGCATGTTAGCAGATGAGTTGGATGAAGGGGCCAAACCAGTGCACCAGTTGCAACGGAGGCAAGAGTTCGCTTCTGCAAGATGTCACCATGAGGTGCATGCACACCATCACAGACAACCAAGCTTGGCATCATCTCACCACCTTCACCATCACAAGCATGTCAAAGAGTTGGTCTCATCACAGTGGAGCGTGTGTTAGTGATGTCTTGCAAGGCTTTCTCAAGCCATGTTGTCTCACATGAGCACATGTGCATTGTAATGTTGATTCATGTCAAGTGTAAGTTAGGTGTCAATAGTTGGATGTCATAGTCATATAGTAGGTGAAGATTCATTAGGGTAGTTGAGCTGTCACAAAGGGGAATGTCAAGGGCCACCCCACCCTTTGCTATAAATAATCCCTCATAACTCATTGTAAATGCTTTTGGTCAGCCAAGCTTCTACTAAGACTATCTTGAAGAAGGCTTGGACAATATTGTAACACGCCTTAGCTTCTCCACTGCACGGAGCTAGTACATCTCTCTAGAGGAGCAAGTGGATGTGGCTATAAGGTTCCACTGATGGGGCTAGCAGATTTACATGTTGTATTGTATGATTGTGACTTACACTTCTTTATATAATAAAAGCCACCACATTTTCATGCATATGTGGTTATTGTAGTTGGACTGCTCCGCTTTCCTTAATGATATATGTTGTTTAACTTACGTACTTTTATATGAACTGATTTGTATGCAATTATATGAATCTTGTTGTTAATGTTGTCACGGTCTGTGTCGACTGCTCTGCCAGACATCAAATAGACCTTTCTTTGAACTGCGTTATATCAACTGTCACACTCATCTCGGACTGATCCGCAAGTGCTATTTGTGTTATCTTACCTTGTATGTTGTGACTATCGCATCCGTGTCGACTGTTGTGCCAAAAGATGTGCATGTCCTTTGTGTTGTGTGTTCCTAGCCGAGTTGGGAATTGTTGTCTCTTAGGAAACCAATTTCTTGGCTTTGGAGAAATTGTGCCTAAGACATTAAAATTTGATTATGCATGTCACTTATTAGTATAAAATGTCTTTATCTTGAGGATTATGAAGATCATTATTCTTAAAACCCTTCACTTATAGATGATATGAAAATTTCAAGATCCCTTTTGATCACTAATTACAAATGCTGTGTGAAGAATACTAAGGAAAGTTTCAGACAATATGCTTTATTTAACATAAGCTATTATCTTTAACTCAGAGCAAATATAGAGAAAAGAACTTTAAACATGGGAGTGTTATTTTAAGGGAATTTTACTTTATTCATAGAAGTAAACAAAGACCAGCAGCTTCATTACCATATTCAAAGAGAGAAGGAAATAAAATGACACATAATAGAGAGATTACAAATCATACTCAACACCTTCTGGAAACTCTTGATTCTTTCATTAATCATCAACTCATCAAGTATAAAATTGTGTAGTGTTCAGATTCCAAGATTCCCACCCTTTCTCTTTAATTTTCCCTCTCTTATACATCGTGGGATAGTTGGTAACTACCGAAATCTATCGAACTACTTAACTACCTTCTAACTGCTTAAATTAAAAAGTCATTTTAAAATATTACATTGGAGGGTAAAAGACACCTCATTTTCTTAGAAAATAAAATAACATAAAATGGAATCAAACCAAATTATGATTGATTGTTGTTGGTTGTTGCTCGGATTGTTGGTCTGGGTAGATGGTCCTACTGATGCATATTTTGTTTGTTCTATCATCCACTATTTTCATCTTCTCCACAATGGTGCATTTGGTTTTGCTACTTCTTCCAGTTTGTTGAGTGCCATTCTGAACATTGTGATCCTACTATGAGCAGGCTTATCTATGAACAAAATCTTTACCATCCATAGAAGTTTAAAATCCTTATTCGGATATTTCACAATAGTTGCTCCCTTTAGTACTGTTGTCTTTTCATGGGTGCCATCAATCTTACTTTGTGCTTTTACTAGCAAAGTCTCATATGATTCCCCTGGCAACAAATTTCCTTGTAAATCCCAGCAAGAGGGAAGCCCAGCTCTAACTCTTTTATCAAACAGAATATTGAACCTAGAAACTAATTTTATTTCATTCATCTTCTACTTAGCAGCTTTTCTGCAGACACTTTTAATAAACATTTTATTGAAATCCATGGCACATAGTGTTTTGTCCATAAGGTCATGTTCTTTTAGCTCTGCATCAGAATTAGAGTTAATAAAATCTATCATCCTTTTTGCAAACTTGGATCTCTCTAACAATTTTTGCTTGTCTTTCATAACCAAACTTTCCATGTCCCTAACAATTGTTTTCTTAATAGACACAATGACAAGGGATTCCCAGATATTCCTGATGACTTCAATAATTTCATCCGAGAGGATTTCCCTAGCTTGGATTAAGGACATATTACCTTTCAACCTCTCCTTTAACCTTTTTATCTCCTCTTCAGCCCTTTGGAAGCCTTCCATGTATTTCTTAACATTTTCCTTCTCCATTATAGCTTCCGCTTCACTCAAGTTTAACAATTTACAATCTGTCTCCATATCCCTCTGTGATTTTTTCAAATCATGCTCATCCATTTTTAGTTCTATACCCAAAAACATCACTTGTGCCACTCGATCCTCTGTATTGGCTGGTATCACTATTGTGCAGACATGAGTGTCTACTTGTTTCTGTAGCTTGGCCAATGATTCATTAAGAACATATATCTCCTCATTCTTCTGCAAAATATCTTGTAAAATATTTTCTTTTTTATTTTCAACTTCAGCAAACCCTACAGCAATAGGGTGCTCACCTGTAGGAAGACTCAACTTCTTTCTAAAAATTCCAATTTCAGACTTATGAGATTGCATTAACATTTGTGTTACAGGTTGATCATCAGGACTAACTCCTATTTTCACAATGATCTTCTTTAATTCATCTACCTGAGCATTTAGAGCTCTGGAATTATCTTTCTCCAGCTTCAATTGCTTGATCGCTTTGTGCAACATTTTCTCTACTTTAATAGCTGCTGCATTTGTTTTATGTAGATCATTGACAATCAACTACCCAGTCTGCATGTGCAAATTGATTTTGTCAAGCATGGGGAGTTTTTGAGTATCAACTGTCAAATTGATAGTTTTTAAGTTGCTAGATGATCTGACTGACATCTCTGTGGGATGAGAGAGAGCAATTTTAAGTTGGGCTTTGTCTAAATCCATGAAAAAAATAACCTGGTTTGCTCGAAATGATTTGAGACCTAGGTTGAGCCTCCATATTCAACTTGATTTTTTGGTTTCTTTCAGCTATCTGAGAAAACATGCTCTGAATAAGAGGAACTTGCTCATGAACAAGTTCACTAGAGGATGGAGAAGTTGGTGCACCCTCTATTTCTCCCAATTGAATTATTAAACCAGGTTGTGTTGAAGACATTGCATCCAATAGTTTGGTTCTTTTTTTTATTTCTGATTCATCTTCATCAAGATCAATGACTTCCTCTCTAGCTCTTTTTGCACCTTTTTCTGAAATACTAGGGGTTTCAATCTCTGCCCCTTTGGTGTTCAGAGGACCTCCATTCACCATTTTCTCAACCTCTAGCCTACTTTCATGTATAAAAGATGAATATCTATTTTTTTTCCTCTTAGAAATGATATGATGTGGGTCATAAGCGCACTCCACAACCTGTAAAAGACACATATCACCTAGTAATTTTTCAACCTCTTGGGAAGCCTATCTTGTGTTCACAATGAAAGGTCCCACTATTCTGGGCAACTTGAAGAGATAACCTTTTTACCTTGGGACAAAATGAACTTGATCCACATTTAAGCTTTGTCTTATAAACTCAAGAGAAAAGAGTCTCATTGGCACAAATTTTGGTAATCTATATGGTTTGACTGAGGCCCCATAAAGCCTAATTTCTTCATGCTCTTCAAATATAAACTAGTCTCCACATCTTACATCTTTGCTCAATTGAAGAAATTCTTGAGCGTTGGGAGGAAAATTTGGTCGCAAAGTCCCATTCAAAATCTTGTAGACCACTGGAAGGAATAAAGAGGTAAACTCAAACAGGCCACCATCTTCTGGATCACCCCTCACCAAGTCTATCTAGAACACCACTGGCTATTTCTTTTTATTAATATCCACAATGTTTAACCCCAAATTGGCAAAATGCTTAGCATTCTGGTACAAGAACAAATAAGTAACAACTGAGGGAAATTTAAATGAACCAGTAAGTGACAGAGTCATGAATTGGGTGTTAATAGTGTCCACCCAAAATGCTGGAATATCTAATACCACTTTTGGCTTCATCATCATGGTGAAAAATCCCAAAACTGATTTATCAACCTGTCTGGAGTCTTCCCTCCCCAGAATTTTAGAAATGATTTGCAAAATTGGTCTTATCTCTGCTGCAAATATATCTAAAGAAAACAATTTCTCATCGAGAGAGAACTGTATAGGTTTAGGAGCTAAGAAGAATAAAGCATAAGAAGACTCCTGTGATTATAAGTTGTCATAATATGAGATTAAATATTCCTTAGTAAAGGTGACATAAGTTCCAGAGACAGGGTAATTGAAAGCTTGGTGGATTAACTGGGAAGTTACTTGGAAGACACTTTCTCCTAACTGATTCATGACAAAACAATTCTTAGGGTACATGGAAGAAGCTAACCACTGAATGAATTCTGGAAACAAGTGGGTTTTTGGGACAAAAGATGCTAAAACACCTGACCTAACCATTGCCATGAATACAGGGGACTTCTTATGGTTTAAAATGACTTCTTGATACAAAGGAAGATGTTTAATTGTATAGAAAGTGTCAGAAATATCATGCTTGGCATCCATTAGTGGGGTGTGGATAACAGAGGATGAACTTACTTGTTTTGCCATGACGACTGAAAATAACAGTTGTTGACTCGGAATGCTAAATTGGAAGTGAAAGATGATATGCTGGCACTGCTTGTACCAAAAACAAATAACTAATACAATAGGCTTTCATTTTTCTTTTTTAAATAGTGAGTAAAAAAGAAGGAAAAAGGGAATTAGATAACGAATTAATGAAGTGGCAAAGATGAGGTGATGGGGTACAGAGGGTGAGCTGGACAGAAATGAATGGGAATAGAGGATGGTGTGGAGGAGGTGAGGTGGAGCGAAACGTTGGTTGCTAGCCCATCACGAGGGTATGGAGTGTATGTGATGTTGATCAAAACTAACCCCCTACAGCGATCATGGACCGTTGATCTCCATCGACCATGTTGACGTTAGGGTCAACTGCGAGGGTTAAGCCGTGAATTATAAGTCGCGTTCATTGTTCCCTCGCAAAGAACTTTATCTGCCTCCTTTTCCGATATTCAATCATGCTTCACATAAACACTCGGGCTTTAGCAAATGAATCGGCCTGACTTTCATAACATCTTAAATGCCGCCGATAGTGCAATTCAAAATAATATTTAAAATTTTCAAACCTTCTTGTTATTTTTCAAAACTTAAAAATAGTATTTCATTTTTTTGGATTTTGAATAATATTAAAAATTAAAATGACAGAGTAAGCTACAACATGTGGCTCCATCAGGGGATAGTGATTTTGCCATAGAAGCACTACGAACCGTAGATTAGTGCCTTCACCTCGGGCATGGATTCATGTATTGCTTCGCCAAATTCAATTCTATGAATATATACAATGAATTCACTCTGGTATTTATAATGATAAGGCGTACTTTCACTTAGAATTGGAAATAATGTTTGAGGTGCTTCCCATTGACAGGCAGTTGTAAAGTTTCACCATCAAGATTCGCGAAGTGAAATGTATTGTTTTCCCTTGCCTCTATAATCTTGAATGGTCCATACCATAGAGTGTCAAATTTCCCATGGTTTCCCTTGTCTTCTCTCCTGTTATCCCACCTCAGCACCAGGTCTTCAGCTTTAAACTCAATTTCCTTTTCTTTTCTTTCAAAAATACCTTACATTTTTTATTGATACATAATCAAATTATCTCTCACCTTATCTCTGCTTTCATTCGACTCCATTACCTTATACATCCTTCTCACTAAAGCATTTGGTTCTTCCTTTGCTTCATGAATCATTGCAATCACAGGTTTCACAAGTTGACTAGGAAACAAAGCTTGTGTTCCATACACTAGCTCAAAAGGTGATTTGATTGTATACCGCTTTGTAGTCACTTGGACAACCCAAAGAGAAAACTTCAATTTTGAATCCCATTCCTTTTGATTCTCTGCAATGGTCTTTTTAAGAATTTTCACCAATGTTTTATTGGTGGATTCAGCCAACCCATTCCCTTGAGGGTGATAAGTTGTTGAATGAGATAGAATAACATTATATTTTTAACAAAAAGAAACAAAATTTATTGAACTGAACACTTGAGCATTGTCAGTTATGATTTTAACAAGACACCCAAATCTATTGAAAATGTTTTCTTCTAAAAGCTTCATCACCACTTGGTCATTTTCCTTTCTAGTAGATATAGCTTCTACCCACTTGGTGAAATAATCAGTTGTTGTGAGAATCCATTTATACTGTCCACTTGAAGGGGGATTAATTTCTCCAACAAAGTCTAGCCCCCATTGTCTGAAGGGTTCTTCTATGAAGATTGGAATCAAAGGCAAAGGGGCCAACTTCTTCTTCTTAGCAAAAAACTGACACTTTTGACAGCCTCTGAGAAACCTATATATATATCAGTGAATAAAGTAGGCCAATAAAAGCCTGCCTGGAGAATTTTATGAGCAGTGACCTTCCAACTGTAATGACCCCCACACAACCTTTCATGATAATCCTTAATTATCTTTGTAGACTCATCTTCTATCAAACATAACAACAAAATTCTAGTAGGATCTTTCTAGTATAATCCATCCTCTATAATCACATATGCTTGTGCCTTGATTTTTAATGCTCTATATCTTGCTTTATCTAATGACTAAGGGAAAGAAAGCAAACATAAATAGTGAACTATGTGCTTATACCAATTTGAGCATGGGAATTTTTATCGGATATTCATACCCAGTTTTGACTTACCTTTATTTTCCCTGCTCGTTTCTTCATTTACAGGTGTTATTAAATTAATTCCTAAAGCTTGAAAAATTGACTCATCCAACATCTTTTCCAACCCTTGTCCTTTGACTAATTTGGTTGGCTTTATGTCTAGGTCATATTCTTGGATCTTATCTATCCATTTTCCTCTTTTACCCTCCACATCACTCTGGACTAAGACATGTTTGACTGTATCATTTGGCACATAAGAAACAATTTGTGACTATAACACATAGGTCCTGAAAGCTTTTAGGGCTTTCACTAAGGGTTTTCACTAAGGCATACATTTGCTTTTCAAGAATATTGTATTTTATTTCAGTAGCTTTGAGCACCTTACTAAAGAAACTGGTTGCTCTTTACCTTCATCATTTTTCTATAGCAAAACAATAGCTATTGAACTAGGTGATGCAAATGAGAATAATTGAAAGGGCTTTTGATAATCAAGACTAATCAAAACTGGAGCTGCTTGTAGTGCTTCTTGGTTCTTGAAAACAACTCCTTAGCCTCTTTGGTCCAATGTACTTCATTTTTATTTTTCAACATATTGGTAATCTCTTTCACAATTTCAGAATAGTTTGATGCAAATCTCCTTAGAAAGTTTATTTTCCCAAAAAACTTCTGAATATCTTTCTTAATTTTGGGAAGAGGTATCTTTTTTATAGCCTGTACTCTTACTGGATCTATTTTTACTCCCTCTCTTGAAACAATGTGTCCCAACAGCTTGCCTTCTTCTAGAGAAAAAATAGACTTCTTAGGATTCAAAGATAGGCCATATTTCTTGCACTTCTCAAAAGTCTTTTTCAGATGTTCCAAATGCTCCTCATCTGACTTGGAGAAGACAATGATATCATCCAAGTATATCACCACAAATTTATCACCCACAAATGCAATATCCATAGCTCTCTCTAGAACGTTGCACCTGCATTCATCAGCCCAAAGGGCATTTGGGCATACATGAAGGCTCCCCAAGGGGTTGTAAATACAGTCTTCTTTTGATCTTCCTTATCAATAGCCACCTGATTATATCCATAGAAGCCATCAACCATTGACATTCTGAATGATCTAGTTACCTTTTGTAACACATTGTCCATTTTAGGTAATGGATAATTATCCTTTAAGGAGGCTTTGTTCGCATTCCTGAAACCCACACATAACCTTATTTCACCATTTTTCTTCCTTATTGGTACTAAATTGGCCACCCAATTAGAGTACCAGAGTGGAACTATTATTTTGGCATCCAAAAGCTTCTTAACTTCTTTTTCAATTGATGGTAAAAGGAAAGGATTGATCTGGTTGAGTTTTTGTTTAAAGGGTTTAATCCCTTCTTTCAGGGGAATCTTATGCTAAATTATGTTCACATCATATGTCTTGAGATCATCATATGACCAAGAAAAAACATTAGTGTACTTCTTAAAACACTCAATATACCTTTCTTTACAATTTAATGGGACTCCTTTAAACAATTTGACTAGCTTGGGCTCTTTCTGGGTCCCAGTGTTGCAATCTTAGACTTGCTCATCTGGAGAAACTTTTTCTGAACCAACTGCTACATCATTAGAACTAAAGAGTCTTTTAAGAGGGACAAGTCCCCCTGGAAAAACATTATCCTTCAATTGAATGATCTTCTTATTAGCTATGGACTCTTTATAATCACTCACTTCTGCATTTTTTGTTACTTCTTCCCCATCTTGATCAATTTCAGTGCCTTGAAAGTCTCCAATCTTTGTTAAGAACTCCTTGATTTCCTGGTCATCCTCAAAAACCTGCCAGTGTTTTATGTTATCTAGAACTGAGGGTATGTACTTCATTTTGACCTCATACCTCAGTTTTGGATTTATAGGAGGTCTAAAAGTGATGGTTGCAACAACTAATGAGTCTGCCAACCTGTTCCCATCTCTTGGAACAAATTGTATATTGAAAGCCTCAAAGAAATTCTTAAATAGATCGCAAACTTCATTTCTATATGCCCTGAGTCTTGGGTGATTTGCTTGAAAGTGATTTTTGATCTACTTTATAATCAATTCTGAATCTCCAAAAACAGAGATAGACTGGACCCCCATTTGTTTTTCTATCTGAAGAACAATGATTAAGGATTCATATTCTACCACACTGTTACTTGCTTCAAACTCTAATTTAAAAGGAAATGGCATCATGTTACCTCTAGGAGTAATCAACAAGAAACCAGCACCTGTACCCTCCTTAGAGTAAGCAACATCAAAGTAGCACTTCCATACACCTTCTGTTTGCAGCTTTGTATTTACACATGCTGAACTGAGCTACCTCTTATTATCTTCAGCAAGTTTTGCATTATCATGCAGCATAAAACAAAAGAAATCATACTTTTCTTGATTGTACATAGGAGAATTACTTGTTCCATTCTTTCTAATGACCTTAACAAACCTTGTTTCTCTATACAACCTTCTCTCTTGCCCACCAAAAATTTGTATAATAGCATAAGTAAAATCCCACTTCAGAACTCCTCCCAATTTAGCTCCCCATGACCTGGATAACAACATCCCAAACCTAGCCGGGATATTTGCAACTACTACATCCATTACTAATCTTCTGGTTGGGATCTATGCCAATGAAACCACCATATCTTTGATGACACCAAGACACTTGAACTTATTTGAATTGAAGTAATACATGTCTCTGTAGGTCTTAGTGACTTGTAAATTTAGCTATTTCATTACTGACAGTGGCATGAGGTTATGTGAAGCTCCAGAGTCGAGCATACAATTATGCAAGATGAAGTCATGAATCAAAAAAGAAATTTAGAAAGGGGGGTTGAAGAATCTACCTCTTCAACATGTGGGCCAAAAACTACTATAGGTTTATCTTCTTGTAAATTTACAGTATCATTCACATTCACATTTTGAGATAAGTTGATAAAACCTACAATTTCCTTTTTGTAAGCTGGTGTCTTGACCAACTTTGTAAGAGGTAGTTGAATTTTTATTTTCTCCAATTCTTTGGTGAGACTAAATGCATGGAGTTGTCTTGTATTCCTTTCTATTTCTTCTTCACTTCTCCTCATAATGGGAATTTCTCCAGTAATAGAAACAATTCATTCTGAAGGAATTTCCTCAGTTTTATCTTGAGAAGACTCACCTTGATGCATATGAGTCTTGTTATCTACACTCTGCTGTTGTTTTCCTTTGTTAAACTATTTTGTAGGCTCTACCTCTTATGGAGTCGCCTTTTATAAGGGAGCAGAAACTTGTTGCTCACCTTTATTTTCCTGAACTCTAGATCTTTTTCTTAATCTTAATTAATATTTCTTGTGCAATTCTGCCTGCATAAAATCAGTAAACTGGTTCCAATATTCCTCAATTTCATTTTCATCAAAGGTGACATCTATTTTAGTATATTCTTCTTCAGCACTTATCTCATCTTCACCCCCTGGATACAATGTGGAAATATGATCATCATCATCCTTAGAATGTTCTTCTGATGCTTCACCACGGTCTGCTTCCAAATCGAGTGGTGCTTGGACCTGATCTTGGCCCTTTCTTTCCTTCTGCAAAATCTGTAAAGGTTGCCTTCTATATTGGGGATTAAAACCTCTGTTTTGTTGTACTTACCTCTGAGAATTTTTATTCTCCAATTCCAATTTAATCAATTTACTAGACAAGTTTTTAATCACCTTTTTCATGTCCTTCAATGTCTGGTTTTGAGATGATTCTTCTTTGGCCTTTCCCTTATCCCGTGTAGGCTGTGTCTCTAGTGCTTTGCCTATAGCCACCAGATTTGCTTCTATTTCTAGAGCATTAGTTTGAATCTGGTCAAGGGTTGAGGATATTCTCTCCCTTAACGTGAATCTAAAGTCTGATTCAAATTCCCCTACAAAAGTCACTTTTGCACCAGTAGGAGGGGGCTTGATCTCCACTGGAAGACTGTTGTAAAGTTTATTGAACCTCCTGATGAAATCAATAATGCTTTCATCAGATTTCCTTTTGATAGAATTAAACTTTGTAAGTGAATATCCATGATCTCGTTTCTCTCCCCATCTCTAAGTGAACTGGTGTTCCATCTCCTCCCATGTAGGGATAGAGTTATTAGCAAGCCCTTTAAACCACTTTCTTGCTTCACCATCTAAAGATTGCACAAAAAGTCTTAAAACAACATCCAAGTGTTCAACATTAAGATTTTCTGCAAAGTTACAAAACACCACTATATGTTTCTCTATTGTTTGTTCATCTTCCCCTGTGAAACGAGGAATAATTTTTAAGTATTATTGAGGCATTGGATTTAGTTGTTGAGGTAACTAAATAGGTGCATACCTATTCAGCAAGAATGCAAGTGCTACCATGTTTGCACCAGAACTCACTAAGCCGTGAGTACCAGCAGAGGTAGAACTTGCCTGAAAGGTAAATGAATTATGAAAAGCAGGTAATGCTAATATAGGTTTAGGTTGAACAACTATAACAGATATATCTTTTGGTACTGAAAACAGAAAGAGAGACTCTAAAGGCTGTTCTTGAAATCTAGGTTCTTGAAATGAGGTGGGCGTAAATGGTGATTCTTGATCAAGAAATGATAATCCTTTTGCTAAGCTTTCGTGAAAAAGGTATGAAGAGCTGCTACTAGTTATAGATGGTGTGGGACTTGGTGTAGGTGGAGATTTTGGTTTCCAAACCCTCTTGGAAACTAATCTCTCAAGATATGAAAGGACTTGATATTTCTGCTGCGAGGTATCTGACCTTGTATGAGGCCTTTTCGGAGCCAGAGTTGCAATTCTTGTTCAATACAGCAAAATATTCCTCCTCACTAAACAACCAAAGGAAATTATTAAAACCCAGGGAAAGATATTCTTATCTTCGTATCCCCGACTGTGGCGCCAATTAATGTTGTCCCTTAGGAAACCAATTTCTTGGTTGTAGAGAAATTTTTCCTCAAACATTGAAGTTTGATTATGCATGTCACTTATTAGTATAAAATGTCTTTATCTTAAGGAGTATGAAGATCATTATTCTTAAAACCCTTGACTTATAGATGACCTGAAAATTTCAAGATGCCATTTGATGTTGATTACAAATGCTGTGTGAAGAATACTAAGGAAAGTTTCAGACAATATGTTGTAATTAACAGAAGCTATTATCTTTAACCAAGAGGAAATATATAGAAAAGAACTTTAAACATGGGAGCACTATTTTAAGGGAATTTAACTTTATTCACAGAAGTAAAAAAATACCAGTAGCTTCATTGCCATATTCAAAGTGAGAAGGAAATAAAATGACACATAATAGAGAGATTACAAATCATACTCAGCACCTTTTGGAAACTCCTAATCCTTTCATTAATCATCAATTCATCAAGTACAAAATTGTGTAGTCTTTAGATTCCCAAGACTCCAACCCTTTTTCTTTAATTTTCCCTCTTTTTATACATCATGGGACAGTTGGTAACTACCAAAAATTGTCAAACTACTTAACTAATTTATAATTGCTTAAAGTAAAAAGTCATTTTAAAATATTACATTGGAGGGTAAAAGACACCTCATTTTCTTAGAAAATAAAATAACATAAAATCAAATCAAATCAAATTATGATTGATTGTTGTTGGTCACTACTCGGATTGTTGGTCTGGGTAGATGGTCCTGCTGATGAATCTTTTGTTTGTTCTATCATCCACTCTTTGCATCTTCTCCACAATGGTACATTTGGTTTTGCTGCGTCTTCCAGTTTGTTGAGTGCCATTGTGAACGTTGTGATCCTACTATAAGTAGGCTTATCTGTGAACAAAGTCTTTACCATCCATATAAGTTTAAAATCCTTATTCAGATAGTTCATAATATTTTCTCCCTTTAGTATTATTGTCTTCTCACGGGTTCCGTCAATCTTACTTTTTGCTTCTACTAGCAAAGTCTCATATGATTTCCATGACAGGAAATTTCCTTGTAAATCCTAGCAAGAGGGAAGCCCAACTCTAACTCTTTTTTCAAATATAATATTGAACCTAGAAACTACTTCTTTTATTTCATTCATCTTCTTCTCAATAGTTTTTTTGTAGACATCTTTAATAAATATTTTATTGAAATCCATGGCACATTGTGTTCTATCCATAAGGTCATGTTCTTTTAGCTCTGCGTCAGACTTAGAGTTAATAAAATCTATCATTCTTTTTGCAAACTTGGATCTCTCTAACAATTTTTTCTTGTCTTGCATAACCAAACTTTCCATGTCCCTGACAATTGTTTCCTCAATAGAGACAATGACAAGGGATTCCCAAATATTCCTGATGACTTCAATAATTTCATCCCAGAGGATTTCCCTAGCTTGGATTAAGGAAATATTACCTTTCATCCTCTCCTTTAACCTTTTTATTTCCACTTCAGCACTTTGGAAGTCTTACCTGTATTTCTTAACATTTTCCTTCTCCATTCTAGCTTCCTCTTCACTCAAGTTTAACAATTTACAAATTGTATCCATATCGCTCCATGCTTTTTTCAAATCATGATTAGCCTTTTTAATTATGTACCCAACTGCATCACTTGTGCCACTAGATCCTCTGTATTGGCTGGCATCACTACTATGCAGACATGAGTGTCTACTTGTTTCTGTAGCTTGGCCAATGATTCCTTAAGCACAGAAATCTCCTCAGTCTTCTGCAAAACATCTTGTAAAAGCTTTTCTTTTTCATTTTCAACTTCAGCAATCCCTGCAGCAATAGGGTGCTCACCTGTAGGAAGATTCAACTTCTTTCTCAAAATTCCAATTTCAGACTTAGCAGATTGCAATAACTTTTGTATTGCAGGTTGATCATCAAGATTGACTCCTATTTTCACAATGATCTTCTTTAATTCATCTACCTGAGCATTTAGAGCTCTGGAATTAGCTTTCTCCAACTTCAATTGCTTGATCACTTTGTGCAATATTTTCTTTTCTTTAATAGCAGCTGCATTTGTTTTATGTAGATCATTGACAATCAATTGCCCAGTCTGCATGTGCAAATTGATTTTGTCAAGCATGGGGAGTTTTTGAGTATCAACTGTCAAATTGACAGTTTTAAAGTTGCTAGAGAATACAATTGACATCTCTGTGGGATGAGAGAGAAAAATTTTAAGCTGGCCCTTCTCTAATTCCATGGAAGACAATAACCTGGTTTGCTCAGAAATTATTTGAGACTCAGCCTGAGCCTCCATATTCAACCTGATTTTCTGGTTTCTTTCAGATATCTGAGCAAACATGCTTTGAATAAGAGGAACTTGCTCATGAACAAGTTCACTAGAGGATGAAGAAGCTCGTGCACCCTTTGTTTCTCCCAATTGAATTGTTAAACTAGGTTATGCTGAAGACATTGCATCCAATAGTTTGGTTCTTTTTGTTGTTTCTAATTCATCTTCATCAAGATCAATGATTTCCTCTCTACCTCTTTTTGTACCTTTTTCTGAAATACTAGGGGTTTCAATCTCTACCCCTTTGGTGTTCAGAGGACCTCCATTCACCATTTTCTCAACCTCTGGCCTACTTTCATGTACAAAAGTTGAATATCCATTTTCTGTCCTCCTCTTAGAAATGATATGATGTGGGTCATAAGCCCACTCCATAACCTATAAAAGACACATATCACCTAGTAATTTTTCAACCTCTTGGGCAGCTTGTCTTGTGTTCACAATGAAAGGTGCCACTATTCTAGGAAACTTAAAGAGATAAGCTTTTTTCATTGGGACAAAATGAACTTGATCCACATTTAAGCTTTGTCTTATAAACTCAACAGCAAAGAGTCTCATTGGCACAAATTTTGGTAATCTATATGGTTTGACCAAGGCCCCATAAAGCCTAATTTCTGCATGCTCTTCAAATATAAACCAGCCTCCACATCTTACATCTTTCCTCAATTGAAGAAATTCGTGTGCCTTGGGAAGAAAAGTTGTTGGCAAAGTCCCTTTCAAAATCTTGTAGACCGATGGAAGGAATAAAGACATAAATTCCAACAGGCCACCATCTTCTGGATCACCCCTCACCAGGTTTGTCCACAGCACCGGTGACTATTTCTTTTTATTAATATCCACAATGGTTAACCCCAAATTGACAAAATGCTCAACATTCTGGTAGAAGAAAAAATAAGTAAAAACTGAGGGAAATTTAAATGAACCAGTAAGTGATAGAGTAATGAATTGGATGTTAATAATGTCCACCCAAAATGTTGGAATATCTAATACCACTTCTGGCTTCATCATCATGGTGAAAAATCCCAAAACTTATTTATCTGGAGTCTTCCCTGCCCAAAATTTTAGAAATGATTTGAAAAATTTGTCTTATCTCCGCTGCAAATATGTCTAAAGAAAACAATTTGTCATCTAGGGAGAACTATCCAGGTTTAGGAACCAAGAAGGATAAAGCATAAGAAGACTCCTGGGATGGTAGGTTGTTATAATATGAGATTAAATATTCTTCAGTAAAGGTGACATAAGTTCCAGAGACAGGGTAGTTGAAAGCTTGGTGGATTAACTAGGAAGTTATTTGGAAGACACATTCTCCTAACTGATTCATGACAAAACATTGCTTAGGGTACATTGAAGAAGCTAACCACTAAATGAATTATGGAAACAAGTGGGTTTTTGGTTAAAAAGCTACTAAAACACCTTAGCTAACCATTGCCATGAATACAGGGGACTTCTTATGGTTTAAAATGACTTCTTGATATAGAGGAAGATGTCTAATCGTATAGAAAGTGTCAGAAATATCATGCTTGACGTCGATTAGTGGGGTATGGATAATAGAGGATGAACTTACTTGTTTGGCCATGACAACTAAAAATGATAGTCGCTGACTCAGAATGTTGAACTAGAAGCAAAAGTTGATACGCTGGTCTTGCTTGTACCAAAAACAAATAACTAATACAACGGGGTTTAATTTTTCTTTTATATCTAGTGAGTAAAGCAGAGTGAAAAAGGGAATTATGTAATAAATTAATGAAGTGGCAAAATGACGTGATAGGGTACGAAGGGTGAGCTGGATAGAAATGAATGGGAGTAGATGTTGGCATGCAGGAAGTGAGGTGGAGCGAAATGTTGGTGGCTGGCCCACCGTAGGGGTATGGGGTGTACTAGATGCTAATTAAAACTAAACCCCTACAACGATCAGAGGTTGTTGATCTCTGTCAACCATGTTGACGTCAGGGTCAACTGCGGGGGTTAAGCCATGAATTATAACCCACGCTTGTTGTTCCCTCACAGATCATTTTATCCGCCTCCTTTGCCAATATTCAATCATGCTTCACATTAATGCTTGGGCTTTAGAAAATGAATCAAACCCACTTTCATAACATCTTAAATGTCACCAATAGTGAAATTTGAAATAATATTTAAAAATTTCAAACCTTCTTGTGATTTTTCAAAACTTAAACACAATATTTCATTTTTTTGGATTTTGGATAATATTAAAAATTAAAATGATAGAGTAAGCTACAACAGGACTGATCCCTTCCAACCTGGAACTCACCTTCACCTTTCTCTCCCTTTGCAGTGTTGGAACCTCTCATACTCATTCCTTGAATCACTACATCAGTCACACCATTGCTACTGACAAAGTTTTCTTTCTTGCCTCTGTGCGTCACCACGGTCAAGGTATTACCTTACGACTCACTGCTAGGACTCCTACACCAAATGGTCTGAAGTCTAATTGGGAATTCTTACTAGGGAGATCCCCTTGACATGTTGGCGGGTCCAGCGCCATCAACATTTCTGCTGCTAGAAGGATGGCCTGATGACCAAAAATGTACTCTCATCCAGTTTTGAACCTTTGCATATCTTTCATGGAATCTTGCATTCTTCTTCCCCCGAGGTGTTTTTCAAATCGTGAAGATGTCTCCATCTCAGGGAAACTTTTCAATCTCTTGTCCACTCACACGTATGATGATGAAGGTGAAGTGGCCTAGCCTGAGTACTTGCATAACATCCTTTCCATGATTCATGAGAAAGATGAGTTTACTGACAAACATGTTGGTTTGTTGCTTGGATTCACGCTTTGCAAATCTCCATTTCGTTGGGTGCTCAACCTACTAGCTGACACCGGGCACTCATTTGAGAACTTTTGTGATCTTATTGAAGACACATTCTATCATTTTGATCCAGACCATCTTGACCGAAAACTGTTATAGCAATAGAGGGATCTGCATGAATCCGTCATTCCTTTTTGGCAGTGCTTCCATGACTTGCAGTTTTTAGCTTCGAGGAGCCAGATGAAGTTCGCTTATCTTAGGGACCGGTTCCAGTATTGAATTAAGAAATATACCCATTCCAAGAGGAAGCTTGATGTCAAGCCTTGCTTGTTATATACCAAGGGGGGGATAATATGGGGTACCAAGGGAGGTACCCAAGGTAATAATGTAATAATGGGATGGGCCATAGTAATAAATAAGGTGGTTAACCCATGTCATGTAAGGGACCACAAGTAGTTAATAATAATGTAATGGGCCCATGGTATTAGTTGATGGTATGAGGAAACCATGGTAATGATGCATGGTATTGTATGTATGAGGCCTATATAGAGACTAGAGACTCCACATGAAGATGAGGAGAAGTATTCTTGTATGCATAGGCATATGACTTGTGGAGTGTTCTCCTTCCTTAAGGAGTGAATGTATGGTGTGGCCCTACCTTAAGGGTTTGATCAATAAAGCAACATTTCTATCTATGTCTATCTTATTGTTTCTCGGTATATTTTCATTATCTTGTATTCTCATATCAGATCTATAGTATTTCTGGGTTAGATCTACAAAATTGGTATCAGAGCACTTTCTTGGGCAAACCGTGGAGAATTTTTTTTATTATTATTATTATTTTTTGCAAGGTTTCCGGGGCGGCGAGTTTGCAGATCAGATCTGTATGTTTTGGTGCAAGATCTATAAATTATAATTGCATATCTGGATTCTATGTGAAAAAATACCCGATTTCAAAAAAAAAATCGGTCGAATCGGAGTCCGGATGAAGGAGATATCACTGATCTAAAAATCAGTGGGGTTGCAGACAATTTTCAGGGCAGCGATTTTGCGGCGTAGATATAGACGTCCTGGTACAATATCTGCAAAATATATTTGTAGATCTGGATTCTTTGGGAAAAAATACCCAACTTCAAAAAAAAAATCAGTCGAATCGGAGTCCGGATGAGGGAGATATCGCTGATTTAAAATCAGCCTTTTTTGCAGAAATTTTGGGTGACGGCGGGAAAGTAGCAGAGCAGATCTATAATTCTAGTGTCTGAATCGGGATTTCTATCACATGGGCAGATGCAGAATGGTTGCTCCATTTCCAAAAATAGGTTATAATAGAGATTCTGAGCAATATTGAGGAAACTGTGACAATTACAAATTTTCTCCAAGTAAGTGAATTTTTTCTTCATGACGACTCCATATTTTACAGGAAAAGATGATGGTCCTACTATTGAAGAATACATAAAACAAAAAAAGTCCGTATGGGACAAAAGTTGGAAATGGTGGGTAGTGCAGAACTTTAGAGATGAGGCCACCACATGGTGGGGATTACTTAACCAAAAGAAGTGTTACAACCTGCCTGATGAAGAATTTGAAAAATTACTTTTAGACAGATGGTCTCATGCTAGAAAACAAGATAAGGAGAAGCATGTGGGGTTATTTCCTACTGGTATATCTTTATTGCAGGTTCATGGATTCATTCAAAAGGAGAAGATCATTGTTTCTATCAATCCTAGTTGTAAACATAATTTTATCAGTGTTAATTTGGCAAAAAAATTGCAAGTCCCAGCAAAACAAATTGAACATACACAAGTTGATAATGAGGATGTTCAAGTGTACAAGGATTTGAAGATTTCTATGGATAAATATGTGTTGCATGGTGATTTTTATGCTTCAGAGATGGATAATATGGATGTTGTTTTGGGATATCCTTGGATGGAATCCGTGGGTACTATCAATATTAATGTGCAGAAGAAATTCCTGAAACTATGGTATAAAAAGAAGAAAATTACATTACAGGATATTTCCATCCATAAATAGGTAGAGCACATGGAGGCTGAAGCAGTAGATGTTCAAGGGACTGACATATCAGATGATGAGCTTTTGATGATCGAAACTCAAACACAAACAGAGGCTGCAGAAGAAAAGGCTACAAGGGATGATACATCAGAGGAAGGCTCAGTGGTTGAAGTCATATTGAAAAAGAAGACACCACAACAGGCACCACAGCAGGGTGAAGTCAAGCAAAAGCCATCGTGGGTTAAAACTTCAACATATCATCACCCACATCACCCCGCCAGACAACAACCAACAAGATGGCAACCAATTAGCCACAAGGACAACAACCCCCGTATGACGGATAGCGAGGAGCGACGATCCACCTACTACACACAGAAGAGCTGCCACGGTCAACTTCCATCTCAAGCGAGCGAGGCACCAGCGAGATCGAGGGTTCACCTTTCTCTTGGATGGCTAGATGCACGTGCATGGTACCAGTGGACTACTCTTTTGAGTAGATCTTATTATTTATGTTCTTCCCATGTTTCGGGGACGAAACATGCTTAGGGGGGTGGAATGTTATATACCTAGGGGGGATAATATGGGGTACCAAGGGTGGTACCCAAGGTAATAATGTAATAATGGGATGGGCCATAGTAATAAATTAGGTGGTTAACCCATGTCATGTAAGGGACCACAAGTAGTTAATAATAATGTAATGGGCCCATGGTATTAGTTGATGGTATGAGGGGACCATGGTAATGATGCATGGTATTGTATGTATGAGGCCTATATAAAGGCTAGAGACTCCACATGAAGAGGAAGTGAAGTATTATTGTATGAACAGGCATATGGCTTGTGGAGTGTTCTCCTTCCTTAAGGAGTGAATGTATGGTGTTGCCCTACCTTAAGGGTTTGATAATAAAGAAGCATTTCTATCTATTTTGATCTTGTTATTATTGGGTATATTTGTTATTTCTCTTATATTCCGGGTTAGATCCACAAGCAGGGTGAAGTCAAGCAAAAGCCATCGTGGGTTAAAACTTCAACATATCATCACCCACATCACCCCGCTAGACAACAACCAACAAGATGGCAACCAATTAGCCACAAGGACAACAACCCCCGTATGACGGATAGCGAGGAGCGACGATCCACCTACTACACACAGAAGAGCTGCCACGGTCAACTTCCATCTCAAGCGAGCGAGGCACCAGCGAGATCGAGGGTTCACCTTTCTCTTGGATGGCTAGATGCACGTGCATGGTACCAGTGGACTACTCTTTTGAGTAGATCTTATTATTTATGTTCTTCCCATGTTTCGGGGATGAAACATGCTTAGGGGGGTGGAATGTTATATACCTAGGGGAGGATAATATGGGGAACCAAGGGAGGTATCCAAGGTAATAATGTAATAATGGGATGGGCCATAGTAATAAATAAGGTGGTTAACCCATGTCATGTAAGGGACCACAAGTAGTTAATAATAATGTAATGGGCCCATGGTATTAGTTGATGGTATGAGGAAACCATGGTAATGATGCATGGTATTGTATGTATGAGGCCTATATAGAGGCTAGAGACTCCACATGAAGATGAGGAGAAGTATTCTTGTATGCATAGGCATATGACTTGTGGAGTGTTCTCCTTTCTTAAGGAGTAAATGTATGGTGTGGCCCTACCTTAAGGGTTTGATCAATAAAGCAACATTTCTATCTATGTCTATCTTATTGTTTCTCGGTATATTTGCATTATCTTGTATTCTCATATCAGATCTATAGTATTTCTGGGTTAGATCTACAACAATGCTCAACCTTCTTCACTAATGGAACTGTGCATTCTCATGTGGGAGTAGGCAATGTCTCAACGGACTATCTACCTCCCTCTCATTCAATAGTTCCACCATAGCGCAGTGATGCCAAGGATCATGTTTGTGCACATGTTCAACCTTCTCACCCTCCCAACATCACTCCACTCAATTTTCGTGCAGATTTGGTTGTGAGTCCTTCGAGTTCTCGCATGCATTTTTTTTTCGACCTTTGTCTTCACACTCAAGTGTTCCTCCGGATGATGTTGTCTTGTGTTCGTCCATTTTGGACTCTATGATTGTTTTGAACGAGGAACAACCAATTGACAAACTTGGTGTTGGAAAACCAACATGTGTTATCATTCATGGAGAGTATGAGTGGGAGCTTTAACATCAACACTTGGTGAAGGATGACTCCCTTCTATTTGAGCCCCCTCCATTCCTTCCTAACTTCTTTGGTGAACCTTCCATCCATGATTTTGTATGTGTGTCTTCATCTATGGATTCACCCATTGTTGATGACTCGCAGGACTCACCATATGCTATTCAATCATTCGACAATAGAGAGGATAATTTACTCATTGAAAATCCACTTGATCCTTCATCTATATGTTCTACAAAAACAGAGGATGCCTTCGTTTTCTTTTCATCTACCCCTCTATTTGATTCATTTGATCATGACGATGCCAAAGAATTCATTGATTTTTTTTTATCATGGAGGTCATGATCCATTTGCTTCCATTTTTTATCATGATCATGAATCTATCGCAGTTGATCTTTTGAAGTCACCGGTTTATGATGATCTACCTGATGATGAAGATGAGATACCCAAGATTGTCGAGGCACTTCAGCCCAAGCTGATGGTTATGTCAGGCCCTCACTCTCTTGGGGTTCGTCTCACTTCCAATCATGAAATTGTTCAGTCAGCCAAGGCTCCTCATCACTCATATGTATGCATTGAAGATCCATCTCAGACACAGATCACACTTCCTCCACTCGAACTACACGATCCCATTGCCCATGCATTGGAGGAATCCTGCATTGCAAGCATTCATGTGCGACACAAGTTATCTTTGTTTCTTTCGTTTTCTTGCATGTCACAGTCAAGAGTGTGCTTTTGCTTCAAATTTGCATGTAGTGTCACATAGCACCATGATAAGTCCATGGACTACCCGTCATGCACATGCACTCACTTATGTCTCATGGGCACTTTGAAACAAGAAGTGTGGTTCTCTTCACTGTTATATCTTTCTTGTTTGCTGGTTCACATAACTAGGTTATTCGCGGACCAAGCCTTCACCAACATGGGTCTACCAATGCGCCAGTGGCTACATTGGAAGTATTACTTCACATGATTAACCCCATGCACCATTAGTGTAGGAGTAGGAGTAGTGTTTACTTTTAGTTGTTTTCTTTCATGCTTGTTTACTTTCATTCTTTGTTTGCTTGTTTGTCTATTTTCTTGTTTACTTGCTTTGCTTTCATTTTTGCTTTTGCTCTTTCTTTGCTTTGTTGATTGTTAGTTCGTTCGCTTGTTTCGTTCATAGGTTAGTCTTTCATGAAACAAGTTGGGTAAAGTACAAGAGGGTCTGTATAGGTATCACTACTTGGTTATCTGTCATATTTCCTTTGTATGATGAACTTTTTACTCTTAGTCCATGATACATCGAAGGAAAATGCGTACTCTTTGAAGTGAACCTTGTTGTAAGCACAACGCTTGCGCACTAACTAGTGTCACCTTCTCTAGTTGATTTTTTTGGATTAACCCTTGTCAGCTTAGTCAAGTTGAGTACGGTGAGGGGGAAAACCTTAACAAGCATGTCAGAACAACCTCCTTTGCTCTCAATAAGTCAGGATCCCTCTTCTGCCTCTGAAATGAATGTGTTATGCACAATGAAAATGAAAACAAAAAAAAAACTAAAAAGTCAAAATATTCAAAATGAAAAATGAATAAGGTGAAAGAAGAGAAAGGCTTCTTGTGTAGGGAGGTGATGCAAATAACTCTGCCAGGGTACTGTCCAAGCTCACTAGCATTAGATCCATGCTTGTGTCCAGGCTTGCTAGTAGTGGAGCAACACCATAGACAAAAATAAGACTCTGACGACTATACTTCTTATGCACCTATTGATCCAGGTGGATGTTGGTGGCCACCCACCTATCCCACTTGGAGCTCCACAACTGTCTCTTTTAATTCTTTAGTTTCCTTATTTGCAACACAATTTACTATTTTTAGCAGTTTTGAAGGTCCTGAACTTCCGAAACTGTTTTGAGGCCCTAAACGATGTTTTTTGGGAATTATGGGAGCAACATGGGTCCATCAACTAATGTTGCTCTTCCTAAAGTATAGTGCTCAGATAGATCTTTATAATGAGCTATTGTATGTGTCAAATGAAGATCGGGTGCCAAAGTTAAGACCTCGAGAAGTTGATGTACCAACCTACCCAAAACGAGGCCCACAATTTGGCGTTTCATCTTCTAGGGTTAGGTTTTGGGATGTTAAGGGTTTTCCATTATTTCTCAACAATAAATAGGCCTTCAAGCCTCATTTTAACATAGTTCAGAGGCATGTAGCCACCACATCTCTTCTCAGAGATAAGCAACCATCGCCCTAGCTAGTTTCTTTCCATTTCTGTTTGTAAGCATATTTTAGTATTTTACATTAATTAAATGAAGTATTATTTCCACTGCATCTCTATGTTTATGGTTATCTCTGTAATTTTTTGCATTCCCGTTTAAATCTAAATTAGTGGTATCACAACAGTCTGCTTTTTTCACTATTTTGCTTTGCATATCCCCAACGAGGTTGGGATATAAGGAGTTCAGGCTTGAACTGGTTGAACCTTTGCAAGACCAGCCTTAAAAATCCTGACGAACTCCCATGTTGAATGAAAATAAAGATGAGGGGGTAGGAGATCCTATCAAAATCTTGCTCGAAGAAGCCCACGAGAAGCAAAGGAACGCGATGATGGAAAACTTTGCCAAGATCCTTCAGTGGCTACCCAGAGGCGACACATCAACTTCCAACAGCTACTCTGGAAACGCCACACCATTTAAGGTACAAGTTAATTTTGAAATACCCATATTTGAGGGTCATATAGATGTAGATGCCATAGATAAATGGTTAAATCTACTAGAAGGATTTTTTTGTTCATGAATTTTCGAGTTGGGAAAAGATTGTTTTCGCTCTTCTCAAAGCAGCCCCCCACATCAAGGACTGGTGGGAAACCTACTGCGAGCAGAAGGATGAAAGTACAGGCTCACTATTTTCAACCACACCCACTTGGAATTTATTCCGGGATGCCATCAAGGAGAAGTACTACCCTATCAAAAGCTATGAGGACAAGTACATAAAGTGGACCACGCTACGGCAGGGAAGGGGCTAATATGTGCCGGAGTTCACAAACATTTTTCATACCCTTTGAACACAGTTGGGTATCAAGGATTCTGAGCTACATTTGGTACTCAAATACCGCGGCTGCCTACACAGGTACATCCAAGAAGAGATGGAGTTCCTGAACATCTCCTCACTCGGCACGACGTACCGATATGTTGTCAAAATTGAACAGAAGTTTAAACAGAAGAAGCGAAACTTTGGATCTATGAATCCAAAGACCAAAGGAGAAATCCAAGGTGGGGTGACCCAAGACAACCCATCGAAGCCACAAGAAAAGAACAACACCGCAAATTCGAAGAAGGACACATGAAAGTGGTGCAAATTCCATAAGAGCCCCACTCACTGTTGGTCACTTTAATTGCTTATTGAATTAAACAACAAAGTGCGACATAAATTGTCAACCCAGGGAAGTCTTGTTATTTCAAAGGCAACTACGTACTATATGCACTCAATTTTAAAAGCAACAAAAGTTGTAGTACAAACAAATCACGCCTTACTTTAACAAACTGAAGCTCCACTATGTATTACAACAATTACACTCTATTGAAGATAACTATCAAAGAATGCTTAATTCCATTCAAAGAGTCATACAATGGAAAAGAATCAATATGCAAAGGAAAACAATGGATGTGCTGTAACAAAGAGTCAGGACCCTATCCCCAGAGCATGAATCTCCAGCACCTACCTCTAATTTAACTAGCTTTCCAATTGACTCTGTAACTTAATCACCGGTGAAACACTCATGAATTAACTTTTAATAATACAACAATCAATTGAGAAAGAAACAGAGTTTCCGAAAAAGGTATTATAAACAATATTCAGCAAACAGTACTTGTTAACAAGGCATGAATAAAAAACACACTTGACACACTGCAGAAATATAATGGGTGAATATTGTGATGAAGGTGGGCCCTGTCCTTCTCACAGGATTCCCCAGGAGACAAGAACTAGAAAAAGATGTTCAGAATAAAATTTTATTTAGCCATCAATATGTCATATTACAAAAAGAATTCTAGTCCTATTCCTTCAGCTGAGCCTTTTTCCACAGTCTGTTCATCCCCCCTAATGTAGATGTCTCCTCTTTATAAAGAGGAGACATCTATTACAAAAGATTTACATTATAAATTCTATTTTAACCCATTGTACAAAAATAGGGAAATCAATTTCCCATCAACAAAATGTTGTTACAGTAATACTGTCTTTAGATTATAGGCATTTTATCCAGTATAATAGCTTCCTTGGTGATCAGTCTGGTTCCTTTGTTGCTGTCAAATTTAGAATGCAAATCTCAATTGTTTCAGCTTCGAGATTCGCGTGCTGTTTCTACTGTTTCAGCAACTGCAAAAATAGTCTCGCAAACTCCAGGTTGTTTCAGCAACGCGGACATCAAATCATTCTTTAATTGTTCAACACTTAACAATTTTAAAGATTAACTATGAAGATATCATGATTATATGCTAAATAATTAAACGTATAGTGATGAGAAGAATCATTACATATCTTTGGGATAATTGAGTTAAAACACTAACAAGGACTTTTAAATGTAAGTTGAAAAGGATGATATCATGGCAAAATGTATGCTCAAAAAGGCACAATATTAGGTCCTAACATTCACTACACAAGTGAGTGTCGGACCAAGCAGTTGCTGGTGGCCGAGTTGAAGGCTTCCGAATCAAATGCATGTTCTGACCGTAAGTCAGAACTCGACAAGGGGAATGGCAAAGGGAAGAAAATCATTCATGCGGAGCCCAGTGCCACTATTGCGACTACCAAGGTCTAGAAGAATGAGCCCGAAGATCCAGAGGAGGGGGAGCATCTTTTCCACTCACAGATGTGGGTGAAGGATTCGACACTGTAACTCATTGTTGACAATGGTAGCCAAAAGAACCACATTTCAGTAGAGGTCCTGAAGCGGTCGGGCCTACCAACTACACCACACCTGCAACCGTACAGTATCGGGTGGCTTCACCAAGGATGATATCTCCGAGTTCGCCAGCTATGCTACCTTCCCTACAGCATCAAGCCCTTCACAAATGAGGTATTGTGTGATGTTACACCTTTGGATGTTTATGATGTATTATTAGGCCAGCCATACTTGTGGAGGTGACATGCTACGTATGAGTCAAGGCCTCGTGCTATCATTATTTCTTTTTGTAATTCATTATATAGGATATCGGAGGTAACCCCACCTACTGCCACCTCTTTGATCACTACCAAGAACGGCAACAAGCTCATCTCCCAGACTAGAAAATTCATTTTCTGTCTCGTTCTCTCCCAAAGTAAGGGGAAGATCGTCACCACATCCATGACCCTTGCGAAGGGTTCCTCTACGCAGCAACAGCAGCAGAGGGATATGGTCACGAAAGAATAGAGGAACAACTTCTTCTCACCCATAGGGCTACCACACAAACTTCAGGCGGGCAACAAAGTTTGGTTGCATCTACAGAAAGAATGCCTTAAAGAACCCATCAAAAGCTTCGACCACACTGACATGGTCCTTACAACATTACCAAGGCTGTGGGAAATAATTATTTGGAGCACATCGTTCCTCCATTCCTTTGCCTGCACCAATTTTTCAATGTGTACTGCCCTCGACCATGCTTCCCACCGTTACTGGACACATCTGAGATTGCAGCACAACTCACTAGGGACCAAGTTCAGTAGGTGGAGGAACTCAATGCAATGGGGACCATTGCTTCCTAACAGGGGAGGAATGATCCAAGTGGATGTTGGTGGCCACCCACCTATCCAACTTGGACCGTTGCAACTATCTCTTTCAGTTTTTCAATTTCCTTATTTGTAGCACAATTTACTATTTTTAGTAATTTTTCGGGTCCTGAATTTCCAGAGCCATTTTGAGGCCCTAAATAGCATTTTTTGGGAAATCTGGGAGCAACATTGGTCCATGGACTAATACTTCTCTTCCTAAAGTTGTAGTGCTTGGATAGATCTTTCTAACGAGCTATTATACGTGTCAAACGAAGATCGAGTGCCAAAGTTATGACCCCGGGAAGTTGATGTACCAACTTACCCAAAACGGGGCCCACAATTTGGCGTTTCATCTTCTAGGGTTAGGTTTTGGGATGTTAAGGTTTTTCCATTGGTTCTCAACAATAAATAGGCCTTCGAGCCTCATTGTAACATAGTTTAGAGGCATGTAGCTGCCACATCTCTTCTCAGAGATAAGCTACCATTGCCCTAGCTGGTTTCTTTCCATTTCTGTTGGTAAGCATATTTCAGTATTTTACATTAATGAAATGAAGTATTATTTCCACTACATCTCTGCGTTTATGGTTATCTCTATAATTTGTTACATTCCTGTTTAAATGTGAATCACCTATATACCCCTCAACCCTAATCGAAACAACTGTGTTGCCTTGGCTTGGAATGTGTGTCAATCAATCAAGAGTCTGGCAGATAATACATCTTACAATCAAGCTAGTGTGAAGCTAAGACAAGTTGAGAGCTAAATAATACTTTCATAGGTGTTAGACTTTCTTTTCACAAACAAGGTCCATTCAAAGAGTTGGAGTTCTACCAGTGTGTCGCCAAGTGTTGTAGTAGCTACAAACACCCTCCAAAATTTTGCCTTCACAATAGCTTGCCTCGCTTCATCCAGTCCTCAAGCTTCAGTTTCTTCCTTGCTCAAATTCAGCTGGTTGATCACAGTTTGATATTTTCCCTTCACAAGATGCTCACTCGAACTTGGTCTAGCTGCAGGTTGAGCATATTCCCCTTGAAAATTACGCAATCCTGCTCGGCTCCAGGATTGCGCAATCTTGCCATCCAACCCTCCCAGTAGGATTTGTTCAAATTTCCCTAGCAGCATGCTTTTCAGCCCAGGATTTGTGCAGATCTGGGTAGCAGTCAGCTGCTCAACCTAGAAATTACGCAAACCTCCTGGGCAACTAGCCAAGATCCCAACCATAAATGCACATTTTTCTCTAGCAGTCATGCAGTCTCTTGCATGTGCAGTTGAGTTGACCATTCCCTCCACGACTGAGCAAAACAAACTTGCATTCATGGGTTGCTTCTCCGAAGGTAGCATGCAAAGGAATCCCTTGTTTTAGGGATCTATGTTTAGTAGTTGGAAGTCACATGCAAGGAACAATTCAGAAACCTCCCTCCAAGTGTCACTTCCCCTAGATTTGTGGCATGCGTTTCACGACCTCAATGTCATCAAACCTCATCAACTGGATGTTTCAGAGCTCATTCCTCACATCAAGATTGTAGCTCTGACATCCCACATCACATCTAGGGGCAATCGTCACATTCAACTTAGTTGTTTTGGGGTAAGCTTGCTTCCCATGCCTTGTGCTGCATTTCTGTCTCTTTTCTGGTTTTTTCTTGTATGAGTACTATTTTCTTGATTTCTTTAAATGTTTGCTGTCGTTTACATGTATACTAGCTTGTCCTAGCCTTGTTTCAATTTTCGTTGCTATCTCACTATTGTCGCATGCATGAAACCGGTTGCATGGACATTTGCCCAACTAGCGAATGACCCCACCCACATGCATGTTGATATGTTTGACCAATCCTCCATTCATGTTTTTCATGCACTGTTTATCACTTCTTCTATCACTTAGTATCACCATGCATTTCATTGACTTACTTGCTTTTAGTTGCCCGTCGGCGAGTTCGGCCAATCTTGACCCAGTCACTAACTTCACCAAGGCTGCATTGCACTATATTGAGAATGAAGCCTCACCTTCCTCTCCACATTTGTGCATTCTGGCCCATCACTGGCCTTCTTGATTGAATTTCGCATTTCTGGAGGTCAGTGGCTTCTTGGCCCAAAATTTGTGCAAATTTGTCCCTGGGCCAACAGTCTTTCCCAGCTAGAATCGCACATTACGCAATCCCAGAACCAACTGCCCAATTGGATTATGCATTTTGCAGTTACACTAGTTAGTCAATCTCCCAGTAGCCTAGATTGTACCTTGTATAGTCTTGGCAACCAGTCTCCCGACCTCCCGGCCGAAATCGCACAACCTTCATGAGAGATACCCAGGTATCTTGCAAGTTAGTTCTCATGTTCATTTTGGTTTTTGACTGATAGATTTCTTGTTGTGAGTGTTGCCATGTCTCTAGGTATCACAAGTTTTCATCCACCCCTCAGGAGTACAAGTAAAATGGTTTCCAAGAGAGCAGAGATGAAGACACCATTCAGAGCATGCTTGGGGATGCAGTCGATCAAGTATCCATGGGCTTACCTAGTCACGAAGAGATCAAGTTGTTCATGGAAAAGGACATCAACAAATAGCATCATAGTGAGCGGCATTATGAACAGCAGAAGAAGGGAGCATACCGAATGCAGCGAGCGCAACAAATGAAGTGAACACAATGAATGCAAGAGGAAGGTTGTTGACAACATAGAGTAGGAGCAAAGTTACGAGATCAAGTAGATTCACTAATAATGAAAGCAACTTTGGAGACTCAGGTTATGAAGTGACAACGCAACATGAAGATCACGCGAAGGCAGAAGATGGAACAAAGAAGGAGTTGAATGTGTTGAAGTAGCAACTCAGGAAGAACATGAAGCTGCACAGATAGTCCATTGATTTCCAGCAGGAACAGGAACATCAGTGGGCACAACATGCACTCATGGATGAAACTGCACCAGTACAAGTTAAAGATCCATCACAACCATTGACACATAGCAAACATGGTGAGCAGTGTTGTTGATTGTATGCAAAGGATCCAACAGCATTCATGTCATTGAGCGCACGCATGAAATCCAACACATTCAACACACTCACCAAGGCGAAGACAAGAAGCAAGTCCAACTAGGGCTGAACATGCACTTCGACAAGTTGAAGTGCATGACCACCAACGCACACTTGAAGATCAACACGGACACTATGCGCTAGTGTGTTGCTGGTTCAACTGTACCCAAGAAGACCATGCACATGTTAGCAAATGAATTGGATGAGGGGGTCGAACTAATGCACCAGTTGCAACGGAGGCAAGAGTTCACTTCAGCAAGATGTCACCATGAGGTGCATGCACACCATCACGAATAACCAAGCTTGGCATTAGTTCACCACATTCACCATCACAAGCATGTCAAAGAGTTGGTCTCATCAAAGCGGACCGAGTGTCAGTGTGTCTTGCAAGGCTTTCTCAAGCCATGATGTCTCACATGAGCACATGTGATGTCAAGTGTAAGTCAGGTGTCAATAGTTGGATGTAACAGTCATAGAGTAGGTGAAGAGTCATGAGGTTAGTTGAACTGTCACAAAGGATAATGTCAAGGGTCACCCCAGCGATTGCTATAAATAAGCTCTCGTAACTCATTGTAAAGGCTTTTAGTCGACCAAGCTTCTACTAAGACTATCTTGAAGAAGGCTTGGATAGTATTGTAATGTGTCTTGGCTTCTCCACTACACAGAGCTAGTACATCTATCTCGAGGAGCAGGAGGATGTGGCTGTAACATTCCATTGACGAGGCTAGCAGGTTTACATGGTGTATTCTATGATTGTGACTTACACTTCTTTATATAATAAAAGCCAACACATTTTCATGCATATGTTGTTATTGTAGTTGGAATGCTCCGGTTTCCTTAATGATTGGTGAGCGCCAGTATTGCAGCAAGAATGCTGCAACTCCTAGGCTGCCAACTTTACTTTTATCAACATGGTAGTTCATAACAAACTTGGAAGAGTCGGTGCTATATGCACAAGTACTAGTTCTCATTGCATGTTGTCACTTGGTCAGCCGACGCAAAATCACTAGGAGTTAAAGTCAACTTCTATAGATCTCAAAAGAAGCTCTATGTGTGATGAAAGAAAGAAATATTACTCTACAGAAGCTATTCTAATTGCATAAAGGAAAAAGACTGTAATGTAAAGCAAGACCTAGTAAACTCTAATTAACAAGCTAATCCTACTTGTGCCAAAAACACTATGAAAACCATAAAAGAAATTCCATTACCTACTCAAGAAAGTAAACAACACCTAACCATGCTATTTCTAGAATTAAATAAGCAAACAACATAATTTTGGATTTTTATGTGTTTTTATGTGAATTTAACATGCATCTAATTTATTGTGTATGAGTATGGTAGTGAACATGTGGCGTTGGAGGGTGGTTTTGGAGCTTGGGAGGATGTAATATGGTGTGGATGGGTTCTAGGAGGTCTTAGGTGGCCTTCTGGAGGCTTTTCCCACACTCAGCCTTCAAAAGAAAGCCTACAGGAGAAACTACAGGAGGAAAACATGGAAACTACAGGAGGCCTACAGGAGGATGCCAAGAGCAATTTCCAATATTTTTAGGGTGTAAAAGTGGGTGGAAAACGTGGATGAAGGTTGGAATGAGGTGTTAGGGCACCTAAGGTCTACCATGAATCACTAGGAGAGAGAAAGATGATTGGGTTTGCTCAAGGAGAGAGAAAGAAGTTCTATGAAAAAAATGAAGGAAACTAGGGCAGAATTGAGGTGAGGTTTAGGAGGCCTATAGGGCATGGATTAGATGGAGGATGTAATTTCTGATAAGCTGGCCTATTTTCGGAAGAGATCTGCTAGAAAGGAACTAACAGTCAACCACGAAAATCAACAAATGAAATGAGTAAATCTAGGAAAAACATAGTTTTACATTAAAATGGTCTAAACTGTGATCTATGAAAGGAAATGCTCAGAAATGCTGTAGGAAAGGAAATCATGAAAGAGGACTATTGCAAATCAGGAAATTAACACGATAAAGGAGATCTAAAGCAAATCAAAACTTGACTATTAACCTACTAAAGAGCTGCAAACACTAGAAGTCCTATGAATGAGGAAAATCTGTGTTTTTGGGGCAGCAAGTGAGTCTTTGCCTCAAATCATGGTCCCAGAGGGAGGAAGAGGAGCCAAAGCACTATTTCTAGTCTTTTGAATCTTTTCTAATCATTGCTTAACCTACTATAGAAAGCACAAATGGAAGCAAACTACTAAATCATCAAAAGCAACCTATTCTTAACCATAAAAGAAATACATCTAACGACAAATTAATCTACAAACTGAAGTAAAGAATAAAAGTACAAGTAAAGAGAAGCTTGGTTGCTTGAATTGGGCCCTAACCCAAGAGCTTCAGCCCTCTAAGGTAACTCAGTGCTAGCTCAAAAAGGATTCCATCTTCATTATCAAAACAATATCAAGATTACATGAAACTGTCACAAAATAATAAGCTCAAAATTTCAGTAGAGTTTACATAAGAAAAAAAAAATCCAACCCTAGTGAGGCCCTAGGCCTCTCTACTTGTACATCTGAAGCTACCAACAACTTCCTTAAAATCAGGGAGGCTTGGCTCCCAAAACTTGAGATAACTCTCAATCATCTTCTACTTGCTCGGTTGCCTTCTAGTGCATGATTCCGCTGCTTGTACTCTGAGCTGAATGAAGGGGAATTCAAAGTGAGGAGTAATAAATGAGTGGGATTCCCTCCTATAGGTCCTCTCCTCTGTCTACTTCGAGTTATTGCTACCATTTGACCATTGGATCCTTGACTTTGACCTCGAAATCCATCAATAATCTGCATTAAATACATGTTAGACTACATGGCCTCATAACTAACTCAACTCACTCTATAAGCATAAATATAATTAGTAAATCATGTAATAAGCTAAGAGAATGGTTAATTTGACTAGGATGGGAGGTAAAATGAGCCCATATAATTAGCCATTTATGAGGCCCATCATCACCCCTTACTGTAGGTGTTGCTCATCCTCTGAGCAACTTAGTCAATCTCCTCGTCTTTTATGGCCCTGGTGGCCTCCCTAGCATCCCAGACTTCTGATGTGTTCTAATCATGTTGGTCATAAAACCCTGTTGTTTTGTCTACATCCTTCCACTGCTCCTTCTCTTCTTCTTCTCTTCTTCCTTCCACCATGCCTAATAGGAGTGGAGGACTCAGTTTGAGGCCGATCCAGTTGACCTTCAGCCTTTGGATGGAGTGCTTCTACATTGGCACTCTTTTTAATACCTCCCTCATCTTCATTAGGGAATGGTATTCTCTAATCTGCAAGCTATGGGGTATGGTGTTCCATCTTCCCATGTAGGCATGCACACAGTCATCCCCAAGTAGACTTTACATATCTTCAAAGTGTGCAATTGCTTGTGCCTGATTAGCTAGATATCTAGGGGCAATCTGAGGGTCATTGGCATGCAGGTTGTGTGTGCTGATGAGTACCATAGGATCTGATGGCTTAGCTCTTATCATTAATGGCTCATTCTGTTCTTTTATCATCAATCTTTTCATTTCCATTGCCCTCATTTCTTCATGGTTCATCCATGAGGCCATGGCCATTAATTGTAGATCCCCTAGCTTGGCATTGGGGTCCCACACATTCATGTCTGTGAGGGCCATATTGTGTAGGTAGAAATCTGCCATCTTTGCTTTATCCTTTGAGGTGCTTTGGTCACACAGATCCATGAACTACCTGTAGTCCTAGAAACACATTGTGCCTCTTTGTGCCAAAGTCTTTATTTGGAATTGCAGTCATTGGTCCTTCAGATAGAGGGCATAAGATTTGGCTGTTGTTCTGCATTTTAATGCTTCCGTGGATAAGTTGGCCATGTATGCCAGCTGAGTCTCTTTCTCTTGTAGCTTCCTCCTTAGGATTTCATTCTCATTTTCAAGGTGGCTTCTTGTGATGGATTCTCTATCTCTGAGGTCACTCAATTCTCTGCCCATTTCCCTGAGTTTGTTTTCCATATGGCCAACATCCTCAACTCCTTTGGATTTTGCTATCTTCATCCACCTATGTGTTCTCACTCTTTCCTTCTCCAATTCAAAAAATAGTGGAATTGCAAATTTCTATGGGATTATCCTGCCTCCCTCAAGTAGATTGTAATAGGAGGTAAGACTAGGTTGGGGGTTAGGTTATTGTAGCTCTTGTGCTTCCTCTTTCACCTCTGGCTATCCTCCTACTTGTTTCTCAAGATTTTGGGTCTCCTGTAGTTGGGATAGTGTCTCCTGTAGGATTGTTTCAGCCTCCTGTAGGTCTGGTTTGGGGTCTGGTAGAATTGACTTCCCCTTCCATGTAGAAGATCTTGGAGTCCCCCTTTCATAGGTTATGGGTGTCTTGGAAGGAGATTCTTTCACCTTGGTAGATGGTGAATCTTCAATGGTAATGGGAAATTTTGAAGAGGGCTGAGGTTTTCCTGTTTTAATTCTTGTGCTCTTCCTTGCCCTGAAATACATGGAGGTCTTTCTTTTCCTCTTCTGCTTTGGCTTGACTAGTGTATTGAGGGTAGTGAGGGCAACTGCTGCTTCTCTTTTGAGAGTCTTAGGGGACTCTTCTCCTTGCTCTGCCATCTCTGCATCCTTTTCTCCCTCTTCTGTATCTTTGTCTGTCTCTTCAACTTTTCCCTCCTCTGTTTCTTTTCCTTTCTCCTTCCTTTCTTGCTTTGCTGTGTCACCACTAGCTTCATCTTCTCCTCCTTGCTTTCTTCCTCCTTAGTTCTAGTAGGATAGACATCATAGGTTAATGCTTTTCTGTCATCCTTACCTGTCATATTTCGGAAAACTTCCCATGCTATAGGGAGTGTAAAGGTATGTACGGCTTCCTCTACTAGGATTTTGATTAAGCCATGGTGAGCTAACTGTCCTGAATTTCCTGCTTGTACCTTGGTGTTGGAGTCAATGAGGGACCAAAGGAGAAAGTAAGGGATACTGAGTTTTTGAGGTGCTAGGGTATCCATGCCATACCTCAAGTCATGGAGGATTCTGAAATGATATCCATAGACAATGTTGTGCCTCCCCTCACAAGAGATGTATTTGATTATTTGGTAGCTAACCTCATCCCACAGATATGGTATACTAGCCCTTCTAATTCCATTTTTATCTTCAATAGGGATTTCATTATTTTGAAAAAATTCTTGTTGGCAGCTTGGCCAATTGGTTTTTCATCTTTACTCCAAGGCAGCCCAAGAGGAAGGGTAGTGACCCTACTGATGAATTCAGGGGTTATTTCGATGGAGAGGCCTCTAATGGTTACAGTGGCATGTGTTCTTGTGTGGGGGACTAGAGAGAGAGAAAATTCTTGGGTAATTTCATCATTAAACCCTCTAAATTTATCAAAGAAATTCATCCAGTCTGCCCTTGTGAATATGTCCACCACTTGAGGATGTGCATGGAGCCTAGTGGAGTTAGTGGGCTCCTTTCTCATAAACCCTCTTGTCATACTATCTGTACTCTTTTGGAAAACCAAATATGAAGGTGGAGACAAAGAATTTTGAGAAAAGCAGAGAAACAGAGGAGACTGTGTTTTTTTTTAAATAAACAGAATTTTTTTATGTATTTTCTATCCTCCTAAAGACTTATTTCATCTTGAAATTGAGATCACTTCTTTCATGTATTGATATTCAACAAGGGTTATGCATGAAACCTACCTCTCCAGACTGAAATTCGTCCCAAAAATTGTGGTTTCTCCCCTCAAAATGACTCACTGCCCCTCCTGTAGAAGCCCGTTGTCCCTCCTGTAGATTTCCTGTAGGTGCTCCTGTAGAAAATAGCAAGAGAAAAGATAGGGAAGAAATTGATGGAGAATGGTGATTACGAGGATGTGGGGGCAGAAGAAGATTATTGTGGCTGAGTTACGAGGAGAAAATGAAGAAAAGGTGGTGATAATGTGTGGGGAGGAGTGATCATTGCCTTTTATGGCTATTTTCGGTTATGAGTGCTGAGCTGGAAAGGTGTACATTGGTCATATTCAGACCGTTGGTCCCCACCTGCTTGGTCATCATGGCCCCTCCTCATAATCATCCCTCATTATTACATCGGAGTTCACACTTCCTCCCACTACTTGTCCTTGGCATCTTGTGCTTGAGTTGACTGTGCGCACGTGTGGGTGACATCTCAGATAAGTGGAGTCAACTAAATGAAGGTGGCCAAGTTAACTAGCCACCTTTCCCTCGTACAGTCTCAACCATCTCGTTGTCTTTTGTATAACTCCTAATTACACAAATTCAAATAGAGGAGTGATTTAATTACTTACCTGTGATTCGAGTGTATTTTTTGTGAGGTGCTCTGGCTTTCTCTGTTGCATGCCTACACTTTCCTTCATGCATGCTGTCTCTGCTAGCTAATGTGTGGTTGTGTACTTTTGCAGGATCTTCTTTTGCTAGAGCTAAGCTTCATCTGCCTTTTCAACCTACAGATGTGCACTCTTTTGCTTTTGGTGCTGGACTTCTATGGGATTAGCTGCTACAGGAATTCCTACAGGAGCTCTTGTAGTTGCTTCTCACCTGGAAACTCCAGCCTTTCCCTGTGCTTGGAGCTCGATAATAATTCCAGAGGTGTGAATGATGGAGGGATGGTAGGTAAGATTTAGGTAAGGTTATTGGTGCCTTTTCCTATTTTTATTTTTGTTTTTTTTCAAAACCTAAAAACTAGTTTTCTGTGTTTTTTCTTGGACATGAAAAAAAAATAATGATGCTTGAGGTGTGATGCAGGCTTCGAAATGATGGCAAGGAGGTTCGAAGATGGTAGGAGGGATTATAGGTTCTTCATGAAGCTTTTTTGGCCCTCAAACTGCCTTCTGTCGACACTTTTGGCTCTCTGTAACTCCTATAGGAGCCTCATGTAGAAAACACAGAGCCTCCTGTAGAAAACACAGTTTTAGAAAAAAAGGTACAGTGGGGTGAAAGAGAGGACAAAAATGATGGAGAAAGGTGTGGGTAAGATGAGATGGATGCTGATGTGAATGTCAGGGTCCCCTTGGCACCTTCTTCTGCTCCCTGTAGTCCTCCTGCAAACCTGCAATGCAATAAAAATTCATTTTTTTTTTTTTTTGAAAACAACTAGGGCGCCTCAGAGAGGTTTTCACCTTAATTTCCTACCCTGGGCACCTCCAAGGGAGGTTTTGACCCAGGGATCTTATTCTCCCCCCCCCCCTTTTTTTTTGACATCACTGGGCCGTCTTAGAAGAGGTTTTCAACCCAATGATGGGACTCAAGCGCCTCATGGAGGTTTTCACCTAAGTCCTTATTTTTTATTTTCCTTTCCTTCAGTGAGTGGGTGAAGTGGAAGCTAAGACATGCTCCACTACCATCACTGTTTTATTCAGATCTTCAATAAACTCTTACTTGGAGAGGGGTTTCTTGTAAACTTTCAACTGATGTCCATTGACAAGCATGAGGATGGCTTCATCATGAATGGTTCTGATCAGAACTAAACCATTTTCATTGCATTTCTCCACAGTGTAGAGGTCCCAGCCATCTTTTCCTCGGCTTGCCTTTGAAATCTTTGTATCTTGAATCATAGAGTAGTGCCAAATCTCCCTCTTGGAATTGCTTCTCCTTGATATTTTTGTCATGCCATATCTTTCTATGAAGCTGAACTACCTCTGTATGGAGAAGGGCTTGCAATCTGTATTCATCCAATCCGTTGAGCTGAGGTAATCTCTCCTTCTTTGCATGGCTGAGGTCTAGTTCCAGTTGAGCTGCCATCCTTAAGGTATTGAATTCAAACTCTATTGATAGCAAGGTCTTCTTTCCATAGACCAGTTCATAGGGTGTGAACCCGGTGGTGGTCTTCCATGTTGTGTTGTAGGCCCAAGTGGCCTCAACTAATCTGTTTGCCCAGTCTTTTCTGCTGCTACTCACTACCTTGGTTAGGATCCCTTCCAATGCTCTGTTAGTGACCTCCACTTGCCCATTGGCTTGTGAATGGTAAGGGGTGGAAGTCATATGCTTGATCTTATGATGTTTAAGTAGGTCTTCAATCATGTTGGAAGTGAACTGACTACCTTGGTCTGTGACCAACTCTCTCGGATACCCAAACTTGTAGAATATATTTTCTCTCAAAATCCCAGCTACCTTTTCCTCTATCGCTACTTTGATTTCTTTTGTCTCTACCCACTTTGTCAGGCAGTCGGTGCACACAATGATGTACTGCTTCTGCCTTGAAGGGAGGTTGATAGGCCCCACAAAGTCCATGCCCCACTTCTCAAACGGCTCAAATGTTACTTGAGGTTTCATGGCCATTTCATCCTTTGGAGTGGGTTTCCCCATCCTCTGACACCGATCACACTGGCTCGTGTATCTCCTCACATCCTAATGAAGAGTGGGCCAGTAGTAGCATGCTTTCAATATCTTGAAGGTGGTTCTTTTTGCTGCAAAATGACCTCCACAAGGCCCGTCATGACAGGTCAGGAGGATGTCAAAGACTTCCTCCTCCTTGACACATCTTCTCAGGATCTGATCTAGGCCTAGTTTTAAGAGATTGCCTCTAATCCAGGTGAAGGGGGCACTTTCCTTACTATCCTGCTCTTCTCTTTTGAGAACAGGTGTGGGGGGAACTGTTCTAAAACCTAGTTTGCTATATCAGAAAACCATGGAGAGAGTATTGATATAGCGAATAGGTGTTCATATGGCATTTGGTCATCCCCCATTCCTTCTTCACCTGCAGGTAAATTTACTCTAGACAAAAAGTCAGCAACAACTTTCTCTTTACCAGGCTTATCAATAATGGTCAAATCAAACTGTTGCAGTAAAAGAAACCATCTAATAATGTGAGCATTTACATCTGGTTTGTTCATTAAATATCTAATTTCAGCATGATCAGTGTGCACAAAGGTTTGACAGCATGTGATATAATGTCTGAATTTGTTTAAGGAATGCAGAATAGCTAGGAGTTCCTTCTTGGTCACTGTGTAGTTTAACTTTGCCTTTGACAAGTTTTTGCTTATAAAGTATATGGCATAAGGTAACTTTTCATCAATTTGTCCTAAGGCTGCTCCTATTTCTTTTTTTGAGGCATCTGTGTGAATTTGAAAAGGTAGGGCCCAGTTTGGGCCTCTAAGAATTGGGGCAGTCGCTAGCTTGCCCTTCAAGGTATCTAAGGCTTCTTGACATTTTCCTGACCATATGAACTCAACGTCTTTGCCTAGGATGCCAAACAAAGGAGAGGCTATCTTGTTGAAGTCTTCAATGAATCTCCTGTAATATCTGGCTAAGCCTAGGAAACTTTTAACATCTCTCACCTTTTGAGGAGGTGGGACCCTTTGGATGATGGAAATTTTGTTGGGGTCCACCTGCAGTCCTTGCTGAGATATTGCACGACCTAGCATGGTCCCTTCAGTCATCAAGAATTCACATTTTTCCTGACTGAGGGACAGGTTCATCTCAATACTCTTATATAGAAATTTTCCTAGGTTAGATAAATCTTCCTGAGAGTTAGAGCCATAAGGAGTAAAATCACCCATGTATATTTCTACTGCATCATGAACTAGTTCAAAAAATATACTCAATACCGCTCTTTGGAAAGTGGCTGGAGCATTGCACAAACCAAAAGGAAGGACCTAGTATGCAAAGGTACGACAAGGATAAGTGAGAGTTGTCTTATCTTGGTCTTTTGGGCCGATTTGAATCTGATTGTACCCACTAAACCCATCTAGGAAGGAGAAAAATTGTTTCCCTGCCAGAGTGTCTAACACTTGATCTATGAAAGGTAAAGGAAAGTGGTCCGATCTAGTGGATTTGTTCAATTCTTGATAGTCGACATAGATTCTCCACTTACCATATTTCTTTGGCACTAGCACCAAAGGAGAGACCCATTCACTGTCAGAAATGGGATAGATGAATCCTACATCCAGCAATTTCTGTAGTTTTTCCTTAACAATATCTTTAAGTGCTGGGTTCATCCTCATTTGAGGCTACCTGACTGGCTTGCAATCTTCCTTGATGTATATATGATGAGTACATACTAAAGGGTGCACTCCCTTCATCTCCTTATAACTCCAGGTGAAGGCATCTAAATGTTTTCTCATTAGGCTGCATACCTCCCTCTCCTAGGAAGTAGATAGGGATGGATTGATTTTCAATGTTCTCTCTGGGTCGAACTCTATATTTTTGACACGGGGAGAAGTAGGGTCAGCCACACAGAGATCAATTGAGGGGTTGTTTTGGGTTTCTCTTACTATGTATTCTAATGGTGGTACACTGGGAGGCGGATTCTGAATCAAATTTTCAATCATGTCATCCTCATCTTGTGGTTTCCCTCCCATTGCGATTTCTAATGCACAAAGCAGTGCAAAATAAACTTCATCCTCATCCTCCTCCTCCAACCAGAGAAGTAGATCATGTTCTAGTAGGGATTAGGCAGGAGGATATAGGGTTAATTGCTTGGACATGTGCCCATTCTTTATGGTCATGTTCCCATCTCGGCAACTGATGTAGGCATCTGCTGTAGCCAACCATGGTCTTCCTAGAATTAGAGGATACCCAGTGAGATTTTTCTTTGGCTGGAGAACTAAGAAATCTACAGGGTACTCCCAAGAATCAATGGAGTCCATCACATCTTCCACAATCCCCTCAGGGGTCATGGTGGAGTGGTCTGCTAACTGTAGCACTATTGTGGTCTTCCTCAAGGAGCCATGGAGGTTAAGTTTGAGCATTGTGTCCTTTGTCATCACATTAATGGCAACTCCCAGATCAATCAAGGTATGTGGGACCATTGTGCCATTGATGTGGACATCAACTACTAGGCTTCCAGGATCCAGATATTTTAGACAAATTCTCTACCCCAACATCAAGTCGGATAGTTGTCCTATGACATTGATGGTTGGGGCATCTCTCTTGCGCCTTCCTGGATGCCTAAAGCACTTCTCTTTGATCAACCTATTATAGATAGGCACATCTTTTATGGCTTGGAGAAGTGGTATCTTCACACATAAATGTTTCAATTCTCCCAGGAGTTCAGTCTCCTCTGGGGTAGGCTGGGTTGTCATGGATAGTCTCTCAGGAAAGGGTGGATTTGCTTTAGGTTTTCTTTCCTCTTTATCTTCCTCAACCTCCCTGGGTGGAGGCTGGCTATCTGGGAGAACTTTCCTAGATCACAAGTTAATTTCTTTAATCTCCACAGCATAAGTTGGGCATGATGGTTCCCCACTATACACTTGCTGAGCCTGTCTGTTGTTCGGGTTTGGATTTGGCTAGGCAAGAATTTGGGGTTGCCTTGGTGGAGCAGAAGGTAACGGTTGTGGTTGGGTGGGTGGTGGAGGCAGAAGAGCGAGAAGAGAGTTGTATTGGGGCCTCCACCCTTGATGAGGTGCATTCCACTGAGGTTGCAGCTAAGCATAGGATTGAAATGAATGGGTGTCTGGTTGAGCATGATATTGAGATGTGAAGGACCAAGCAGGTGGTGTGGACCAGGAAGGATGAGCAAGGGGCCCACAAGAAGTTATGGAGGGGACTTGGTTGGGGTTGTAGTATGCCTGAGATGTCCCTTGCATCCCCTGCTGGTATGGTCTAGGTCCATGTGGCCTCCTTTGGTTTATGTAATAGATCTGTTCAGTGGCTCCTTCAGCCCCTTGGTATACAGCTTTAAGTCCAGGCAAGGAAGGGCACTTGTATGTAGAATGATTTTCTTCAAAGATTGAACAAACCTCTATAGAGTTCAATGGGCATTCGTTCCTAGGATGCCTCCTGGTACATCTAGGGAAAAAAATGGCCAAAGCCCTCTCTACTTCCTCTTGTTTTCTTTTGATATGTAAGGTATCCATTTGCATGGCAAGAGTCTGTAGCATCTCACTGTTGAAGTCTTCTAGCATGTTTCCAATTTCACCTTTAATGGATGAATTGGAAGAAGAGGTATTGGCTATGGGTTGACTCCCCTACCTTTCTTTCTGGCTGCTCTAGAATGGTTTCTAAAAACAGTCTTTATGTCCTCATAGGGTAGTTGGTAGATGTCTCCCTCGGGTAGTAGATGGAAGGTGTATAGAAGGTCTTCACGGATTCCCCTGAGCAGGACCAACTTTAGAGACTCGAGGTCAAGTGTACACCCAACCCTTTTGTAATTGAGCTGGAACCTCTTTTTGTAGTGTTGAGCATTGGAAAAGGTATGCAATTACCACTTATTTCTTTATCTTTTCCTTTAAATCATAACTTCTTTACATTCTAATATGGTCATATGATAAAGGATTATGATAGAATTAAGGGGATTTTTTATTGATGTAAAATAATTAATTATTGTCTTTTTCTATGCAGAAAGTGAAGAAAATGGAAAATCGTGATTTTGGAGGAAAAGACAAAGAAGGACCAACTATTGTGCCTTTGACAGGAAACCGCATCCAGACGAGGAAATCAAGATCAGAGCCCATGGACCAGGAAAAGGAAGAAGAAATGTGGTATCAGCGCAATAGGACGAAAAGACAACTAAAGACTAAAGATATGGCGAATCCCTCAGGATCCTTTGATCCTGAGGGATCGCTACCTCAAGGCTATCTGTATTTTTGGTATTTTCACCTGCCCATTATAAAAAGGGACAACGCTGCTAGGCCAAAGGGGAGATATTATTGATGATTTGTAGAATTCACTGTTGTAATCTGAACTTTGATCATCGACTCTCTTTAAAGAGCGATAGCTGTAACTCTGCTTTTATGATTAATACATAACTTCGTTGTTGTTCTGTCTTCTGATCTTGGAGCAACCGCAGCAGTGCGTCCCTGGTGGCTAATGGCCCAACCCTAGTGGATCACTTGCTTTCTGTATCATTATTTTCCGATTACAATCGTGTGTGGTTTGATTTCCTTTACTTGCTTTATTTATTAGTCTTTTGTTCCTGAACATTTCTTGTTCTGTTATATTGAATTCGTAATTGAATAGTAAGATTATTATCTGCAACTGAAAATGTTATGTTGTTCATTTTGAAACAATATCGCATTGTCTAATTCGGATATTGTTGTTCATTTACATATTGACATTGCTGTTCATTTACATATTGATATTGTTGTTCATTTATCTATGGTTTACTTACAATTGTGATCGATGTTCATTCGTTTATTGTTCCATTACAACTACAATTGTCGTTCCTTTATAACTGTGGTTAATACTCCTTATGTTAGAATAAGATTACTGATTCCATAGTCACTGTGTGTTTACATTTGATTAAGTTTGTTGTTCAATATTTCGTAGACTTACTTAGGTTTGTTGTTCCTTCCTTAGATTGCTGTTCAATCCCTTTATTAGTCAAAGGTTGCTATTCAATTCCTTTCGGTTAAGATTGCTACTTAATTCATTCCTGTAGATTAAGCTTTGATGTTCCATCTTTTCAATGGATTAGTTGTTGTTCCTTTTCTGTTAATTGAATTGTGATTTCAAGCATTTGCTTTGGTGTGTATAGAAAGATCTACAACTGTAGAAAACATTGACTACTGCTGTCTAGTTCCTAGATTGGAGATCTCGCTTTTGATTGATTTTCATTTACATCAGTTTACAGGGGAAAGAGTTATCATTACTGCATCCTTGACTGATGACTATTGTAGTTTCTTAAGTGAATGATTTACTTACAAAGCATTTAAGTTTCTTGCCATTACATTTAGATTTTGTTTCCAGCATTTATTTACTTTTACAAAGCACTATACTACAAGCATTACTCTTGAACAAGTGACCGCCTCAGACTGAGTACACTCTTGAGATAAAAAATCGTACCTAGATTGATAATTAATGTAGGGTAAATAGAGGTTTAGAAGACCCTTTTTACTGCTCAACATTTTGGCGTCGTTGCCGGGGAGAGTGTAGCCATTTGTTCTTTTTGAAGAGAGAGTAGTGTAAGTACCTACTAGGAGAGATTTGGGTTTTAAAAATGGAAGGTAAGAACCTGCGTACAGAGCATGTAACAGCCCTGCTCCCCCACCCACTTTCCTGCAGATTTGTTGTTATTTTGGGTAGAAATAAGTATTTGATTTGTGTGCATGATTAATCAGAAAAAGCCTGAAAAGAATATTAAACCACTGCCCAAGCCTGATAAAGCTAAGGGGCCGGTGACCCTTGGCCGATCGACCTTTATAGATGAAATCCTTAAAAAAGCAGAATCTCAGCCTTCAGTAGGACCTAGAAAAGTTGCTTCTAGACAACCTACTGGTTCCCTTCGGGCCACAGAATCACCATCTGTAGCCTTTGCTGAGGTGCACAGCCAAACAGAGGAGCAATATTTTCAAGAAATTAAGAATTCTAGCGCAAAATCATTACAAGAAGGGAACCTTAGTAATCTCCGCAAAGGAAGAGGAGAAACAAGGGAAATTGAAGAACCAAGATCTCCTCTTGGACTAGTTCAACCATTAAGCAGCCCACATAAGGGAAGTGTTGTCAAAATTGTCTAGAATAAAGCTGAAGAACCTGAATCGCCCCAGACATTAGTTCAGCAAGGAACTCTCATCATCCCATACAAAGGAAGTGTTGTTAAAGCCATCACTGTTAAGGTCATTCCTGCTCCTTCTAGCTAGCCTAGGAATACCCTCCTATAAATCCCAGAAGGTTATTGGCACATATTTGACCAAATGGCCCAGAACCAGCAAGCTCCCCAAACCTCCACACTGCAATATCCCATTGTAGATACTGCAGTTAATGCACCTATGAAGGCCATTCCTCTCTAGCATATCCCTACATTCCATGGCCTAACATTGGAAGATCCAGACGCATTTTTGTTTGAATTCGATGTGCTGTGCAGAGGGTACGACTATACCACCAATCCCCAAAAGCTAAAATTATTTCCCTCTACATTAAAAGGGGCTTCTTTACGATGGTTTATGGGGTTAGGTGGAGGTGTTATAAATGACTGGGATCAGATGAAAGGTGCTTTCCTAAAAAAATATCAGGATTATTGTAGGTCTAGAGAGTTAAAAGATGAAATATTTCAGATGGTAGCTAGACCTAATGAGACACTAGAAGAATATGTTGAATGTTTTCAGTATAATCTTCAAAGATCTCCTTATGCATCATTATCCTTACCTGACAATGTATTAAGAACAACATTAATTAAAGGCATGAAGGAACAATGGGTTGAAACACTAAATATTATGGGAAAAGGAGTCATTTATCAAGAAAATTCAGCTGACATTATTGACTTATGTATCAGGAGTTTGTGAGGCAGCACAAGGCTAAAACCAACGGAACATGACAGGTTCATAAGGGACAACAAGATCGCTGGAGAAGGAGTAACTCGTGCAGAAATTGGAAATTTACTGGAGAATTTCAAAACTAATATATTGGGGACTCTAACAATGCAACTCGATATGATGCAAGCGAAACATAAACAAGCAAAAGCAGAGAAAAATCTAGCAATATTCTGCCCTAGATGCAGAAAGAAACACAGCCACAAAGAGTGCCCACTAGATGCAATTCAAGTCTTCGCTATCTGTACAAAATATCACTCCACAGAGAACTGTCTTTCACTTCCTAGTTTGAAAGCAGTATACAAAAAAGCGGAGGAAGAATCAGAACCAGTGTACCTACTTAATCAACGTCATCAATGGCAGTCATGACAATCAAGTGTGTCCTCTGATTCATCTTCTTCTTTCCAACCTCTGCAATATCATGCTCAGCCATATAATACAATGTGGCAAAATCAGCCTCCCTTCTCAAATTGGTCACAACAACCATTTCCTTCATCATCTTCATGGCCGAATCAAACAAGCCAATCTAATTGGCCTAATTTTTCCTACGCTCCACCATATTGGCAAATAATGCATATCAAACACAATGGTCCCCTCCCACTTCACAAAGTCAAGCCTGGCAGACAAACTGGCAAAGACCGATGAATCAACCAGCAGGAACCATTCCACTCCCTCAACCTACACTGCCAACGCCATATGGACTACAACAAAATCCCCGGTCCAACTTAAGACCGCAACTCCCAGCCCAACACAACCCAAACGCAAATAACAGATCGGTTCAATCTATTCAAATAATCGAAACACCAGAACTAGAAACTGATCTAAGGGAGTGCAACGACCTTAACTTAACGTCTAGGCACATTATAGAAACCAAGGGAGACAAACATTTTCAAGTTGAAAACCAGTTACCCATAGAACAACCGCTGCAAGAAGAAGATGTGGTCAGATAACAGACTCATGACCAAGCAACCACATCTTCTCCCCCATTCCCAAAACGATTAATCATACCGCGTGCTATAGAACATCCTGACTTTGATATTCTGGGAGAAGTAAAGAATTTGTATATAAAGATCCCACTCCTCCAAGCTATCCAAGATATCCCAATATATGCAAAAACCATCAAAGAGCTATGCATAAAAAAACCAAGGAGGAGAATAACAAATAACCCAATAGTCCAAGTAGTTGGCACCCTACCTGATTTCTTATCAGGAAGAGAAGCACCTGTCAAATATGAAGACCTAGGAAATCCAATAGTGATAGTGCAAATCAATGGACAAACCTTTTCAAATTCCCTAGTTGATTTAGGGGCTGCAATTAATATTTTAATAACCATCACTTGTCAAAAACTAGGCATTACATCTATGGAACCAACCTCCACCTTATTAGAATTGGCTGACTGATCAGTAGTTAGGCCAGAAGGTACACTACATGATGTAATGGTATCATTTGATTCCTGGGAATACCCTGCTGACTTTTTGATAATCAACCCCAAAAACCGACTCGATGGACACCCATTAATTTTAGGTATACCTTGGCTTGCGACTGTTGATGCTTACAGTGGCTACCGACAAGGTAGTATGACCATAACTAGAGGGAGTAACATCAAGAATCTAGCACCCTATACCCTCTAGCCCAAACAAGTGTAACAATAATAAAAACTAACAAACATCCTGTATCATACCTCACAGAAAATATTAGATCCCCATTAACCATAGAAGATGCCCTCAATTTTAAAGATAAAATAGAGGATGATGTTATTAACAACTTCATTAACCAATCTGAATCTAGATCCCATGTATAATGTCACATGATAGAGGTAGCATTTGACAATGAACTAGAAGAAGATCCTCTCAAAGACACCTATGATCAAACAATACCCACTACCTCTATTTCAAACAGAAAAACCATAGAGATTGAGCCAGGAAAAACCTTGAACATCAATAATAACCTGACTCCTGAACAAGAAGAAAAGCTGGTCCAACTACTGAGAAAATATAAGGGAGATTTTGCATGGGATTATTTGGACATGAAGGGAATCGATCCCCAGTTGTGTACGCACCACATTTATACAGAAAAAGATGTGAGACCCATTCGCCAACCCCAACGGAGACTCAACCCTCACTTGAAAGATATTGTGAAAGCTGAATTACAAAAACTTTTATATGTAAACTTTATTCATCCAATCTTCGATAGCAAGTGGGTCTCTCCACTAGTAGTGGTGCCAAAAAAGAATGGAAAGTAGAGGATTTGTGTAGATTATAGAGAATTAAACAAAGCAACCCAAAAAGACCACTTTCCCCTTCCATTCATTGATCAAGTATTAGATACACTAGCAGGAAATAAATTCTTTTCTTTCTTGGATGGATTCAGTGGATACAATCAGATTTAGATTGCCCCTGAAGACTAGGACAAAACTACTTTTACCTATCCTAGGGGAACATTTGCCTATAGAATCCTACCCTTTGGCCTATGCAATGCCCTTGCCACATTTTAGAGGGCCATCCTCAGCATCTTTTTAGAATTAATAAATGAAGGGCTCGAAGTATATATGGATGATTTCACACCATACGAAGATGATTTTGAGCCAGAACTAGATACATTGGAAAAGGCGATGCAATGATGTATCGCCACCAGGCTCTGCTTGAGCCATGAAAAGTGCTATATGATGATGACTGAAGGACTCATCCTAGGTCATTATATCTCAGTGATTGGAATACAGGTAGATCTGACCAAAATTCAAATAATTTTGTTAATACCTACTCCCACCACATAGACATAGGTACGTTGTTTTCTTGGATTTTCTGGTTATTATAGGAGATTTATAGAACATTTTTCTCAAATAGTTGTACCTCTATAGGCACTAACAGGGAATGTTGATTTTATTTGGATAGATAAATGCAACCATGCTTTTGAGGATCTGAAAAAGCTTGTGTCAATAGCCCCAGTGCTCAGAGGCCCAAATTGGGACCTACCACTTCAAATTTCATCAGGTGCTTCAGACACAACTATTGGAGCAGTGCTTGGGCAGGAAGAAAACAAAGAACCATATGCAATCTATTATATCAGCAAGAATTTGTCTCCTACTGAGCTAAACTATACTGTCACTGAAAACGAATTTTTAGCTGTAATACATGCTGTAAATAAATTTAGGCATTATATCACTGGATATCTTGTTGTTTTATATACAGATCACTCTGCCATAAAATATTTAGCAAACAAACCTATTACAAATGGTAGAGTAACAATATGGTTGATTTTATTGCAGGAATTTGACATCACAATAAAAGATCGACCTGGGAAAGAGAATCCTGTAGCTGATTTTCTCTCACGAATGTCGAAGCTAGTGGACGCAGCAGTAGTCGAAGATCAATTCCCAGATGAAAATTTATTTGCTGTTACTGTCAAAACACCCTGGTATGCTGATGTTGCAAATTATTTAGCAGTAGGAAAATTACCAAAGGATCTAACCCCCAATGAATGAAAACAGATTGTGCAACATAGTACCTGATTTTCTTGGATTGGGGGCTACCTATTTCACACAGGGGCAGATATGCACATCAGAAGATGCGTCCATGAAGATGAAATATTTGACATCTGAAAGCTTGTCATGACGGACCGTGTGGCAGACATTTCGCAGATCAAAGAACTGATCACAAGGTTTTGCAAACAGGATATTATTGGCCTACAATCTTTAAAGATGTTGTAGATCTAACCCAGAAATACTATAGATCTGATATGAAAATATAAGAAAATGCAAATAAACCCAAGAATAAGATGAAATGATTCTTTATTGATCAAACCCTTAAGGTAGGGCAACACCATACATTCACTCCTTAAGGAAGGAGAACACTCCACAAGCCATATGCCTGTTCATACAAGAATACTTCTCTTCATCTTCATCTCTCTCCATGTGGAGTCTCTAGCCTCTATATAGGCCTCATACATACAATACCATGCATCATTACCATGGTTTCCTCATACCATCAACTAATACCATGGGCCCATTACATTATTATTAACTACTTGTGGTCCCTTACATGACATGGGTTAACCACCTTATTTATTACTATGGCCCATCCCATTATTACATTATTACCTTGGGTACCTCCCTTGGTACCCCATATTATCCCCCCTAGGTACATAACATTCCACCCCCCTAAACATGTTTCGTCCCCGAAACATGGGAAGAACATAAATAATAAGATCTACTCAAAAGAGTAGTCCACTGATACCATGCACGTGCATCTAGCCATCCAAGAGAAAGGTGAACCCTCGATCTCGCTGGTGCCTCGCTCGCTTGAGATGGAAGTTGACTGCAATAGCTCTTCTGTGTCGATGTGTAGTAGGTGGATCTTTGTTCCTCTCGATCTGTCCTGCGGGGTTTGTTGTCCATGTGGCTAATTGGTTGCCATCTTGATTGTTGTCTTGCTGGGTGATGTGGGTGATGATATGTTGAAGTTTTAACCCGCGATGGCTTTTTCTTTACTTCACCTTACTGTGGTGCCTCTTGTGGTGTCTTCTTTTTCAATATGACTTCAACCACTGAATCGTCCTCCGATGTATCAACACCTGTAACGTTTTCTGCTTCAGCTTCGGTTTGTGTTTGATTGTCAACCATCAACTACTCATCATCTGATATGTCAGTCCCCGTAACATCTTGTGCGTCAACCTCCGTGGACTCTACCTGTTTATGGATGGAAATATCCTGTAATGTAATTTTCTGCTTTTTATACCATAGCTTCAAGAATTTCTTCTGCACATTAATATTGATAGTACCCACAGATTCCATCCAAGGATATCCCAAAACAACATCCATATTATCCATCTCTGACGCATAAAAATCACCATGCAATACATATTTATCCATAGAAATCTTCAAATCCTTGTAAACTTGAACATCCTCATTATCAACCTGTGTATGTTCCATTTGTTTTGCTGGGACTTGCAATTTTTTTGCCAAATTAACACTGATAAAATTATGTTTACAACTAGGATTGATAGAAACAATGATCTTCCCTTTCTGAATCAATCCATGAACCTGCAATAAGGATATACCAGTAGGAAATAGACCCACATGTTTCTCCTTATCTTGTTTTCTGTCATGAGACCATCTGTCTAAAAGTAATTTTTCAAATTCTTTATCCGACAAGTCGTCCAACTGTTTAATGCCAAGTGATCTCCACCATCTGTCAGCCTCTTCTGTCAAATTAAGTAGTACCATACCTTTCCAACATATGCGATATTTGGACTTTATTCTTTGTATGAATTCTTCAATAGTAGGACCACCATCTTTTCCTATAAACCTTTCCATGAAGAGGGTTTGAAAAATTCGCTTACTTGAAATAGTCACAGTTTATTCAATATTGCTCAGAATCTCTATTATAACATGTTTTTGGAAATTGAACAACCATTCTGCATCTGCCCATGTGATAGAAATCCTGATTTAGACACTGGAATTTCAGAACTGCGCTGCTACTCTCCCGCCGTCACCCAAAATTTCTGCAAAAAACGCTGATTTTAAATCAGCGATATCTCCCTCATCCGGACTTCGATTCGACTGATTTTTTTTTTGAAATCATGTGTTTTTTCACAAAGATTCCAGATCTGCCATTAGATATTGCAGATCTGGCACCAGGACTTCTATATCTGTGCCGCAAACTCATTGTCCTGAAAATTGTCTGCAACCCCACTGATTTTTAAATCAGCGATATCTCCTTCATCCGGACTCCGATTCGACCGATTTTTTTTTTGAAATCGGATATTTTTTCACAAGGAATACAGATCTGCAATTAGATTCTGCATATCTTGCACCAAAACATACAGATCTGATCTTCAAATTCGCCACCCGAGAAACCTTGCAAAAATGAAAAAAAAAAATTCCACGGTTTTCCCAAGAAAGAGCTCTGATACCAATTGTTGTAGATCTAACCTAGAAATACTATAGATCTGATATGAAAATATAAGAAAATGCAAATAAACCCAAGAATAAGATGAAATGATTCTTTATTGATCAAACCCTTAAGGTAGGGCAACACCATACATTCACTCCTTGAGGAAGGAGAACACTCCACAAGCCATATGCCTGTTCATACAAGAATACTTCTCTTCATCTTCATCTCTCTCCATGTGGAGTCTCTAGCCTCTATATAGGCCTCATACATACAATACCATGCATCATTACCATGGTTTCCTCATACCATCAACTAATACCATGGGCCCATTACATTATTATTAACTACTTGTGGTCCCTTACATGACATGGGTTAACCACCTTATTTATTACTATGGTCCATCCCATTATTACATTATTACCTTGGATACCTCCCTTGGTACCCCATATTATTCCCCCTAGGTACATAACAAAAGACACTAAGAAATGTGTTCAAGCCTGTGACAGTTGCCAAAGAGTAGAACACCCTTGACAGTCCTACGAAATGCCTTTAAACCCACAGCTAGTAATCGAACCATTTGAGTGTTGGGCACTTGATTTTGTTCATCTGATCAACCCATCATCAAATGAGAAAACATATATTCTAGTAGCAATAGAGTATGTTACCAAATGGGTTGAAGTAGAGGCACTTCCAAGAGCTACATAAGACTCTGTGATTCATTTCCTGTTCCAAATATTTGTGTGATATGGCCTCCCAAGGGACATAATCATGAATGGAGGACCACAGTTTGCAGGTAATAAAATCACTGCAACATTAAAAATTATCACATTCAGCACAAAATTACCATTTGACTCAGTTACCGGAGAATCCACAGTATGAACATTTTTGTGCCAACGTTTCAAATCCCAACTGGGATCCATCATCAGGGCTTATGAATGATGATAAAAGAAGAGCCGCTAAGAAGGAAATAAATAATAATGAGGAAAAAATTTAGGATCAGCAGAATGTCGGTTGAATGTTTATTATTAATTTATTTATTAATTAATAATTCATTCAATTATTTATTTTTATTTTTATTTTTGAGTTTTATATATTAATTTTTTATTACAGGTGAGTTAATAAATTAATTTAAAATTCAAAACCTAAACGGTAAAATTACCACTCTGTATCACCCACAGGAAAATGGCCAAGTAGAGAGCACAAATAAAGTGATAGAGGCAATATTAACAAAAACCATTGCATCACACAGACATGATTGGGCTTCAAGATTGCCAGAAGCCCTATGGGCATACCGAACAACGTGGAGAAAAACCACCAATTATTCACTATATTAGCTAGTATTTGGAAAGGAACACATCTTTCCAATAGTGTTCGAAATACAAACATTAAGAACAGCACAGGAGATCGGTCTAGATTTAAATGACGCCAAGACTAATAGATTACAACAAATTAACGAGCTAGTTGAAATTAGGCTCTTGGCTCTTCAACACACTGCATTAATTCAACAACAGAGAGCAAAATGGCACGATGCCCTGATCAAAAAGAAAATCTTCCACGAAGGGGATTGGGCACTCCTATATGATTCCAAGTTTCAAGATTTTCCGGGAAAACTTCAGACTCGATGGCTTAGACCATATGAAATCCAGAAAGTGCATGACAATGGCACCATTACTTTGACTACTATTGACATATCTGGATATACTTTTAAAGCAAATGGCCACCGAGTGTGACTATACCATAAACCGCTTACTCGGGAATCCTTCTACTAGCAGGTCCGGGAAGATTCTGATATGCAGATTCTTGTTGAGGAAAATAATTCTTCCTCGGAATTGGTTCACTAAGTAATTTCATTATTCCTAAATTTTGTACATAACTTTTTCTTTTTTGCTTGTATAAATTACTTTCTATACAGATTTTTGCATTTCCGCATTTTTTTTTTTTAACATTTTGTTGTTCCTTTCCGAAGGAATAGCATTTCTGCCATTTTGCTATTCCTTTTCGAAAGGAACAACAATTTTTCTTTTTGTTGTTCCTTTCTGAAGGAACAACACTTTCACTGTTTTTCTATTCCTTCTCAAAGGAACAACACTTCTGCATTTTGTTGTTCCTTTCCGAAGGAACATTTTCGTTGTTTTGAAGTTCCTTTCCGAAGGAACAACACTTTTGCATTTTTCTGTTCCTTTCCGAAGAAACAACATTTCCACCTTTTTGTTGTTCCTTTCCGAAGGAACAACACTTTTCCATTTTTCTATTCCTTTCCGAAGGAACAACATTTTCGCCATTTTGTTGTTCTTTTCCGAAGGAACAACACTTTTGCATCTTATTGTTCCTTTCCAAAGGAACAACATTTTTGCCTTTTTGCTGTTCCTTTCCAAAGGAAAAACACTTTCACATTTTGTTGTTCCTTTCTGAAGGAACAACACTTTCACATTTTTGTTGTTCCTTTCTGAGGAAATAGCAATTCAACATTTTTATTGTTCCCTTCCGAAGGAACAACACTTTCACATTTTGTTGTTCCTTTCCGAAGGAACAACACTTCCGCCATATTGTTTTGCCATTCCTTTTAAAGAAACAACCCTCCTTTGCATTTTTTCCTTTCTGTTGCTCCTTCTGAAGGAACAACAGTTTCAATTTTAGATGATCTTAGGTTGTTCCACTAAAAGAGCAGTATTTTATTTCGCGCTTACTTTATTTGTTGTTCTGCTTAAGGAACAGTTGTTGTTCGTCTTAATGAACAACAGTTTCAAGTATGTTTTTTTTCTTTTGCTTGTTGTTCCTCTAAAAGGAACTATGGTTTTTGTGTGCAGATGTTCTTTTGTTGTCCCTCTTAAGGAACAGCAGTTGTTCCATCTAAAGAACAACACTTTTTGAATGCATTTTTTTCTTTTTGTGTGTGTGTGTTTCATCATTTAGAGGATTTTTTGTGAATGATGGTCATTTGAGGCACAACTATACATTTATGCAAGAATACAAGAACTAGACGATACTGAAATCAGCAAACCAAAGAAAAATCGTTATATTTAGGGAAATTGCTTTGAATTGATAAGAGAAAAGGGGAAAGGACAAAGCTATTTATATCACTTTGTTGTCTTTATTTTCACTAACACCAATTTGATTGATTATTTTATCATGTTGGTTCTTTCTAAATCCTCATAATTCTCTTTGATCATTATTATTGAATAAGAATAAGGGCATATTTTCCTCTATTGAGATGTTCAGACTTCTTCCACCATCCCTACTCTTAAGGAGTGTTGAGCCACCCTCTGTATATAAATAGGAAAGTGCTATATAAAAGAAAAGAAGAGAGAAAGAAAAAATACATATCTATATGATTACTAACATTATTTGTCAAAGGAAAGATAGGGGGTCTCATCAAGAGCCAGCCTACCATGATCATAAGGAAGAAAGTGAAGTGGCATTCCCACTATGGTCACCACACTAGGGATATGATCCAAGGGGCACATCAGAAAAATAAAAAGTCCTTGGAAAAGGAGGTCTCATCACGAGCCGGCCTGCCCACCTTTCACTCCTTCCTGGTGAATGGCATTGTGATTCATTTGGTTACCAAGCCAGCACAATGGCCTCCATTCTGACATTGAACAGCACTTTCCTAGGCATACACAAAGGATTATTGTTCCAAGGGTGAAATAAGCAACTCTGTCAAGGTTATGGACACCTGTTGGCAACAGAGCTCTGCTGATGGTATTGAAGTCATATTTTTCATACACCAATAGTCATTATAAACCCTTCTTCTTATATCCTTATATTGATTTCAAATGAGATTATGTTATATAACCCTTTCGAACCTTTTATACATGAAAATCATTTATAAATCAATCATAATATTTAAAGTGGATAATGACCGCATAAGAACTTTTACTTACGTCAATTGTCCTATCCTCTATTTTTCACATCATATCATGGCATTTCCATATTTATTAGCGATTTCCATCATAAGCCTCAGTTTCAGTAATCCATTGATTTTTGTAAACATGTCATGGATCTATACGTCGTTCCTTTATTCTACTGTACGATTGCAGTTCAGCATGCCGCTTCTTTATTTGATGACTGAGGATGGCCTATCACATTTCAAGGGAGTGCAGGTGATCTCCATAATTCACTGGCATACGTGTCAACTCATTATTTGGAGATATTATGACTCCATCAAAACTCGGGAATAGCAAGTCTAATGGTATTGTATTTCCCAATATGCACGGCTTGTTGTTCCAACGCCATTTCTGTGTTTTGGCTCTGTAAAAAATGACAGTGAGCTAAAGTTGAATAGCTTGTTGTTCCATCATTACCTCTGTGTTTTTTAATAGTGAGTTAAAATTTGAACAACTTGTTGTTCCATCGTCATCTCTGTGTTTTTTAATAGTGCGCTAAGCTTGAAAAAAATGGGAGGCAGATCAATTTGCAGCAAACTGCAGGTGTTAATGGTCTCTGACACTGCACGCAAAATCTTAGTAAGGGTAGGATGGATTACCTACCTTAACCGTCTACAGTAGTCTAACAAGATGGTGGCCATTGAATTTCTGTAGAATCTATAGGAGGATCATTCCATGGTGAGGGGGAGACAAATAACAGTAACAGATGAGATAATTGTTGAAGTTTCGGGACTGCTAACTATTGGACTAGTATGGACCCTGAAAAATATGAGACTGCAAGACACTATAACCATCTTCCAGGATGAAGGACAGAACCTTACTGTCAAAGGAAAAGGGGTCCTGCAGGCAACCTTGGGAGAGGCTTGGGCAGAATTGGCCAGAATTATCCAAAGTTACATCACTTGTGATGGCAGAAAGGATGTGGTAAGGCCACGCCATCTCAAACTGTTAGTTGTATTAAAACAAAAAAGTGTTGTGAATTTGCCCGCGTACTTAAATTTTTTATTGCATGATGTTGCCCAAAGTATAAGAAAATCTCATCATGTAGAATCAGTAGTAAGTCATCATGGTTTAATTCGGCTGATAGTCAGTTACAGTCTCGCCCCACAACAGAGTAGGTGGGAAGAATTGATTTTATCAATAGATGGGGGACTGGCCTTGCCAACCCTAAAATGAAAAAACATTGCTAGCACATCAATTAGACCGCAGAAACAAAGACAATCTGTCAGATTGGGGAGAAGTAGAGGAATGCTGGGAAATTCCCAAGGAAATGGTAGCTAGCTTGTAGAAATACATGACTAAGAGGACGAGCAACCCCCACAACTTGAAGGAGGGGAAAATGAAGAAGAATTAGAGGAAAATGAAGAAGAGGAACCAGAAGAGGAAACTGAGCAATTGGGTCAGGAAGAAGGGGAAGAAACAGAGCAACCCAACGAAAGCCCATTGCAAAACCCTCTGCAAGAAGACAAATTGGCCCAAATTTTGGCCAATATGGGCGAGTATGTCCAACCCCGATACCAAAGAAGGGCCGCAGGAACACTCTGCTCATGATAAGAGTGAATCTGAGGAGATGTGTGATGAGGAGGAAGAAGAAGGACAATCCCAGGAACACTCTGCTCATGATAAGAGTGCATCTGGGGAGATGGGTGATGAGGAGGAAGAAGAAGGACAATCTCAGGAACGCTCTGCTCACAGGCAGAGTACACCTGAAGAAATGCATGATGAAGAAGAAGCTGCGCAGGAGACAGCAGAACAACCCAGGGTTTTCACCCCTGAAAAACCTAATCAGGAGGACGAGAACAATGAAGAAGTGTTCCAAGTAGGAAACATGGAAATTGGCCAAGGCGAGGGTACAATCCCTGGAGAACAAAACCCAAGCCCAAGAAAAGAAACAACTGTTCCTTCAACGAAAACATATTAAATCAAAAAATTACAAAAGGAACAACAGAGATTGCTTAATGTAATTAAACAACTTCGACAACAAATAAGGGTCCTAAAAATGGTGAAAAACTCAAAAAGAACCCCTGGAGCAAAGCATGCAGCAACCCAGGAAAAACCCCATAAAAAGAAGACCAAGAGGACTCAAGTCAAACCCATTATTATTCAGGACTGCAAGGAACAACATGTGGCTGTTACAAATGCAGAAGCACAAACAGAAAACACACTAGTCTGTGATAAGGAAGTCCAGACAGAAGCATTGTCCTCTAGCATCATGACCAACCAAATGGTTCAAGAGAAGGAAACACAAAATATAAAAACCAGATGTCGCAATAAGTAGATCCAGGTAGATCTCCAACCCAAAAATGTCGTGATGGATAATGACCCGAGGATAGTGAAACTTCAAAAAGATCTGGCACAGGTTCAACAAATGATAGAAAAGCTCACAGAGGAAACTATTCCTCAGGGGAAATATCAGAAGTTACAATAGCAAGTAACGAACATCAATGCATTGGAGAGCGAGGCCTTCGATGGATGGTGAAGGGCAGAGGAAAGAGTTAAAAAGGTAACCAATAGACTAGACACAGTTATGAATCAAATGGATACCTTATGTTATCTGTATACTGATGTTCTAGCATGTAGGGCACTTGCCAAAAACTATGCTTTGTTTTTGATGGAAAGGTATTTACAATTGAAAATTAAGGCTGCAAGGCAGGGGTGACTATAGAGATAAAAACCATTGATGATTTCATAAACTATTGTAAGCATTACAGGGTGAAATTCCAACGATTGCTATGTGAGTTTTATTTACATAATCTTGTGTTGGACGGTGAAACGGAAAAGAACCCTAGCACTTTTGTGGGTGATATCCAGCTTCAGACCTTCATCTCTTTTGTTGTTAACGAGATAAAGTGGCTTAAAGCCTACAATACCTTCTAGAGACAGGAGAACAGGTTAGATTTGTGGGTAAGGGGTGAACCTAGAAACCCATTGCAACTGTGGAATAAGCATAGAAGCTTAATGAGAACGAAGGGTGTGATCTAGACATTGGGACCTATTCACACAAGAGTTGTCCAACAAGGGGTAGAATACTTCCTAGCTATCAAAGACCTTGCCATAGTAGCAGCCAAATTCCAATACCAGACTTCCAATTAGAATATCCAAAACAGAGAGCCATTCAATTATGAGAATTTTAAGCTAGGTGCTAATTGCTTGGTTACCTATGGTGACCTCATCTTGAGAGAAGGCCCGTCTTGGTTAGGTTGTAGGTTTCGAAGTCCAATCATCTGGTATCCTGCACCAGGGTATAGAGCCTTATATGAATTGCCTGAAGGTCAGACAGGGCATATTTTTGAAGTCTTAGCTAGAAATCATGGTTTTAGACCACTGACTGAAAATCCTTCTCCAACCTATTCCCTAACTACCTTGCATGTCAATTACAATGTTTTCATGAGGGCATGAAAAAGGGTAAGCAGGGGGGTGTGTTGAGCATTGGAAAAGGTATGTAATTACCACTTATTTCTTTATCTTTTCCTTTAAATCATAACTTCTTTACATTCTAAGATGGTCATATGATAAAGGATTATGATAGAATTAAGGGGATTTTTGATTGATGTAAAATGATTAATTATTGTCTTTTTCTATGCAGAAAGTGAAGAAAATGGAAAATCACCATTTCGAAGGAAAAGACAAAGCAGGACCAATTGCTGTCCCTTTGATAGGAAACCACATCTAGACAAAGAAATCAAGATCTGAATGCATGGACCAAGAAAAGGAAGAAGAAACGTGGTATTAGCGCAAGAGGACGAAAAGATAACTGAAGATTAAAGATATGGAGAATCCCTCAGGATCCTTTGATCCTGAGGGATTGCTACCTCAAGGCTATCTGTATTTTTGGTATTTCCGCCTAGCCATTATAAAAAGGGGCAGCGTTGCGAGCCCAAAGGGGAGATATTATTGATGATTTGTAAAATTCACTGTTGTAATCTGAACTTTGATCATCGACTCTCTTTAAAGAGCGATAGTTGTAACTCTGCTTTTATGATTAATATATAACTTCGTTGTTGTTCCATCTTCTGATCCTGGAGTAACTGCAGCAGTGTGTCCCTGGTGGCTAAGGGCCTGGCCCTAGTGGATCACTTGCTTTCTGTATCATTATTTTCTGATTACAGTCGTGTGTGGTTTGATTTCATTTACTTGCTTTATTTAGTAGTCTTTTGTTTCTGAACATTTCTTGCTCTGTTATATTGAATTCGTAATTGAATAGTAAGATTATTATTTGCAATTAAAAATGTTATGTTGTTCATTCTGAAACAATATCACATTGTCTAATTCGGATATTGCTGTTTATTTATAGATTGACATTCCTATTCATTTATATATTGATATTGTTGTTCATTTAGCTACGGTTTACTTACAATTATGATTGATGTTCATTCGTTTACTGTTCCATTACAACTGCAATCGTTGTTCCTTTATAACTGTGGTTAATACTCCTTATGTTAGAATGTGTTTACATTTGATTAAGTTTGTTGTTCAATATTTTGTAGACTTACTTAGGTTTGTTGTTCTTTCTGTAGATTGCTATTCAATCCCTTTATTAGTCAAAGGTTATTGTTCAATTCCTTTCGGTTAAGATTGCTGCTTAATTCATTCCTGTAGATTAAGCTTTATTGTTCAATCTTTTCAATAGATTAGTTGTTGTTCCTTTTCTGTTAATTGACTTGTCATTTCAAGAATTTGATTTGGTGTGAATAGAAAGATCCAAAACTATAGCGAACATTGACTACTACTATCTGGTTCCCAAATTGGAGATCTTGCCTTTGATTGATTTTCATTTACATTAGTTTACAGGGGAAAGAATTATCATTACTACATCCTTGACTGATGACTGTTGTAGTTTCTGAAGTGAATGATTTAGTTACGAAGCATTTAAGTTTCTTGCCATTACATTTAGAGTTTTTTTCCAACATTTATTTACTTTTGTAAAGCACTATACTGCAACCATTACTCTTGAACAAGTGACCATCTCAGACTGAGTACACTCTTGAGATAAAAAATCATAACTGGATTGATAATTAATGTAGGGTAAATAGACGTTAAGAAGACCATTTTTACTGCTCAACATGTAGTCTTCCAGGGACTCATCACTTCCCATGGTCATTCGGAAGATTTCTTCTTTAGTATCTTTTGACCTACAATAGTCTTGATACTTGTTGTTAAAGGCTTGCTACATCTGAGCCCAAGTTGTGATGCTATTGCCAGGTAATCCCACGAACCAGCGCAATGTTGCGTTCTTGAGAGTGGAAGGGAACAATTTCAACTTTTGCTCGTCTTCTGCATAGTCATAAGTTCGACAGATGGCAGCGAACTCAAACAAAAAAGTGTTAGGATATTCTATAGTCAGGCCATGGAAGTGAGGTAGGGTTGAAGGACTTATATTTTTCATTTTGGTGTCCCCATTGCTCTCCCGAATGGGAAAGGTACCCTCTATTCTCTTTCCATTTTCCCTAGCATTTTTGTTTTCAGCCATTGGCTCCAGAGGAATGTTTTCTTCTTCTTCTTCCCCTATAGGTTCTTCAAATATCTCTGGCTGTTCACCTAAGGGTTCTTCTTGATCACAGCCACCGAAGAAGAGAGAAGGTTGGCTGTGTGAAGCAGTGGGGGTGTTGGGCAGAAATTTTCCTGAGTTATCTCTATTCCTACGAGGCATGAAAGGAAATCTTTTTGGTTGGTTTTTTGTTTCTTTTTCCCCACACTGATAGTACCTATAGAAACTAAGATTGTGATTGAACAAAACAAATTGCAACTAGCTGAAATGATCTTATTGAATGGAAATTTGCATAATTGAAAAGGAAAGCAAGGAAATGTAGACAGAAAGAAAAGAAATGACTAGTCTACTTTTTCCACAATGGAATTTTCAGAATTGGAAGGGAAAGCAAGGAAATGCAGAATTGAAAGAAAAGAAATGACTAGTCTACTTTTGTTGAAATAAACTATTAGCAGAATGTTGCAAGAAGAAATAGAAGAAAGCAGTAATCACAGAATACGCTAATGCTTCCTTGGCAGTGGTGCCAAAAAGTGGTGAGTGCCAGTATTGCAGCAAGAATGCTGCAACTCTTGGGCTGCCAACTTTACTTTTATCAACCTGGTAGTTCATAACAAACTTGAAAGCGTCAGTGGTATATGCACAAGTACTACTTCTCACTGCAGGTTGTCACTTGGTTAGCCAGCGCAAGATCACTAGAAGCTCAAGAAAACTTCTATATATCTTAGAAGAAGCTCTATGTGTGATGAAAGAAAGAAAGATTACTCTACAGAAGCTATTATAATTGCAGAAAGCAAAAAGACTGTGATGTAAAGCAAGACCTAGTAAACCCTAATTAACAAGCTAATCCTACTTGTGCCAAAAACACTATGAAAACCATGAAAGAAATGCCATTACCTACTCAAGAAATTAAACAACACCTAACCATGCTATTTCTAGAAGTAAATATGCAAAAAACATATTTTTGGATTTTTATGTGTTTTTATGTGAATTTGACATGCATCTAATTTATTGTGTGTGAGTGTGGCAGCGAAAAAGTGGCATTGGAGGGTGGTTTTAGAGCTTGGGAGGATGGAATATGGTGTGGATGGGTTCTAGGAGGTCTTAGGTGGCCTTGTGGAGGCTTTTTCCACACTCAGCCTTCAAAAGAAAGCCTACAGGAAAAACTACAGGAGGACACAGGGAAACTGCAGGAGGAAAACAGGGAAACTATAGGAGGCCCACAGGAGGAGGCCAAGAGCAATTTCCACTATTTTGAGGGTGTAAGGGTGGGTGGAAAAGGTGGGTGAAGGTTGGACTGAGGTCTTAGGGTGCCTAAGGTCTACCATGAATCACTAGGAGAGAGAAAGAAGATTGGGTTTGCTCAAGGAGAGAGGAAGAAGTTCTATGAAAAAAATGAAGGAAACTAGGGCAGAATTGAGGTGAGGTTTAGGAGACCTATAGGGCATGGATCAGATGGAGGATGTAATTGCTAATAAGCTGGCCTACTGCTGAAAGAGATACGCTGCAAAGGAACTAACAGTCAACCACGAAAATCAACAAATGAAATGAGTGCATCTAGGAAAAATAGAGTTTTACATTAAAATGGTCTAAACTGTGATCTATGAAAGGAAATGATGAGAAATGTTGTAGGAAAGGAAAGCATGAAAGAGGACTATTGCAAATCAGGAAATGAACATGATAAAGGAGATCTGAAGTAAAGAAAAACTAGACTATTAACCTACTAAAGAGCTGCAATCACTAGAAGTCCTATGAATGAGGAAAATCTGTGTTTTTGGGGCAGCAAGAGAGTCTTTTCCTCAAATCATGGTCCCAGATGGAGGAAGAGAGGCCAAGGCACTATTTCTAGACATTTTAATCTTTTTTTATCGCTGCTTAACCTACTACAGAAAGCATAAATGGAAGAAAACTACTAAATCATCAAAAGCAACCTATTCTTAACCATAAAAGAAATACATCTAACAACAAATTAATCTGCAAACTGAAGTAAAGCATACAAGTACAAGTAAAGAGAAGCTTGTCTACTTGGATTGGGCCCTAACCCAAGAGCTTTGGCCCTCTGAGGTAACTCAGTGCTAGCTCAAAAAGGATTCCATCTTCATTATCAAAACAATAACAAGATTACATGAAACTATCACAAAATAATAAGCTCGAAATTTGAGCAGAGTTTACATAAGCAAAAAAAATCCAACCCTAGTGAGGCCCTAGGCGTTTCTACTTATACAGCTGAAGCTACAAACAACTTCCTTAAAATCAGGGAGGCTTTGCTCCCAAAACTCGAGATAACTCTCAATCATCTTCTATTAGCTCGGTTTCCTTCAAGTGCATGATTCGGTTGCTTGTACTCCGAGCTGAATGAAGGGGAATTCGAAGTGAGGAGTAATAAATGAGGGGGATTCCCTCCTATAAGTCCTCTCCTCTATCTACTTTGAGTTATTGCTGCCATTTGACCACTGGATCCTTGACTTTGACCTCGAAATCCATTAATAATCTGCATTAAATACATGTTAGACTACATGGCCTCATAACTCACTCAACTCACTGTATAAGCATAAATATAATCAGAAAATCATACAATAAGATAAGAGAATGGTTGATTTAACTAGGTTAGGAGGTAAAATGAGCCCATATAATTACCCATTTATGAGGCTCATCAATGATATATGTTTTTTAACTTACGTACTTGTATATGAACTGATTTGTATGCAATTATATGAATCTTGTTGTTAATGTTGTCATCATCTGTGTTAAATACTCTGCCAGACATCAGATAGAAACTTCTCTAAACCTTGTTATGTCAATCATCACACTTGTCTCGGACTGATCCATGACTGTTGTTCGTGTTATCTTACCTTGTATGTTGTGACTGTTGCATCCGTGTTGACTGCTTTGCCGGAAGTTGTGCATGTCCTTTGTGTTGTGTGTTCCTAGCCGAGTTGGGACTAATCCCTTTCAACCTGGAACTCAACTTCACCTTCCTCTCCCTTCAAAGTGTTTGAACCTTTCATACTCATTCCTTGACTCATTGCATCAGTCACACCCTTGCTACTAATAGTGTTATCTTACTTGCCTCTGTGCGACATCGCGGTCAAGGCATTACCTTATGACCCACTGTTGGGACTCCTACACCAAACGGTCTGAGGTCTAATTAGTACTTCTTACTGGGGAGATCCCCTTGACATGTTGGTGGGTTCAACATTGTCAACACTACTATGTTCAAAAGTTCCAAAGATTCCTCCCTTAGTGCCTGGAGAAAAATTATCTTCAAGATGTCGTTATCCAGATCACTATGGCCTGATCTCTGCAAACTATATTTGAAACATTCCACAAATTCCTCCATGTTCTCATCCTCTTTCTGTATAATCTTAAAGATTTCTTCCTTAACATTTAAGGATTTGCAGTGGTCTTGATACTTTACGAGGAAAATCGCCATTATATCATCCCATGTAGTAATAGATTTACCCCATAGACACATGATCCATTTCGAAAATGTTCACTTCAAAGTGGCGGGGAATATCTTCAATTTATGGGCATCAGAAATGTATTCATACCCCTGATAGACAACATCAAATTCAAACAGGGATGTGTTGAGATCTTCATAAGAAAGACCATGAATGTTAGGTAATGTTGTCAAAGGAATATTCTTCATAGGCACATCACCCCTAATATCTCCAATTGGGAACTTGATTGAAAAATTTGCAGGAGCCATGCATATCTTCCAATATTCACTTGGAATCTCAATAGGTTCTAGCTGTTCTATAATGCGCAGTTGAAACTGTTTAACATCACTTCCTTGATCAACTCACAATGTTCAACTACCCCCATCCTCTTCTTACTGCTTCTTCTTCCTTGGATTGTTCTTCTATTATTGGGGGAGGTTTTAGTTGTGAAATTGACTGCCGTACAGATCTCGTGTGAGATATCACCCTAACTGCAGCTCGTGATGATTCTCTTGATTCAGATTTTGAAATGATTTCTTGGATATAGGCAATTCTACATAGATCTTTGGTTCCTCTTTTTTGGGGTCCTCCTCTTCCCCTTTTATTTGTATCCCTCTTCATATAATCAGAAAATAAAAGGAAAACATTCAATAAAATTGAAATCTTGAGACCTGGAGCAGGGTGAAAACTTCCCTCCCCAAGACGAGAGAGTGGCCCCTAAAAGGAAAGAAAAAGAAGGAAAAAAAATCAACCACAAAATTCTAAGCTCAGGACCTGAAACATGGTGAAGAAAAAAAAAACTTCCCTTCCCAGGATGAGAGAGCATTTCATATGAAAGAAAAAAACAATTTAATGCTCAAGATCTCGAGCAAGGTCAAAAAACTTCCCTCCCCGAGATGAGAGAAAATTCCTATGGTCAATACTGGTCATACTTTTGTACGTTCGGTATCCTCCCTGAACAATACCAAAATGTTAGTGTTCATATATGAATCATGTAATTCACCTAATTCCACATTATTTCTCAACCCGGGGCTTGACTGATTATTTTAAGGCTATCATGCAAAGTATATGCAGGCCATCGTTTCCCTACCCAACATTGAACATTTAATAATAACATAACAATTTGTAACATCAAGTTATAATTGTGATAACAATCAAAGTAACTATAAGTTAAGACTCACAACAACACATTGAAATCACTACACAACAAAGAGATAACACAAAAAAAAATAATGTACGCACAAATCTAATCCAATAGTGCCTAGTCAGGAGAGTGGGCCCAACTCCTTGATCAGGGCTATGGAAAGATTGAGATTTATAGAATACTCAAAAGATCAGCAATTGCATCAATCAAAATATCATTACAGAGGCTTGTTGTTACAACTCAGAAATATCATATATCTCCTAGCGGGGGATTTCCTAGCCCCGTAATCACTACTTATAGATTTCATTAACAACTAATAGTGCCTAAGATTACAGAAGCTATCTTCTGGAAAATACATAATGATTCTTGAGATATAACATAATACAAACATAACACTTCTGTTGGTCAATAGGTTGAACCACCATTGTAGCTGATATCCAAAGATAGCATTGTGAGATTGATAGTCATCATATGTTAAATCATGCTTTTGATTATCAATCCTCGAAATCTACATGGAAACTTAAGTTAGGAAGTTTCTTTAGGTAATAATCCCTATCAACTATGCTTCATTGATTAAGAATTCACAAATACCTGACAATAGGTGCACATTTTCTATTTAGAATACAAATCGACCAACAAGGACATTGTTATGAAACCAGCTCACAAAAAGATAGAAAAGATAGTTGAACGCCTTAGAATTCAGCCTCTTCGAGGGGGAAACCTCCTTTACACTACATAAATGAACAATTCTTGGATGATACAAATGAAAATACTTCCTTTCTATATATAGGAGTCTAAGGGGTCATAATATAATCAGAGCCGCATAACAATAATAATGTAAGGGCACTATAATAACAATAGTCAGTTTCTATGGGGCACAATAGTAACAATATGGGCACTACATGGGTACATCAATATAATAAGGGGGTTGTAATAATAACAATAAGGGGTTACACTAGTACTATAGGGGCCTAACATGCCCCTCTCCTTCAAAAAGTGTTATCCTCAATGCTTGAGTAGTTCTTGATGCTTCTGTATAAAATTCTTGTCCTCCCATGTGGAATCTTCAACAGGTAAGTTCTTCCACTTGATGAGATACTCTAAAATTGATCGATTTCATAGTTGTCAGGTTCTTGTTTTTGTGACTACTCCAGGTTCCAATATGATTTTTCCTTCCTCTTCAATTTCTCGCAATATTGTTTGAATTGGGATCTTCTGCAACTTTTGAATAAGTGGCCATACTTCTTTGTCTTTCTTCCATTCATCCCTTGCTTCGTTTATCCAATCTGGTTGGATAATAGAAATAGCACAAAACAATGCCTCCAAATCTTCATCCTTTCTTGAGAGTGCATATGCAACAAAATTTTGCTTCCATTTTCTATAGATGATGTCAAAGTCATAACCCAACATATTTGTGACACATTTTTTCTTTTCTTCTAAAGATAATAGTTGTTCTAAAAAGTATTTAAGACTATCATGATCCATTTTTACCTTGAAGTGTCTTCCCATTTGGTAAGGTCACCATTTTTTAAGTGCATGTAGTATTGCCAACATTTCCTTCTCATAAATAGCTTGCTTGAGATGTAGGAGTAAAAATACCCAATCACCTACATCAAAAAAAAATTCACTACGATGTTGATCTACCTGTTGTTTCATTTGATTTTGCACCAAAGTGCATTATCCATTAAAAGTTGGAGAACTTGTTGTTGATGCTCGATGTGATCTTTCACTGCTTGAACCTTTTTCTTCTTGATATGTCCTCCTATCTATAGAGTTTGAGGAGTGGTAATTTCTTCCAATCCTTTACAAGATATGGTTGGATTCATTACTTGATGCTTGATGTGATCTTTCACTTCTTGAACATTTTTCTTCTTGATATGTCCTTCTATCTTGATAGTTTGAGGAGTGGTAATTCCGGCCAATGAATTACAAGATATGGTTGGATTCATTTCTTCTTTCTCGATGTGATCTTTCACTTCTTGCACCTTTTTCTTCTTGATATGTCCTTCTATCTTGAGAGTTTGAGGAGTGGTAATTCTTGCCAATGCTTTACAAGATATGGTCTGATTCATTTCTTCTTTCTCTAGGGTTGGGTCCTGGCATATATCCTCTTCTTTTGATGTTTCTTGATCTTTTTCTTCCTCCTCTTCATACTCTATGTAAAATAATTTCTTCTTAGCACACTTATGACCTTTAGTGCATTTGCTATCACAATTGTAACAAAGCCCTTTTTCTCTTTTTTCTTCCAATTGTTGTGATGTAACCCTTGTAGGTTGTAGAAGGCTAGGAGAAACAACACTTCCATATTTATAGTTGTTAGGGGTAGACTTCCTTGTTGCCATAATTTTACTTTGCACTATGTCACAAAGCCCTTTTACTCTTTCCAATTGTCGTTGTGTTGCTCTAAAGAAGGTGTTTCTCTTTGTATCTTCATAATGTGCTATCATTTCCTCTGTGAGAATTGACCATGTAACAAGTTGTTTACGAGAACAAAGCCTTTTATACCATAAAAATTGATCTGGTTCTAAATATGAAGATGCAATACATACCTTTTGTAATAGTGTTACACCATGTAGATCAAAATATTGCTCCATCTGAAGTATCCAATTTACCGGATCCTTGCCATCAAACTTCCTCATCTTGCTTTTTCCTGATTTTAGGAGCTCGATCTTGAACCAAATGTAACTCTGTATTTTTGAACCTTTAAGTTCTAAAATTACGACCTATAGTAGCCCTCTATGTCCTCTTTCCAATGCCACCAGTCTAGTACTAATTGGATTCTCCAAGGAAGAGTTATGCCAAATCTCCCACAGTGACCTGATTATCGACTAGTTCAGTAGAGCGAACTTGTATGATGTGCCACGAGTCACTGTTTCAACCTTTGACTTTGAAAAATATATGCAAGAAACTAAACCCTGTCCTCTTTCTATACCTTCTTACAAAATCTCAATCTAATGCTCAGAGAGAAAGTTATGATGATTTTCCCCAGGTCACCTGTTTGGAATGTAATTCAGGAGTCTGAAAAAAAACCAACTTCCTCAAATCATATCTCGGAAAATATAGTGCGAAAAGCTCTGAAATTTTGACCCGAGGTTGAGCATCATGTCTTATCAAATGGGTTTTCTTTAGGTTCTGAAACGTCGCAGAAAAAAAGTTACAGCGAAAATGCCACGATGACCTATTTGGAGTAGCGAAACCCTAGAATCCAAAGCTTTGATACCAAATGTTAGGAAACCAACTCACAAAAAGATAGAAAAGATAGATCGACGCCTTAGAATTCAGCCTCTTAGAGGGGACAACCTCCTTTACATTACACAAATGAATGATTCCTTGATGATACAAATGACAAGACCTCCTTTCTATATATAGGAGTCTAAGGAGTCATAATACAATCAGAGCCGACATAATAATAATAATGTAAGGGCACAATAATAACAATAGTGGGCTTCTATGGGGCACAATAGTAACAATATGGGGACTACAAGGGTACAAAAATGTAATAAGGCGGTTGTACTAATGACAATAAGGGGTTACACTAGTAGTCTAGGGGCTTGTGTCCTCTTTCCAATGCCACCAATCTGATCCAAATTGGATTCTCCAAGGAAGATTTATGCCAAATCTCCCATGGTGACCTGATTATAGACTAGTTCAGTAGAGAGAAATTGTGTGACGTGCCACGTGTCACTATATTGACCTTTGGATATATTTGGAATGTAATTCAGGAGTCTCCAAAAATACCAACTTCCTCAGATCATATCTCCGCAAATATAGCGTGAAAAGCTCTGAAATTCGGACCCGAGGTTCAGTGCGATTTCTTCTCAAATGGGTTTTTTTTCGCTTCTGAAATGTCGCAGAAAAATAGTTATAGAAAAAATTCCACGACGACCTATTTGGAGCAGCGAAACCCTAGAATCCAAAGCTCTGATACCAAATGTTATGAAACCAGCTCACAAGAAGATAGAAAAGATAGTTGAACGCCTTACAATTCAGCCTCTTCGAGGGGGAAACCTCCTTTACATTACATAAATGAACAATTCTTGGATGATACAAATGAAAATACCTCCTTTCTATATATAGGAGTCTAAGAGGTCATAATATAATCAGAGCCGACATAACAATAATAATGTAAGGGCACAATAGTAACAATAGTGGGTTTCTATGGGGCACAATAGTAACAATATGGGCACTACATGCGTACATCAATATAATAAGGGGGTTGTACTAATAATAATAAGGGGTTACACTAGTACTATAAGGGCCTAACAGACATGAAATGGGTAGAGGAAAGGGATAAAAAGGTGGGTAAAAAGTGTGAAAATTTAGCAACCAACAATTGCCTCACATCATAGGAGAAGGAGAATCTTCAAAAAGGAGTGCACACATAAATTAGATACATTAAGGAGGTATTCAAGCACAACTAAAGATAATGAGGAACGAGACAAAACCAAGTTTCAAAACAGAAAGAAAACAAAAGTGACCCTCTAACTCCCTCTCCCAGTCTCCCTCTCTCCCTCCAGCACAACTCCCTCTCCCTCTCTCTCACGTACACATTATACAACTATCTTAAGAATAGCTACAATATTTTCAAGAAAGAAAATGAAAATTACCATTTTTAGTCAATTTTGTTAATATCATCTATAAGCTCCAAAGGTATGCATCGCAACTTTTGGTATTCATCACACAATGCCCATCCAAATTTTGGTTGTTCACACTGCCCCTTTATGTTCTCATCACAACTTCTAATTGCACTTGTAATAATGTTTGCTCCTTCCTCATTGACACCACTTGAAATTTCCTCTTCGACTACGTCATTGTTGCAACCTACCACTCTCTGTCTCTCTAAAGCTTTGTTTTCTAACAAAATATTCTTTGTGACGTCTTGACTAAAATTTGAAAGCTTATGTTTTGGCTCATGATTCATTTACACACTTGAGGAGTTGTGCACCATCTTCATATCTTCAGTTACCTCGCTAGAAGAATCAGATTTATGTTTAGACCACCCAAGTCCTCTATGTCTTCTCTATGCTACTGTATTTTTCTAAAATAGTTGGTATCATTGTTACTTGACAAGCCACATAAAACTTCACTTGGTTTATTATTATTCCTTAACAAATCCTCCATACCATTTTGCACACACAATTTTAGCATATGATAATTTTTTATCACCAATATTGTTCTTCTACCAAACAATTTTCCTCTTCCTCTCATTTATACTGCCCGTCATTTCAATTTTTTGGTTTCCTCGACTAATATTTTTGACATTTTTCCTTGCTTGATTTTTACCATGTAGTAACATACTTTCCAATCCCTTAGTTTCAAATGATACATGTTGTGCAGTCTTCTCTTCAAAAAATATTTTTGTATATTTTCCCTCAAATTCGTTTGGCTCAAGACTAGCCTTTCTCTCTATTTGACCTGAGAGAAAACCCTTGCTAAAAAATAATTGATGACTGTCATCTGCATCTCAAAGCTTTCTATGGATTTGTAAATTTGATTTCCTTTGTTGCATATAGGTACTTTTCTTTGCTTTCCTCCATTTATGTTTCCTCATTTTTCCACATCAGTTTCATCTTGAATCATATTTTCGCTTCCTACTATTAACTTTTGCAACATCTGGAGCATCTAGAAACTTAGATTCCTCTTTACTTTAATTTTCTCTAGTTCTTTTAGTCCAAAAATTCCAATAGGATCGACTTGTGAGGTTATTGAAATCATATCATCCAATTTATTGTCCTTGTATTCAGTTCTTCTTCTATCTAAAGTATCCATTCCCATCCCAAATTTTGAAAATTTATCTAAATGGATTTCTGGTGTCCTTTTTTTTGGATGAAGAATTCTTGTATTATACTTTTCTTCAAATTTAAAAATCTCCATATTCAATTTATTGGATCCATATTTAATATAAATTAATCCCCTTCCATATTGAAAACCTTTATGGATTTGGAGCTTCCTAGATGAAACATAACTACTTTAGGTTTCTAACAGCCCCATTTCCAGATTAATTTCACACTTCTCAATCTTGGGCACATCAACAGACTCGTAGCTTCCACTTTTTCCAAGTGGCTCTGTCCCTGTGTCAATAATATTTCCATGCATTTCCTGCTTGGTGATTGCAACCTGATCTTTGTGAGTGGCATCATTCCCATTTTGATGAACCCTATAATCAAAATTATTTTTATAGAGGAATCCTGTAGGAGATGTCTTTATTTTAATTTCTTTATTGATATGACATTTACTTTCATTCATGCACATTGTCAAATTACTTGAATGTCGACCAACTTCTTTTTCCTCTTCTAGTTTTCCAAGTGATTTTGAACATCAAGGGGCAAGTAACATGCTGACTGATCAACAAGAGTCTGATCTCTCTAGATTTCTAGACACTCATGCTCCTCTTCAATGTTTTTTTGATTTGTGGTTCCTCCTCTAGAACCAAAATATTTGTTGAGGCTAAAGTACTCCCATCCTTGAAAGTTTAAACTGTGATATTCAAATCCATTGGATGCTACAAAAAACTATAGTTCATGTGAAACATCTTTATTATTCTTGGTATTATCTTTTCCACATGCTTTCTACAGCTACAATCTTGATCTAAAGATGATCTAAGGTTGTCATTGATGTCAACCCAAGAAGCACCAAGGATGACCCTGAACTTCCATGGCACATTGTGCATCATCATTCATGGTTTCTCGTCTCATAACCATTATCAAAAATATATTTCTATCGGTATATATCTCTCCTTGTAATTCCTCACAGTTTGTAAGTTATTCAAGATTGAAGTTAGTAACCCCAATTAGTGGGCTGAAACCCCATGGGGTTGTGGCATGCAATTTATCATTGATTTTTGTCATTGAATAGTCAATAATTAATAATTTTTTAAGCTCCTAAAATCCCTCCAACATTCTCTATAGAAGCCCCTCTCAACTCTATAAAAATAAATCTCATATATCCTCCAAAAGTAGTGATCGTCGAATTTTCTCTATACCCTTATTTCTGTGAATTGTTAGATGTTGAAATTAAAACCCAGTTGATCCAACATCCTGATGAATGTTTTGACCAAATTTCAGATATTCGTCCGGTATAGTTTTGGAGATATGATATGTGGAAGTTAGGGTTTTTGCAGCCTTCGGAATTTCATCTCAAAGAGGTGACCTCGGAAAAAACGTCATAACTCTCTCTCTCTCAGAAGCGGATTGGAATTATGTGAAAATAGGCGGATATTACATGGACTCTATTTTTCTTTATATGAATTTCAAAGCCGAAGGAGGAAACAGTGACACGTGGCACGCCTTACAAGTTCACTCTATTGAACTAGTCCATAATTAGGTCATTGTGAGAGATTGGGCATAACTGTTCTTTGAAGAATCCAAATCGAGTCAGACCTATGGAATTGGAAAGAATACTAAGAGGCATACTCCAGAACTGAGGATCACATATTGGGGATTTGAAATCACAGAGATACATTAGATTCAATATCATGCTCCTAGAAGGCAAGAAAAAAGATATATCAAGTGTTGTCAAGGGGAGCAAAGGACCAGACTTTTTATTGAAGCAAAGAGCAAGGTGCAGCAAAACGATGCACCAGAGGTAAGATCTAGGTAAGTATCTTCTGTATATGAATGTTCATCTCTTAATTGCATTAGGTTCTTTGTATTCTAATTTTTTGTTTTTATTTAGCACTATCATATGCTCTGCAGGATCAGGTAACTTTTGCTATTATCATCTCATGGGTATTTCCTTGAAGGCCTTTTGCAGGTATTATATATTCATCAAGAGAAGACTCAATGCATAATCTAATGTTCTAAAGAGTGAGAAAGGGTAGCATGAAAAGAGCCGCAATCAAGGTGCAAACAACAGCAAGAAGTTCACCACATGAAGTCTTCAAGTGGGTAGCACTGCATACAGTCATTGTAAAACTATCATTGCACAGAATCATTGTAAAAGTATCATTGTACAGAGTCATTGTAAAATCATCTTTGTAAAATTTGTACAATTTTCTATCTACCAAGAGTTGAAGAGGCAGTGTCGGGAGGTCTAGGATCATCATTAGGTGGTTGTGTCATAGTTGGAGTTATGGTCTAGTGTGTCTTCTTCTTCTACATCATTCTAAAGTGGACCATTTTCCCTGGCACGAGAGTCCATTCTTCTTTTATTCTTATATAGGGTGGTAAGGTGGTGTTAGGCTGGTGCATGAAGTCCCCAATAGGTTCAAACCTATGAAAACTTCAGGGTGGTAGGGTGGTGCTAGGGCGAGTTGTAGCTCATTGGGTGTTGGGGCATCTGTTCAGTTGACTACTGAAGAATCTTAGGTGTTGGAGCTTCCATCCAGTCGGAGCTGGAGAAGAATTATTTTCTAGATTCTAGGAAATTTGAGCTTTCTTTTCAATTGGAGTTGAAGATTAAAGAATTATTAGAAAATAATTTAGGTGGTTTTTGTCCCGGAGGGAGTTTCCACCTTAAAAACTGTGTGCATTTGTGTTCCTTTTGTTTACTGCTATCATTGTACAAACACTAATAATAATTGAATATTAAATAATTCTTTGAAAGATTAATAATAATACTAATTGAAAGGAATATTGATTCACCCCCCCTCTCATTATTTCCAAAAATTGATATCGGAGCTTGGTTCCTTCAATAGTAGTTTAAAAACTGGAGAGATCATCGAGCATACCAAGAATGGTGTACCTTTGTTCAATGAAAATAATTATGCACTCTAGAAATGAAGAATGGAGGTCTATCTCTTGGCGCAAGGTTACAAAGTATGGGACACTATTCAAAAAGGCTTTACACCAACCGTAGATGAACAAGGTAAGAAGAATTTGGTAAATGATGCAAAAGCAAAGAATATTATTATCATTGGACTTATTAAATCTTATTATAATAAGGTGTTGGGTTGTAAAACCGCCAAAAATGTATGGGACAAGCTTGAGAATATATATGCAAGTGACTCAAATGTCCAAGATAGGTCATCATCCAATGAAGACAGTGTCAGTGAAGAAGAAGCCAATGAGAGAGTAATGTTTATGGCCAAGCACAATAAACAAGAGGGATCAAACAACGAAGAAGAAGGGTTGACCATAGAAGAATTTTCTAAGGAGGCAATCAATCTTATAAAAGACCTAAAGGCCGAGAAGATCTGTTCCAATACTCTTGAAGAACAAGTTCAAGGTCTCAAAATAAGTTGGAAGAAAGAAACCGAGAAAGGGAAGCATTAGAAGTCAAAGTAGTCTCACTGTGTAAGGAAGTGAAGAAGGGAAACACTGTCCAAAACTATGCCAACATCTCAAGGGTGTCAGAAGAAATCAATAATACAATGACATGAGACCTCAAGAGAGAAGTCCAATAGAAGCAACAAGATCTCAACACAACATTTATAGAGATTAGCAGGATCACACAACAAATGCAAGAAGCAAAAATTGAAAGGAATGAATCCGATCAAAGATTCATATCCATTGTTGACAAAAATCAAAAGGAATTAGAAACATATTCAATAGAAATAAGCAGGCTTGGGATAGAAAATGAGAAGCAGAAGGAACATATACAGGCTCTCAATAGAGAAGTAGAGAAGACCACTCTTTTCAAGCTACAGGTTGAGGAGGTAGCAAAAAGAAGGAAGATCTTCAAAAGATGGTTTCAAGAAGATCTTGATCAAAAGTAAGAAGAACTTGATGCAAACCATGATGAGATAAACAAACTCAAGGGATTGCAAAAAGAACACTTACAAGATAAGACAAATGAAGAAGCAAAAATGAAGGCAATTAAATATGGTAAAGCTCTAGTTGATGAAGGTACAAGCTCCATAGCTTTGTAGGATGATTCTAAGAAGGAAGTTGATCAAAGTGAAAAGTCAAAGAAGAACATTTCAACTCCAAAGAACAAGACCAAAGCAATCAATAACAAAGGACGACAACAAACTAAAACACCTCCTCCAAAGAAGAATGAAAAATCTTCCAATTATGTTCGTTTATTTAATAGTTATTTCTTTTTATGTCCTAACTATCGACATATGGCTAGGGTTTGTGAATTTTTTGACAGGTACAATCATTATCTGCAAAACCCTAGAAGCAAGTTTTGAGAATCACAAGATAGGTTCCACGATGATTTTTTCAGAAGAGAATGCGTGCTAGATGGGCCAAATATTGAATGTTTCAAATGCCATAACTATGGTCATAGCACTCATGGTTGCAGATATCACATGGAATCGCCTATGGACAACATTGAATGCTTCAAGTGTCATAACTATGGGCACATGGATCGAGAGTGTAGGAATAAGAAGGTCTGGAATAGGAAACCGGTATAGGAAGACAAAGCAGATAACAAGGTTTCAGCAATTATGCTTTTAGGATTTGTAAAAGAAAAAGGTCATGAGGAATTAGCAGTTTATTTAGATAATGACTCAAGTCAAGGTGGCCCGTTAGGTGACTCACTATTTTGAACAACCTGGCTTGTTGAATCCTTAATGTTTGTTCAGGATGAGTCTATGTAACAGTATATGGCACAAGTCTATGATTGACAAGAAGGTAGTTTGAACAAGATGGTATTTTCATTAAAGGTTTAGGGGGAGCAAAATAGTTGAAGGATTATAGGTTACTAGGAACAAGGCAATATTAGTCTTCAAAGGATATGCACAAGTGGAAGTAATTGATTTCAATGAAACATTTGTAGCAGTTGCCAGAATGGAAGCCATCTGGACATTTCTTGCCTATTCATGTTCAAGAAAAATAAAATTCTACCAAATGGATGTTAAGTCAACATTTATGAATGGCGAATTAGAAGAAGAAGTTTACATCGAACAACCTGAAGGTTTTCTACTATTAGGAAAAGAAGATTATTTTTATAGGTTAAAGAAGCCTGTGTATGGTCCCAAGGAGGCTCCCACAACATCGTATGCTCATCTTGATGGATATATAAATTAACAAGGGTTCAAGAAAGGTATTGTTGATAGCAATCTTTATGTACAAATAGATAAAGATAATTTAACAATCATTGAGGTATATGTGGATGATATAATCTTTGGTATCAATGATGATCAACTAAGTAAGAACTTTGCTACATACATGCAAAGTGAGTTCGATATGTCTTTACTTGGTGAGTTTACATACTTCTTAGGGCTTCAAATATCTCTGGAAGAGAAAGGAATATTTATATGTCAAGCCAAGTACATCAAGGCAATGCTCAATAAATTCAAAATGGAAGATTGCAAACTCATCCTTACTCCGATGGTAACAGGTTGCAAATTGAGCATAGACGACACATCTAAGGATGTAGATCAGAGGTTGTATAGATCTATTTTTGGTAGTCTTCTATATGTCAGAACCTCCCAACCAAATGTTATGCAAGCAGTTGAACAAGTAGCAAGATTCCAAGCAGCATCAAAAGAATCACATATTATTGTCGTCAAAATAATTCTTCAATATCTAAACGGCACAATAGAATATGGCTTGTGGTATTCCAAGGGCCACAATCTCATTATTCAAACCTTTACATATGCATATTGGGTAGGAAGCGTTGATGATCATAAGAGTTCTAGTGGAGCAACATTTTGTCTAAGTGGTTGTCTTGTATCATGGTTGAGCAAAATGAAAACCTCAATCTCATTATCCACAGCGGAAGCAGAATACATTGCAGCGGCAGCTTGTTGTACTCAAGTCCTTTGGATGAAACAAACTTTGCAAGATCTTCCAGTACAATTCATTGAGCCTATTCCCATCCTCTGTGATAACACCAGTGCTGTCAGCATCTCCAAGAATCCTATCATACATTCAAAAATAAAAAACATTCCGATCAAATATCATTTTGTTAGATAACAAGTCGCTGAAAAGAATATCAAACTTGAATATGTTGGTAAAAAAGAACAAATTGTTGATATCTTCACTAAACCTTTACCTCATGAAGCATTTGAATATCTTCGCCAGAAGTTTGGGATTCTCCCAAGTTCTCATTAGAATTTCCTTATTTAGAAAATAAAGGGGGAGTGGAAGTGTGTACAGGTCTGTAGGATGGTTGTGTGTCAGGGGGGGTTACCTTTTTCCATTGATTTCAGAGGGGGAGAGAAGGAAATAGGAAGAGGTGCTCTAATCGCAGGCGGAGTACTTGTGTTACCGTGAACACCAAAGGGGGATATTGTTGATCTAAAGATGATTTGATGTTTTCATTGATGTCAACCCAAGCAGCACCAAGGATGACCCTGCACTTCCATGGAAAATTTAGCATCATCATTCATGGTTTCTCATCTCATAACCATTATAGGAATACTATACTAAAAAATATATTTCTATCGGTATATATCTTTCCTCGTAATTCCTCATAGTTTGTAAGTTATTCAAGATTGAAGTTAGTAACCACAATTAGTGTGCTAAAACCCCATGGGGTTGTGGCAGGGCATTTATCATTGATTTTTTTCATTGAATAGTTAAAAATTAATAATTTTTTAAGCTCCTAGAATCCCTCCAACATTCTCTATAGAAGCCCCTCTCAACTCTATAAAAAGAAATCTCATATATCCTCCAAAAGTAGTGATCATGTAATTTTCGCTATAACATTATTTTGGTGAAGTTGTAGATGCTCAAATTAAAACCCATTTTAGCCGACATCCTGATGAATGTCATGACCAAATTTTAGATCTGTGTTCACTATAGTGTCGGAGATATGATCCGTGGAAGTTAGGATTTTTGCAGGCTCCCGAATTTCATCTCAAAGAGGTGACCTTGGGAAAATCGTCATTACTCTCTCTCTCTTAGAAGAGGATTGGAATTCAGTAAAAAGTGGTGGATAGTGCACAAACTATGGTTTTCTCTATATGAATTTTAGATCTGAAGGAGGAAACAGTGACATGTGGCACGTGGCACGCCATACAAGTTTGCTCTACTGAACTAGTCCACAATTAGGCCATTGTGAGAGATTGGGCATAACTTTGTCTTGAAGAATCCAAATTGGGTCAAACTTGTGGCATTGAAAAGAAGACTTAGAGGGATACCGCATGACCTAAGATCTCATATTAGTGATATGAAATCATGGAGATACATTAGATTCAATATCATACTCCTAGAAGGCAAGAAAAAAACTAGATCAAGTGTTGTCAAGGGGTGCAAAGGACCAGACTTTCTATGGCAGCAAAGAGCAAGGTGTATCAAAATGATGTAGCAAAGGTAAGCCCCAGGTATGTATATTATATATATGCATGTTCATCTCTTAATTCCATTAGGTTATTTGTATTCTAATTTGTTGTTTTTGTTTAGTTCTAACATATGCTCTGTAGGATGAGGTAAGTTTTTCTATTATCATGTCATGGGTATTTCCTTGAAGATTTTTTGTAGGTATTATATATTCATCAAGACAATGCTCAATGGATAATCTAATGTTCTGAAGAGTGAGAAATGGTCACATGACAATAGCAACAATCAAGGTGCAGAACAACAGCAAGAAGTTCACCACATGAAGTCTTCAAGTGGGCATCACTGCATAAAGTCATTGTAAAAGTATCATTGTATAGAGTTATTGTAAAATAATCATTGTAAATGTTGTACAAGTGTCTATATACAAAGAGTTGAAGAGGCAGTGTCGAGAGGTCTAGGATGATCATTAGGTGGTTGTGTCATAGTTGGGGTTATAGTCTAGTGTGTCTTCTTCTTCTACATCACTCTAAAGTGGACCATTTTCCCTACTATGGGAGTTCATTCTTATTTTATTATTCTATACGGTGGTAGGGTGATGCTAGGCTAGTGCATGAAGTCACCAACAGGTTCAAGCATGTGAAAACTTCAGTGTGGTAGGGTGGTGCTAGGGTGAGTTGTAGCTCATTGGGTGTTGGGGCATCCGTTCAATTGACTACTGAAGAATCTCAGGCATTGGAGGCTCCATCTAGTGGGAGCTAGAGAAGAATGCTTTTCTAGATTCCAGGAAGTTGGAGCTTTATTTTCAATTGGAGTTGAATATTAAGGAATTATTAGAAAAGCATTCAGGTGGTTTTTGTCCCGGAGGGGGTTTCCATCTTAAAAACTTTGTGAATTTGTGTTCCTTTTGTTTACTGCTATCATTGTACAAACACTGATAATAATTGAAGATTAACTAATTCTCTAAAAGATTAATAATAATACTAATTGAAAGGAATATTGATTCACCCCGCCCCCCTCATAGTATTTCCAACATACCAACCATAGGAAATTTTACCTGGTTTAGTTGCCCAGTGTTAGAAAGCCTCCTAGATTACAACCTTCTTAAACCTGTCTCTCTTTTTCTCCCTCCCTGACTCTGGAGTACCTCATTTTCATTGTTTGTTTTATCTAATTCAGTACGTGAAGAAGATGGCTTGGATTTTAGAGTCTTTCCTTTCTTCTCTAGATCTTCCTTCAATTTTCCGCTCATATTATTTGTAAAAATTGAATTTATTTTATCAAACAATGAACCTTGAACTATTGGTTTGTTATATATATTTCCATGACCTCTAGTTCTAATTCCTTGACCACCAATTTCCCTATCAATGTGTTTATTTGACAAAGTAATGGTAAATGCACAATCTGTGTTAGTAGCTTATGAATATTTTAGACTACCCTCGTTATTCCCATCTGTTTGCAATTATGTAGAAAGCACTAAACTAATGGAATAGGTTGGTTAGTCAATGACACTAGCTTCTGAACATGTTGATGAGGCAATCCCTTTATATTTATTTGTATTCATCGCATAAATTCAGCCAGCACTTGAGGGTACAAATTCTTCCAAAATTTGGAGAACTTGATTTTGTCCTGGACAAAGCTTTTTTTTGAGCTATTGGAATTTTTCCACATGAATAATTTAAAAACCATTGGTTTAACACATGTTTCTAATGGTGTTTGTGCCAAAATCACATCCTCCTTATTCATCGATGTTTCCCCTTATGTTTTGAAAGAACACTCCATTTTTCTAGATATATCATAACATAATTGTCTCTAGTTTCTCAGCCGCCACTTCTAAATCCTTGCTAGTTCCTTTAAGAACAGGGAAGGTGCTTACTTCATAGAATGCATCGTATTTCTAGAAATATCATTTGAGAAGTCCTTTTGAATTTCGAAATCTTCAACACCCTCCACATTACTTATCACCTTGTTTGATCTCATTTCTAGAGATATGTTGTGGTAGAATTATACCTTTGATTTTTCAACGAACTGTAAGTCCCTATCAATCTCTGAGAGAATAGGCCAAACTTCCTGTCCATTTCATAGCTAATTTTCTCTAGCCATCCCAACTTTCCTTTGATTTTTAATTTCATACTTGCCTATAAATAGATTAGATCCCTTATCCTCTCTTGCATTCTCTTTCAGACATTCTCTTTTAATCTCATAATCCTCACTAGATGTCATATCACATACTTATTCCTCTCTAGCATTCTTATTAGAGTTTTCCTATGCAATTCCATCCTCTCTCGCCTCAGATTCTAGGAATAAAGAGACTAAGTTCTCCTTAGACACATGCATATTAGGCACAAATTTGACAGCATGCCCAACATCAACACCAATTCGAAGCTGAACATTAAAACAGGAACTGATTATAAAATGATATACATAGTGCTCGAACATGTCAAAATATTTCTTGGTCTGGATTAATATTGGGTACTCGCCATCTGAATAATAGTCATAAGGAATCACAAACTCCAATAGTGCCCTCAATTAGTTGGAATCAACTTCATAGTCACATTCACCTCCATGGTTGACTTGCTAAATTCATAAAACATCTTAAGGACTTTCTCTCCTCGTAAGTAAATTACGATGCCCCGTGCCATTCTCCAATTGATGGCCATTAAAACTTGTTAACAAAAAAGCTTCAGAGTTTAAAACAGGGGTCTCAGCTACTCTGGAATCCCTACATTTCCAACGTCCTCCATTTCCCCCTTTTGGCACCTCACAAAAAAGTGCCCTGTGAGGTTGGTCTATACCCCTACTTCACATCCAAATAATTCTCCGCTATTTTCACCTTATAAAATAAATGATGACAAAAACCATGAAATGGATACAATAAATTTAGTTATATAGTGGATCATGAGACCAGAGCTCTAACATAAAACTCTTAGCCATAGAATTCATTTTTAGCATAAGAAAACAAATGACAGAGAAACGGTTTGATTTTTCACAGCTCCTGAACAAGACCTACCTGCAAACAAAGTGTGTCCAAACATTGATTCGTCATTTTTACACCTACATCACCTCACTCATGTGGACTAGCTTTCACAGGGTTTAAATGGGATGCATTTCTCATAAAAAATATCAAGTTATACCTATCATAGAAGACCAATTATGCTTACAAAGAAGAAGCTTTATCTCATCTTAAATCTATAAATAATAACAATACTTTTAGCACATGTTTTATTTCTCTATGCATTCATTCATTTTCATACTTCAACTAGGTGGTGGATAAACATAAATATGATTAAAACATTTTATGTTTTAAAAAATATTATGAATTTTCATATTTTAACTAGGTGGCGCGTAAATATAAATATGATGAAAATATTTTAAAATGTTAAATTAATTGAATACATATACATATAATTGAAAACCTAAATTATAGAGTAATATTTTATACGTGCATTAAAAAGCATAGAATTATGAAAGTAGAAAGTTTGGATCTCAAACACATTATAATAGTTAAAATTTGGAATAATTTTTTTATAGTAGCCTAGATCCATTTTAACTTATGCATGAAGAAGGTTTATTGAGGAGGAAACTTTGTTTAGAGTGCAAAGAGATTTGATATTTTTTTCTTTTTTTTTTCTTTATGGATTTGACCAAGTCAAAATGTTTATATAAAAATAAAAATTACTTAATAGGACATTAGAACATCTCTTCTATACTAGCCTGGAAAGTCCCAACTCAGAATTGTCTAGTAAAGTATAAAGTTTCTAGTAACTTTTTAACAAAAACAAAATTTACACTCAGGTACTAGATTAATGCTTGAATTTTGTTGTTGACAAGTCCTTCTTATCCTCTTATCCTTTGTTGGAATTTTGATGTATGGGAACATAGAGGAACCTCAATGTAACCAACCCACATTTCTCATAAGGGCATCTTATGCAAGTTTGGGCATGATGATACTCTAGTTATTTAGGTAATCAAACATTTTTTTATTAATTTTTTTTGTAACTATGTGGAGCCTAGGGCAAAGAAAACTTGCTTATTGGTTGGAAGAAGACCGATCCACCCGCAATGGGATGTTTATCACCAAGATCGTCTAAGGTTTTGGTCAATCATGGATGCCCCTTGGGAAGCTTAATCCCCCAAAAGTGGCTTCTACTCCTCAGGCCCTCCCCATGAAGTTTGAACTATGACCTAGCGAGGAATAAACTCCATGCAAACCAGCTGGACTACACCTCATATGCTTTACTTGTTAGTTGGCCATATTTTTATTCATGGACTATAATAGTTGTTTAGGTTAATCATTTTTAATTTTGTCAGTTATTAGCTAGTCATATATTTAAGTCATGAACTAAATTAGTCATTTAAGCTGGTCACTTTTAGTTGGGTCACTTATTATCTACTAGTATATTATATCCCTAGACTAAATTATTCATTTAAGTTATTCTTTTTTAGTTGGGCCACTTAAAACTGCTAAAATTTAGTAGTAATTTGCCTGAAATAATTCTAGTGACTAACTTTTTAGTCGCATAGTCATTAATCTCTCATTTTGTACTAGTGATCCATCGGGATATGTTGGTTGGTAGGCTCTACCCGACCCAATTCTTATTGGTCACTTCTATCCACCATTAACACCTACGTGTCCCGGTTCCTATTTCCTCAAGACACCTCTTTTGCACCATTTAAATATTTCAGGCTATATCCACCACGATGTTGTCAGAGTGATGTCACTAGTGCTACGTGTAAAATTGTGATAGGTGACACATGTCACTCCAAAATGGCCCCTTTAGGTAGCCGAAAACCTTGAATCTGCCTACCACATGTCTGTGCTAATGTCACCACCAGACATCTCTTGAGTCAGTCATGTGCCACCACCTGTTCTCTTGGAGGAGAGATGAAAGGTACTCTAATGCCTTGTTTTGAGACCAAATCCTTTGTTAATTTGTTTTTAGGCTTACTAGCCTTTTCATTATTTTCCTGTTGGGTAGACATTTTGTTGCATATTCCTACTTTCTTATTCCTCTGCGCTAGCCCTCCGTAGTCTGAGCTATCAGAATGGGCCTCCTCCTACTCCCTTTTGATTGTTCAGCTGCCCCAGCTGCACCACTGTTGTGTCTTGACACTCACCTCCTGATCCATCCCTTTATACGCCAAAAGGGTTGCATCGGGCTATTTTCTATGGGTGGCCTCCACCTGCTCATTCCTACTGTCATGTCCTAGAGATTTACTTCTATGTGCTCTATCAAATCAGTTGGGGTAACTATGTCGAGATAAGACCATGGGGTGGTTTCCACCTCCTACCAACAATTGCCAATGAAAACACTTTCCACTATGAACGTTTCCACCACATCTACCTATATCTTTGCATAGAGGCTCTTTCATCCTTGCCACTAAGTTTGGAATCTAAGCCAACTTTGGCTATATGTCAAAGGCTTCTCCATTCACCTTTAACTCTTTAATCTTTGACTTGGGGTCATAGAACTTTAACTGGCCCTATCTCACGATCTAGGAGGCCATTTTTGATCTTCCATATACCATTGGAAATATTTTTCTGATTTATTTCCATCTGTGTGGGTTACACATGCACTTGAGTTGATATTCTAGTCCAAAATTGGCTCTAAAGTCTCTGCACATTACCAATTCCTTTACCTTACACTCTTTCCATTGCATTTGCCTATGCAGATCTTTTCTATTGGCCACCTTTTTCGTTTCTTTTGCCATCAATATTAACCTTGGCCACCAATCACAACATATTTACCAATGAAATTTCCTTTTCCAATCTTTGTCATTTCCTATACCATTAAGCATCTTTCCATCAAGGACAACACATTTCCAACAATCTCCCCCTTTTCCATTGATGGCAACACAAAGATAAAAAACCACATCATTATCATTACCATCTTCTGTTTGATCAACAATACTTCTACCCCTTTGACATCAATGGCAAAGACACTAACATGCTTCCCCTATCAAAAAGATCCCTCTCTCTTCTAATCTTATGGACCTGTCAACTGCTTCTTCTTAAGCTAAAAAAATCAAATTCCCCTGATTTGATCCAAGAAACTTACTTTCTATCTTGTGAAGAAGATTGAGTTTAAGGGAAAGGAGTATTTACTACTAATATTTGTGTTAGGGATTAAGAGGGATCTCTTCCTAAAACAACACATGCTTGTGCCACTATGCAATGAAAAATAACTCTTGTAGGTCTGGGTCTCAACTATGATAATAGTTCTTACCTAGACACATACACCTATCATTTAGCAATAAGAACAATCATTGCTATGCACGACACCATCATTTGTCAACAAAGTACAACACTTTGACAGACATATCTCTCACCAATGCATGCCTAGACTAATAACTCGACTTGTGCTTCACCTAGAAGGCTTCTAATGACAAAAAACTCACCATGAACAAAGGTCATATAAACCAATATTTTCCTATCCACATTAGAAAACACGAACACCATACTTTGACTATAAATAGTAATTTACAATACCTTTGATAGCATGTGATACCAATTACCAATTGGAATGTTAGGTTCGTATAACACTAATGTATTCCCCTTATTGTTATTCTTAGTGTAGCCCCATATTGTTACTAGTGTGCTCATGTATACTCTACGTTGTTATTGTTGTGCCATATAGAAGCCCACTATTGTTATTGTTGCACCCTTAAATTATTATTGTTATGTATGCTCTAATTATGTTGTGACCCCTTACACTCTTATATATACCATGAAGGACTTATCATTTGTATCATCCAATAATTTTTCACTTATGTAATCTAAAGGAGTTTCCCCCCTCGAAGAGGCTAATTGTCTAGTCATTGATCTATCTTTTCTTCTATTTTTTGAGTTGGTTGCATAACATTTGGTATCAAAGCTTTGGATTCTAGGGTTTCAATTATTCAAATAGGTCATATTGGAATTTTCTCTATAAGTTTCTTCTATGATGCTTCAGATGTTGAAATTGAAACCACCTAGAGCCAAACTATTTTTTAACTTCACATAAAAATTTCAGATCTTTGTTCACCATATTTTAGAAGATATGATCTGAGGAAGTTAGGCTTCTTGCAAGCTCCAAAATTCCATATCAAATAAGTGACCTAGGGAAAATCATCACAACTTTCTCTCCTAGCATTGAATTTTAATTTCATAAATAGCGATTGAAATTCTACGAATTAGAAGTTTTCTTGTATCATTTTGAGGTACAAAGGTCCAAACAGTGACGTGAGGCACTCCATTCAAGTTTTCTCTACTGAACCTATCTATAATCACATCATCGTGGGATACCGGGCATAACTCTTTTTTGAAAAATCCAACCTCCGTCTGACTTATGGGGTTGGAAAGAAGACTCATAGATCTACCATAGGACAGAATTTCAGACCTTTGAGATTTGAAATTAAAGAGATACAATAGCTTATATATTGAGATCCTAAAATGAATGAAAAATGTGGGTATTTCTTTAAAATTTTCATAACTTTTGTTTCAAAAATAAATTTGAAGTGATTCAAAGGGCATATGGAAGCATAAATATCAGTATTTGCTTCTAAAATCCCTCCTAAACAAAATAATTCGACACCCACTAATCCCTCAAAAATATCTACTATGACTCATGAAGAGGAAGAATTGCAACAAATTATGGGACCAAGTGCAACAAATTTCACTCTCACAAAGACCAACCAAAGATGAACTGAAAGGGGACATGGATGGCTTGAAAGGTAACCTTGATTATTTAAAATCATAAATAAAAGGTGACATGAATGGTTTAAAAGAAGACATTGAAGGTTTTACAAAGTTACTAGAAGAAATGCTTCCTAATGGTTAAAAGGTATTCCATGAAACTCATAAGGAGAACAAAAGGAATATTAATTATGATTTTAGAGACTAAAATGTTGGGTTTAAGACCCACCACATTCCAAAGATTGATATGGGGAATTTTGATGGCAATGATCCAGTAACATGGATACTATAGATGGAGAAATAGTTTGATCTCCATGATGTGCAACACATACAAAAGGTACACATTAGATCTTTATATTTAGAACCCAATCAGTTTGTATGGTATCGATGGCTTTGTTCTTGTAAACCACTTTTCACTTGGTCATTTTTTAAGGAGGAAATGATGGCACATTATGACGATACAAATAGCAACATCTTATTTAGTCAATTGATAAATCTCAAATAAAAGGGTTCAATGGCTTAGCACATTGAGGACATCCAAAAATTAAATATCAGGGTAACTAATATTCCAGAGGAGCATAGTATTGATGCCTTCCTAGGGACTTTGAAGGATAACATATAACATGAGGTTCATATTTGGGAACCTGATTCATTAGACAAGGCATTCAGGGTGGCAGGAAAACTTGAAAGAAAAGTTATGGCAAGAAGGAAGTCTACAACTCAGAACTATAAAGGTGTAAGTGTTGCTGGTCCTTGCATTCCACAACCTACAAGTTTGACGCCACAATAATTGGAGGAAAAAATAACAAAAGGGTTTTGTTATAATTGTAATAGAAAATACAATAAAGGTCATAAGTGTGCTAAAAATTTTTTTTCCTACATAGATTATTAAGAGAAGGAAGAAGAGGAATAAGAAACATCAAAAGAGGAGGATATGCACTAGGAACCAACCCCAGAGAAAGAAGAAATGAATCCAATTGTTAGAAATTTATATGTTATAGAGCAATGGAGCACATAAAATATTGCAGAAACACAAATACAAAAAATGCATAAAACAAGAGAGACACAGATATACGTGGTTCACCCAATTTGGGCTACGTCCCCGAAGAAACAACCAATCCTTCATTTTATATTATCCAACAAAATGAAGAGATACAACCTACAATAGATCCATTGTAATTTCCGCTTCGCTCTCACACACTCTCCTCTCTCTTTCGTGCTCACAATACACACATATCCATAGCCTCAATACAATTCCCTCATATATAGTGAGGGGTTTCCTTCTAGGCAAAAAAACCATAAATTAAACATAACTTATACCGTCAGATCATCTGCCTAATGAATGACTCAAATTGACCACAAAATTACAACATTTTACAAGGTAATTTTACATCTATTCTTAGCTTCAGGGGTGGCACCCCCTCACCCTCACCCGCGGGGACTCATAAAAATCACCGTCGCCCCCCCTAGCGACGAAAAAATGGTCAGCGTTGCCACCCCATTATGAACTAAGGTCCAATGTGGTGATACCTCTGAATAAAGAAGATAATAAAGCTCCACACCCTATATTTTAATGCATTGGAAGGAATTACCACTCCTAAAACTCTCAAGATATAAGGATATATCTAGAAGAAAAATATAATAGTGTTGATTGATTTAGGTAGTACCCATAATTTTATTCATTGTAAGATAGCCAATGAATTGAATTGCTTCATTTAACCAACACAAGAGTGTCAAGTTATGGTTACAAATAGAGGAACTATAAATTTATATGGAAAGTGCCATAATATCAAAATAACCATGGGGGAATATGTATTGAATAGTCAAATGCTTTCCATTCCAATGGGTGGTGCTCATGTTGTACTATGATTCCAATGGTTATAATTTGGGGATGATAGCTTTTAATTTTCAAGAACTTTTCTCGAAATTTTTTTGGGAAGGAAAGGAAGTTGAATTAAGGGGTATTTCACAAAAATAAAGAAAGATAAACAACTCTAATAACATGAAAATCTTCTGAATAAATAACAACAGGGCATAATTTCACAATTATGCTCACTAGAGGTTCAAACAATGAAATCATCTATTTCTCTAGATATCCAAAAAGTCTTGGACAAACATTCCAAGGTATTTGATACTCCCAAAGGTTTCCCACCTATTCATGACAATGATAATTGTATTCATTTTTATTCTAGGAAGTGTTCCTCCAAACATCAGACTGTACAGATATACCTATGACCAAAATAGTGAAATTGAATGTATGGTTGCAGAAATTCTAGAGGCTGGTATAATTCAACCTAGTCAAAGTTCTTTCTATGCTCCATTAGTATTGGTGCACAAGAACAATGGATCATGGTGTATGTTTATAGATTATAGGGAGCTCAAAAAGCTCACTATTAAAGATGAATTTCTCGTTCCTGAAATTGGTGAATGGTTGGATGAATTACATGGAGAAATTTACTTCACCAAGCTTCATCTTCATTCAGGATATCACCAAATTAGAATGAAGACTGAAGACATTCTGAAAATATCATTCAAAACTCATGAGGGTCATTATGATTTTTTTGTCATGCCTTTTTGATCCAGGTGGATGTTTTTGGCCACCCATCTATCCCACTTGGAGCCCCACAACTGTCTCTTTCAGTTTTTCAGTTTCCTTAATTGTAGCACAATTTACTATTTTTAGCAGTTTTTTGGGTCCTGAACTTCCGGAGCCGTTTAGAGGCCCTGAATGACGTTTTTTGGGAAACCTGGGAGCAACATTGGCTAAGGAACCAATCTTTCTCATCCCATAGTTGTATTCCTTGGATAGATCTTTCTAATGAGGTATTATGTGCATCAAACAGAGATCGTATGCGAAAGTTACGACCCCTGGAAGTTGATGTACCAATTTACGCAAAACAGGGCCCACATTTTGGCGTTTCATCTCCTAGGGTTAGGTTTTTGGATGTTTATGGTTTTCCATTGTTTCACAACAATAAATAGGCCTTCGAGTCTCATTGCAACACAATCCAAAGGATGTAGTCACCACATCTCTCCTCAGAGATAAGCTACCATCGCCCCAGCGGGTTTATTTATATTTCTGTTTGTAAGCATATTTTAGTATTTCGCATTAATGAAATGAAGTATTATTTCTGCTGCATATCTGTGTATATGGGTGTTTCTGTATTTTGTTGCGTTCCCGTTTAAATCTGGATCAGTGGTATCAGAGCAGTGTACTCTTTCTTTGCTTTTTTGCATGTCCCCAACGAGGTCGGGATATAAGAAGTTGGGGCTTTAACTGGTCGAACCTTTGTAAAACCAGCCTTGCAAATCCTGATGGCCTCCCATGGCAGATGCAAAGAAATATGGGGGTTAGGAGATCCTATCAAAATTTTGCTCGAAGAAGCCCTCGAGTGACAAAGGAACACGATGATGGAAAACGTTGCCCAGATCCTTCAGCGGCTACCCAGGGGCGACGCATCGACTTCCAACAGCTACTCTGGAAATGCCATGCCCTTTAAGGTACAAGTTAACTTTGAAATCACCATATTCGAGGGTTAGATAGACGCAGATGTTGTAGATAAATGGTTAAATCTGCTAGAAGGTTATTTTTATGCTCAGGATTTTTCCAGCCGGGAAAATATCACTTTTGCACTTCTCAAAGTAGCCCCCCACGTCAAGGACTGCTGGGAAACCTATTCCGAGGAGAAGGATGAAAGTACAGGCTCACTATTTTCAGCCACACCCACTTGGAATTCATTCTGAGATTCCGTCAAGGAGCAGTACTACCCTGTCAAGAGCTATGAGGACATATAGATAAAGTGGAGCACGCTATGACAAGGAAGGGACCAAGATGTGCTAGAGTTCAAAAATATTTTTCATAGCCTTCGCACAAAGATGGGTATCAAGGATTATGAGCTGCATTTGGTACTCAAATACCGTAGCTTCCTACATAGATACACCCAGGACGAGATGTATTTCCTAATCATCTCCTCGCTCAGCAAGGCATACCGATATGCTGTTGACATTGAGAAAATTTTTAAACAAAAGAAGCGAGACCTTGGATCTACGAATCCAAATAATAAAGGACAAAGCCAAGGTGGGGTGACCCAAGACAACCTGTTGAAGCCACAAGAAAAGAACAACACCATGAAGTCAAAGAAGGACACAGGAAAGTGGTGTGAGTTCCATAAGAGCTCCGTTCATAACACAAGTGAGTGCCAGACCAAGCAGTCACTAGTGGCCGAGTTGAAGGCTTCAAAATCAGATGCATGTTCTGACATTGAGTCAAAAGCCGACAAGGGGAATGACAAATGGAAGAAAATCATTGATGCAGAGCCCAGCGCCACTGTTGCCACCGCCAAGGTCCAAAAGAATGAGCCCAAAGATCCAGAGGAGGGGGAGCATCTTTTCCACTCAGAAATGTGGTTGAAGGGTTCACCACTGGAATTCATTGTCAACAGTGGCAGCCAAAAGAACCTCATTTCAACAGAGGTCATGAAGCAGTTGGGACTGCCAACCATACCACACCCACAACCATACATCATCGGGTGGCTTCACCAAGGACGAGATCTCCGAGTCGGCCAGCAGTGCCCCCTGCCCTACAGAATCGAGCCCTTCACAGATGAGGTATTGTGTGATGTTGCACTGCTTGATGTTTGTGATGTATTATTAGGCTAACCATACTTGTGGAGGAAACATGCTATGTATGAGTAAAGGACTCATACTCTTATTATTTTTCTGTGTAATACATTATACATGATACCGAAGGTAACCCCACCTACCACCACTTTTTTGATCTCTCCTAAGAAAGGCAGTAAGATCTTCTTTGAGACTAAGAAATTTACTTTCTGTCTGGTTCACTATCAAAGTAAGGGGAAGATCATAGCCACATTTATGGCCCCTGGGAGGGGTTCCTCCATGCAACAAAAGCAGGTGGATATGGTCATGAAAGAGGATAGGGACATCTTATCCTCACCCATAAGGGTACCATTGCACTATCAAGTCAAGCATTCATCCGATCTGACTTCTGGAGCACCTCTATGCAACGAGCTGATCTATTGCCACTTCATTGTGGAAAATTCCAAGTGCAAGCATCGACATGATCAACGTCAGGTACCACACAAGTTTTAAGTGGGCGACAAATTCTGGTTGCATCTGCAGAAAGAACGCCTTACACGAGCCCATCAGAAGCTCCGACCACTCTGATATGGTCCTTACACCATTACCAAGCTTGTGGGAAACAATGCTTTGGAGCACAACATTCCCCCATTCCTTCACTTGCACCAAGTGTTCAATATGGACCGTCGTCAACCATGCTTCCCACCATTACCAGACACAACATAGGTTGTAGAACAACTCAACAGTGACCAAGCTCAGCAGAAGTTTCCTCATCTCATGCAAGAACTCAACGCAATGGGGACCATTGCTTCCTAAGGGGGGAAGAATGATTGAGGTGGATGTTGGTGGCCACCCACCTACCCCACTTGGACCCCCACAATTGTCTCTTTCAATTTTTCATTTTCCTTAACTGTAGCACAATTTACTATTTTTATCAGTTTTTCAGGTCCTCAACTTCCGGAGCCGTTATGAGGCCCTACATGACATTTTTTGGGAAAATTGGGAACAACATTGGTCCATAGATGGATGTTTCTCATCCCAAAGTTGTAGTCCTCGAATAGATATTTTTAACGAGGCATTGTGCACGTCAAATGGAGATCATATGCCAAAGTTACGACCCAGGGAAGTTGATGTACCAATTTACCCAAAACAGGGCTCACGTTTTGGTGTTTCATCTCCTACGGTTAGGTTTTCTGATGTTTAGGGTTTTCCATTATTTATCAACAATAAATAGGCCTTTAAGCCTCATTGTAACATAGTCGAGAGGATGTAGCCACAACATCTCTCCTCAGAGATAAGATGCCATCGCCCTAACTGGTTTATTTCCATTTCTGTTTGTAAGCATATTTCAGTATTTCGCATTAATGAAATGAAGTATTATTTACACTACATCTATGTGTATATGGGTGTTTCTGTATTTTTTTGCATTCCTGTTTAAATCTGGATCACTTTTGGCCCTACTAAAGCACCTTCCACATTTCAAGGTTTGATGAATTCCATTTTCAAACCCTTCTTTAGAAAATTTGTGTTAATATTTTTTTGATGATATACTAATCTACGACAAGTCTTGGAAGAATCATGTTCAACATGTTGATAGGGTGCTCAAACTATTGTAGAAGAAAAAATTATATGCAAAAACCATAAAATGTTTCTTTGGAGTACAAGAGGTGGAATATTTGGGTCACATTGTATCTCATAAGGGTGTTAAGGTAGTCCCTAAAAAAATTAAACCCATTAAGGAATGGAAAATCCCCACAACCATAAAGAATCTTCGAGGATTTCTCAAGTTTACAAGGTATTATTGCAAGTTTGTTAAGAATTATGGGTGAATAGCAGCACCTCTAACAACACTACTGAAGAAATATGCATTTTCTTTGGAGTATTGTTGGTATCCTAAATTGCCCTATTTTCTACCACATTTCCATCAATATCAACCTTTGTTTTATCTTAATAAAAGACCCTTCTTTCCTACACTAGTACAAGATGGTTACCCTTTTCCTACACATGCTCAAATTTTATATTAAGATTTATTACAACACTTTATTAATCTTTTATATAGATTTCATGCCTATTTACATATTTCTTGTAACTCATATTGATTTCCTAGAGTAATCATGGAACTTAGTGTTAATGATGAATGAGTTTACTAGTGTAGGAAGATTCCTGCACCGCCACTATCCGAGTTTTTTGAGAAGCTATCTTCCACAACGATAGGTCTCAATCTTCGACTCTGAGTCTAACTGCTGATGAACTGAAGTAGGATAATAGGTGGAACGCATTTCGAATCATTGAGACATATTTTCAGTCTAGATTTTCAAGAAGGATATGACTCTCTACCTCCATCATCACCATCTCTAGTGACACCTTTGTGTGCTCTTGAGCCTGACACTACTCTTGTTGAGATTAGTCTAGGTAAATCCTTGTATATCAATTTAGACTTGGATCCTTCTCAATGAGAGCAGCTTGTGAATTTTTTGTGGAACCATCTGGATTCCTTTGCATGGGGTTATGAAGATATGAAAGGAATCCCTCTTGAAATTTGTACACACCATATCTATATTTAGGATGGAACCCAACCTATCCGACAACCCCAAAGGCGAATGAACCTAGCTCTAAGAGATATTATGAAGGAAGAATTGCAAAAACTCTTAGATGTTGATTTTATCTACCCCATTTATGACAACCAGTGGGTGTCTTCATTAGTGTTAGTCCCAAATAAAGGTGGGAGATGGTGCATTGGTGTTTATTATAGAGAACTAAATAAATCCACTCTCAAACATTACTTCCCCCTTCCTCTCATTGATCAGGTACTTGATACCCTTGCTGGTAAGAAGTACTTTTCTTTTCTAGACAGCTTTAGTGGATATAACCAGATACATATAGCACTTGAGGATCAAGTCAAAACCACTTTTACATGTCCATGGGGTACATTTTCTTATCGAGTGCTTCCCTTTGGGCTATGTAATGCCTCGACTACTTTTCAAAGGGTAGTCTTCGCTATTTTTGATGACCTTGAATGTGTAGAAATCTATATGGATGATTTCTCTGTGTTTGGTGATTTATTTTAGGAAGCCCTCAAGAATCTATAAAAAGTGCTTCTTCGCTGCCAAGAAGCACATCTCGCCTTGAATGATAAGAAATGCAGATTAATGTGCAAGGCGGGAGTAGTTCTTGTCCATCTTATTTCTGACAATGGTATCCAGGTTGGCCCTGCAAAAATAGGAGTCATTCCGAGTCTTCCTATACCCAAAACTCAAAGCGAAATGAGAGGTTTTCTAGGACATGCGGGCTACTATAGGAGATTCATTGAGAATTTCTCAAAGATAGCTACCTCGCTTTTCCAACTTTTGGCTAAAGATATTGAGTTTTCTTGGTCTACAGCTTGCCAACAGTCCTCTGAGACATTGAAGGAAAAATTAGTTCAGGCACCAGTTTTGAGAGGGCCAAACTAGTCCCTGCCATTCCATATTTCCTCTAATGCCTCAGACATTGCTATTGGTGTAGCTTAGGACAAGAAGAAAAAAAAATCTTATGCTATTTATTTCAGTAGCAAAAACTTGTCACTTGTTGAACTCAATTATACTGTTACTGAGAAAGAGTTTTTAGCTGTAATTTTTTCTATTAATAAATTTAGACATTATATTACAGGATATGAAGTCTTTGTACATTTTGACCATTTCCTTATAAGATATTTGACAAATAAACCATTAACTAGCGATAGGGTAACTAGGTGGTTGTTATTATTACAGGAATTTAATATTACTATTGTTGATAGACCAGGGAAATCCAATGTAGTAGCAGATTACCTTTCAAGATTAAATAATCCTGGTGAAGCAATTCCTGTTGATGATGATTTTCATGACAAACATCTTTTTGCCGTGTCAACAAAATCTCCATGGTTTGTTGACATAGCTAACTATTTAGTCACCGGAAAATTACCACCTCACTTATCCACTCGTGAAAATTGGAATATCATTCAGAAAAGTGTTGCATATTCATGGATCCAAGGAGAACTCTTTTACATCAGAGCGGATCTCATTATCCGTAGATGAGTAAGAGAGGAAGAGGTGTTTGATATCTTAAAATCTGTCCATAATGAACCTTGTGGAGGTGACTTAACCAATAAGCAGACTGCATACAAAGTGTTACGAGATGGCCATTTTTGGCCTTCCTTGTTCAAGGATGCCAAACAATATGTCAAGCGGTGTGATAGTTGTCAGCGAATTGGCCAGCCTAATCAAACCAATGAAATGCCTTTATATACTCAGGTTATGATTGAGCCTTTTGAAAAATGGGCTATTGATTTTGTAGGACCAATAAATCCCTCATCATCAGATAAAAAGGATATTTTGGTTTGTACACATTTTGTTACAAAATGGGTAGAAGCTAAAGCTATTTCTTTTGCCACTGAAAGAGTTGTTGTTGATTTTCTTTTTACTGAAGTCTTTACTGGATTTTGTGTGCCTAGAGAAATTGTTTCTAACAATGGATCGTAGTTTATTTCTAATTTGGTACAGGGTGTGATGGAGGAGTATAAAATATGGTATAGGAGATGTACACCATATCACCCACAATCCAATGGTTAGGTGGAGTCCACAAGCAAGGTAATTGAGTCCATCCTCACAAATATGGTAAACATGCACATAAAGGATTGGGCTAACAAATTACCAGAAGCATTGTGGGCCTATCGAACTACTTGGAGAAATAGCACGAGACACACACCATATGAGCTGGTGTATGGGAAACAAGTCCTCTTGCCAATTGAATTCTAGATCAAGGCTTTCAGGAGTACAGTCCAATTGGGACTAGATCTCTCTGAAGCACAACAACAACGACTTCTACAATTAAATGAGTTAGATGAAACCCGAAGGGATGCTATTCAGTAGAACATCTTGGTTCAACAACAATGCAAGAAGTGGCATGAAAAGTTCATTCAGAAAAAGTAGTTCCAACCAAGTGATTGGTACTCCTTTACGATTCAAGAGTCAAACATTTTAAAGGAAAATTCCATACACGCTGGATGGGACCCTGTGAGGTGGTCAAAGTGTTCAAAAATGGAATGAAAGAAATCAAAACTATTGATGGACAAAATTCTGTGTTCTTGGTAAATGGGCATAGATTGAAGGTATATTTTTAGCCCCTTACTAAAGGAGATTTTATGCAGAAAGTCCAAGAGCTATTTGAAAAGGAGTTGGTAGGTGATAATACTAACCTATTTAAGAATTGATTTCTTCTTGTCCTTATTAAAAAAAATAATCAAAGAAAAATAAAAATGAAAAAATGAAAAAAAGAAAAAGTATAAAAAGTATAAAAAGAAAAAAAATTCCTGTAATTGTGAAAATCAGTTGACTGACATGATTGTAGAAGGATCAACCTAAAAACTAGCATGCTGGTAGGAAGATCAAAATTCTAATAAAAAGGGAATGATTACTTGATTTTTAGATATGTTGGTTGCCACCAAGAAGAAGCAGGTTCATGAAACCAAGCACTTACCCAAGCTTGGGGTAACTAGCATGAACATTTTTATCCAAGTAAACATTTACTTCCCGCTGTAGTTATTTTTTTCTTGCACCATTGTAGGCATATTTCAAGGGAAAATTATTGTATTTCTTATATTTCCCATTTCGAAATTTCCCACTAAGTTTCTTTTCTAAATTCCCCATGAATTACCTTCCTTTTCTTCCAAGAAACTACCCTTGCTCGATTTCATAGAATCCCTCTTTTCCCTTGATTTTTTTCCCCATATCTCGTTTTGTTTATCCCTCTTGGTGATATTGTTTCTGAAATCCCTATTGTAATATTCCTTGCCACCCTAAAATTTTTACCCTTTCCCACTTCTTTATTCCCTCATAAGTTGATTGTAGAATTTGATGCAGTCATTTACAAGGCATGTCGAGAACCACCAAAGGATGGAAAATAAATTTTTCTTGTATAATGAGGTTTTTTTTTTTTTTAATTCTAGCTACAGAAGTATGTCATATCAAATTCTTGTTTGGTAAATGTCTCTAGTGCGCGCAGTGCAAGCACAACAATATAAGTAGGTTTGATGCAAAAATACAGTTGACTGTGAAAGCAATTTACACAGCCCTAAATGGTTTATCAAATATTTATGGGCCTGTATTTTTCTGCACATGTGTTGTTATGTTATCTCACTCCATGTTTCAATTGATGCTTTGTTTCATTAATTACTAATCTAGGAACAAATATTTAAAGTGCAAGATGTGTAAGGTTGAAATCTAATCTTTTTTAATTAATGTTGATATATGTTTGATTGAATTATGATGTTGACTACAGTTTCTATAGATCAGGGCATTGAAGACCTTGCAGTTTCTATAGATCAAGGCATTAAAGACCTTGCGGTGTTCAAAGGACAAGATACTGAAGTCCCGGTAGTGGTAGAAGAATAGGGAACCGAAACCCCTATTGATTTGGAACGACAGGGTGTGGAATCCCCTAAGAAACTGGGAGAGCAAAGTGTTAAGAGCTCGGAGGAATTAGGCACACAGGGTACTAAAACCCTTAGCACAGAGATTGGTGAGGGCATCCAAATCCTCAGTGACAGCAAAAACCTAAGCATAGAAACCCTCGGTGATGTCATAAGGCAGACTTTCAATAGCTGACCTTGATGACGAGTCTGTGGCAGAAAATGCATTCACATCTGAAGACCTTAGCACAACACCATCCACTCTCTTCCTCAATAATATAATAGTGGACCTGGAGCAACATGTCCATGACCTGGAAGCTTTGAACCAGGTCATGAAAGTGCAGAGTTGGTAGAAACAAAGTGAGGTGGAGTTACTAGAAGAAGTAAAGAGGCAGAAACAACAAGGTATGGAAATACTAGGCTTCCAGATGCTATAAACAACTGAAGAAGGTGAATTAGGAGATGCGAAAAGCCTGAGACAAGAAGCCAAAGATAGTAAAGACAGGAATAAACATCGAAGTGTATAACTGAGGAGCTAGCCATTCATTTTTGAAGGTTTTTTTGCAGAGGTAAAACATTATGTGAGGAAACACAACAACTTAGGGATGGGAGGATGTTGGTATCCTAAATTTCCCAATTTTATACCCCATTTCCATCAATATCAGCCTCTGTCTTATCTTAATAAAAGACCCTTCTTTCCTACATTAGTACAAGATGGTTACCATTTTCCTGCACATGCTCATGTTTTATATTAATATTTATTACAGCACTTTATTAATCTTTTATATGGATTTCATTCCTATTTACATATTTCTTGTAACTCATATTGTTTACCTAGAGTAATCATGGAGCTTAGTGTTAAATATGATTGAATTGACTACTGCAAGAAGATTCCTGCACCGCCACTGTCCGAGATTTACGATAAGCTATCTTCCACGAGGACGGATCTCGATCTTCGACTCTGAGTCTAACTGCTAATAAACTGAAGTGGGATAATAGGTGGCATGCATTGTGTAAGGGATTATTTCCAATCAAAAGAAAGTATTTACACAAACCTTTTTATGAGAAGGAAATGTTGGTAATACTACAAGCACTAAAAAATGGAGACTTTATTTACTAACAAGACACTTCAAGGTAAAAATAGATCATGATATTCTTAAATACCTTTTGGAACAAATATTATCTTTAAAAGAGAAGAAAAAATGGGTCACAAAGATGTTTGGTTATGACTTTGAAGTCATATACAAAAGAGGGAAGAAAAATGTTGTTACAGATGCATTCTCAAGAAAGGATGAGGATGTGGAAGCATTGATTTGTGCCATTTCTATTATCCAACTTGATTACATAACCAAAGCAAGGGATGAATGGAAGAATGACAAAGAGGTGTGGAAACTCTTTCAAAATTTGTAGCAAGATCTTAGTACATCTGATACATTTAGCTTGGAAAATGATTCATTATGGTAAAAAGATTGCTTATATATTTGTAAGAATTCACAACTCAAGTAAAAGATTATTTTGGAATTGCACACCTCCCCCTTAGGAGGGCACTTAGGATTTTTAAATACTTACCATAGGGTGAAGAAAGGATTTTTTTTGGGATGACCTTAAATTTGATATTCATAAGTTTGTGGCAGAATGTTTGGTTTGCCAACAAAATAAAGTTGAGACAACTAAGACCATGGGTCTGTTACAACCTTTATCCATTCCAGGTTAGCATTGGAGGAGATCTCAATCACATGTTTACCCAAGTTTGAAGGAAAGAGTGTCATCATGGTGGTATTTGATAGTCTTACCAAGTATGGACACTTTTGTGCATTATCTCATCCTTTTTAAGCTAGTACAATAGCTAGTACATTCATGGAAACAATTCAAAAGCTATATGAAAACCTAAAGATGATTGTAAGTGAAAAAGGCCCCATTTTCACTAGAAATTTTGGACAAAATTATTTTATTGTTTCGGTACTCAATTAGCATGCTAGGTCCCTATACTACTAGTGTAACCCCTTATTTCTATTAGTACAACCCCTTATTATATTGTTGTGCCCATGTAGTCCCCATATTGTTATTATTGTGCCCCATAGAAGCCCACTATTGTTATTATTGTGCCCTTACATTATTATTTTTATGTCAGCTCTGATTATATTATGACCCCTTGGACTCATATATATAGAAAGGAGGCCTTGTCATTTGTGTCATCCAATAATTGTTCATTTGTGTACTGTAAAGGAGGTTCCCCCTTGAAGATCCTTGTTTCTGAGGCATTGATATATCTTTTCTATCTTTTTGTGACTTGGTTTCATAACATTTGGTATCAGAGCTTTGGATTCTAGGGCTTCGCTGCTCCAAACAGGTCATCATGGATTTTCACTATAACATTTCTTCTGTGACATTTTAGAAGCTAACAAAAAAAACCATTAGAAGAGAAATCTCGTTGAACCTCGGGTTAGAACTCTAGATCTTGTCTCACTATATTTTAGGAGATATGAATTGACAAAGTTAGGGTTTTTTCAAGCTCCAAAATTCCATCTCAAACAGGTCATCACATAATTTTCGCTATAATTTGTTTTCTAAGAAGGTTTAGGTTCTGAAATTGAAACCCATTTGAGATGACATCTTGGTGAAGCTTGGGCCAAAATTTTATATCTCTTTTTGTTATATTTTCAGAGATACAGTCCAAGACATTTACGATTTCTACAGCCTCCCTAATTACATCCCAAATAGGTGACCTTGGGAAAATCATCATAACTTTCTCTTTGAGCATCATATTAGAATTTAGTAAGAAGATATAGAAAGAGGACAGACTGTAGTTTTCCTTGTATCAGTTTCAGGTCCTAAGGTTCAAACAGTGACACATGGAACTTCGTACAAGTTCACTCTACTAAACCAGTCTATAATCAGGTCATCGTGGAAGATTTGACATAACTCTTGCAGAATCCAGTCTTGATCAAACTTGCAGAGTTAGAAAGAGGACTCAGAGGGATACTGCATGATGCAATTGTAAAACTTGGAGATCCAAAATTGTAGAGTTATAGTCGTTTCAAGATTGAGTGCCTAAAATCAAGAAAAGGCGATATGAGGAAGTTTGATGGTAGGGATCCGTTAAATTGGATACTACAGATGGAGCAATATTTTGATCTACATGAGGTGCAACTATTGCAAAAGGTATGTACTACATCTTTATATTTAGAACCGAGTCAATTTTTATGGTATCAAGGGCTTTGTTTTGGTAAACCACTTGTCATGTGGTCAATTTTCACGGAGGAAATGATAGCACATTATGAGGATACAAAGAGAAACACCTCCTTTAGCCAATTGATAAATATCAAACAAAAGGGTTCAATGGAAGAGCACATTGAAGACTTCCAAAAATTGAATATAAGGGTAAATGATATTCCAAAGAAGAAAGTATTGATGTCTTCATAGGGACTTTAAAGGATAAGATTCAACATGAGGTTCGTCTTTGGGAATCTGATTCATTAGAGAAGGCATTCAGGTTGGCAAGAAAAATTGAAAGCGAAATTGTGGAAACAAGGAATCCCACCACTCATGACTATAATTATGGAAGTGGTTTTTCTCCTAGCCTTCCAAAACCTACAAGGTTTACACCAAAACAATTTGAAGCAAAAAGAGAAAAAGGGCTTTGTTACAATTGTGATACCAAATACACTAAAGGTCATATTTGTGCTCAGAAGAAATTAGTTTAGATAGATTATGAAGAGAAGGAAGAAAAGGATCAAGAAACATCAAAAGAAGAGGATGTACACCAGGAACCAACACTAGAGAAAGAAGAAATGAATTCTAGAATATCTTGTAAATCATTGGAAAGAATTACCACTCCTCAAAGTCTCAAGATAGAAGGAAATATCAAGAAGAAAAAGGTTCAAGAAGTGAAAGATCACATTGAGAAAGAAAAAATGAATCCAACCATATCTTGAAATGCATTGGAAGGAATTACCACTCCTCAAACTATCAAGATAGAAGGACATATCAAGAATAAAAGTGTTCAAGTGAAAGATCACATCGAGCATCAAGAAATGAATCCAACCATATCTTGTAATGAATTGGAAGAAATTACCACTCTTCAAACTCTCAAGATAGAAGGACATATCAAGAAGAAAAAGATTCAAGCAGTGCAAGATCACATCAAGCATCAATAACAATTTCTCCAACTTTTAAAATATAACTCCACTTTGGTGCAGAATCGAATGAAACAATAGGTAGATCAACATCGCAGTGAAAGAAGTTTTGATGTAGGCAATTGGGTATTTTTACGGCTACATCTCAAGCAAGATATTTATGAGAAGGAAATGTTGGAAATACAACATGCACTTAAGAAATGGCAACCTTACCTAATGGGAAGAGACTTCAAGGTAAAAATTGATCATGATAGTCTTCAATACTTTTTAGAACAAAGATTACCTTTAGAAGAACATAAAAGATGGGTCACAAATATTTTGGGTTATGACTTTGAAATCTTCTACAGAAAAGGGACACAAAATGTTGTTGTAGATGCACTCTCAAGAAAGGATGAGGATGTGGAAGCATTGTTTTGTGTTGTTTCTATTATCCAACCATATTGGATAAACAAAGCAACGGATGAATGGAAGAAGGATGAAGAAGTGTGGCCACTCCTTCAAAAGTTGTAGAAGATCCCAGTTCAAACAATATTTCTAAAACTTGACGAGGAAGGAAAAATCATATTGGAACCTGGAGCAGTCACTGAAACAAGAACCCGATAGCTATGAAATTAATCAATTTCAGAGTATCTCATCAAGTGGAAGAACTTACTCGGTGAAGATTCCACATGGGAGGACAAGAATTTTATACAAAAGCATCAAGAACTACTCAAGTATTGAGGACAACACTTTTTGAAGGAGAGGGGCATGTTAGGTCCCTATACTACTAGTGTAACCCATTATTCCTATTAGTACAACCCCCTTATTATACTTTTGTGCCCATGTAGTACCCATATTGTTATTATTGTGCCCCATAGAAGCCCACTATTATTATTATTGTGCCCTTACATTATTATTGTTATGTCAGCTCTGCTTATATTATGACCCCTTAGACTCCTATATATGGAAAGGAGGTCTTGTCATTTGTATCATCCAATAATTTTTCATTTGTTTAATGTAAAGGAGTTTTCCCCCTTGAAGAGGCTTGCTTCAAATCCGTTGATCTATCTTTTCTATCTTTTTGTGAGCTGGTTTCATAACATAGCACATAGGTCATCTTATCAACCTGAATCTGATGGGAAAACTGAGATAGTGAGCAAAATTTTTGGAAGGATATATTCATTAATTTGTATCTGATAAACAAACATAATGGATAAAGTGTTCACCTCTGGCTGAATGGTGGTATAACACTTCCTTCCATATTGTAGGAAAAATGAGCCCACTGACGAAACTTTATGGATATCATCCAGCATCCATCACATCATCTTTAAGTGAAAATTATAAGGTTCAAGCAGTATAATATCACATCGAGCATCAACAACAAGTTCTCCAACTCTTAAAGGATAACCTCACTCTGGAACAAAATTGAATGAAACAACAGGCATATCAATACTGTGGTGAAAGATGTTTTGTTGTAGATGACTGGGTATTTTGACATATACAACAATATAAACAAATGTCCCTCAAGAAATCTAAGAAGTATGATAAATTATCACCCAAGTACTATGTCCTTACAAATTGTTGCAAAACAATTGTACTATGGCATACAATTGGAGCTTCCTACATCTTCCAGAGTACACCCAATTCTCCATGTTTCATGCTTAAAAAAGGTTATTGGTGACAAGCTCCTAGTTCAACTAGTGTTGCTAGAACTTTATGAAGAAGGAAAAATCATATTTGAGCATCAAGTAGTCATGGAAACAAGAACCCGACAATTACGAAATCTATTAATTTCAGAGTATCTCATTAAGTGGAAGAGCTTAACCACTGAAGATTCCACATGGGAGGATGCAAATCTTATACATAAGGATCTGAAACTACTTAAGCATTAAGGACAACACTTTTTTGAAGGAGAGGGGCCTGTTAGGTCCCTAGAGTACTAGTGTATTCCCCTTATTGTTATTGTTAGTGTATCACCCTATTGTTATTCTTGTTCCCATGTACCCCCATGTTGTTATTGTTGTTATCCAAGAATTGTTCATTTATGTAATGTAAAATAGGTTTCCCCCTTGCAGAGGCTAATTTTTAAGCCGTTTATCTATATTTTCTTCTATTTTTTGAGTTGGTTTCATAACATGGAACAACATCATGACAACCAATCCATTTGCATTACTCACATATGCAACACATACAATTAGCCTCTATCATGTAGCACACAAATGATACCAATTGTTAATGCATAATCTGATACTCAAATCTTGACTTGAGTATACTCCCCACGTGGCCATGCTCCCTCTTTGAGTTAGAAATATGTGAGAATTATTTCTAAAGAATCTTCAAAAGTAAACAGATCATCATGATCTACACATGCTCAGTCTACCAATTAATTTGACAACGATAATTGATAAACCATACTACTTAACAATCAATATGGAAAATGAATACTTTCCTTTATCCTTCAAATGCATTCCTTAGCTCATTTGTTTCTGCTCCTTTCATCTAATTTTTTTGGCTTCCCTGGAAGTTAGCCTCTTCTCTTTAATGAAGAGGAGAAAGGGATCTACTCCCCCTAATTAGATTATTTCGCTTTTTCTTCCACACTTGCACTTGTTGAGTTTGCTTGCACTGGTTTACCTGACTGGGTGATTTTGTTACCATTGTATGAGCATACAGACCAATTTTTCTCTTCTTTCTCACTGTCTTCCTTTAGATATCTATCAAGACCAGTTCTACTTATTTTTTCTAATTGGGGTCTCCTTCTATTGCAGGTTATATAGGATAAACCAGCCAATGGAATTTTAGACTTTGAATCTCCTTCATCAGGCATTGTTGTTGATACGTAATATGTCCTTTCTTCCTCTTCACCAGAAGTGGACCCATTTTCTTCTTGACTGATGTCCAGATATGTTATCGTTATTAGGGTTGATCTATCCTCTTTTAACAGCTTTATGAGCAACTCTGACTTTCACTGGTACTTGCAGGTGAGTAGTTTGAAGATAAATGCCCTATTGTTTTACAATAACAACAAAACAACAACTTAATTTCAAATTTCATATTATTTGGGTGTTGATCATCAACTTGGCCTATTAATACAGAAGAATCATCATCTAATTCATGATTTTGAATGCTCTTTGAATCTTTTCCTGCTTCATACTCCATGGAAGGCCTCTTGACACCACATGTAGTTTGCATGTCTACTTCACAAATGGATTGAAATTTGTCCCATATCTCCTTGGAAGTTTTAAAACAAATCACTTTTCAATATCTACCTTAGAAAATCCTCTCATGATTTTCTTCCTCGATAACTTATCAAACTTATTTTTTATTACTCCATTCTCCATAGATAGACATACATCAAGATCAATAGATTCCAAGTAGAATCTCATCCTTACCTTCCAGGTCATATAATTTGAGCCATTCAAAGATGGAATTACATCTGAGGTAATCCAATCTCGGTTCTCCATGATCCCTGATCTTCCTTCCAACTATTAAAATGATCCTCAAGGACACTATTTATGATACCAATTGTTAGAAACAATGGAAACTTGGACACTAGTAAGAGGGGGGGAGGGGAGGTGAATCAATAGTGTGGGCCAAATTATACAATTTTGCACAATTTTCACTTTTTAATCACTTTAACTATTATTCATGGATTAACAACACAAAAAAATCATGTAAAATATAACATTGCATACACATGAGAAAAACATATGCACAAGAAACCAATCTTCTTTTTATTACAAGCTTCAACTTGATTACATCATGGCCCCACAAGTTACCACTTTTAGGTTTACTAGTTGCTATTAAAAGGAACTCATATCCCTACTAGTTTATCACCTACCACTGAAAGGGAACGTTTCCCCTACCTGTTTACTAGTAACAACTACAAGGGACTCTTTCCCCTGCTCATTTATTAGTCATTGATGAAAGAAATTGCTACCCCTGAAAATTTACTAACATCCACTAGAAGGAGCTGCTACCCCTTATCTACAAGCTACCACTTTCTAGCCATGTTGATCCATCTTTCATCCATTTTCAAACTCATATTAATAGGCCTGATATTCTTCCAAAATAATTGAATTCCTCAATCACAAACACCTTCCGTAATCTTTGATTACTAATACAAAGCATCATGCTCTGCTCAACAACATCATTAACACCAAACACTAAGAATGCATATCAACATCATGCATCCTCCAATCCACACACTCTTCTCTCACATGCAACACCTCAGCAACATTCCACTACTCTCAAAAATATGTTTCAAACTTCCATGCAACAATCGAGCTCCGAAAATTCTCTACTATGAACACCTATGCAACAACCAAGAACTCTTTGCTGCTCAAGCTATGCTTTATAGAATTTTGTATTGATATTTTTGAATTGGATTATTGTTATCTTTCTATCAAATTTGTTGAATGAATTAATATTTTTTATTTTTTCCTATTAATTTTAGTCATTTGACTGTTCACCATTTTTTTTTATTCTACTATTATTGTTCGAAACTCAAACTTTGAGTTTTTTGTTGTTTTCCTACTTGGTTTTGCAATTGTAGTTCCTAACAGCTTTCAACTGTGCCTTTCTGATTTTTAACTGCTACTAACATTGGCTTAACAACCAAAATTGTCTCTTTAATATGAATTTCCATCGAAATTTTGTTAACACGGGATGTCGACTCATTCATGTTGCCACCAGGATTTAATCTCTACCATAACTACTAACTACCAATTGTTCATGCCATGTCATTGTCGCCAGACCAGGATAAAATGGAAAACACTTTTCTATAGGTGGAGAAGGCCTTCACAACCCTTTTTAATTTTAAAAACAAAACATTGCCAAAAATGTCAGTTCCACCTTTTCTCTTTTAAGCTCCCTTCGTTCATCTCCCTTACCTGTTTTGTTGCCATAGAACTAGTCTCCATGACCATTGGCTTAAAAATTTAGTCTCTTAAGCCATTTGAGCCCTATGCAGGCCAATTCTCTATATAAATGGCTTTGCACCATTTATTTTTCTTCTAAGAAAACGACCATGGGCTAATTCAACCTAGTGCTAAGACCTTTTGAGCCCTTCACGGGCCAAATCCTTTGTTAATGGCTTCAGATTGTTGGTCAAGCTTCTACGTAAAGTGACCAATAACCATCCAAAAGGTTGTAGTTCTCTTCCTGTTGGTGTATTCAGTAATGTGCACCACAATAGCCTGTTGGGGTCTAACCTCTAGCTTGATGTGTCCATGGGGACCGCTCGATGACCATTTCATTGGTTGTCACTCTGCCTCCATGGCTCAATGACCTACTGCTAGAGAATTCACTTGTGCTCCCTTATTAAACTTTCAGGCTCCATCCACAGAGATGAGTTGGCCAGTAGGGTTTTCTTAGCCCACTCCCTATTAGTCGTCACTCTCCATGATTAACGCCTAGTGTCCCAACGCCCATTTCCCGGCAACACCTCTTGTGCACCATTTAAATATTTCAAGCTATATCCATGAGGACGATGTCACATGAATGTCACCTATGCTACATGTCAACATGTGATAGGTGACACATGTCACTTAGAAATGGCCCCTTCAGGTACCCAAAAATCTTGAATCTTCTTGCACGTGTCCATGCTAACATCACTACGTAACGTCTCTTGAGTCAATTGCGTGCCTCCACCTATCCTCTTGGAGGAAAGAGAAAAGTTCCTTCAAGGCCTTGTTTTGTGATCAAATCCTTTGCTAATTTGTTCTTAGGCTTACTAAGTTGTCAGAGTGGGCCTCCTCTTTCTCCCTTTTCATTGGTCAACTGACTCAGTTGCACCATTGTCATGTCCTTACACTTACTTCCCGATCCATCCCCTTGTACACCAAAAGGATTGCATTGGGATAATGCCGCCAAGCTATATCCATTGGGTGGGCTCCACCCATTGAGTTTGCATTGGAAAACACGTATATTTCATGTCTTGATGCTTTAATTTTGTGAATTTGATCAAATCCATTGGGGTAAGCTCACCAGGTGGGTTTGACCTGCTGCCAATCATTGCCAATGAAAACACTTTCCACTGCGAATGTGTTTGCCACCTCTACCCAGAGATTTTCATAGAGGATTTTCCATCCTTGCCGATGAGTTTGTAATTTAAGCCAACTTTGGATATACCCCAAAGGATCCTCGATTCACCTTTAACTATGCAATCATTTACTTGGGGTCATAGAGCTTTGTCTGGCCCTATCTCATGGTCAAGGAGGCCATTTTTGATCTTCCATATATTGTTGGAAATATTTTTACGAGATCTTTCCATATGTGTGGGTTACAACTACACCTGAGTTGACCTACTTCTCAAAAATTGGCTCCATGTCTCAGCACATTATAATTGTCTTTACCTTACACTCTTTTCCATTGCCTTTGCATGCACATATATTTGCCATTTGCCACCTTTTCCATTTCTTTTTCCATAAATATTTAACTTGGCCACCAATGACAACATATTTACCATGCAAATTCATTTTCCAATATTTTCCATTTCTTGTACCATCTGTCATCTTTTCCATCAATGACAACACATTTTGAAAAGAGTGTGGCTCTAGATAGAAGAGTAGGGTCTTGTACAGTGAGGAATAAGGGTCATCATCAGGAGGATTCTAGTCCAGATAAAGGCCTATGTGGATGAGGGAAAGATATGTACTAAAGGGACTATCACAAAGGTGTATATGCCCTAGACGGGGGATTTTTATTCAAAGCATGGTTTTCCAAATGATCTGTCCCCAAGTGTCATGAATATTTGCATTAACCAAGGGTCATGACCCTTAGAAGAATTGAGGATTAGGTTTGCAGACCTAGAGGGTTACGTACACTGAGAGAGAAGGACTGAAGTATTTCACCTGTGAACAAACATGTGGAGGGAAAGATGTGAGTATGAATCCTTGACAGGAAGAAGATAAGTATTGGCTTGGAGGATTATCCATGAGCTTGAACAACATATCTAAGGAGAACTAGTTCTAGGAAATTTGAGGAGGAAATTAAAAAAGAGAGGGCAGTGTATTTGAGCCCCTAGATCAGTCAAGAAGTGATTGTATGTGGGAAAATATATAAGTTCTTATAAAATTGACTATAGTAGCTAATAGGTCTCAAATATAGGGTAGATCTCAAGGTCCTAGGATTAGTAGTCCAAACTAACAAAGGTTGCTAACTAGTGTGTAGATATGGATCGTTGAGCACTGTTCAAAAACGAAATTTTGAATAATGGTTTTTAATATGAAGTATGCAGTGACATGAAGTCCTCATGTACATTAATCATTGAAGGATAAATGAGTTATTCAGAGGTAGATTGATGGAGCCCTAGTTCAAGAGTTTTAGATGGGTAAACTTTAGAGAATGTGGGAATTTATATAAGACGCAGTGAGTATTCACCCTAATGGAGTAGGAGAGATACTAGTGGGTATATGGATGAGCCAAAGTTCAATGAAATAAAATTATTTTTGATCATCGATAGTTGTAGGTTCAAGTGATAAACATATTGGGAGGCAAGAGGACCTTCTATATGTATTCATGATACGTGGATCGAAAGGGCTTTGTGTGGCCACTATTAGTAAATAAGTCAATGTTACTTGTTTAGGGTATATTGGTTGTAAAAGTGATTAAAACCAATCCCTATTTCTATCCTTATATCATATTTTTATGTAAGGTCCATGATCTCTCGTACGAAAACCCTAGAATGTTGTATTCTAGATTGTGATAAAACAAGTAGTGGGTTTAAGATTTTAAAAATTGCCATGTGCACTAGTTGATTCACTAATGTTTGTTATTATGCTTTGTAAAGTAGAAGTGTTGTGGCATTTAAGTGCATTTGTGTAAGATATTTTAAAACCCAAACCAAATTCTTGGGTGCCTTGGAAATTCATCATGGTATCAAAGATAGTTTCAAGGGCCAGTGCATTAGAGTGTGCACAATAGAAGCATGTGACCTAGTGAAGATCATGTAAAATCAGAGGGATTCTAGCTTCAAAGGGAGAAACCCTATGGAAAGTTGATATATTTAGGTTCTGTAGATACAAATATACTACAAAGATAGTGTGGTCCATTCTACAAGGTATGTTATGGTGGTGGATGCCACATGGGCTAGAGTCGTCGATGATGATGATGGATACTTCCTAGAAGTGGAAGTATTGAATTATGTAGCTGAGGAGGTACTTCAAAAACTTATGAGTTTTTTTTTTGTGATATTACACCAAAAAATGGTTTGTGGGTGAAAAACCCAACCATTGGGGTTTTGTACCGAAGTTGTGCGTGTGAAATATAGGAAAGGAATTATTAATTATTGATCATTTCAAGTGGAGAACCCTAAAATAGTTAGGGTGGCCTAAGGCTATGATGAGGGGTTTTGATCATGAAGAAAAGAAAAAAATCCCTTAATTTGGTTTGGGTTTATCTAGAAAATTCAAGTCAACTAGGCTTGAAAAGACACCTTTAAGGGAAACATCTACACTTATGAGAAAACTATAAGAATGAAAGGCATGACAATCATTTGATTAGATCCAAGATGGTATATCTTAAGTGATTATGTCCTAGAAGGTGGTCTGAGTACCTTAGCAACAAAAATACCTAAGGTGCCCAAGTGTGAGAAAGGGAGGCCTGATCCAAGTATTGAAAGAATGTCAAATATGCTCAGAATTATGGAGAAGGTTCTCTAGGAAACTTAGTCCTCAGGAAGGTAGATGTATTTGTGAAAAATAGGCATCCTTCTATGGAAATAAGAAGCCTTATTTAGGGTATATTCCATGATTCTAAAACCAAAAAGTGTATACCATATGCACATAGCTAAGTGATGAAAAGAAGGGATGAGACCCTTAGAAATGAGACCTAAAAAATTTGATAATGTCATTCTTTGTGTTCTTATGTCTGTAGTTGGATCTAAATTTTAGGGTGGCAAAAATCAGGCAAGAGGAGTTTGGTTCTTGAAAGAGGAGTGTTCTATATGGTGAGGAATAAGGGATACCATAAGGCGAATTCTAGGCTAGATAAGAGCCTAAGTGGATGAGGATAATATTTTTCCTAAAGGAACTAGGATAGAGGTGTATATCCCCTAGGTGAGGTCTTACTTTTTAGTGCATGGTTTTCCTAATGATCTATCACCCAAGAGTCATGAATTTTTTCATTAAGGGTTGTGACCCTTAGAATAATTAAAGATTAAGCCCACAGAACTAGAGGGTTATTTAGAATAGGAAAGAAACGTTGAAGCATGTCACCAATGAGAAAAGATGTGGAGGGGCATATGTGAGATGGAATCCTTTAAGGGAAGAAGAAGTTGTATTGGTTTGGAGGATTTTTCATAGGCTTCAACAACAAATTTGAAGAGCTCCAGTTCTGGGCAATTTGAGGAGCAAGTTGTAGAAGAGAAGGCAGTGTATTTAAAGCCCTAGAGCAGTCCAGAAGTCATTGTATGTGGGAATATTAGTACAACCTAAGAAAAGTGATTGTAGCAGCTGATAAGTCTTACATATAGGGAATATATGGAGGTCCTAGGATTGACATTCTAAAGTGACAAATATTGTGGACAAGCAACCAGATCTGGAACATTTAGCAATGTCCACAAACAAAATTGTGAATAATGGTTTTCCATATGTAGTATGCAGTGATATTAAGTCCTTTTGTATAATAATCATTGAAGGATGAATGAATTATTAGGAGAAAAATCGATACAACCCTATTTTAGCAATTACAGATGGGAAATATTTAGTGAAAAGTGGGAATTTTTAGACAACCAAATGAGGAATGATCCTAATCGAGTAGGAGGGCTACTAGTGGGAAGATTGATGAGCCAAAGTTTAGTGACACAAAAGGAGTTGTGATCATTAACTGTGGTAGGATAGAGTGATCAATTAAAAGGGAGGCAATAAGACACATGAGATGTGTTCAAGGCATGTGGACTAAAAGGGCTATGTATGGCCACCATCAGCAAGGAGGATAACTTTTATCCCTTTTAGGGTAGATTGGTGGTCAAAGTGACTAGCACCAAGCCCTAGTTGTATCCTTGTATCAAGGTGGTATGTAAGGTCCATGATCCATAGTACAAGAGCCCTAAGACTATTATATATTATATTGTAATATAATAGGTAGTGGGTTTAAAAAGTAAAAATTTGTCATGTGCACCAGTTGATTCACTGATGTTTCTTATTACACTATGAAAAGTAGAAGTGTTATGGAATTTAAGTGTGTTTGTGTCATAGATTTTAAGATCCAAAACCAAATTCTTGAGTGTTCTGGATATTCAACATTATTATTTTACTATTATCATCTTTTCTTTGTATCATTTTCTTGGTTTTAATTTTTCTTCCATGCCCTCCAAGTGAAGATTGTAGGTACATAGTAAAAGCTACCAAGTCTCTGTAAAGCAGATGGAAGAAATGCAAGGATGAAGCAAATCAAGAGGATTTTCTCACAATAATAATTTAAACTATAGATCATAGGGATTAGGAAGATCAGAAAGCTTGAAGTATACATTGGTAGTGCCAAAAAGAAGTTAATGATCTATCATGTAGTAGAGGGTAGCATAAAATAAAGATTTGAGAAGGTTATACCAAAAAGATGGATAGGATCATGAGAAGATGTTTGCTCCAATTATGAGGTACATTTCTATTAAAATTATTAATGGATTTTCACTAGGTGGATATAGATATTGTTTCTCTCAATGAAGAGGAATAAGTGTACATATAGGCCTTTAAGGTGCACTAAAAGGAGTTTCATTATTGAAGAAGACTTTGTGTAATCACATGTAGACATATTGGACTTGGTATCTTTGAGTTAATGAAATAAGAATGATATTATATGATTTGACTCTGGAATAACTAGAAAGACTTAGGTGTCATAGGGAGAAACTATGGTTGAAAGAATTGCTTATGTAACATAGGGAGTAGTCAAAAGCCTTGTTTTAGCTTCAAATTGAATTAATCTCTGAGTTTGAAATGTTGAATTGTCATCGACATTGTCAGGCTAGATAGTTGATATGATAGGAGGAAGTTGTGGTAGAGGGAGAAGCTATAATTATCACAAAATAATATATTTTAGTGTGAGAGGGAGAACACAATAAGGGTAATATGAAAGAAGTATGGTGGTTAACCTAGTGAAAGAATGTTGATTAGTTTGATGAGCCATTGGTTATGGAAAATATAGTTATGATTTGATATTTGTCTTAAACAATGAAGTACACCTACAACTTCATATTGGGAAGAGAGTGTTGTTGGCAGAAAGAGTTCATCTAGATATCACTTCAAGTTTGAGCTTCATTATGATTTCTTAGATGAGCATGAAGCACACATATGTCACACTAAATATTGCATAGGGTGAGTATATTGTAGCTAAATTGGAAAGGTAATAAGAGGGCTTAAGAGACTACCTGTAAGACTATATTGATGAATTTCAGGTGATGAACATGATGAAAGATTGAAGAACCACGATATTCAATACTAAGACATGGTGAAAAAAGAAGCAAAGTGGCTTTAGTTCATTGTATAGTATATAAAATTGTTTGAAAAACCCCTACCCCTGGGTGAAGCTTATATATACTTTAGGGACAAGATTAGATTTGTTGAAAATGCCTCTCTCATTGACAAGTATTATTAATGAGATAGCAACAAGGACTGGAATTCTCTCTGTGCCAATTATATTGACCTAAATTAGGGAGAATGGTTCAGTAAATTACTAGCATTATCTTTGTGTCAAGTATATTGACCTAAATTAGGGAGGATGGTCTTACAAAGAGAAATTATTATTCCTGTGTAGAGTATGTTGACCCTTATGATGTATAATGTTCCTAGAGAATTAGATTCATTTAACACCAGGCCTTGAATTTTGTAGCTATATTTTGGCCTTTGATGATTCACCATGTTACATTGACCTAAATGATTGTGAACTAAGACTAGTTGAGATGCCATGTGTCGGGTGCCAACCAAAACTATGGTGACTAATTGATGCTAAATGATATCCCATGTGTTTGAAGTACTAACTAAAAAATGGTGAGCATATAAATTCAATATGAATTACTTACTCGAATGATGGTGATTAGTTGATGCATTTAATCTACAATGTATCTAAAGCACTAACTTGAATTATGTTGATGATATACCATAAGTGCTTGCTCAAATTATGCTAACAGGTTGATCCTATTGGATTACCATGTGTCACAATTGTGACTTGATTATGGTACTTAGATTTTTTATAATGTTTTCTTAGAGAAATTTGTCAACATGAGAACATTTGGATAATCATTGTGAATACCTCCCTAGTTAAGAGGGAGTGTTTAATTTTCATAATTGTGTTCGGTCTTAATAATAATTACTTTTTGTCACTGATATTTTCTGTAAAGAATGTTATTCATGCTATGACCAAAAGAAAAATATTAAAGGCATATACTTCATGTAGGGGACATGATCCATGGTACGAGAGCCCTAAGACTATTGTATTCTAGATTGTAATATAACAAGTAGTGGGTTTAAAAATTAAAAAAATTTCATGCACTAATTGATTCATTGATGTTTCTTATTCCACTGTCTAAATTAGAAGTGCTATGGAATTTAAGTGTGTCTACGTAAGATATTTTAATATCTAGACCAGATTTTTGAGTGGTGTGGAAACTCAACATTATACTTTTACTATTATCATGTTTTCTTTGTATCCTTTTCTTGGTTTTAATTTTTCTTCCATGGGCTCCTAGTAGGGATTGTAGGTACATAGTAAAAGCTACCAAGGCTCTAGAAATAAGATGGAAGAAAAGGAAGGATGAAGAAAAGAAAGAGGATTTTCCAACAATCATGATTTAAACTATAGAGCACATGAATTAGGAAGATAAAAAAGCTTGAATTATACCTTGATAGTTCCAAAAGGAAGTCAATGATCTAGCATATAGCAGAGGGAAGCATAAAAGAAATATTTGAGAAGGTTATCCAAAAAATATGGAGAGGATCATGAGAAGATGTTTACTCCAATTGTGAGGTACATTTCTATTAAAATTATTAATGATTTTGCACCAGGTGGATGTAGATATTGTTTCTCTCAATGAAGAGGAAGAAGTATACATATAGGGGTTTAAATTTCATGAAAAGGAGTTTCATTATTGAAGAAGACTTTGTATAATTGCATGTAGACATGTTGGGCTTGGTATATCTAGGTTAATGAATTAAGAATTATCTTATATGATTTGAATCCAGAAGAAGTAGAAATACTTAGGTGTCATATGGAGAAATTATGGCTGAAAGAATTTATTTTGTAACATAGGGAGTAGTAAAAAAGCCTTGTTTTACCTTCAGAGGGAATTAACCTCTGAGTTCAAAATGATGGAATGTCATTGACATTGTCAGGCTAGATAGTTGATATGATAGAAGCAAGTAGTGGTAGAGGGAGAAGCCATAATTATCACAATAGGATATGTTCATGTGTGAGAGGGAGAACCCGATAAGGGAGATAGGAAAGAAAATGTGGTGATTAACCTAGTGAAAGGAAGTTGAGAACTTTGATGAGCCATTGGTTGCAAAAAAGATAGTTACGATTTGATATTTGTCTTAAAAAATGAAGTACAACTACACCTTGAGATTTGGAAGAGAGTGTTTTTGGTAGGAGTTTGTCAAGATATTTCTTCAACTTTAAGCTCCATTATGATTTCTTGGATGAGTGTGAAGTAAGCATCTGTCACACTCAATACTGCATAGGATGAGTATATTGAAGCTAAGTTGGAAAGTTGATAAGTGGAATGACCTAAAAGGTTACCTGCAAGACTATATTTATGAATTGTAGGTGATGAACATGATGAAAGATCGAAATACCATGATATTTCGTAATAAGACATGGTGAAAAAAGAAACAAAGTGACTTTAGTTCATTTTATAGTATAGAAAATTGTTGAAAAATCCTCTATCCCTGGGTGAAGTTTATATCTACTTTAGGGACAAGCTTGGATTTGTTGAAAATGACTCTCTCAATGAAAAGGAGTATTGATGAGATATCATCAAGGACTGGAATTATCTCTGTGTCAATTATATTGACCTAAATTAGGGAGAATGGTTCAGCAAATGACTAGCATTATCTCTGTGTCAAGTATACTAGCCCAAATTAGAGAGAATTGTCCTACAAAGGGAATTTATTCTTCCTATGTATAGTATTTTGACCCTAATGAGGAAGAATAGTTTTAGATGATTAGGTTCATTTAGCATCAGGCCTTGAATTTTGTAGCTATAGTTTTGCCTTCCACGATTCACCATGTGTCATTTACCTCAATGATGGTGAAGCAAGACTCGCTGAGATGCCATGTGTCAAGTGTCAAGGAAAATTATGGTGACTAGTTGATTCTAAATGATATCCCATGTGTCTAAAGTACTAACCAAAATTATGGTGAGCATATGCCTTAGGTATGAAGTAATTAGCCGAATGATGGTGATTAGTTTATGCAGTTGATCTACCATGTGTCTAAAGCACTGACCTAGATTATGGTGAGGATATACCATAGGTTTAAAGTGTTGGCCCAAATCATGGTAATTGGTTGATCCTATTAGATTACCATGTGTCACAATTGTGACATGATTATGGTACTTGTATTTTCTATAACCTCTTCTTAGAGAAATTTGTCAACATGAGAACATTTGGATAATCATTGTGAAAAAATTTGTAGCTAAGAGGGAGTGTTTAATTTTCATAGTTGTGGTCAATCTTCATAATAATCACTTTTTGTCACTAATTTATTTTATAAAGCATGTTCTTCATGCTATGATCAAAATAAAAACATTAAAGGAATTTCCTTCATGTCCCTTGCAAAAGGAAGAAAATTTTTGTCTTTTCAAAATAAATTTGTTGCTTCAAAATAAGTCAATTTGACTCCTCTTTATTCAAACCGACCCTAACCTAAGAGGCACCCATTCATCCTAGAAAAATTATATATATATGATGCACTCCACCTCCTTTCCAAGAAAGCAATTAGATTGGTATGAGGAAAGTAATTTAGCTAATTTTAAGGCAACGAAGAAGGTCTATTTAAGGTATTGAATGAGGTCTATCTAAGGTCAACAAAGTTATGGTATGAGGCTAGCGGAAGAGACCTGTCTAAGGCAAGAAAAGAGAAAAAATATGAGACCAACGAAGCATTTTTGTATGCCATCAAAGCGGCATACATGAGGCTATAAAAGAAGAATATATATTTGTAGGAGATAAAGGTTGTTTGTTGACTTGACTAGAGGAAAGCTTGAGCAAGTTTTAGCTTGTTATATGGTCAGTTTGTTCGACCATGTTTTTGACTGATGTATCACTATTGAAATTGATGATTTCTCGAAGGAAAAGGTTGCTAGATTCCCCCCCCATTTGGGTTTTCCTGGGTTAAACGATTGTGTTCTTGATTTTGTTGTATCTTCTTGATTCTATTGTCTATGGTTGAATATCTTATGTGTAATTACTTTATCATGAAATTGAATGAATGAAATATTAAATTAAGAAAATATACAAAGTAATTATCATATAAGAATATCCCTTAAAACTCAACATAAAGTAGCACATGATTTCCATCTTGGTTCCCAAATGACATTTTATAGGCCTATGAATCCTCTTATAGACCTATAATGACTTGAATTTGAGCCTCAGTTTTTTCCCTTCATCTAACTACTGGCCATATCCAATGAAGGATCCTGAACATCTTCATGCTTCTTTTTGGTTGCATATGCATATTGTTGGTGTTCATATATGAATCATGAAATTAACCCAATTCCACATTAACTGTAAACCTAGGGCTCTACGAGGTATTTCAAGGCTATCATGAAAAGTATATGTAGGCCATAGTTTCCCTACCCAACATTGAATATTCAATTACAAACTTAACAATGTGTAATAGCAAGCCATAACTGTAACAACAATAAGAGTAAGAACAAGTTAAGAATCACAACAACACACTCGTAATCATTCACAGCAATAAATATCTCAACCGAAATAACCCTATGCACACATCTATTCCAACAGCACTTGGTCAGGAGAGTGGGCCCAAATTCCTGATTAGGGTTGTGGCAATATCAAGAAGTCAAAAAATGCTTGGAAGATTAGAATTTCATTAATAAAAAAGGACAGTACAAAGTATGTTGTTACAGACTCTGTGTTAACATAATTCTCCTCTAATCTTAATAACTGGCCTTCATAGCCCCGTAACTCTAATTATATAATTTGTTAACACTAACAGCTCCTAGAATTATGACAGTTGTGTGCCTACAATTACATAACTGTTTCCAAAGTAAAACATAATATAAAGATAGAAGCGCATTGATTGAGAGGTTGATCCACCATTGCAACTGATGTCCCAGGATAGCACTTCCAGCTCGATGGTCACCATTCGTTACACCATGGTCCTGGTCATTCTTCCTCCAAAGCTACAAGAATAATCGAACTAGCAAGCCACTTAGGAAACATTCCCCTATGACTATGCTTCATTGATTAATTATTCATAATGACATGACAAGAGATATACCTATGCAGTTTTGAATATAAATTGACCAAAAATGGCGTAAAATGGATACATGGAACAAGGTAAAAATGTGCAAATTAAGCCACCAACATCTTCCCCCAACTAGTCTTTCTACATGTCCTCATGCAGCTCATCGCCTACACAGATCTAGGTTGGAGTTGCGGTGATCAGCATGAAGTTCTGCGGGATCATATTTTGCAGCCATTTATGTTCTCGTGGGCTTATATTCATCTTTCCTGAGTACTTCCTTCCACCAATCCTCACCTACCATGTAAGCTCTGGTATATTGATCGGCTGACAAGAAGATAATGGGGAACCCGAACCTAAAACCCATCCATCATATCCCACAAAGCTGCATGCATGCAATATACCAACGTACTCTGTTTAAATTCCGAATGAAGTTGGGGGCCCTAAAAGGTTCATGTGTCCTGATGGCTGATGATTATAACATTCACCATTTCTGACAACTGTCCTGGGCCTCCTTCTAACAAGTAACAATTTATTTTGTGTACATGTCAACACACAATTTATGGGTTTCCATCATCGTTCCATTGTGCCTTCGATATCCAAGAAGGTATGGTGTCTATTATATACATTCAGAGGCTGACAATTTTCCATTCGAACGATGAGTGGTCTGTTTGCATGATTCTCTTTGAACGTGTCGAAGGCCTTCTTCCACTTAACCTGATTAACCATGTATGAGGTAAATAATATTAATTAAATATCCCCCATGTATGTCACTGGGTTGAATGATTGATAATCACCTAGAAAGTAACCATGCATATAGAGTTCACACATCAGGTGTTGGTTTAGGGTATTGTGACTCTTCAAGATATGCAAAAACGATATCAGGTCTTCTATTACATGGCTGATTTCCTGATGAATTCTTTCTAAACAAAAGAATAAATATTTCTCATGGAGGAACAAAGAATAACTGTGAGTAGGTGATCGACAAGAGATTCCCTGTTGCGCCAAAGTGAACATTTCTTCCTTATCAGCCTTCCGTATCTGCACCTGCTCTTCTAGTTCCTCAATTTTCTTTTGTTGCTTCTCCTACTTCTATTTCTCTCTCTATATCTGGTCCATGTCATTAGCAACTATTTTCACGTACTTCTCATGAATTCCCCTCACTCCTTCCCATTGGGTTTCCACAAGAATGGCCCCCTGTTGAAGGTGAGACGCAGTAGCCTACCATTTTTGAATCTCTGCAGTCAACAAAAATTCTCATGACTCAATCAAATGCAAAAATGACTCAGTTTTTGTAGCGGCAAAGCTTGCGGGTCTGTCTTCGGTATGCACTACTACTGAAATGGTTCCAGATGTAGGTTTTACAACATTCTTCTCATGCCTCCTCACTTTTCTCTGTAATTGTAGTACCTGCTTCCTTAGCTTAATGATTTCCATTTCTAGCTACATGTTTTCTTTGAACTGTGACTAGTACCTTTCCTTAAGAGGAGGCCTTATTTTTGCACATTTCTTAAGAAATTATTGGTTGAAAGCGACTTCCTCCACTTTCCTCATAGCTGGTGGGGTTTGGCAAATTGAGGTCAACAAATTCATCGACCGACTCTTTCTTTATCCTGATTTCCTGAGTTTATTCCTCAACTCAGGGAACACCCCCAACATCTTCTCCTTCAGGTATTGGGACCTCCACATCTTCCTTTGGTGGCTCTAGAGTCAATGCAGGCCTTTGTAGGGTAGTGTCTTCGACACCCTTTTCTTGCTACTACTTCGTGGCCTGACCATGTTCTTTCATCTACTCAAAAATTGTTTCTAGCCCTTGCGGTTAGTTTCGACAACAATATTCTCCTCTAATGGCCCTATGGAGACAATATCAACTATAATTTCTTCAGTTTATCTTTCGATTGACAATGGTTCTTGTTGGTAGTTCTGATCACCAATCCCTCAATTTGACCAATTTGTTCACCATTCGACATTGGTTCTTGTGTAACAATGTCGACAATGGTGCCTATAACTGGCCAGATAAATTTTAAGATCGAGGGAGAGGCTTTTTCTTTCACCAGGCATCTAGAGGAATGAAAATTCCTTGCGCCTCTTGGAAAATACATAATAAGCAGAGAATGAAAGATATTTTATTCAATTTTCATTCTCTCAGTGCTTGTTGCCTCAAGCCCTCCTTGTCCTTCCACTGTGTTCACTCACTGGTCTGTGATCCCCTTTTTTTTTTTTTCTGTGCTTCCTCCAATCTATCCTCCTTCTCAGCAATCGACACTAGTTCTTGTGGAGCAGTGTCAACTGTGGCCCCTATTCCTTCCAAGGGTTCCCTATTGACTTGAGTAGGTGATGTTGGTTCTTGTGTATCAACACCACTTGCAAGTTCATCCAAAGGTTCCTCATTTGCCTGGGCTGATGATGTTGGTTCTTGTGTGTTAGTACCACCTACAATTTCATCCAAGGGTAGTGATTCTCTCCTCAAATTGGCAGTCGATGTTGGTTCTTGTGGAGTAGCCTCGAATACATTCTCTTATGTCTTCATTGCTTCTACTTCAATTGGGCAAGAAGGTGACGTTGGTTCTTGTGGAAGAGCATCACCTACGACCTCTTCTTCTTCCAGCACTAATTATTCCCCATCCTTCTTTGTAGGCATCATAGTCGCAAGTTCTTCCTTTGCTGGCTCGGTGAATTGTGGCCAAGCCACGGAAGTTTGAGACAGAGCATGCACCACCAACAATCTCACGAGCCGATGATTTGTAAAGACCACTAATGCATGTCGAGACCAACGAGTAGACTGTGCCATTAGCTGAAGACTATTCCATAGAAAATATGGCATATCTAAAGAATGAACCTGTGCATGTTGGAACTGAAGGAATGCAAGAATCTTGAAATTATATTTAAATAGGGTAGAAAATCAGCCTTCGCAAGTAATATACCTCATGACAAAATATGCAACCTCAGCCCATGGGTGCGGAAAATAATTTCAGTCATACCCCCTACCCTTCTTGACTATTGTTTCTCTAGCCTCTAGAAACAATTGTGCGAACTCTAGCAAAGGAGATTTCTGAGAAAACCATTTCTGTCGTCCTTGTGGCAGCCCGATGAAAGTCGAAATAACTTCCTCTATGACAGAAATATCCATCCCATGAACTGTGGAATGATTTCCATTAAATACTTAATGGAAATTCTACAATGATAACTTCGTCAATCCCTGTAGCCTCTCAAAATACACATGCCATCCTACATCTAAAAAGACCTACCATATTTCTGAATTGCATCAAACCTGCACTGTGTTTTCTGGTTCGTGCCTAATGGCTTGCCCACCTATTCTATAGTTTCTCATTAGCATCGATTAGAGTAACAACAAGACCATTGAGGAAGAATGTCGGTAGGTAAATTTGTGGTGACAGGGTTGTGGTGGCGACGGGGTGTGGTGATAGTGAAATCTGGGAAGATAATAGTGAAATATGGAAAAATCCATGGCATATTATGGTAATAATTAGTGGAAATTATGGTAATTGTTTCACAGCGTTGGAAAAGACCGTCCATTATTACAATCATACTTATTTCAAGTCCTGATGGATATAGGTAACCACGCAAAATATGGTGGGGGTCGTGGAGTGTACACACTAACACAAGGTTCAATGGTGATAGTGATAAGTCAATACAATGATTTAATTATGGCATGTTTGCACTTATTATAATACCTCTACCCAAGTAAGGGATGACCATCCATGGTCATGTCGAGATATGTCAAATGAATTATTAATCAAATCCACAAAGTCAATTGGGGATGTACCTGGTGACTTACCTTGACGGAGTAAAAAAAATGGAGGGAGTAACAACACCCGAGGAGTAACAACATCGGGGGATTAAAAGCACCTGTGTAGTAACAGTGCTGATTAAACACTTAGAATTACCATGAACAGAGTAACAACATTGGAGGACTAACAACACTAGAAGAATACTTAGATGGAATCACCACAGAGTAACAGCACTAGATTAGTAACAACACTGGAGGAGTAACCACACCAGTGAAGTACTTAGACAAATCATCACAAACAGAGTAAAAACACTGGAGGAGTAACAACACTGGAAGAGTAAGAGCACCGGAGGAGTAACAAAACTAGTGAAGTACTTAGAAGAAATCGCTATGAACAAAGTAACATCATCAAATGAGTAACAACACCAATGAAGTACTCAGATGGAATCACCATGGAGTAACAGCACCAGAGGAGGAAAAACACTAGTTAAGTACTTAGATGGAATCGTCAGGAACAAAGTAAAAACACCGGAGGACTAGCATCACCAGCAAAGTGACAACACTAGTGAGGTACTTAAACAAAATCAACACCCGCAGAGTAACAATAGCAGGGTAGTGAAAACACCAGTGAAGTACCTACAAGAAAAAGAATGATAGAGTAATAACAACATTTTATTATATATATATATATATATATTATTAAGTTTTTTTTTAGATCAGAGGTGCAGAGGAAGAGTTCTTTGCACTAACAACCTCAAAACCATAATTATCAGAGAAATGTTTGATAAAGGAGTCTTCAAAAGCTGAACAGTGATATAGTTTGAGGCGGTGTCCATTTACAGTTAGGGTAGTGTATTCTTCATCAATTGTTATAAGTCTAACAGTCTCATTTTCAAACACCATGTCAAATTCATATGGTCCCATCCATCTGGAGCACAGTTTCCCTTTAAAATATTTGAACCAAGAATCATATAGAAATGCCTAATCTCTTAATTGAAACACCTTTTTCTTAATAAATTTGTTGTGCCATTTAGTTCCTTTCTATTGAATTGCAACTGTATTGTGGATAGTTACTAAAAAATTTCCATCCAACTCATTTACCTACTTTGTCACATAATCAGTGGGAACCAGAATGTGAAATTTCTGATGTGAAGGTGGATTGAATGGCCCAATGAAATAGACAAGCCATTTTTCAAAGGGCTTAACATATAGTTGACGTTGTAACAACATCTCATCTACCCAACCAGGCTGACCCATGTGCTGGCAACTATCGCACCCTTGAACATATTTACTTGCATCACAAAAAATAGAAGGCCAATAGTGCCCCATTTGTAACACCTTATGACCTGTTCACTTATCTGTAAAATGTCCCCCACAGGGGCCATCATGAGCAGCTTTCAAGACATCGTAGATGTCATCCTCACTTATGCAGGGCCAGATTTGTTGATCAGGTTCTGTATAAAAGAGATATCCTTCTATCCATGAATAGCAGGCACTAATATGTATAATATTTCATTGTTCTATATATAGTAGGTGTTGAGGGACTTTTCCTATAGAAAGATAGTTAGCAATATCTACATACCATGGAGTGTGAGTAGAAATTGCAAACAAATGTTCATCTGGAAATCTATCCTCTACATGTGTACCTTCATCACTAGTATCCATTCTAGATAGGAAATATGCCACTACATTATCTTTCTCTAGCTTATCTACAATGGTAATATCAAATTCTTGAATTAATAACAACCATCTTGTAATATGACTAGGGGTTATCGATTTATTGATCAGATACTTGATAGTTGTGTGATCGGTGTGCACAAAATTAGGATAGATTGTAATGTAATGTCGAAACTCATTAATAGCATAAATAATAGCCAAGAACTCTTTTTTAGTTACCATATAGTTTAGTTCTCCAGGAGTCAAGTTCCTGCTAAGATAATATATCTCATATGGTTTCTTCTCATTCTATTGTCCCAGGACATTCCCTACTTCTATTTGCGAAGCATCTATAGAGATGTGAAATGGGAGCTTCTAGTCAGGACCACATAATATCAGAGCTTTACAAACTAGTTCTTTGATTTCCACAAAGGATGTGTCACATTCATCTATCCAGACAAACTCTGCATCTTTAGGTAACAATTGAAAAAATGGGAATTTTGTCTTAGAATTTTTTTTTTATAAAACATCTGTAATAATCAACATAACTGATAAAGCTACGTCGGTGTCTTAGGTGTAGGAAAATTCAATATTATCTCTACCTTAGCAGGATCAACATGAATTTCTGCAGCTGAAAGCAGGTGTGCCAACACTACTCCTTCCTTCATCATCATATACCATTTTATTGTACTAAGTGAAACATGTGTTTTCTTACATCTTTTAAGTATTTTCTCTAAGTTTTGTAGACTCTATTCAAAATAATACCCATATAGAGTGAAGTCATCCATGTAGATTTCAACACTATCATTGATTAGATCATAAACAAATCCTAGTATTTCACTTTGAAAGGTAGGTGGTGTGTTGCAGAGACTAAATGGAAGGACTCAGTGGGAAAAGGTGCCCCAAGGGCATGTGAAGGTAGTTTTATCTTGATCCTCACGAGCTATTTGTATCTAATTGTATCCGCTAAATCCATATAGAAAGGAGATAAACTTCTTTCCGACTAATGTATCTAGGACCTGGTTAATAAAGGGTAAGGGAAAATGGTATTTTAGTGTCGCTTTATTTAATTCCCTATAATCAACACAAATCCACCACTTGCAATTATTCTGAGGAAAAATGACTAGCGTGGAAACCCATTAACTAGCCCATATTCGCTAAATAAAAATGACATCTAATAGCTTATGTAACTCATTTTTGACAATGTTTTTTAAGGAAGGATTCATTCTTCTCTATGGTTTCCTAACATGTAGAAATTCTTCTTTAATGTATATGTGATGGCTACATAAATCAGCAAGGATGCCTTACATATTTTCATATTCCCAAGGAAATGCTTCTTTATATTCCTGAAGGACCTTTAGTAATTGTTCAGTTTGGGAGTGTGAGAGGTCAGGATTGATATTCAACATTTTTCCTAGTTCAATTTCTATAGAAATACTGTCATGAGGTACAAATACAGGAATATTTCCAACTTCTCTTTCTGGTTCGATATCTTCTTGAGCATTTCAACTCGTGACAGATTCTAATAGCTACCAGGTTGAATAAAAAATGGAGTTTCGGCTACTGAGAAAGGTGCTAATGGAATCATCATCCATTTCATCCTTAAAACAAAGACCCTGACTGATGTTAAGGATAGGTCTAACTTCCTCATTCTCATGTTTGAGCTCTTTCTTAAGTAGAGATTTTTGTATTAAGGTAAATCCTTGTTTATCTGACAAACATGGTTCTGTAGGGGGGTAGAGGATAAGATTCTTTGTAACTTCCCCATTAGATATTACCATATTTCCAGACTAACACCTAATGTAAGAATCTGTGATCATAAGCCAAGGTCTTCCTACAATAAAAGGAAGTCCGCCGGCTGGGGATTGGGTATATAAAGCCAAAAGGTCGATAGGCTATTGACATGAGTCTACTGAAATAGTTATATCTTCCATCTTCCCTATCGGTATTGGAGTAGTTTGATCTACCAGTTTTGGGATGATGGGAGTTGGTTTAAGTTTTCGCAGACCCAAGGTAATCACAGTTGTAGAGGTTATGACATAAATTATTTCCCCCAAATCTACTAGTACATTCGGGATATGAACCCCATTGATTTGTACTGTTAGAATCGGGTTCCTTGGGTATTTGTATTTAACAGGTATAGGACTCCCCAACATTATGTATGATAGTTTTCCCATAACGTGAAGAGTGAGTGGGTGCTTTGGTTTTCTACCATGTTTCTTAGAGAAATATTATTTAATATTTTTTGGCATAAATCGGTACATACTTCATAGACTGAAGTAACGAGATTTTGACAAATAAATTTTGCAGTTCGCCTAGGAAGTCAAATTTAGGACGAGGACACTGTTTGGTTAAGGATAATCTCTTAGGATAAGGTGGACCAATCTAACGTCCTCTAGTAACAATTGTTTGTGAAGGGGTTTTTTGTTTCATAGGAATTTGTATTGACTCATTCCCAAGTGTTCTAGTAGAATCTCTAGGTCATGGTTCTGAGACTTCATCATCGGTATGTTCAATAATTATTGGTGAATTTTGAGTATTTACCACCCAACCAGATTAGAGATTCAATTCGTTACATTTGGCGGTGCCAATAATATATGCAGGGAGGTTGAGTGTCTCAACCTATTGAGCCCGTCTATTTTTTGGATTTGGATTGGATTGAACAAATAGTTGTGGACGAAGAGGAATTTTATTAGTGGACACATTAGAAGGAACTTGTAGCTGTTGTTGTGGCATAAGTTGGGAGAATTATTCTGAAGGAGGAGGAGGTCCACGCCAATTCCGGGACCATGAGGGGTTTGGCCCAGATTAAGGGTACCATGGTTGTGAGGGTATTGTATATTTATAATATTGTGGCCATGAAGGTGAAAAAGGTATAGAATGAGGCCCATATTTGAAATTATTAAAATGTTGAGAAGGGTCTTAATGCATACTTTGATTCATGTTCTATGTTCGTGGTTTCCATGGTTTTATTGATCCCATAAAATACAGTTGATCTACTTCTTCATTTGTTCCCTGAAAAACTAGCTTTAGCCTAGCAAGAGATGGACAGGTGCTAGTGGAATGAATTTTTTCACATATCGCAAAATCCTCGATAGAATTCAATGGGCATTCATTCAACAAATTCTTCTTCCTGCATTGAGGAAAGAAAATGGAAATAGCCTTCTCTACTTCCATCTACTCCTATTTCACTTGCAAAATGTCTAGCTATGATGATAGTATGCTTAGGATATTAACTCTCAAGTTGTCCAAGAAGTTCCCTAGTTTAGCTTTTGTAACTCCATCGCTAGATGTCTTAAGAATTTGGATCCCCTACCTATGCCTCACAGCTCCTCGTCAACACTCGATGCACAATTCGCAGATGGTATCAAATTCCTCTTTTTATATGTTTCTTTTTCCTTCTAAATTCAATAGTTCCAAATATTCCTCCCTCAGTGCCCAGAGAAAGATTATCTTCAAGACATTCTTATCCATGTCACTATGGCCTAATCTCTGCAAACTATATTGAAAATGTTCCACAAAGTCCTCCATGTTCTGGTCCTATTTTTGCATAATATTAAATATTTCTTCCTCCACATCTCGAGATTTGAAGTAGTCTTGATATTTTTCGAGGAAAATCATCTTCGTATTGTCCCATGTAGTAATATATTTTCCCCCTAAACCCATAAACCATCTCAAAGATGTTCCCTTCAAAGTAGTGGGGAATATGTTCAATTTCTGAGCATTAGAAATATAATCATACCCCCGACAGACAATGTCGAATTGAAAAAGGAATGTGTTTGAATCCTCACAAAAAATACCATGGAAATTTGGTAATTTTGTCAAAGGAATAGGGTTCATAGGCGCATCACCTCTGATATCTCCAATTGAGAATTCGATCGAAGAAATGCAGGAGCCATGAATATCTTCTAATATTCACTTGGAATCTCAAGAAGTTCTAGCTCTGGTTGTTTTATAACAGACAGTTGAGGTTGTTTAACAACATTTCTCCGATCAAATGGTGTAGAGAATTCCCTCAAATCTTCTTCCTCTAAACTTACAATATGCAGTTCCTCATATCCCCTACTTGCTACTTCTTCCCCGAATTGTGTTTCCGTTATTGGGGGAGGTTCTCGTTGTGAAACTGATTTCCCTCCAGATATTGTATGAGATCTCACCAAAACAACAACTCGCGATGATGCTCCTGACTCAGCTCTTGAAAATAGTTCTTGGATGTCGATATTTCTGCCTATATCTCTCCCTCTTCTTTTCAAGGGTCTTCCTCCACCCGTTTTATTTGTACCTATCTTCATGCAATTAGAAAATAAAAGGAAAACATTCAAGAAAATAGAAATCTCAGGACTAGGACTAGGGTGAGAAATTCCCTCCCCGGGATGAGAGAGTGGCCGCTAAAAAGAAAGAAAAAAGAATAAAATAGACCAATCACAAAATATGAGCTCAGGATCCAAAACAGGACAACATAAAAACTTCCCTCCCGAGGATGAGAGAACGATTCCTATGAAAAAGAAAACAAGACAATATAATGGTTAGGACCTAGAGCAGGGTGAAAATTTCCCTCCCTAGGATGAGAGAGTGGTCCAAAAAAAAACAAGAAATCAAAGAAACCAAAATGACCTAATTCTCAAGACTTGGAGAAGGGTGAAAAATTCCCTCCCCAGGATGAGAGATTAACCTATGGTCAATACTGGTCATACTTTCATGCCTTTGATAGCCACTTCGACAATGATGCCAAAATGTTGGTGTTCAGATGTGAATCATGCAATACACCCAATTCCACCTTAATTGTCAATTGAGGGCTCTATGAGTTATTTCAAGGGTATCATGAAAGGTATATGCATGCCATAGTTTCCCTACCCAGAATTGAACATTCAATTATAAACTAAACAATGTGTAACAACAAGCAATAAATGTAATAACAATAAGAGTAACAACAAGTTAAGACTCATAGAAACACAATGATAAAAATTTACAAAAATAAATAACTCAACTGAAATAAGCCTATGTGCACATATATTCTAGCAGCACCTCGTCAAGAGAGTGGGCCCAACTCCCTGATCAGGGCTATGGCAAGCTCAAGAAGTCATGAAATTCTCAAAATATTAGAATTTCATTAATAAAAAAGGATATTACAAAGTATGTTGTTACAGACTCTATGTTAGTGAAATTCTCTTGCAATCTGCACGGTTGGAGTTCATAGCCCCATAACTCTACTTATACAATTTGTTAACACTAACAACTCCTACAATTATGACAACTGTCTACCTACAATTACATAGTGACTTCCAAAGTAAAACAAAATATAAAGACAACAATGCGTTGATTGAAAGGTTGATCCAACGTTGTAGCTGATGTCCCAGGATAGCGCTACCAGCTTGATGGTCACCATTCGTTAAACCATGGTCCTCGTCATTCTTCCTCCAAATCTTCAAGAATAATCGAATTATCGAGTCACTTAGGCAATAATCCCCTATGACTATTCTTCATTGATTAATGATTCATAATGACATGAAAAGAGATATACCTTTGCGATATCGAATATAAATTGAGATATAATGGTGTAAAACGAATACGGGAAACAGGGTAAAAAGGCAGGTAAAAATATGTAAATTCAGCCACCAACACATATCACTTCAATGTCTTGGTGCCTGCAATTATGTTGATTCTTGCCTCACTTACTACCACTATAGTCACACTTGAACTCTTGTAATTTACATAAATATTGCCTCCATTTTGTGATCTCGTCTTTCATAGAGAGACCATTGTAATGAGTGATTTTACCTTTCCCTATGCTTTGATTCACTCTACTTAACTCACTTCTACCAACATGGGATTATATGGATGCCCTTTATGCCACTCGTTTCTCCAGGATGAACTTCCTTTTTTTCTTCTCATGTTAGTTAAACATTGAAATATGTTGAACTTATTTTTTTTCATTCTCATGGTCATAAAACTATGAGAAATTTATCAAGAATCTATTTACCTCTTTTTAGGGATTATTGAAATCTAACAAAAATATGCAATTTTGAACAAACTTCTACCTCTTCTTCAAGCTCCTTAAACCACAAAGAAGACACCCTATAATGTGCACTTTTAACTCGCTTTTACACATTAAAAATAAAAAATACAACATTGAATTTACTTGTCTTATATTTGATGCTCATTAATAAATGAAGTAGATATAAAAATAAAATCGGGGATTTTCATTGGGATTTGTATCAATACCTAGTATCCATTAGTCATGTTACCCTTGAATATAGGACCTATTTGTATCATTTTCCTACAACTAGGATATAGCTTCCTTACGACTTGTACAATACAATTGAATCATTTGCTCCTCTATTTGGTCACTTGCTTTAATGTTTCATGAACTATTGCATGATATCATCTCGTGCTCATGATTCAATGTTGTAAATACATTCCCATGTCATGGCTCATATGTTCAAGGGAATTTTAAGCCTTAGTTGGCTGTTTTTAGTTTTTCTAACCTTCCATGTTGGTCATGCATGTATCATTTTTACTCAATGAATATATCCCTTCACATCATCACTCGGTATGTTTCAAAATAATACATGTGGGATACATCAATTCCCTTCAATAAATGTCTTCCTATCAATGACAATTTAGTATCTAGGAAGTGCATCTAGAAACTAGCTAGTACTTTGGAACTTGTAGTCATCAGTGGAAAGTTTCCTCATGATTGACAATGGGTTTATCTCATTTACGTCTTATCAATAAAATCTATGAGCCTTTAACTTTAGCTACTCTATTCACAATCATTAGATTGTACTAGGTAAGTTGCAGTATGTTTTCATTATTGTTGGTTCCCCTCATTTCTATTAATGATATTCCTCAATGATCAATATTAGATAATTTCTATCACGCTTGACATCAACTAATATTTTGCATAATGTTGAATCATACCATCAAGCTTGTGATCAATACCTTTTCTTTAGGGGCATGTAGTTTATTTATGCTACCCCTCCCAAGCTACAATGGAGTATTTCACTATGGTATGTACTTTGAATACCATTTAGGGAACTCCCATTCATGTCGAATGTCTTCCTAATGTATACTATGAAATAGTCACACGTTGTATTTTTGAGTGATTGTAATATCTCTATTGATGACATGTACACAAAATACATTACTCCATGCTTATATCTTTTCATTTCATGTCATGGATCTATGGTGTATTGTGTTGGTGGCCAAGCTTTGTTATTTATTATACCAATCATAGGTATGGCCACCTTAGGGATGATCTATATGTGATCCAAAATGGATCTAGCATGGCCTCTAAGTCTAAAAATCTTCAAATAATAAGTAGAGGTTGAATGGCCCAATTCGTATGTAGATCCGATAATAGAACCAAGTCAAACTTTGGGCCAAAGAATCAATGGCTACGTCAGTAGGACATGTGGAAACCTGGGATAGAGTCACAGATTTTTGGTGATGTCAGTGTAGCAGATGAGGTGGCAGTCAGAGATTGGCTTATGGCATCAAAGATGTGGAACAGGGTTAAAAGCGGAAAAAATGATTTATGAGGTTAAACGTTGTTTACCGCTAAAGCTCATTAGGCAGCGGACCCAATAGATTTATGAATAAAACAATGAACCTTTTGAGTTCCGTGGTAAACAGTATTTCGAGCAGGCTTCAAGTAGTAAGTGGTATTGGAAGGGTTGCCTCCAATTCCATAAACCAAACGACACATAGCACGTCGCAGGAGAGAGAAAATCACTTTTTTCAGGCGAGTAATATCCATGCAAGTGGGCCACCCGAAATGACTATCAGGCATTGGATTGGAGATCATGGATCAAATGGTGGAGATTGAGCGGGCTGTTTGATGATCAGGTTGGATGTGAACCATCAGATGAAGGCAATTAAAACAGTGTGGAATGTTCAAGGGCGTTGGGGGAAGAGGCATGAAAACTGTCTGATCCATCCGTTTCAGGATTCGTGTCAGAGGAAGTTCGACGATCTGGTCCACCCGTGCCCGCTGGTCCCTTTGTTGGTAAATCATTACAGTTTCCATGTTTTAATGAGGGTAATGAAATGGTGTTAAAGACAACGAAAAACACAGAAAAACACAGTTAACAGAAAAGGCTAAGAGCAACAGAGATAAAACAGAGAGTAGTGGATTCTCAGGGCGCAGGCAGATGAATGATCAGGGGAACCTCGGAGAAGCTTAGATAAGTCTAGAGATATTTAAATGTTGAGGAATCCATTGGAAGCTTAGGGTATGCTAGGAGGCTAGTCTTCAGAGTGAGGAAGGACTCAGCAGCAAGAGCGCAGAAGGCCAGAGATCCAAAGAGTCGCTAAGCTGAGGAGCCAGACAAAGCCAAAGAGCTTGAGCACCAGAGAGCCACAAAGCCAGAGCACTTGATAGAGGTAGAGCCACCAGAGGTTGGAGGAAGAGCCGCAGAGCTAGAGAGCTCAAAGCAAACTTCTAAGAGCCATGTGGCTACAATGAAGTTTCAGAACAACAAAGAGATCAAAGGATCAAGCTATTAATGATGTCTGATGTTTGCTGAAGATAGAAGAAGGTGTTCCAGAGACAGTTAACAAAATTTTGAGGGAGTTGGTGCAAGCTAGAGTGCAAGATAGCTCAGAGCACTAATTGAAGGAGTCTAGTCCAGAGAAGCCTATATCTATCTATAGAAAAGGGACAGCTAGGGGTAATATGGCATTCTAAGCCCATTGGTTCAGTTGTAAACCAATGGAGTTAAGTGTAGAACTTGTAAAATAATTGAAGCCATAATCCCAAAGAGCGTAGTCGAGTTGACAAGAGCTCAAGGAGACATAGCCCAAGATATCAGGGTGAACTCCATATTAAACTTGTTGTCTGTGTGGTTTGCTTATTTGTTGCATCTTGCTATGATGTGTATGATGCTTATTTGTTGCATTGTTTACTATTATGAGTTTTATTTTAGCATAAGCAAATGAATTTAAAGCACATAAACATTTAAAGACAAACACAAGCATACACCTATTTCAAGTTCTTAATTCCGCAAATTATCAATCATAAGCATAGATCTTGGAAATTGTTTAAGATTTGGAGTGGGAGAGGTTCTTGTAAGCTAACAAGAAGCCTTTAGGTCCCCATTTTAGATCAGGTGGTATCAGAGATGGTTATATCAAAGCTGGTTACATCAGAGCTAGTTATTTCAAAGCTGGTTATATCGGCGCTGGTTATATCGGAGCTGGTTATATCAGAGCGAGTTATACTAGAGCAGGTCATGGTGTCATGAAGCAGGTGGTATCATGATGCTTGATTGATCAAAGTAGGATGCTTGATTGACAGAGAAATCTATTTGCTTGCTTAACTTGAAAGGTGTTTAAACAGTCGAGGATTAATTGTTTGTAAATTGACTATTGTTTGAGTTTGCAAAGGTTCAGGGAAATCTATTGATATCTAAGTCCAAGAGAGGACAAGAAGGAAGAAGGGCTGAAGGCATTCTTCTTATCCCAAACGACCTCAAAGCAATCCTTGAAGCACAAGAGGTTTGTTGCAAAAGGTTGCTTGAATAAGCTCTTTGTTAATCTTGTTTGAAGTTCTTTTGTTCATTTTCATAATGACAACTTCTACAAGTGAGTCCTCAAAATAATCCTTCATCACAAGATTCTTTGATGAATACATGAAGCAAGACTTGTTCATCATGATGGATATGGTGAGAGAAATGTATGAGGATGGAAGGAAGAGTCTCATACTTCGAGAGCAGTTGAATTCCATGAAGGAAAGGAATTAGTTGCTTTCTGACAAATTGTAGGAAATGGAGAAACAACTTCATATTGAAAATATGAACATGGAAAGGATGCATGAGTTGGAGATATAGCTCTTTTTTGCTAAAGAAGCCTTAGTCAAGTATCATCTTGAAGAAGAGGTAAATAATTCCAGTTTATCTTTAATTTCCTTTAAGAATGTTTATATTGGTTCCTTTTAAAAACATACCAGAGACATAGGTTCCAAGTTAATGTCCAAGATCGGCTATGAAGGAAAAGGCTTGGGAAAACATGCATAGGGTATTGTTGAGCCAATAATAGTTGAGGAAAGGCCTAAGTATTTGGGTCTTGGCTATGGACAATCTTATGGAGAAAGTTCCAATGCTACCATGAAGGCAATTGAAACAATTCCTAGAAGGAGTTTCATTGCAAGTCTTCTACCCCAAGAGTGTAAAGATTGTATTCTTGGGGAATGCAATAGTGTGAAGCATACTTTGCAAAAAGAAGGTGTATATAAGCATACACTTGAACCAGAGAGTTGTGGAAACTCTAACAAAATTGAAGAGATTGATGGTATTCCAAAGGGAGCTACTTCTTCATTCAATTCACCTCCTCATGAAGGCAATAAAGGTGAAAGAGAAAGGTATAAATCTAGTTTTAACCATATTCCTTTTGATTATGTTCAGCATGGTAAATTTCCATATAGGCATTGGAAAAAATTCCATGTTCCTTTTGTGGTTTGGATAACCATAATGTTTCTAGATGTTGGAAGAGAATAACCACATATAGGAAACTTTTGAAGGAAAAGAAGCAAGAAGCCAGAGGTCCACTGGACAAGGAAAATCATGTCGTCAAGGAGATGCATATGTGTTGCACTTACTGCCATAAGCAAGGACACATTTCTAAAAAATGTTGGACTCTGAATCCAACAATGCTTCCACAAAACTTGAAGAAGGTGGAAAGAAAGAATGGAAGGAATGGAAAGAAAGGTTCCATGATTGATGTGTTTCAGGATGATTCACATGTTGTTGTTGATGTGTAGACAAAGGAACTACCTTTGAAATGGATTGGTAAGAAATGTTTAGAGTTCTTATCCAATTAAAGTTGCATATCTTTTGATATGAAAATAAATGTATCACATATATTTGCATTTCTTTGTTAATGAGATGCAAGTTGCAGGATTCTACCAAGAAGGTGAATGGAAAAGTTGAGTAGGAGACTCACTTTATTGCTACAACATTATGTTCATTTCAGCTTCGAAAGTATAGTGTACTTAAGCGAAAGTTGAAGGATGAAATGTATGCATGAGAATGATGTGCATGAACACAGGGATGTTGATTATTTCCTTGTATTTGAACATGTATGTGTAATTAACTTGAAGGGTTGATTTCTTTGTTTTTAAGCATGCATGTAATGTTAATGTTGACTTGGAAAAAGTTGATTTGGTCTCCAATATGGAGATAATGATGAAGTGTTTCATCTTTGAAAAAGAATCCTAAAGTTTTTTTTCTACATGCTTGACATGAAGGGTCAATTGTTTTAAAGGCATGTTTTGTTGGTTTGTTATCTAGTCAATCATTTGTATGCTGATGTAAAGACATGGAGGTGTCCACAAGATGTGAAATCTGTTTCTTTTGATGAAGCAAGAGTTTAGGCCATCGAGTTTTGTCTATGATTATGTTGTTCTTGACAAGATGTCAATAGAACATTTTTGTAATAGGTACAAATGTAAATTTTTGTGAAGAAGATGTAACTTCACATTTGTTTGAGCCACCTTGGATCAATGATCAAGGAAGAAAGGTTTAAAATACCTACTCTAACCTTCTTAGCAGAAGTTCTACATGAATTCAAGGAGGAAGATGGTTCTCCACAGGAAGAAAAACACATTCAAGAAGGACAATGTTCAAAGGTTTTTGGTTCAAAGGCACTAGCCATGCAGGCAAGTGTATGGAGGCTGAAAGAAGAGGGTGTCGTACTCTCATTTACTGTTCAAATTAGTATATAAGTCTTTTGGAGTCCAAAAGATTTTTAGTGGGGAGGAGTGATCCAAAATGGATCTAGCATGGACTCTAAGTCTAAAAGTCTTCGAATAAGAAGTACAGTTTGAATGGTGCAAATCGCATGTAAATCCAACAATAGAACCAAGTCAAACTTCAGGCCAGAGAATCAATGGCTATGTCAGCAGGACATGTGGTAACCCGGGATAGAGTCATAGGTTTCTAGTGATGTCATCATAGCGGATGAGGTGGTAGTCAGAGATTGGCTCACGGCATCAAAGATGTGGAACAGGGTTAAAAGTGGAAATCATGATTAATGAGGTTAAACACTATTTGCCACTAAACCTCATTAGGTAGCAGACCCAATGGATTTATGAATAAAACAATGAACCTTTTGAGTTCCATGGTAAATGGTATTTCGGTCAGGCTTCAGGCGGTAAGTGGTATTGGAAGGGTTGCCTTCGATTCCATACACCAGCGGACACGTAGCACACCACAGGAGAGAGAAAAACACTTTTTTTGGGAAAGTAATCTCCATGCAAGTGGGCCACCCGAAATCACTGCCAGCCGTTGGATTGGAGATCATGGATCAAAAGGTGGAGATTGAGTGGGTTGTTTGATGATCAGGTTGGATGCAAACCGTCAGATGAAGGCAAATCAAATGGTGCAGAATCTCAAAGGGCATTGGTTGACGAGGCATGACAGCCGTTCGATCCATCCGTTCCAGGATTCATGTCAGAGGAAGGCCAACGGTTGAGTCCACCTGCGCCCATTGGTCCTTTCGTTGGTAAACCATTACAGTTTCCATCTTTTAAGGAGGGTAACCAAACGGTGTTAAAGACGATGAAAAACACAGAAAAACACAGTTAACAGAAAAGGTCAAGAGAAACACAAGTAAAACAGAGAGTAGTGGATTCTCAGGGCGCAGGTAGAGGAATGCTCAGGGGAAGCTCGAAGAAGTTCAAAGAAGCCCAGAGATGTTTAAATGCTGAGGAATCCATTGGAAGCTCAGTGTATGCCAGGAGGGTAGTCTGCAGAGTGAGTAAGGACTTAGCAGTAAGAGCACAGAAGGCCAGAGAGCCAGAGAGTCACTAAGTCGGGGAGCCAGATAGAGCCAAAGAGCTTGAGCACCGAAGAGCCAAAGCACTTGATAGAGGCAGAGCCACCAGAGGTTAGAGGCTTGATAGAGGCAGATCCGCAGAGCCAGAGAGCTCAAAACAGACTTCTAAGAGCCATGTGGCTACAATTAAGTTTCAAAACAGCAAAGAGATCAAAGGATCAAGCTATTGCTAATGTCTGATGTGTGCTAAAGATAGAATAAGGAGTTCCAGCGATAGTTAACAGAATTCTGAGGGAGTTGGTGTAAGCTAGAGCTCAAGATAGATCAGAGAACTAATTGAAGGAGTCTAGTCTAAAGAAGCCTAGATCTGTCTACAGAACAAGGACAACCATGGGTAAGATGGCATTCTAAGCCCATTGGTTCAGTTGTAAACCAATGGAGTTAAGTGTAGAACTTGTAAAAGAATTGAAGCCATAATCCCAAAGAACCTAGTCAAGTTGACAAGAGCTCAAGGAGACGTAGCCCAAGATATCAGGGTGAAATCCATATTAAACCCTTTTTCTATGTGGTTTTCTTATTTGCTGCATCTTGCTATTATGTGTATAATGCTTATTTGTTGCATTGTTTACTATTATGAATTTTATTTCAGCATAAGCAAATGAACTTAAAGCAGATAAACATTTAAAGACAAACACAAGCATACACCTATTGCAAGTTCTTAATTCCACAAATTATCAATCATAAGCATAGATCTTGGAAATTGTTTAAGCTTTGGAGTGGGAGAGGTTCTTGTAAGCTGACATGAAGCCTTTAGGTCCCCATTTTAGATCAATATGATTGGCTGACAAGTGTTACAAGTCCTGACTAGTTTCTTATGATTCAACTCCTTCCTTGTGCCACCATAACGGTCATAATATTGTAATTTTGTTTCCCCATTCATTTCTCTTATGACCTCACACATTATGGATAATCTTTTATAGCCTTATTTTTCTACCTTAACTATCATCATGAGAGGCCCACTTACCAACTAGGACACTAGTTTTCTACTTCATGAGACTAAAATTAGTAGCTTCATAACTCTTTTCATAGTAGCAAGGGGTGATGCATCACTTATTGTCCCTCTGAAAATGGTGATGATAAATTGATACATCTTAGCACAAACTAATGATCTATCAAGGATTCTATATTTTCTCATTCACTAGGAGATCAACTTGAGAAGGTTTGAATTTCCTTATTTAATGGCATTGGAATTTATACTAGAATCTATATTATATATGACCTATGGGTCTATATGCATCCTCTCCTATCCTGATCTAGTATATATAAAATTACATTCCTAAGATAGAAAAGAGGAAAGCATACAAGTAAGTAAATTCATTGGAAATTCTTAGAGACCCTTCTTCCTACCAAAAGGTTGCCTACTTGTGAGAAGAAGCCAAGGAGGAGTTGTATTCAAGGAGAAAAAAAGGGTCTTCCTACACTCAAGCTATAATTGCTTCATTTCTTAATATAGATTCTATTTCTTCTCCCCCAAATAGATTTTGTTTATCTCATATATGTTTAGATCTAGATTATCTTGAGGATATAGATTAGATTAGAAGTTTCTCTTATTTTTACAACATTTGGAATGAATTTTTTTTGTATTAATTGCAATAAATAAGTGGTGGAATCAGAGCAAGGATCTCCAAGGATTAAACTAATTTAACCTACAACCACAACTAGTCAAGATCACACAAGTTTTCATAAGAGGCATGCACCGATTTGATGCAGGTGCATCTAACTAGGTCAATCGTTTACTAGAGGAGTTAGTTTGTAAAGTGGGCATTTAATTATCAATTGTATTTTTCTATAGTTTTTAAGAGAGAATCAAGATTATTGTAAATAGGAGAATATTCAAGAGTATTGTGGAAGGTTTGAGAGGATTATGGATTAGTTACCTCTTATCTAGGGATAAGAGATTAGATGAGAGATTTTAGGGATCAAAAGAGATATTTTGGGAGTTAGTTTAGGGATCTAGAACCTACCTTGGGTTCTAATCCATTTTTATAAATTAAGGTGAGCCATGAGGCATGTATGTATGATGTAGAAGTATGTGAGTGAGTGTGGGGAATGAGAGGCCAATCATTGGGCCAATTATTTTGTAATTATTTTGTTTATTAATTAATCATTTTCTAAGTTTTTATGTGCATAAGCTTGGTGTGTAATATTCAGTTTAGTTTTATTGATTTTTGTATGATGAGTATATGGTTAGATGTTATTTTACCCGCACCAAATTTTTGTATCAAAGCATCAGGGAGGAAATCCTATGTTCATCTCGACGATTAGACAATCCAAGACATTCTTGATCTTGTGCACAGGTGTCAAACACTCGTCCTCGAAGTCACAGAGAATGGAAATCACCTATTTCAACCTGTTCTTATTTTGAGCATGATGTATGGTGATCAATGTTGCTACAACACAGGTGGTGGTCATGCATAGTATTGTGGTTCTGATTGCATCAACGCCTTCCGGTGAAAGGATCTAAATGTTGATCAAAGATTGATGAGTGTGTTGAGAATTAAGATTCTCTAAAGCATAGTTGTATGAGCACCCTACATTGGATAAAGAGTCAAATATTAACAATGAAAAGCAATCTGAACAATTGATTGTTGGTTGAGCAATCGTCATCTATGAGAAAAAGTGAGTTAAAATCTCTGGTCATAGAGATTGCTATAGGAAATTATGCATCGTTGACTGGAGAGCTAGAGAATGCATCAAAGGTAAATCAAATTTTGAGCCTTGATGATTATCTATTTATGCAAAGTTGAATTTTGGATATTCATTGATGAAATACTGTCAAGGGATTCGTTTCCTTTGAGAAGCGAGATCTATCTCCAAGTCAAACTGAAAGACTAAGGAAATTGCCTCAGTGAGATCGTAAGCAAGCACAGACCTGCTTAAGACATCTACATTGAGAACTACATTGATGAGTTGTGTATTAATAAAACAAAACCCATATGTGTGTGATGGACCATGTTTATTGAGTTGTGTTGGAATAAATTTATACAACCTAACTCCGAATCCCATTCGACCTCTGATCTACATGGACGTATGCCTACATATGAAGTCTCAACATTAATTTTAATGTCCCTATAACATACTTTGTATATATGTGAAATGTGAATGGAGTGACTCATGTAATTAAAAATGAATTTTATATATCTTTCATTCAACATGCACATAGAGTGGGGTGAGAACAAAGTTTAAAACTTAATGTTTCATAAACTTTAATATGTTTGAGATTTAGTGGAGAATAATATTTGTTATAAAATTATATATTACAGAGCAATGGTAGACATAAAATATTGCAAAAATATAAACACAGAAAATGCATAAAACAAGAGAGACACAAATATACGTGTTTCACCTAATTTGGTCTACATCCATGGAGAAATGGCCAGTCCTTCCTTTTATATTATCCAGCAAAACCAAGAGATACAACCTACAGCAGATCCGCTGTAATTCCCTCTTCACTCCCACATAATATCCTCTCTCTTTCTCACTCAGAATACACATCTACAGAGCCGCAATAAAATTCCCTCGTATACAGTGAGGGGTTACCTTATAAGGTAAAAAAGCTTAAAGTAAACATGATGTTTACCATCATATTTCCGCCTAATGAACAACCCAAATTGACTACAAAATTACAACATTTTACAAGGAAATTTTACATCTATTTTTAGCTTTGTCGGCGCTACTCCCGATCCCCCACCCCCCACCCTAGAACCCCCTTGCATCACAAATAAAGGGTAGCATTTCCGCCACATTAGGAAATGGGGTCCAACGCGAAGATACCTCTAAATAAAGAAGATAATGAGGCTCCACACCAAACAATAGCTGGATGGAAAGAGAATTAGTGGTGAATATGATGAGAGATAAGAAATGTTGGTAATTTTTTAATGGAGAGATAAGTTATTTTTTTTAATTTTGGAGTAATAAGTGATTTTTGTAATTTTTGGAGTGATAAGATTGAAATTCGAGGGGTATGAAAAGTTATTTTGTCAAAGTTTGTTGTAATAAAAATGGTACATTTTCGGTCATACCCGACACCCAAGGTCCAATAATGCATAATTGATGTAAAAGTCTAGAGTGAACATAAAATTTAAGTGAAGTCAAAGGTGATGTAATGGGTGCATGATCGGTGAAGCCTAAAACCCAAAAGTCTGGTCATTGAAAAGACAATTTAAAGAGATATTGTAATTGTTTGTTGCAACAAATTAATCAGAGGAGCAAAGGAGTGCTTAGAAAGAAGGTTCAAGTGAATTGAACCATTGGCCAAGTTCAGTGGAGATAACTTGGTAAAGTGTTAGTTCAATTGCAGCTTACAGTGAACAAGGTGAAGTTCATGAAAGAATATGAAGATGCAGGATCGAGAGAAAATTCATAGTGATAGCATAGCAGTTAGCATTTTTTATGAAGAGAAAAAGAACGTGGAATTGAAGGTACAAATTTACATATTAATGGAGTTATTACAAAGACAGATACACAAATGGAAAAAAAGCGAATAATTGTTATGGGTATAATCACCCTAGGGTCTTGGGTTGAGAACCCCAATAGAGTGGAGAGAATACAACATAAAAAGACATGCAAACAAGCATTCCTAATACATAAACTAATGAAGTACGAAGAAGAGGTAATACCCGAAGGTCCTACGTTTGAGGTTGTTCTCGTAGGGTCCAAACCCTCTACTTCTTCCAATGCCTTGAAACATGTAACTCATTCAAGCAAATCATATAACACAACTGTAATAGAAAGTATGTTCATGATAGAATTGTTGGGTCATATAACCATGTAGGAAACTAAGCATTAACATAAGATTTTATAAGAAAATCATAACTTAGATTAATGCATAAATACCATCAACATCAGGAACAAGACAACGCCTCTTTATCTATGTAAGATAAATAAAATATGGAAGAACTACAACCTAAGTCATCTGCTGGCTCCAAGAGAAACCGTCCCGTGGATCCATCTTTCCTAGGCCTCAGCAATCCTCCTCCATAAGTATACACATGGATGTCATGAAGGGATGATGAACATTTGAAAAAGGAAACAAAGGTTTCCTATGACTTGGGAGTGTAGAAGGAAAAAGGATTTCTTCAGACTTGATCAGGGATGTAATCAACCATAATATCATTATATAATCTCTTCTCCTCCTTCAAGCTTTCCCATGGAGTATTATTTATACTTCTCCAAATTACTTTTTCTGTTGGGAAACAGGTTGGCCATGGGCTATAGTAGGTGAGTAACAGGTCAAACCCGTAAAATCTATCTAAATTAAGGTAGATTATATATATTTTTAATGTTTTAACACATATACGTGGGTTGGATATAGACTAACCCACGTGTACATGTGCTTTATATAGGGAAAAAACACAAATGGGATTTGAAACATTAATTTTTAGAATTTGGACCAAGTCCGGAAGGGAAATGTTGCCCTTGGCCATATCGCAGAGCATCAAATCTACCAAGGGTGGTAAATGGTGCTATAATAGATGCCCCCTAATATATGAGATCAAAAGGGGTAAATGATGGCTGAAATGTATTAAGTGTATAGAAAGAATCACACCAAGACCTGAGAGGAGTTCACCAGATTTCAGCTTGTCAAGCAAGCGAAAGATATCAGAAAGAAAGTTGTTATCTGAGGTGGGCGTACCCATGCTTAGAGATAGTAAATCATGTCCACATATGAAATACAAAGATCGATCCAAATGGCACATTATGTTATATTCAACGCTTTGGGCATATCGAAAGTTAGTCAAGGCTGCTACCGGTTTTACTCCTTGTCAAATAGTTTATGGGTTGGAATCAATTCTTCCTGTGGAATGTGAAATTCCTTCCCTTGAATTCGTTGTTCAACTTCTTCTAGATACTTCTAGTATCGAAGAACTCCTCGTTCATTTTGAACATCTCGATGAGCAGCGTCGAGATGCAGCCATAATCAACGAAGCTCATAAAAACAGAGTTAAAACTCAATATGATAATGTTGTTCATCCTAGGGTTTTCTCTGAAGGTGACCTTGTCCTGGTCTATGACTAAGACAAAGATGCCTTGGGGATAAGCAAGTTCAAATCCATGTGGTACAGCCCCTTCATTGTCAAAAAAGTCTTGAAAAAGGGAGCTTATGAGTTTGTTGATTTTGAGGGAAACAAGTTGGTAGAGCCCAGAAATGAGCTCTATATTAAAAAGTATTTTTCTTAGGCTTTGGTCTGCCACTTGTTTGATTGTAAATATTATATATCTAGGGTTCACCGATGGTGCTAGTAGACACAACCGGAACCTTGCTTATGTGGCTTGGGTGATTTATTTTCCATCTGGCCAGTTGTTGGATTCAAGAGGCATATGTATCGGTCCTGCTTCAAACAATGTTTCCAAATATACTTTTATCATTAATTTACTATCTGAGGCAATATCTCTTGGTATTGGTTCATTAATAGTATACTTGGATTCACAACTAGTGGTATCTCAATTAAATAACATCTATCGTGTGAGAGATCCTTATTTATATCACCAATTTTTGAGAGTTTGTTTATTACAAAAATCATTTATTTATATCACATTTATTCATATTCCATGATCAGAAAATTAATTTGCAGATTTTATCGCTAATCAAGCATTAGATTGGCACATAGATCATTCATCACATTAAAAATAAAAAATAAGCGAAAAATCATATGTATATAGAAATGGTCATTGCGACAAAAACGTCTTACAAAATTAGGGCTTATGTCCATAATAATGTCTCATCAAAAGGATTTGGTCATCCATCTATGGGTCCTGCTTAAGATGAGAAGTACAAAAGAAGACAATGGCATTTTCCACTCATCAGAATAGCCACATCGAATCTCATGGCACTCCTACCACACGTCTTTGCATCTCCTTTGGAAGGTCTTCTATAGATACCATGGGTACCTGGTGAGTCAGTTTCACCAAGTTTCTGTGGACAACATGGAGGGTTAGGCAATTAAACAGTTACTCAAAAGAATATTGAAGCACAAACTAAAATTTTTAGAAGAAAAGGAACTCCAAACAAATATATACATTTGTGAACCAAGGAAAGGACCATTGCTTGGTGACAACCGTGATGAAATGAACATGGTTTCAATTCCCACAAATGGCACCATAAATTATTATGAGGAATAGTCATTGAAGACTATTGTGCAAATTGAAAAGAGGCCAAAACAACCCGAGGATGACGAATGTATGGATATAGACAGCAATAAGAAAATTGAAGATGAGAAAGAGTGAGTGGATAGATTGAAGGATTGTATGCTACATAAGGAAGGGATGTAGGAAGTCAAAATATAGACCTCCAAGTCTCATGATTTTGAAACTAATACTTATTTTATGTTTGTAGGTAGTGGAGAATCGCAAGAAACCTAGAGTAAACTAGAAATTAAAGAAGCTTAGGAACCATTGGAGGAAGCTATGCAAGGCTACAAAGGCATAGATATAAAGGTTGTTGCTGTAAAAATGGATTTTTTAGAGGATTGGTTGGACAATCGAAAGAACAGTTGTGAAGAAAATGAAATAATGATGGATTGTAACAATTTCATAAAGGATGAGGACGAGATTTCAATGAATAAAATGCAACAACAAAGTGGCAACAATAAGGACGACTTCTAGGAGAAGAGATAGAGAATCGTAGAAGATGAGTGGTATCCTAGTGAATTCATGGATGACAACATCCATTTTCAACAAAGAATGGGCGATTTTTACTATAAAGAAGATGAGTTGGACATGGAAATTAAAGAGATTAGAAGAATGATAGTGAAAGTGTCCCAAAAGAGACATATTGCAGGAGGGAAAAAAGATAGCAGAAGTTTTATGATGACATCAGAACACGCATATATCAGCAAGGAGAAGGGAGAATTTCAACATAATGTTTGGAAGCATGGAAGAAAAGAAAATACAACCACAAAACATCAACAACATAACAAAGTACATGATCAACGCAAACTAAAGTTTGCTATCCAAGAGGATTTTTATCATCTTATGAAGACTGATGATCAGGAGACCATGATTTTCTTCTACCTGAGGAGTCTGATGCATGTGCATCTAACCTAGGTCAATTGTTTACTAGAGGAGTTAGTTTGTAAAGAGAGGATTTAACTATTTATTGTATTTTTCTATAGTTTTTAAGAGAGAATGAACATTATAGTAAATAGGAGAAGATTCGAGAGTATTGTGGAAGGTTTGAGAGGATTATGGATTAATTAGGTATTATCTAGGGATAAGAGATTATATGAGATATTTTTAGGGATAAAAATAAATATTTTGCGAATTAGTATAGGGATCTATAACCTACCTTTGGCTCTAATCCATTTTTTTAAATTGAGGTGATCCATCAGGCATGTATGTATGATGTCGAAATATGCGAGTGAGTGTGAGGAATGATAGGCCAATCATTGGGCCAATTCTTCTGTAATTATTGTGTTTATTAATTAATCATTTTCTAAGTTTTGATGTGCATGTGCTTGGTGTTTAATCTTCAGTTTAGTTTTATTGATTTTTGTATGACGACCCTATGGTTATATTTTATTTTACCTGCGTCACCATTCTACAATATTATCATTCCTAGCTTGTAGGGTTTAAAGGATTAGATCTAGGGGGCTATTAGGTGGTATATGATATTTTTGTTATGTATCTTATGCATACATGTGGAGGAACCTACCTCTTCGCAAGAGTAAATTTCCTCACACCAATAACATAACATTGTGTTGTAACCTAAGGTGTGTCACTACTTGAGAAACAAATGATTTTAAAAATATGAGATGGAATCAAATTCAAGGTATTTCATACATGTGATATTAATAAATGTAATAACTTCTTACTCGTACTCCTTTAGGGCCAACAATTCAGAAGAAATTCCTATCAAATTATGGTGTCTTATTTTATCCTAATTGATCATTTCCTTTCCTAGTCTTCCTCTAACATAAAGCGCCTAAAATTTGAGTTAGTTATGCCATAACACACTTTTACCACACCATTCTTCCACTTTTATGATGTCCTCTAAATTTCCTTTAGATCACATAGAGAACATCTATTTTCAATTGGCATTGTCCCATTGTACTACTATGAAACATTAATATTAACTATATAAAAAAATACAACAAACCAACCACAAACGAAATAAAATATTCCATTGAAAAGGGCACCCAAAAACATTAAGATTTGGTTACCATTCTTAACCCAGATGAAGCTACAATTAATGTTATGAATACAACTTCCAAATTCCTCTAATACCGTGACTCCGATAGAAAAACACATGAAAAAATAACAATGAACCCTTCCAAAAGAAGACTAATATTAAAATTTTATAATAAAAAAATGTTCCTCGTCATTTGAATCCTTCATTAGATAATATCTAAAAACAATTAGATAAAGTAATGAACATTGTAAGGGAATTATCTAAAAGCAATTAGATAAAGTAATGAACATTGTAAGGGAATTAGAGGCATGCCCCATTAAGTAATTATCATAAGACATTTGGATTCCTTTGAAAAACTCCATGAATACATGAAATGTGTCTAACATGCGTAAATATAGAGCATGCCTTTCATTTATTCTGGTGTGCCATTCATCCACACAAAGCCCAAATTGGCTTGTAAACGAACTTGAGAATTTTGGATTACCAAAATTTTATGATTGGAAATCAAATCAAAATTGTAAATCGTTTAGGATTATCAAAATTTTATGTGGAAATCAAAGCAAAATGATGAGATAGACCCATGATTCTTTGTGAGAGGTGAGATAAATTAAAACATTAATTGGGAAATTAGTCATATAGTGATTAATAATGGAAAGATATATTACAATTTTTACCTGCATTACATCCGGATAGAATCTTGATATGTTACATAATATTTTTCCTCATTATTGACTTCTCTTCCTAAACTTTTAATAGCTTATATTTCTTTCCCTCCATAGGATCATAAATACCCCCTTTCCCGCACTCCCTAGTTACTAATAACCCCTGGATATAATCGTTGTTATCACCATTTTAAAAAAATATACTTTCCTACTATCACTACCATTATCAATACATATACTTGATTTATTATTTATAAAAATTATATTGTTTCTATTTTTATTTTCATTGTTTTTTTTAATAATATAATACATAATTTTCTTACAGCAAAACATAAAAACGAAATTAAAAAAAAAAATTATCCAATATTAATATGTGTCGATTTATTATTCATTATATATTAATAATTTTGAAATTTTGATTCTTATAGTACCATATTGAAATAAAATCTCTATTATTATACTTATGTGTTAATAGATTATACAAAATAATTTTATAATAATATATTAAAAATCTTATTTTAGGATTAAAGTGTTGACTAATTTTACAAAACATTTTTATAATAATATATTAAAATATTTATTTTTTATTATAAATTTTGAAAATACATTTTTATGATTAATATTTTAGGTTTCTTTTTGCGAGTGTTATGATACTAATGAGTTAATAGGTATTTAGAATTCAAATTATCGAGCATGTTTCAAGCCACTTTATTTAGAGGTACATATAGGAAAAAAATTAGGGGCAAAATTTTGTAAATAGGTTATATTTTGGACATTTTATGAAAAAAATATTTGTCAATTTGGTTAAAAATTTACCATTCCTTTACATGTATATGAATATTTTTCTACCTGTATATGATTAAATGGATCATATTCATAAACAATTTACCAATTTTAATAGTAAATTACATGTTTTTTTATGGATTATTCGCCTACATTCTATTTGTAGGGTATTTCAAACTAGAATAGTCACCTACAATAGTACTATATATAAGAAAAATATTAAATTCTTAAAAAATACCCTAGGCGATATAAATTCATATGATATGTGTGTACCATGAGTTAGGGAGAGAAATGGGAATCCATAGATAGGGTGTCCTTATGCAACCAAAAGAGGGAAGTTAAGGTACATAGTTCTTGCACTTAGTATGGTTAGTGATCCTCCCTTTTGGGTTTGAATTGTATGTATAATTGAGAAAAAAGTTATGATTTTTAAGGCATATGGTAGAGAGAAAATCATTTAGTGACTGGTGGAGAGGAATTTATTCATTCTCTTCTAGTGCCATGGTCGATGGCCATTATAATTCAAATCATTTTTTTATGTGTGAAACAAGAGACTTGAGGAGCAGATAAAGAATATGTGAATAACACATGACTAAAACTCAACAAGATTTTCCTTTATCTATATGGGATGAGAAGAAAGAAACAAAAATATGATTTATAGTACAAACCTTGGAGACTAATTGGTTGTAATAATCAGTAATAAATAGGTCAAATATCACATGAAAAAAGTGAGTGGCTTCATATCATATGTGGACAGTAACAAGAAGAACTATGCAATTTTAGAATCCAAATGTGATTCCATGCAGGAAAACATATACATGGTTGCAATTAGGAGGTGACTTGCTAAGAGGGATTCATAGTCCTCAATCCCCATTCACAATGCATCCACGCCATGATTTAGATATAATTCCATTTGAGGTTAATAAGAACAGTGAGTGTAATAAGTATATATACTGGAGAAGAACATAAATAAAGGAAAGAAAATTTTAAATACAAAGTCGTAGTGGAAACATAGGAGAGAAATAGGTTTGTAATAATAAGTAATAAATAGATCAAAGCTCACATGAAAAATAAAACGTCTTTATAACATATATAGAGAGTAATAAATAAGTAAGCAATTTTGGAAGCTAAATTGAATCCCTTGCAAGAAAACATATGAACAACTATAATTGGTACCTGATTTCCTAATAGAACATTGTAATCCTTAATGCCCCCTCCTAATGCACCATAGACTAATTTATATGTAATGTCATTCGAGGTCAAGAGGAACAAATAGTGTAAGAAGGTCATGCACTAGAGAGGAATGTAAATAAATGAGATTACAGATTATGTTGCTACAAATGTTGCATATAGAAGCTACTAGCATGATACATATAAAGTATAATATAAAATATTTAAATTGACATTAGTATTATATATATATATATATATATATATATATATATATATATATATATATATATATATATTTCATATAATTAAGCTAAAAAAAGTTATTATTGTATGACATTGTTTTACAAAGAACAATTGTATTCAAATTTATATGAAAAAGTTTAAAAATTTATATCCCCAAAAAAATCTTGTAATTCAATTACGACGTAGTAAATTTGGTAGGACTTGTTTGAACAACGTTTAAATTATGTGCATATACAAAGAAATAGATGTCGCATTCATATAGATTTGAATTACAATTATTTTTAGTACAGTGCACAATTACATAGTGTTGATGAATTTGGCATGACACTTAACATGATGCTAGTTTGTTGCCTTGACAAGGACTAGTAGTGTGGAAATTGAGAGGGATTTTCTTTGGGTTTCTTTTGACCTAAGTATTCGAGGCCATCTTATAAGTTGTCGATATTTTGAAACAGAGTGGAAGAAACAATATTTAATAATGATTCTTTGTTTTTTTCTAAAAACTATCATACATTGTCTAATAACTTTCAAAAATAATAGGGAATGTAGGAATTCAACTAGAGTGGAGAAGAGCTACATTCTCATTATATGAAAAGTTTATTGTAAATTTGAGGATTCCATTAAATGATAAAATTAGAAGGATCAATCAAAACCAAGAGTAGAATAGAAATGACATTAAAATGTCTCCTCTCTTTGACTTATAGCCTTCTATATAAATTAGTTAAAAATTGAATCATAAAAAATAAAGGAAGTATGCATATAATAAGTTATGTTTTTATATTGTTAATTTATGTAGATGATACTATATTATCAACAAATTATAAAAATACTTGTGAGGAAATATAATCATTTCATATAATAGTGACATTTTCTTCTCATGTAATATCATTTTTATTATTAGAACTCTTGTATACATAAATAGGTAACCATGAACATGAATGCCTTCCATTATATACATAATAAATGAACAAAAGAATATGTAATTATTTATTTATATATAGTAATATTAATGTAAATTACAAAATAAATTCACCTAAAATGTTATATAAATATATAATATACAATATAATTGTAGAATATGACAATAAAATAGTATGTTGTTAAATATAAAATCTGTTAAATTGTAATTATTTATATTTTCATTACAAAATATGTTAAACCATTAATACCCTTAATTATATTAATGGAATTGGAGTAAAATATGATATAAATATATGCAATGTAATTTAAATTCAATTTTTTCTCCGTAAAACAACTTTGACTATTCCATTTTAAATTCACTTTATTTTGTTTTCACATGATATCAATCTATAGATTTAAATTGAAGTTAAATGTGGAAAATTTAAATTATGATATTTAGAAGTTAAATGTGGAAAATTTAAATTATGATATTTAGATAAAGTTAGTTCGGACTTTGTAAATTAAAAAATTCTAATTAATTAATTAATAAATAAAATAAGATCAAATTTAGTCTATTATTGGATTAATAATATTTATTTGAGAAGTTAATAACTAAGATAATAAAAGCTCGGTATTCCCTCGACCTTTAGACCTCTTAATACCATCCAGAGCTCTCTTCGTTCGGTAAAAGATCCTATCAACTCTAAAGACTTGAAAGGTGTCTATGTCATTCCCTGTTCCTGTGGGGCCCCATACATTGGTGAAACTGGTCATTCTATTAATCAGAGGATTAGTGAGCACTCAACAGACTTGAAGCATGGAAGGGCCAAGTCCTCAGCCCTAGCAGAGCATGCCGAGAAAACTAAACATCATGTCTGTATCGAAGAGGCTCAAGTTATCGCAAGAGTTACACAGTTTCACCATCGCAAATTTAGGGAAGCCCTTGAGATCGAGAAAAGACCTGTGAATCTCAATAGGGATGACGGCTGGAAGATTAGTAGTTGCTGGATCCCAGCGCTTCTACCTTAGCCTTTTCTTCTCATGACTCCTCTCTGTTTGTTTAGCTGTCCCTGTTTTCATAGTTTAGTAATAATAGTCTCAGTCTTTTAATAACATTAGTCTCTTTATTAATCAATAATCTTTAAGTATTAGTTTTATGTATAATATTATTGAAACTAGTATCATGAAACGACAAGTAAAATAGTAGCAATTGCAATATTATATGTAAAAAATTTACCCGAGGCTAATGTTATTAATAATATTAATTTGAAATTAATATAATAATATTAACCTGAAGTTAATATAATAATATTACTATTAACTTAAGGTTAATACAATAAATTAATAATAATATTTTAATAAAAATTTGATGTTAATATAATAATATTGCTATTGATATAAAAAAAATAAACAAAATAAAATAAAACAAAATTATTAATTAATTAATTAATAAAATAAGATCAAATTTAGTCTATTATTGGATTAATAATATTTATTTGAGAAGTTAATAACTGAGATAATAAAAAATTAAATTATACTATGATCTCTTTAATTATGATTTACCATAAGATGAGAAATTGTAATATTATTTAAATATTTTAACTAACCTTGACCCTTTCCCCTAGGCCCTGATCTAATCTAGCCATTAAGAGTCTTTTTTACCGTTGCCCGGTCAAATATAACCGTTGGAGGACCTGCATGCACTATTTAACTGATCGCTCAGATTTGTTCTTCAACTTGTCCTGACGATGAACCACACTAGTGGGTTCGAAACGCGTCAACAAATGATTCTGTTATGCTCTTAACCTGCAAAGTAATACCCAAACATAGAATTTGCGAAGAAAAGATACCGAGAACACAAAATATGCGAAGAAAATATACCCAGAGCACATAATAGCAATGATTTTATTATTCAGAGAGAAATGTTCACAGGCCTCTTCGAGGGGGCAACCTCCAATAGAGCAGAGCTCGATTACAAAACAAGACACGATGCTCCTCGCAGGGAGTCTCTATCCTTTATATATGACTCATACATGCAATACCACGGGCCAATATCGTGGGTTTTATTAATACCATCTATCTAATACTACCGCCCATTTACCATCTATCTAATACTTCCGCCCATTTGCAACTAACTGTGGTCCCGTCATTAATTGCGGGTTAACCACTTACAAATATTAATATGGGCTTTATTGACTCTTGACTTTGACGTGATCTCAAGACATAAATAAGGGGGTTAGGGTGGGACCCTAACATGCCCTCCCCCTTAAGACTAGCCTTGTCCTCAAGGCTGAAGCTGTGGAAACTGCTGAAGAATAGTGGTTGGTTCCCAAGTTGCATCTTCCGGAGAGGTGTCTTTCCATTTGACGAGGACCTCCTTAATCATGTGGCCGCGCAGGTGCTTGTCTCATGTGTCTAGAACCTGTTCAGGTTGAAGCCAGATTGACCCTTCTTCGTCCAACTCAGGTAGACTAGTTTGAACTCGGCAATTGTTCCCAATCACTTTCTTGAGGCATGATACATGGAAAACTCGGTGGATTTTTGCTGTAGGTGGCAAAGCCAACTTGTAAGCCACTTCTCCAATGCGCTGAAGTACCTGGTATGGTCCATAGAATTTTGGGGAGAGCTTTTGACAACCCTTGTCTTTGAGTGATGTTTGCTTATATGGTTGCAGCCTCAAAAAGACCTGATCCCCTTCTTGAAATTGGCGCTCTGAGCGATGTTGGTCAGCATGTTGCTTCATACGGTTCTGAGCTTGATGAAGATTCTCGCGCAGATGGGCAAGCATGGTTGCGCGGTGTTGTAGGAGTTGATCCACGGCTTGTACTTTGGAGCACCCCGTGAGATAAGAAGTAGGGGAAGGCGGAAGTTGTCCATAGACTGCTTCATAGGGAGTCATTTTGGTGGTGGCATGATAGTTGGTGTTATACCACCACTCCGCTAGAGGTAACCACTGTACCCAAAGGTGTTGCTTTTCTGAAGTGAAACACCTAAGGTAGGTTTCTAGACATTTGTTGACGGCTTCGGTTTGACCATCTGTTTGCGGATGATATGAAGTACTGAGTTTGAGTTGAGTTCCTTGTATTCTGAAGAGCTCCTACCAAAAATTACTGGTGAAGATTGGGTCACGGTTGGACACAATAGAAGTGGGCATGCCATGCAATTTGAAGATCTGATCCATGAAAGTTTGAGCAACCAAGGTTGGTGTAAATGGATGGGGTAGGGCACAGAAATGAGCATACTTCGACAGTCGGTCCACTACCACCATGATGACTGACTTGTTCCAAGACTTTGGAAGACCTGTAATGAAATCCATGGAGACCTCTGTCCAAATTGACGCCGGAATGGGCAATGGTTGTAATGTGCCTCGTGTGTTGATGGTTTCCCCTTTGTGGCGTTGACAGATGTCACATTCTGCTACGAAAGTAAGGATGTCCTGTTTCATGCCGGCCCAAAAAAATGATCTTCTGGTGCGAGCATACGTCTTCTGAAAGCCCAAATGTCCTGCAATGGGAGATGAGTGCAATTATGCCAAAATGCGACTTTTGAGGGTGGATGTTGGCGATATTACGACTCTGTCCTTGTAGTGAAGAATATCATTCTGCCACGAGTAGCCCTTGCTGGAATTAGGATCTACCTGTAATTGAGAAATGAGTTGGGAGAGCCCGGGATGTGAAAACCATTCCCTGCGAGCCTCTTCAATCCAGTCGGGAATGGGGAGGGAAATTGCTAGCAGAGTACTTTCCTCCTCAAATTGACGCGACAATGCATCTGCTACCCTGTTGTCTTTCCCTTTCTTGTAAATGATCTCATAATCATATCCCAGCATTTTGGCTAACCGTTTATTTTGTTGTGGGGAAGATAGGCGTTGCTCCAAAAAATATTTAAGACTGTGATGATCTGTGCGGATTTGGAAACGTCGCCCCAACAAGTAAGGTCGCCAGGTCTCGACTGCATGTAAGATGGCCATCATTTCCTTCTCGTAGGTAGATTGGCCCAGATTCTTCCCACTTAGTTGTTGGCTGGTGAAGGCCAATGGTCGCCCTTCCTACATTAAGACCGCTCCAATACCTGTTCCCGAAGCATCACATTCAATGACAAATGATTTGGTGAAGTCCGGTAGTGCTAAGACAGGAGTGGAACACATGGCGGTTTTGAGAGCGGTAAATGCCTGTTGTGCTTCCTCGTTCCAGAAGAAGGAATTTTTCTTTAGGAGTTGCGTTAGGGGCTTCACTATGCGGCCATAGTTGCGGACAAATTTACGATAATAGCCTGTGAGACCCAAAAATCCTCTCAAGCATTTCAAGGTCTTAGGTTGAGGCCATTCTTGCATTGCCTGGATCTTTTTGGGGTCCACCTTGACACCTTCACGCCCCACAATGTGGCCCAAATACTCAACTTCGTCCATGCCAAACGAACACTTAGACATCTTGACAAATAATTTATGCGTTCGGAGCAGTTGCAAGAGTAGATCTACATGCTGAAGATGTGCCGCCCAAGTGCCACTATAGATGAGGATGTCATCGAAGAAGACAAGGACAAATTTTCTGAGATATGGTTTGAGGAGGTGATTCATAAGGCTCTAAAAAGTAGAGGGGGCATTACAGAGACCAAATGGCATGACGAGGAACTCATAATGGCCTTCATGAGTTCTGAAAGTTGTCTTGGGAATGTCGACTTCCTTCATGCGAATTTGGTGATAGCCTGAGCGAAGATCCAACTTAGTGAAGAATTGAGCCCCATTGAGTTCGTCCAGCAAATCGTCAACCACTGGGATGGGAAATTTATCTTTGACTGTTAACTTATTGAGGGCTCTGAAGTCGGGACACATCCGCCACTCCCCATCTTTCTTGAGGACCATGACCACTGGGGATGAATAAGGACTAATGCTGGGACGAATGACACCTGCTTCCAACAATTCCTTGATGATTTTTTCTATTTCATTCTTTTGGGTGAACGGATATCTGTATGGCCGCACATTTGGGGGTTGGGCCCCTGGAACCAATGTGATGCTATGATCATGTTCCCCTCGCGAGGGTGGAAGCTCATGAGGCTTGTCAAAGACCGTCCGATGTTTATTTAAAATCTGTTGCATCTCAGGATGAATTGGCGGAGACATGGTGTCTACTACTTGGATGGCATTAAATTGAGCTACCACTCCATGATGGCCCTTTTTTAACAATTTTTCCATTCTATGCGAGCTGATGATAGAGGGGGCTCCCGCCTGTAGTCCACGGAGGGTATGTGTGGAGTTGTTCTGCTTAAAACTCATATATAACTCCTGGAAATCCATTGTGATTGGCCCAAGAGTGCGGAGCCATTCCGCGCCTAGGACAATGTCGCAACCCCCCATGTGTATTGCAAATGTGTGGGTTTTCAATTGATAATCCCCCATTTGAATTTTGACATTTTCACAGCGACATTCACATTTCATTGTGCCCCCATCTACAATCTGGACTTGGAAGTTAGAAACTGCCCAGACGAAACAATGTGTTGCTTCAGCGATCTTTTGATGGATGAAATTATGGGTACTTCCACTATCAATCAAGACTACTACTGGGCGATGTTTAAGAAAACCCCTGATTTTGAGAGTTTGAGGGGAAGAAATTCCTGCCAATGCATTTAGCGAAATAATTGGTTCATCAGATACAATTTCCTTTTGGTTATCTTCTTCAATCTCCTCTGGTTACTCAAGTGGTGGATCTTCCTCGGCGGAGCTGTAGTCAGTGGCATCTATTTGAAAAAACTTGTGCTCTTTTCATTTATGACCCGGGGAATATTTTTCATCACAGTAGTAACATAGTCCTTGCTTCCTTCTTTCGGCCATTTCCGCAGGTGACACCTTTTGAATCTTAAGTGTCTGAGTCGTATTGGGAGCCTGTGAGGGACGACCTTTAGCGGGGAAGTTGGGGCCGCTGGATTGGGCTGTTAATGCACGTTCCACCTTACGGGCTACCTGTCAAGCCTCTGTCCATGTGGGAGGGTGGTGGAGTAGAACATGAGCTTTGATGGCTTCTTTAAGACCGTTGATAAAGCACTCCATGTAGAACTCATCTGTGAGACCCTTAGTGCGGAAGGCTAAGGCTTCAAAAGCAGTAATATATTCCTCCACTGTACCCGTTTGTCGGAGCTTAGTGAGACGCCCCAAGAAAGAGTCTTCCTGTTCAAAGCGACTGCGAAGAGTTTTGGCAAATTGGGCCCAATCCCGAAACTGTCCATTGCAACGTTGATGCCATTCCTTCCATTGCCATCGTTCATTGTCCAAGTACATGGTGCCCACCATAAGCTTAGTCCCCTCGTCTATGATATGATTCAATTGGAAATACTGCTCCATTTGTGCTAGCCATGCGGACGTGTGAGAACCGTCAAATTTATGCATATCCAACTTGGGAGGTCGCTGACTAGGTGGTGGATGGGTGTGTCAGATGTGATGAGAGTGGCTAGACTCACCCTCATGGTATTCATGGCCATTATACGCCTCCTCGTGGGCTGGCTCCTTGCCCTTTGGGAGTGCATCAGCTATCTGGTTACTTATTCCTTTAAGCTCAAGTTCGATAAGCTTCACCGCCGATTGGAGGGAGTGCACATGCTCTTCAATTTTGTCGATCCTTTCATTGGCCATCGCTTGGGCGCGAGTTTCTACCATACACCAACCTGAGGACAAAAATTGGGACCGCCTAAAAATTTTTTACTAAGAAATTGAATGGTACCACCTTGCTCAGCTCGACGTCCTGATTCTGATGGGCTAGGTCACCAATAAGCGCCCCGGAAGATCTCATATTTTTTTTTTTTTTTTTTTGGAAAACTCCTAACGAAGTTTTACTCCTTCCTGATCAATACTACAGTCGCCAAATCCTCAGAATGTCAATGCCGCCAAAAGTCCTGCGAAAATTATATCCAGGGACAGGAACCCTTCACAACTACTCTGATCTGGTGGATCTGAGAGATCTGAATGGTGGAACAACTGCTGCTGCTGATCTGATGGAGCTACGGGACTGATGTCTGCTGCTGCTGCCCTTGCTGATCTGGAATAGGTGATGTGTGATCCCCCGATAGAAAGGGAACTATGGTCTTGAGGAGTGTCAGGTGATACAGATCGCAATATACATAAGGGTCTGACAGTAGTACTCGGCCCAATGTTTCAGGGCTCTAACTAAGGAGGATCGACCGTACCCTTAGCCGTACAACCCGCCTACCCTATCGTACGGGCGAGTAATCTCTCCGAGTGTTGTTCTCAGTGTACTGTAGCCACAAGACGGCCGAAGGTTTATCTATGGCGAGGTTTCAAGGGAGCTAGGGGGCTTCCTATATACCCAGAGGGTACGTGGAAGACAGTCCGTGCGCGGTTCTGTCTAATGCGCTACTACTCGAAGGGGTACCCACAGGGGTTACAAGGGAGTCCAACAGACGTGACCACCTCTTGTATTTCCTGCGTGCATGCCTCCCCAAATCTGCAGGTTTATGCGCTTAACGATAGATCCCGTGGTTTAAAGACGCCGGAACACGTCTCTAGCCAAAAAAAAAATTTGCTAAAATTTGGAGATCCCACCGAGCCCTGGAAAGTGCTCTGATACCACTTGTTATGCTCTTAACCTGCAAAGTAATACCCAAACATATAATTTGCGAAGAAAAGATACCGAGAACACAAAATATGCGAAGAAAATATACCCAAAGCACAGAATAGCAATGATTTTATTATTCAGAGAGAAATGTTCACATGCCTCTTCGAGGGGGCAACCTCCAATAGAGCATAGCTCGATTACAAAACAAGACACGATGCTCCTCGCAGGGAGTCTCTATCCTTTATATATGACTCATATATGTAATACCACGGGCCAATATCGTGGGTTTTATTAATACCATCTATCTAATACTACCGCTCATTTACCATCTATCTAATACTTCCGCCCATTTGCAACTAACTGTTGTCCCGTCATTAATTGCGGGTTAACCACCTACAAATATTAATATGGGCTTTATTGACTCTTGACTATGACGTGATCCCAAGACATAAATAAGGGGGTTAGGGTGGGACCCTAACAGATTCTTTATGTGATTTTGCCGAAATTATTCTCACAAATTTTATTTTCAATAATATAAATAATATTTAGATTATCTTATTTAAAATAAGAAATGGTAACTGGGGATATTGTAATTGTACTTTTTATTTTAGAATTAGTTATTTAAAATTTATGAATAATCAAAATACATAAATAAATAATTAGAAAAATACAACATACTTTATATTTTATAAATTAACATTTTCATTCTAATTTTATTTAAATTAATATAAATTTTGATAAGAAAGTTAATGATATGAAAAAAGTAAATTAAAATAAAAATGAACTTTTAAATATATGTAAATTAAAGAAAATAACAAAGAAAATAACTATTTTTCAAGAATATATATTTTACTTTAGTTATTTTCAAAATTACAATTTCAATTGGATTAAAAAACTTTTAATAAATATTATTAAATTTGATTAATAAATATTAGGAAAAAATTATGAAAATAGTATATTATAAATATGGGTTGGGTGCTAGGAAGTTAGCCTAACAACCAATGTCTTCAGCAAAGATGTGGTAATTCTTTATATAAAGATTTGTGAATCAGCTTTAGATCATTTAAGATTATTTTCACATGTATATACCAAAAGAGAAACCTAAACTTCTAAGATCATTTGAGCATAATAGATTTATATTAAAGAAAAACAATTTCTAAATATAATATATTTGTATTAAAACAAAATATTAAATATAACATTTCAACGATATTACTAATGTTTATTTAAATTGTGATCTTCTATATAGTTATTTACTAATAATTATGATTTGAGTAGTTAATTGAACTTATCTACACTGTAAACAAGTACATAACATGCAATATAAATCTCAAATAATATTTAATATATTTATCTATCATTTGCAAATTTACTAAGCACAAAAATTATAATGGGAAAAATAAAATTACAAATATTATACCATTTTTAAACAATTATCTATCAACTTTATCTTTTTAAATGATATTGTTTGTAAAATATGAAAATATATATATATATGTTCCGTTAAATTTATTATGATAGTCCACTGAAAAATCAGAGATACTCTACAATTTTCATTTATCTATAAGGAAAACTTTGGTTCGCATCAACAAGTAATTCTTGTACATCTAAAGAAAATTAAAAATAGCTTACCAATTAAATTAGTAGTCCAAGAGAACACAAAAAAAAAGTGCTGAAGGAAAAGGAAAATGTATAAAAAATTGTGCATGTAAGTCTAGAAAATTCATAAATACTAATGAAAACAAAATATTCATTCAAATTATGAACTGACATAAAAGTTGCTAACAAATTTCAAAATATATAAAAAATTATAAAAAATATTTGTAGCAATTAAAAACTATAAAATAAAATAAATAGTATTTAGATTAAAAAAAATCGGCCATCAAAATTATTTATTAAAAAAATTAATTAAAAAAATTAATTAAGTAAATAAAATTTAGATGAAGAAATCAGGAATTAAACTTATTTATTGAGTGAAATATGACCAGAAAGTTATTTTGTTAAGAAAAAGTTTGTAAAAAATAGGTTTGTGAAGGAATGATATAAATTAGAATGTAAGCATATTAAAAAATAATATTGACAAATAAAGATATAAGGTAAAGATATAAGGTAAATATCTGCGGAAAATTTGGAAGATATAATTGCAAGCATAATTTTTCTGAAAAATATTCACACTCAAATATTTTTAAATTTTCTTTATAAATATATTAAAAACATAATACTTGTAAAATGCTTATAATTAAAAATGTATATATGGTTTTTGAAAATTAAAACAATTAATAGAAAACAATTAATTCCTGCAACATTTTAAAAGAATACAAAAAGGCAGAGCCCCTAAACAAGAGGAAGGCTTCGATACTTTGGCAAGAATTGGTTGATTAGCTTCATGTGCGAATATTCTCCAAGTCCACTTCAATACTCCAATAAGAATTGGTTGAGTAACTCCATGTGTAGGGAAAGATTCACTAATGAATAGAACCAAAATATTACCATATTAAAACATTAAATATAATCTTAAATTTTACAATGACCGAGTATTGTGGAAAATTAATTTCCGAAGTGTTCGGAAGTTTTATAAATTTTGTTGACTTGCATTTTGATTTGTTCTTTTTTGAATTTTGGCGTCGGTGCCATCTTTTTATTACATGGAAGATATTTATGAGTGGTGAGAAAAATACTTCTGTTCACTAAGATTTTTTTTATATTTAGTAATTTGCTCTCACTTTTATTAAAAAAAAAAATCATTTTTTTTTTTTTTTTTAAATGATGATTTTTCACAAACATTATTTAATGATGGTTTTTCTTTAATTGATTAGAGAATAAATTTAAAAGATATATATTTTTAATTATAGTAACTACTATTATATTTGCACATTTACACTTTTATTTTTATAAGTTAAATTTTTGAATAAAATATCTTGGTAGGTATATTTATTTTTATATACTTCTTATTCATTTTTTATACAAATAGTTGTTAAATTATGGTGGGCACGAACTTATATTAAATAAGTTATTTACAAATCATTGCATAAATATTGTAATTATATCTAAAAATTATGAAAAAAAATTTGAGGCAGTTTTCCACATGGCATAACTCAGTACAACGATATTTTAGGTTATGCTGGTATTTACAATTAGTCAATACAAAGAGTTAATTAATAAAAAATAATATATAGTTTTAGTTTTATTTTGTTTTGATTACAAGATGCCAATCATCATACTCATGAAAATTGGCCAATTGTCAAGTTGACTAAATTTCATGGATGACATGAGACACATGCGAAAAACATTGAAATAAAACACAGAAACATTTAACCCAATCACAGTAGTAAATTAATTTTTTTAATTAAAAAAAAAACTTCAATAATAAATTAGAAATTGTCATAGTAAATACTAAACTATTAGTAATTAACCAGCAATAGATGGCTATAACTCAATTTTATAAGATAAAATTATTTTCACTCAAAATTAACCAAAAAATTATATAATACAACCAAAATAATAAAACTACTATATTATTTTTTATTATTATTTTTTTTTTTTACATTCATATTATCTTATTATCTACTTTTATTATAAACCAATTTTAATACAAAATATACTAAATGTGAACATTATTACAAATAGATCAAAAACGGGAGTTGAATTTCCACGTTTGCATATTTATTCAAGATTCATATATAATCGAATTCATGAATCCAATCTTCGTGATGCGCGGCGGACCTCGACCCTCCGTTGACAAACGGCCATTGTAGACCTGTGAATGTACTGTTTTGTTCAGGACCCATACCTTCGTACTTTGTGGCTTCTGCTGCTATGTTGAACTCTTCCATTTCAAAATCTGTCAAGCAAAAGGACGCAGGAGCGAGCATATTACATTCGGGAGACAGTATGTTGTTCAGATCACATAAACTTTCCGCTATTGTGGCTTGATTTCCTCCCAACTGTGCGCAATATGGGGATTGCTGGTCAGCTGAATTAAAATTTGTATCGTCTGTTTGAATCAGATTAACATCTCCCAGATTCGCAACGGCGCTCTGCTCTGGATGTTCTTCTGCGGTCGGATCCTCCAGAAGTAGGTTACAAAGTGACGTGGAGGAATTCACAATTTCTTGATTAGTAAAAAAGTTGAACGAATGATCTGAACTTGTACAGTTACTGCAGGCAGAAGTGCTGTTGCGAGCATTTGGATTCACCATTTCAGTGGGTTTCACCGCAGCTTTTACTCTGACAGGTGTGGGCTTGATCGCGTCAATTTTTAACTTTTTGTTTCTTTGAGATTGCTGGATTGGTGGCACCTTCTTTTGCAGATGAAAGTTCCAATGGTTCTTGATTTCGTTGTCCGTCCGCCCAGGCAACCGTCCTGCTATCAGCGACCACCTGCATGGTACTATGTGTCACAAATCAGCATCCAAAATTTTTTTGCAACATGAGATTGGAAATAATGTTTATATATTCTACTAAAAAATACGAATAATTGTGATCAATAATCAATAATATATTATGAAATCAATAACAATAATATATTAAAATATTAATTATAATATTCAAAATACTATTGAAAATATACATTATAATATTAATAATATTACTGACCTTAGAGGTATATTCTATTATTTAGTAGGAGGGGAGGTGTATGTTTGTTGGTCTGTACAATTGAATGGGCAGGCGTTTATTTTGTATTTAGAGGATAATTTATTTTTATTTTAAAGAGATTAATAGGATTGAAATAGAGACAGATTTCCACATCCCATATAGAGACAGATTTCCACATCTCATTTGGATTGTAAAATAAAATTTTCCACTCAAAATTAATAAATTTGATTTAAAAATTACTTCACAAACTCACATCCCCTCATACTAAATTGTAATATAAATAAACATCTCCGCTCAAAAATTAATAAATCTAATTCAACCATTACTCCACATACCTATTACCCAGAAGGTGATGCATCCGAATAATGATGTCCTCCTCATCGATGGAAATATTACCACGCTTAATGTCGGGGCGAAGATAATTGATCCAACGCAATCGACAACTCTTTCCACAGCGCTGAAGACCTGAAAAACAAATTCCCTCTGCTTATTTAACCCATCAATACCTATTTAAGTATCTATCAATACACTACTATTACAGATTTGCTGTAATAGACTCGCCCGCTTTTTGGGGGAGATCTCTCCATCTTCCAGCGCCATGAATTCGAATGTAATCACGCAGAATCATATCCTCCTCGGGCTTCCATGGCCCCTGATTAAGCCCTTGGTTTGAGCAGCAAGGAGCTCTACCCATCTTAGATATTCTCGTCTGCAACTCCACACCGGACTATCTGCTGTCCTGGCACTCGCCTGCTCGCTCTCTCTGGCTGGGCCTCTGACTATATAGCCATCCTAAGTCGATTGCAGATTCCTGGAATATTCGGGAATCCGACGGATCTGCAATCGACTTAAGTTCACAGTGACTATATATCGAAAATAGAATTAGATTCACCTACCCACAAACGTCACTGCGTGAATCTTCGGCCAGTGAAAAGCAGCACGTGACCATGAAATATTCTAAAGAGCAATTTGAATTAAATATTTATAAAACGGTGTTAAAAATTTTCCGGATTTCTATTTTCACCGGAAACAAATACATTTGAAACAGTGATCTCATTAAAATGGTTGAATTTGTAAAAACAAAAACAATTAAAAACATTGCCAATGTGAACCATAAAAATGAAGCAATTAAGAAGATGAAATAAACATTATTGAATGAAACCGCAGGCCGCTATTTCGGCGGCTAAAGAAATACGGCGAGCTGTCAATGTGGACCATCTATCTCCATTTGGAGGCCACGAGGAGTACCACGGATGCTGTATAACCACCGGCACAATTTAAAACGGCGGCCAAGTGATATGTGACGCAATGTGAAACAACAATTTCCATATAATATGTTGACAACCTGAAAAACGTATGTGACTTTCCCTCCAATCCTTTTGATACGGGTTTAGTTGATTTTTCACCAATAAAATTTGAACATGTGGTTTACTATTTAGGTACTTTTTAAGCCTGGAATTTCATTAGAATTTCATCTGTCACTTTTGAACCTGCCAGCTATGCTTTAATGGAAAAACGAGTTTTATTAGATGTTCACCTTTGAACATACTTAATAACATATATTCGTTGAATATTTTAACATATTAAGCTCATTAGTAGATTAAGAATGTGTAATTAAACTAGATAATTTTATACGATAATTTATAAAAATTAAATAAATCTTATAAAATAATATATTATTATAAATTTATAATTTATAAATTTCATTTTGAGTATAGTTTAAAATGGTTTGTTTTGAGTAAAGAGATACGTTTGTTATCTAGCATCATGATAAAAGTGAAAACTTATGGCTACTTAATTATATTAGATTATTTTAAATAATATAATTATAATAATCTTTTCTATCTATTAAATAATACCAATAATAAGGGACAAATGATAGGAGCGCACTACGTTACATATGAGTAGCAAGGATCGTGAACTTTACTTTAGCCATGAGTTTGGTAGGGTAAAGCAATTTTGGCTTTTGTTGGAGCCTTTTAGGAGTAGGGGAAAAGTCCAAGTACATCGATCTTTCCTCTTTATTAATTTTTGAAGATAAGGTTACGGTAAATTAAAAGGAAGTGTTTGTTTTTGTCTTTTTTTTTTTTTTCTCTCTAAGTCCATGGTTGATGTGTCAATTTCTCTAAGAGGAATGCACATGGAGGTAAGGGAAATGAAGGGAAATGAAGGACTATGAACCAAAAGGCAGCAATGAAGGTATGATCTCGCAAACCATCCTAGAATTTAAGGTGAGGAAAAAAGGTGAAAGATACTAAGGATTTTCATATTTGGTCCTGCATCTTGCCTTTTTTTAGGAAGACTTTTCCATGGAAAAGGTACGAGAGATATCTTGAGAAAAAGAAGTTGAGGTGATCTAGTTTGACTTTCGAAATTTGGGGCTTTCACAAGACTTGATCCTAGCAATGGAGGGTCAGGACCGTAACTCCCTGTTAGCACTTAGAATGAACCTCAAGGCTACGAAGAGGCAATTCTAAGGTAACCACAGACCAAGCATTTGATCTGGCATCTAGCCCTGCTAGACCAGAGAGGGCTCTCTCTTTTCCAACTGAGGGTGGTTGAAATAAATGAATCTTAGACTAGCTATGAAGTACGAGGATTTGTTTGAAAGTTTTTGGGTCGAAAACAAGAAGAGAAGGGACCATCGAGCTATGGAATCGAGGTTAGTTTCTGTCGACAAACTTGGGGCAAAGTAAGCACAATGTTCATCCAGACTAAAGATATAATGAGAGAAGAAAAGAGGAAAAAGACCACTGCCCTGTAGGCATCAATCAGGGGATGGATCTACAGTGGCAACTTTAGAAGAAACAAAAGCACATGGTTACTCAACAAAGCATCAAACAGAGGATGGTTTCTGCAAAGATAACCACTACATTTAACAACAAAATCATTGTGAAAGGAGCATCGTGGGTGGATGGATTCCTAACACTTCGCCTAGTTTATGTTGTAACAAGAATTAGCAGAAAAAACAATATGAGTGATTTTACAAGGAACACATGCTGGACATTAAACACCGTGATGGATCCCAAATCTAACGGGCAGAAACTGCTCCATTAAAAATAATATTCAGAAGAAGCTTTACATAGTCCAAAGCAGCCTCACTCTGCTGCAAAAATCAAACCCTTACATCTTTAAAAATCACCCTATATATACCCTATTACATATTAATTGTGATTTCCTAAACATAGGAATCAAAATAATTAAAATAGAAAAAACAAACGAATATGTGCTACAGTCAAATAACATAAATTAAAATTATAACTAAATAATTTAATTAAATCTCATCAAAATAGAATAATTGGTTTGCTGTCGATTTTCTGAAGGTGTCATCGCTGGAAATCTGGGATACTCAGGAATACTGATCGATCCTCTTCCACCTGCGCCCTATAAATGCTTTAAATACCTAAAATGTTTGCCATCTGTTCGTTGGATGTTTTGAATACTGCTACCTCTCCTTTAAAAACTCAATTTGCTGCCAGAAGTCCTTTAATTTCCCATGAGATCTTTTTTTTATTTCCCAAAATCTTTGCACAAGAACCGTATCCTCTTCCTTGACATCACCCCTGAGGATTTCCTTCGCTAGTTCATTTTCTACATGCTGCTGAATCACTTTTACTAGCCTTGCACCATAATTTGGATCATAACCCATACTACCTAATAGTTCCACTCAACTATCAGTCACTTTAAGGGTGATTTTCCTGTCTCTTAACCTTTGTTGAACACGATCCAGCTTTCATTGGATTATACACTAGAATAGGAAAATTTTAAAATTGCATGCAACATCAAAAGGAATTTGTTTAAGCAGCATGGAGTCCTTCACGCCTTGCAATATTGTGGCACTTGTCCTTCAGATCCACCTCAGTTCTCTCTTCAAAAATATCACGGTTTTTCTCAAGAATGAATTTCCAACGCCCTTTACCATACTTGGAAACTTCCTTTTTCAAAGTTTTTTCTTCAATGACACTCCATTTGGTAGGTTTTCTCCTACAAGCAATATCAGCTGCAACCCGTGGACGCTTCAGTTGTGAAAAGCGCCTTGTAGCGGGAGTAGGCAGACGACCTTTCCTGAAGCTGATGGAGATATTTCCTTTTGATTGTGAATTGAATCATCTCCATCCCACTCATATGTCCGGGCAGTTAGATTTCTATCCATTAAGTTGCTTAAGGGAAGAGAGGGTGATTTTTTATGTTTTTAGGTAGCTGGAGGCTTTTTGCCCATTGTTGGCTCAATGCACAGAGCCTGCTACAGGTGCGTAGTGCCCTCCTGAACGCGCAGCGCAGTGGTTTTTTACACTGCCAGAATCACCCTACGCGTAGTGCTCAGCCTGTACATGCAGCGCTCCGACCTGAACGTGTAGTGCCACCTCCACTGCCCCAAATGTGCAGTGCCAACCTCCCTAAGCGCATCACCACTTCTCTTGGAATCATCAAATATATCATGTTGTCACATATAACATCCATGGAGAACTATTGCTCTGCCATATCATTTGTTTCCTGCAGTAACACATCTAACACATCCGTTGGACAATTTGGGTAATTGCAGGTGGTATAGTTTGACCTCTTCTCTTCCATGATTATGTGTACCATCTTAACCATTCTTGCTTTGCCTTCAATGAGTTGTAGAGCCTTGTTTCAGGAAACTTAACTAGAAATGAGACCAAACCTGAGATGAAATTTAAGAATTCTTGTTTTATACATTCCATGTCATCTCCCGGGCTAAGACTCATCAGAGCTTTCAAGAGTAAACGAGTTGATTGTCCTTCTAGTTTGTCATAGAGCTCAGAATGTATTTTTCTATGTCCACAGTTATCTGCTCTTTCAGCTGTATAGATTTGAGAAAACCCCCTTTGAGGCCGTGCAGCTTCTTCTGCAAGTTCCCAGTTAGCATAAGTATTGAAGACTTCCCCATGAGCTCGTTGAGTGACTTGGGATAAGAGGGAACAAATATCTTGCCATCGTTTTGCAGAACCACCTTGCTGACTTCTAGGTCTATTGATATGATCGTGGGGTTCCCAAAGAGGTGTGATTTAAATACCTTTCCATAGCTTTAGTTCTACTTTTCTTGCAAACCCACTTCCTAGGAACCAGAGTAAGTGGAGGGTTTGTGCTTCAATGGTTTGATGGCCCCGACAGTCTCTTGAAATCTTGCTGCAAGCAAGTCTCCAAAACCTCTGCTTTACTCTTTGAACCTATACTCACTGCTTTCATGTCACATTCCATCATGGCACAAAGGTATGGCTTCCAGAGTTCATATCCCATAGCATCATAGCCCATAACAATTGCCTCGCCCAAGTTTGTTGGACAAAACTGTGTATTTTGCATCTTTGGTAGCATAGTGCCGATCTAATAGCTTTTTAATATGATCATGCATAGTTGCATTAGTGATCTTGTTGGAACAAACTGTTGTCGAGTCATAAATGTTGGAATAGTTGAACCTCCCCAAGATTCATACCTATAAATCTCCAAGTAATTCCTCTCTAGAACCATGAGACCAGAAGCTGTAAACCTTTCACCAACAATATCACTGTCAGCAATGTACAGTGCCCTATGCCACGAATTGGAAGCAGGTTCTCAATTACCAAGAACTGCATCTACAAAAAACTGATTTGGACAGACCAACCTCTGCACAGATTCATGGATATCTCTTTCAATCAAAGCAGAGAAACGAGCTCGCCATATGTTGAGATAAGGATTAGTAGCACGACAGACATCTATGACCTCAAATGTTATGTTCTTCTCTATCACAATGCAGCCACAAAACCAGCCACTGGCATCTCCTAGCTTCCTCAGGATCGTTAAATACATGAACTGCTGCACTGGTTGATTTTTGAGTCAATTATTCATTTGGTCATATCTTCTGATCCAGAAACCAGTTTTGGGAGTGTGATATACCATTGGAAAGATTTTTCTGAGTTGCTTCTGATGGACATGCTTATGACATGCTTTGCACTGAAGATCATGTGTAAAACATCTCTGAAAACTAGACATAGTAAGAGCCCATTCCGATCCCTGGTGACATGCTACAAAGATTGGAACTAACACTCCCTATCATTTTCAAAAAAGTTTTTCTAAGGTACATCCCTCTTCATTATCAAATCTAATTCCTTTTATTCCTTGCAGTAAAACAAGCGGTCATTTTCCTCGGGATCCCCTTGAAGTATCTGGGAGTTCTGTCTCTACTAAAGGTTTTTTATATTCAAGGGATTTTTTCGAATCAAATTTTCCACCAACTGAGGAATTGCAATCATCCTCAAGAAGTTTCATTGATGAGCTCTTGGTGGCCAAAGAAGGTGATGGTCGGAAGTTAGCAAAAACTAGAGAAAGGGCACTAGAAAAGGAGTTCTGCAAAGGAGCAGGAGGAGGCTTGAATTCGAGAAAAGATAGGGTTCCAAACACAAAGAGGAAAAAGGCCACTGCATAAAGAAGAATCCTAGCCACCCAAAGTTAAAGTTGGTACTAGGGTTAGATGTTATGATCAAGTAAACTCCAAAATTGGCAGAAAAAACCTTGTTAGATTGAGCAAGGGGTAGAAAGTTTAACATGAATTCCTTAAAATCATGGGTGGAAAGAGATTTAGATCCTCATGCTAAAAATCCCCCTAGGAATTCCCTATTAGAAAATGGATGGATCCAACTAAACTTCAAGGATCCTTTGAAGGAAAAATGAACTTCTCAGCTAGTTTGGAAAATAGACTCTACAACAATAATATTAAGTTTTTAGTCCCCCGTCTTCAATGCCAATAGAAAAAGGATGGATAACTTCCGAATTTGGGTATGATTTCTTGGTCTATTTCCAAAATATTTATATGAGGTGACCTTCAAATATCTATGGAATTCTTTGGGAATTTATCTTAACCATGACACCTCCTACCTATGCATGGGAAAAAAATCATTGGCATGTATTACGATCAAGATTGACCTCCATGAAGGGTTATAATAAATGATAGATATCGGTCAAGGAGAGGAGAAATTTCAATTACTTGACTACGAAGGAATTCCTTTTAGGTGTTGGAGGTGCCACAAATATGGTCAGTTGGTTAAATATTATGATCTATCGATGCACATGAAGGCTCATTCAAAATTTTACCTCTCAACGATAAGAGCACAATTCTGGTATCAGAAGCAAACAAGGGGGTGGTTCATGTGGGGGAAGTATAAGAATCCTATCCAAAACTAGGAAGTTATAGTCAAGATTCACTACAAAATGCATCCAAAATCCCAAAGACAAAGGATTTTTCAGTATATTATGAAGAAGGTGTTCAAGAAGAGATGCTAGAAGATACTTTCATGGCTCCTATTTCAAATACCTCCTCCCTTACTTTTCCTGCTACTCTTTTTGTCAAGTATGTTTTAGAATATGGGAGAGTGCGGTATCCATCTGAAATAGGAATTCCTCCACACCTCCTTCCTCTATCATCTTCTTCCATCTACCCCTCAGTGACCACTTCCCCTTGTACCCAAGTCAAGTATGGATTTTACTCCCCTGTGATCTCTATATTGAAGGATCCATTGGAAGAGTCAAAGATAGTTAAATTCATTTATAATATCCATTCAAGATTAATCCTTCCCCATGTAGATGTTATAATAATGGTTTTGGGGAAGCTTTCACTCCCCATTCATGGAGGTAAGGGGAAAGGAAAAAGGTCACACATGAATAAAGAAACAAAGAAGGCTCAAGAAGACATAGCTGCAGGAAAACAATAATCCATCCCAGGGATGTTTAGAGCAATGATATCCCCAAGATGGGTTTACCAATGAAAATTCTCTCCTTCAATTGCAAGGGTTTATCATGTTCCTCCAGAAAATTTGCTCTTAGGTGGTTAGTAGATTTAAAAAATCCTGATGTTATTTCCCTCCAAGAAACTTTTGCGGGGGAGACTAGTCAACAAAACTATTGGAATTCTCTTTTGGCGAATGGATTTTTCTTGTCCTTGATGTGTGAGGTGACTAAGGGGGTTTGGATGTTTGATGCAACCCAAAGAATATAAAAGGATCAAAATCATGGAGCATAGATTCACATTATGGCATCAAAGTCTTCTTGGAAGAACTTGCCACATCCATGACTCTTCTTAATGTTTATGGCCCTTACTTGAATCACATCAAGTTCTAGCATAATTTATTTGCCAAATATTTAGTTTCCTCAAGTTCTCCAATAATAGGAGGGGATGTGAACATCTCTCTGGGTGCATCTAAGACTTGAGACCCTCAGGCTTGACTAGATAAACATTCTAAATATGTTTCTAATAAATTGCAAAGAAACATGTTGATGAACACATATCCTATTAAATTGTCTCCTTATTGGAGATATCATGATGTAGGAGAAGAAAGGATTGCAAATATGCTTAACGAATTTCTCATTTCTAAGGCCCTAGTGGAACGATTCAAGCTCATCAAGCAATGGATAGGAAGTGGAGAATTTTTAGACCACTCTCCAAAATTATGCAAATAAAAGGGATGGATCAAATGCCTAAAATCTCATTAGAAATGAGTTCATCCTGAATAAAATAATAGTAATTTATCTCATTAGTAAAGAAACACTAGAAGGAATATCATCCTTGAGGGGGAGGTGCAGTTGTATGATAGTTTAAGGTCAAACTAAATTTCATCAAAAGAATATCTAAGGATTGGGCCAAAAAAGAGACAAGAAGTTGACCAGGGACTCATAGAGTTTGAGAGGAAGCTCTAGGATCATGCATATTAAGAGGGGAAAGGCTTTAGAAATGCAGACTCAAGAGAGGCCCTTCTCATGCCAAAAGTAAGGAAAAAAAATTTCTTAGAAGAAAAGAAAGTGTTCAGGCGATTAAAAAGTAGATTTAAATGATTGGAATCTGGAGATAAGAACATTAAGTTTTTCCAAGCATATGAAAAAGGAGGAAAACATGTAATACTATTTGGAGCTTGCAGGACATTGAGAACCTAGAGATATCAAACTTCGAAGGCCTTACAAAATTAGCCAAAATCCATTTCTAGAATCTCTTTTGTCAAGTAGAAGATGATACCATAGTTGAAGCTATTAAAGTTGCTCATTTTTTCCCAAGGTTTGTAGATGAGGAATACAATATGTCATTAATAGAGGAGGTTTTAGAGGAAAATCTCAAAGTAGTCCTCCATAGTTTGCAAAAGTAAAAAATCCCATGATTGAATGGTTGGGTAGGAAAAATAGGGAAAGACTTGTTAAATGTTGTTGAAGAATGAAGAAGGAAAGGAAGAATTCTTCATTCTGACAACTCTAGTTTGATTTCTCTCATCCAAAAATTCGATACCCCACTGTCCTTTGATGAATTTCACCCCATTGAACTATGCAATTATATATACGAGTTGATTTCCAAAATGTTAGCTAGAAGATTAAAGCTTATCTTATCCAAATCTATTGCAAGGGAGCAGTTTGGATTTTTGGAAGGAAGACAAATCTACAAAGCCTTAGGGTGACACAAGGAGGCTTGTATAGTGTCAAAGTTGAAATTATGAAAGGGTTCATCCTCAATATTGATCTCTCCTAAGCTTATTATTGGGTTATTTGGTTATATATCAGGTTATTGTTAACCCATGTAGTTTTTTGCCTAGATTTTATAAATTTCGTAATGAATTTCCTTCAGACAATGCCTTATGTAGTTTTGATCAATGGTTCGGTATCTCCTTTCTTCTATGCACAAAGATGGATATGATAGGGGTATCCTTTATGAACATTATTATTTTTTCAAGTGGTTTAAGGTTTGAGTTGTTTGCTAGTTTAGGCCAAGTGAAGGGGTGGGTTTCAAGGTACACCCATTACAAAGGCATTAGCAATAACTTGTATGAATTTTTTTCATGATATTATTATATTCTATAATGGTTTGACAAGAGATGTTGAAAACATATCGTAAATACTAACAATCTTTAGCAAAGTTACTCGACAATTATTAATAATAGGAAATATTTAATCTCTTTCAAAAATATGGAAGAAAGAGAGGCCCATCATATTAAATATATCTTTCTTTTCAAAACAAAGAACTTAGGGGAAGGCATGAGGTACCTGGGATTCAATATTAAACCAAATTTTTAAGGAGGATTGGTATTGGCTATTATCTAAGTTGGAGAAAACACTATAAAAATGGAGTCTAAGGTGACTCTCTAGGAAAGGGAGATTAATACTTGTGAAATATGTCTTAGAAGTGCATGTATATAGGATTTCATTAACTTGGATACCCAAATATATTTTATAAAAGGCCCACAAAGTATGTTTCAAGTTTCTTTGGACAAGAACTCAAGATCAATATGTTCTTCCTTGGGTCAAATGGGAAAATATAGCATCACCAATGCTCTTTAGAGGATAAGGTTTAGAAAACATTTTCCTTTTCTCAAAATATTTAATCTCCAAATGTGGATGGAGACTTATTTCCACATAGAGCCTCTCATTCATGGTGGTATATTAGAAGTATATTTCCTCGAGTGCATTGAAGGATTAGGTGATAATGTTGGCTAAGCCCCATATAAACATCTTAGTTATATGGTGAATAGTTCTAAAATCGTTTAATCTCATTACTGATGGGTCAACATGGTGTTGTGGGAATGGCTCTAGAGTAATAAGTGGAACCAATGCATTTTCTTGAATGTAGTGAGTGACATGTCCTTCCATAGCCCCTCATCTATTTCCTTTGGGACAAAGCAATTTCTAAACTCTCAAATATAGATAGCATAGCCAAAACAACTTTGTGGAGATAGGGTTCGAATTAAATAGTGGAGTTGGGGTTGGAGGAAAGTTTTCATGAAGTTTGGAGTAGGTATTTAGCTACTCTTGCAAAGGGACATAATAGATTGATGGGCAGGGAGGATGAATTGGTATGGGTTTTTTCTCTTGTCAGTTCTTACTCTCCAAAGCTCAACTGTTGGGTGTGGAGCCTGATTATCTTCTTTATTCAGAGGTATCACCGCATTGGACCCCAGTTCGTAATGAGGTGGTAACGCCACCCGTAATATTTGTGCTGCAGCGCCCCCGAAGCTAAAAATAGATATAAAATTGCCTTGTAAAATTTTGTAATTTCGTAGTCAATCTGGGCCGTTTATTAGGCGGAGATCTGACAGTAGAAGTTATGTTTAATTTAGGGGCTTTTCCCTAGAAGGCAACCCCTCGCTATATATGAGGGAATTGTATTGCCTCTATGTAGATCTGTATTCTAAGTGAGAAAGAGAGGGGAGATCGTGTGAGAGAGAAGAGGGAATTACAATGGATCTATTGTAGCTTGTATCTCTTCAATTTGGTGGATAATATAAAAGGAAGGACTGGCTGTTTCTCCGTGGACGTAGCCCAAATTGAGTGAACCACATATATCTGTGTCTCTCTTGTTTTATGTGTTTTCTGTGTTTGTATTTCTGCAATATAATTTATTTGTTCCATTGCTTTGTAATATTTATAATTTTCTAAGATCAAGGACGTACACCGTAATGTATCCAAACTAAATAGAGCACCAAAGTGGTGGTGGGAATTGGTTTGGCACTCCAAATACCCCACAAAGACCAAAGCCTTTATTTGGTTTTTGCTGGAAACCAAAGCTTCTACATAAGATTTCATGCAAATGCATTATATGATTGGGTGTGGAAGGCGTCTTTTTTGTAAAATGAATGATGAAACTACAACTAATTTTTTCATTCACTTCCCCTTTACTGTAGAGTTCTGGACCTTTATCAGATTGGTTATGAGTCAGTCATCTGTTTGGAATTGGGAAAGGGTGGAAGGAGGGTGGAGATGATGAATTTCCTCTCCTAGCAGACTGTTGGGACATCTCGTTTTTCCTAAGGGACCAACTATCCTCCATTCATCAACCCAAAGTTTTGTATGTTTATTTCAAGGTTTTCCACACAGTTTGTGCAAGAAACAATGCTAATATCACCTAAATTATATGAACCTAATGAAAATTAAAGGCATATGAATGAAATGAACAACTCACACTTAATGAAAGAAATAACTCACACTTGGCTTCTAGACTTCAAGCTTAAACAATCAAGACTACTAAAGGAATCAAATCGTTAAGTCTCCTACAAAAAAAAAGTGAAGAAATCCAACTCAATATAAAGTTGTTTCCTAGGGAATTGTGTCTGCAAGAAAGGAAAAACACTATAGCTAGAGATGAATCCTCCAGAAGTGATACCAAATCATCAGAATTAACAACTGTACATTAAAAAACAGGAAACAACAAGGAAATATGATGCTCCAAAGAATCAATTACAGTAAATATAACTCTATGATATTCAACTGTAATTGCTGTGAAAACACACACTTTAACAATGAATCTGATTAACAAAAAGTATATCTAGAGAACGAATAAATAATCGAATAATAGGAACTAAAAGTGGAATACAAAATTAATGATACAAGAAAGGATAGTAGTACTTCCAGCACTGGGCCCAAAATCACTGGAATTCAACTGCCTCATATTTAACTCAGCACAATAGGTTAAAGTCAAACCGCAAGAGTCTCCATTAAATTATATCTAGTAAATTACAAGAAATGTCTATAGAGATTTACAATATAGATCAAAATGACGATATCTCGAACTTTCCCTACTGGTGTTCAATTCCACATTCTTATATTACAAGATGAGCCTATTTTCAAATAGAAAGTGATCTTGAGAATATGAATATTCTCAGGATGCTTTATTCAAATTACAAAATCTCCATCGTTTCCCTGAAATAGCAGGGCCAAGACCTCTTTTCCAACTGATTCATCGAGGATAGAAGTCAATCTCGTTCAACTGGCTATAATTAACCTGAATAGACCCACATAATCCGTTCTTCCTTGGCTATTCCAGGGAACAACATCTAGTATCAGATATCCTTGTTCAAACAATGGTTCAAATCGTAAGCGAATAATGCTTTCATAATTTAAATCAACTCAAAAGAGACAAAATAATGAAAAACCATTGACTCCTTTCTAGGATCTATACTGCACAAGTTATCACATTCTGCACAGAAAAATGCTTAGAAAACTAATATAAAAATAAGAAATAAGGTAAGAAAAATGTATCAATTATGAATCCCAACATCACCCCTCAGCAAGGAAAATTTTAAGGATGGAAAAATTTCTTGAAGTTTAAAAACATTGGCGAATCTCACTAATCCCTAATATGCTAACTATAAAATTTTTATTGATATATTTGTAAAATTATTCAAATTTATAATGATTTTATATATAGCCTCTATACAATGTTGGCGATTTTTAAGGTAAAATAATTTTATATTCTAAAATTTGGGCGAATCCTCTTTTATAAAATTGGAAATTGGCGAATATTTTTTGTGGAAAAATCATGGAAAAATAGCCCACTGGGCGAACATTAGCCCCTAAAATTTTCCATGCCCCTCAGCTTACCTTTTTGCATGACCTCACTGATTTACATGAAAAGTAATTAGGGAATAGGTTGGGTAAGCCTCTTCTCCTACATGCTGGAATTCGTTCCTACTCTGGACTTCTTGAAAGGAAACATACTTACCTGCCTCTGTCAAGTCATATTCAGATTTGTAGGAGGATTGAGGACACCAGATTATGGGGCATCTGTATCTGCACCCCATACAACTAGGACCTTCTTCCAACACCATATGAGAATAATCCTATGCCCTACACATGGCATGTTCAAAATTTCAAAAGCCAAAAGGTTCTCCATTTTTAATATCATGGAATGATGCTGCCATCTCTGCTTGGCTCCTCGGAGAGCTTCAACCCTGATATTTCCCGGGTGTATTCTGGTCCAGATCGTAGAACATCATTGTTAATGGGTGTAAAGGATGCAATAACACCATATTATCACATAATTTTTTTATAACAGATAAGTGTGCACACATGGCTCCATGGCTCCTCTCTAACCTAGAGGTCTAGGCGAAGCTCTCTTCTTTGAAATTTATGATAAGCTTCAGCCCACTTTACCCCATTCTAAGAGAACAATATAAAATCTTGAAAATGCACATCCCCGTTGAAAGGAACATGATTCTCATCCAACTTCTCTTCTAGGAAGAAGTTATGCATGTACAACTCACTTAAGAATTACCTGAATGATCCTCCTTCTTATGAAAAGAGGTAACAAAGTCCATAACATTGTTGAATTCATATGGTTTTCCTGAACGTATGGCCTCTAGATTTTAGTAAATATTGTTATAACATAAATAAAGCGTAATTCCATGCCAAAGGTCTAAGCAATTATAGGTGGTGTGAGTGACGAGTCAACCATATGGCAGTCATTAACAACTGTCCCGCTATCGCTTTCACAACCTAATAATTTTTCATCTTTTATATATACAAAACTGCGGAGACTATATGAAATTGACATGAACACGACAGTTGCGACAAATAGATCAAAAACGGGAGTTCAATTTCCACGTTTGCATATTTATTCAAGATTCACTCAATTTTTTAAAATGTTACTTTCATATATAATCGAATTCATGAATCCAATCTACGTGATGTGCAGCGGACCTCGACCCTCCGTTGACAAACGGCCATTGTAGACCTGTCAATGTACTGTTTTGTTCAGAACCCATACCCTCGTACTTTGTGGCTTCTGCTGCTATGTTGAACTCTTCCATTTCAAAATCTGTCAAGCAAAATGACACAGGAGCGAGCGTATTACATTCGGGAGACAGTAGGTCGTTCAAATCACATAAACTTTCCGCTATTGTGGCTGGATTTCCTCCCAACTGTGCGCAATATGGGGATTGCTGGTCAGCTGAATTAAAATTTGTATCTTCTGTTTGAATCAGATTAACATCTCCCAGATTCGCAACGGCGCTCTGCTCTGGATGTTCTTCTGCAATCGGATCCTCCAGAAGTAGGTTACAATATGACAATATGACTGGGAGGAATTCACAATTTCTTGATTAGTAAAATAATTGAACGAATGATCTGAACTTGTACAGTTACTGCAGCCAGAAGTGCTGTTGCGAGCATTTGGATTCACCATTTCAGTGGGTTTCACCGCAGCTTTTATTCTGACAGGTGTGGGCTTGATCGCGTCAATTTTAAACTTTTTTTTTTCTTTGAGATTGCTGCATTGGTGGCACCTTCTTTTGCAGATGAAAGTTCCAGTGGTTCTTGATTTCGTTGTCTGTCAGCCTAGGCAACGGTCCTGCTATCAGCGACCACCTGCATGGTACTATGTGTCACAAATCAGCATCCAAAATTTTTTTGCGACATAAGATTGGAAATAATGTTTATATATTTTACTAAAAAAAATACAAATAATTTTGATCAATAACAATAATATATTATGTCCAGGTTGCGGGTGACAATGGAGGACAGTGAGGTGGCTGCCAACTGGGTTGGCGTGTGGCAAGATCACATGGCCTCCTGTAGGGTGGCACAGTGGTCTAAAAATGGCATTAACCATTGTCATAAATGCACCTCAAGTGAGAGCTGCCACCATTTTGATAACCGCCATCAACCTCCGCTCAAGGCAAACATGAACTCTCCAGAAAATATCACCTATGCTCCTGCCAATCCACCCCTGCAACCTCAGCCCCTGCAATGCCTCTGCCCTTATGCAGTGACGACACCGAGCTCCCACATAACCACTCGGCGACGCTGCAATCTCTTTTACTGTATTGATTTTGGCTCGGGCGTCGACTTCACCCACAGCCTGAATTATGAATTCATCATCCCTTCAGCCCTTGTTGCTCATCCCTCTGCTGAATTGTCTGCTAGCTCCACTGTGACGTTGCATCCCATTATGCCCAATTCTGAATGAAACTCGCATCCACTTGCCGACAACATCGTTCGACAGTGTGACACAGGATGTGCAGCGAGAGGGGTGGGAACTGAGGGAGCTTGAGACGCTCGCAACGCTCTTCTGCTTCGGAGACCACTTCCTCTGTGACTGAGCAGAACACTGGTCATTACCCAAATACGCGCAGTAGAAGAGGTCGCTTCCACTCGGTGGCCTCTGCCACGCCTTACAACAACTTCCCTTCCACTTATGGCCCATCTCCCAAAAGCACTCCACCCTCTTCTCAACTGCATTCCCAGAATGCCCGATTCACCTTCCGCTCCGCCCTGAACAAGCCCCTCATCACGGCCACCATAACCATAAGCTTTCACAAGGAAAAGCAAAGCTCTGAGGCACAAGACTCCGAGGTTGGAGGACGACTCATGGCAACTGAGGAGCAAGGAACAATAGGAGGTAGGCGCACCATAGCGGGGAGCAGCCAAACCAAAGCCAAACTAGAACTGGCTCATATGAGTATTCAAGGCGCAGCGGAGAGGAGCCAGGAGCAGTAGACTAGATGCGCAGAGAACGAAGTGATCGAGGCTCCACAAATGAAATGGGTAATGGAGGAATACTGTTGTATCGTCGAAGAAGAACACCCGGAGTTGCAGGCTGGCGACACGAAGACTTCGCCGCTGGCAAGTGGCGACATAGACGCGTATAGATGCTTCATCGTGGAGGAGCACTCTCTGTCGCCGCCACGTCCCTAGCTCGCCACCTCGATGTCGTGTGTTAGCTGCCTAGTCTGCCACCTTGTTGCCTCTCAACGTGCCATGCGCCTGCCTCGTAGACTGCCACTCAGCATGCCACATGTCTTAGGTTCATTGGGACTTTGTTTTTCAGTTTCCTGTTTTCAATGGGTTTTTGGGGAAAAACTTAAAATTTTAGGCTCTTTAGTTGTGTTTACTTTTTTGGTTTCTTCAAATACAATGATACAAAACTAGATGCTTTGCTGGTTTCCCCTGAGTGGGCACCAAGCTAATTTTTTGAACTACTTTGGTTACTAACTGGTTTCCTTTCTGAACAGTTCAAATCTAGTTTTTTTGCTGATTGATGCCTTTCCTCTAGCATAGATAAGTATAGGCTTCGAAATCAGTGTATGATACCCTTTTTACATTAATAGAATTAATATAACTTAGAAAAAACAAACAATAATATATTATGAAAATATTAATTATCATATTCAAAATATAATATATTAATTATCATATTCAAAATATTATTGAAAATATACATTATAATATTAATAATATTACTGACCTTAGAAGTATATTCCATTATTTAGCAGGAGAGAAGGTGTATGCTTGTTGGTCTGTAGAATTGAATGGACAGGTGGACAGGTGCGAGATCAGTAAAGATAAGATGAACATAGAAACAGACTTCCACACACCATATTAAATTGTAGAATAAAACTCTCCACTCAAAATTAAATAAATCTGATTCAAAAATTAGTCCACAGACTTACACATAGCCTCGTACCAAATTGTAATATAAATAAACGTCTCCACTCAAAAATTAATAAATTAATTCAACCATTACTCCACATACCTATTACCAAGAAGGTGATGCATCCGAATAATGATGTCCTCCTCATCGATGGAAATATTTCCACGCTTAATGTCGGGGCTAAGATAATTGATCCAACGCAATCTACAACTCTTTCCACAACACTGAAGACCTGCAAAAACAAATTCTCTCTTCTTATTCAACCCATCAATACCTATTTAAGAATGTATCAATACACTACTATTACAGATTTGTTGTAATAGACTCGCCTGCTTTTGTGGGGAGATCTCTCCATCTTCCAGCGCCATGAATTCGAATGTAATCACACAGAATCATATCCTCCTCGGGCTTCCATGGCCCCTGATTAAACCCTTGGTGTGAGCAGCAAGGAGCTCTACCCATCTGAGATATTCTCGTCTGCAACTCCACACCTGACGATCTGCTCTCCTGGCACTCGCCTGCTCGCTCGTCTTTTGCTGGGCCTTGGACTATATATCGAAAATAGAATTAGCTTCACCCGCCCACAAACGTCACTGCGTGAATCTTCGGCTGACGATCTGCTCTCCTGGCACTCGCCTGCTCGCTCGTCTTTTGCTGGGCCTTTGACTATATATCGAAAATAGAATTAGCTTCACCTGCCCACAAACGTCACTGCGTGAATCTTCGGCTAGTGAAGAGCAGCACGTGACCATGAAATATTCTAAAGAGCAATTTGAATTAAATATTTATAAACAAGGTGTTGAAAATTTTCCGGATTTCTATTTACACCAAAAACAAATACATTTCAAACAGTGATGTCATTAAAATGGATGAATTTGTAAAAACAAAAACAATTAAAAACATTGCCAATGTGAAATCCAAAATCATATGATTAAATTAGCAAGAAAACAAAGGCAAATACACTTCAAACCATCGTATCACCATAAAAATGTACCATTGAATTAAACATTATTGAATGAAATCGCAGGCCGCTATTTCGGCGGCTAAAGAAATACAGCGAGCTGTCAATTTGAACCATCTATCTCCATTTGGAGGCCACAAGGAGTTCCACGGATGCTGTATAACGACCGGCACAATTTAAAACGGCGGCCAAGTGATCTGTGCCGCAATGTGAAACAACCTTTTCCATATTGACAACCTGAAAAACGTATGTGACTTTCGCTCCAATCCTTTTGATACGGATTTAGTTGAATTTTCACCAATAAAATATTACAATTACTTGAACAATTATTAATCATAGGAAATATTTAATCTCTTTCAAAAATATGGAAGAAAGAGAGGCCGATCATATGAAACATATCTTTCCTTTCAAAAAAAATAAATTAGGAGAAGGCATGAGGTACCTAGGCTTCGATATTAAACCAAATTGTTAAGAAATAGGATTGGTTTTGGCTATTATCTAAGTTGGAGAAAACACTACAAAAATGGAGTCTAAGGTGACTCTCTAGGAAAGGGACATTAATACTTGTGAAATATGTCTTAGAAGTGCATGTATATAGGATTTCATTAACTTGGATACCCAAATATATTTTATAAGAGGCCCATAAAATATGTTTCAAGTTTCTTTGGACAGGAACTCAAGATCAATATGTTCTTCCTTGGGTCAAATGGGACAATATAACATCGCCAATTCTCTTCGGAGGATAAGGTTTAAAAAACATTTTCCTTTTCTCAAAATATTTAATCTCCAAATGTGGATGGAAACTTATTTCCACATAGAGCCTCTCATTCATGGTGGTATATTAGAAGTGTATTTCCTTGAGTGCATAGAAGAATTAGATGATGACGTTGGCTAAGCCCCATATAAACATCCTAGTTATATGGTGAATAGTTCTAAAATCCTTCAATATCATTAATGATGGGTCAACATGGTGTTGTGGGAATGGTTCTAGAGTAATAAGTGGAACCAATGCATTCTCTTGAATACGATGAGTGACATGTCCTTCCATAGCCCCTCATCTATTTCCATTGGGACAAAGAAATTTCTAAACTCTCACATATAGATAGCCAAGCCAAAACAACTTTGTGGAGATAAGGTTTGAATTCAATAACAGAGCTGGGGTTGGAGGAAAGTTTTCATGATGTTTGGAATAGGTATTTAGCTACTCTTGCAGAGGGACATATCAAATTGATGGGCATGGAGGATGAATTGGTATGGTTTTTTTCTCTAGTTAGTTCTTACTCTCCAAAGCTTAGGGACATACACCTTAATGTATCCAAACTAAATAGAGCACCAAAGTGTTGGTGGGAATTGGTTTGACACTCCAAATGCCCCACAAAGACCCAAGTGTTTATTTGGTTTTTGTTGGAAACCAAAGCTTCTACATAAGATGTATTGCAAATGCATTATATGATTGGGTGTGGAAGGCAACTTTTTTGTAAAATGAATAATGAAACTACAACTATTTTTTTCATTCACTTCCCCTTTACTATAGAGTTTTGGAACTTTATCAGATTGGTTATGAGTCAGTCATCTATTCGGAATTGGGAATGGTGGAAGGAGGGTGGAGATGGCGAATTTCCTCTCCCACCAAACTGTTGGGACATCTCATTTTCCCTAAAGGACCAACTATCCTCTACACATTAAATCATCAACCCAAAGTTTTGTATTTTTATTTCAAGGTTTTCCACACATTTTGTGCAAGAAACAATGCTAATATCACCTAAATTATATGAGCCTAATGAAAATTAAAGGCATATGAATGAAATGAACAACTCACACTTAATGAAAAAAATAACTCACAGTTGGCTTCTAGACTTCAAGCTTAAACAATCAAGAGTGCTAGAGGAATCAAATCATTAAGTTTTCTATAAAAAAAAGTGAATAAATCCAACTCAATAGAAAGTTGTTTCCTAGGGAACTGTGTCTGCAGGAAAGGAAAAATAGTATAGCTAGAGATTAATTCACTAGAAATGATACCAAATCATTAGAATTAACAACTCTACATTAACCAACAAGAAACAACAAGGAAATATGATGCTCCAAAGAATCAATTACAATAAAAATCTCTATGATATTCAACCATAACTACTTTGAAAACACACATTTAACAATAAATCAAATTAACGACAAGTATATCTAGAGAACGAATAAATAATCGAATAACAGGAACTGAAAGTGGAATACAAAATTAATGATACAAGAAACAGCAGTAGTACTTCTAGCACTGGGCTCAAAATCGTTGGAATTCAACTGCCTCATAGTTAACTTAGCGCAATAAGTTAAAGTCAAACCGTAAGAGTCTCCATTAAATTATATCTAGTAAATTACAAGGAATGTCTATAGAGATTTACAATATAGATCAAAATGATTATACCTTGAACTCCCCCTAATGAGGTTCAATTCCTCATTCTTATATTACGAAATGAGCCTATTTTCAAATAGAAAGTGATCTTGAGAATATGAATATTCTCAGGATGCTTTATTCAAATTACAAAATCTCCTTTTTTTTTCCCTGGAATAGCAGGGCCAAGGTCTCTTTTCCAACTGATTCATCCATGATAGAAGTCAATCTCGTTCAGCTGGCTATAATTAACTCGAATAGACCCACATAATATGTTCTTCCTTGGCTATTCCAAGGAACAACATCTGGTATCGGATATCCTTGTTCAAATAATGGTTCAAATCGTAAGCAAATAATGCTTTCATAATTGAAATAAATTCAAAAGAGATAAAATAATGAAAAGCCATTGAATCCTTTCTAGGATCTATATTACACAAGTTATCACATTCTACACACAAAAAGGATTAGAAAACTAATATAAAAATAAGAAATAAGGTAAGAAAATTGTATCAATTATGAATCCCGACATCACCCCTCAGCTTACCTTTTTGCATGACCTCATGCAAACAAATGATTTACATGAAAAGTAATTAGGGAATAGGCTGGGTAATGCTCTTCTCCTGCATGCTTGAATTCATTCCTACTCTGGACTTCTTGAAAGGAAACATACTTACCTGCCTCTATCATGTCATATTGAGATTTGTAGGAGGACTGAGAACAGTAGATTATGGGGCATCTGTATCTGCACCCGATACAACTAGGACCTTCTTCCAACACCAGATGAGAATAATCACATTCCCTACTAATGCCATGCTAAAAATTTCAAAAGCTAAAAGGTTCTCCATTTTTAATATCATCGAATGATGCTGCCATCTCTACTTGGCTCCTCGGAGATCTTCAACCCTAATATTTCCCAGGTATTCTAGTCCTGATCTAGAGCATCATTATGAATGGGTGTCAAGGATGCAATAACACCATATGATTGCATTAAAATTTTATGACATATAAGTGTGCACACAGGGCTCCATGGCTCCCCTCTAACCTAGAGATATAGGCCAAGCTCTGTTCTTTGAAATTTATGATAAGATTTAGCCCACTTTACCTAATTTTGAGAGAAAAATATAAAATACTGAAAATGCACATCCCCGATGAAAAGAACATGACTCTCATCTGCCTTCTCTTCTAAGAAGATTTATGCATGTATAACTCACATAAGAATTACCTCGTATGATCCCCCTTCTTATGAAAAGAGGTAACAAAGTCCAAAACATTGATGAATTGATATCTTTTTCTTGAACGTATGGCCTTGGATCTAAGTAGTAAATATTGTTCTAACATAAATAAAGTGTAATTCCATGCCAAAGGTCTACATGAAAGAGCATCAAAATATATAGAACATGTTTCCTTGATTTGTTCCATGGACTTGTTTAGATGACCCTTCAGAGTCTAAATCTTTTTCTTAGCTTCCCTAAGCTCGTCATAAGTCTCATCCTCTATGGCTACCAATGCCTTCAACTTTTTAAGTAGCTCTTGATGCTCTTTCTCAGGTACTCCATCTTTTTTCTATTGAGCTATAGTTTCCTGTTGTTCCTCTATTGTTTTATTTAAAACCTAGATGGTAGATATTACAATTAAAGAAGTCTATGGAGGTACATGTTCTGTTTGTGATCCTCTCATAATGAAGATTGGTGAATTTGATTCGGTCCCTACTTCAGTGGTTGAAACGTTAATTATTAATATGTCCAACTCAGTTTGAATTCCCATAGTAGAGGTAGTAGAAAAGTCTGCAAATTCGGTTTGAGTTTCATTCACCTGGAATTCTCTTTTACTATCATTTTTCTTCTCATGATTCCTTTGAGGCTTACTACCCCAGAACCATTTCTTTACTTGTTGTAACTTCATTTGTTTCTTCCTATTTTAATTTCTCAACAAATCAATGAATTTTCTAGTCTCTCTTTTCCTTTTATCCTTCAGGTCTCTGCTGATATTTTTTATAATTTTTTTGGCCACAATAACTGGAGAAGAAGAAACAATGACTATGGCCTTAGGTCTTTCAACCCTCATTTCTTGGGTGGAATCAAGTGTGACATCGATTAGAGGTTCCATGAGATCTCTTTCAACATCAGGTTCCATAGGAAATTCAATATTGAATTCGTGTTCCTCATTTTCCAAAGGAAATTGTAAAGCTACTTCATTATGGAAGGGGGTTACAAGACAGTTGCAAAAAAATATGTAGAATGTTCTTGAAGAAAATCATTTTCAGGTTCTCCTAAGGATTCTAAAATAAAAATAGCTATATATCTAGGATGAGAGTTTGGACAATTAGGTAATGTCTTCTGGTCAAAATGATATTCTGAGCAAGTTGAAACTTCTAAATTCACAGACTTCAGAAAGTTCTACAATCCTTCCAGAGTTTGGGCTGCCTCCATTTCTTGCACTTGAGGAGAATTCTCTTGATGAATCCCCTGTTGTATTCCTTTTGTATCAAGAAATTCTTGAGGCTAACTTTCTTCAAGTAGTTGTTTAGAGGAGTCTATAGGATTCCATGATTTAGGCAACCTAGTCAACCTTATCCTTTTTCTAGGTACGGAGGCCAAGAGGGAAGACATTATTTTATTTGCCTTTGTTAATTATTGAGGGTTCGGGGTTTGTATTGTTTCCTATGGGATACCTTCTACCATTAAATTTTCATTTTGATTTGCCTCCTCAGTCACCTATGGTTTCTCATTATTAAGTAGGGTGTTTTCTAGAATCTCCAATGGGTGCTTCACTTTTTGGTGGAGCCCCAGTGTTTCCTAGGAAATATCCCCAAATCAATTGTACTTGATCAAACGTCCCACAACTATCATTTTTATGAGCCCATAGTGACTTACGACTGAGGCTTGGTCCTTGGATATCTTAAGTCTTAAAGTAGTTTCATGCAATAACGAATTCGGAAAATAGGGAAGGTTTAGGATTACTGTCTATCTCAAAGATTCCATTAATTTCAAAAATAGATTTCCTACCATGTCATACCACCCATCGCATGTAATGTACCTTTGGATGATGCCTACTAGTTCCCTCCATGGCACTGGAAATGAGGCTGGATTATACCCTTTTCCTTTCCTAACCAGTTCATCTCTAGGCTTTGCAAATAGGAACACTGCACTTTGTAGTGGATTATGTATTTTGAACCAATTCTCTCCTTCTATGGAAAGGTCTGTTACTTCTACCAAGACTTATTTATTTACTTGTATCTGTGTTCCCTTTACCACTGTTACCCCATTTCTCAAATTCCTTGTAAATTCCAAGGCGACTTCATTATCAAAAGCCTTGTAGTGACAGAAAATAATCTGACCACCCTACTTGATCTAGGAATTGCACGCTTGCTTAGAGATATGCAACTGGGTAGGTTCACTATGCACCAAATGGCCACCCATTTTGGTTGTTCCATGGGGAGAAATTTGGAGCTAGAAAAAACAGAGTTTAGAAAATATAGAGACATAAATGTTGCACAAAGTGTAGAATTAAACAACCATAGCATGCAATGATGTTTTTTTTTTAAAATTTAAGTGTCCAATTGCATGTTTATCCTTGCACATGCCCCCTTGATGAAGCTATAGGTCATCCACGACCTTGCATCATGCGTTTCATACATTAATACAGTGCATATGACTAATGGATAAGGATATATTAATTAGACATAATGGAGAAACCGTAAAAAATAGAAATAAAGTGTGAGGCATGTGACGTAAATATTGGATGCATTAATCATAAAGCATGCTGACATGACTAGATATTATGACACCGAAAACATTAAAGTGGACTAAAAGCATGTGAAGATATTTTAAACGCGGGAAAATGGATAAGACAATATTCGCTGAAAGATTACCTTAAGAGAAGAACGAAAGAAATTTAGAATAGACATAGTGGCTATTAAAAAAGAGATTACATCCCTGATATGTCAAATTAATATTAATTACTTATGCAGACTTATCATCACCACTTTCCAAGGAAATATCTAATAAGTCTCCATGGTAATTCAACAATTTTCCATTATTATTGCTGAGGGCGAACTAGCTAACTTTAGAAGGTAATTTGAAATGTATTTCAATGCCATAGGCATGTCCTATGTTGCCAGCAAGCGTCGATAGCCTCAACAGGGTTTCCTTCTAACCCATTGATATGTGAGAGCCCTATTTCACTAGAAAATATTCAAAACTTTTTATTTTTTCGATTATCAACAAAATGTTGTTGTTTTGGTGTGGTGACCAGTTGGTAACAATGTTATTCACTAGAGCTAATGAGATGAACAAGTTGACTCATGATGGGATCTCTTTTCCCTATCTTGTTGACCAGAGGGCTAATGTCACCCCATTAATTCCTATGATCATGGTAGGTTGGCTTATGAGAGACCTCATATCTTGATCAGGCGACCATGCCATTTGTCCCTTTTCTGTTGACACGAGGTTCATCATAATTTCTGCTTAAACAAATTTTTATTTCAACTTCTGAAGCTTCGTAGAATTTTTTTTTATAGTGAAAATGCCATGATGGCCTATTTGAAGCTGTGAAACCCTAGAATCCAAAGCTCTGATATCAAATTTTATGCAACAAGCTCACAAAATAGAAGAAGAGATAGATAAACGACTTCAAAATAAGCCTCTTTTAGGGGGAAACCTCCTTTACATTACGTAAATTAACAATTCTTGGATGATTCAAATAATGAAACTTGATTTCTATATATAGGAGTCTAAGGGGTCACAATATAATTAGAGCCGACATAACAATAATAATGTAAGGGAACAACAATAATAATAGTGAGCTTTTATGGGGCACAAAAATAACAATATGGGAGCTACATGGGCGCAACAATGACAATAAGGGGGCTACACTAATAATAATGAGGGAATACACTAGTGTTATAGGGACCTAACACACACACACACACACGCACACACACACACACGCACACACACACACACACACACACACACACACACACACACAAATATATATATATATCTATCTATCTATATATATATATATATATATATATATATATATATATATATATATATATATATATATATATATATATATATATCTTCATTTGTTACTTACTACTTTATATCTAAGATATCATCATCAATTCATAATGAAAATGGAATCTTCCCCTATCATTGTCCATGTACTATCCTCATATCCCAGTGATGATTCAAAATTCATATAATTGCTTCTTCAAGTTTTAATTCAACAAGTTATGATATTCAAGAAGCCTTCACTAAGGGATTAGATCTGAGGGGTTAGATATAACCTAGGTTCTTCATGTCTCATCATTTATCACATAGTGTTTCTTCTTATATTGAAGGAAAGTTCTTCTCTCTTGAGTCTACAATCATGTGCTATGTGTCATTCACATTAACATATATAACAGACATTATTCATCTTCAACATTTGTAGAAATTGTTGATGTATTATTCTAAATTAATCCATATGTATCAACCTAGGCACCTCATCATATCCTCCATATTTTATCACATCATATGTCTTGCAATCTTGTTCCTTGTGCCAAAATTTTATACATGAAAAATACTAACGAAAGAACTTATTTTTATACCTAGAGCTATAGGGTGATATTGACCTTCCGAGTTTGTTCCTTAGAGGAGCGTCATTCATTCGTTGATTTATAACAACTCCATCATTGTTGGTTGTGTATCCTTTATGAATATTCTCTGACATGGGGATATCCATTCTTTCATTCTGGTTCTTTCCCTTATATATACCTTCTTGATTCCTTGCTTCATGTGGAGGATAACTGAAATGAACATGCTTGGGAACATTCATCATTTACTTAGTACCTTCAAGAGAGTTACTGTTAGATGCAATTAATTTTGGATCGAGCTTATTGGTGTAGTAATATATAGGGTAAGTTCCTCAGAAAGAACACCAAAAGGACACCGCTCACAACCAGATCACAGATCAATACACCAGTATTTTTGACGTGGTTAAAGCCCTCAAAGAGGGAAACAGTCCACGGCCTGAGCCAACGCGGCCACTTTAGGCAATTTATTAATCAAAGAATGAAAATTTACATAAGCTTCTCTCATGCACGGATTACCCTACAAATGACCCTCCATGCGCTTTAAATAGAATTCATGGACCAATCGGGTGTCAAGCCACGGATTAAGTGTCGGTAATACCGAGGAGAGAATGAACCGTCGGATCACTACATATCATGACCGTCGGATTGTAAGTTACAAAATGTACAACGGTAAAGAAACACACTTTACCTAACTCTATACCTAACTCTATACTAGACCAAGTTGTACTTAACTATTTCCTATGTATCGGAATATCCTAACATCCCCCCTTAAGAACAACTTGGGATATGATTGAAGGATTTACAAATATGACACAATAGGAGAAGGAAGGAGGCACTAGAGCCTATCCCCCCTTAGTGACAACTTCCTGAACCCCAACCATAAATCGAAGTTTAGTGAACTTCGCCTCTGTGAGAGCCTTTGTGAAGATGTCTGCAACTTGATCATCTGTTGAACAATATTGCACTTCAAGAACATGGTCGTGAATGAGCTTTTTGATGAAGTGCATGTGCAGTTCAATGTGTTTGCTGCGCTAATGTTGAATTGGATCTTTGCATAGCTGAATGGCACTTTGATTATCACACCAAAGTGTAGTCGGATGCTGCTGCTGAAAGCCAAATTCTGACAGGATCTGACGAAGCCACAAGGCTTCCTTACTAGCTTCTACGGCACCACGATACTCTGCTTCTGCTGACGAAAGAGAAATGGCACCCTGTTTCTTACAAGCCCATGTAATAGGTCCTGAACCAAGAGTGAAGACATAACCGGCAGTAGACTTCCGATCATCAGGGTCACCAGCCCAATCAGAATCAGTGAAACCAACCAATAGAGGAGCTGCTTCGGCACTGTAATGAATCCCAAACTGAACTGTACCTCGAACATAACGAAGTATTCTTTTAGCTGCTTTCCAATGACTTTCACGTGGGTTTTGCATAAACCGATCAACAAGGCCAACAACAAAGGAAAGGTCAGGACGAGTATGGGTTAAATACAAGAGTTTTCCTACAATTTCACGGTATAAGGTAGCATCAACTTCAGGAGAAGTACAAGTGACTGAAAGTTTGACTCCAGACTGAAAGGGAGAAGGGGCTGGCTTACAGTCTTCCATGTGAAAATGATGAAGAATATCGCAAGCATACTTGGACTGGGAAAGAGAAATACCCTCCTTGGATTGCAAGACTTGAAGACCGAGAAAATAGTGTAAGTGTCCTAAGTCTGTCATTTCAAATTTGTTTTTAAGGCTGGACTTCACATGGTTTATAAGGTTGGGATCACTACCAGTGAGGATAAGATCATCAACATAAAGAACAAGGATGATAAGAGACTTTCCCACTCTCTTGGTGTAGACAATATTGTCAGAATGACACCTAGAAAAGCCAGATTCTAAAAGAAAGCTATCCATTTTGGCATACCAAGCTCAAGGAGCTTGCTTGAGACCATAAAGGGATTTCTTAAGTCGACATACAAGGCTAGAGTCTGTTTGTATGAAGCCAATGGGTTTTTCCATGTAGATTTCTTCATGCAAGTCCCCATGCAAGAAGGCAGATTTAACATCCATTTGATGGACTTCCCATTTGAAGGAGGCAGCAAGGGAAAGAACAAGGCAGATAGAGTTCATTTTGGCAATAGGGGAGAAGGTTTCAGTGTAGTCAATGCCTTCAACCTGTGAAAAGCCCTTAGCAACAAGACGAGCTTTATGTTTATCAACTTTCCCATCTGGTCCATACTTGGTTCTGTAAACCCATTTGCATCGAACAAGTTTTCGTCCCTTTGGTAGGGGAACAAGATCCCATGTATCATTTGCCAACAATGAATGATATTCTTCATTCATAGCTGCTTCCCAATCTGGATGGCCTGAAGCTTCTGCAAAGGTGTCAGGATCATAATATACTGGAGCTTGAGCCAGTAAAGAAGAGGCTCTCTCGAACTGAGAACGTGTGCGTTGCTGATCTGTAGGATCACTGGCAAGATCACCTGCTGCATCTCGAGTAGCACGAACCCATTTTGGAAGCTCAGGAGCTGAAGAAGGATCCTGAGATGGTGGGGGAGGATTGTCATCCTCACTTTCATCATCTGAAGAAGAAATGTTTTCAAAAGTAGAAGAGATAGGGAGAGGTGGCACAACCGCCGGACTAGGCTCACAGGCCGATATATTTTCATCAAATTTTACATATCTTCTAATGATAAAATTTTTGGACTTAAATGGAATAAGTCTATAGCCTTTGACATCTTCAGAATATCCAACAGAAGTACATTTTTCACTCTTAGGTTCCAAAGCTTTATGCTTTTCATCTGGAATATGGGCCCACGCTTCACTTCCAAAAACACGAAAGTGACTTACATCTGGTTTGATTGAGCTCCATGCTTCTTCTGGAGTGATATTCTTTAAAGCCTTAGTAGGAGTGCGATTTATTATGTAATTTGCACAGTTAATTGCTTCTGCCCAAAAACTAAGACCAAGTCCTTTAGATTTTAGCATACAATTAGCCATTTCCTTTAAGGTGCGATTCTTCCTTTCAGCTACACCATTTTTTTGTGGAGTATATGGAACAGTATGTTGCATTTGAATTCCATTCTCAGTGCAATAGTTGATGAATGTGTTTTTAACATATTCTCCGCCATTATCAGATCTTAACTTAAGAATTTGATGTCCAGATTGTTTTTCAACAAATGCCTTGAAGGCCAAAAAGGTGTTAAATACTTCACTCTTGAGTTTTAAGAAGTATACCCAAGTGCGTCTGGAGAAATCATCAATGAAAATTAAGAAATACTTGCAGCCAGAGAATGACACAACTGGAAGTGGACCACATAAATCACTATGCAAAAGCTGTAAAGGGGCTAAGGCGTGCCAAGAGGCACGTTTTTCAAAACTTTCCCGATGATGTTTTCCGAGTACACATCCGGAACAAACACCATCTCGGCAAGATACCATAGGAAGACATGTCACCATATTTTCTTTACATAGATGCTGAAGGGAGTGATAGTTTAAGTGACCAAATCTCTCATGCCAAAGTTTGCTCACTTCATCGCTATGAGCAACAAATATTGAGGGAAGATTTGATGACCCAAAGTTGTGAAACTTATGCAACCTTGTGGAATCATCAGCAATGCCAGTAGCTAAAATCTGTTTAGGATCTCTCAGGTCCTTGATTACAACATCATGAGGTGAAAATTCAACGATTTTACCTTCACCTGAATGAGTTATCTGATATACAGATAGAAGGTTGCAGGATAAGGTTGGAACACATAATACATCATTAAACTGACCATTGTCTAGATGAACAGTTCCAGTCCCTACAACATTAAGAGATCTATCATCACCAACATATATATTTTTGGTGTTACAATCATTTAAAGAAGAAAACATGGCTTTGTTTTTGGCCTTGTGATAAGAAGCTCCAGAATCAATGAGCTACTCATGAGAATGAGAAGAAGAAGATACATTTAATGCATAACCAGACCGAGATGATTGACAATGACATGCAGAAAGTGCCATTCCTGAAGATGAAGTTGAAGTTGAAGAATAGTCCAAATGGATGTTATGCTTCTTCATTGCTGCTTCCAAGGCTTCCATCTTCTTAAAGCATTTGGATTCTAGGTGGCCATCTCGATTACAAAAGTTGCAATGTCTGTCAGTCTTCTTCCATTTGTTTTTATTGGTCTTATCATTTTGCTGAAATGATCTTTCATTTTGAGGCTGAGTTTGCTTAGGACCCTTGTTTGGTTTAGGACCATTCTTTTTAGGATATGACTTCTTAGGATTCTTTGAATTTGGTGGCTGCGGGGCAGCTAACGCTTTCTTGGAAGAGTTTCCAAGATTAAGAAGACCAAGGTGTAAGATTTTTTCTTGTTCTCTTATTAAAGAATCACAAAAAGAGTCAAAGGAATGAGGCTTATAGTCTTTTCCTTGAGAAATGAAGGCTTCCCTTGTAGAATGGAAGGTGGAAACAAATACAGAGTAGGCTGGTCCCAACTTAGTAAGGATGGAATAAATAAGATTAATATATTCTTTCTTAACCTTAACACTTTCCAAGAGATATCTAAGGGTCTTGAACTTGGACAAGAAATCTTCAATGCAAGAAAAATTATTAGGGTCCAATGTAAGAAACTCATTTTCAAGCTGATGGGCTCTAATTTCATTTTTAATCCCAAAAACTTTAGTGATTTGTTCCAATGCTTCATTAGGAGTATCAAGTTCTGCAATATGGAATCTAAGATCAGGAGAAATAGACATCCCTATCAAACCATGTGCTTGATCTTTTCTATTTTCCCATTTCACAACCTTATCTTCATCCTTTGGTTTCTTCTCTTGGCCTGTGGCTATTCTGTAGAGACCTTTACTTCTAAGTAAATCCTAAATGTAGGACAAGCATTGGAAGTAGTTGGTGCTGTCAAGGGTAACTTGGTATTGACTTTCCATTTTAATGGAGACTGAAGCTGAAAATGCTGAAAGTAAGTGTTCCAATGGATAGATCTCGAAAAATCAGGCTGGTTTAAAAAAAACGGCTCTGAAAACGGCTTCCGGATGAAGAAGTTATGACCTTTTTAAAAAAGTTGTTGAAGTTGCCGGCAAAGTGCGGGAATGTGCGGAAATGAAAAAGTCCGTCCCCACAAAATGGAGACTTGAACCCAAGACCTCTACTCTCTTAAAATAGCTTTGAACCAATTGATCTATACAAAAAATTTGAGAGAGAGGGAGAGAGAGAGAGAGAGGGGGGGTGCTTTGGGTTGCGTGCTTGCTTTGAGAAAGCTCTTTTTCCCTACAAAACAAAAAACACAAAACCCAACACGGACATGCAAAGAAAACGAACCTTACGGCTCGAAGTTAGCTTTACCCAAAAAAACTAAATATTTTCAAAAATGAACCTTGCGGCTCAAAGTTAGCTTTAGCTGAAAAACTAAATATTTTTCTCAATGTTTTTGATTTTCCGAGATCACACTAAGGTGCAGGGAAAAGAGCATACGCATGAGAAAAATCCTTCCTTTCTGTTTCTGATTTGCCCAGATCGCACAGAGTCGCAGGGCAAAGAGCATACGCAGAAATGAAAGGTATAGATCTGGTTAAAAAAAGCTAAATAAACCGAAACTGAAATAAGCAGAGAGAAAATAACAGTAAACTGCAAATAAACACTGTATACCTCCAGATCTTGAAAATGACGCAGCTAGGGCTACCAGAAACCTTTTCGCGTGAAACAAAAGGGGTTCCTCACTGGAACAGATGCTCCGAACACAACAGAGCAGTACTCTCGGCCCGAAAGCAGTCAGAAACAACAGATCTAGGAAACGGTAGTCGGATGCAGTTCTACCGGCTTCAGATTTGGATCACCAACAGACGCGGCCCTCAAATAGCTCCGATACCATGTAGGAATATACAGGGTAAGTTCCTCAGAAAGTTCACCAAAAGGACACCGCTCACGACCAGATCACAGATCAATACACCAGTATTTTTGACGTGGTTAAAACCCTCAAAGAGGGAAACAGTCCACGGCCTGAGCCAACGCGGCCACTTCAGGCAATTTATTAATCAAAGAATGAAAATTTACATAAGCTTCTCTCATGCACGGATTACCCTACAAATGACCCTCCATGCGCTTTAAATAGAATTCATGGACCAATCCGGTGTCAAGCCACGGATCAAGTGTCGGTAATACCGAGGAGAGAATGAACCGTCGGATCACTACATATCGTGACCGTCGGATTGTAAGCTACAAAATGTACAATGGTAAAGAAACACACTTTACCTAACTCTATACCTAACTCTATACTAGACCAAGTTGTACTTAACTATTTCCTATGTGTCGGAATATCCTAACAATTGGGATGACATTCATTCTATGTGCTTGCAAGATGTTTATTCCTAGATGTTTCACAACTTTTGTGATAACCAAGACTTGTTCTAATAGGGGGATAACTTTTCATGCTGAGAATGTGACATAAATATTTAGTCCCTTTATGAAGCTTTAAGTTTTGTTTTAGCTAGTCCAATTCTTCTTTGAAAAGTACAACTACTTCTAATCTTTCACAAGTTTGTTCTTTCTCATGTATCTATTGTAGAAAAACTTCCTTTATCCTTTTATCTTCTTTTAGCTCAACCTCGAGAGAAAGAAAGGTCACCTAATTCAACTCTTTAACTTGGAGTTGCTACATTAATTGTCATTCCCTCTTTCTAAGTGCCTTTATTTCCTTCAATGCAATTATAATTTATCCTTCAAACTCTATTTATGCTTTAGGTTCTTATGTTTAAGTGATGAGCAATATTTCACCTCATTCACTATTAGTAAAATTTTCATTGCTTTCATAATTACTTTCTTCCTTTGAGTAAAAATTCTTCTTCTTGTAGGCTTGCTTCTCCTTTTGATGCATATAATTGAATCTTTGCTCAAAATCACTATCCTTCATTTTAGCATAAGGGTATTTAGAAGAATCATGTCCTCTCCTTCAACATTTAAGGCACTTAAAAAATATCTTAGCTTTGAAGTTGTTGGTTGCTATTTTTTGTTCAATATAAACTTCGCTTCTTCTTCATTAGAGTTAGATTCATCTTTATTTTCACGCTTTTTCTCTTCTTTGGCTACTTGGAATGTTACTTCCTTGATTCGTGATTTTTCCTCCTTTATTCTTAGCTCATAACCTTAGAGTGTTCCACGAAGTACACCCACAATCATTTTTTCTACATTTTTTAGTTCCTCAAGGGTTTATATTTTGGTTTTGAATCTTCATGGAAGAGATATCAATACTTTTTTAGCAACAACACCATCCTTGACTTATTCACCAAGACCTACAATGAAGTTGACAATATTGTCAACACAAAGAAAATATGAAGCAATATCCTCAACTTCTTCCATCTTGAAACTTTTGAATTAGGCCCTGAGAGATTGCACCCTGACTTCTTTTACAATTGTGTCCCCTTCATAATAGGTTTTGAGCTGATTCCATACTTTATGACCTAACCTACGCTACATTGCTTCGATAAATTTTGAATTTTATAAACCTCTTAGAATAACATGCTTATTTTATGCATTGAATTTATATAGCACCTTACAAGCAGTTTTTTTGGGAATGGAATAGGGAATTTTATTCTTGGTCTCTACAATTTCACAAATATCATATCCCAAGGACATAGGAAGATAATGTGAGGGAAAATATACTTATAACATGATTACAAGGAAAATTTTTGGGGCTAATATTCAAAGGTGGGTTAATTTTCCATGATTTTTTCCAAAAAATGATTTGTTAATTTCCGTTTTTTCTCAAAATTATTCGCCCAAATTTTATAGTATAAAATTATTTTGTCTTTAAATTACCATAAATTTGTAAAAACTATAAAAAATCATAAATAAAAAAAATTATTTATATATACCAAAACATTTTATAGTTTGCATATTAGGGACTAGTAATATTTTCCAATGTTTTTAAACTGTAAGATAACTTTTCATCGTTAAAATTTTTCCTTCATGATTATGTTCACACACATATATGGAAGCATAGGAGGAAAATAATGTCCCTTTTCCATTGATGTCAAAGGGGGATAGAATGTATACATTGATGTGGGGATTAACAAACTTTCACTAGGAGGAGCAAGAGATACTAAAATACATTGACAAGCAAGAATACTGGGGGAGAGACTGTAAGCATTGACATAATGAAGGAAGGAAGGAAACAAAGAAGGAGGCATATTCAGAAGGGAAGTACTAAACACTATGTCAAGGGGATTTTGATGCAATCTAAGCAAAACATGGCCTATTGACATAAATGACCTTCATTGCCTGGTGGTGTTCCATTCAATGAAAAGGGGGGTTATTGTTACACATAGTGTTATCATTGATGACAAAAAGTGTCATTGATGTCAAAGGGGATGCCCAATACAATAGTGGTATCATTCATGAATCAATGAGATCAATATATTAATTGTATCTCTTGCATACCCTATAGTGAAGCCAAAAAATGCATTACGTTTATTGATTTTTTCACAAGTTTATGATGCCCTAATGAACCTATGAACAAAATGGTTGTGTATTCCTCATAAAGAACCTTCCATTGGTATATCACACTATGAAAAACTTCTCCATAACGAGCATTTATGGCCATTTGAATATCAACATCAATCAAGGTACCTAAACTATAGGGAAAAACCCAAAATCACCAAATTTGTTAAACGATGTGCATCTCATGGGAAGATCCACGGTTTAGTGTTTTAAACTATGATATATTGTGAATAAAACAACATGAAGTTTAACATATTAAAGGGCATGTAGATTTCTTAGATCAGATGGATAAGATTCTTTGTTGAAGAATTTGAAAGGAAGATGAAGCAGAACCTATGCAAAGTTTAACTGAGGTAATTGGCCTATCTAACAGTGACATATGGTGGAGTTTTATTGGATGACTTGACATATAGATGCCCCCCCTACATAGTCATCTATGACGTAGAAATGGGGATTTTGTGGTTTAATTTGGTTGGATGAGGTGATGTCAACAATATGGTGTGGCACCTCTACGGAATGCCAAGTAGCGGGTCTAAATTACATCTTTCAATTAGTCAAATGGTAAAATATGACTGATGCATGGCACCCCTCTTGAGGTGCTTTGTGGCATGATGATATCAATATGACATCATCATGTGAGAGACCATGGACCCCAAGAGAAGGTAACATGGCATGGGCACATGGTCTAAGGTGTTGAGCATAAATTTTATGGTCACATGGTTACAACCTCACGAAAAATTAAGCCCTAGATTATGAAAAAATTCATGTTTGAATAGAGGTCACATTAGGGATTTTTCGACCCTGAGGTCAAATATAGGGTCAACCCTTGAAGCCCTAGGACAACACTAGTTCATATATATATATCTATATCTATATATATATATATATATATATATATATATATATATATATATATATATATATATATATATATATATATATATATATATATATATATATATATATATATATATATATGATGCTGAGACTCCAACAAAAAAGACAGATTCAAGAGAAAAGAGGTTTGTATTTAAGTTGAAGTTAAAGTTTTGTAGCAATAGCATGGTTAAGATGTTATATGACTGGTCAAAGGTTTTAAACTTCATATGTGTGTATTCTATGTATTGGTGAATGGTTATGTGAAGGGTTGATTCCTATTTTGGTCTTGGGCATGGTAGTCTGAAATGTAAAACTAATATTGCCCATAGGTCATGATTCAATAGAAATGTTAGCTGGTTATGTGGCATGGTTTGTTTAATGCAAGTTATGGGTTCACGTTTGGTTGGTCTCAGTCAATTTTTTTAGTGCACTAGATTTAACCATTCTATGAAACAATTAGTCACGTTGTAGAGCTAGTAAAGTGTTTTTTTGTAGAACGAACCCTCAATTTTTCATTCTATAGAATGATTAATTTTTGTATGTTTTTATAAAGTTCTATATGGTTCTTCAAGGGTTCTAGGCTCATTTTAAGACCAAATTAAATTTTGGAAGAAGCATGATAATCAAGTTTCAGTGTTGAACATTACTAGAGGCATGAAAAATATTGATGATGTATTTTTTTATGATTAGAACTAATGTTATGTGTTTTGGAAGCTTATGAGCAGGTTGTAGTTGATGTTGGTTATATGGAAAGAGAAAATTTCGAGAAGGGTTTTATGTAGGAATTTACAGGGTAAGTTCCTCAGAAAGAACACCAAAAGGACACCGCTCACAACCAGATCTCAAATCAATACACCAGTATTTTTGACGTGGTTAAAACCCTCAAAGTGCAAGGAGGGAAACAGTCCACGGCCTGTCCCAACGTGGGTACTACAGGCAATTTATTAATCAAAGAATGAAAATTTACATAAGCTTCTCTCATGCACGGATTACCCGAACAAAGACCCTCCATGCGCTTTAAATAAAACTCATGGACCAATCGGGTGTCAATCCACGGATCAAGTGTCGGTAATACCGAGGAGAGAATGAACCGTCGGATCACTACATATCGTGACCGTCAGATTGTAAGTTACAAAATGTACAACGGTAAAGAAACACACTTTACCTAACTCTATACTAGACCAAGTTGAACTTAACTATATCCTATGTGTCGGAATATCGTAACATCCCCCCTTAAGAACAACTTGGGATAGGATTGAAGGATTTACAAATATGACACAATAGGAGAAGGAAGGAGGCACTAGAGCCTATCCCCCCTTAGTGACAACTTCCTGAACTCCAAGCATATATCGAAGTTTAGTGAACTTCGCCTCTGTGAGAGCCTTTGTGAAGATGTCTGCAACCTGATCATCTGTTGGACAATATTGCACTTCAAGAACATGGTCATGAATGAGCTTTCTGATGAAGTGCATGTGGAGTTCAATGTGTTTGCTACGTTGATGCTGGACTGGATCTTTGCATATTTGAATGGCACTTTGATTATCACACCAAAGTGTGGTTGGATGCTGCTGCTCAAAGCCAAAGTCTGATAGGATCTGACGAAGCCACAAGGCTTCCTTACTAGCTTCCACGGCACCACGATACTCTGCTTCTGCTGACGAAAGAGAAATGGCAGCCTGTTTCTTACAAGCCCATGTAATAGGTCCTGAACCAAGAGTGAAGACATAACCGGCAGTAGACTTCCGATCATCAGGGTCACCAGCCCAATCAAAATCAGTGAAACCAACTAATAGAGGAGCTGCTTTGGCACTGTAATGAATCCCAAACTGAACTATACCTCGAACATAACGAAGTATTCTTTTAGCTGCTTTCCAATGACTTTCACGTGGGTTTTGCATAAAACGAGCAACAAGGCCAACAACAAAGGAAAGATCAGGACGAGTATGGGTTAAATACAAGAGTTTTCCTACAAGTTGACGGTATAAGGTAGCATCAACTTCAGGAGAAGTACAAGAGACTGAAAATTTGACTCCAGACTGAAAGGGAGAAGGGGCTGGCTTACAGTCTTCCATGTGAAAATGACGAAGAATATCACAAGCATACTTGGACTGGGAAAGGAAAATACCCTCCGTGGATTGCAAGACTTGAAGACCGAGAAAATAGTGTAAGTGTCCTAAGTCTGTCATTTCAAATTTCTTTTTAAGGCTGGTTTTCACATGGTTTATAAGGTTGTGATCACTACCAGTAAGAATAAGATCATCAACATAAAGAACAAGGATGATAAGAGAGTTGCCCACTTTCTTGGTGTAGACAGTATTGTCAGAATGACACCTAGAAAAGCCAGATTCTAAAAGAAAGCTATCCATTTTGGCATACCAAGCCCGATGAGCTTGCTTGAGGCCATAAAGGGATTTCTTAAGTCGACAAACAAGGCTGGAGTCTGTTTGTATGAAGCCAATGGGTTGTTCCATATAGATTTCTTCCTGCAAGTCCCCATGCAAGAAGGCAGATTTAACATCCATATGATGGACTTCCCATTTTAAAGAGGTAGCAAGGGAAAGAACAAGGCGGATAGAGTTCATTTTGGCAACAGGGGAGAAGGTTTCAGTGTAGTCAATGCCTTCAACCTGTGAAAAGCCCTTAGCAACGAGACGAGCTTTATGTTTATCAACTTTCCCATTTGGTCCATACTTGGTTCTGTAAACCCATTTACATCTAACAAGTTTGCGTCCCTTTGGTAGAGGAACAAGATCCCATGTATCATTTGTCATCAATGAGTGATATTCTTCATTCATAGCTGCTTCCCAATGTGGATGGCCTGAAGCTTCTGCAAAAGTGTTAGGATCATGATTTACTGGAGCTTGAGCCAGTAAAGAAGAGGCTCTTTCAAACTGAGAGCGTGTACGTCGCTGATGTGTAGGATCACCGGCAAGATCACCTGCTGCATCCTGAGTAGCACGAACCCATCTTGGAAGTTGAGGATCCTGAGAAGGTGGGGGAGGGTTATCATCCTCGCTTTCATCATCTGAAGAAGAAATGTTTTCAAAAGTAGAAGAGATAGGAAGAGGTGGCACATCCGCCGGACTAGGCTCGTAGGCCGATTTATTTTCATCAATTTTACATCTCTTCTAATGATAACATTTTTGGACTTAAATGGAATAAGTCTATAACCTTTTACATCTTCAGAATATCCAACAAAAGTACATTTCTCACTCTTAGGTTCTAAAGCTTTATGCTTTTCATCTGGAATATGGGCCCATGCTTCACTTCCAAACACACGAAAGTGACTTACATCTGGTTTAATGGAACTCCAAGCTTCTTCTGGAGTGATATTCTCTAGAACCTTAGTAGGAGTGTGATTGATTATATAATTTTCACAATTAATTGCTTCGGCCCAAAAACTAAGACTGAGTCCTTTAGATTGCAGCATACAATTAGCCATTTCCTTTAAGGTGCGATTTTTCCTTTCAGCTACACCATTTTGTTCTGGAGTGTATGGAACAATATGTTGCATTTGAATTCCATTTTCGGTGCAAAAGTTGATGAATGTTTTTTTAACATATTCTCCACCATTATCAGTTCTTAGCTTAAGAATTTGATGTCCAGATTGTTTTTCAACAAAGGCTTTGAAGGCCAAAAATGTGTTAAATACTTCGCTCTTGAGTTTTAAGAAGTATACCCAAGTGCGTCTGGAGAAATCATCAATGAAAGTTAAGAAGTACTTGCAGCCAGAGAATGAAGCAACAGGAAGAGGACCACATAAATCACTGTGCACAAGCTGTAAAGGGGCTGAGGCGTGCCAAGAGGCATGTTTGTCAAAACTGTCCCGATGATGTTTTCCGAGTACACATCCGGAACAAACACCATCTCTGCAAGATACCATAGGAAGACCTGTCACCATATTTTCTTTACATAGATGCTAAAGGGAGCGATAGTTTAAGTGACCAAATCGCTCATGCCAAAGTTTGTTCACTTCATCATTATGAGCAACAAATACTGAGGGAAGATTTGATGACCCAAAGTTGTGAAACTTATACAACCTTGTGGAATCATCAGCAAGACCAGTAGCTAGAATCTGTTTAGGATCTTTTAGATCCTTGATTACAACATCATGAGGTGAAAACTCAACAATTTTACCTTCACCTGAATGAGTTATCTGATAGACAGATAGAAGGTTGCAGGATAAGGTTGGAACACATAATACATCATTAAACTGACCATTGTCTAGATGAACAGTTCCAGTCCCTACAACATTAAGAGATCTATCATCACCAACGTATATATTTTTGGTGTTACAATCATTTAAAGAAGAAAACATGGCTTGGTTTTTGGCCATGTGATAAGAGGCTCCAGAATCAATGAGCCACTCATGAGAATGAGAAGAAGAAGAAGATACATTTAATGCATAACCAGAATGAGATGATTGACAACGACATGCAGAAAGTGCCATTCCGGAAGTTGAAGTTGAAGTAGGCTCCACATGGATGTTATGTTTCTTCATTGCGTCTTCCAAGGCTTCCATCTTCTTAAAGCATTTAGATTCTAAGTGGCCATCTCGATTACAAAAGTTACAATGTCTATCAGTCTTCTTCCATTTGTTTTTATTGGTCTTATCATTTTGCTGAAATGATCTTTCATTTTGAGGCTGAGTTGGTTTAGGACCATTCTTTTGAGGATATGACTTCTTAGGATTCTTTGAATTTGGTTGCTGCTGGGCGGCTAACGCTTTCGTGGAAGAGTTTCCAAGATTAAGAAGACCAAGGTGTAAGAGTTTTTCTTGTTCTCTTATTAAGGAATCACAAAAGGAGTCAAAGGAAGGGGCCTTGTAGTCTTTTCCTTGACAAATGAAAGCTTCCCTTGTAGAATGGAAAGTGGAAACAAATACAGAGTAGGCTGGTCCCAACTTAGTAAGGATGGAATAAATAAGGTTACAATCTTCTTTCTTAACTTTAACACCTTCCAAGAGATATCTAAGGGTCTTGAATTTGGACAAGAAATCTTCAATGCAAGAAAAATTATTAGGATCCAAAGTAAGCAACTCATTTTCAAGTTGATGGGCTCTAATTTCATTTTTAATCCCAAAAACTTTAGCGAGTTTTTCTAATGCTTCATGAGGAGTCTCAAGGTCTGCAATGTGGAATCTAAGATTAGGAGAAATAGACATCCCTATCAAACCACGTGCTTGATCTTGTCTATTTTCCCATTTTGCAACCTTGTCGTCATCTTTTGGTTTCTTCTCTTGGTCTGTGGCTATTCTGAAGAGACCTTTACTTCTAAGTAAATCTTCCATGTAGGCTACCCATTGGAAGTAGTTAGTGCTGTCAAGAATGACTTGGCATGGACTTTCCATTTTAAAAAAAAACTGAAGCTGAAGATGCTGAAAGTAAGTGTTCCAATGGATAGATCTCGAAAAAATAGGCGGTTTTAAAAAAAACGGCTCTGAAAAAGGCTTTCGGATGAAGAAGTTATGGCTTTTTGAAAAAAAAATTGTTGAAGTTGCCGGCAAAGTGCGCGATTGTGCGGGAATGAAAAAATCGGCCCCCACAAAATGGAGACTTGAACCCAAGACCTCTACTCTCTTAAAATAGCTTTGAACCAATTGATCTATACAAAAAATTTGAGAGAGAGAGAGAGAGAGAGAGAGACGGGGGGGGGGCCTTGGTTTGCGTGCTTGCCTTGAGAAAGCTCTTTTTCCCTACAAAACACAAAACACAAAACCCAACACGAATATGCAAAGAAAAACGAACCTTGCGGCTCGAAGTTAGCTTTAGCCAAAAAACTAGAAATTTTTTAAAAAAAATCTCAAAGTTAGCTTTAGCCGAAAAACTAAATATTTTTCTCAATGTTTCTGATTTTCCGAGATCACACTAAGGTGCAGGGAAAAGAGCATACGCATGAGAAAAATCCTTCCTTTCTGTTTCTGATTTGCCCAGATCGCACAGAGTCGCAGGGCAAAGAGCATACGCAGAAATGAAAGGTATAGATCCGGTTAAAAAAAAGGGCTAAATAAACCGAAACCGAAATAAGCAGAGAGAAAATAACAGTAAACTGCAAAAAAAAAAAAACACTGTATACCTCCCGATCTGAAAAATGACGCAGCTAGGGCTACCAGAAACCTTTTCGTGTGAAACGAAAGGGGTTCCTCACTGGAACAGATGCTCCGAACGCAACAGAGCAGTCCTCTCGGTCCGAAAGCAGTCAGAAACAGCAGATCTAGGAAACGACAGCCGCATGCAGTTCTACCAGCTTCAGATTTGGATCACCAACGGACGCGGCCCTCAAATAGCTCTGATACCATGTAGGAATTTACAGGGTAAGTTCCTCAGAAAGAACACCAAAAGGACACCGCTCACAGCCAGATCTCAAATCAATAGACCAATATTTTTGACGTGGTTAAAACCCTCAAAGTGCAAGGAGGGAAACAGTCCACGGCCTGTCCCAACGTGGGTACTACAGGCAATTTATTAATCAAAGAATGAAAATTTACATAAGCTTCTCTCATGCACGGATTACCCGAACAAAGACCCTCGATGCACTTTAAATAGAACTCATGGACCAATCGGGTGTCAAGCCACGGATCAAGTGTCAGTAATACCAAGGAGAGAATGAACCGTCGGATCACTACATATCGTGACCGTCGGATTGTAAGTTACAAAATGTACAACGGTAAAGAAACACACTTTACCTAACTCTATACTAGACCAAGTTGAACTTAACTATATCCTATGTGTCGGAATATCCTAACATTTTATGTGACCAGAATGATGAATTTGGAACATTGTATGGAAAGGCTATGATAGGTTGTTGAAAGTAGTATGACAACAATGATTTATTAAGTTTGAAGAATTATATTTGTAGAAGAGAAAGTGGATCTAGTTTGAAATATTATAAAAATAATTTCACAATAAGTTGAAGAAGGGGGTGGGTTCCCCCACTAAGGTTGGTGCCTCAGTAAGGTTGAATCCTATAGTAGGTTGAAACTTTCTAATTTCTAAGGTCATTTCCTCATTTATGTTGGAGTCTATAACAAGAAAAAGTTTGTGTATCACTAAGGTTGGTGGCTCAATCAGGTTCAAGCCTAGAGAAAGTCAAGCTTACATATCTCTGAGGTTGGTGCCTCAATCAGGTTGGATGATACAACAATTAAAATCTTTCATATATTTGAGGTTAGCACCTTAATCACATTGTATCCTACAGTTAGTAGTTTCTTACAGGTTTAGGAGGTTGGTGCCTTAATCAGGTTGTAGCCTACCACAAATAGTTTTTTTCATAGCTTAGGGGTGGGTTCCTCTAGAAGTTCGGCGCTTATAAATATATATAATTAATTAAAGAAGAAGAAGAAGAAGAATCTGTGGTTTTCTATTGTATCAGTTTCCACGTAAAATATTGTTTCCTCTTGTGCTGATGTGATGACTTATTTATGTATTGTTGATGTGATGATGGATTCTTGATGCATTTTTTTGTTTAGTGATATGTTGGAAATAGTTATGATACATTGCTCCATAATTTTGAAATGATTAAAAATAGTGAATTGATGCAAATATTGACACATTGATTCACCCACCCTCTTAGTGTGATCATTGGTCTAACAATGGTAAATGTGGGCATAATGAAATAAAAATCTCAACACCTATTATTTTATGTATTTTTTCTAATACAACCAAAAGAGGGAAGTTAAGGTTTGGAGTTTTTTCACCTAACATGTTTGGAAATCCTCCCTTTTGGTTTTGAATTGTATGGCTTATTGAGAAATAAGAAAGGTTTTTTAAGGCATCTAACAGAGAGGAAAGAATCTAGTCATTGATGAAGAGGAATTGATTCAATGTATTCTAGCTCCATGGTCAGTTTCCATTCTAGCTCAAATAATATTATTATGTGTGAAACAAGAGACTTGAGGAGGAGCTAAATAATATGTGAGCACCATACCATTGAGACTCATCAAGATTTGACTTTATCTATATGAGTTGGGAAGCAAGGAAGACAACTATGAGTTATAGGATAAACGTAGGATAATAATAGGTTTCTAATAACCAGCAATGAATAAATAAAATATCAAATGAAAAGATAAAGTAGATTTATAGCATATGTGGAGAATAACAACAAGAAGCATGCAACTTTTGATTCCAAATCTAACTCCTCCATGGAAACCATATCCATGGTTACAACTAGAATCTGATTTTCTAAGAGGAATTTGTAGTCCTCAAACACCCCACCCAATGCATTCATACCTTGATTTAGATAAAATGCAATTTGAAGGAACATAGAATATATAGTCTAAAAAGGTCATACACCGAAGTGGAACATAAATAAAGGAAAGGAAACTAGAGATGCAAAGTTATAGTGGAAACCTAGGATACTAGTAAGTTTAGAACTATAAGTAATAAATAAATCAAAGTTCACATGAAAAATGGCTTCATAACATATAGAGAGACTAATAACAAGATGTATCCATTTATGGAAGCTAAATTAAATCCCTTCTAGTGCCATGGTAGGTTTCAATTGTAACTCAAATAGTCTTGCTATGTGTGAAACAAGAGACTTCATGAGGGGTTAAGGAATATGTGAGAACCACACCATTGAGATTCATTGAGATTTGACTTTATCTATGTAGTTTGGGGGAAAGAAGGAAAACTAGAAGTTAGAGGATAAACTTAGGAGACTAATAGATTTATAATAATTAATAATAAATAGATCAAATCTCTCATGAAAAAATAAAGTGGATTCATGGCACATGTCAGGAGTAAGAACAAGAATTTTGCATTTTTTCAATTCAAATATGATTCCTTGCATAGGAAACATATCCATGGCTACAATTGGGACATGATTTTCTAATAGGAATTTTTATTCCTCAATCCCCCCTCCCATTCCATCCATACTCTAATTTAAATATAACATAATTTGAGGGAAAAAAGATAGATAATATAGAAAGGTCATGCACTTAAGAGGAACTTAAAACTAAAAATATAAAGTTATAGTGGAAATTTAGGAGACTAGTAGGTTCATTATAATATGTAACAAATACATAAAATATAATATGAAAAAAATGGCTTCATGAAATATATAGAGAGTAATAACAAGAAGTTTCCAATTATGGAAGTCAAATTCAATCAATTTTAGTGTCATGGTCGATTTCCATTGTAACTCAAAATGTCTTGTTATGTGTGAACTAAGAGACTTGAGGAAGGTTTAATAAAGATGTGAGCACCACACCATTGAGAATCATCAAGATTTTACTTTATCTATATGGTTTGGGAAGCATGGAAGAAAATTAGGAGTTATAGTGTGACCTACGAGACTAATAGGTTTGTAATAATCAATAATAAATAGGTCAAAGCTCACATGAAAAACAAAGTGGTTTCATAGCATATATGTGGAGAGTAATAAGAATAAGTATGAAATTTTGGGATCAAAATTTATTCCTTGCCTAGAAAACATATCCAAGGCTACAAGTGGGATGTGATTCTCTAAGAGGAGTTTGTCGTGCTTCATACCCCCTCCCCTCTACCCAAATGCATCCATTCCTGGATTTAGATACAATGTCATTTGAGGTAAAGAAGGACAAATAGTGTAGTAAGGTAATACACCTAAAAGGAACACAAATAAACTAAAGAAAACTAGATATAGAAAGTTGTAGTTGAAACCTAAGGGACTAGACTTAGATTTATAATAATAAGTAACTAATAGATCAAAGTTCAGATGAAAAAAAAAATATCTTCATGACATATATAGAGATAAATAAGAAGAAGTATGAAATTATGGAAGCCAATTTCAATCCCTCCTTGTGTCATGGTCAGTTTCCATTGAAAATCAAATCATCTTGTTATGTGTGAAACAAAATACTTAATGATAGGTTAAAGAAGATGTGACCACCACACCGTTCAGACTCATCAGTCTCTGAATTTTTCTATATAGGTTGGTAAGGAATAAAGAAATCTAGGAGTTATAGTGTAAACCTATTTGAATAATATGTTTGTAAATAAATTGCCTTCATAGAATATATAGGGAGTAACAAGAAGAAGTATGCGATTTTGGGATCCAAATTCAATTCCTTGCATCAAAATGATATCCATGGCTACAACTAGGAAGTGATTTCTTCAAAGGATTTTGTAGCCCTCAATTCCTCCCCATGATTGCATCTATATCTTGATTTATATATAATTTCATTTGAGGGAAACAAGAACCAATAGTGTAACAAGGTCATACACCAAAAAAAAACATAAATAAAGGAAATAACACTAGAAATATAAAATTGTAATGGAAACCTAGGAGACTAGTAGGTTTGTAATAATAAGTAACAAATAGGTCAAAGTTCACATGAACAATGGCTTCATAACACATATAGAGAATACAACTTTGGAAGCCAATTTCAATCCCTTGATGGAAAACATATCCATGAGTGCAGTTGGCACAAGATTTCCTCAGAGGACTTTGTTGTCCTTTATCTCCCCTCCCAATGCACCATAAGTCTAATTTAGATATAATGTCATTCAAGGTGAAGAGGAACAAATAGTGTAACAAGTTCATGCACTAGAAAGGAACATAAATAAAGGACCACCTAATAAAATATCCAACTCCTAAGTTAGTGTGAAACAAGAAAACCTTAATGAGCATGACCTGTTACAATTATAAGTTTATTATGTTTTTGAAAATAAATTTATTGTGGAGTCATTTTAATAAATAATATACAAAAATTATCATAAACAAGGAAAAAATTAGGGTTTTTATTATGTTTTTGCAAATAAATCTATTGTGGAGTCATTTTAATTAATAATATACAAAAATTATCATAAACAAGGAAAAATTTAGTATTTGGACTTACCAATTAGGCTAGTTTTCCATGTTTTTTTTTCCCAAAAAAGACTTATCAATTTAAATTTTTTAAAAATTATTAACACAAATTTTACTAGATAAATTATTTTACCTAAAAACTCTCAATAAATTTATAGACATTATACATAAAATTATTAGAAATTTAAATATTTTTACAAAAAATATGGGGAGTCATTTAATAGTTTGAATATTAAGGATTAATAAATTTCACCAAAATTTACTACACTTTAAAATAAATTTCAATGCTTAAAATTTTAGCCCATCATAAAAATATTAATACAACTAAAATAATAAACATTAAAAATCTATTTTTAAAATTTATAATAATATTAATAATATTAATAAACTCTAATAATAAACCTTAAAAATCTATTTTTAAAACATATATACCACCTGAGACAAAACTACCTTTTAAATAAACTCTAATAATAAACCTTAAAAATCTATTTTTAAAACATATATACCACCTGAGACAAAACTACCTTTTAAATTCATATTAATTCTATATTTAACTATATTATTCTTTTAGGTTCATATTATCTTATTCCCTAGTTTTTAAAATAAGAAAGTTTTAATACAAAATACACACATTTTTATGATGTCAACCCATTTTAATAATACATTTTACGTAACATTATTATTTCATATTACAATATAATAAATCTTTACTCTTATTTTCTCATCTTTGGAATGAAAGGGTAAACTTATTCAATTTTGTACCAAGGAGGGATTAATCATTACATTATTAGGTTTTTTCGTTCTAGAATTTAGCTCGAGCTCTTGATGTATATAAATTATATGGAAAAATGTTTTTAGTTTTTTCCTTTTATAGAATTATATGAATTTGGAAATTATAAATTCTGATATTTATATTATAAATTGTAATTATTCATAAAAATATTATTAATTGAAATTAAGTTGGGTGGTTGCACCAAATCATTATTACCTTTCCCTCCCCAATTTAATTCTTTTAAGTTAACATATTAACGCTCTAAAATAGAGTAACTTGAAATATGTGTGTTAATCTACTCTTTCTTTAAAGTATGACGCAAGATGAATCTGAAATTGAATATAACAGATGCAACAAATAAATTAAAAATGGGACTTCATTTTCCAAGATTCACGGAACTTTTGAACATGTTACTTTCATATAAACTGAATTCATGAATCCAATCTACTTGATGTGCGGCGTTGTGGATCTCAACCATTGTAAAATTATGAATGTACTGCATATTGTTTTGATAAAACCCCATACCTTCATATTTTTTGTTTATGCTCCAATGTTGAACTCTTCCATTTTAAAATATGTCATAGAAAAGGACACAAGAGCTAGCAGACTACAGTGAGGAGACAATAGCATTTTCAAATTACACAAATTTTCGGCCATTATCATTGGATTTCCTCCAAACTAAACACAATGTGGGGATTGCCGGTCCACTGGATTAAAATGTCTAAGTTCTATTTCAATCAGATTAACGTCTCCTATATTAGCAACATTTGTGTCCACAAGTAGGTTTCAATATGATTTGGAGGAATTCATAATTTCTTGATTGGTAAAACAATTGGTGGAATGATTTGAACTTGTATAGTTACTATAGTCATAACTGTTGCAAGCATTTGCTTTCAACATTATTTCACTACATTTTTTTTATTCTAATAGGTTTAGGTTTGATCACATCAATTTTCAACATTTTCTTTGTTTTAGATCTCTATATTGGTGGCACCTTCTTTTGCCGATGAATGTTCTAGTGGTTCTTTATTTAATTGTCTATCTCGATAGGGAATAATCTCTCTATCAATGAAAACCTTGATGGTAACGTAGGTCGGAAATCAACATTCGAAAATTCTTGACCCTGACTAGATCCCCAAATCTCGAAATACGTTTTAGTCTATTTCCTCTCCAAATGAGTCTCCAAAGTAAGAAAACATTCATGCAATTAGAAAAAGAAAAATTCTTTAATGCTCAATCAAGTCCTACAAATCCCATTTAAAATTCTCTTGAAGAACACCAACAAAGTCCAACACCACATGAAATGATTTGCTCCTCTTTGGAAGAAGTTGAACCAGAAGCCCTACCAGAAGATATCGATCTAGATGACCCACCAATGATTTCCCTTACAAAAGAATAACATGGAAAATATGTGAAGGACATGCCAACTTATCAAGCTAAGTTTATGTATAATGTTTATCTTCTATGTAAGGAAACAAACCAACTAAGCTCGATTTCTTCAGAGTGCATTTTTGGGGTTCAAATGAAGGATTTTAAGGTCACCTCCAAGTAAGACAAAGAAGCCAAAAAACAAGGTAGGAAGAGATATAAGATATTGATCCAAGAAGGCGGTGAACAATTAGTTAACTTAGGGAAAATAATGCCAATGCTAGAGTCATTCACCCCTTGAAATCTTGAAACATTACAAAGTTTCTATGTAGTCATGATTATTGTAGTCAATTTCTTTATTATTAGTAGGAAAGTTTTTAGTCTCAAAAATGTCTTGGACTTTAGTCTTTTTTTTGGGAATTCAAGCTTTATGTAACTTTTTTTTTATTAATGAAAGAATTATTTTACCCCAAAAAGATAATTATATATATTTGTTGAATGCTTAAGTTTATTAATCTAATTAGTGTATTAGGTGTTAATTTATCATTCAACTTATTAATCTAATTAGTGTATTAAGTGTTAATTTTACAGTGTCTTATGTTTTGTAGAATCACTTAGCCCAATGATTTCTTCATTTAGAAATAAAATTGGATATTTCAATCGAAATTGTAGATATAATTTTAAATGCAATGTACAATAGAAGAAAACCAAGAGCAATAGCAAGAGACACAAGATTTGATCAAAGACTAGGGAAAAACCTCACAAGGGGTGAAACCCTTTCAAATTATTGTTCTATTAGATTTTCACCAAATTTATAGTATATAGATACAATAATTTAATCCAAAATAAAGAGTCAAATTAAACCCTTTGAATATCCAACAAAACCAACCAATCAATATCCAAATGATGAACCCAATAGTCAAACCAGGTCAACTAGTCAAATCTATAATTTCTGTAAAAGGAAATATTAGTCATTGGAAGTTAAATAAGCCCGAACTATTCCTGATGTCAATGGCCAAACAACATCCAAAAGAGCTCGGTCATCAGCAAAAATATTTGTCCTTCCTTGTTGGTCAAACCTAAGTCAAAATAGTCCCAAACGACTTGGTCAAACACTGTTAAAGGAGAGAGAAGAACGTTGCAGTCAACTTCAGATTTCAAAGGTCAAAACTCAATGATTAGTAGTAGTTAAAGAAACCCAAAAAATATCAGTTTCTCCACAAAAAACCTTAGTATCCAAAGATCAAAATTTTGCAAGTCAAGGAGAGGAAAAATACCAAGTCAAACATGGTCAACAATCGCCCAAACAAAACTCAATGTAGAAATTTCAGAATCAACCATTGAACCTTCACACATGTAAAAATAGTTTCCTTGCTTTAAACCTATGTGAACCAATCACAAGAGGAAAGAGAAGAAGATGTGTGTTGATGTGATGTTCAAATGAGGTTTCCTTGATGTGTATTTATATATGACTTTGCAGACCCAATTTTCACCTTTAGGTCAACTTGAACTTTTGTGTCCTTGTGGGTATTCCATTAAGAATAATATTTTTCCTTAACCAAACCAAATTATTCCAAGGGAAAGGAGGGTATTTTCTAAATGAGGAAGGTTCTCCAAAAGAGGGAATTTGTCCATGAGCTGCCAAATTAACACTCCCTCTCAACTAGTGAGAAATTCCCAACTGCATCAAGAACCTTTTCATCTCGAATCAAGTCATATCCCATCTCTTCTCATCTTTTCTCATCTGTTGAGCACTCTCGAATATAAATAAGAAGAAATTAACATCATAGCGGAGCCCAATCTACCACTCTCTATCCAACGACAATGGTGAGATCTACTTACCACAAGGGTAAGGATCACACTCTATCCTATTAACCTATGACAATAGGCAGGGATACTAATTACCATATAGGTAAGGATCATAGACTATCCTATTTTCCATTCATCTTCCCAGTCTTACCCTCAAGAGTCAGTGGTATAACGCCTAGATCCCATTACATAATAAGGACACCACTTACCATGAATGGCAAGGATCACAAACTATCTCGGTTACGCTCACCCATTGGTCATATGGGGAAAAACAATTAGAAAAACCCTAGCTTGTGGGTAGGATGTTGACTCAGGTATGCTCTATCAAGATTAAAAGAGACAAAATAGGCATGATAGAACTTACCATAGATGGTAAGCATCACAAACTATCTTATTTCTTGACAATAGGTAGGATATGACTTACCATGTCAAGTAAGGATCACAGACTATCTTATTCTCCAGTGTTCTCTCAACTATAAGATCTCTCTACCTCAATTCTTCTCCCTAGGAGCTCAGACAGGGCTGAAGAGAATAGATTAGTGTCTTCAATCTTCCAGGACCCTTACCTATGAGGGTCACATCCATTAGTCCAAGTTGTTCTCATAATACCAATAAACTCCCTTTCATCGAAACCTTGGTGAGTATGCATGTTATGTGGTTGTCAATTGAAATTTTATGGAGACTCACTACTCCTCTCTACACCATATCTCTTATGTAGTGGTATCGATCTCAATATGCTTGGACTTATCATGAAACATAGAATACTCTGCCAATTAGATACCACTCTTGTTGTCGCAATATACCATTATCGTATAAAAGAACTACTCAAACAACTCTCCAAAATGTTTCCTAATCCATACTATCTTGCATATATCCATGCTAGTACTAATATATTCTACTTTAGTCATACTTAAAGCTACAAAATTTGTCTTCCTGCTCATCCAAGATATCATAGTAGAACCCAAATTAAAGCAGCACCCTGATGTAGTCTTCCTGCAATAACATTTCTAACATACTCAATATCATTGTACCCATGAAGTCTCACATCTCTGATAATATATCCCAAACAAATATTGATCATCACATGCAAATAGATCATCACATGCTTGGTAGAAACCCAATGTGAATGAAGAGGAAAAGTCATGAATTGACTCAAATATTTAGCTGTGAAAAATATGCATAGATGGGCATTCACTAGAAACATCAATTCCCCAATCAATTGTTTATACTCAGAGGGGTTTTCCAAGTTAGGCACAGGAACATATCCATATAACTTCTTCAAGTTCATTTCCATTGGTGTGGTTAGGGATTTGCATTCAACCATTCCAAATCTCTCCAATAGTTTCACGTCATATTTTCCTTAAGGAAGGAAAATATCACCAGGTCTTTGTTGCACTTCTAATCCTAAGAAGCAATGCATCGAACCAATATCATTCATTTCAAACTTAGAGGCCAACTCCCTCTTAGACTTGAACATCATAGGGTCACTCCACGTCAAGATTAAATTATTGATGTATAAAACCAAAATCAAAGGAATACCTTGGGCCACCTCAATGTATAGGTTTGGGTCAACATTGTTTGTTGTGAATCCAAGATTCACCCAATAACTATCAATGCAATCATGTTAGCCCCTGGGGGGTTTCTTCAAGCCATAATGTCCCTTATTCAACCTACAAACATGAGCATTCTTGTCCTTCATTTCAAATCCCTATTGTTGCTCAATGAATACTTCATCCTAGAGTATGCCATGAAGAAATGCAGTCTTCACATCGATCTGGTGAAGGGTCCATCCTTGATTAGCAACAAGGGAAACAATGGGTCTACTAGTGGTATACCAATAAATAGGTGCAAATATGTCATCATAGTTTTCTCCCTCTTTATACGAGAGACCTCTAGCCACGAACCTCATTTTATATTTCTCAATACTTCCATCAGCTCCAGCTTGATCTTATATATCCACTTCGAGGTCATGATATACTTTCCTTTAGGTTTCGAAACCATATTTGATACATCCTTCTTCATAATAGACTCATACTCTTCGGTCATGGAATCCTTCCAAACCTACCCTTTAATTGCAACTTCAAAAGTGGGAGACTCAACCTAGATGATAGTGCTCATAGTTACAATGTATCCCTGGAAATTTGTTTCTAAAAATGTTCCTCTAGTAGTGACATGTCTTTCAACATCCTGTAATGTATCATGAATCCAAAGGAATCTCTTCCGAGAAAGGGGATCACATGGAGGAGGATCCAAGGAGTACATAGGTTCCATGGGATCATAAAAAATATCCTTCTGAAATTATAGCATAGAAGGACCTTCTAGTAGATCCATATTATCATCCTTCTTTTTAATAGGAGGCAAAGGAATTGTTGGCATTATGTTTTTCTGGTATGGCCGTATGTTACAGATGTTGTACTTGATGGCAACTCCCGTGGCAAGGCTCTCAGTTTGTTGAAAATTAAGAAGGACGCAGGAAACCAGTTCAGAAGGTGCGTACCCGCAGGTACACCATGCAGGATCCGTGTCCAGAGACGCAGTCCAGCCGTTCAGGGGGTGCGTCCACCCAGTGCACACTTTTCAAGGCAGAGAAAAAGCACGTGGGGGTTTCTTGTGTGGTATCTAGCCGACGGTTTTGTGTTTCTATCGTGTCGGCTCGTGGTATTGTTCCATGTTTTGAGGAGGAGCTTGCCTATATAAAGCAAGGAGATCATTTGGCTAAGAATGTCTTTGGTTGAATATCTTTTTGGGTGAGATCTGATCTAGATCTAAAGAAGGCGAATCTACTGAAGGACTGAGATCTCTTTGGCGCAAGATCAGATTTGAAGATCTGACTGTTTGGGTTACACTTAAAGTCTTGAAATCATTCATACCCGAAGGGACGCAGGTACGGTGAAAGGAAAGCGCGCCGGGACGCAGTGCAGAATCTGGAGACCTGCGTGGGGACGCAGTGCAGACGAAGTTCAGGTGCGTCTGGGACGTAGTTCAGTAACTGGAGATCTGCGTGGGGACGCAGAGCGATCAAGGTTCAGATGCGTCTCTGAAGCAAAGGACGCGGCGCGATAGTGTTTTTGGGTGCGTCTCTGTAGCAGAAGGATGCGGCGCGATAGTGTTTTTGGGTGCGTCCCTGTAGCAGAAAGACGTGGCGCGATAGTGTTTCTGGATGCGTCCCTGGAGCAACAGAACGCAGAGCAGTTGAAGGAACAGTGCGTGGGCACGCAGCGCAGCAGAAGGATATCTGCGTCTGGACGCAGAGTAGCAAAAGGTTAGCTGCGTCTGGTCGCAGGCTACAGAAGGAAAAAACTGCGTCTCTGTATAAGGTGTTCTGGGTTAATTCTGTTATTACTGATCTGATAACTGTAGTAGACAGTAACTGTTATGTACTGGATGATCATTTGATGCTTTATGAAAAGAAGTAGAGAGTTGTAGCTCTCTGCAGGTTGCAGCCTGCGTACTGGTAAAGGACTGCACCAGTACAAAATCATGGTAAAAGGAGTTTCTAATTTTGAAAGAAGATAGAGACATATTGCAGCAGGTGGTTTTCACCCACATTGGGTTTCCACCTTACATCTTGTGTTCTTTGGTGTGACTATCTGTTTTCTTTGTTCATGCTCATTATTTTATGGTACTGATATGCAAGAATAATTCAAAGATCAAATAAGGAAGATTTGTTAAATTGCTAGATAATACTGATTCACCCCCCCTCTCAGTATTATTTCCAACAATTGGTATCAGAGCAGGTCCTTCAGAGAAGCTTGATCGCTTGAAGGTAGATCGTTCATCATGAGCAACTACGAGAGAGAAGCATCAATCAGGCCACCGATTTTTGATGGGACAAACTTCAATTATTGGAAGGTAAGAGTTACTGCATATCTTCAATCTCTTGGTATAGAAGTTTGGGACATTGTAGAAACAGGCTATGCTTTTCCTTCAGCTACTCCTACAGATCCAGCTGAGAAAAAGAAGTATGAAACAAATGCAAAAGCAGTTAGTACTCTATTAGGAAGTATATCCCAAACAGAATTCATGAAGGTAATGCACTTCAAATCAGCAAAAGAGATATGGGACAAAATGGTCACGAGCTATGAAGGAGATGAACAGGTAAAGCGAGATAAACTTCAAACTCTCAGGATTCAGTATGAGACTCTTAAGATGTATAATGATGAAAGTGTGGCTAATTATTTTCTTCGGGTAGATGAGATTGTTAATTGTATGAAAAATTTGGGTGAAGAAATAAAAGAGGCTATAGTAGTTGAAAAGATTCTAAGATCATTATCCCCCAAGTTTGAATCTAAAGTATCTACAATAGAAGAAAAGGAAAATCTCTGAGTTCTCACTTTGTCTCAGCTACATGGAATTCTAACTGCTTATGAAATGAGAAAGGGAGGTCCATCAGACAGAAGGGAAGCTGCTTTCAAGGCATCAGGCAAGGAAGATTACTATGAAGCAAGCCATGTTCCAGAAGAAGAGGAAGAAGAATCCAATTTTGTCAGAAATCTTCAAAGGGGTTCTGGAAGGTTCAGAGGTAAGCTACCTTTCAAATGCTTTGCTTGTGGAAGAGTAGGTCATTATGCTGCAAAATGTCCTTATAAGGATAAAGGAAAGGAACCTGCTAGATGTAACAAGAAACAAAGTGCAAATAAGAAAAGCTACTACACCCATGAAGATAGTGATGGTCTATCAAACAGTGATGAAGATGAACGAGGTAATGAATATAAGTTATTAATGGCATTTGAAGATGATGATTATATGGATGCTATAGATGTGGATAACCTTTATGATGAAATCACTAGACTCAAGAGATGTATAGAAGAAAAGAATGTGATCATTGATACTCTACAATTTCAAATTGATGAAAAGGAAAAACATCTTGAAAAACTAGAAGGAGAAATTGTTGGTCTTAGAAAAGAGATTGAGAAAACAAAAGCTATTAATCTTAAGTTTGTCAAAGGATCCGAAACCTTGGATAAGATTATCAATGTGTAGCGGTCTCCTCTAAACAAGACAGGTCTGGGCTACAATGAAGAAACCTCTCAAGCATCCACCTCAAAGAGTTATCTTGATGCAGCAAGAAGAAATGAGCAAAAGAACAATGAAGATCATCAGGTAAAGCAGGGACGAATTACAAACAGAAACTATCAAGGGCAATCCATCTTAAGGGTGAACCAGCCACAGGTAAAATCTTCTCAATTTGGTCCAAGAATAGATGAAAATAGAAATTACAATCAGTCGGCTGGTAGATTCGATAACCGCAGAAGTTTCTTCAATGGACAATGCTTTTCTTGTCATAACTTTGGTCACAAAGCAGCTCAATGTGTTGCATATAAAACAATCATGACTAGGGAAGCTCAAAAACAAGGAAGTATGACAGGGATTACAAAAAGGACCTATAACAACTTTTCGGTTCTTGAAAATGAAGTCGAATGTTCTATTTGCAATAATTTTGGCCATGAAGAATCTGAATGCAGGAGCAGGTTTCAGCAGAAAAAGGAGCAAGCCTCAAGCACCAAAACATGGAGAATAAAGGAACCTCAAACAGAAAGATGTGGAATAGCATTTTATGCAGAGGGACAGGAAAATCTATGGTACATTGACAGTGGATGTTCGAAGCATATGACAGGTGATAAAGAAAAACTTGAATCTTATTCTGCTCTAGAAAAGGGAAAGAAAGTCTCTTTTGGAAATGATACTCCTGCAACTATAAAAGGAAAAGGGATTGCTCAGTTAAAAGAAAAGGTCAAAGCTAGAAATGTTTTGTATGTTGATGGATTGAAGCATAATCTTCTAAGTGTCAGCCATATGTGTGATCAAAGAACCGAGGTTATTTTCAGATCAAATGGATGTCTTGTTCGTGATCTTGATACAGGTAAAACAGTACTCAAAGGCAAAAGAACTCCAAATAATCTGTACATATTTGAAGAAGGACAACAACAATGCTATCTGAGCAAGAATGAAGAGCACTGGTTATGGCATCGAAGGTTGGGACATCTAAGCTTCTCACAAATAAGGAAAGCATGCAAATATCAGGCAGTTCGCGATCTTCCAGATATCAAAATTCCTGACAACACCATATGCAGATCATGTCAGTTTGGAAAACAAACCAGAACTAACTTTCCAGAGAAAGAAGGATCAGCTAGCATGCCTCTTGAGCTAGTACATACAGATACATGTGGTCCATTCAGGAAAAGAACACCTAGAGGAGAGGAATACTTGATATTATTTATTGACGATTTCTCTAGGTTTGTCTGGTTAGGACTTATGAAGCACAAAGACGAAGCATTCGAAAAATTCAAATCCTTCAAAGCCTTGGTTGAAAATGAATCAGGTCACAAAATTAAGTGCCTCATATCCGACAGAGGTGGGGAATTTACTTCAAATGAATTTTTCGATTTCTGTGATGAACATGGGATAAGGAGAGAATTCTCTACAGCTAGAACTCCTCAGCAAAATGGAGTTGTTGAAAGAATGAATAGAACAATCCAACAAATGGCTCCTGCTATGCTTGATGAATCAGGAACTCTCGCAACTTTCTGGGGTGAAGCTGCACACGCTGCGGTTGTTATTCTCAACAAAACAAATGTCCGGGTGAACAGCACTCAAACTCCTCGTGAGCTTTGGAGTGGCAGGACTCCTTCGGTAAAGCACTTCAAAATCTTTGGGAGCAAATGCTATATCAAGAATACTGATGAGCAGCTTGGCAAACTTGAACCTAGGGCAGATGAAGGCATTCTTCTTGGTTACTCTCCACATAGCAAAGCATACAAGTGCTACAATAAAAGACTTGGCAGAATTGTTGACAGCATTGATGTAGTGGTTGATGAGAAGGGATACATTCCTAGGCAAGTCCATCATGAAAACATCGAAGAAGATGAAGGCTATCCTCAAAGACAAAATGATGAAGAAGAAGAACCTCAAGAAGAACCTCAAGAAGAGCCAGAAGAGCAAACAAGAATAGAAGAAAAGACTCCATCCAGATATGTTCAGAAGAATCATCCAGAATCTCAGATTGTGGGGCAGAAAGAAGCAGGTGTACAAACAAGAAGAACAGTTGCAGAAGCCTCAAGCTATTTGGCATTACTCTCCTCTACTGAACCACAAAATGTGAAAGAAGCATGCAAAGATGAATGCTGGGTGAAAGCAATGGATGAAGAACTTGAGAAAATCGAAAAGAACAACACTTGGGAGCTGGTTCCTAGACCAAAGGATAAGAATGTTATCAGAACAAAATGGGTCTTCCAAAATAAATTGAATGAAAATGGAGAAGTAATTAGAAACAAAGCCAGAATTGTTTGTAAAGGGTATGCGCAGCAAGAAGGAATAGACTTTGAAGAAACTTTTGCTCCTGTTGCAAGACTTGAGGCCATCCGAATGTTCCTTTCTCTCTCAAGTTTTCAAAACTTCAAAGTATTTCAAATGGACGTGAAATCAGCCTTTCTGAATGGAGACTTGGAATAAGAAGTGTACATTGAACAGCCAGATGGGTTCATCCTTGGAAATGATCCAAATCTTGTATGCAGATTGAAAAAGGCTCTCTATGGTCTCAAACAAGCTCCAAGGGCTTGGTACTACCGGTTGGACAAATATCTTCATCAACAAGGTTTTTCAAAAGGTTCAACAGATAGCAATCTGTATATAAAAGTTGAAAATAACAAATTTCTAATACTTGTTGTGTATGTAGATGACATTATTCTTAGCAGCAATGAAGAAGCTATGAGTCAAAGCTTTGCCTCGGTCATGCAGAAAGAATTTGAAATGTCCTTGCTAGGAGAACTCACATATTTCCTTGGTTTGCAAATCCAACAAAAAGAAGGAGGAATCTTTTTATCTCAAACCAAGTATCTCAAACAGATTTTGAAGAAATATGGCATGGAAGATGCAAAACCAGTATGTACACCCATGGTCACATGATGTAGTCTCAGTGCAAATGATGAATCTGCAGCAGTACATCAACCAACCTACAGATCTATGATTGGAAGTTTACTATATTTGACAGGTACCCGACCAGACATCATGCATGCAGTTGGAATAGTTGGAAGATTTCAGGCAAATCCGAAGGAGACTCATCTTCAGGCAGTGAAGAGAATTTTCAAATATCTTCAAGGGACTCAAAATTATGGCTTATGGTATCCTAGAGATACAGATCTTACTCTTCATGCTTATACAGATGCAGATTGGGCCGGAAGCGTGGATGATAGGAAAAGCACAAGTGGTGGTGCGTTCTTTATGGGTTCCAGACTGGTATCTTGGTTCAGCAAGAAACAGAGTTCGATTGCCTTGTCTACAGCTGAAGCAGAATATGTTGTTGTTGCATCTTGTTGCACCCAACTTCTTTGGATGATGCAGACTTTGCAGGATTTTCAAATCACTTGTACGCCACCTATCCCCATCTTATGTGATAACACAAGTGCAATCAGCATCTCAAAGAATCCGGTTATGCATTCAAAAACCAAGCACATACCAATCAAGTGTCATTTTCTCCAGGAACAAGTGCTTGAACAGAAAGTCAAGTTGGAGTATGTTCCTTCTAAGGAACAAGTTGCTGATATTCTCACCAAACCATTGCCCAGGGACACCTTTGAGTACCTCAGGCAAAAGCTGGGGGTTGTTGATGCATCATCTTGTTGTTGAACCTTTTTCTGATTGATGGTACAGGTTCAGGGGGAGCATATAATGCATTGTTGGCATTATGGAGGATGGTCAGAAGGAGATCTTGGAAATAGCTGCAATATGTCTCTATCTCTTTCATGGAGGTTTATGGTTCTTTGTTACAGATCTGGTTCAAGGGGAGCATGATCTTAGGGGGAGCATACCCCTTTGCCCTTGATGTCAAAGGGGGAGAATGAAGCTGAAGTTTGTGAGGTTGCCATCAAGTCCAAAGGGGGAGATTGTTGGCATTATGTTTTTCTGGTATGGCTGTATGTTACAGATGTTGTACTTGATGGCAACTCCCGTGGCAAGGCTCTCAGTTTGTTGAAAATTAAGAAGGACGCAGGAAACCAGTTCAGAAGGTGCGTACCCGCAGGTACACCATGCAGGATCCGCGTCCAGAGATGCAGTCCAGCCGTTCAAGGGGTGCGTCCACCCAGTGCACACTTTTCAAGGCAGAGAAAAAGCACGTGGGGGTTTCTTGTGTGGTATCTAGCCGACGGTTTGGTGTTTCTATCGTGTCGGCTCGTGGTATTGTTCCATGTTTTGAGGAGGAGCTTGCCTATATAAATCAAGGAGATCATTTGGCTAAGAATGTCTTTGGTTGAATATCTTTTTGGGTGAGATCTGATCTAGATCTAAAGAAGGCGAATCTACTGAAGGACTGAGATCTCTTTGGCGCAAGATCAGATCTGAAGATCTGACTGTTTGGGTTACACTTAAAGTCTTGAAATCATTCATACCCGAAGGGACACAGGTACGGTGAAAGGAAAGCGCGCCGGGACGCAGTGCAGAATCTGGAGACCTGCGTGGGGACGCAGTGCAGACGAAGTTCAGGTGCGTCTGGGACGCAGTTCAGTAACTGGAGATCTGCGTGGGGATGCAGAGCGATCAAGGTTCAGATGCGTCTCTGAAGCAAAGGACGCGGCGCGATAGTGTTTTTGGGTGCGTCTCTGTAGTAGAAGGACGCGACGCGATAGTGTTTTTGGGTGCGTCCCTGTAGCAGAAAGACGAGGCGCGATAGTGTTTCTGGATGCGTCCCTGGAGCAACAGAACGCAGAGCAGTTGAAGGAACAGTGCGTGGGCACGCAGCGCAGCAGAAGGATATCTGCGTCTGGACGCAGAGTAGCAAAAGGTTAGCTGCGTCTGGTCGCAGGCCACAGAAGGAAAAAACTGCATCTCTGTTCTATTGATTGTATTTATCTGTTGATAAGGTGTTTTGGGTTAATTCTGTTATTACTGATCTGATAACTGTAGTAGACAGTAACTGTTATGTACTGGATGATCATTTGATGCTTTATGAAAAGAAGTAGAGAGTTGTAGCTCTCTGCAGGTTGCAGCTTGCGTACTGGTAAAGGACTGCACCAGTACAAAATCATTGTAAAAGGAGTTTCTAATTTTGAAAGAAGATAGAGACATATTGCAGCAGGTGGTTTTCACCCACATTGGGTTTCCACCTTACATCTTGTGTTCTTTGGTGTGACTATCTGTTTTCTTTGTTCATGCTCATTATTTTATGGTACTGATATGCAAGAATAATTCAAAGATCAAATAAGGAAGATTTGTTAAATTGCTAGATAATACTGATTCACCCCCCCTCTCAGTATTATTTCCAACAGGAAGGTCCCTTACTCTTACAAGGAAATCATCTTCATCGAAAGTCACATCCCTTCTAAACTCAATTTTCCTTTAACGAGGCACATATATTCTAAATACCTTAGAATTTTCATAATATCCAACAAACATGGCTTTATTTCTGGTGGCTTCCAACTTGTTCCTCTTTTCGTTCGACAAATGAAATTACAGGGGGTAGCCAAATATGCTCAGATTTTCAACACCAGTTTTTACACCCACAAAAATTTGTTTTGGCGTTTTGTCACCCATAGATTTATGAGGAACCCTATTTTGAACATATTCCACTATATTAGTGGCTTCTCCCTAAAGGAATTTTAGAAGCTTTTGATCATGCAACATGGCTTGGGAAGCTTCCATGATAGACATTATTTCTTTTAGCCACACCATTATGCGCAAGATTATATGATACAATTATCTCTTTCTTGATTCCATCCTGCTTGCAAAAATCAATGAACACATTTGAGGTATATTCTCCACCATTGTCAAACCTGAAAATTTTGATTATTTTCCCTGTTTGATTCTCTATAAACAACTTTATGTCCTTAAACATGTCAAATTCTTCATCCTTATGCTTTAAATAAAATATCCATGTTTTCCTAAAGAAGTCATCAATAAAGATAATATAATAAAGGTAGCAACCAAGGGAGTGCACGGGCAAGGGTCTACGTAGGTCAGATTGGATAAGCTATAGAATATCCTTACTCCTAATTTTCCTTGAGGGGAATGGTCCGCTTATCTTCTCTCCACTAGAACACCCCAAAAATACACCATCATGGCTAGATTAAACATCAAGAATCCCAAAAACCAATCTTCTAACTTTATGCATGGATTCATAATGTAGATGTGCGAACCTTTAGTTCCATAGTGCACTCTTATGATTAATATCATGGACCATTTCTTGCAATGATCTCCCATTAAATCTATAGGGTTCTTCAATTCTATATCCCAAGCTAAAATCATCTCTCATGCAAGATTCCATAGGTCAATTGAGGACCTTTCCTCTAATGAAGGATACTCTCATCTCTTTGTCCTCTGCGGAAAATATAGATACCAAGTTATTCTTTATTCCTGGAACATACATAAAATCATGAAGAAGAATAGATTCCCTAAACTCCAAATTAAATTTAACAGGGAAAAATCCCTTCGCAAGATTAGTGGATTTGTCTCCAAGGATGATATTTATGTTTGTATCCCTCTCAACCAAATTTGAGAGGACTTCACGATACCCAAATAAATGTCTAGAAGCCCTACTATCTCCTAGCCAACTATCACAAGAATATAGAGGGGAGTAATTAGAAAGACCGACAATAAGAATATATTCACATTGAGCAGCAATTGCATTATTTTCATACCTAGAATTCCTTGACCTCTTTGAGGACCATGGCCTTCTTCTTGATCATCAAGAGCATCTCTTCTTATTATATCATCTATTCTTCTTCAATAATCTCCTCTTCTTCTATCATTGAACCCACTATTTTTCAAGCCATGATTGTTTTCATAATTGGAGCTTGGAGCATCTCTGCTTTTTGGACAGTCTTGAAAATAGTGACCATGCCTGTGAAAATTGTAGCAATCAATATTATTTAATAATCTATGTGAGTCCAGGAAGGCTTTCTTGATCCACATGTTCTTTGTCTTCCTTTTCTCTTCTTATATTGTACAATAATAGAGCATTCTCCTTTTTTATGCTTTTGAATCCTCCCTCTAAAGATTATCCTCATTTCTTCTTGATTGTAGTTTCCAATGATCTCATCAAATGTTGATAATTTTTCATTATTGCTAATAGTAGTAATGTAGGTTTCCCAAATAGGAGGAATAATTTTAAGAGTGGCCAATACTAGCTTGTTGTTAGATATAAGCTCACCAAGAGTATCCAATTAATCCCTTAGTTAAGATATCCTCATGACATAAGATGTGATTCAAATTTTTGAACTCGTACATCCCAAATAACTTATCATAGATATGTTTGAACCTCTTCAACTTTCCAACATAAGTAAGAAAACGATATTTCAATGAATTAATAAGAATTTTATTGGCTTTGAGATCAAATTTATTATATTTTGACTTAGTAGCAGCAGGAGAATTTTCTGATGGCCCGGTTATTTTTCCTTCCACATATTTCAAATCATCATTATCATCCAATATGATTTCCAACCTAATCTTCCAATCAGTAATGTCATATGAATCTACCATCTTCTTTGTGTCCTTGAAATGAGAGGTAGATATATTGACCAACTCAAACAGGCACCTTTACCTTCTTCCAACAATGATTATTATTGTCTCTTGATTCCTTAGGCTTGTCTTCACCTTTACTCTAATACCATGTTAATTTTACAGTATTATATGTTTTGTACAATCACATAGCCCAATATTTTCTTCAATTTGTAATCAAATTCATTCTCTCAATATCAATTATAGATAAAATAGTAAATTCAATGTACAATAGAATATAATTAAGAGAAATGACAAGAGACACAAGATTTGTTCAAATACTAGGAAAAATCCTCACAAGGAGGAAAACCCTTTCAAATTATTCTTCTATTAGATTGTCAACAAATGTTCAACATAGAGATACAACATTTAAATCCAACAATCATGATTCAGAGTCAACACTTTGACTATTCAAAGAAACCAACCATTCATTATCCAAATGATGAGTGTAAGTCAAATATGTAATTTATGTGAAAGTCAACAACATTCAATAGTTGTCAAAGATAGCTTAATTAGCCCTCATGATCTAGGAGGATCCCGAAAGGCCAAAATTTTGAATTCCTTCAATCTTAGGGAAACCTATCTCAATTTCAAGAACTCATCATTCTGAATCCAATCGCATGAAGGACACCTCAATCAGACACTGTATGCAAAATTTATGACCATCTTAAGCTTTTTTCTAACAAAAAACAAATTGTAGGGGTACCTTAGGGTGCCACATGTCACTCCCACAAGATGCAACGTCGTAGTACATATGAAACCCTACCAGCTACAATACAAACCATCTAGGCCAATTAGAACATGACACCAGTAGTATAGGTTGGTGACTCGGAACGTTGATTGGGTACATGGAGGCCAATGGCATGATGCCACCTAGGTCAATCGAGTGGTGCCACATGGAACAACAGATGCAGCCCATGGGGCCCCATCAAAACCATAGGAATGGGTTGTTACGCAACAAGTTGGTGATGGATTATAGTTAAATAGTTAGAAAATTAATTTTTGCATTGGACAATTTATTTAATGGTGGTCATATTTCATTTTAACATGGGTCATTTTTTATTTATTTAAAAAATAGATAGTGGTTGGGGGTCCGCAGGTTTAAAACTGTGACCCCTAGTTTTACAGATAACTTATAAACCATCGACTAACCAATGTGACCAAGTGGGCCATTGGAAATATCACCCACAAAAAAACTTTTAACCAAATGCATTATCACGATGAAGGGAAGACTAGGACAATGCCCATGGATGAGAAAAAACCACCTTGGAACCATGAGATAACAGTAAGAACCGTGTGCACCAGGAACTAGGAGTTAGAGTTCCAATAAGGGAATATTCCATGATAGAATCTACATGGAATCTTTTAGATTCTCTAAGGGGCCATAGTTACACATGACAAAATATAGTCAAGTTTATAATGAAATTTCTCATAATTTTGAGAGGATTTCGCTTGTGCAGTCTATTTTTTATTATCTAAGCAACCCATTTCTAGTTCAACCCTAGGAGTGGAGGTATAATGATGTATTTTTCCAATGTACTCCTTATTTTTGTTGAGATGAATGAATAGGCCTCCCCACTGTTGAAGCAAGGCGTAGAGATGTAGTCCACACTAGATGATCTCCATTATCAAATTTTTGTGTGCATTATATTTATGGTATCATTTATGTTTCTTCTTGTTTAAGAGTTTGCACACATGGTTTTTCATGCTCTTTTCCATGCAATTTTGTAAACATAAATGAACAAAATATCCTAGATCATGTTTAGTATTAGAGAGGTCTTCTTTCTAATGTGAGTAGTGAGTTTGAATCATAACCAGGGCCAACCGCAAAAAGGGTGAAGGTAAACTTAAATCCTTTGATACACAGATTGGAAATGGAACACGAAGAAGGAAGATTGTGGATGATGATGTTCGTACTGAGGAGTATCATGATTTTTTCAAATCTTTTTACACCACGGAAAATAAGGTGGACAAATTGCTTTAAGATTATGAGAAGAATTTGGAAAATAAGGAAAAGAATAAGGAAGAGAAAGTACAGGATTGTGCTTTGGTAAATCAAGAAAATGGAGGAGAACCTCATGAACCTCCATCTCCCTCTTCCAATGAATGTTATCCTTCTTCATATTCTTCTCATCATTCTACTAATTAGCCTAGGAAAGCTTGTAAAAATTTCTTTTAAAATTGGATGTAAAGTTTGATTTTCGCATCTTTAATAAACAATGTAATGAGGAAAAGTTGAATAATTGGATCGGATAGATTGAAGTATATTTTCAAATTCAACATATCAAAGAAGATGAGGGAAAGATCTAGTTAGTATATCTTGAACTAGGAGGCACGGGTCTCATATGATCGGAGAGAAAACTTCAGAAAGGTAGTAAATATGTGGCTAAACTTGTTTCTTCTTGGTCTAAGTTCATTTTTGCATTGAGAGATCAATTCTATCGATTGGGATATCAAAAAAAGGCCATGATGGAATGGGAATATTTGAGGAAAGGAAAAGGCCTAACTGTTCAATGCTTCACAGAGGAATTTAGGAAGAAATATTTAGCATTGATCCTTTACATTCACCTAAGATTATGATGAAATATATTGGTGCTTTACATAGTTATATTTGGCATTCTTTATTGTTTTTTGAACCCATTACTATTTATGCAACTAGTGTGAAATATATTCATCTTGAAAGCAGGGGTAAATGTTATAAGGAAGATCATCCAAAGAAGTCACCATCCAAGCCTCATAACAATAAATTCAAAGGAAAAGGAAAGGAAAAGGACAAGAACACAACTACAACCAAGAAATAAGAAGGAAATCTATCTTGCGAACACTTCAACAATGAGGATCAAAATGAAGAGAATTCTTCGAAGTGGCGTCCCAAATTGAAGCCAAAGAGAATTGGTTGAAAAGGGAACTAGAATATGGTTACAATTGTACAAAAATACCTTGGATCTTATTCCTTGAGTGATGAGATGTAGATTACAACCATGGAAATACAAGATAAAAACTCTCTTCACGTTAATTAAATCTTTGAAATTCATTCTAGTTCAAGTTCTATAAATTAATCTCATGTTGATGAGAAACAAATGAGTGAACTATTCATATTAGGGTTGTGGAAAAACAATACCGAAATAGGAATGTTATTTGACCTATGCTATTAAGTCATTTTGATTTCAAAATCAATTGTTAAAAGGTTGGGAATTGAAACGAAGCGTCATCTAGAACCCTACCCTCTTGGATGGGTGTGTGAGAATGAAAAAATTCATGTAACCAAGCAATGTAGGGTTAGGTTTATTATTGCATCAAAACAAGTAGATTATGTTGACCTAGATGTTGTCCCACTGGATAGATGTGGCATAGTTTTGGGGAGCTTGTATTTGTATGATAGGAGAGAAGTCTTCTTCTGGCATAAGAACAAATTCGATATCACTAGGAATGTGGTGAAGTAAATTATCTAATCCAATCATGTGAATATTGATGCAAACCTTGTTAGTGTAGGTGAAATGAAGAGGCTCATTAATTGTGTTTTGGTGTCCTACTAAATTGAAAACCCTAGTAATATAAACCCATTCCTAAATTTAATTTTATAGCATCCCACTACCATTCCTACATTTCAAAACTAACCCTATTACCTCTCTCATATCACACATCCCCATTTTCATCTCCTGAATTTCCTCACACCATTCCATACTCTATACACCTACATTCCATTTCATCATCTCCCTAGGGTTTGACTCCAATAAATCATGGAAGAACAAGAAATAAAGGTCATAGTGAGGAAGAAAAACATGGGAGGAGGTTATCTAAGAAAGGAGGGAGAATCATTATACATGAGCCAACCAATCCCAAAGAACTCATGGCATATCCCATCACTATGGTCGGCCTTAAGCATGTGGGTTTTTTTGTTTTGTGAGAAAGTACAAAGGATCCAACATCATCCTGTGTTGACCAAATTATTCATCACAAACCTCCATGACGACTAGGAAAACCTTGTTGGTGTCACCTTCACTATATCTCCTACTATCATATCGACTACCACTGTGATCCCAAAAGTTGGGGAAAAATGGTTTAAACAAGTAGAATTGGATCATTTATATCATGTCTTAAACCAAGGTATCCTTTCTCTTACCTCATAGAAAGATATGTTCCCATGATGAAAGTCATCATGAAGTACTTCACTTGTGGGGGTAGGATTTCTAGGCTCTATTCCTATCATATGTGGCTAGTCATGCATTTCACAAGAGTCAAAATGCTCAATATTCCCTACTATCTTTACTGGAGCGTTGACAAGATGTCATTAATTTCCCAAAGGAATGATTATGATCATCAAATGAAAAGTATCTTTGACCACTCCCTCATCAAGATGATAGTCCTCCATTACCTTGACCAGCTTAACATTGCATGGGACACCTTTATATCCAATGAGATTTTCACTGTCCCACCTATTCAGCATGGCCAAGAAGCACATTCATAATCTCATCCACCCACCTCCATGTTGGAAATAATACTGAGAGGGGGGGTGAATCAGTATTATCTAGCAATTTAACAAATCTTCCTTATTTGATCTTTGAATTATTCTCGCATATCAGTACCATAAAATAATGAGCATGAACAAAGAAAACAGATAGTCACACCAAAGAGCACAAGATGTAAGGTGGAAACCCAATGTGGGTGAAAACCACCTGCTGCAATATGTCTCTATCTTCTTTCAAATTAGAAACTCCTTTTACAATGATTTTGTACTGGTGCAGTCCTTTACCAGTACGCAGGCTGCAACCTGCAGAGAGCTACAACTCTCTACTTCTTTTCATAAAGCATTAAATGATCATCGAGTACATAACAGTTACTGTCTACTACAGTTATCAGATTAGTAATAACAGAATTAACCCAGAACACCTTATCAACAGATAAATACAATCAATAGAACAGAGACGCAGTTTTTCCTTCTGTGGCCTGCGACCAGACGCAGCTAACCTTTTGCTACTCTGCGTCCAGATGCAGATATCCTTCTGCTGCGCTGTGTGCCCACGCACTGTTCCTTCAACTGCTCTACGTTCTGTTGCTCCAGGGACGCATCCAGAAACACTATCGCGCCGCGTCTTTCTGCTACAGGGACGCACCGAAAAACACTATCGCGCCGCGTCCTTTGCTTCAGAGACACATCTGAACCTTGATCGCTCTGCGTCCCCACACAGATCTCCAGTTACTGAACTGCGTCCCAGACGCACCTGAACTTCGTCTGCACTGCGTCCCCACGCAGGTCTCCAGATTCTGCACTGCGTCCCGGCGCGCTTTCCTTTCACCGTACCTGCGTCCCTTCGGGTATGAATGATTTCAAGACTTTAAGTGTAACCCAAACAGTCAGATCTTCAGATCTGATCTTGCGCCAAAGAGATCTCAGTCCTTCAGTAAATTCGCCTTCTTTAGATCTAGATCAGATCTCACCCAAAAAGATATTCAACCAAAGACATTCTTAGCCAAATGATCTCCTTGCTTTATATAGGCAAGCTCCTCCTCAAAACATGGAACAATACCACGAGCCGACACGATAGAAACACAAAACCATCGGCTAGATACCACACAAGAAACCCCCACGTGCTTTTTCTCTGCCTTGAAAGGTGTGCACTGGGTGGACGCACCCCCTGAACGGCTGGACTGCGTCTCTGGACGCGGATCCTGCATGGTGTACCTGTGGGTACGCACCTTCTGAACTGGTTTCCTGCGTCATTCTTAATTTTCAACAAACTGAGAGCCTTGCCACGGGAGTTGCCATCAAGTACAACATCTGTAACATACAGCCATACCAGAAAAACATAATGCCAACAATCTCCCCCTTTGAACTTGATGGCAACCTCACAAACTTCAGCTTCATTCTCCCCCTTTGACATCAAGGGCAAAGGGGTATGCTCCCCCTAAGATCATGCTCCCCATGAACCAGATCTGTAACAAAGTACCATAATCCTCCATGAAAGAGATAGAGACATATTGCAGCTATTTCCAAGATCTCCTTCTGACCATCCTCCATAATGCCAACAATGCATTATATGCTCCCCTTGAACCTGTACCATCAATCAGAAAAGGTTCAACAACAAGATGATGCATCAACAACCCCCAGCTTTTGCCTAAGGTACTCAAAGGTGTCCCTGGGCAATGGTTTGGTGAGAATATCAGCAACTTGTTCCTTAGAAGGAACATACTCCAACTTGACTTTCTGTTCAAGCACTTGTTCCCGAAGAAAATGATACTTGATTGGTATGTGCTTGGTTTTTGAATGCATAACCGGATTCTTTGAGATGCTAATTGCACTTGTGTTATCACATAAGATGGGGATAGGTGGCGTACAAGTGATTTGAAAATCCTGCAAAGTCTGCATCATCCAAAGAAGTTGGGTGCAACAAGATGCAAGAACAACATATTCTGCTTCAGCTGTAGACAAGGAAATCGAACTCTGTTTCTTGCTGAACCAAGATACCAGTCTGGAACCCATAAAGAACGCACCACCACTTGTGCTTTTCCTATCATCCACGCTTCCGGCCCAATCTGCATCTGTATAAGCATGAAGAGTAAGATCTGTATCTCTAGGATACCATAAGCCATAATTTTGAGTCCCTTGAAGATATTTGAAAATTCTCTTCACTGCCTGAAGATGAGTCTCCTTCGGATTTGCCTGAAATCTTCCAACTATTCCAACTGCATGCATGATGTCTGGTCGGGTACCTGTCAAATATAGTAAACTTCCAATCATAGATCTGTAGGTTGGTTGATGTACTGCTGCAGATTCATCATTTGCACTGAGACTACATCCTGTGACCATGGGTGTACATACTGGTTTTGCATCTTCCATGCCATATTTCTTCAAAATTTGTTTGAGATACTTTGTTTGAGATAAAAAGATTCCTCCTTCTTTTTGTTGGATTTGCAAACCAAGGAAATATGTCAGTTCTCCTAGCAAGGACATTTCAAATTCTTTCTCCATGACCGAGGCAAAGCTTTGACTCATAGCTCCTTCATTGCTGCCAAAAATAATGTCATCTACATACACAACAAGTATTAGCAATTTGTTATTTTCAACTTTTATATACAGATTGCTATCTGTTGAACCTTTTGAAAAAACTTGTTGATGAAGATATTTGTCCAACCGGTAGTACCAAGCCCTTGGAGCTTGTTTGAGACCATAGAGAGCCTTTTTCAATCTGCATACAAGATTTGGATCATTTCCCAAGATGAACCCATCTGGCTGTTCAATGTACACTTCTTCTTCCAAGTCTCCATTCAGAAAGGCTGATTTCACGTCCATTTGAAATACTTTGAAGTTTTGAAAACTTGAGAGAGCAAGGAACATTCGGATGGCCTCAAGTCTTGCAACAGGAGCAAAAGTTTCTTCAAAGTCTATTCCTTCTTGCTGCGCATACCATTTACAAACAAGTCTGGCTTTGTTTCTAATTACTTCTCCATTTTCATTCAATTTATTTTTGAAGACCCATTTTGTTCCGATAACATTCTTATCCTTTGGTCTAGGAACCAGCTCCCAAGTGTTGTTCTTTTCGATTTGCTCAAGTTCTTCATCCATTGCTTTCACCCAGCATTCATCTTTGCATGCTTCTTTCACATTTTGTGGTTCAGTAGAGGAGAGTAATGCCAAATAGCTTGAGGCTTCTGCAACTATTCTTCTTGTTTGTACACCTGCTTCTTTCTGCCCCACAATCTGAGATTCTGGATGATTCTTCTGAACATATCTGGATGGAGTCTTTTCTTCTATTCTTGTTTGCTCTTCTGGCTCTTCTTGAGGTTCTTCTTCTTCATCATTTTGTCTTTGAGGATAGCCTTCATCTTCTTCGATGTTTTCATGATGGACTTGCCTAGGAATGTATCCCTTCTCATCAACCACTACATCAATGCTGTCAACAATTCTGCCAAGTCTTTTATTGTAGCACTTGTATGCTTTGCTATGTGGAGAGTAACCAAGAAGAATGCCTTCATCTGCCCTAGGTTCAAGTTTGCCAAGCTGCTCATCAGTATTCTTGATATAGCATTTGCTCCCAAAGATTTTGAAGTGCTTTACCGAAGGAGTCCTGCCACTCCAAAGCTCATGAGGAGTTTGAGTGTTGTTCACCCGGACATTTGTTTTGTTGAGAATAACAACCGCAACGTGTGCAGCTTCACCCCAGAAAGTTGCGGGAGTTCCTGATTCATCAAGCATAGCACGAGCCATTTGTTGGATTGTTCTGTTCATTCTTTCAACAACTCCATTTTGCTGAGGAGTTCTAGCTGTAGAGAATTCTCTCCTTATCCCATGTTCATCACAGAAATCGAAAAATTCATTTGAAGTAAATTCCCCACCTCTGTCGGATCTGAGGCACTTAATTTTGTGACCTGATTCATTTTCAACCAAGCCTTTGAAGGATTTGAATTTTTCGAATGCTTCATCTTTGTGCTTCATAAGTCCTAACCAGACAAACCTGGAGAAATCGTCAATAAATAATATCAAGTATTCCTCTCCTCTAGGTGTTCTTTTCCTGAATGGACCACATGTATCTGTATGTACTAGCTCAAGAGGCATGCTAGCTGATCCTTCTTTCTCTGGAAAGTTAGTTCTGGTTTGTTTTCCAAACTGACATGATCTGCATATGGTGTTGTCAGGAATTTTGATATCTGGAAGATCGCGAACTGCCTGATATTTGCATGCTTTCCTTATTTGTGAGAAGCTTAGATGTCCCAACCTTCGATGCCATAACCAGTGCTCTTCATCCTTGCTCAGATAGCATTGTTGTTGTCCTTCTTCAAATATGTACAGATTATTTGGAGTTCTTTTGCCTTTGAGTACTGTTTTACCTGTATCAAGATCACGAACAAGACATCCATTTGATCTGAAAATAACCTCGGTTCTTTGATCACACATCTGGCTGACACTTAGAAGATTATGCTTCAATCCATCAACATACAAAACATTTCCAGCTTTGACCTTTTCTTTTAACTGAGCAATCCCTTTTCCTTTTATAGTTGCAGGAGTATCATTTCCAAAAGAGACTTTCTTTCCCTTTTCTAGAGCAGAATAAGATTCAAGTTTTTCTTTATCACCTGTCATATGCTTCGAACATCCACTGTCAATGTACCATAGATTTTCCTGTCCCTCTGCATAAAATGCTATTCCACATCTTTCTGTTTGAGGTTCCTTTATTCTCCATGTTTTGGTGCTTGAGGCTTGCTCCTTTTTCTGCTGAAACCTGCTCCTGCATTCAGATTCTTCATGGCCAAAATTATTGCAAATAGAACATTCGACTTCATTTTCAAGAACCGAAAAGTTGTTATAGGTCCTTTTTGTAATCCCTGTCATACTTCTTTGTTTTTGAGCTTCCCTAGTCATGATTGTTTTATATGCAACACATTGAGTTGCTTTGTGACCAAAGTTATGACAAGAAAAGCATTGTCCATTGAAGAAACTTCTGTGGTTATCGAATCTACCAGCCGACTGATTGTAATTTCTATTTTCATCTATTCTTGGACCAAATTGAGAAGATTTTACCTGTGGCTGGTTCACCCTTAAGATGGATTGCCCTTGATAGTTTCTGTTTGTAATTCGTCCCTGCTTTACCTGATGATCTTCATTGTTCTCTTGCTCATTTCTTCTTGCTGCATCAAGATAACTCTTTGAGGTGGATGCTTGAGAGGTTTCTCCATTGTAGCCCAGACCTGTCTTGTTTAGAGGAGACCGCTGCACATTGATAATCTTATCCAAGGTTTCGGATCCTTTGACAAACTTAAGATTAATAGCTTTTGTTTTCTCAATCTCTTTTCTAAGACCAACAATTTCTCCTTCTAGTTTTTCAAGATGTTTTTCCTTTTCATCAATTTGAAATTGTAGAGTATCAATAATCACATTCTTTTCTTCTATACATCTCTTGAGTCTAGTGATTTCATCATAAAGGTTATCCACATCTATAGCATCCATATAATCATCATCTTCAAATGCCATTAATAACTTATATTCATTTCCTCGTTCATCTTCATCACTGTTTGATAGACCATCACTATCTTCATGGGTGTAGTAGCTTTTCTTATTTGCACTTTGTTTCTTGTTCCATCTAGTAGGTTCCTTTCCTTTATCCTTATAAGGACATTTTGCAGCATAATGACCTACTCTTCCACAAGCAAAGCATTTGAAAGGTAGCTTACCTCTGAACCTTCCAGAACCCCTTTGAAGATTTCTGACAAAATTGGATTCTTCTTCCTCTTCTTCTGGAACATGGCTTGCTTCATAGTAATCTTCCTTGCCTGATGCCTTGAAAGCAGCTTCCCTTCTGTCTGATGGACCTCCCTTTCTCATTTCATAAGCAGTTAGAATTCCATGTAGCTGAGACATAGTGAGAACTCGGAGATTTTCCTTTTCTTCTATTGCAAATACTTTAGATTCAAACTTGGGGGATAATGATCTTAGAATCTTTTCAACTATTATAGCCTCTTTTATTTCTTCACCCAAATTTTTCATACAATTAACAATCTCATCTACCCGAAGAAAATAATTAGCCACACTTTCATCATTATACATCTTAAGAGTCTCATACTGAATCCTGAGAGTTTGAAGTTTAGCTCGCTTTACCTGTTCATCTCCTTCATAGCACGTGACCATTTTGTCCCATATCTCTTTTGCTGATTTGAAGTGCATTACCTTCATGAATTCTGTTTGGGATATACTTCCTAATAGAGTACTGACTGCTTTTGCATTTGTTTCATACTTCTTTTTCTCAGCTGGATCTGTAGGAGTAGCTGAAGGAAAAGCATAGCCTGTTTCTACAATGTCCCAAACTTCTGTACCAAGAGATTGAAGATATGCAGTAACTCTTACCTTCCAATAATTGAAGTTTGTCCCATCAAAAATCGGTGGCCTGATTGATGCTTCTCTCTCGTAGTTGCTCATGATGAACGATCTACCTTCAAGCGATCAAGCTTCTCTGAAGGACCTGCTCTGATACCAATTGTTGGAAATAATACTGAGAGGGGGGGTGAATCAGTATTATCTAGCAATTTAACAAATCTTCCTTATTTGATCTTTGAATTATTCTTGCATATCAGTACCATAAAATAATGAGCATGAACAAAGAAAACAGATAGTCACACCAAAGAACACAAGATGTAAGGTGGAAACCCAATGTGGGTGAAAACCACCTGCTGCAATATGTCTCTATCTTCTTTCAAATTAGAAACTCCTTTTACAATGATTTTGTACTGGTGCAGTCCTTTACCAGTACGCAGGCTGCAACCTGCAGAGAGCTACAACTCTCTACTTCTTTTCATAAAGCATTAAATGATCATCCAGTACATAACAGTTACTGTCTACTACAGTTATCAGATCAGTAATAACAGAATTAACCCAGAACACCTTATCAACAGATAAATACAATCAATAGAACAGAGACGCAGTTTTTCCTTCTGTGGCCTGCGACCAGACGCATCTAACCTTTTGCTACTCTGCATCCAGACGCAGATATCCTTCTGCTGCGCTGCGTGCCCACGCACTGTTCCTTCAACTGCTCTGCGTTCTGTTGCTCCAGGGACGCATCCAGAAACACTATCGCGCCGCGTCTTTCTGCTACAGGGACGCACCCAAAAACACTATCGCGCCGCGTCCTTTGCTTCAGAGACGCATCCGAACCTTGATCGCTCTGCGTCCCCACACAGATCTCCAGTTACTGAACTGCATCCCAGACGCACCTGAACTTCGTCTGCACTGCGTCCCCACGCAGGTCTCCAGATTCTGCACTGCGTCCCGACGCGCTTTCCTTTCACCGTACCTGCATCCCTTCGGGTATGAATGATTTCAAGACTTTAAGTGTAACCCAAACAGTCAGATCTTCAGATCTGATCTTGCGCCAAAGAGATCTCAGTCCTTCAGTAGATTCGCCTTCTTTAGATCTAGATCAGATCTCACCCAAAAAGATATTCAACCAAAGACATTCTTAGCCAAATGATCTCCTTGCTTTATATAGGCAAGCTCCTCCTCAAAACATGGAACAATACCACGAGCCGACATGAGAGAAACACAAAACCGTCGGCTAGATACCACACAAGAAAACCCCACGTGCTTTTTCTCTGCCTTGAAAGGTGTGCACTGGGTGGACGCACCCCCTGAACGGCTGGACTGCGTCTCTGGACGCGGATCCTGCATGGTGTACCTGCGGGTACGCACCTTCTGAACTGGTTTCCTGCGTCCTTCTTAATTTTCAACAAACTGAGAGCCTTGCCACGGGAGTTGCCATCAAGTACAACATCTGTAACATACAGCCATACCAGAAAAACATAATGCCAACACTCCATTCCTCCACCTCAACCCATACATCATTCATATTCATCTAATTAGTCAACCACATCATCACCTCCATCATCACCATTTCATGAGCTTATTCATTCACCTGATAGAGATAAAGACAGTTAGCAAGAACACATTGAGCGTGGTGAGAGAAGCAAGCCTAAAAGGGTTGGTTTAGGTACCTTGACACATACCTATTAGTGAGGGCAAAGGCAAGTGTTTTCCCCATAGATTATGGGAGGGGCCTTGCCTTCTTCATCAACAAGGAAGGTACAAAAGGGTAAGGAAAAGGTGACAGAGGCAGAGATCCAGTAGCAAGAGGAGGACCTCCATGAGATAGAATAGGATTTTCAGTTAGTTGACCTATGTGAAAATGATGAAAATGAGTACATAACCATTTTCATCAAGTAGAAGAATGCACTCATAAGAGAGCTCTAGGTCAACTTGCAAAGAGCCAAATACATTATTTCATACTATGAGTAGGAGAACAGGTAGTTTTAGGTCAAACATGAGCTCATGGAGATTCATCTCATTAAAGCGGAGAGAGAGGTTGAAAAGGCTAAGGCCTTACTTGATGAGGCATATGGAGAATACAATGACCAGCTGGAGGAACAAGTGCTAAGAAGAAGGCCAAGGACTAGAGGCCTGAGGAGAGCTTTGGAGCTAGAAAAGCAAAGGGAGGCAGAACTAGCTAATGAGCTCACCCTAAATGAGAAATTTTCCAAAATGGTAAATGAGAACCAAGAACATTGGCTCAAGAGGGAGAACAGTCATCTTGAGAAACTACTAGATAAGGCCAAAAGGGATAATTAAATTCACAAGAAGATGGCTAAACATTAAGCATATAGAGAAAGGATTTCCAGGGAAAAACTCAAAGCAGCAAAGGAGAAGAGTGAAGCCTTGACCAAGCAAGAGGAGAAAAGGAGGCTAGATATTTTTTTCAAGGCATCACTCCATGCCTCAAACACATGATCAAATATCATCCCACCAATTTTGACAAGTTTTGAGCAAATTTTGCAAGTTGTGAATTACTGTGTTTTTTGAGGTATTTTTAACACAGTAAAAAGGTCAAATGCACAACACCTATGGCATTCCGCTCTTTCTTGGGACATCTAATGAGAAAAAGGTCAATATAATTGGATTCAGAGTGATGAGTACATGCACTCTGTGCATTTGATAGGCATTTGGAGACAATCAAGTCAGTCAAGAAGGTCAAAAACCACAAAAAGTCACCTTTTTGCCTCATTTCTGGTTTGGGCAATGCACGTTTACCAGTCTTGGGAGATTGAGTTTTTGACAAGGCAAATGAGCTCCAAATTGAAAACTGAAGACATCTCTAGAAGGTAGGCTTGAAGGGATTTCAAACAAGCCATCTTGGAGCAAATTTGGACACTGGGAAGGCACCAAAAAGGAGCCTTGAACTTGGAGGGCATGTTTGACAAAGAAAGGGCCCGTTTGACAAAGAGAGGGTGTGTTTGATATCCTTCTCCAATTTTCTTAGTTTCTCTCCTATTTTGATTTTCACCTTGGAAAATGATGATCTTACCTATGTAAATGATCAAATTGGATGTAGTTATCATGTTTTTACTATTACTTAGGGTAAATGCATTACATAAATCAAGTAGATGAGGTGTAATGAATCATTTCACTTAAGATAGGAATGAGTCACTTGGACCATCCTATAAATTAGCTAGTATTTCATATTTTTGTGTAATATCCTCCTCACCTCATGGATTCGGCCCTTGAGGATCTAGCGAAGTGGTTTTCATGTCTATTTAGTCTCTTTAGTCACCATAGACAAAGGTTGGAATCAATTGGATGATTGACTATTGGTCAAAGACATTAGTGTAATCAATATTTGGCAGAATTTAATGAATGGGTTGCAGCTATTTTGGTGGAATACCTGTGGTATGGAATTTTGACATAGTTTCTTCTTATGTTGCATATATTTGAATGTTTTGTACTCCCATATTTCATTTCACTTCTATGATATGTTTATTTTTCAATTTGATGAGAAGAATACATCTTATATGCTCTATTTTTGGGAAATCTTCATAATTTGTCTATTTTCTTCAGTTTAGAAAGAATACATGCTTGTCTTACTCTTTCTAGCACCTCGCCAGTCTTATCCATCTCACTTCAAAACCTTAAAGTGTTTGAATCCCTACATACATTGCTCCATCAGATGTATGCAATCATACCCTCATTTTCCCTGACCTAGTCTCTTTGACCTAATCCTCATCCAGTAATCCCACCAAATCAAACCAAACAACCTCTGCACATCATACCAATCCTAAAACCCTAATCCATCTAGCCCTGTTGGTTGTGATCCTTTGGAGAGAGCCCTCTCCAGCTTGGTATGGCTAGCTACCAAGTCAAAAGATTGGTCTGTGGTTACCTAAGCTAGACTCTTCCTCGGGCTTAGAGATCCGAAGGAGTGATAACAAGGTTGATCTGCCTTTTCCTCGTGGATGTAGTGGCCACTCCCGTGGATGTAGCGGCCACTGAGCGCCTCAGGTTGATCTGCCTGTGTTTTCCTTGTGGATGTAGTGTCCACTCTCGTCGATGTAATGGCGACTGAGTGCCTCGATTTGATCTACCTTTCCCTCGTGGATGTAGTCTCAAGGATCTAGTGGCCACCTAGTGTGCGTGAAGTAACCTTAAAAAAAGGTATAAAATAAATAAATATAATCTTAAAAAAGTATATATTAGGGTTAATATATATAATACCTTATAAAATATATTTATCTACTTTTAGAAAAATATAAATTTAAAAATATTTAACAATTGTAATGGTTGTAATTTGGAAGCAATTTCCTATATAATCTTTTTTATTAACATATTAATATTTACTTCATAAAAGCACATATCTTAAATCTGTATTCATAGTTTATGTGACCATGTTCACATCATTATTTTTATTATTTTACAATGTACATTTTTTCTATTTTCCTTCGCTAAATTTTTAACATTTTTTTTCCAACTATAAGCAACCATATAACATTCATAAACATTTATTATATTTTATAAAAAATAATCTAATTTCAAAATATTAAAAATATAACTTCTTTTTTAATATAATTTTTTTACATAATATTAATTTTTTTTAACTTAATTATAATTTCTACTATCAATTATTGTTTTACGTATTAAAAATAAAACAAACACTAATATTACAGTGTTCATTTAATAATATAATACATAATTTTCTTCCATTAAAATAAAAAATAAACTTTTAAAAATTATTTATCTATAAAAAATAAAATTTATTATTCATTCTACGTTAATAATGTTGAAATTCTGGTTCTTATAAAAATACCTTGAAACATCTATTAATATATTTGTGAAAATAAATTTTACAAGCCATCTTTACAAAAATATATTAAAATACTTGTTTTTCTTTTATATTATAGTGTTATGGATTTTACAAAACATTTTATATATTAGATTAATTATTTCCATATATCATAGTGTTAATATATTTTACAAAAACATTTTTATAGTAATATATTAAAATAATTAATTTTATATTATAGTTGTATTAGGTTTTAGAGGATATGTTTTAGATTAATATTCCATATTTCTTTTTTAATGGGCCATCCTACTAATGATTTAGTAGGTACGGAGAGTTCAAATCACCCAACATGCTCCAAAATACCTCGTTAAGAGACACAAATTCATGTTGCGTGTGGTGCACCATGAGGTGGGTGGAGAAATATGTACATATAGATTGGAACACCACCACATTTGTACTCGTATTGGAAAGAGAAATGTGCGCTTGCTAGCATACAAATGTCAATGCCTATTTTTTTTAATGCATGTTTTCTTATACAACAGGAATTTAAGGTTTGGAGTTTTTCACCTACCTTGGTTTGCGGGTTTGAATTTTATGGCTTATGAGCTAGGGTTTTTAAGGCATTTGAGAAACATGGTTTATTTACTGGTGGAGCGGGTTTGAATTTTATGGCTTATTGAGAAACAAACTAGGGTTTTTAAGGCATTCAATGGAGAAATAGTTTATTCATTTTCAAATCACTTAAGGAGAGAAAATGGTTTATTTACTGGTGGAGATCAACGGGTTGAGTCTCGTCTAGTGTCATGGTCAGTTTTCACTGTAAATAAAAGTGTCTTGTTATGTGCAAAGCTAGATATTTGAAGAGTTGTTAAAGAAGATGCCACAAACACACTAAAGAAGATGTGAGAAACACTCTAGTGAGATTCATAAATATTTGATTTTATCTATATGGGTTGGGAACAAAGAAAGAAGACTACAAGTTATACTGTAAACCTAGGTGACTAATACGTTTAGAATAATCAACAACAAATATATTAAAGTCCACACTAAAAAACAAAGTTTCTTCATAACATATGTGGAGACTAATAACAAGAAGTATGTAATTTTGGAATCTAAATGTGATTCTTGCATGGAAAACATATCTATGGTTATAATCTGGGTTTGCTAAGATGATTTTGTAGTTCTCAAACCCTCCTCTCAATGCATTAATATTTTGACTTAGATATAACACTATTTTGAGGTAAATAATAAGAGATAGTGTAAATAGATATAACACCATTTCAGGTAAATAATAAGAGATAGTGTAATATATGTGAAGACTAATAACAAGAAGTATGAAATTTTGGAATCTAATTGTGATTCTTGCATGGAAAACATATCTATGGTTACAATCTAGATTTGCTAACAGGATTTTGTAGTCCTCAAACCCTCCTCCCAATGCATTAATATTTTGACTCAGATATAGCACCATTTGAGGTAAATAATAAGAGAGTGTAAAAAATCATTCACCTGATGCAGGAGCATCAAGACCTTTTCCTCCATTTGTAAATATGGGGTGTGATAATATTAATTTGTAAATATGGGGTGTGATGATTTTTAATATTTTATTAATTAATTTGAATTAAATAGGAGAAGGTGAGGATTTATGTAAATATCTTTTTATTAATAAAAGGATATGAGGAAATTTAATAAATTGAAGGATTTTAGGGATAAAAACCTATCCTTTAGGGATGTTGAGAAATTTAGGGGTTTGTTGAGGATTTTAAGAGATTGAGCATTTAATTAAATGATTTTTTTAAATTGTATAAATAGGAGGGCTTTTTGTGAGAAAAGGACATTATTGAGATTGTGAGAAAAGTGAGAAGAGTAGAGAGCTGGTTGGGAACAACCAAGGCTGTGAGCCTTTGGTAAATTGTAAGGGCCATCAATCTGGAAAATCAGGCCAAGGAGGAAGAATGTTGTTGTAAGTATTGTGTATTAATGAAGAATTTAATTTTCTGGAGTTTATGCCATTATTGAGTTCATGTAGAATTGATTGGATAATTTAATATCAGAATAAATCGATTCTAAGAAAGGAATAATTATGTGTAAATCATTATGAATCGAATTTATGTGTTCGATGTGTGGAAGGAAAGTTTGATTCTTCTTATTTTCTGAGCTTATTGTGTTATGGAGGAATCTGGATTGTTAATCTCTGTGTAGCTTTATTGACTCATAAAATTTCGATGAAACTCTATATGTATGCTGGAGGTAAGCGTATGTGTATGCTGTATGCATATTGAGGGCATTGATGGTCTTTTTATTCCTCCGCTCACTATTTGACTGGGCGCATCAAACTGGCATTCAGATTTGATAACATTACAATCAGATTGAAATTCCTCTGTTTTGTGCAATTATAATGGTAATGTTATTTAGTGGAAAGTCTATTTAGTGACTTTGGAACCTCCGCTGCCTCCGCGTGGCGCTTTGATTTTCCTGTGATATATATCTAGCTTGTATTAAACTGAATCGGCGCACCATGAATTCAACGCTGTATATGCATGTTAAATTGTTTGACTTATCCGCGCCTTCTTCAAAGCTACTACAATCCTATGGTTATACTGTGTGCGTGGTAGAGGGCCGCACACTACAGCAACAGAACTCCAATTTGCTAGCCATATAGTCTGAGTTGCAACTCATAACAGCTGACTGTTATATACATATGTAGTTCAATTGCAGGATTAAGGCGTGGGAATATTGGAGGCGAATATATATACATTCATTGACCGGTTTCGGCCTCGGGAAGAGATGTGTACGCTGACGGTAGCCGCATGTCCATGCTGTAATGGCAATTAAAGAAGCGCTGAACCGAGTGTGCCAATCGTAGTATCCTTTTTATATTCCGAAGCTGACAGAGACATCACTGGAAAGTTCTTTATGATTTTAATGTTTAACTGTTCAGCATACCATAGAACCTGTCCATCGAAATCCCGTGGTAAAATTCCAACTGATGCGGACTCTGATGCGATTTAAAGAGATATGGACTTCATGTGATGCAAATTGAAATCGTGAATGGGCACTGTCTTTTCTTATATTGAAATCCTGAAATCAGATTACAATACGAGGAGTCAAACACTCGAACATGGTGCACCCCATAGCCATTTCGCCATTGTTATCCAAATCTTTCAAGCGTAACGAGGACCGAGATACCAGCTGTATAATCAAAGTGGAAGGGAAAATATACCATGGGTATATATATACCATAGATATATCTATTGTGTGCAAGGTTGCCAATTGAATATCGCTTCACCGAAAAGCCACTATTTGTAATAAGCATTGAAGTTAAGGTAAGGCGCACTCCTTGAATAGTGCCAATATACTTGGAAATTGTTTATGGGAATTTAAGATGTGAATTGGGGGTAATTCCAAGCATGAGTTGTGTTTAATTATGAGGTTACAAGCCACGAATCAAGTTTGTATATGCTTGTTGGGAGAAAGATCCTGGTAGTAGCGGCCTGGAGAGGCTAACCGCATCATTTTTTGGTATCAGAGCTTGGCTCTGTTGAAATGAGGAATATTTGGTTGAAGTCAGAAGGTTTGTTAAACTGGAATATATTTCTGAATGTGTGATGAATGATCAGATTTTAAATCTGATATGCAGCTGAATGAAGGAAGAATCATGCAGGTATTGGGTTGTTTAATTTTGAATTGGGTTTTACTGACAAGAGACAGGTTGAGGATTGATGGTTGCAGTGTCCAAGGAGGTGAATAGAATGGCAGATCGTTGCAGATGGTACAGCGCTGGAATGAAGTTCATTCCTGGTCACAGATGCAGATATCCAGGTGTGAAATTCAGATACAATTGTTCAGGTCAGATATAGATTGCCATTTTAAAATCCGAACAGTGTTATTAATTTGCAATAAATCGGAGTTCCATTATGAGGATGGTATTAAACGCTGTGGCATGAAATGTTTGTAAAAACAAACCAAGGGCGCATTGGTTGATTTTGATTGTATTAAAAATCCATGTTAATTGGGAAGTGAGTTAAATGCATTCTTAATGAGAAGCATTGGGGCTTTAAAATAGAACAATGAAACTGATGTTTTTAAAAAAAAAATAGTCTTTATAAGAAGTGAACAAGGGATTTTTAATGCTATTGAACCTGTTGAAAAGAAGATGGTTGGGTTGTGGGTTTTGAACCATTTGTTGAGGATAGTTTCTGCGAATTATTTTGATCTGAAGTTTGCCAGATAAAGCCAGAAGATTGGATCAGATTTTAAAATCTGATTGACAGTGAAATTTAGCAGAGGAAGCATAAAGATTTGCCGGAACAGATTTGCAGAAGTGGTGAGGTTCTGAAGGTAATTGAAGTACAGGCAAATGGAAGGACAAGATCAGACGAGATCTTGAAGGTAAGGTGATCTGGGTTTATTTGAATTTGAAGATTGTAGTCTTTGCATTAAAGCACAAGTATTTTTGCAACTCCCAAAAAGAAAATCCATAGAAGACATGTTTAAAATTGCTAACAGAAAACTGGTGAAAGCATAGGTGTGGCAGAACCTTGAGGAAATCCAATAGAGATTGGATAAGGAAGACAGTTGTGAACAGGCAGATGAGTTGAAGCCAGGAAGAGCAAAGAAAAGTGCTCAAAGGAGGTTCTGGAGATAGAGAACCAATTGCTTGCCAAAAGACCAAGTGAGGAGGGCTTGGTGAGGTAAGTGGCGGCAAGATATGACTTGCTGCTGAAGAGGCTTTAGTACAACTCATAGTAAAGTGAGTGAGGAACTCATAGAGATGGAAAGGATGATGACTAGTGACAGTCGTCACAAAGGTTCTGAAATAAACCACAGCAGAGGACAATAGGAGAAGGATGCCAAGGCAGTTGGCATACAGAGACAGTTAAGCAAAGAGGAATATGAAAGGGAGAAGGCTGAGATAGCAGTTCAGCTTGAGGTGTTAATGGAGATGTTGCAAAGAAATGAGGAAAACTAGAAGCATGGTTATGTCATGAGAAAGAAGTTGAGATGGCAGAGACTACAAGAGAAGTGGAATCATCAGGTAAATTTGCAGTTGATAAAGGAACTAAGGGAACTTGAACAGATTATTGATGCCAGACAGAGGATAGAGAAGCTCGAAACAGTTGAGCTACAACAAAAGGAAGATGTTGAAGTTTCGATATGTTACCCAGAGAGTGGACCATTACCTTTTGAAAGTGATGGAGAACTAGAGGAGTTGAATCATATGAATGATTCAAAGCAGTCCGAAGATTTGATGGTTGAAGCATCAAACAAGACCGTAAGGTCTTGTGATTTTAAAACTAACAATTTTTGTATGATTGCAGGTTTGGAAGAAGAAGAAGAACATCTACTGAAGGATGTTAATGAAGATTTAGCAAAAGAAAGGCCATGTGAGGAAATGGAAGATCGTGTAAAATTTCCAAAGTCCACTCCAAGTATAATCATTGAGTTATATAGGGAAATGGATTTTCAAAGGAGGAAATTGGAAGAACAGAGGATGAATGTCCAGGATAGATTGCTGATGAAGGATGACAAAGCAGTTGTCATAAATGATAATCAAGATGAAATTGCAGGTGACGAGCAAAGGAATGTTGCAGAGGGAAAGGAAGTTTGGGAGGCCGCAACATCCATAGTGACAACAAGAGCAACATGTTTTATTGAAGATGTTGGAAACAATCAGCAAACAGAGGACATACTGGACAGAGAAATTGAGTTGATAAGGAGGTTAATGATAAAAACATCCCAGAAAAAGACAGCCGAAAGAAAGAAAAGGAGCGGCAACAAGAGAATGACAGTGAAAGATTGCAAGAGCAGAGCAAGTGGAGCACTACAACACAAAATATGGAAACCTGGAAGACAACAACAGATGACAACAACAGTGAAGCAATCGACAAGCACGGAAGGATTACAAAATAAAATTTGGGATCCAGGAGGAGATATCTAGACTTATGACCAGGTGGTCATGAATTTTCTTACATGGGGAGTCTGATGCAGGAGCATCAAGACCTTTTCCTCCATTTGTAAATATGGGGTGTGATAATATTAATTTGTAAATATGGGGTGTGATGATTTTTAATATTTTATTAATTAATTTGAATTAGATAGGAGAAGGTGAGGATTTATGTAAATATCTTTTTATTAATAAAATGATATGAGGAAATTTAATAAATTGAAGGATTTTAGGGATAAAAATCTATCCTTTAGGGATGTTGATAAATCTAGGGGTTTGTTGAGGATTTTAAGAGATTGAGCATTTAATTAAATGATTTTTTTAAATTGTATAAATAGGAGGGCTTTTTGTGAGAAAAGGACATTATTGAGATTGTGAGAAAAGTGAGAAGAGTAGAGAGCTGGTTGGGAACAACCAAGGCTGTGAGCCTTTGGTAAATTGTAAGGGCCATCAATCTGGAAAATCAGGCCAAGGAGGAAGAATGTTGTTGTAAGTATTGTGTATTAATGAAGAATTTAATTTTCTGGAGTTTATGCCATTATTGAGTTCATGTAGAATTGATTGGATAATTTAATATCAGAATGAATCGATTCTAAGAAAGGAATAATTCTGTGTAAAGCATTGTGAATCGAATTTATGTGTTCGATGTGTGGAAGGAAGGTTCGATTCTTCTTATTTTCTGAGATTATTGTGTTATGGAGGAATCTGGATTGTTAATCTCTGTGTAGCTTTATTGACTCATAAAATTTCGATGAAACTCTATATGTATGCTGGAGGTAAGCGTATGTGTATGCTGTATGCATATTGAGGGCGTTGATGGTCTTTTTATTCCTCCGCTCACTATTTGACTGGGCGCATCAAACTGGCATTCAGATTTGATAACATTACAATCAGATTGAAATTCCTCTGTTTTGTGCAATTATAATGGTAATGTTATTTAGTGGAAAGTCTATTTAGTGACTTTGGAACCTCCGCTGCCTCTGCGTGGCGCTTTGATTTTCCTGTGATATATATCTGGCTTGTATTAAACTGAATGGGCGCACCATGAATTCAACGCTGTATATGCATGTTAAATTGTTTGACTTATCCGCGCCTTCTTCAAAGCTACTACAATCCTATGGTTATACTGTGTGCGTGGTAGAGGGCCGCACACTACAGCAACAGAACTCCAATTTGCTAGCCATATAGTCTGAGTTGCAACTCGTAACAGCTGACTGTTATATACATATGTAGTTCGATTGCAGGATTAAGGTGTGGGAATATTGGAGGCGAATATATATACATTCATTGACCGGTTTCGGCCTCGGGAAGAGATGTGTATGCTGACGGTAGCTGCATGTCCATGCTGTAATGGCAATTAAAGAAGCGCTGGACCGAGTGTGCCAATCGTAGTATCCTTTGTATATTCCGAAGCTGACAGAGCCATCACTGGAAAGTTCTTTATGGTTTTAATGTTTAACTGTTCAGCATATCATAGAACCTGTCCATCGAAATCCCGTGGTAAAATTCAAACCGATGCGGACTTTGATGCGATTTAAAGAGATATGGACTTCATGTGATGCAAATTGAAATCGTGAATGTGCACTGTCTTTTCTTATATTGAAATCATGAAATCAGATTACAATACGAGGAGCCAAACACTTGAACATGGTGCACCCCATAGCCATTTCGCCATTGTTATCCAAATCTTTCAAGCGTAACCAGGACCGAGATACCAGCTGTATAATCAAAGTGGAAGGGAAAATATACCATGGGTATATATATACCATAGATATATCTATTGTGTGCAAGGTTGCCAATTGAATATCGCTTCACCGAAAAGCCACTATTTGTAATAAGCATTGAAGTTAAGGTAAGGCGCACTCCTTGAATACTGCCAATATACCTGGAAATTGATTATGGGAATTTAAGATGTGAATTGGGGGTAATTCCAAGCATGAGTTGTGTTTAATTATGAGGTTACAAACCACGAATCAAGTTTGTATATGCTTGTTGGGAGAAAGATCCTGGTAGTAGCGGCCTGGAGAGGCTGACCGCATCAACACCCAAGAGGAATTTAATCAAAGGAAAAAAAGTTGGGAATGCAAAGTTGTAGTGGAAACCTAGGAGACTAGTAAGTTTGTAATAATAAGTAATAAACATATACAAGTTTACATGAAAAAAATGGCTTCATAACATTTATAGAGAGAAATAACCAGAGTAATGAAATTTTGGAAGCTAAATTCAATCACTTTTAGTGTCATGGTTGGTTTCCATGCTAACTCAAATTGTCTTGTTATGTTTGAAACAACAGACTTGAGGAGGGTTTAAAGAAGATGTGACCACCACACCATTGAAGCTCATTAGGTTTTGAATTTATCTATATGGGTTGGGAAGTAAGAAATAAAATTAACACATACAACATAAACTTAGGAGACTAATAGGTTTGTAATAATCATTAATAAATAGAACAATTCTCACATGAAATAAGAAAGTGGATTTGTAGCATATGTGGATAGTAACAACAAGAAGTATGCAATTTTTGAATTCAAATCTAATTCCTTGCATGGGACACATATCCATGGCTATAATTGAGATGTGATTTATTAAGATGAATTTTTAATCCTCATTCCCCCCTCCCAAATCATCCATATCCTAATTTAGATATAACACTATTTGAGGGAAGCACAAATAGGTAGTTTAATAAGGTCATTCTCTTGAGAGGAAGATAAAATTGGAAATACAAAGTTGTAGTGGAAACCAAGGAAGCTAGTAGGTTTGTAATAATAACTAACAAATAGATTGAATTTTGCATGGAAAAAATTGGCTTCATGACATACATAGAGAGTAATAACAATAAGCATGCAATTATGTAAGTCAAATTCAATCCCTTCTAGTGTTGTGGTCAATTTCCATTGTAACTCAAATTGTCTTGTTATGTGTGTAACAAGAGACTTGATGAGGGGTTAAAGAAGAAGTGAAAACTAAATCATTGAGATTCATAAAAAAATTACTGTATCTATAAACTTTTATCTATATGAGTTCAAGCAAGAAAGAAACCTAAGACTTATAGTGTAAACCTAGAAGACTAATGAGTTTGTAATAATCAATAATAAATTGATCAAAACTCATGAAAAAAGAAAGCGGCTGCATATCATATGTGGAGAGTAACAACAATAAGTATACAAGTTTTGGATCCAAATCCAATTCCGTGCATGGAAAACATATCCATGACTACAACTAGGATGTGATTTGCTGAGAGGACTTTGTAGTCCTCAATTCCCTCCCCCCACCACACCCCCTAATGCATTGATATCATAATTTAGATATAATTTCATTTGAGTGAAACAAGATAAGATAATGTAATGAGGTCATACACCGAAACCAAACATAAGTAAAGGAAAGAAACATGGGAATACAAAGTTATATTGGAAACCTAGGATAATAGTAGGTTTGTGAAAACAAGTATCAAATAAATCAAAATTCACATGGAAATATATGGTTTCAAGACAAGCCATTATGGAGGCCAAATTCAATCCTTTCTAGTTCCATGGTCAATTTCCATTGTAATTTAAATCACCTTGTTACGTGTGAAAAAAGAGAGTTCAGAAAGGGTTAAAGAAGATGTGAGCACCAAACTATTGATGCTCATCAACATTTGAATTTATCTACGTGGGTTGGGGAGGAAGAAATTAAACTACGAGTTAAATTGTAATCCTAGAAGACTAATAGGTTTGTAGTAATCAATGATAAATATATCAAAGCTCACATGAAAAAGGAAAGTGGCTTCATTGCAAATGTGGATAGTAGCAACAAAAAATAGGTAATTTTGTGATCCAAATATGATTCCTTGAATATCCATGGCTACAACTAGGATGTGATTTACCAAGAGGGCTTTGTAGTCCTTAATTCACCATGTTCTTCCTTCTGCCCCACCCCATCCAAATTCATCCATATACTAATTTATAGATGATTGAAGGGAAACACAAACATATAGTGTAACAAGTTCATACAATGAATAAAAAATGGAAATACAAAGTTGTAGTGGAAATGTAGGGGATTAGTAGGTTTGTAATTATAAGTAATAAATACAGAAAAGTTCACATGAAAAATTAGTCCTAAGAGAACTTTGTAGTCCTCAATTCCCCCTTCTAGTGCACCATAAGCTAATTTAGATATAATGTGATTCAAGGTGAAGAGGAACAAATCTTGTAACAAGGTCATCCACTCCATCGGAACATAAATAAATGACCATGCAATCTAATAACCAACTCCTAAGTTAGTGTGAAACACAAAACCCTTAATGAATATTACCTATTACAATTATGATTTTAATATGTTTAAGAAAAATAGTTTTAGTTTGGAATCACTTTAATAAATAATATACAAAAACAATTAGAGACAAGGAAAAAATTAGGGGTTTAATTTAGCAAATGGGTTGATCTTCTATGTTTTTTTTCCAAAAAAATTTTTATCAATTTCCAATTTTTCCAAAAATTATTAGCCCAAATTTTATAAGTAAAAAATATTTTACCTTTAAAATTGCCAAAAAATTATAAACGCTATATATAAATTATAAAAAATTTAAATACTTTTACAAACAATATTACCAATCATTTTATAATCTAGATATTAAAAATTAACAAATTTCAAATAATTTTTTGCACTTTCAACTTTAAATTTTTCGTCATCATAAATATATTAATACAATGAAAATAATAAAACTTAGACCACAATTAAAAGATGTTTTTTCAAATATATAAATCATTTTCAACAAAACCCCAATTTTGAATTCATATTAATTTTATGTTTAACGACATTATTTGTTTCATTCATATTTATTTTGTTTTCTAATTTTTTAAAATAAACGAATTTTAATGCAAAATACACACCTTTTTATAATCTGAATATATTTCAAATACATTTTATATATGTTAGTATTTCACGTTAAAGACCCTACTTCTATTATTTTCGCATATTTCGAATGAAAAAATATAAAATTATTCAATTTGAAAACGAGGGTTTAATATTAAATTATTGTATTTTTAATCTCCAAAATTGAGCTCTTCAGGCATGTAACATAAAGTATTTATTTTTTTTTTATGAATTTGGAAATATAGATTTTTATATTATTATTATACATTTTAATTATTTATAAACAATTTATTATCTATAAATAAGTTGATCAATGATGTCACAATTTTGCAGTAATTTGATTTTTTTTTTAAATTTATTAATTTTTAAAATTTTTATAGTAGTTTGGATAGTCTTTTTATGTTGGAAATAAATTTAGTATCTATCAAAAATTTTGAAGCATGCAAAAACAGTTATAATAATCTTGATTTCCAAAAATCTCCACCAAATTTTTCAGAAAATGATGACCTAATTTACATTATTTCAAGGCCAAAACACATCACCTCCTAAACTACTGTCTCGCTATTGTAATCTGCTAGCTCCTGAGTCCTTTTCCTTGACAGATTTTGGACTGCAAGAGTTGAACATGGTGCAGAAACGAAAAAGTATGAAGCTATGGGTTGTGATCAAAACAATCTGCAGCGCATTCACAGCTGTCCAATTGCGGCTGACCAACGGAGGGTCGAGATCCACGACGCCGTACATCGCGTAGATTGGATTCATGAATTCTGTTATATATCATTTTCAAAAGTTCAGCGAATCTTAATAAATATATATATATATATATATATATAAATTTGAATTGAATTTTTATAAGTAAATGTTTGAAAATTTTCCCAGTTTTATATTTATATATTCGAAATTATTACATTTAAGTTTTACACAGAGAGATACATTTCAAACACGGATCTCCTTAATGGTTGAATTTGTAGAAACAAAAATTACAAATGCGGCATTCAAAATTATATGATTAAATTAAATTAAGAAGAAGACAAATACATTTCAAACAGTAATCTCACCAAACTAAATATACCGTTGAATTGTAAAAACCAAAAACAAATGAAAACACGAGTTCAACATCACTCTAATTTTTAATTGATGATTTTTTTATTGATAATATATATTTGTTTCCTCAGAGAGGGAGAGAGTGTCTAGAAGCGGGTCTTCCAGGCCTTATATGACCTCAGATCATACGAAAGACGCTGTGGTTCTTACTCAACTTGGCTTTATTGGATGGGCTAGAAGCGGGTCTTCCCAGCCTTGTATGACCCCAGCTCATACGAAAGACGCTGTGTCTCTTACTCAACTTGGTTTATTGGATGGACTAGAAGCATAGTTACCAAATTTGAATTGGAATAAGATATGATACGATAAAAATTCGGATGAGAAATTTTCAATTCGTAAAAGATTCCAGAGTATATATCTTAAACATTTGAAATTTAAATATTTTTTAATAATTTTAATCAGTATAAACAATTTTAAAATTCGGTTTACTTATCAAAATGACAACCACACTTGTCTTATTTCCAAAATCTCTCCTTTCAAAATTCAAAATTCCCTCTTACTTTCAAATCTGATCTAAAATCTTTTTATAATTAATATCTATTTAAAAATTAAATATTCAAAACTCAAAACTATCTCTCTTTAATTTCAAATTTCATCTAAAATCTTTTATAATTAATACATATTTATAAATTAAATATTCAAAACTTATTTTTATAATATTTAAAAAATCAATTAATTATTATAAAATACTCTTCAATTAATTATTTCTTCCTTTTTCTGTTTTCTATTATTTCTTTACTTGTTATCTCAGCTTTTTAAACTCTGTGAGACAACACTGAAACTTAAAACTAAGAAATTTTCTCATTCTGACAACCTTTCCATTTCTTACATGTGACCTGCCATTATATTTTCAAGATTTTGCTCAAATTATTTATTTCCTTGTTTTCTGAGTTTTTTAAATTCTTTGAAACAACACTAAATTTTAAAACTCAGAATTTTTCTCAATTCGAACCTTTCCATTAATCGCAACATTCTATTTTGTGCAGAGCGATCATTGCACTTACTATTCTAAAACATAAATTAATAAATCCCTATCATTGCACTTACTATTCTAAGACATAAATTAATAAATCCCTACAATAAACTAAAAACCGTATCTACATGAACCAAATATAAGCGAAGCTACATGAACCGAATCGAATTTCCATCATGTACGAATGAATTCCCGAATTTTGTATTTTCTCTGCGATATAGACGAATTTGGTAGCTATGACTAGAATTTGAATATTGCAGGTTGTATAAGAAGGTATAAGAGGATTTAGTATGGGGAACTTTCTAACTTTGAGATCAATCAAGGTTTTTTTCTTATTGATTAGTTAAGGTCTTTTTCTTATTGATTAGTTAAGGTAGATGTTTAGAGATTTTTCCCAATAATTGTTACAACTCATTAGTTTTTTTATTTATAGTACTAGTAGTGGTGTATTATAGTGACTTTTATGGTGTATTATAGTGATTCGCCCATCACATGTGGGATATATTTTGGGGTCTTTCGGCACTAAGAGATTTAGTCATGGTGAATTTCATGTAATCACTTGGATTCCCTTCCTTCTTTTTCATTAAGCGTGTTTTCCTATGACAAAGGGTGGAGTTGCAATGATCTAGTTCTATTTGTTCCTTTGACTAGGTGATGGATTCTAAATAGCTTGGTACTCACGGATAGAGTGAGATGGAAAATTAGATGGCATTTTTGGTTTTGTTGACGCTACATCACATTAGTTGTTGCAGTTTCTTTCGAAGCTAGTGCTTCTAGTTGTAACAAATGCTACCCCATCCTCATCTTTGCAATGTTTGAATTTTTGGTTAATGTGGGAGGCTTCCATTGTGGTACTTCTTGATTCCCTTTACTCTATTCACATTTCTTTTGGCCCTGAATTTATTAGTTTCAATCCAATCTATGATTTAGTACTCTCTAGTAACTAGCACTATGACTTGGAGCATGCTAGCAACTACTTGAAGCCCTGACCTAGCTAAGGATAATATTTTCCCCTAGTTTCTCTATTCTATGTCATGTTCTAGTATATTATTACCAAGCGTCCCTTCAATCCATGTATATTCCTTCATTTGGACATCCTTTATCTCTTTAACTACTCCTCTAGTTTGTTGAATTTTGATCTCAGTGAGCAGTTTTCCTTTCCCTTGCATCATACTTCAACAACCTATGTGCAATAATTGACAAGGAGGTGGCCATGGTCCCCAAAGTAGAACACACTCCTTGAACCAAGCATTCGAGGTTACCTCCATCTACCATTTAGCTAGCCCTTTTGACATTCGTGAAATTTTTTTCCATCAAGAGACACTCTCACTGAATGACTCTCAAGCTTCGGCTGATTCTGCAATTCTAGAGGAGGTAGCTCACTTGGTTCCTGACCTGGCCAATCCTCCTGAAATCAGAAAGAATACCTAAACTCCATTACCCTTCACTCAAAAATAAAAGTCCTATAAGAGAAGCATGAAGAGAGAAATGCCATTATCTTTGGTTTGATGATATGATTGATGCCCAATGTTATGTTTTCATTGTGGCAGATTGAGATCCACTAAAATAAACTAGTAAAACAATGTCTATGTGCTAGATATATGTTGCTATTTTGATATTTCACATAACACTACTAAACATTCAAAAAATATTTCTTTTTTATCTCATTACAAATTTATTTATCTCAGATAAAAAAATAAATTAATTGTACTAAACCTAAGCAATTAGATTAAACTCTTCCAATAACATAATTATAATAAGTTTTTCTACAATAATAGAAATAAAATTAATGAATTTACAAATCACGATATAGTTTGGTTCGATGACTTATTCTATCAAATTCACTCAGAAAATTAGTTCATATATGAATTTGCTTTAAAAATAATTCATAGATGATACATGAGCAAAATGTGGATAATATTTTTAACTTAAAACAAATTGTAAATTTAAATAAAAGATACGAAGTTGTGTCATGAATTATGAATTATGTTTATAATCCATAAAAGTTCAATAATATATATTTAAACGATAAAGTTAAGAGAGGTTTATCATTCTTTTTTATTGAGTTGTCCATTGACTCTCAAAATGGAATTGAAATTTTTATCATATTTCCCAAAATAAAAATTAAAAAATAAATAAATAATTATACAAAATTTTTAAATAATGTAATTTTATAAAAAAATTACACTTAAAGAAATTGGATATTTCTCGACTCATATTATATGGATCTATACTAATCTATGTGTAGATAATAACCATAGAATAAATTTAATATTTAATATTGAAATAATTTATAAAGTATATACAATATTTAATATTTAAATAGTTATATATTATTGTGGCTATATAATAATGGTATGTATACGTGTAAATGAAAGGGTTACATCATAATGTTAGAATTTTGGTAAACAATAATAAATCTTATTATAAAAGAAAAGAAAATGTTATAAATCAATATACAAATGATTTAAAAATAGAGATGAAAATAAAAAAATTATATTTCTAAAATTTATTATTATTATTTTTAAATTATTTTTTCCTTTATTATGAACTCTATTTCAAACTTCACAAATATATATTTATATATTTACATTTATATATTTATATTACGTTTATATATTTATATTTATGATTAGTTTAAAATAATTTTTTATCATAATTTTTTATTTCAAAAAGGTAATCTAATAGATAAATAAAAGCAATAGAAATGTTTTTTTATAACTATAATAATTAACACTAATAAAATTTTAATTAGTAATTTGTGAAACTTAGTCCCAACACGGAAATCAAGACGAGAGAAGATTGGAGGTCTGCAACTTGAACAAGGATCGAAGCTGACGCTAGGGTTTTGCATTAGGGTTCCATGGAGGAACACACAAGGGAGAGGTCGCTCCCTCCTATAGTCAGGTAGTCACAGAAGGAGGCAAGGAAGTAGGAGGGAAGCATTTCAAAAAACCACCGGGAAAGATTTCAGAAGCAAGAGGCAAGGAGACAGTTGGACAAAACAAATCCTAGGATTAGGAAAGGAATCAACAGGAAACAAGTAAAGAAAGGGAGAAGGGAGGCGGCAACAGAAAAACAACTTCCAAAAGAAGTACGGAAGTTTGCAAACCCAAATCGAGCATCATTCTCTGGGTCATATTGAGTGATCTTGCGATTCAAGTGCAAGGGACCATATGAAAGAACATGCGATCATCTGCAAGTTCATGGGGTTATGGCCAATGGAGAGGGCTTTACACATCTGGATTAGGAGCCATTGGAAGCCAAAGGGAAGGGAGAAATACATTTACATCTGGGTTCTAATGGTTTCTTCACAGTGGTGTTCGTGAACCTAGAGGACAAAGACAGAGTGTTTGAAGGGGGGCCTTATTTCTATGATATGGCAGGCCTCTACATGTGGCCATGGATGATGACCTTTGTCCTGGAACATGAAAATTTTACATCTATACTGGTTTGGATTAGACTATACTCACTACCTCTAATTACTGGTTCCCAGAATCTTTGAAAACCATAGGCAACAAGCTAGGGCATTTTCTGGAGATATCAAAGGCAAGTCACAAAGGTAAATACACCTCCTTTGCCTGAATATGTGTGGAAATGGATCTATCTAGAGCCCTTCCAAAAGCAATAATTTTAGAGGTATATGATGAAGATTGGGTGCAAACGGTGGACTATGAGAACATACCTTTCAGGTGCTGTGTGATGACCCCGGGTAACTTGTAAATATGGAATGATTACTGTGGTAAGAAATTAATATGAGTGGTTACTTATTTTTTACTGAATGACATTATTTAATTATGAAAGTTAATATATTGGATTATATATATATCTTGAAATGCTGGCAGCCTCTTGGTGGAGGATTTTCTATTAAAAGAAAAGAATCAGTTATGAAACTGAAAGAACTACCTCTCACACAGGAAAAAGTCCTGGGAAGGAAAACCCCTGGGTTGTTGGGACAGACAGGGGAAGAAATTCCAAGAGAGAGAAGAGAGGAAAGAAAAAGGGTTAAGTCTGGTAAAGACCAGATAACCAAGCACAGAAGTGCATGAGTCTTGTTGAGGGCTGCAGACCTGCAAGATGGCTCGGGGGGAGAATCCAACGTGATGTGGATCTCAAGGTTGGGAGGATAAGAGCAAGTATGATTGCAGGTGAACCTCTGGAGTAAGAACGCCTGTCGCGGATTGACCAGGTATGAGCTTTTTATAGCGTTAGACAATGTTAAACAGGATACTGGAAGTATTTAGATAGAGAACAGTTGAATCTGTGTTTCTTTTCATTAGCTAAATGCAAGGAGAAACAACTGTAGTTGTCTGTAAAATAGAACAGCACATACAGCTCCATAGACATCTGGGAATTAGTTATTAAGACTGTAAACTACATAATCGTCTGCTGTAAACAGTTCAGGTTATTTAAATATATATAACAGTACAAAACCCTAGGGTGGCCTGAAAGACAGCAGAAGTGCACAAGATGGATATGAATAATATAAGTAAACAACACTTCATAGCTACGGCATGGTGCCTAGCCAGAACAGTAATAGAAGCATTGTAACTACCAGAACCGTAGAGAATTATAATTAAAGTACCAGTGCTATGAACATAGATAACGATGCTGTAAATAACCAGAAACAATAGACCCCTGTGTCGGGGTTATCTTGTTACATTACTAGACGCAACCATAAAACCTTACAAGGAATAACCGGAAACCGAATAATGTACCGACTCAGGGCAAAACACAGTCGTAGGTAAACGACCGTGTACCTTGAGGAGGTACAACTATACATACAGTGTATCAAATACAAAGATTACTTATAAACCCTGTAACAAATCAAGCATGAGAACGCGTAATGAACTTCTAATGAATCAATTGCATGCTAGTGCATAATTAACCCTGTAATGATTCAAAGACACATGTCTGTATAATATACCCTGTAGCAGATTAATGCATCCGACCGCTTAGTAAACCCTATAGGGTAACAATGCAATATTAAGCAGAGGAAGAGCATTAACTTAGTATTAACAAACTGAAAGATATATTATTTCAAAAACAAAATTGGTAGCATATAAGGTAATGTCGGCCTTCGAAACAAATCGATAGAGCATAAAGCTGTAAACAGCGTATTCATTAAGGAATAACGAAAATGTCAAACATTAAGTTATATGATTAACCCTGATGAGAACAGTAAACAATGCGTATTGAAGGACTATAGAACCAACAGGTGTTAAAATATCTGCATATCAAAACGGCGAAGCAATGAAGCTCTATTAAACTTTTAAAGGCTCAGGGAACAATTTGGTAAATATATAGACTTCAACTCAAAATTAGTCCAGGCCTGGAGACCGTAAGCCTTAACCAAATGTACATGTAACAATCGGCATATAAGCCATAAGAACTTTCTAACTAAACCCAAATAAGTTAACGAAATACAGGTTCTTGCATGAAGTGGTCGACTGCAATCGTAACCTAGGGTTTGGAATGATTGCAGAACCTGAGACACATAAACAGAGTGCCATGAGACACTCCTCTGGCCAAGAGATTGACACTAATCCAAACTTTATGTATGAACCTTTGCTAAATAAGGGGAAAATCTCCTATCTTCGGTAAGAAAACATACCTGTGCCCGTTTGGAGCCAGCATAATCTTCCTGCAGGCGGTAGAAGGCTGTCGAAACAAACCCACCTGCACATTATCATTCACATTGTAATTAATTCATAAACAGTTAATACAAATGAAGGGTTTCGAAGAATTAGAATGCATCGCATTCACCTACACAGATAACTGCAAAATAGACTAGTAGGCATGGCAGTAATGGTAGAACGATACTTGAAGCAGCAAGGCAGGACCTGATAATCGCTGCAGAGGAGGACCGTCGAGCCGGGTAAGTGTTCGACCTCACCAGTCTTGCGCAAATGAACCAAACCAAAAGACCCGGTGGTTTATGAATCGTCCACTAAACCCTTGGGCGAATCTGAACCCTACGATGTAGTAAATGAATCTCCATTGTCCGTTCAAGCGGGAGAGTCTGGCTTGAAAACCCACAGCGGGTCAACCGAGAATCACATGGCTTCACATGGATTTATGCCACCTGGCAATAGGGTTGGTGAGATGGGTTAAGTTTCCGTCCACCACCTGGCGCCGGAGACTGGTTAATGAACAATCTGGTGGTGATCCGACCAAGACTTAATATTAAACACCCAAAGACTTTAACGATAAACTTTATAGTGTTATGCATAGAGAGTAATATATGCTTGATTAAGGTTTGGTTATATAACATAAGGTTTGGTTATATAACAGAGCGCATAATCTTATTAACAATGCCGGGAGTACATGTTTTCCCTAATTGATTAGAGGGGTTAACTAAAGTAATTAAGCCATGGATAATTTTTTTTTTTTTACATTAGTATATATTCTCGATGGGATCGTGACAATGTGGTATCAGAGCAGAGGTTTCAATACTGTGGCCTCTGGAGCAGTAAGATCCAGCTGCATGGAAGATCATCTTATATATTTATAAGGAAGAATTAATTCAGCTAACTGATGTCCTTGTTTTATTCATTAGGAGGTATTACAGAAACGATAATCAGCTAACAGTCAACCATAAAAGTAGAGGAAATGCAGGGACCTGACAGCATTCTTCGGGAAAATCCAGAGCTATGGGTACAGCTTAGTGAGGAGACACGCAGTACCAATCTGGCGATATTAGAAACCGTTCAAGAACTGAAAAATGAGATGGCACGTCTGCGAGAAGACAATGCACGATTGACAGTGGAACAGGAAAGAATACTGAAGAGTTTGTCGGACAGACAAAATCCACCCTTAGCCAATCCTAGTGCAGAACAACAAAGGGCAACTGAAGAACGAAATTACCCAACTGCACCTGAAATCTCAGAGGAGAAGGAGGACCATTCTGACAACGTATTAGAGCAACAGACCTCAAAGCGACAGAAAATGGAATTACAGGGAGAATTCCGGAAAATTAAACCTCCACATTTTGATGGAGAGCAGGAAGAAGCGGTAGAGGCTTGGTTAATTAACATTAACAAGTATTTCCAGTTGTATGAGTATCATCAGAATCTGAAGGCGCGGCTGGCCATCTTCCAGCTACAAGGAAAAGCAACCCTGTTGTGGGAAGAAATTAAAATTGTAAAAGGAGTAAGTGAGCAGAACATAACCTGGGAAAAGTTTCAGAAATACTTCAAGGAGAGATATCTAACCGAGCGTTTCTATGATGAGAAGGCACGGGAATTCCATGATTTACGACTGGGACAGCAGTCTATGGACGAGTTCATTAACCGCTTCACTTCCCTGCTTCGCTATGTGCCATATATCAAGGAGGAGAAGGCCAAAGTGCAGAGATTTGTGAGCAGCTTACCAGCCTATATAAGAGAACGAATTGAGTTTGACAATCCCAGAACCATGGATGAGGCAATTCGTAAGGCAAGAATCTGTTACCAGTAGAACAAACAAAAAGGAGACATTTCGAACAAAAGATGGAATGAAAGAAAGGGTAACAGAGTTGCTGATGGAGTCGTGGTAATGGCAGTAAGGGTGCTGGTAAGGGGCAGATTAACAGAAATATAACTAAGAGTACCTTCCGGGCTAAGCCAAGTGAAAGCAGGGTCAGTGAACCACCTGCCAGATCGGAAATTGAAGGGATGACCAGACCTCCAGTCCAATGTTGGGGATGTGGAGGACCGCACTATGTTAAGAACTGCCCGCAGCGTAAAGGAGTGGACCAGATATCTCAGATCCACGAAGCATCGATCGTTGGGGATATGGCATGCAGCGTACCAAGAATTAACGCAGCCTTGGATGATCGGCAAGCGGAATACCAGCCGACCATGGTGGAGTTTGAAGGTAAGATTTCAAACCTTTCTATAGCTGTTCTTATTGATCCAGGAGCTACTTTAAGTTATGTTAGCCCAAAAATAGTAGAACAGTGTAAGCTACCATCGGAAAGGTTCAAGAATCCATGGCTGGTACAGCTAGCTACGGGAGCCAAGAGACGGGTTTTAGCTAAAATTAATAACTGCTCCTTAAGCATAGCTGGACAGCCAATAACAGCAGACCTGAATGTACTTCCATTAGGTTCCTATGACATCCTGATTGGTATGGATTGGCTGGAAAAACATTGGTCATTGGTAAACTGCAAGACCAAAACCATCTATTATAAGGATGACTTGGGAAATCAGCAGGAGTTGCAGGGGATTAAACACCCTGTACAGATCCGACCTATTACTGCTTCCCAGCTAGCTAAATGTCTCAGAAAGAAATGTCAGATTTACGCCATTCAAGTTGGGTATGCAAACCAGAAAGACAAAACATCTACACTGGACAATATTCCGGTAGTACAGGAATTTGTGGATGTTTTTCCTGAAGAGGTACCGGGACTGCCCCCAAAAAGGGATATAGACTTCACCATAGAGTTAACACCGGGAGCAGCACCGGTGTCACGGGCACCATACCGAATGAGCGTACCTGAGTTAACAGAGTTAAAAATGCAACTGCAAGAGCTGTTGGATAAGAATTATATCCGCCCCAGTGTATCACCGTGGGGAGCTCCAGTATTATTTGTTAAAAAGAAAGATGGAACTCTCCGTATGTGTATAGACTATCGTCAGCTGAATAAGCTCACGATAAAAAATAAATACCCCTTGCCTCGAATTGATGAACTCTTTGACCAAGTGAAGGGGGCAAAGGTGTTCTCCAAGATCGATTTGCGATCTGGTTATCATCAAATCAGAATTAAAGAAGAGGACATTGCCAAAACCGCTTTCAGAACACGTTACGGGCACTACGAATTTGTGGTGCTGCCTTTTGGTTTGACCAATGCACCTGCCACCTTTATGTGTTTGATGAACAGCGTGTTCCACAGGTTTTTGGACAAGTTCGTGCTGATATTTATCGATGATATTCTGATATATTCTCGTTCCCAAGAGGAACACGAAGAGCACCTTAGGATGGTGTTGCAAACTCTTCGAGAACATCAGCTATACGCTAAGTTTAGTAAATGTGATTTCTTCAAGGAGGAAATCCAATATTTGGGCCATGTGATTACTAAAGAAGGAATTGCAGTAGATCCTGAGAAGATAAAGACTATTATGGAATGGCCCATACCCAAGGATGTAGCTGATATCAGATCCTTTATGGGACTAGCTGGCTATTACAGGAGATTTGTGGAAGGTTTCTCAAGGATAGCCTACCCTATCACCTCATTACAGAAAAAAGGGAAGGTATTTAAGTGGACACTGGAATGTCAGCAGAGCTTTGATCGATTGAAGCATTTACTCACCACTGCACCCATCTTGAGTATAGCTGATCCTAATAAGGATTACGTGGTGTGTACCGATGCAAGTAAGGAGGGTGTGGGAGGAGTATTAATGCAGGAGGGAAAAGTAATTGCGTATGAATCAAGAAAACTAAAAGAGCATGAGCAGAAATACTCTGCTTACGATCTAGAGTTAACAGCTGTTATTCATGCGCTGAAAATGTGGCGACATTCCCTCCTAGGGAGGAAATTTATGTTGTTAACAGATCATCAAAGTTTGACAAATTACTTTAGCCAACCTACCCTGAATGCAAGACAAGGTCGTTGGGCAGATTTCCTAAGTGGATTTGATTTCGAGATAAAGCATTTAAAAGGCAAAGAAAACCGGGTGGCTGATGCATTAAGCTGAAAGGTACAATGTTTATGTGAACTTTCAGTCAGCAAGTGGCAGAGCTCGCTGGTTGAGCAAATAAAAACAGCAGCAAGTCGCGATGCTGAATACCAACAATTAAAACAGTAGGTACAACAATCCGTTAATGGAAGATTACAGCAAGGATATACACTAGATGGTGCTGGAATGCTGTATTTTAATAAAAAAATGTATGTACCTGACTCGAATGACCTTAAGAGACTGATTTTGGACGAGTTTCATATCAGCCACTACACTGGCCACCCAGGGTACCAAAAGATGGTCACTGCACTTAGGAAGGAATATTATTGGCCAGGAATGAAGAAGCAGGTAGTTGAGTATTTGGCGCGGTGTTTGGAATGCCAGCAGATTAGGACAGAACATCAGCATCCAGCGGGGCTGTTACAACCTTTGCCTATTCCGGAATGGAAATGGGAAACCATTTCCATGGATTTCATAACTTGGTTGCCACGAACAAAGAAAAGCAATGATTCTATCATGGTAGTGGTTGATAAGTTGAGTAAAGCGGCACACTTTATACCTGTGCAGTCCACTTATAAGGCGGTGCAAATTTCTCACCTCTTTATGCAAAATGTATTCCGATTGCATGGATTGCCGAAGGTAATTATATCAGATCGTGATGTAAAGTTCACATCCACTTTTTGGAGGACGTTATTCGCTGAGTTGGGTACTCAGCTGAACTTTAGCACGGCCTATCACCTGCAGACCGATGGTCAAACTGAGCGAGTAAATCAGGTGTTGGAAGATATGTTGAGGGCGTATGTGATGCTGAAACCAAACCAATGGGAAGAGTATTTACATCTGGTCGAATTCGCATATAATAATGGATATCACACATCAACACAGCTAAGTCCCTTTGAGGTCCTGTATGGGCGAAAGTGCCACACACCCTCAAGTTGGGGTGGACCTAAGGACAAGCTGAGTTTGGGTCCGGAAATGCTTAAAGAAATGGAAGACATGGTGAAAAGGGTGCGTGCCAATTTAAAGGCTGCACAAGACAGACAGAAAAGTTTTGCGGACAGAAAAAGAAGATTCACAGAATATCAGGTTGGTGACCATGTGTTTGTGAGGATTCAAGCCAGAAGAAGCACACTGCAGTGGAGCGGATGCGCCAAGCTGGCTCCTCGGTACTTTGGACCTTTTCAGATCTTGGCTAGAGTGGGGCCGGTGGCTTACCAACTCGCCTTGCCAAGTCATATTAAGATTCACAATGTGTTCCACGTTTCTGTTCTTAAGAAATATGTATATGACCCTAAACATGTTATCAGGTGGCAAGATGTGCGGGTAAGAATTAATCCGGTTGTTTTGATTATGCAGATATACTCAACAGAAATTGACTGAAGGTATTGGTTGTCTGCAGGTCGAACCGAAAGGCGAGGTTCTGGTCGAACCACAGAGCATTCTCGACCGGAGAGAACTGCGGCTGCGGAAACGGGTTATTACCCAAGTTAAAGTGCTGTGGCAGCACTATGGGCCTGAGGAGGCTACATGGGAAGACGAGGAACTCATCAGAAAAGTTTACCCAGATTTATTTAATGGGAATAGACATCGGGACGATGTCCAATCCCAGGGGGGGGAGATGTGATGACCCCGGGTAACTTGTAAATATGGAATGATTACTGTGGTAAGAAATTATTATGAGTGGTTACTTATTGTTTACTGAATGACATTATTTAATTATGAAAGTTAATATATTGGATTATATATATATCTTGAAATGCTGGCAGCCTCTTGGTGGAGGATTTTCTATTAAAAGAAAAGAATCAGTTATGAAACTGAAAGAACTACCTCTCACACAGGAAAAGTCCTGGGAAGGAAAACCCCTGGGCTGTTGGGACAGACAGGGGAGGAAATTCCAAGAGAGAAGAGAGGAAGGAAAAAGGGTTACGTCTGGTAAGGACCAGATAACCAAGCACAGAAGTGCATGAGTCTTGTCGAGGGCTGCAGGCCTGCAAGACGGCTCGGGGGGAGAATCCAACGTGTTGTGGATCTCAAGGTTGGGAGGATAAGAGCAAGTATGATTGCAGGTGAACCTCTGGAGTAAGGACGCCTGTAGCAGATTGACCAGGTATGAGCTTTTTATAGAGCTAGACAATGGTAAACAGGATACTGAAAGTATATAGATAGAGTACAGTGGCACCTGTGTTTCTTTTCATTAGCTAAATGCAAAAAGAAACAACTGTAGTTGTCTGTAAAACAGAATAGCACGTACAGTTCAACAGACATCTGGGAATTAGTATTAAGACTGTAAATTACATAGTCGTCTGCTGTAAATAGTTCAGGTTATTTAAATATATATAACAGTATGAAACCCTAGGGTGGCCCTGAAAGACAGCAGAAGTGTACAAGATGGATATGAATAATATAAGTAAACAACACTTCACAGCTACGGCATGGTGCCTAGCCAGAACAGTAATAGAAGCATTGTAACTACCAGAACCGTAGAGAATTATAATTAAAGTACCAGTGCTATGAACATAGATAACGATGATGTAAATAACCAGAAACAATAGACCCCTGTGTCGGGGTTATCTTGTTACATTACTAGACGCAACCATAAAACCTTACAAGGAATAACCGGAAACCGAATAATGTACCGACTCAGGGCAAAACACAGTCGTAGGTAAACGGCCGTGTACCCTGAGGAGGTACAGCTATACATACAGTGTATCAAATACAAAGATTACTTATAAACCCTGTAACAAATCAAGCATGAGAACGCGTAATGAACTTCTAATGAATCAATTGCATGCGAGTGCATAATTAACCCTGTAATGATTCAAAGACACATGTCTGTATAATATACCCTGTAGCAGATTAATGCATCCGACCGCTTAGTAAACCCTATAGGGTAACAACGCACTATTAAGCAGAGGAAGAGCATTAACTTAGTATTAACAAACTGAAAGGTATATTATTTCAAAAACAAAATTGACAGCATATAAGGTAATGTCGGCCTTCGAAACAAATCGACAGAGCATAAAGCTGTAAACAGCGTATTCATTAAGGAATAACGAAAATGTCAAACATTAAGTTATATGATTAACCCTGATGAGTACAGTAAACAATACGTATTGAAGGACTATAGAACCATCAGGCGTTCAAAATATCTGCATACCAAAACGGCGAAATAATGAATCTCTATTAAACTTTTAAAAGCTCAGAGAACAATTTGATAAATATACAGACTTCGACTCAAAATTAGTCCAGGCCTGGAGACCGTAAGCCTTAACCAAATGTACATGTAACAAGCGGCATATAAGCCAAAAGCACTTTCTATCTAAACCCAAGTAAATTAAACGAAATGCAGGTTCAGGCATGAAGTGGCCGACTGCAAATCGAACCTAGGGTTTGGAATGATTGCAGAACCTGAGACACATAAACAGAGCGCCATGAGACACTCCTCTGGCCAGGAGATTGACGCTAATCCAAACTTTATGTATAAACCTTTGCTAAATAAGGGGAAAATCACCTATCTTCGGTAAGAAAACATACCTGTGCCCGTTTGGAGCCAGCATAATCTTCCTGCAGGCGGTAGAAGGCTGTCGAAACAAACCCACCTGCACATTATCATTCACACTGTAATTAATTCATGAACAGTTAATACAAATGAAGGGTTTCGAAGAATTAGAACGCATCGCATTCACCTACACAGATAACTGCAAAATAGACTAGTAGGCATGGCAGTAATGGTAGAACGATACCTGAAGCAGCAAGGCAAGACCTGATAATCGCTGCAGAGGAGGACCGTCGAGCTGGGTAAGTGTTCGGCCTCACCAGTCTTGCAAAAATGAACCAAACCACAAGACCCGATGGTATATGAATCGTCCACCAAACCCTTGGGCGAACCTGAACCCTCCGATGTAGGAAATGCATCTCCATCGTCCATTCAAGCGGGAGAGTCTGGCGCGAAAACCCACAGCGGGTCAACCGAGAATCACATGGCTTCACATGGATTTATGCCACCTGGCGAAAAGGTTGGTGAGATGGGTTAAGTCTCCGTCCACCACCTGGTGCCGGAGACTGGTTAATGAACAATCTGGTGGTGATCCGACCAAGACTTAATATTAAACACCCAAAGACTTTAACGATAAACTTTATAGTGTTATGCATAGAGAGTAATATATGCTTGATTAAGGTTTGGTTATATAACATAAGGTTTGGTTATATAACAGAGCGCATAATCTTATTAACAATGCCGGGAGTACATGTTTTCCCTAGTTGATTAGAGGGGTGAACTAAAGTAATTAATCCATGAATAATTTTTTTTTTTTACATTAGTATATATTCTCGATGGGATCGTGACATGCTGCAAATGTCATGAACACGACCATCTGTTTAGGGACTGCCTAATAAACAATATGGAAGGTAATGGGAAAGCATCTTTGGATAGAGATCACGAGGGTTTTACCAAGGTTGGGGCCAAAGGGAAAGGGGGTAAATGGCCACACAAGAAAAGCAGTGAAGACAGAAATACAGGACACAATAGTTTCAAAATCCTAAAGGACGTAGAGGAGAACATGGAGACATTCCAGGACAGGGAGAACGTATCCAAGGAGTAGGAAACGAAAGATAAAATGGAGGATATCATAGTAAAAACCCAGCAGAAGGAGGATCTACCAAGCTGCATGGAGATCAATAAAGACTATGAGATGACTCCAAGTGAGGCAGGAACAGAGGACCATGAACTACAGGAGATTCTAGACAGGGAAAATCTGGGATCTAGAACTATTTCTGGAATAAGGAAGGAACAAAGGAGTGGACTCCTTGCCAAAAGAAGACTATGATTGAGTTAAATAGTTCTTTATATGGAGGGCACAATCGAAGAGAACTGGTGTCAAGAGAAACGACGAAAGCTAGGAGAAAAGTGGGGTCAAAACTATGGAAAACCCACAGGCACAATCTACAAGGAACTCAAGAAGGAAAAGTGGAAGGAAAAGATAGAATGAACTACTAAAAAAATGTGGAAAACTACTGATTAACTCAGGTAAGATGAAAGATATTACCAGATATCCCTTTACTAACCTTTCTTAATGAAGCTTACAACATGGAACATTAGAGGTTTAGGTAGTGGAAGGAAACAAAGGAATCTGAGTAACAAAATTAAAGAAGAAAAACCAGACATGGTCTTTATTCAGGAGACCAAATGTTCAATGGAGAAAATAAGAGAAATTCACAATAAATGGTTAATCAAGTATGAGTATTTAGAGGAAATATTAATGGACTTGTTACAAAGACAAATATAGAAACGGGAAATAAAGAGAATAATTGTTATGGTTAGAATCACGCTAGGGTCTTGGGTTGAGAACCCCAACAGAGAGGAGGGCATACAACATAAAGAGACATGCAAACAAGCAGTCCTAATACCTAAACTAATGAAGTAGGAAAACATGACGGTCCTACGTTTGAGGTCGTTCTTGTAGGGTCCAAACCCTCTACTTCTTCCAATGCCTTGAAACCTACAACTCATTCAAGAAAATCATATACAAAAACAGTAATAGAAAGCATGTTCAAGATATAAGTGTTAGGTCATATAAGCGTGTAAGAATATAAGCATTAACATAAGATTTTATAAGAAAATCATAACATAGATTAATGCATAATGACCATCATCATTAGGAACAAGACAATGCCTATTTATTGATGTAAGATAAATTAAATACAAAAGAAATACAACCTGATTTGTCTTCATGTCCCAAGAGAAACCGTCCCCCAAATCCATGTTTCGTAGGCCTCAACAATCGTCCTCCATAAGTATACACATGGATGTCATGAAGGGATGATGAACATCTCAAAAAGGAAATAGAGGTTTCCTATGACTTGGGAGTGTAGAAGGCACAGGGATTTCTTCATACTTGATCAAGGATTTAATCAACTATAATATCAATATATAATCTTTTCTCCTTCCTCAGGCCTTCCCATGGAAGTTTATTTATACTTCTTCAAATTACTTTTTCAGTTGGGAAACAATTGGGCCATGGGATATAGTAGGTGAGTAACAGGTCAAACACGTAAACTCTATCTGAATTAAAGGAGATTATATATTTTTTAATGTTTTAACACATATATGCGGGTTGGGTATAGACTAACCCACATGTACATGCACTTTATATAGTGAAAAATCGCGTATGGGATTTAAAGCATTGATTTTTAGAATTTGGACAAGGTTTGGAAGGGAAAGGTTGCCCTAGGCCATATCACAAAGCATCAAATCTACCAAGGGTGGTAAATGCTGCTATAAAAGATGCCCCCTAATATATGAGATCAGAAAGGGTAAATGATGGCTGAAATTTATTAATTGTATAGAAATAATCACATGAAGACTTGAGAGGAGCTCACCAAATTTCAGCCTGTCAAGAAAGTGGAAGATATCATAAATAAAGTTGTTATCTGAGGCGGGTGTACCCATGCTCAGAGATAATAAAGCATGTCCACATATCAAATACAAATATCGATCCGAATGAAACATTATGTTATATTCAACACTTTGGGCATACCGAATGTTAGTCAGGGCTGCTACTGGTTTTACTCCTTGTCAACTAGTTTATGGATTGGAATCAATTTTTTTTGTGGAATGTGAAATTCCTTCCCTTAAACTAGTTGTTTAACTTCTTCTAGATATTTCTAGTATCGAAGAATGCTTTGTTAATTTGGAACATCTCAATGAGCAGCATCGAGATGCATCCATAATCAATGAAGCTCAAAGAAAGAGAGTAAAAACTCAATATGATAATGTTGTCCATCCTAGGGTTTTTTCTGAAGGCGACCTTGTCCTGGTCTATGACCAAGGCAATGATGGCTTGGGGATAAGCAACTTCAAATATATGTGGAACGGTCCCTTCATTGTCAAAAATGTCTTGAAAAACGAAGCTTATGAGTTTGTTGATTTTGAGGGAAACGAGTTGGCAAAGCCCATAAATGGGCTCTATATTAAAAAATATTTTTCTTAGGCTTTGGCCAACCACTTGCTTGATTGTAGATATTATATATTTGTGCATATCTATCTATCGGTTTTGTAGTGATGTCAATGTTTTTGATCTACTTTCATAGGTATTTATGGACGATTTGATATATCTAGGGTTCACCGATGGTACTAATAGACACACCCGAAGCCTTAGTTCTGCGGCTTGGGCGATTTATTATCCATCCATCTAGTTGTTGGTTTCAAGAGGCATATGTATTAGTACTGCTTCAAACGATGTTTCTGAATATACTTTTGTCATTAATTTACTATCTAATGCAATATCTCTTGGTATTGGTTCATTAGTAGTATACTTGGATTCACAACTAGTCATATCTCAATTAAATAACATCTATCATGTGAGAGATCCTTATTTATATTGCCAATTTTGGAGAGTGTGTTTATTACAACGATCATTTATTTATATCACATTTATTCATATTCCATGATTAGAGGATTAATTTGCAGATTCTATCACTAATCAAGCATTATATTGGCACATAAATCATTCATCACAATAACAATAAAAAATAAGGGAAAAAACATCTGTATATATATGATCATCATGGTAAAACCCCCAAGTCATTGATAGATTTTTATGTTCAAAATAATATACAAAATTGCGACAAAAAAATCGTACAAAATTAGGACTTATGCCCATAATAATGTCTAATCAAAAGGATTTGGTCATCCATCTATGGGTCCTGCTCAAGATGAGAAGCACAAAAGAAGACGATGGCATTTTCCACCCATTAGAATAGTTGCACTGAATTCCATGGCACTCATACCATATATCTCTACATCTCCTCTAGAAGGTCTTCTATAGATACCATGGGTACCTGGTGAGTCAGTCTCACCAAGTTTCTCTAGACAGCATGGAGCGTTAGGCAATCAAACAGTTACTCGAAAGAAGACTGAAGCAAAAACTAAAATTTTTAGAGAAAAATGAAATCCAAACAAATATATACATTTTTAAACCAAAGAAAGGACCATTTCTTGGTGACAACAATTATGAAATCAACATGGTTTCAATTCCCACAAATGGCACCATAAATTATTCTAAGGAATAGTCATTGAAGACTATTGTGCAAATTGAAAAGAGGCCAGAAAGACCCGAGGATGATGAATGGATGGATATGGACAACAATAAGAAAATTGAAGATGAGGAAGAGTGAGTGGAGAGCTTGAAGGATTGTATGCTACATAAGGAAGGGATGTAGGAAGTCATAAGAGAGACCTCCAAGTCTCATGATTTTGAAACTAATACTTATTTTATGTTTGCATATAGTGAAGAACTGCAAGAAACCAAGAGTAAACTAGAAATTAAGGAAGCCCAAGAATGATTGGAGGAACCTACGCAAGTCGACAAAGGCATAGATATGGAGGTTGTTGCTGTAGAAATGGATTTTTTAGAGGATTGGTTGGGCAATCGAAAGAACAACTGTGAAGCAAATGAAATGATGACGGACTGTAACAATTTTGTAAAGGATGAGGATGAGGTTTCAATGAATAAAATGCAACAACAAAGTGGCAACAATAAGGACGACTTCCAGGAGAAGAGGTAAAGAATAATAGAAGATGAGTGGTATCCTAGTGAACTCATGGATGACAACAACCATTTTCAACAAAGAATGGGCAATTTTTACCATAAAGAAGAGAAGTTGGACATGGAAATTTAAGAGATTAGAAGAATGATGGTGAAAGTGTCCCAAAAGAGACATATTGTAGGAAGGAAAAAAGATAGTAGAATATTTTTGATGACATCAGAACACACATATATTAGCAAGGAGAAGGGAGAATTTCAACATAAAGTTTTGAACCATGGAAGAAAAGAAAATAAAACCACATAACATTAACAACATAACAAAGTACATGATTAGTGCAAACTAAAGTTTGCTATTCAAGATGATTTTTATCATCTTATGAGGATTGATGGTTAGGAGACCATGATTTTTTTCTACCTGGGGAGTCTGACGCAGGTGCATCTAACCTAGGTTAATCGTTTACTAGAGGAGTTAGTTTGTAAAGTGGGGATTTAATTATTTATTGTATTTTTCTATAGTTTTTAAGAGAGAATGAACATTATTGTAAATAGGAGAACATTCAAGAGTACTGTGGAATGTTTGAGAGGATTATGTATTAGTTAGCTATTATCTAGGGTAAGAGATTATATGAGATATTTTAGGAATCAAAATAAATATTTTGGGAATTAGTTTAGGGATCTATAACCTACCTTTGGTTGTAATCCATTTTTATAAATTGAGGTGATCCATTAGGCATGTATGTATGATGTAGAAGTATGTGAGTGAGTGTGAGGAATGAGAGGCCAATCGTTGAGCTAGTTCTTCTGTAATTATTGTGTTTATTAATTAATCATTTTTTGAGCTTTGATGTGCATATGCTTGGTGTGTAATATTCAGTTTAGTTTTATCGATTTTTATATGACGACCTATGGTTAGATTTTATTTTACCTGCTTCACCATTCTACAATATTATCATTTGTAGCTTGCAATGTTTGAAGGATTAGATCTAGGGGGCTATTAGGTGGTGTATCATATTTTTGTTATGGATCTTATTCATACATGTGGAGGAATCTACCTCTTCTCAAGAGTAAATTTCCTCACACCAATAACATAACATTGTATGGTAACCTAAGGTGTGTCATTATTTGACAAACAAATGATTTTAAAAATACGAGATGGAATCAAATTCAAGTTATTTCATACATGTGATATTCATAATGGTAATAACTTCTTACTCGTACTCCTTTAGGGCCAATAATTTAGAAGAAATTCCTATCAAATTATCTTGTCTTATTTTATCCTCAATTGATCATTTTCTTTCCTAGTCTTCCTCCAACATAAAGCGCCTAAAATTTGAGTTGGTTATACCATAACACGCTTTTACCACACCATTATTCCACTTTTTTGATCCACTCTAAATTTCCTTCAGTTGACATGGAGAACATCTATTTTCAATTGCCATTGTCCCATTGTGCTCCTCAATACTATACATGAAACATTAATATTAACTATATTAAAAATACAACAAACCAACCACAAAATAAAGAAAATATTCCATTCAAAAGGAAACCCAAAAACTTTAAGATTTGGTTACCATTCTTAACCCAGATGAAGCTACAATTAATTTTATGAATACGACTTCCAAATTCCTCTGATATCATGACTCCAATAGAAAAACACATGAAAAAATAACAATGAACCCTTCCAAAATAAGACTAATATTAAAATTTTATAAAAAAGAATTCCTCATCCTTTGAATCCTTCATTAGATAATATATAAACCCAGATGAAGCTACAATTAATTTTATGAATACGACTTCCAAATTCCTCTGATATCATGACTCCAATAGAAAAACACATGAAAAAATAACAATGAACCCTTCCAAAATAAGACTAATATTAAAATTTTATAAAAAAGAATTCCTCATCCTTTGAATCCTTCATTAGATAATATATAAAAACAATTAGATAAAGTAATGAACATTGTAAGGGAATTAGATGCATGCCCCATTAAGTAATTATCATAAGACATTTGGATTCCTTTGAAAAACTCCATGAATACATGAAACGTGTCTAACATGCATAAATATAGAGCATGCATTTCATTTCTTCTTGTGCGCCATTCATCAACACAAAGTCCAAATTGGCTTGTAAACCAACTTGAGAATTTAGGAATACCAAAGTTTTATGATTGGAAATCAAATCAAAATTGTAAATCAAATTGAGAATTTAGGATTACCAAAACTTTATGAGTGGAAATCAAAGCAAAATGATGAGATAGACCAAGAATTGAGATAGACCAAGAATTATTTGTGTGAGGTGAGATAAATTAAAACATTAATTGGGAAATTAGTCAAATAATAAGTAATAATGGAAAGATATATTACAATTTTTACCTGCATTACGTCCAGATAGAATCTTGATATACTGCATAATATTTTTCCTCATTATTGACTTCTCTTCTTAAACTTTTAATAAATTATATTTCTTTCCCTCCATAGGATCATAAATAACCCCCTTTTCCGCACTCCCTAGTTACTAATAACCCCCAGATATAATCGTTGTTATCACCATTTTAAAAAAATATACTTTCCTCCTATCACTACTATTATCAATACATATAATTGATTTATTATTAATAAAAGATATATTGTTTCTATTTTATTTCCATTGTTTTTTTTAATAATATAATATATAATTTTCTTCCAGTAAAACATAAAAACAAAATTTTAGAAATTATTTATCCAATATTAATATGTGTCGATTTATTATTCATTATATATTAATAATTTTGAAATTTTGATTCTTATAGTACCATATTGAAATAGAATCTCTATTATTATACTTATGTGTTAACAGATTATACAAAATAATTTTACAGTAACCTACTAAAGCATTTTTATAATAATATATAAAAATATTTATTTTTATATTATAATGTTTTACAATACATTCTTATGATTCATATTTTAGGTTTCTTTTTACAAGTGTCATGATACTAATGAGCTAATAGGTATTTAGGATTCAAATTATCGAGCATGTTTCAATCCACTTTATTTAGAGGTATATATAGGAAAAAAATTAGGGGCCAACTTTGGTAAATGGGTTGTTTTTTTTGGACATTTTATGAAAACAATATTTGTCAACTTGGTTAAAAATTTACCTATTTTTTACATGTATAGGAATATTTTTTACATGTATATGATTAAATGGATCATATTCATAAAAAATTTACCAATTTTAATAGTAAATTACATGTTTTTTATTGATTATTCACCTACATTGTGTAAGTAGGATATTTTAAACTATAATAGTCACCTACAATAATACTATATATAGGAGAAATCTTACAAAATACCCTAGGCTACATAAATTCATATGATATGTGTGCACCATGAGTTAGGGAGAGAAATGGGAATTCATAGATAGGGGCATCATCACATTTGAATTCACATTGGAAATGAAAATGTGGATTTAATGGAAAAAAAATATCAAAAATTATTTTCCTCATCATGTGTTCTTATGCAACCAAAAGAGGAAGTTAAGGTACATAGTTCTTGCAGTTAGTATCGTCAGTGATCCTCCCTTTTGGGTTTAAATTGTATGTAAAATTGAGAAGAAAGTTATGATTTTTAAGGCATTTGGTAGAGAGAAAATTGGTTAGTGACTGGTGGAGAGGAATTGATTCATTTTCTTCTAGTGCCATGGTCGATGGCCATTATAATTCAAATCATTATTTTATGTGTGAAACGAGAGACTTGAGGAGGGGATAAAGAATATGTGAACAACACATGACTAAAACTCAACAAGATTTGACTTTATCTATATGGGATGAGAAGAAAGAAAGAAAAATATGAGTTATAGTATAAACCTTGGAGACTAATTGGATGTAATAATTAGCAATAAATAGGCCAAATATCACATGAAAAAAGTGAGTGGCTTCATATCATATTTGTACAGTAACAAGAAGAACTATGCAATTTTGGAATCCAAATCTGATTCCATGCAAGAAAACATATACATTATTGCAATTAGGAGGTGATTTGCTAAGAGGGATTTCTAGTCCTCAATCCCCATTCACAATGCGTCCGCACCATGATTTAGATATAATTCCATTTGAGGTTAATAATAATAGTTAGTGTAATAATTACATACACTGGAGAAGAACATAAATAAAGGAAAGAAAATTTGAAATACAATGTCGTAGTGGAAACCTAGGAGAGCAATAGGTTTGTAATAATAAGTAATAAATAGATCAAAGCTCACATGAAAAAGAAAATGTCTTTATAACATATATAGAGAGTAATAAATAAGTAACCAATTTTTGAAGCCAAATTGAATCCCTTGCAAGAAAACATATGAACAACTATAATTGGGACCTGATTTCTTAACAAGACATTGTAATCCTTAATGCCCCCTCCTAATACACCACAGACTAATTTATATATAATGCCATTCGAGGTGAAAAGGAATAAATACTGTAAGAAGGTTATGCACTAGAGAGGAATGTAAATAAATGAGATTAAGGATTATGTTGCTACAAATTTTGCATATAGAAGCTACTAGCATGATACATATAAAGTATAATGTAAAATATTTAAACTGACATTAGTATCATATATATATATATATAAAGCTAAAAAAATTATTATTCGATGACATTGTTTTACAAAGAACAATTGTATTCAAATTTATATGAAAAAGTTTGACAATTTGTATCCCCAAAAAAATCTTGTAATTCAATTACGACGTAGTAAATTTGGTAGCACTTGTTTGAATCGTGTTTAAATTATGTGCATACACAAAGAAATAGATGTCACATTCATATAGATTTGAATTACAATTCCTTTTAGTACTATGGAAAGTTACATAGTGTTGATTAATTTGGCATGACATTTAACATGACGCTAGATTGTTGCCTTGACAAGGTCTAATAGTGTGGAAATTGTGAGGGATTTTCTTTGGCTTTTTTTTGACCTAAGTATTGGAGGCCATCTCATAAGTTGTCAATGTTTTGAAAGAGTGGAAAAAACAATATTTAATAATTCTTCTTTGTTTTATTATGAAAATTATCATACATTGTCTAATAACTTTAAAAAATAATCAAGAAAGTAGGAATTCAACTAGAGTGGAGAAGAGCTACATTCTCATTATATGAAAAGTTTATTGTAAATTTGAGGGTTCCATTAAATGATAAAATTAGAAGGACCAATCAAAACAAAGAGTAGAATAGAAATCACATTAAAATGTCTCCTCTATTTGACATATAGCCTTCTATATAAATTAGTTAAAAATTGAACCATAAAAAATAAAGGAAGTAAACATATAAGAAGTTATGTTATTATATTGTTAATTTATGTAGATGATATCATATTATTAACAAATTATAAAAATACTTGTGAGAAAATATAATCATTTCGTATAATAGTGATATTTTGCTTCTCATGTAATATCATTTTTATTATTAAAACCCTTGTATACATAAATAGGTAACCATGAACGTGAATGCCTTCCATTATATACATAATAAATGAAAAAAAATGTAATTATTTATTCATATATAGTAATATTAATGTAAATTATAGAATAAATTCTTAAAATGTTATATAAATATATAATATACAATATAATGGCAGAATATGAAAATGAAATAGTATGTTGTTAAATATAAAATTTATTAAATTGTAATTATTTATATTTTCATTAGAAAATATGTTAAACCATTAATATCATTAATTATATTAATGGAATTGGAGTAAAATATCATATAAACATATGCAATGTAATTTAAATTCAAAATTTTCTTAGTAAAATAACTTTGTCTATGCCATTATAAATTCACTTGATTTTGTTTTCGCATGATATTAACCTATAGATTTAAATTGATGTTAACTGTGGAAAATTTATATTATTATATTTAGATAAAGTTAACTGGGACTTTCTAAATTAATAAATTTTATTTTCAATAATATAAATAATATTTAAATTATCTCATTTAAAATAAGAAATGGTAACCGGGGATATTGTAATTGTACTTTTTATTTTGGAATTAGTTATTTAAAATCTATGAATAATCAAAACACATAAATAAATAATAAAAGAATACAATATATTTTATATTTTATAAATTAATATTTTAATTTTAATTTTATTTAAAATAATATAAATTTTGATGAAAAAATGTTAATGATATAAAACCAATTAAATGAAAAAAATTAAAATGAAATTTTAAATATATATAGTTAGTTGGAAGTTAGTCTAACAGCCAACATTTTCGGCAAAGATGCGGTGGTTTTTATATAAAGATTTATGAATCAGCGTTAGATCATTTAAGATTACTTTCACATGTATATAGCAAAAGAGAAACCTGAACTTCTAAGATCATCTGAGCATAATAGATTTATATTAAAGAAAAACAATTTTTAAATATAATATACTTGTATTAAAACAAAATATTAAATATAACATTTTAACAATATTACTAATGTTTATTTAAATTGTGATGGTCTATATAGTTCTTTACTAATAACTATGATTTCAGTAATTAATAAAACTTATCCACACTGGAGACAAGTACATAGCATGCACTACAAATCTCAAATAATATTTAATATATTTATCTATAGTTTGCAAATTTACTAAGCACAAAAATTATAATGGGAAAAATAGAATTACAAATATTGGACCATTTTTAAACAATTATCTATCAACTTTATCTCTCTAAATGATATTGTCTCTAAAATATGAAAATATATGTATTTTTTTCCATTAATTTTATTATGATAGTCCAGATACTCTACAATTTTCATTTACCTATGATGAAAACTTTTGTTTGCATCAACAAGTAATTCTTGTACTTCTAAAGAAAATTAAAAGTTGCTTATGAATTAAATTAGTTATCGTAGTCCAAGAGAACACAAAAAAAAGGGTGCTCAAGGAAAAGGGAAAAAAAGGTGCTCAAGGAAAAGGGAAATGTATAGGAAATTTGCAAGTAAGTCTAGAAACTTCATAAATACTAATAAAAACAAAATCTTCATTCAAATCATGAACTGACATAAAAATTGACAACAAATCTCAAAATATATAAAAAAAGTTATAAAAAATATTTGTAACAATTAAAAACTATAAAATAAAATAAATAGTATTTATATAAAAGAAATTGGCCATCAAAATCATTTATTAAAAAAAATAATTAAATAAATAAAATTTAAATGAAGAAATCAGGAATTAATGTTATTTATTAAATAAAACATGACAGAAAATTATTTTGATAAGAACAAGTTTGTAAAAAATAGGTGTGTAAAGAAATAATATAAATTAGAATTAAGCATATTAAAAAATAATATTGACAAGTAAAGATATAAGGTAAATATCTGCATAAATTTTGGAAGATATAATTGCAGAAAAACATTCACACTCAAATATTTCTAAATTTTCTTTATAAATATATTCAAGAACGTAATACTTGTAAAATGCTTATAAATCTTTATAAGAATATATATATGGTTTTTGAAAATTAAAACAATTAATAGAAAAAAATTCATTCCTGCAACATTCTAAAAGAATACAAAAAGCCAGACCCCCTAAACAAGAGGAAGACTTCGATACTTTGGCAAGAATTGGTTGATTAGCTTCATGTGCGAATATTCTCCAAGCTCACTTCAATACTCCAATAAGAATGGGTTGAATAACTCCATGTGTAGGGAAAGATTCACTAATGAATAGAGTCAAAATATTACCATATTAAAATATTAAATATAATGTTAAATTTTACAATGACTATAACTATTGTGGAAAATTAATTTCCGAAGTTTTCGGAAGTTTTATAAATTTTATTGACTTGCATTTTGATACGTTCTTTTTTGAATTTTGTCGTCGGTGCCATCCTTTTATCACATGGAAGATATTTATGAGTTGTGGAGAAAAGCACTTCTGTTAACTAACATTTTTTATATTTCGTAATTTATTCTCTCATTTTTATTGGATTATTTTAAAAAAAAAAATCTCATTTTTTATTTATCTTTCAATTTTTCACAAACATTATTTAATGATAGTTTTTGTTAAATTTATTAGAGTGAATTTAAAAATATATATATTCTAATTGTAGTAATCACTATTATGTTTGCACATTTACACTTTTATTCTTACATGTTAAATCATTGAATAAAATATTTTAGTAAGTATATTTATTTTTATAGGTTTTTTATTCATTTTTTATACAAATAGTTGCTAAATTATGGTGGGCATAATTCGTATTAAATAAGTTACTTACAAATCATTGTATACATATTGTAATTATATCTAAAAATTATGACAAAAAAATTTGAACCAGTTTTCCACATGGCATAAAATACCTTCAAAGTTACATCCAATCAAATGTTTGAACAATATTTTTTTTAGTAATATTGAAAAATAAATATTTAATTTTCAACATTAAATTTTATAACTTGGGTTGGTCAATGCTAGATTAATAGTGGTCAATTCGAAAAACCATTGCTATAATCTATATGTTAACTCAATACAACGATACTAGGTTATGTTGGTATTTACAATTAATCAATGCAAAGAGTTAATTAATAAAAATTAGTATGTAGTTTTAGTTTTATTTTGTTTTGATTACAAGATGCCAACCATGATACCCATGAAAATTGGCCCATTGTCAAGTTGACTAAATTTCATGGATGCCATAAGAGACATGCCAAGAACATTGGAATAAGACACACAAACATTTAACCCAATCACGGTAACAAATTAATTTTTTAATTAAAAAAAAACTTTAATGATAAATTAAAAATTGTCATAGTAAATACTAAATTATTAATAATTAACAAGCAATAGATTGTTATAAACCAATTTTATAAGATAAAATTATATGAGAATATTCTTCATCATAAATCAGATTCTTACATTTGTCTACCCGTTTCGAACCAACCAGTGTGGTTCATCGTCAAGACAAGTTGAAGGATGAGATCTAGGCTACAAGTTAAATAGTTAGAGGATGACCTCCAATGGCTATATTTGACTAGGCAACCACTAAATATAGTCGTTTCCTAGTCAAACGGCTAAATATAGTGGTTGCCTGGTCAAATATAGCTGTTGGAGGTCCTGCTCTAACTATTTAACTTCAGCCTAGATTTGATTCCTCAACTTGTCCAGACGATAAACCACACTGGTTGGTTTGAAACACGTCGACAAATGTAAGATCATGTGATTTAGACCAAATTTTTTTTTCATAAACTTGATATGGATCACGAAAACCTCAACTCAACAAAATAAAATTATTTTAACTCAAAATTAATGAAAAAATATATAATACAACCAAAATAATAAAACTACTATATTATTCTTTTATTATTTAAATATTCTTTTATTATTTAAATTTATATTTAAATTCGTATTATCTTATTATATGCTTTTATTGTAAACCAAATTTAATACAAAATATACTATATGTGAATGTATTTTAGAATGTAACAGTATTTCTTCGTATTACAAAATACTAATTTTGCTTCTCTACTTTTCTCCTTTCAAATAGAAAGAGAAATGTTTAATTATTACATTATTGAATGTTTTGTTTCGGAAAAAATAATTTTTATTATTTATTTTTTATATCCTTCGATTATATGAATTTGCAGATTATAAATTCTAATAGTAATTATTTATACTAAAAAGTATAAAAAATTGTTATATATATGGTTGTTTTATATTTATTGAGCAATTACAGGTGGTGTGAGTGACGAGTCATCCATAATAAATTTTCATATTATATATATATAACTGGGAGACTATATGAAATTGACACGAACACGACAGTTGCAACAAGTAGATCAAAAACCGGAGTTCAATTTCCACGTTTGCATATTTATTCAACATTCACTCAATATTTTAAAATGTTACTTTCATACATAATCGAATTCATGAATCCAATCTACGTGATGTGCGGCGGAACTCGACCCTCCGTTGACAAACGGCCATTGTAGAACTGTGAATGAACTGTTTTGTTCAGAACCCATTGTGGCTTCTGCTGCTATGTTGAACTCTTCCATTTCAAAATCTGTCAAGCAAAAGGACACAGGAGCGAGGGTATTGCATTCGGGAGACAGTAGGTCGTTCAAATCACATAAACTTTCCGCTATTGTGGCTGGATTACCTCCCAACTGTGCGCAATATGGGGATTGCTGGTCAGCTGAATTAAAATTTGTATCTTCTGTTTGAATCAGATTAACATCTCCCAGATTCGCAACGGCGCTCTGCTCTGGATGTTCTTCTGCAATCGGATCCTCCACAAGTAGGTTACAAAATGACTTGGAGGAATTCACAATTTCTTGATTAGTAAAAAAATTGAACGATTGATCTGAACTTCTACAGTTACTGCAGGCAGAAGTGCTGTTGCGAGCATTTGGATTCACCATTTCAGTGGGCTTCACCGCGGCTTTTATTCTGACAGGTGTGGGCTTGATCGCGTCGTTTTTTAGCTTTTTGTTTCTTTGAGATTGCTGGATTGGTGGCACCTTCTTTTGCAGATGAAAGTTCCAATGGTTCTTGATTTCGTTGTCTGTCCGCCCAGGCAACCGTCCTGCTATCAGCGACCACCTGCATGGTACTATGTGTCATAAATCAGCATCCAAAATTTTTTTGCACATAAGATTGGAAATAACGTGTATATATTCTACTAAAAAAATACGAATAATTCTGATCAATAACAATAATATACTATGTCCCGGATGCGGGCAAGACTACATGGCCTCCTGTAGGGTGACACAGTGACACAGTGGTTTAAAAATGGCATTAACCATTGCCATAAATGCACCTCAAGTGAGAGCTGCTACCATTTTGATAACTGCCATCAATCTCGGCTGAAGGCAAACATGAACTCTCCAGAAAATATCACCTCTGCTCCTACCAATCCACCCCTGCAACCTCGGCCCCTGCAATGCCTCTGCCCTCATGCAATGACGACACCGAGCTCCCGCACAACCACTGGTCGACGCTGCAATCTCTTTTGCTGTATTGATTTTGGCTCAGTCGTCCAATTCACCCACAACCTGAATTATCAATTCATCATCCCTTCAGCCCTGGTTGCTCATCCCTTTGCTGAATTGTCTCCTAGCTCCACTATGACGTTGCATCCCATTGTGCCCGATTCTAAACGAAACTCGCATCCACTTGCAAACAGCATGGTGCGACAGTGTGACACAGGATGCGTAGCCAGAGGGGTGGGAACCGAGGGAGCTTGAGACGCTCGCAGCGCTCTTCTGCTTCGGAGACCACTTCCTCTGTGACTGAGCAGAACAATGGTCGTTACCCAAATACGCGCAGTGGAAGAGGTCGCTTCCACTTGGTGGCCTCTGCGACGCCTTTCAGCCGCTTCCCTTCCACTTCTGGCCCATCTCCCAAAAGCACTCCACCCTCTCCTCAGCTGCATTCTCAGAATGCCCAATTCACCTTCCGCTCCGCCTTGAACAAGCCCCTCATCACGGCTACCATAACCATAAGCTTTCATGAGGAAAAGCAAAGCTCTGAGGCACAAGACTGCGAGGTTGGAGGACGACTCATGGCAACTGAGGAGCAAGGAACAATAGGAGGTAGGCGCACCACAACGGGGAGCAACGAAACCAAAGCCAAACCAGAACTGGCTCATATGAGTATTCAAGGCGCAGAGGAGAGGAGCGAGGAGCAGTAGACGAGAAGCGCAGGGAAGGAAGTGATCGAGGCTCCACAAATGAACTGGGTAATGGAGGAATACTACTGTCTCGTCGAGGAAGAACACCCAGAGTTGCAGGTTGGCGACACGGAGACTTCGTCGCTGGCAAGTGGCAACATGGACGAGTAAAGATGCTTCATCGTGGAGGAGCACTCTCCGTCGCCGCCACATCCCTAGCCTGCCACCTCGATGCCGTGTGTTAGTTGCCTAGTCTACCACCTTGCTGCCACTCAACGTGCCATGCGCCTGCCTCGTCAACTGCCACTCAGCATGCCACGTGTCTTAGGTTCATTGGGACTCTGTTTTTCAGTTTCCTATTTTCAATGGGTTTTTGGGGAAAAACTTAAAATTTTAGGCTTTTTAGTTGGGTTTACTTTTTTGGTTTCTTCAGATACATTGATACAAAACTGGATGCTTTGCTGGTTTCCCTTGCGTGGGTACCAAGCTAATTTTTTGAACTACTTTGATTACTAACTGGTTTCCTTTCTAGGCAGTTCAAATCAGGCAGTTCAAATCTTGTTCTTTTTGCTGGTTGATGCCTTTCCTTTGGCATAAATAAGTATAGGCTTCGGGGTCAGTGTATGATACCCTTTTTACATTAATAGAATTAGTATAACTTAGAAAAAACAAACAATAATATATTATGAAAATATTAATTATAATATTCAAAATATTATTGAAAATATACATTATAATATTAATAATATTACTGACCTTAAAGGTATATTCTATTATTTAGTAGGAGGGAAAGTGTATGTTTGTTGCGCTATAAAATTGAATGGACAGATGCTTATTTTGTATTTAGAGCATAATTTATTTTTATTTCAAAGAGATCAATAAGGATGGACATAAAGATAGAGTTCCAGATGCCATATTAGATTATAGAATAAAACTCTCCACACAAAATTGAATAAATCTGATTTAAAAATTAGTCCACAGACTTACACGTAGTCTCATACCAAATTGTAATATAAATAAACGTCTGCACTCAAAAATTAATAAATCAATTCAACCATTACTCCACATACCTATTACCAAGAAGGTGATGCATCCGAATAATGATGTCCTCCTCATCGATGGAAATATTTCCACGTTTAATGTCGGGGCGAAGATAATTGATCCAACGCAATCTACAACCCTTTCCACAACGCTGAAGACCTGCAAAAACAAATTCTCTGTTCTTATTCAACCCATCAATACCTATTTAAGAATGTATCAATACACTACTATTACAGATTTGTTGTAACAGACTCACCTGCTTTTGTGGGGAGATCTCTCCATCTTCCAGCGCCATGAATTCGAATGTAATCACACAGAATCATATCCTCCTCGGGCTTCCATGGCCCCTGATTAAGCCCTTGGTTTGAGCAGCAAGGAGCTCTACCCATCTGAGATATTCTCGTCTGCAACTCCACACCTGACGATCTGCTCTCCTGGCACTCGCCTGCTCGCTCGTCTTTTGCTGGGCCTTGGACTATATATCGAAAATAGAATTAGCTTCACCTGCCCACAAACGTCACTGCGTGAATCTTCTGCTAGTGAAGAGCAGCACGTGACCATGAAATATTGTAAAGAGCAATTTGAATTAAATATTTATAAACAAGGTGTTGAAAATTTTCCGGATTTCTATTTTCACCAGAAACAAATACATTTCAAACAGTGATGTCATTAAAATGGTTGAATTTGTAAAAACAAAAACAATTAAAAACATTGCCAATGTGAAATCCAAAATCATATGATTAAATTAGCAAGAAAACAAAGGCAAATACACTTCAAACAATCGTATCACCATAAAAATGTACCATTGAATTGTCAAAAAACGAAACAATTATTGAATGAAATCGCAGGCCGCTATTTCGGCGGCTAAAGAAATACGGCGAGCTGTGAATTTGAACCATCTATCTCCATTTGGAGGCCACGAGGAGTTCCACGTGCACAATTTAAAACGGCGGCCAAGTGATCTGTGCCGCAATGTGAAACAACAATTTCCATATTGACAACCTGAAAAACGTATGTGACTTTCGCTCCAATCCTTTTGATACGGATTTAGTTGAATTTTCACCAATAAAATTTGAACATGCGGTTTACTATTTAGGTACCTTTTAAGCCTGGAATTTCATTAGAATTTCATCCGTCACCTTTGAACCTGCCAGTTATGCTTTAATGGAAAAACGAGTTTTATTAGATGTTCACCTTTGAACATCCTTAATAATATATATTCGTTGAATATTTTAACATATTAAGTTCATTAGTGGATTAAGAATATGTAATTAAACTAAATAATTTTATACGATAATTTTAAAAAATTAAATAAAGCTTATAAAATAATATAATATTATAAATTTATAATTTATAAATTTGATTTAGAGTATAGTTTAAAATGGTTTGTTTTGAATAAAGAGATAAGTTTGTTCTCTAGCATCATGATAGAAGTGAAAACTTATGGCTACTTAATTATATTAGGTTATTTTAAATAATATATTATAATAATATTTTCTATCTATTAAATAACACTAATAATAAGGGACAAACGATAGGAGCGCACTACGTTACATATGAGTAGCCAGGATCGTGAATCTTACTTTAGCCACGAGTTTGTTAGGGTCAAGCAATTCTGGGTTTTCTTGAAGCCTTTAAGTAGGGGAAAAGTCAAGTACATCGATGTTCTCTTGTTGTCAATTTTTGAAGATAACGTTAGGGTAAACTAAAAGGAAGTGCTTTTTTTTTTCTTTTTTATTTTTTAATTTATTTTTTTGGGGTCTAAGTTCATGGTTGATGTGTCAATTTTTCTAAGAGGAATGCACATGGAGGTAAGGGAGATGATAGACTATGAACCAAAACGCAATAATGAAGGTATGATCTCGCAAACCATCTTAGAATTTAAGGTGAGGAAAGAAAGTGAAAGATACCAAGAATTTTCATATTTGGTTCCACATCCTGCCTCTTTTCAGGAAGACTTTCCCATGGAAAAGGTACGAGAAACATCTTGAGAAAAAGAAGTTGAGGTGATCTATTTTGACTTTCCAAATTTGGGGCTTTCACAAGACTTGATCCTAGTAATGGAGGGTCAGGACCATAACTCCCTATGATTTTCAAGAGAAAAAATCTAAGGTACATCCCTCTTCATTATCAAATCTAATTCCTTTTATTCCTTGTAGTAAAACAAGAGGTCATTTTTCTCGGGATCCCCTTGAAGTATCTGGGAGTTCTGTCTCTACTAAAGGTTTTTTATATTCAAGGGATTTTTTTGAATCAAATTTTCCACCAACTGAGGAATTGCAATCATCCTCAAAAAGTTTCATTGATGAAGTCTTGGTTGCCAAAGAAGATGATGGTCGTAAGATAGCAAAAACTAGAGAAAGGGCACTAGAAAAGGAGTTCTACAAAGGAGCAGGAGGAGCCTTGAATTCGACAAAAGATAGGGTTCCAAACAAAAAGAGGAAAAAGACCACTACATAAAGAAGAATCCTAGCCACCCAAAGTTAAAGTTAGTACTAGGGTTAGATGTTATGATCAAGTACACTGCAAAATTGGCAGAAAAAACCTTGTTACACCGAGGAAGGGGTAGAAAGTTTAACATGAATTCCTTAAAAGCATGGGTCCAAAGAGATTTAGATCCTCATTCTAAAAATCCCCCTAGGACTTCCTATTAGCAAAAGGATGGATCCATCTAAACTTCAAGGATCCTTTGAAGGAAAAATGAGTTCTCAGATAGTTTGGAAAATAGACTCTACAACAATAATATTCAGTTTTTAGTCCCCAGTCTCCGATGCCAATAGAGAAAGGATGGATCTCCTCCGAATTTGGTATGATTTCTTGGTCTATTCCCAAAATATTTATATGAGGTGATCTTGAAAGATCTACGTAATTCTTTGGGAATTTATCTTAACCACGACACATCCTACCTATCCATGGGAAAAAAATCATTGGCATGTATTATGATCAAGATTAACCTCCATGAAGGGTTGGAATAAATGATAGATATCGGTCAAGGAGAGGAGAAATTGCAATTACTTGACTACGAAGGAATTCCTTTTAGGTTTTGGAGGTGCCACAAATATTGTCAGTTGGTTAAATATTATGATCTATCGATGCACATGAAGGCTCATTCAAAATTTTACCTCTCAACAATAAGAGCACAATTATGGTATCATAAGAAAACAAGGGGTTGGTTCAAGTGGGGGAGGTATAAGAATCCTATCCAAAACTGGGAAATTATAGTCAAGATTCACTACAAAAGGCATCCAAAATCCCAAAGACAAAGGATTTTTCAGTATATTATGAAGAAGGTGTTCAGGAAGAGATGCTAGAAGATACTTTCATGGCTCCTATTTCAAATAGCTTCTCCCTTACTTTTCCTGCTACTCTTTTGTCAAGTATGTTTTATAATATGGGAGAGTGTAGTATCCATCTGAAATAGGAATTCCTCCATATCTCCTTCCTCTATCACCTTCTTCCATCTACCCTTTAGTGACCACTTCCCCTTGTACGCAAGTCAACTATGGATTTTACTCCCTTGTGATCTCTATATTGAAGGATCCATTGGAAGAGTCAAAGATAGTTAAATTCCTTTATAATATCCATTCAAGATTAGTCCTTCCCCATGTAGATGTTCTAATAACGGGTTTGGGGAAGCTTTCACTCTCCATTCATGGAGGTAATGGGAAATGAAAGAAGTCACACATGAAAAAAGAAGAAGAGAAGGATCAAGAGGACATAGATGTAGGAAAAAACAATCCATCCCAAGGATGTTTAGAGCAATGATATTCCCAAGAGGGGTTTACCAATGAAAATTCTCTCCTTCAATTGCAAGGGTTTAGTATGTCCCTCCAGAGAATGTGCTCTTAGGTGGTTAGTAGATTTAAAAATTCCTGATGTTATTTCCCTCCAAGAAATGTTTGTGGGGGGGACTAGACAACAAAATTATTGGAATTCTTTTTTGGTGAATGGATTTTTCTTGTCCTTGATGTGTGAGGTCACTAAGGGGGTTTGGATGTTTGATGGAACCCAAAGAATATAAAAGTATCAAAATCATGGAGCATAGATTCACATTAATGCATTGAAGTCTTCTTGGAAGAAATTGGCACATCCATGACTCTTCTTAATCTTTACAGCCCTTACTTGAATCAGATCAAGTTCTAGCATAATTTATTTTCCAAATATTTAGTTTCCTCAACTTCTCCAATAATAGGAGGGGATGTGAACATCTCTCTGGGTGCATCTAGGACATGGGACCCTCAGGCTTGACTAGATAAAATTTCTAAATATGTTTCTAATAAATTGCAAAGAAACATGTTGATGAACACATATCCTATTAAATTGTCTCCTTATTGGAGAAATCATCACATAGGAGAAGAAAGGATTGCAAATATGCTTAACGAATTTCTCATTTCAAAGGCCCTAGTGGAATGATTCAAGCTCATCAAGTAATGGATAGGAAGTGGAGAATTTTCAGACCACTCTCCAAAATTATGCAAATAAAAGAGATGGATCCAATGCCTAAAATATCATTAGAAATGAGTTCATCATGGATAAAATAAGAATAATTTATCTCATCGTAAAGAAACACTAGAAGGAATATGATCCTTGAGGGGAAGGTGCAATTGTATGATAGTTTAAGGCCAAACTAAATTTCATCAAAAGAATATCTAAGGATTGGGCGAAAAAAGAGACAAGAAGTTGACCAAGGACTCATAGAGTTTGAGAGGAAGCTCCAGGATCATACATATTAAGAGGGGAAAGGGTTTATAAATGCAGACTCAAGAGAGGCCCTTCTCAAGCCAGAAGTAAGGAAATTTTTTTCTTAGAAGAAAAGAAAGTCGTCAAGTGATTAAAAAGTAGATTTAAATGATTGGAATCTGGAGATAAGAACATTAAGTTTTTCCAAGAATATGAAAAAGGAGGAGAACATGTGATACTATTTGGAACTTGCAGAACATTGAGAACCTAGAGGTATCAAACTTCGAAGGCCTTAAAGTTGGAACCTAGAGGTATCAAGTAGAAAATAATACCATAGTTGAAGCTATTAAAGTTGCTCATTCTTTGCCAAGGTTTGTAGATGAGGAATAAAATAGGTCATTAATAGAGGAGGTTTTAGAGGAACATCTCAAAGTAGTCCTCCACAGTTTACAAAAGGAAAAAATACCATGATTGAATGGTTAGGTAGGAAAGATAGGGAAAAACTTGTTAAATATTGTTGAAGAATCAAGAAGGGAAGGAAGAATTCTTCATTCTTACAACTCTAGTTTGATTTATCTCATCCAAAAATTGGACACCGCACTATCCTTTGATGAATTTCACCCCATTTCCCTATGAAATTCTATATACGAGTCGATTTCCAAAATGTTATCTAGAAGATTAAAGCTTATCTTATCAAAATCTATTACAAGGGAGCAGTTTGGATTTTTGGAAGGAAGACAAATCCACAAAGCCTTATGGTGACACAAGAAGGCTTGTATAGTATCAAATTTCAAATTATGAAAGGGGTCATCCTAAATATTGATCCCTCCTAAGCGTATTATTGGGTTACTTGGTTATACATCAGGTTATTGTTAACCCATGTAGTTTTTTGCCTAGATTTTATAACTTTCATAATGAATTTCCTTCTGACAATGTCTTATGCAGTTTTGATCAATGGTTCGGTATCTTCTTTCTTCAATGCTCAAAGAAGGATATGATAGGGGTCTCCTTTATCACCATTATTATTTTTTCAAGCAGTTGAAGGTTTGAGTCGCTTGCTAATTTAGGCCAAGTGAAGGGGTGAGTTTCAAGGTGCACCCATTACATAGGCATTAGCAATAACTCGTATGATTTTTTTTCATGATATTATTATATTCTATAATGGTTTGAAAAGAGATGTTGAAAACATATTGTAAATATTAACAATCTTTAGCGAAGTTACTTGAACAATTATTAATCATAGGAAATATTTAATCTCTTTCAAAAATGTGGAAGAAAGAGAGGCCCATCATAGTAAACATATCTTTCCTTTCAAAAAAAATAAATTAGGAGAAGGCATGAGGTACCTAGGCTTTGATATTAAACAAAATTTTTAAGAAAGAGGATTGGTTTTGGCTATTATCTAAGTTGGAGAAAACACTATAAAAATGGAGTCTAAGGTGACTCTCTAGGAGAGGGATATTAATACTTGTGAAATATGTCTTAGAAGTGCATGTATATAAGATTTCATTAACTTGGATACCCAAATATATTTTATAAGAGGTCCATAAAATATGTTTCAAGTTTCTTTGGACAGGAACTCAAGATCAATATGTTCTTCCTTGGGTCAAATGGGACAATATAACATCGCCAATTCTCTTCGGAGGATAAGGTTTAAAAAACATTTTCCTTTTCTCAAAATATTTAATCTCCAAATGTGGATGGAAACTTATTTCCACATAGAGCCTCTCATTCATGGTGGTATATTAGAAGTATATTTCCTTGAGTGCATAGAAGAATTAGATGATGACGTTGGCTAAGCCCCATATAAACATCTTAGTTATATGGTGAATAGTTCTAAAATCCTTCAATCTCATTAATGATGGGTCAACATGGTGTTGTGGGAATGGTTCTAGAGTAATATGTGGAACCAATGCATTCTCTTGAATACGGTGAGTGACATGTCCTTCCATAGCCCCTCATCTATTTCCATTGGGACAAAGAAATTTCTAAACTCTCACATATAGATAGCCAAGCCAAAACAACTTTGTGGAGATAAGGTTTGAATTCAATAACGGAGCTGCGGTTGGAGGAAAGTTTTCATGATGTTTGGAATAGGTATTTAGCTACTCTTGCAGAGGGACATATCAAATTGATGGGCATGGAGGATGAATTGGTATGGTTTTTTTCTTTAGTTAGTTCTTACTCTCTAAAGCTTAGTGACATACACCTTAATGTATCCAAACTAAATAGAGCACCGAAGTGGTGGTGGGAATTGGTTTGGCACTCTAAATGCCCCACAAAGACCCAAGTGTTTATTTGGTTTTTGCTGGAAACCAAAGCTTCTACATAAGATGTCATGCAAATGCATTATATGATTGGGTGTGGAAGGCGACTTTTTTGTAAAATGAATAATGAAACTACAACTATTTTTTTCATTCACTTCCCCTTTACTATAGAGTTCTGGACCTTTATCAGATTGGTTATGAGTCAGTCATCTATTCGGAATTGGGAATGGTGGAAGGAGGGTGGAGATAGTGAATTTCCTCTCCCACCAAACTGTTGGGACATCTCGTTTTCCCTAAAGGACCAACTATCCTCTACACATTAAATCATCAACCCAAAGTTTTGTATGTTTATTTCAAGGTTTTCCACACATTTTGTGCAAGAAAAAATGCTAATATCACCTAAATTATATGAACTTAATGAAAATTAAAGGCATATGAATGAAATTAACAACTCACACTTAATGAAAAAAATAACTCACGGTTGGCTTCTAGACTTCAAGCTTAAACAATCAAGACTGCTAGAGGAATCAAATCATTAAGTTTTCCATAAAAAAAAGTGAATAAATCCAACTCAATAGAAAGTTGTTTCCTAGGGAACAGTGTCTGCAAGAAAGGAAAAACATTATAGCTAGAGATTAATTCGCCAGAAATGATACCAAATCATTAGAATTAACAACTCTACATTAACCAACAGGAAACAACAAGGAAATATGATGCTACAAAGAATCAATTACAGTAAAAATCTCTATGATATTCAACTGTAACTACTTTGAAAACACACACTTTAACAATAAATCAAATTAACGACAAGTATATCTAGAGAACGAATAAATAATCGAATAACAGGAACTGAAAGTGGAATACAAAATTAATGATACAATAAAGAACAATAGTACTTCTAGCACTGGGCTCAAAATCGTTGGAATTCAACTGCCTCATAGTTAACTTAGCGCAATAAGTTAAAGTCAAACCGTAAGAGTCTCCATTAAATTATATCTAGTAAATTACAAGGAATGTCTATAGAGATTTACAATATAGATCAAAATGATTATACCTTGAACTCCCCCTAATGAGGTTCAATTCCTCATTCTTATATTACGAAATGAGCCTATTTTCAAATAGAAAGTGATCTTGAGAATATGAATATTCTCATGATGATTTATTCAAATTACAAAATCTCCATCATTTCCCTGGAATAGCAGGGCCAAGATCTCTTTTCCAACTGATTCATCCATGATAGAAGTCAATCTCATTCTGCTGGCTATAATTAACTCGAATAGACCGACATAATATGTTCTTCCTTGGCTATTCCAAGGAACAACATCTGGTATCGGATATCCTTGTTCAAATAATTGTTCAAATCATAAGCAAATAATGCTTTCATAATTGAAATCAATTCAAAAGAGATAAAATAATGAAAAACCATTGAATCCTGTCTAGGATCTATATTACACAAGTTATCACATTCTACACAAAAAGGATTAGAAAACTAATATAAAAATAAGAAATAAGGTAAGAAAATTGTATCACTTATGAATCCCAACATCACCCCTCAGCTTACCTTTTTGCATGACCTCATGCAAACAAATGATTTACATGAAAAGTAATCAGGGAATAGGCTGGGTAATGCTCTTCTCCTACATGCTTGAATTCGTTCCTACTCTGGACTTCTTGAAAGGAAACATACTTACCTACCTATATCATGTCATATTGAGATTTGTAGGAGGACTGAGAACAACAGATTAGGGGGCATCTGTATCTGCACCCGATACAACTAGGACCTTCTTCCAACACCATATGAGAATAATCCCATGCCCTACCCATGGCATGCTCAAAATTTCAAAAGCGAAAAGGTTCTCCATTTTTAATATCATCGAATGATGCTGCCATCTCTGCTTGGCTCCTCAGAGATGTTCAACCCTGATATTTCCCAGGTATTCTAGTCCTAATCTAGAACATCATTATGAATGGGTGTCAAGGATGCAATAATACCATATGATTGCATTAAAATTTTGTGACATATAAGTGTGCACGCAGGGCTCCATATCTCCTCTCTAACCTAGAGATTTAGGCCAAGCTCTCTTCTTTGAAATTTATGATAAGATTTAGCCCACTTTACCTAATTCTGAGAAAAAAATATAAAATACTGAAAACGCACATCCCCGATGAAAGCAACATGACTCTCATCTGCCTTCTCTTCTAGGAAGATTTATGCATGTACAACTCACATAAGAATTACCTCGTATGATCCCCCTTCTTATGAAAAGAGGTAACAAAGTCCAAAACATTGTTGAATTGATATCGTTTTCTTGAACGTATGGCCTTGGATCTAAGTAGTAAATATTGTTCTAACATAAATAAAGTGTAATTCCATGCCAAAGGTCTACATGACAGAGCATCAATATATATAGAACATGTTTCCTTTATTTGTTCCATGGACTTGTTTAGATGACCCTTCAGAGTCTAAATCTTTTTCTTAGCTTCCCTAAGCTCGTCATAAGTCTCATCCTCTATGGCTACCAATGCCTTGAACTTTTTAAGTAGCTCTTGATGCTCTTTCTCAGGTACTCCATCTTTTTTCTATTGAGCTATAGTTTCTTGTTGTTCCTCTATTGTTTTATTTAAAACCTGGATGGTAGATATTACAATTAAAGAAGTATATGGAGGTACATGTTCTATTTGTGATCCTATCATAATGAAGATTGGTGAATTTGTTACGGTCCCTACTTTAGTGGTTGAAACATTAATTATTAATGTGTCCAACTGAGTTTGAATTCCCATAGTAGAGGTAGTAGAAAGTCTGCAAATCCGGTTTGAGTTTCATTCACCTGGAATTCTCTTTTACTATCATTTTTCTTCTCATGATTCCTTTGAGGCTTACTGTCCCAGAACCATTTCTTTACTTGTTGTAACTTCATATTTTGCTTCCTATTTTAATTTCTCAACAACTCAATCAATTTTCTAGTCTCGCTTTTCCTTTTATCCTTCAGGTCTCTACTGATATTTTGTATAATTATTTTGGCCACAATAACTGGAGAAGAGGAAACAATGACTATGGCCTTAGGTCTTTCAACCCTCATTTCTTGGGTGGAATCAACTGTGACATCGATTAGAGGTTCCATGAGATCTCTTTCAACATCAGGTTCGATAGGAAATTCAATATTGACTTCTTGTTCCTCATTTTCCAAAGGAAATTGTAAAGCTACTTCATTAGGGGAAGGAAGTTACAAGGCAATTGCAAAAAAATATGTATAATGTTCTTGAAGAAAATCATTTTCAGGTTCTCCTAAGGATTCTAAAATAAAAATAGCTATATAACTAGGACGAGAGTTTGGACAATTAGGTAGTGTCTTCTGGTCAAAATGATTTTCTGAACAAGTTGAAACTTCTAAATTCACAGACTTCAGAAAGTTCTACAATCCTTCCAGAGTTTGGGCTACCTCCATTTCTTGCACTTGAGGACAATTCTCTTGATGAATCCCCTGTTGTATTCCTTTTGTATCAAGAAATTCTTGAGGCTAACTTTCTTCAAGTAGTTGTTTAGAGGAGTCTATAGGATTCTGTGATTTAGGCAACCTAGTTGATCTTATCCTTTTTCTAGGTAGGGAGGCCAAGAGGGAAGACATTATTTTATTTTCCTTGGTTAATTATTGAGGGTCTGGGGTTTGTATTGTTTCCTATGGGATAACTTCTACCATTAAATTTTCATTTTGATTTTCCTCCTCAGTCACCTATGGTTTCTCATTATTAAGTAGGGTGTTTTCTAGAATCTCCAATGGGTGCTTCACTTTCTAGTGGAGCCCCAGGGTTTCCTAAGAAATATCCCCAAATCAATTGTACTTGATCAAACGTCTCACAACAATCATTTTTATGAGCCCATAGTGACTTACGACTGAGGCTTGGTCCTTGGATATATTAAGTCTTAAAGTAGTTTCATGCAATAACGAATTCAAAAAATAGGGAAGGTTTAGGATTACTGTCTATCTCAATGATGCCATTAATTTCAAAAATCGATTTCCTACCATGTCATACCACCCATCGCATGTAATGTACCTTTGGATGATGTCTACTAGTTCCCTCCATGGCACTGGAAATGAGGCTGGATTACACCCTTTTCCTTTCCTAACCAGTTCATCTCCAGGGTTTGCAAATAGGAACACTGCACTTTGTAGTGGATTATTTATTTTGAACCAATTCTCTCCTTCTATGGAAAGGTCTATTACTTCTGCCAAGACTTATTTATTTACTTGTATCTATCTTCCCTTTACCATTGTTACCCCATTTCTCAAATTCCTTGCAAATTCAAAGGCGACTTCATTATCAAAAGCCTTGTAGTGACAGAAAATAATCTGACCACCCTACTTGATCTAGGAATTGCACGCTTGCTTAGAGATATGCAACTGGGTAGGTTCACTATTCACCAAATGGCCACCCATTTTGGTTGTTCCATGGGGAGAAATTTGGAGCTAGAAAAAGTAGAGTTTAGAAAATATAGAGACATAAATGTTGCGCAAAGTGTAGAATTAAACAACCATAGCATGCAATGATGTTTTTTTTTTAAATTTATGTGTCCAATTGCATGTTTATCCTTGCACCTACCCCCTTGATGAAGTTATAGGTCATCCACGACCTTGCATCATGCGTTTCATACATTAATACAGTTCATATGACTAATGGATAAGGATATATTAATTAGACAAAATGGAGAAACCGTAAAAAATAGAAATAAAGTGTGAGGCATGCGACGTAAATATTGGATGCATTAATCATAAAGCATGCTGACATGACTAGATATTATGACACCGAAAACATTAAAGTGGAGTAAAAGCATGTGAAGATATTTTAAACGCGGGAAAATAGATAAGACAATATTCACCGAAAGATTACCCTTAGAGAAGAATAAAAGAAATTTAGAATAGACATAGCGGCTATTAAAAAAAAGATTACATCCCTGATATGTCAAATTAATATTAATTACTTATGCAGACTTATCATCACCACTTTCCAAGGAAATATCTAATAAGTCTCCATGGTAATCCAACAATTTTCCGTTATTATTGCTAAGGGAGGGTGAACTAGCTAACTTTAGAAGGTAATTTGAAATGTATTTCAATGCCATAGGCATGTCCTATGTTGCCAGCAAGTGTCGATAGCCTCAACAGAGTTTCCTTCTAACCCATTGATATGTGAGAGCCCTATTTCACTAGAAAATATTCAAAACTTTTTATTTTTTCGATTACCAACAAAATGCCATTGTTTTGGTGTGGTGACCAGTTGGTAACAATGTTATTCATAGAGCTAATGAGATGAACAAGTTGACTCATGATGGGATCTCTTTTCCCCATCTTGGTGACCAGAGGGCTAATGTCACCCCATTAATTCCTATGATCATGGTAGGTTGGCTTATGAGAGACCTCATATCTTGATCAGGCCACCATGCCATTTGTCCCTTTTCTGTTGACACGAGGTTCATCATAATTTCTACTTAAACAAATTTTCATTTCAACTTCTGAAACTTCGTAGAATTTTTTTTTATAGTGAAAATGCCATGATGGCCTGTTTGAGGTAGTGAAACCCTAGAATCCAAAGCTCTTATATCAAATGTTATGCAACAAGCTCACAAAATAGAAGAAGAGATAGATAAACAACTTCAAAATAAGCCTCTCTTAGGGAGAAACCTCCTTTACATTATGTAAATTAACAATTCTTGGATAATTCAAATAACAAAACTTGATTTATATATATAGGAGTCTAAGGGGTCACAATATAATTAGAGCCGACATAACAATAATAATGTAAGGGAACAACAATAATAATAGTGAGCTTCTATGGGGCACAAAAATAACAATATGGGAACTACATGGGTGCAACAACGACAATAAGGGTGCTACACTAATAATAATGAGGGAATACACTAGTGTTATAGGGACCTAACACACACACACACACAGATATATATATCTATATATCTATCTATATATATATATATATGTATATATATATATATCTTCATTTGTTACTTACTACTTTATATCTAAGATACCATCATCAATTCATAATGAAAATGGAATCTTCCCCTATCATTGTCCATATACTATCCTCATATCCCAGTGATGATTCAAAATTCATATAATTGCTTCTTCAAGTTTTAATTCAACAAGTTATGATATTCAAGAAGCCTTCACTAAGGGATTAGATCTGAGGGGTTAGATATAACGTTGGTTCTTCATGTCTCATCCTTTATCACATAGTGTTTCTTCTTATATTGAAGGAAAGTTCTTCTCTCTTGAGTCTACAGTCATGTGCCATGTGTCATTCACCTTGACATATATAACAGACAATATTCATCTTCAACATTTGTAGAAATTGTTGATGTATTCTTCTAAATTAATCCATATGTATCAACCTAGGCACCTCATCATATCCTCCATATTTAATCACATCATATGTCTTGCAATCTTATTCCTTGTGCCAAAATTTTATACATGAAAAATACTAACGAAAGAACTTATTTTTATACCTAGAGCTATAGGGTGATATTGACCTTCCTAATTTGTTCCTTAGAGGAGCGTCATTCATTTATTGATTTATAACAAATCCATCATTGTTGGTTGTGTATCCTTTATGAATATTCTCTGACATGGGGATATCCTTTCTTTCATTCTGGTTCTTTCCCTTATATGTACCTTCTTGATTCTTTGCTTCATGTGGAGGATAACTGAAATGAACATGCTTGGGAACATTCATCATTTACTTAGTACCTTCAAGAGAGTTACTGTTAGATGCAATTAATTTTGGATCGAGCTTATTGGGATGACATTCATTCTATGTGCTTGCAAGATGTTTATTCCTAGATGTTTCACAGCTTCTGTGATAACCAAGACTTGTTCTAATGGGGGGATAACTTTTCATGCTGAGAATGTGACATAAATATTTAGTCCCTTTATGAAGCCTTAAGTTGTGTTTTAGCTAGTCCAACTCTTCTTTGAAAAGTACAACTTCTTCTAATCTTTCACAAGTTTGTTCTTTCTCATGTATCTATTCTAGAAAAACTTCCTTTATCCTTTTATCTTCTTTTAGCTCAACCTCGAGAGAAAGAAAGATCACCTAATTCAACTCGTTAACTTGGAGTTGCTACATTAATTGTACTTCCCTCTTTCTAAGTGTCTTTATTTCCTTCAATGCAATTATAATTTATCCTTCAAACTCTATTTATGATTTAGGTTCTTATGTTTAAGTGATGAGCAATATTTCACCTCATTCACCATTAGTAAAATTTTCATTGCTTTCATAATTACTTTCTTCCTTTGAGTAAAAATTCTTCTTCTTGTAGGCTTGCTTCTCCTTTTGATGCATATAATTGAATCTTTGCTCAAAATCACTATCCTTCATTTTAGTATAAGGATATTTAGAAGAATCATGTCCTCTCCTTCAACATTTAAGGCACTTAAAAAATATCTCAACTTTGAAGTTGTTGGTTTCTTTTTTTTGCCTCAATATAAACTTCGCTTCTTCTTCATTAGAGTTAGATTCATCTTTATTTTCACGCTTTTTCTCTTCTTTGGCTACTTGGAATGTTACTTCCTTGATTCGTGATTTTTCCTCCTGTATTCTTAGCTCATAACCTTAGAGTGTTCCACGAAGTACACCCATAATCATTTTTTCTACATTTTTTAGTTCCTCAAGAGTTTATATTTTGGTTTTGAATCTTCATGGAAGAGATATCAATACCTTTTTAGCAAAAACACCATCCTTGACTTATTCACGAAGACCTACAATGAAGTTGACAATATTGTCAACACAAAGAAAATATGAAGCAATATCCTCAACTTCTTCCATCTTGAAACTTTTGAATTAGGCCCTGAGAGATTGCACCCTGACTTCTTTTACAATTGTGTCCCCTTCATAATAAGTTTTGAGCCTATTCCATACCTCATGATCTAACCTACACTACATTGCTTTGAAAAATTCTGAATTTTATAAACCTCTTAGAATAACATGCTTATTTTATGCATTGAATTTATATAGCACCTTACAAGTAGTTTTCTTGGGAATGGAATAGGGAATTTTATTCTTGGTCTCTACAATTTCACAAATATCATATCCCAAGGACATAGGAAGATAGTGTGAGGGAAAATATACTTATAACATGATTACAAGGAAAATTTTAGGGGCTAATATTCACAGGTGGGTTAATTTTCCATGATTTTTTTCCAAAAAACGATTTGCTAATTTCCGTTTTGTCTCAAAATTATTCGCCCAAATTTTATAGTATAAAATTATTTTGTCTTTAAAATTACCAGAAATTTGTAAAAACTATAAAAAATCGTAAAAAAAAAATATTTATATATATCAAAACATTTTATAGTTTGCATATTAGGGACTAGTAATATTTTCCAAAGTTTTTAAACTGTAAGATAACTTTTCATCGTTAAAATTTTTCCTTCATGATTATGTTCACACACATATATGGAAGCATAGGAGGACAATCATGTCCCTTTTCCATTGATGTCAAAGGGGGACAAAATGTATACATTGATGTGGGGATTAACAAGCTTTCACTAGGAGGAGCAAGAGATACTAAAATGCATTGACAAGTAAGAATAATGGGGGAGAGACTGTAAGCATCGACATAATGAAGGAAGGAAGGAAACAAAGAAGGAGGCATATTCAGAAGGGAAATACTGAACACTATATCAAGGGGATTTTGATGCAAGCTAAGGAAAACATGGCCTATTGACATAAATGATCTTCATTGCCTAGTGGTGTTCCAATCAATGAAAAAGGGGGTTATTGTTACACATAGTGTTATCATTGATGACAACAAGTGTCGTTGATGTCAAAGGGGATGCCCAATACAATAGTGGTATCATTCATGAATCAATTAAATCAATATATTAACTGTATCTCTTGCATACCCTATAGTGAAGCCAAAAAATGCATTATGTTTATTGATTTTTTCACAAGTTTATGGTGCCCTAATGAACCTATGAACAAAATGGTTGTGTATTCCTCATAAAGAACCTTCCATTGGTATATCACACTATGAAAAACTTCTCCATAATGAGAATTTATGGCCATTTGAATATCAACATCAAACAAGGTACCTAAACTATAGGGAAAAACCCAAAATCATCGAATTTGTTAAACGATGTGCATCTCATGGGAACATCCATGGTTTAGTGTTTTAAACTATGATATATTGTGAATAAAACAACATTAAGTTTAACATATTAAAGGTCATGTAGATTTCTTAGATCTGATGGATAAGATTCTTTGTTGAAGAATTTGAAAGGAAGATGAAGCAGAACCTATGCAAAGTTTAACTGAGGTAATTGGCCTATCTAACAGTGACATATGGTGGAGTTTTATTGGATGATTTGACATATAGATGGCCCCCCTACACAGTCATCTATGATGTAGAAATGAGGATTATGTGGTTTACTTTGGCTGGATGAGGTGATGTCAACAATATGGTGTGGCACCTCTGGGGAATGCCAAGTAGCGGGTCTAAATTACATCTTTCAATTAGTCAAATGATAAAATATGACTGATGCATGGCACCCCTCTTGAGGTGCTTTGTGGAATGATGACATCAATATGACATCATCATGTGAGAGACCATGGACCCCAAGAGAAGGTAACATGGCATGGGCACATGGTCTAAGGTGTTGAGCATAAATTTTAAGGTCACATGGTTACAACCTCATGAAAAATTAAGCCCTAGATTATGAAAAACTTCATGTTTGAAAAGAGGTCACATTGGGGATTTTTCGACCCTGAGGTCAAATACAGGGTCAACCCTTGAAGCCCTAGGACAACACTAGTTCATATATATATATATATATATATATATATATATATATATATATATATATATATATATATATATATATATATGATGCTGAGACTCCAACAAAAAAGACAGATTCAAGAGAAAAGAGATTTGTATTTAAGTTGAAGTTAAAGTTTTGTAGCAATAGCATGGTTAAGATTTTATATGACTGGTCAAAGGTTTGAACCTTCATATGTGTATATTCTATGTATTGGTGAATGGTTATGGGAAGGGTTGATTCCTATTTTGGTCTTGGGCATGGTAGTCTGAAATGTAAAACTAATATTACCCATAGGTCACGATTCAATAGAAATGTTAGCTGGCTATGTGGCATGGTTTGTTTAATGCAAGTTACGGGTTCAATTTTGGTTGGCCTCAGTCAATTTTTTTAGTGCACTAGATTTAACCATTCTATGAAACAATTAGTCATGTTGTAGAGCTAGTAAAGTGGTTTTTTGTAGAATGAGCCCTCAATTTTTCATTCTATAGAATGATTAATTTTTGTATGTTTTTATAAAGTTCTATATGGTTTTTCAAGGCTTCTATTCTCATTTTAAGACCAAATTAAATTTTGGAAGAAGCATGATAATCAAGGTTCAGTGTTGAACAATACTAGAGGCATGAAAAATATTGATGATGTATTTTTTATGATTAGAACTAATGTTATGTGTTTTGGAAGCTTATGAGCAGGTTGTAGTTGATGTTGGTTATATGGAAAGAGCAAATTTCGAGAAGGGTTTTATGTGACCAGAATGATGAATTTGGAACATAGTATGGAAAGGCTATGATAGGTTGTTGAAAGTAGTATGACAACAATGATTTATTCAGTTTGAAGAATTATATTTGTAGAAGAGAAAGTGGATCTAGTTTGAAATATTATAAAAATAATTCCACAGTAAGTTGAAGAAGGGGGTGGGTTCCCCCACTAAGGTTGGTGCCTCAGTAAGGTTGAACCCTATAGTAGGTTGAAGCTTTCTAATTTCTAAGGTCATTTCCTCATTTATGGTGGAGTCTATAACAAGAAAAAGTTTGTGTATCACTAAGGTTGGTGGCTCAATCAGGTTCAAGCCTAGAGAAAGTCAAGCTTACATATCTCTGAGGTTGGTGCCTCAATTAGGTTGGATGATACAACAATTAAAAACTTTCATATATTTGAGGTTAGCACCTTAATCACATTGTATCCTACAGTGAGTAGTTTCTTGCAGATTTTTGAGGTTGGTGCCTTAATCAGGTTGTAGCCTACCACAAATAGTTGTTTTCATAGCTTAGGGGTGGGTTCCTCTAGAAGTTTGGTGCCTATAAATATATATATAATTAATTAAAGAAAAAGAAGAATAAGAATCTGTGGTTTTCTATTGTATGGGTTTCCACGTAAAAGATTGTTTCCTCTTGTGCTGATGTGATGACTTATTTATGTATTGTTGATGTGATGATGGATTCTTGATGCATTTTATTGTTTAGTGATATGTTGGAAATAGTTATGATACATTGCTAAATAATTTTGAAATGATTAAAAATAGTGAATTGATGCAAATATTGCCACATTGATTCACCCACCCTCTTAGTGTGATCATTGGTCTAACAATGGTAAATGTGGGCATAATGAAATAAAAATCTCAACACCTATTATTTTATGTATTTTTTCTAATACAACCAAAAGAGGGAAGTTAAGGTTTGGAGTTTTTTCACCTAACATGTTTGGAAATCCTCCCTTTTGGGTTTGAATTGTATTGCTTATTGAGAAATAAGAAATTTTTTTTAAGGCATCTAACAAAGAGGAAACAATCTAGTCATTGATGAAGAGGAATTGATTCAATGTATTCTAACTCCATGGTTAGTTTCCATTCTAGCTCAAATAATATTATTATGTGTGAAACAAGAGACTTGAGGAGGAGCTAAATAATATGTGAGCACCATACCATTGAGACTCATCAAGATTTGACTTTATCTATATGATTTGGGAAGCAAGGAAGACAACTATGAGTTATAGGATAAACCTAGGATAATAATAGGCTTCTAATAACCAAGAATGAATAAATAAAAGATCACATGAAAAGATAAAGTAGATTTATAGCATATGTGGAGAATAACAACAAGAAGCAAGCAAATTTTGATTCCAAATCTAACTCCTCCATGGGAACCATATCCATGGTTACAACTAGAATGTGATTTTCTAAGAGGAATTTGTAGTCCTCAAACACCCCACCCAATGCATTCATACCTTGATTTAGAGAAAATGTAATTTGAAGGAACATAAAATATATAGTCTAACAAGGTCATACACCGAAGTGGAACATAAATAAAGGAAAGGAAACTAGAGATACAAAGTTATAGTGGAAACCTAGGATACTAGTAAGTTTATAACTATAAGTAATAAATAAATCAAAGTTCACATGAAAAAATGGCTTCATAACATATAGAGAGACTAATAACAAGATGTATCCATTTTTGGAAGCTAAATTAAATCCCTTCTAGTGCGATGGTAGGTTTCAATTGTAACTCAAATAGTCTTGTTATGTGTGAAACAAGAGACTTCATGAGGGGTTAAAGAATATGTGAGAACCACACCATTGAGATTCATTGAGATTTGACTTTATCTATGTAGTTTGGGAGAAAGAAGGAAAACTAGAAGTTAGAGGATAAACTTAGGAGACTAATAGATTTATAATAATTAATAATAAATAGATCAAATCTCACATGAAAAAAGAAAATGGATTGATGGCACATGTCAGGAGTAAGAACAAGAATTTTGCATTTTTTCAATTCAAATATGATTCCTTGCATAGGAAACATATCCATGGCTACAATTGGGACATGATTTTCTAATAGGAATTTTTATTCCTCAATCCCCCCTCCCATTCCATCCATACTCTAATTTAAATATAGCATAATTTGAGGGAAAAAAGATAGATAGTATAGAAAGGTCATGCACTTAAGAGGAACATAAAACTAAAAATGTAAAGTTATAGTGGAAATTTAGTATACTATTAGGTTCATTATAATATGTAACAAATACATAAAATATAACATGAAAAAAATGGCTTCATGAATATATAGAGAGTAATAACAAGAAGTTTCCAATTATGGAAGTCAAATTCAATCAATTTTAGTGTCATGGTCGATTTCCATTGTAACTAAAAATGTCTTGTTATGTGTGAAATAAGAGACTTGAGGAAGGTTTAATAAAGATGTGAGCACCACACCATTGAGAATCATCAAGATTTTACTTTATCTATATGGTTTGGGAAGCATGAAAGAAAATTAGGAGTTATAGTGTGACCTAGGAGACTAACAGGTTTGTAATAATCAATAATAAATAGGTCAAATCTCACATGAAAAACAAAGTGGTTTCATAGCATATATGTGGAGAGTAATAAGAATAAGTATGCAATTTTGGGATCGAAATTTATTCCTTGCCTAGAAAGCATATCCAAGGCTACAAGTGGGATGTGATTCTCTAAGAGGAGTTTGTCGTGCTTCATACCCCCTCCCCTCTACCCAAATGCATCCATTCCTAGATTTAGATACAATGTAATTTGAGGTAAAGAAGAACAAATAGTGTATTAAGGTAATACACCTAAAAGGAACACAAATAAACTAAAGAAAACTATATATAGAAAGTTGTAGTTGAAACCTAACGGACTAGACTTAGATTTATAATAATAAGTAACTAATAGATCAAAGTTCAGATGAAAAAAAAAATATCTTCATGACATATATAGAGATAAATAAGAAGAAGTATGAAATTATGGAAGGCAATTTCAATCCCTCCTTGTGTCATGGTCAGTTTCCATTGAAAATCAAATCATCTTGTTATGTGTGAAACAAAATACTTAATGACAGGTTAAAGAAGATGTGACCACCACACCATTCAGACTCATCAGTCTCTGAATTTTTCTATATAGCTTGGTAAGGAATAAAGAAAACTAGGAGTTATAGTGTAAACCTATCTAAATAATATGTTTGTAAATAAAGTGCCTTTATAGAATATATAGGGAGTAACAAGAAGAAGTATGTGATTTTGGGATGCAAATTCAATTCCTTGCGTCAAAATGATATCCATGGCTACAACTAGGAAGTGATTTCTTCAGAGGATTTTGTAGCCCTTAATTCCTCCCCATGAATGCATCTATATCTTGATTTATATATAATTTCATTTGAGGGAAACAAGAACAAATAGTGTAACAAGGCCATACACCAAAAACAAACATAAATAAAGGAAACAACACTAGAAATATAAAATTGTAATGGAAACATAGAAGACTAGTAGGTTTGTAATAATAAGTAACAAATAGGTCAAAGTTCACATGAACAATGGCTTCATAACACATATAGAGAATACAACTTTGGCAGCCAATTTCAATCCCTTGATGGAAAACATATCCATGAGTGCAGTTGGCACAAGATTTCCTCAGATGACTTTGTTGTCCTTAATCTCCCCTCCCAATGCACCATAAGTCTAATTTAGATATAATGTCATTCAAGGTGAAGAGGAACAAATAGTGTAACAAGTTCATGCACTAGAAAGGAACATAAATAAAGGACCACCTAATAAAATATCCAACTCCTAAGTTAGTGTGAAACAAGAAAACCTTAATGAGCATGACCTGTTACAATTATAAGTTTATTATGGTTTTGAAAATAAATTTATTGTGGAGTCATTTTAATAAATAATATACGAAAATTATCATAAACAAGGAAAAATTTACGGTTTTTATTATGTTTTTGAAAATAAATCTATTGTGGAGTCATTTTAATTAATAATATACAAAAATTATCATAAACAAGGAAAAATTTAGTGTTTGAACTTAGCAATTAGGCTAGTTTTCCATGTTTTTTTTCCCAAAAAAGACTTATCAATTTCAAATTTTTCTAAAAATTATTAACACAAATTTTACTAGATAAATTATTTTTCCTTTAAAATTGTCAATAAATTTATAGACATTATATATAAAATTATTAGAAATTTAAATATTTTTACAAAAAAATATCACCAGTCATTTAATAGTTTGAATATTAAAGATTAATAAATTTCACCAAAATTTACTACACTTTAAAATAAATTTCAATCCTTAAAATATTAGCTCATCATAAAAATATTAATACAACTAAAATAATAAACATTAAAAATCTATTTTTAAAACATATATATCACCTCAAACAAAACTACCTTTTAAATTCATCTTAATTCTATATTTAACTATATTATTCTTTTAGGTTCATATTATCTTATTCTCTAATTTTTAAAATAAGAAAGTTTTAATACAAAATACACACATTTTTATGATGTCAACCCATTTCAATAATACATTTTATGTAACATTATTATTTCATATTACAATATAATAAATCTTTAATCTTATTTTCTCATCTTTGGAATGAAAGGGTAAACTTATTCAATTTTGTACCAAGGAGGGATTAATCATTACATTATTAGGTTTTTTCGTTCTAGAATTTAGCTCGAGCTCTTGATGTATATAAATTATATGGAAAAATGTTTTTATTTTTTTCCTTATGAATTTGGAAATTATAAATTCTGATATTTATATTATAAATTGTAATTATTCATAAAAATATTATTAATTGAAATTAAGTTGGGTGGTTGCACCAAATCATTATTACCTTTCCTACCCCAATTTAATTATTTTAAGTTAACATATTAACGCTCTAAAATAGAGTAACTTGAAATATGTGTGTTAATCTACTCTTTAAAGTATGACGCAAGATGAATCTGAAATTGAATATAACAGATGCAACAAATAAATTAAAAATGGGACTTCATTTTCCAAGATTCACTGAACTTTTGAACATGTTACTTTCATATAAACTGAATTCATGAATCCAATCTACGTGATGTGCGGCGTTGTGGATCTCAACCATTGTAAAATTATGAATGTACTGCATATTGTTTTGATAAAACCCCATGCCTTCATATTTTTTGTTTCTGCTCCAATGTTGAACTCTTCCATTTTAAAATATGTGATGGAAAAGGACACAAGAGCTAGCAGACTACAGTGAGGAGACAATAGCATTTTCAAATTACACAAATTCTCGGCCATTATCATTGGATTTCCTCCAAACTAAAGACAATGTGGGGATTGCCGGTGCACTGGATTAAAATGTCTAACTTCTATTTCAATCAGATTAACGTCTCCTATATTAGCAACATTTGTGTGCTATGGATGATGTTTTGCGATTAAGTCGTCCACAAGTAGGTTTCAATATGATTTGGAGGAATTCATAATTTCTTGATTGGTAAAACAATTGATGGAATGATATGAACTTGTGTAGTTACTATAGTCATAACTGTTGCAAGCATTTGCTTTCAACATTTCAGTGTATTTCACTACATTTTTTTATTCTAATAGGTTTAGGTTTGATCACATCAATTTTCAACATTTTCTTTGTTTTAGATCTCCATATTGGTGGCACCTTTTTTTGCCGATGAATGTTCTAGTGGTTCTTTATTTAATTGTCCATCCTGATAGGAAATAATCTCTCTATCAATGAAAACCTTGATGGTAATGTAGGTCAGAAATTAACATTCAAAAATTCTTGACCCTGACTAGATCCCCAAATCTTGAAATACGTTTTAGTTTATTTCCTCTCCAAATGAGTCTCCAAAGTAAGAAAACATTCATGCAATTAGAAAAAGAAAAATTCCTTAATGCTCAATCAAGTCCTACAAATCCCATTTAAAATTCTCTTGAAGAGCACCAACAAAGTCCAACACCACATGAAATGATTTGCTCCTCTTTGGAAGAAGTTGAACCAGAAGCCCTACCAGAAGATATCAATCTAGATGACCCACCAATGATTTCTGTTACAAAAGAATAACATGAAAAATATGTGAAGGACATGCCAACTTATCAAGCTAAGTTTATGTATAATGCTTATCTTCTAAGTAAGGAAACAAACCAACTAAGCTCGATTTATTCAGAGTGCATTTTTGGGGTTCAAATGAAGGATTTTAAGGTCACCTCCAAGTAAGACAAAGAAGCCAAAAAACAAGGTAGGAAGAGCAATAAGATATTGATCCAAGAAGGCTGTGAACAATTAGTTAACTTAGGGAAAATAATGCCAATGTTAGAGTCATTCACCCCTTGAAATCTTGAAACATTACGAAGTTTCTATGTAGTCATGATTATTGTAGTCAAATTCTTTATTATTAGTAGGAAAGTTTTTAGTCTCAAAAATCTCTCGGACTTTAGTCCTTTTTTTTGGGAATTCAAGCTTTATGTAACTTTTTTTTTATTAATGAAAGAATTATTTTACCCCAAAAAGATAATTATATATATTTGTTGAATGCTTCAGTTTATTAATCTAATTAGTGTATTAGGTGTTAATTTATCATTCAACTTATTAATCTAATTAGTGTATTAAGTGTTAATTTTACAGTGTCTTATGTTTTGTAGAATCACTTAGCCCAATGATTTCTTCATTTAGAAATAAAATTGGATATTTCAATCAAAATTGTAGATATAAATGTAAATGCAATGTACAATAGAAGAAAATCAAGAGCAATAGCAAGAGACACAAGATTTGGTCAAAGACTAGGGAAAAACCCCACAAGGGGTGAAACCCTTTCAAATTATTGTTCTATTAGATTTTCACCAAATTTATAGTATATAGATACAATAATTTAATCCAAAAATAAAGAGTCAAATTAAACCCTTTGAATATCCAACAAAACCAACCAATCAATATCCAAATGATGAACCCAATAGTCAAATCAAGTCAACTAGTCAAATCTATAATTTCTGTAAAAGGAAATATTAGTCATTGGAAGTTAAATAAGCCCTAAATATTCCTGAAGTCAATGGCCAAACAACATCCAAAAGAGCTCGGTCATCAACAAAAATATTTGTCCTTCCTTGTTGGTCAAACCTAAGTCAAAATAGTCCCAAACAACTTGGTCAAACACTGTTAAAAGAGAGAGAAGAACCTTGCAGTCAACTTCAGATTTCAAAGGTAAAAACTCAATGATTAGTAGTAGTTAAAGAAACCCAAAAAAATATCATTTGCTCCACAAAAAACCTTGGTATCCAAAGTTCAAAATTTTGCAAGTCAAGGAGAGGAAAAATACCAAGTCAAACATGGTCAACAATCACCCAAACAAAAGTCAATGTAGAAATTTCAGAATCAACCATTGAACCTTCACACATGTAAAAATAGTTTCCTTGCTTTAAACCTATGTGAACCAATCACAAGAGGAAAGAGAAGAAGATGTGTGTTGATGTGATGTTCAAATGAGGTTTCCTTGATGTGTATTTATATATGACTTTGCAGACCAAATTTTCACCTTTAGGCCAACTTGAACTTTTGTGTCCTTGTGGGTATTCCATTAAAAAAAAATATTTTTCCTTAACCAAACCAAATTATTCCAAGGGAAAGGAGGGTATTTTCTAAATGAGGAAGGTTCTCCAAAAGAGGGAATTTGTCCATGAGCTGCCAAATTAACACTCCCTCTCAACTAGTGAGAAATTCCCAACTGCATCAAGAACCTTTTCATCTTGAATCAAGTCATATCCCATCTCTTCTCATCTTTTCTCATTTGTTGAACACTCTCGAATATAAATAAGAAGAAATTAACATCATAAGGGAGCCCAATCTACCACTCTCTATCCAACGACAATGGTGAGATCTACTTACCACAAGGGTAAGGATCACACTCTATCCTATTAACCCGTGACAATAGTAGGGATACTAATTACCATATAGGTAGGGATCATAGACTATCCTATTGTCCATTCATCTTCCCAGCCTAACCCTCAAGAGTTAGTGGTAGAACACCTACATCCCATTACATAATAAGGACACCACTTACCATGAATGGCAAGGATCACAAACTATCTCGGTTATGCTCACCCATTGGTCAGATGGGGAGAAACAATCAGAAAAACCCTAGCTTGTGGGTAGGATGTTGACTCGGGTATACTCTATCAAGTGTAAAAGAGAGAAAATAGGCATGATATAACTTACCATAGATGGTAAGCATCACAAACTATCTTATTTCTTGACAATAGGTAGGATATGACTTACCATGTCAAGTAAGGATCACAAACTATCTTATTCTCCAGTGTTCTATCAACTATAAGATCTCTATAACAGTCCAATAAATAAATATCTAACTTAACATTAATTTAAATGAGAGCGGCACTTACCTAGCCCAATAAACATGTAATTAATTAACTAAATTCAAATTGAATGAATAGTTCTTACCTGTTTACCTGTGGTTGAAGTAGGCTTACCGCAACAAGGTTTAGGGGATGACTCTCCACCCAACCGTAGGCTAAAGTGTGCAACGTCTTGCTACAACTGGCCACCCCTGAGCCCTCAATCAACGTACTACTGCCAGTTACTCCTAGGTCTTAGTATAGCATTCTCCCAAGAGAATGAAAGACAGAATCTCTGAAAGATGGAATGCAAGAATGCCTCTCATCTTCCTCACCATCTATTAAATAGAACAATATTGGAAGAGGAACCACATGCACACACTCCATGTGTCTCATGCAACTTTCTTTTGATTTCTTTCTTTTTGATAGTTTCCTTTTCTTGTTTTATTTCCTTTTTTTTGATAGTTTCCTTTTCTTGTTTTATTTCCTTCTTTTTGATAGTTTCCTTATTCTTATCTAGAGCTTTAGTATGGTTATTACTATTTTATTTATTTTCTTTGTATATATTTTTAATCTTATTTATTATTTAATCATTTATGATTTATTATTTTTATTATTATTAAGTGATTTATTTATTATTATTTATAATTTTATTTATTATTTATTATTTTTATTATTTTTATTTATTATTAAGGGGAGGGATATTATGGTAAGCATCACAAACTATCTTATTTCTTGACAATAGGTGGGATATGACTTACCATGTCAAGTAAGGATCACAAACTATCTTATTCTCCAGTGTTCTCTCAACTATAAGATCTCTCTACCTCAATTCTTCTCCCTGGGAGCTCAGACAGGGCTGAAGAGAATAGATTAGTGTCTTCAATCTTCCAGGACCCTTACCTATGAGGGTCACATCCATTAGTCCAAGTTGTTATCATAATACCAATAAACTCCCTTTCATCGAAGCCTTGGTGAGTATGCATGTTATGTGGTTGTCAATTGAAATTTTATGGAGACTCACTACTCCTCTCTACACCATATCTCTTATGTAGTGGTATCTATCTCAATGTGCTTGGACTTATCATGAAACATAGAATTCTCTGCCAATCAGATACCACTCTTGTTGTTGCAATATACCATTATCGTATAAAAAACCTACTCAAACAACTCTCCAAAATGTTTCCTCATCCATACTATCTTGCATATATCCATGCTAGTAGTAATATATTCTACTTTAGTCATACTTAAAGCTACAAAATTTGTCTTCCTGCTCATCCAAGATATCATAGCAGAACCCAAATTAAAGCAGCACCGTGATGTAGTCTTCCTATCAATAACATTTCTAACATATTCAGTATCATTGTACCCATGAAGTCTCACATCTCTGATAATATATCCCAAACGAATATTGATCATCACATCCAAATAGATCATCACATGCTTGGTAGCAACCCAATGTGAATGAAGAGGAAAAGTCATGAATTGACTCAAAGATTTAGTTGTGAAAAATATGCATAGATGGGCATTCACTAGAAACATCAATTCCCCAATCAATTGTTTATACTCAGAGGGGTTTTCCAAGTTAGGCATAGGAACAAATCCACATAACTTCTTCAAGTTCATTTCCATTTGTGTGGTTAGGGATTTGCATTCAACCATTCCAAATCTCTCCAATAGTTTCACGTCATATTTTCCTTAAGGAAGGAAAATATCACCAGGTCTTTGTTGCACTTCTAATCCTAAGAAGCAATGCATCAAACCAATATCGTTCATTTCAAACTTAGAGGCCAACTCCCTCTTATACTTGAACATCATAGGGTCACTACATGTCAAGATTAAATTATTGATGTATAAAACCAAAATCAAAGGAATACCTTGGACCACCTCGACGTATAGGTTTGGGTCAACACTGTTTCTTGTGAATCCAAGATTCACCCAATAACTATCAATGCAATCATGCTAGGCCCTGGGGGCTTTCTTCAAGCCATAATGTCCCTTATTCAACCTACAAACATGAGCATTATTGTCCTTCATTTCAAATCCCTATTGTTGCTCAATGAATACTTCATCCTAGAGTATGCCATGAAGAAATGTAGTCTTCACATCGATCTGGTGAAGGGTCCATCCTTGACTAGCAATAAGGGAAACAATGGTTCTACTAGTGGTATACCAAGAAATAGGTGCAAATATGTCATCATAGTTTTCTCCCTCTTTCTAGGAGAGACCTCTAGCCACGAACCTCATTTTATATTTCTCAATACTTCCATCAGCTCCAGCTTGATCTTATATATCCACTTCGAGGTCATGATATACTTTCCTTTAGGTCTTGAAACCATATTTGATACATCATTCTTCATAATAGACTCATACTCTTCGGTCATGGAATCCTTCCAAACCTACTCTTTAACTACAACTTCAAAAGTGGGAGACTCAACCTAGATGATAGTGCTCATAGTTACAATGTATCCCTGGCAATTTGTTTCTCAAAATGTTCCTCTAGTAGTGACATGTCTTTCAACATCCTGTAATGTATCATGAAGCCAAAGGAATCTCTTCCGAGAAAGGGGGTCACATGGAGGAGGATCCAAGGAGTACATAGGCTCCATGGGATCATAAAAAAAATCCTTCTGAAATTATAGCATAGAAGGACCTTCTAGTAGATCCATGTCATCATCCTTCTTTTTAATAGGAGGAGGCAAAGGAAGGTCCCTTACTCTTCCAAGGAAATCATCTTCATCGAAAGTCACATCCCTTCTAAACTCAATTTTCCTTTAACGAGGCACATATATTCTAAAGACCTTAGAATTTTCATAATATCCAACAAACATGCCTTTATTTCTGGTGGCTTCCAACTTGTTCCTCTTGTCCTTCGACAAATGAAATTACAGGGGGTAGCCAAATATGCTCAGATTTTCAACACCATTTTTTACACCCACAAAAATTCTTTTGCCGTTTTGTCACCCATAGATTTATGAGGAACCCTATTTTGAACATATGCCACTATATCAGTGGCTTCTCCCTAAAGGAATTTTAGAAGATTTTGATCATACAACATGGCTTGGGAAGCTTCCATGATAGACATTATTTCTTTTAGCCACACCATTATGCGCAAGATTATATGATACAATTATCTCTTTCTTGATTCCATCCTGCTTGAAAAAATCAATGAACACATTTGAGGTATATTCTCCACCATTGTCGAACCTGAAAATTTTGATTATTTTCCCTGTTTGATTCTCTATAAACAACTTTATGTCCTTAAACATGTCAAATTCTTCATCCTTATGCTTTAAATAAAATATCCATGTTTTCCTAAAGAAGTCATGAATAAAGATAATATAATAAAGGTAGCCACCAAGGGAGTGCACGGACAAGGGTCTACGTAGGTCAGATTGGATAAGTTGTAGAATATCCTTACTCCTAATTTTTCTTGAGGGGAATGGTCCGCTTATCTTCTCTCCACTAGAACAACACAAAAATACACCATCATGGCTAGATTAAACATCAAGAATCCCAAAAACGAATCTTCTAACTTTATACATGGATTCATAATGTAGATGTGCCAACATTTAGTTCCATAGTGCACTGTTATGATTAATATCATGGACCATTTCTCGCAATGATCTCCCATTAAATCTATAGGGTTCTTCAATTCTATATCCCAAGCTAAAATCATCTCTCATGCAAGATTCCATAGGTCAATTGAGGACCTTTCCTCTAATGAAGGATACTCTCATCTCTTTGTCCTCCAAGGAAAATATAGATACCAAGTTATTCTTTATTCCTGGAACATACATAAAATCATGAAGAAGAATAGATTCCCTAATCTCCAAATTAAATTTAATAGAGAAAAATCCCTTCACAAGATGAGTGGATTTGTCTCGAAGGATGATATTTATGTTTGTATCCCTCTCAACCAAATTTGAGAGGACTTCACAATACCCAAACAAATGTCTAGAAGCTCCACTATCTCCTAGCCAACTATCACAAGAATATAGAGGGGAGTAATTAGAAAGACCGACAATAAGAATATATTCACATTGAGCAGCAATTGCATTATTTTCATACCTAGAGTTCCTTGACCTCTTTGATGACAATGGCCTTCTTCTTGATCATCAAGAGCATCTCTTCTTATTATATCATCTATTCTTCTTCAATCGTCTCCTCTTCTTCTATCATTGAACCCACTATTTTTCAAGCCATGATTGTTTTCATAATTGGAGCTTGGAGCATCTCCGCTTTTTGGACAGTGTCGAAAATAGTGACCATGCCTATGAAAATTGTAGCAATCAATATTATTTAATCCTCTATGTGAGTCCAGGAAGGCTTTCTTGATCCACATGTTCTCTGTCTTCCTTTTATCTTCTTATATTGTACAATAATAGAGCATTCTCCTTTTTTATGCTTTTGAATCCTCCCTCTAAAGATTATCCTCATTTCTTCTTGATTGTAGTTTCCAATGATCTCATCAAATGTTGATAATTTTTCATTATTGCTAATAGTAGTAATGCAAGTTTCCCAAATAGGAGGAAGAATTTTAAGAGTGGCCAACACTAGGTTGTTGTTAGATATAAGCTCACCAAGAGTATCCAATTAATCCCTTAGTTAAGATATCCTCATGACATAAGATTGAACAAATTCCCCCTTATTCTTCTTCATGTCTTTTAATTTATTCTTTAAGGAGAGGATGTGATTCAAATTTTTGAACTCGTACATCCCAACTAACTTATCATAGATATATTTGAACCTCTTCAACTTTCCAACATAAGTAAGAAAATGATATTTCAATGAATTAATAAGAATTTTATTGGCTTTGAGATCAAATTTATTATATTTTGACTTAGTAGCAGTAGGAGAATTTTCTGATGGCCCGGTTACTTTTCCTTCCACATATTTCAAACCATCATTATCATCCAATATGATTTCCAACCTAATCTTCCAATCAGTAATGTCATAGGAATCTACCATCTTCTTTGTGTCCTTGAAATGAGAGGTAGATATATTGACCAAGTCAAATAGGCACCTTTACCTTCTTCCAACAATGATTACTGTTGTCTCTTGATTCCTTAGGCTTGTCTTCACCTTTACTCTAATACCATGTTAATTTTACACTATTATATGTTTTGTACAATCACATAGCCCAATATTTTCTTGAATTAGTAATCAAATTCATTCTCTCAATATCAATTATAGATAAAATAGTAAATGCAATGTACAATAGAATATAATCAAGAGAAATGACAAGAGACACAAGATTTGTTCAAATACTAGGAAAAATCCTCACAAGGAGGAAAACCCTTTCAAATTATTCTTCTATTAGATTATCATCAAATCTTCAACATAGAGATACAACATTTAAATCCAACAATCATGATTCAGAGTCAACACTTAGACTATTCAAAAAAACCAACCATTCATTATCCAAATGATGAGTGTAAGTCAAATATGAAATTTATGTGAAAGTCAACAACATTCAATAGTTGTCAAAGATAACTTAATTAGCCCTCATGATCTAGGAGGATCCCAAAAGGCCAAAATTTTGAATTCCTTCAATCTTAGGGAAACCTATCTCAATTTGAAGAACTCGTCATTCTGAATCCAATGGCATGAAGTACACCTCAATTAGACACCGTATGCAAAAGTTATGACCATATTAAGATTTTTTCTAACAAAAAACGAATTGCAGGGGTACCTTAGGGTGCCACATGTCACTCCCACAAGATGCAACGTCGTAGTTCATATGAAACCCTACTAGCTACAATACGGACCATCTAGGCCAATTAGAACATAACACCTAGTAGTATAGGTTGGCGACTCGGAAAGTTGATTGGGTACATGGAGGCCAATGGCATGATGCCACCTAGGTCAATCGAGTGGTGCCACATGGAACAATAGATGCAGCGCATGGGGCCCCATCAAAACCATAGGAACGGGTTTTTACGCAACAAGTTGGTGATGGTTTATAGTTAAATAGTTAGAAAATTAATTTTTTCATTGGACAATTTATTTAAGGGTGGTCATATTTCATTTTAACATGGGTCATTTTTTATTTATTTAAAAAATACATAGTGGTTGGGGGTCTACAGGTTTAAAACTGTGACCCCTAGTTTTACAGACAACTTACAAACCATCCACTAACCAATGTGCCCAAGTGGGCCATTGGAAAATATCACCCACAAAAAAATCTTTAAACCAAATGCATTATTGCAATGAAGGGAAGACTACGACAATGCCCATGGATGAGAAAAAACCGCCTTGGAACCATGAGGTAACAGTAAGAACTGTGCACACCAGGAACTAGGAGATAGAGTTCCAATAAGGGAATATTCCATGATAGAATATGGATGTAATCTTTTAGATTTTCTAAGGGGCCATGGTTACACATGACAAAATATAGTCAAGTTTATAATGAAATTTCTCATAATTTTGAGAGGATTTCACTTATGCAGTCTATTTTCTTTTTATCTGAGCAGCCCATTTTCGGGTCAACCCTAGGAGTGGAGCTATAATGATATATTTTTCCAATGTACTCCTTATTTTTTTTGAGATGAATGAATAGGCCTCCCCACTATTGAAGCATGGCATAGAGATGTAGTCCACACTAGATGATCTCCGTTATCAAATTTTTGTGTGTATTATATTTATGGTATCATTTATGTTTCTTCTTGTTTAAGAGTTTGCACACATGGTTTTTCATGCTCTTTTCCATGCAATTTTGTAAACATAAATGAACAAAATATCCTAGATCATGTTTAGTATTAGAGAGGTCTTCTTTCTAATGTGAATAGTGAGTCTGAATCATAACCAGGGCCAACTGCAAAAAGGGTGAAGGTAAACTTAAATCCTTTGATACACAGATTGGAAATGGAACACGAAGAAGGAAGATTGTGGATGATGATGCTCGTACTGAGGAGTATCATGATTTTTTCAAATCTTTTTACACCACAAAAAATAAGGTGGACAAATTTCTTTAAGATTATGAGAAGAATTTGGAAAAGAAGGAAAAGAATAAGGAAGAGAAAGTAGAGGATTGTGCTTCGGTAAATCAAGAAAATGGAGGAGAACCTCATGAACCTCCATCTCCCTCTTCCAATGAACGATATCCTTCTTCATATTCTTCTCATCATTCTACTAATTAGCCTAGGAAAGCTTGTAAAAAGTTCTTTTAAAGTTGGATGTAAAGTTTGATTTTCGCATGTTTAGTAAACAATGTAATGAGGAAAAGTTGAATAATTGGATCGGATAGATTAAAGTATATTTTCAAATTCAACATATCAAAGAAGATGAGGGAAAGATCTAGTTAGTATATCTTCAACTAGGAGGCACGGCTCTCATATGATCGGAGAGAAAACTTCAGAAAGGTAGTAAACATGTGGCTAAACTTCTTTCTTCTTGGTCTAAGTTCTTTTTTGCATTGAGAGATCAATTCTATCAATTGGGATATCAAAAAAAGGCCATGATGGAATGGGAATATTTGAGGAAAGGAAAAGGCCAAAGTGTTCAATGTTTCACAGAAGAATTTAGGAAGAAATATTTAGCATTGATCCTTTACATTCACCTGAGATTATGATGAAATATATTGGTGCTTTACATAGTTATATTTGGCATTCTTTATTGTTTTTTGAACCCATTACTATTTATGCAACTAGTGTGAAATATATTCATCTTGAAAGTAGGGGTAAACGTTATAAGGAAGATCATCCAAAGAAGTCACCATCCAAGCCTCATAACAACAAATTCAAAGGAAAAGGAAAGGAAAAGGACAAGAAGACAACTACAACCAAGAAATAAGAGGGAAATCCATCTTGCAAATACTTCAACAATGAGGATCAAAATGAAGAGAATTCTTCGAAGTGGCATCCCAGATTGAAGCCAAAGAGAATTGGTTGAAAAGGGAAGTAGAATATGGTTACAATTGTACAAAAATACCTTGGATCTTATTCCAGTGATGAGATGTAGATTACAACCATGGGAATACAAGATAAAAACTCTCTTCATGTTAATTAAATCTTTGAAATTCATTCTAGTTCAAGTTCTACAAATTAATCTCATGTTGATGAGAAACAAATGAGTGAACTATTCATATTAGGGTTGTGGAAAAATAATACCAAAATAGGAATGTAATTTGACCTATGCTCTTAAGTCATTTTGATTTCAAAATCAATTGTTAAAAGGTTGGGAATTGAAACCAAGCGTCATCTAGAACCCTACCCTCTTGGATGGGTATGTGAGAATGAAAAAATTCATGTAACCAAGCAATGTAGGGTTAGGTTTATTGTTGCATCAAAACAAGTAGATTATGTTGACCTAGATGTTGTCCCACTGGATAGATGTGGCATAGTTTTGGGGAGCTTGTATTTGTATGATAGGAGAGAAGTCTTCTTCTGGCATAAGAACAAATGTGATATCACTAGGAATGTGGTGAAGTATGTTATCAAATCCCATCATGTGAATATTGATGCAAACCTTGTTAGTGTAGGTGAAATGAAGAGGCTCATTAATTGTGTTTTGGTATCCTACTAAATTGAAAACCCTAGTAACATAAACCCATTCCTAAATTTAATTTTATAGCATCCCACTACCATTCCTACATTTCAAAACTACCCCCTATTACCTCTCTCATATCACACATCCCCATTTTCATCTCCTCAATTTCCTCACACCATTCCATACTCTATACACCTACATTCCATTTCATCATCTCCCTAGGGTTTGACTCCAATAACTCATGGAAGAACAAGAAAATAGAGGTCATAGTGAGGAAGAAAAACATGAGAGGAGGTTATCTAAGAAAGGAGGGAGAATCATTATACATGAGCCAACCAATCCCAAAGATCTCATGGCATCTCCCATCACTATGGTCGGCTTTAAGCATGTGGGTTTTTTCGTTTGGTGAGAAAGTACAAAGAATCCAACATCATCTTGTGTTGACCAAATTATTCATCACCAACCTCCATGACAACCAGGAAACCCTTGCTGGTGTCACCTTCACTATATCTCCTACTATCATATCGGCTACCTCTGTGATCCCAAAAGTTGGGGAAAAATGGTTTAAACAAGGAGAATTGGATCATTTATATCATGTCTTAAACCAAGGTACAAGAATGAGAGAAATAGGATTTTTCCTTTCTCTTACCTCCTAGAGAGATATGTTCCCATGATGAAAATCATCATGAAGTACTTCACTTGTGAGGGTAGGTTTTCTAGGCTCTATTCCTATCATATCTGGCTACTCATGCATTTCACAAGAGTCAAAATGCTCAATATTCCCTACTATCTTTATTGGATCATTGACAAGATGCCAGTAATTTCCCAAAGGAATGATCATGATCATCAAATGAAAAGTATCTTTCACCACTCCCTCATCAAGATGATAGTCCTCCATTACCTTGATCAGCTTAACATTGCATGGGACACCTTTATATCCAATGAGATTTTCACTGTCCCACCTATTCAGCATGGCCAAGAAGCACATTCATAATCTCATCCACCCACCTCCATTCCTCCACCTCAACCCATACATCATTCATCTTCATCTAATTAGTCAACCACATCATCACCATTTCATGAGCTTATTCATTCACCTGATAGAGATAAAGGCAGTTAGCAAGAACACATTGAGCATGGTGAGAGAAGCAAGCCTAAAAGGGTTGGTTTAGGTACCTTGACACATACGTATTGGTGAGGGCAAAGGCAAGTGTTTTCCCCACAGATTGTGGGAGGGTCCTTGCCTTCTTCGTCAGCAAGGAAGGTATAGAAGGGTAAGGAAAAGGTGACAGGGGCAGAGATCCAGTAGCAAGAGGAGGACCTCCATGAGATAGAGTAGGATTTTCAGTTAGTTGACCTAAGCGAAAATGACGACAATGAGAACATAACCATTTTCATCAAGTAGAAGAATGCACTCATAAGAGAGCTCTAGGTCAACTTGCAAAGAGCCAAATACATTATTTCATACTATGAGTAGGAGAACAGGTAGTTTGAGGTCAAACATGAGCTCATGGAGATTCATCTCATCAAAGCACAGAGAGAGCTTGAAAAGGCTAAGGCCTTACTTGATGAGGCATATGGAGAATACAATGACCAGCTGGAGGAACAAGTGCCAAGAAGAAGGCCAAGGACTAGAGGCCCGAGGAGAGCTTTGGAGCTAGAAAAGCAAAGGGAGGCAGAACTAGCTAATGAGCTCACCCTAAATGAACAATTTTCCAAAATGGTAAATGAGAACCAAGAACATTGGCTCAAGAGGGAGAACGGTCATCTTGAGAAACTACTAGATAAGGCCAAAAGGGATAATTAAATTCACAAGAAGATGGCTAAACATTATGCATATAGAGAAAGGATTTCCAGGGAGAAACTCAAAGCTGCAAAGGAGAAGATTGAAGCCTTGACCAAGCAAGAGGAGAAAATGAGGCTAGATATTCTTGTCAAGGCATCACTCCATGCCTCAAACACATGATCAAATATCATCCCACCAATTTTGACAAGTTTTGAGCAAATTTTGCAAGTTGTGAATTACTGTGTTTTTTGAGGTATTTTTAACAAAGTAAAAAGGTCAAACACACAATACCTATGGCATTATGCTCTTTCTTGGGACATCTAATGAGAAAAAGGTCAATATAATTGGATTCAGAGTGATGAGTACATGCACTTTGTGCATTTGATAGGCATTTGGAGACAATCAGGTCAGTCAAAAAGGTCAAAAACCACAGAAAGCCACCTTTTTTCCTCATTTCTGGTTTGGGCAATGCACGTTTACCAGTCTTGGGAGATTGAGTTTTTGACAAGGAAAATGAGCTCCAAATTGAAAATTGAAGACATCTCTAGAAGGTAGACTTGAAGGGATTTCAAAGAAGCCATCTTGGAGCAAATTTGGACACTGGGAAGGCACCAAAAAGGAGTCCTGAACTTGGAGGGCATGTTTGACAAAGAAAGGGCCCATTTGAAAAAGAGAGGGTGTGTTTGATATCCTTCTCCAATTTTCTTAGTTTCTCTCCTATTTTTATTTTCACCTTGGAAAATGATGATTTTACCTATGTAAATGATCAAATTGGATGTAGTTATCATGTTTTTAATATTACTTAGGGTAAATGCATTACATAAATCAAGTAGATGAGGTGTAATGAATCATTTCACTTAAGATAGGAATGAGTCACTTGGACCATCCTATAAATTAGCTAGTATTTCATATTTTTGTGTAATATCTTCCTCACCTCATGGATTCGACCCCTAAGGATCTAGGGAAGTGGTTTTCATGTCTATTTAGTCTCTTTAGTCACCATAGACAAAGGTTGGAATCAATTGGATGATTGACTATTGGTCAAAGACACTAGTGCAATCAATATTTGGCAGAATTTAATGAATGGGTTGCAGCTATTTTGGTGGAATACCTATGGTATGGAATTTTGACATAGTTTCTTCTTATGTTGCATATATTTGAATGTTTTGTACTCCCATATTTCATTTAACTTCTATGATATGTTGATGTTTCAATTTGATGAGAAGAATACATCTTATATGCTCTATTTTGGGGAAATCTTCATAATTTGTCCATTTTCTTCAGTTTAGAAAGAATACATGCTTGTCTTACTCTTTCTAGCACCTCATCAGTCTTATCCATCTCACATCAAAACCTTAAAGTGTTTGAATGCCTACATACATTGCTCCATCAGATGTATGTAATCATACCCTCATTTTCCCTGACCTAGTCTCTTTGACCTAATCCTCATCCAGTAACCCCACCAAATCAAACCAAACAACCTCTGCACATCATACCAATCCTAAAACCCTAATCCATCTAGCCCTCTTGGTTGTGATCCTTTGGAGAGAGCCCTCTCCAGCTTGGTACGGCTAGCTACCAAGTCAAAAGATTGGTCTGTGGTTACTTAAGCTAGACTCTTCCTCAGGCTTAGAGATCTGAAGGAGTGATAACAAGGTTGATCTGCCTTTTCCTCGTGGATGTAGTGGCCACTCCCGTGGATGTAGTCGCCATCGAGTGCCTCAGGTTGATCTGCCTGTGTTTTCCTTGTGGATGTAGTGTCCACTCTCGTCGATGTAATGGCGACTGAGTGCCTTGATTTGATCTACCTTTCCCTCGTGGATGTAGTCTCAAGGATGTAGTGGCCACCTAGTGTCCATGAAGTAACCTTAAAAAAAAAGTATGAAATAAATAAATATAATCTTAAAAAAGTATATATTAGGGTTAATATATATAATACCTTATAAAATATATTTATCTACTTTTAGAAAAATATATATTTAAAAATATTTAACAATTGTAATGGTTGCAATTTGGAAGCAATTTCCTATATAATATTTTTTTATTAACATATTAATATTTACTTCATAAAAACATATATCTTAAATATGTATTCATAGTTTATGTGACCATGTTCACATCATTATTTTTATTATTTTACAATGTACATGTTTTCTATTTTCCTTCACTAAGTTTTTAACATTTTTTTTTCCAACTATGAACAACCATATAGCATTCATAAACATTTATTATATTTTATAAAAAGTAATCTATTTTCAAAATATTAAAAATATAACTTCTTTTTTAATATAATTTTTTTTACATAATATAATTTTTTTTTTAAACTTAATTATAATTTCTACTATCAATTATTGTTTTACATATTAAAAAAAAAAACAAACACTAATATTACACTGGTCCGTTTAATAATATAATACATAATTTTCTTCCATTAAAATAAAAAATAAACTTTTAAAAATTATTTATCTATAAATAAAAAAAACAAACACTAATATTACACTGGTTCATTTAATAATATAATACATAATTTTCTTCCATTAAAATAAAAAATAAATTTTTAAAAATTATTTATCTATAAAAAAATAAAATTTATTATTCATTCTACATTAATAATGTTGAAATTTTGGTTCTTATAAAAATACCTTGAAACATCTATTAATATATTTGTGAAAATAAATTTTACAAACCATCTTTACAAAAATATATTAAAATACTTGTTTTTCTTTTATAATATAGTGTTATGGATTTTTCAAAACATTTTATATATTAAAATAATTATTTCCATATATCATAGTGTTAATATATTTTACAAAAACATTTTTATAGTAATATATTAAAATAATTAATTTTATATTATAGTTGTATTAGGTTTTAAAGGATATGCTTTAGATTAATATTCCATATTTCTTTTTTAATGGGCCATCATTAGTAGGTGCGGAGAATTCAAATCACCCCACATGCTCCAAAATACCTCGTTAAGAGACACAAATTCATGTTGTGTGTGTTGCACCATGAGGTGGGTGGAGGAATATGTACATATAGATTGGTGTTCATAGTAATATATTAAAATAATTAATTTTGTATTATAGTTGTATTAAGTTTTACACGGTATTTTTTAGATTAATATTCCATATTTTTTTTTAATGGGCCATCCTACTAATGACTTAATAGATACGGAGAGTTCAAGTCATCCAACATGCTCCAAAATACCTCGTTAAGAGACACAAATTCATGTTGCGTGTGGTGCACCATGAGGTGGGTGGAGAAATATGTACATATAGATTGGAACACCACCACATTTGAACTCGTATTGGAAAGAGAAATGTGCGCTTGATAGCATACAAATGTCAATGCCTTTTTTTTTATGCATGTTTTCTTATACAACAGGAATTTAAGGTTTGGAGTTTTTTCACCTACCTTGGTTTGCGGGTTTGAATTTTATGGCTTATTGAGAAACAAGCTAGGGTTTTTAAGGCATTCAATGGAGAAATAGTTTATTCATTTTCAAATCATTTAATGGAGAGAAAATGGTTTATTTATTGGTGGAGATCAACAGGTTGAATCTCGTCTAGTGCCATGGTCAGTAAAATAAAAGTGTCTTGTTATGTGAAAAGCTAGATATTTGAAGAGTTGTTAAAGAAGATGCGACAAACACACTAAAGAAGATGTGAGAAACACTCTAGTGAGATTCATAAATATTTGAGTTTGTCTATATGGGTTGGGAACAAGAAAGAAGACTACAAGTTATAGTGTAAACCTAGGTGACTAATACGTTTAGAATAATCAACAACAAATATATTAAAGTCCACATTAAAAGACAAAGTTTCTTCATAACATATGTGGAGACTAATAACAAGAAGTATGCAATTTTGGAATCTAAATGTGATTCTTGCATGGAAAACATATCTATGGTTACAATCTGGGTTTGCTAAGATGATTTTGTAGTCCTCAAACCCTCGTCTCAATGCATTAATATTTTGACTTAGATATAACACTATTTTGAGGTAAATAATAAGAGATAGTGTAAACAGATATAACACCATTTCAGGTAAATAATAAGAGATAGTGTAATATATGTGAAGACTAATAACAAGAAGTATGAAATTTTGGAATCTAATTGTGATCTTGCATGGAAAACATGTCTATGGTTACAATCTAGATTTGCTAACAGGATTTTGTAGTCCTCAAACACTCCTCCCAATGCATTAATATTTTGACTCAGATATAGCACCATTTGAGGTAAATAATAAGAGATAGTGTAAAAAATCATACACCTAAGAGGAATTTAAACAAAGGAAAGAAAGTTGGGAATGCAAAGTTGTAGTGGAAACCTAGGAGACTAGTAAGTTTGTAATAATAAGTAATAAACATATACAAGTTTACATGAAAAAAATGGCTTCATAACATATATAGAGAGAAATAACAAGACTAACGAAATTTTGGAAGCTAAATTCAATCACTTTTAGTGTCATGGTTGGTTTCCATGGTAACTCAAATTGTCTTGTTATGTCTGAAACAAGAGACTTGAGGAGGGGTTAAAGAAGATGTGACCACCAAACCATTGAAGCTCATTAGGTTTTGAATTTATCTATATGGGTTGGGAAGTAAGAAAGAAAATTAACACATACAACATAAACTTAGGAGACTAATAGGTTTGTAATAATCATTAATAAATAGAACAATTCTCACATGAAATAAGAAAGTGGATTTGTAGCATATGTGGATAGTAACAACAACAAGTATGCAATTTTTGAATTCAAATCTAAGTCCTTGTATGGGAGACATATCCATGGCTATGATTGAGATGTGATTTACTAAGATGAATTTTTAATCCTCATTCCCCCCTCCCAAATCATCCATATCCTAATTTAGATATAACACTATTTGAGGGAAGCACAAATAGGTAGTTTAATAAGGTCATTCTCTTGAGAGGAAGATAAAATTGGAAATACAAAGTTGTAGTGAAAACCAAGGAAGCTAGTAGGTTTGTAATAATAACTAACAAATATATTGAATTTTGCATGGAAAAAATTGGCTTCATGACATACATAGAGAGTAATAACAATAAGCATGCAGTCAAATTCAATCTCTTCTAGTGTCGTGGTCAATTTCCATTGTAACTCAAATTGTCCTATTATGTGTGTAACAAGAGACTTGATGAGGGGTTAAAGAAGATGTGAAAACTAAATCATTGAGATTCATAAAAAAATTACTGTATCTATAAACTTTTATCTATATGAGTTCAAGCAAGAAAGAAATCTAAGACTTATAGTGTAAACCTAGAAGACTAATGAGTTTGTAATAATCAATAATAAATTGATCAAAACTCACATGAAAAAAGAAAGCGGCTGCATATCATATGTGGGGAGTAACAATAAGAAGTATACAAGTTTTGGATTCAAGTCCGATTCCGTGCATGGAAAACATATCTATGACTACAACTAGGATGTGATTTGTTGAGAGGACTTTGTAGTCCTCAATTCCCTCCGCCCACCACACCCGCTAATGCATCGATATCATGATTTAGATATAATTTCATTTGAGGGAAACAAGATCAGATAATGTAATGAGGTCATACACCGAAACCAAACATAAATAAAGGAAAGAAACATGGAAATACAAAGTTATAGTGGAAACCTAGGATAATAGTAGGTTTGTAAAAACAAGTATCAAATAAATCGAAATTCACATGGAAATATATGGTTTCAAGACAAGCCATTATGGAGGCCAAATTCAATCCTTTCTAGTTCCATGGTCAGTTTCCATTGTAATTTAAATCATCTTGTTACGTGTGAAACAAGAGAGTTGAGAAAGGGTTAAAGAATATATGAGCACCACACTATTGATGCTCATCAACATTTGAATTTATCTAGGTGGGTTGGGGAGCAAGAAATTAAACTAAGAGTTAAATTGTAATCCTAGAAGACTAATAGGTTTGTAGTAACCAATGATAAATATATCAAAGCTCACATGAAAAAGGAAAGTGGCTTCATTGCTAATGTGGATAGTAGCAACAAAAAATATGTAATTTTGCGATCCAAATATGATTCCTTGAATATCCATGGCTACAACTAGGATGTGATTTACCAAGAGGGCTTTGTAGTCCTTAATTCACAATGTTCTTCCTTCCGCCCCACCCCATCCAAATTCATCCATATACTAATTTATATATGATTGAAGGGAAACACAAACAGATAGTGTAACAAGGTCATACAATGAATAAAAAATGGAAATACAAAGTTGTAGTGGAAATGTAGGGGATTAGTAGGTTTGTAATTATAAGTAATAAATATAGAAAAGTTCACATGAAAAATTAGTCCTAAGAGAACTTTGTAGCCTCAATTTCCCCTTCTAATGCACCATAAGCTAATTTAGATATAATGCGATTCAAGGTGAAGAGGAACAAATCTTGTAACAAGGTCATCCACTCCATAGGAACATAAATAAATGACCATGAAATCCAATAACCAATTCCTAAGTTTGTGTGAAACACAAAACCCTTAATGAATATTACCTATTACAATTATGATTTTAATATGTTTAAGAAAAATAGTTTTAGTTTGGAATCAATTTAATAAATAATATACAAAAACAATTAGAAACAAGGAAAAAATTAGGGGTTTAATTTAACAAATGGGTTGATCTTCTATGTTTTTTGTCCCAAAAAAGATTTATCAATTTCCAAATTTTCTAAAAATTATTAGCCCAAATTTTATAAGTAAAAAATATTTTACCTTTAAAATTACCAAAAAAGAATTATAAAAGCTATATATAAATTATAAAAAATTTAAATATTTTTACAAACAATATTACCAATCATTTTATAATTTAGATATTAAAAATTAACCAATTTCAAATAATTTTTTGCATTTTCAACTTAAAATTTTTCCTCATCATAAAATATATTAATACAAGGAAAATAATAAAACTTAGATCACAATTAAAAAATGTTTTTTCAAATATATAAATCATTTTCAACAAAACCCCAATTTTGAATTCATATTAATTTTATGTTTAACTACATTATTTTTTTCATTCATATTTATTTTGTTTTCTATTTTTTTAAAATAAACAAATTTTAATGCAAAATACACACCTTTTTATAATCTGAATATATTTCAAATACATTTTATATATGTTAGTATTTCACGTTAAAGACCTTACTTCTGTTATTTTCGCATATTTCGAATGAAAAAATATAAAATTATTCAATTTGACAACGAGGGTTTAATATTAAATTATTGTATTTTTAATCTCCAAAATTGAGCTCTTCAGGCATGTAAAATAAAGTATTTATTTTTTTATGAATTTGGAAATATAAATTTTTATATTATTATTATACATTTTAATTATTTATAAACAATTTATTATCTATAAAGAAGTTGTTCAATGATGTCAAAATTTTGCATTAATTCGATTTTTTTTTTTTAATTTACTAATTTTTAAAATTTTTATAGTAAGATTTTTTGGATAATTTTTTATGTTGGAAATAGATTTAGTATCTATCAAAATTTTAAAGCATGCAAAAACAGTTATAATAATCTTGATTTCCAAAAATCTCCACCAAAATTTTCAGAAAATGATGACCTAATTTACATTATTTCAAGGGCAAAACACATCACCTCCTAAACTACTGTCTCGCTATTGTAATCTGCTAGCTCCTGAGTCCTTTTCCTCGACAGATTTTGGACTGCAAGAGTTGAACATGGTGCAGAAACGAAAAAGTATGAAGCTATGGGTTGTGATCAAAACAATCTGCAGCGCATTCACAGCTGTCCAATTGCCGATGATCAACGGAGGGTCGAGATCCACGACGCCGTACATCACGTAGATTGGATTCATGAATTCTGTTATATATAAGTAACATTTTCAAGAATTCAGCCAATCTTGAATATATATATATATATATATATATATCAATTTGAATTGATTTTTTATAAGTAAATGTTTGAAAATTTTCTCAATTTTATATTTATATATTCGAAATTATATTTTAAATAATGATATCACCAAGAAAGTATTTCATTTAATTTTCACAAAGAGAGATACATTTCAAACACGGATCTCCTTAATGGTTGAATTTGTAGAAACAAAAATTACAAATGCGGCATTCAAAATTATATGATTAAATTAAATTAAGAAGAAGACAAATACATTTCAAACAGTAATCTCACCAAACAAAATATACCGTTGAATGGTAAAAACCAAAAACAAATGAAAACACGAGTTCAACATCACTCTAATTTTTAATTGATGATTTTTTTATTGATAATATATATTTGTTTCCTCAGAGAGGGTGTCTAGAAGCGGGTCTTCCAGGCCTTATATGACCCCAGATCATACGAAAGACGCTGTGGTTCTTACTCAACTTGGCTTTATTGGATCGGCTAGAAGCGGGTCTTCCCAGCCTTATATGACCCCAGCTCATACGAAAGACGCTGTATCTCTTACTCAACTTGGCTTATTGGATGGACTAGAAGCATCCACACAACCGATGGCTAGTATATTCTGGCCATGTCTCTCTTCAATCGAATCATTCTTCCTTCAAACATCCTCTGTTGAATTTTGATTTAAGTAATTTTTTTCCCTCTCCCATGGAACTCTTCTTCTAGTTTGTTGAATTTTGATCTCAATAAGTTGTTTCCCTTTCCTATGCATCATGTTTTGACAACGTTGATAGGGAGGTGGCCATGGCCCCGAAGGTAGAAGACACTCTTAGACCCAAGCATAGGAGGTTGTTCCAATCTACCATTTAGCTACCTCTTTTGATATTCATGAAAACATTTTCCATCTCTAGATGCTTTGAGCCAATGACTATCAAGCTTCCTCTGATTCTACAATCCTAGAGGAACTAGCACACTAGGTTCCTGGCCTTGGTCACATGGGGAAAATAGAAAGAATACCTAAACTCCATTATCTTTTACTTGAAAATGAAAACCATCTTAGGCAAGGTCCTAAAGGAGAAGCATGAAAAGTATAATGACATTATCTCTACTCTGATGATATTATTCATGCCCAGTGTTATCAACATTCTTGTCTAAAGAGCCTTAGTAAGCTTAGTAAAAAAAATTCTACATACATGTTGTTATTTTGATATTTTAAAATAATACTAATAAAAATTCTATATATATATTATTTATGTGAAATTAAAAAAATAATTTAATTATCCAAAACTTAAAGATATTTTGATAAGAGAAAATTTATAATGACGAATTATATTAAATTATTCCAAATCACATAATTATAATAAGATTTTCCATAATAATAATAAAATCAAAATTTTATGAATATACAAATCACGATATATTTTGGGTCGATAACTCATTCTATTAAATTCAAAGTTTGGGTATAAAACTAATTCATAGATGATATATGAGCAAAATATGGATAACAGTTTGGTTATAAAACTAATTCATAGATGATATATGACCCAAATGTAGATAATTGTTTTAATTTAAAATACATTGTAACCCTAAATAATTGATAATAGTGAAACAATATATATTTAAATGATAAAGTTAAAAGAGGTTTATCATTCATGTTTATCCTAAATGAGAATATATGTGTGAATAATGACTACTAAATAAATTTATTATTTAATAGAGAAATAATTTATAAAATACATAATTTCTTTTTACTTTCTTAATGTGTGTTAAGAAATAATTAAGTTTTTCACACCACATGGTATTTTAGCCCAAGAAAGATTGACACACAAAAAAAACTAAAATATTGAAATTTTTTGGATTAAAATTGTAAAAACCAAACACTTTATTATTGTGTTTCACATTTAAAACTTCTATCATTAGAATACCATTTTTCTAACCTTTAAAGTCGTGACAAAAAAAAACCTTTCAAATTACAATAATACTATGGTACTCTCTTTTAGCTAAATTATATGGGTGGATATTAGAGATCTGCATACAAAGTTAGCACGAGATTAGAAGTCAGTGGAATATTGCGGATTGTATAGGAAAGTATAAGAGGACGTAATATTGGTAACTTTTTAACGAAGAGATTAGCTAATATTTACATTGATCTGCGTACAAAGTTAGCACGAGATTAAAAGTCAGTGGAATATTGCAGATTGTATTGGAAAGTTTAAGAGGACTTAATATTGGTAACTTTTTAACCAAGAGATTAGCTAATATTTATTTTTTAGTGATTAGTTAAGGTAGATGTATGGATATTTTTCCCCAATAATTTTTATGACTCATTAGTAGTCATTTTTGTCTTTTTACGTAGATGTATGTCAAGGTCTCACATAACTTTGTTTATAAGTTTCTATTTACAAGTTGCTCTAATTAGATGAAATTATAGCAACCTCAAGACTTAAACTTATGTTATTCGTCAAGTTCCCTTTAAACCAATAGAGAAAAATTTGGTCTGTAATCTTCATCTCACATAATGTAAAATGCCTATCTTCAATATATATATATAAATAATATATATTTTTGAATACTTCAAATTATAGGTTGATTACAAATGGCTAAAATATGTACCATTAAATTAAATATATAATATTGTATAATTTCAAATATAATTTAAAGGTGTTTTTATTTCCCACTATTAGGGAGAAAATTGGGGGTGACCTCGTCATCTCATGGTGTTCCTTTCTAAACTTATGAACATGGAAATTTTTAACACCTATTCCAACTTTGTTTGCATATCTTCCTCTTTGTGACTTTTAAGGTGTATTATAGCGATTCTCCCGTCACATGTGGGATATCTTTTGGGGTTTTTCAGCACTAAGAGATTCAGTCATGGTGAATTTCATGTAATCACTTGGATTCCCTTCCTGCTTTTTCCTTAAGCGTGTTTTCCTATGACAAAGAGTGGAGTTGCGATGATCTAGTTCTATTTGTTCCTTCGACTAGGTGATGGATTCTAAATAGCCTGGTACTCACGGATCGAGCGAGATGGAAAATTAGATGGCATTTTTGGTTTTGTTGACGCTACATCACATTAGTTGTTGCAGTTTCTTTCGAAACTAGTGCTTCTAGTTGTAACAAATGCTACCCCATCCTCATCTTTGTAATGTTTGAATTTTTGGTTAACGTGGGAGGCTTCCATTGTGGTACTCCTTGATTCCCTTCACTCTATTCACATTTCTTTTGGCCCTGAATTTATTAGTTTCAATCCAATCTATGATTTAGTACTCTCTAGTAACTAGCATTATTACTTGGAGCATGCTAGCAACTACTTAAAGCCCTGACCTAGCTAAGGATTTATATTTTCCCCTAGTTTCTCTATTCTATGTCATGTGCTAGTATATTATTACCAAGCGTCCCTTCAATCCATGTATATTCCTTCATTTGGACATCCTTTATCTCTTTAACTACTCCTCTAGTTTGTTGAATTTTGATCTCAGTGAGCTGTTTCCCTTGCCCTTGCATCATACTTCAACAACCTATGTGCAGTAATTGACAAGGAGGTGGCCATGGTCCCCAAAGTAGAACACACTCCTTGAACCAAGCATTCGAGGTTACCTCCATCTACCATTTAGCTAGCCCTTTTGATATTTGTGAAAATATTTTCCATCGAAAGACACTCTCGCCGAATGACTCTCAAGCTTCAGCTGATTCTGCAATTCTAGAGGAGGTAGCTCACTTGGTTCCTGACCTGGCCAATCCTCGTGAAATCAGAAAGAATACCTAAACTCCATTACCCTTCACTCGAAAATAAAAGTCCTATAAGAGAAGCATGAATTGAAGAATGCCATTATCTTTGGTATGATGATATGATTGATGCCCAATGTTATGTTTTCATTGTGGCAGATTGAGATCCACTAGAATAAACTAGTAAAAGAATGTTTATGTGCTAGATATATGTTGCTACTTTGATATTTTTCACATAACACTACTAAACATTCAAAAATATTTCTTTTTTATCTCATTACAAATTTATTTATCTCAGGTAAAAAAATAAATTAATTATACCAAACTTAGGATATTTTGATAAGAGAAAATTTAACCTGAGAGATTAAACTCTTCCAATAACATAATTATAATAAGTTTTTCCACAAATGAATTTACAAATAGCGATATAGTTTGGTTCGATGACTTGTTCTACCAAATTCACTCAGAAAATTAGTTCATATATGAATTTGCTTTAAAAATAATTCATAGATGATACATGAGCAAAATGTGGATAATATTTTTAATTTAAAACAAATTGTAAATTTAAATAAAAGATACAAAGTTGTGTGATGAATTATGAATTAGGTTTATAATCCGTAAAAGTTCAATAATATATTTAAATGATAAAGTTAAGAGAGGTTTATCATTCAATAAAGTTGTCCATTCACTATTAAAATGGAATTGAAATTTTTACTATGTTTTCCAAAATAAAAATTAAAAAAAAAATTAGATAACTATACAAAACTTTTAAATAATATCACTTTATAAAAAAATTACACTTAAAGAAATTGAATCTTTTTTGTTTTATATTATATATGGATCTATATTAATGTATGTGTAGATAATAACCATGAAATAAATTTAGTATTTAATATTGAAATAATTTATAAAGTATATACAATATTTAATATTTAAATAGTTATATATTATTGTGGCTATATAATAATGGTATGTATACGTGTAAATGGAAGGGTTACATCATAATGTTAGAATTTTGGTAAACAATAATGAATCTTATTATAAAAGAAAAGAAAATATTATAAATCAATATACAAATGATATAATGGTATGTATACGTGTAAATGGAAGGGTTACATCATAATGTTAGAATTTTGGTAAACAATAATGAATCTTATTATAAAAGAAAAGAAAATATTATAAATCAATATACAAATGATTTAAAAAAAGAGATGAAAATAAAAAAAAATTATATTTTTTAAATTTTTTTTTATTATTTTTAAATTATTTTTTCTAAACAATATGATATGTTTTTATTATGAATTGTATTTCAAACTTCACAAATATATATTTATATATTTACATTTATATATTTACATTTATATATTTATATTTATATTTATATTTATGATTAGTTTACAATAATTTTTTATCATAATTTTTTATTTCAAAAAGGTAATTTAATAAATAAATAAAAACAATAGAAATGTGTTTTTATAATTATAATAATTAACACTAATAAAATTTTAATTAGTAATTTGTGAAACTTAGTCCCAACACGGAAATCAAGACGAGAGAAGATTGGAGGTCTGCCACTTGAACGAGGATCGAAGCTGACGCTAGGGTTTTGCATTAGGGTTCCATGGCGGGACGCACAAGGGAGAGGCCGCTCCCTCCTACAGTCAGGTAGTCACAGAAGGAGGCAAGGAAGTAGGAGGAAAGCATTTCAAAAAACCGTCGGGAAAGATTTCAGAAGCAAGAGGCAAGGAGACAATTGGACGAAACAAATCCTAGGATTAGGAAAGGAATCAACAGGAAACAAGTAAAGAAAAGGAGAAGGGAGGCGGCAACAGAAAAACAACTTCCACAAGGAATACAGAAGTTTGCAAACCCAAATCGAGCATCATTCCCTGGGTCATATTGAGTGATCTTGCGATTCAAGTGCAAGGTACCATATGAAAGAACATGCGATCATCTGCAAGTTCATGGGGTTATGGCCAATGGAGAGGGCTTTACACATCTGGATTAGGAGCCATTGGAAGCCAAAGGGAAGGGAGAAATACATTTACATTTGGGTTCTAATGGTTTCTTCACAGTGGTGTTCATGAACCTAGAGGACAAAGACAGAGTGTTTGAAGGGGGGCCTTATTTCTATGCTATGGCAGGGCTCTACATGCGGCCATGGATGATGACCTTTGTCCTGGAACGTGAAAATTTACATCTATACTGGTTTGGATTAGACTATACTCACTACCTCTATATTACTGGCTCCGAGAATCTTTGAAAACCATAGGCAACAAGCTGGGGCATTTTCTGGAGATATCAAAGGCAACTCCAAAAGGTAAATACACCTCCTTTGCCCGAATATGTGTGGAAATGGATCTATCTAGAGCCCTTCCAGAAGCAATAATTTTAGAGGTATATGATGAAGATTGGGTGCAAACGGTGGACTATGAGCACATACCTTTCAGGTGCTGCAAATGTCATGAACACGACCATCTGTCTAGGGACTGCCCAATAAACAATATGGAAGGCAATGGGAAAACATCTTTGGATAGAGATCATGAGGGTTTTACCAAGTTTGGGGCCAAAGGGAAAGGGGGTAAATGGCCACACAAGAAAAGCAGTGAAGACAGAAATACAGGACACAATAGTTTCAAAATCCTAAAGGACGTAGAGGAGAACATGGAGACATTCCAGGATAGGGAGAACGTATCCAAGGAGTAGGAAGCGAAAGCTAAAATGGAGGATATCATAGTAAACAACCAGCAGAAGGAGGATCTACCAAGATGCATGGAGATCAATAAAGACTATGAGATGACTCCAAGTGAGGCAGGAACAGAGGACCATGAACTACAGGAGATTCTAGACAGGGAAAATCTGGATCTAGAACTATTTCTGGAACAAGGCAGGAACAAAGGAGTGGACTCCTTGCCAAAAGAAGACTATGATTGAGTTCAATAGTTCTTTATATGGAGGGCACAATTGAAGAGAACTAGTGTCAAGAGAAACCATGAAAGCCAGGAGCAAAGTGGGGTCAAAACTATGGAAAACTCACAGGCGCAATCTCCAAGGAACTCAAGAAGGAAAAGAGGAAGGAAAAGATAGAATGAACTGCTAAAAAAATGTGTAAAACTACTGATTAACTCAGGTAAGATGAAATATATTACCAGATATCCCTTTACTAACCTTTCTTAATGAAGCTTACAACATGGAACATTAGAGGTTTAGGTAGTGGAAGGAAACAAAGGAATATGAGTAACAAAATTAAAGAAGAAAAACCAGACATGGTCTTTATTCAGGAGACCAAATGTTCAATGGAGAAAATAAGAGAAATTCACAATAAATGGTTAATCAAGTATGAGTATTTAGAGGTCAAGGCAAATAACTCGGCAGGTGGGATTCTTACACTGTCAGATCCACAGAAATTTGGAATCCTAGATGCTGAAGCATCCAGGAGCTATCTATCTTTGGCGTGTAGTCTAATAGGCGATATGGAAACAAATATGATAACAAATGTTTATGGACCTCATAAGCAAGTTGATAAACTCAAGCTTCTTACCTCTCTAGAAAATATAAGAGCACGATATCCCAATATGCCTTGGATAGTTGCAGGTGATTTCAATATGATAAGATCTCTTTCTGAAAAAAAGGAGGCAGTAGATAGCTAGGCAAAGATTTTGAAGCCTTCCAAGATTTCATTATGAACATGGGACTAGTGGACATTGAGACCATAAATGGAACCTTCATGTGGAACAACGAAAGGGGAGGGGCTTCTCAAGTGGCTTTAAAACTTGATAGATTTATCATCTCTGAGGATCTCCTCCTCATAGGACCAGACATCTGAGCGTCCATTCTGCCCTTTGGAGGTTCAGATCACTAGCCAGTTCAGCTGGAAGCTACCTTTATGGGAACTCCGAGGAATAGGCCCTTCAGATTCGAGAATTCCTGGCTCTCACACACCAAATTCACAAGTAACATTGACAAATGGTGGAAAGAGGATCTGAATATTTAGGGCACTAAAATGTACATGCTCCAGTAGAGATTGAAATATATTAAATCCAAACTTAAAGCTTGGAACAAGAAGGAATTTGGCGATATCCTCAATGCTAGAATTGAGACTGAACAGAAACTCCAGGAAATCAATCAGATCAATATCACAGAGGGATTCAATGAAGATAGGCAAAAGCTAACTAATTATTTGTAGGAAGAATGGGAGGATCGATGCTTACAAGAGGAAAATTTCTGGAGACAGAAATCCAAGATTCATTGGATCAAATAGGGAGAAATAAATACTAAGTTCTTCCACAAATCCATTGTGGCCCATAGGGCACATAATAGAATCACAAAGATTAAGGATTCTCAGGGTGTTGAGCTTGTCTCCCACAAGGACATGGAATCAAATCTAGTACAACACTTCTCTAATATTGCAAAAGAGCCAATGCAGGATAGATCTACGTTCATTAATCAGTTCACCCAGTATATCCCCAAGTTGGTCACTAGAGAGGACAACCATTGTTAGGCCCCTATACTGCTAGTGTAACCCCTTATTGTTATTAGTGCAACCCACTTATTATATTGATCTACCCATGTAGTGCCCATATTGTTAATATTGTGCCCCATAGAAGCCCACTATTGTTATTATTGTGCCCTTACATTATTATTGTTATGTCGGCTCTGATTATGTTATGACCCTTTAGACTCCTATATATAGAAAGGAGGTCTTTTCATTTGTATCATCCAAGAATTGTTCATTTATGTAATGTAAAGGAGGTTTCCCCTTCGAAGAGGCCGAATTATAAGGCATTGATCTATCTTTTCTATCTTTTCTTGAGCTGGTTTCATAACATTTGGTATTAGAGCTTTGAAATCTAGGGTTTCGCTGCTCCAAACAAGTCATCATGGAATTTTCGCTATAACGTTTTTTCTGTGACGTTTCAGAAGTTGCAAAAAAAACCCATCTGAGAAGAAATCGCGCTGAAGCTTGGATCCGAAGTTTAGAGCTTTTCGCGCTATATTTGTGGCGATATGACCTGAGGAAGTTGGTCTTTTTGCAGACTCCTAAATTACATTCAAAACAGGTGACCTGGGGAAAATCGTCATAACTTTCTCTCTAAGGATCGGATTGAAATTTCATCAGAAGCTACAGAAAGAGAACGGATTGTAGTTTCTTGTATGTGTTTTTCAGATCAAAAGGTTGAAACAGTGACACGTGGCACTTCATACAAGTTCGATCTTCTGGAAAGGTCTATAATCAGGTCATCTTGGGAGATTGTGCATAACTCTTCGTTAGAGAATCCAATTTGAATCAGACTGGTGGCATTGGAAGGAGGACATAGAGGGATACTATAGGTCGCAAGTTTAGAACTTAAATATCCGAAAGTACAGAGTTACAGTCGTTTCAAGGTCGAGCTCCTAAAATCAAGAAAAAGCAAGATGAGGAAGTTTGATGGCAAGGATCCGGTAAATTGGATACTTCAGATGGAGCAATATTTTGATCTACATGGTGTACAACTGTTACAAAAGGTATGTATTGCATCTTCATATTTAGAACCAAATCAATTTTTATGGTACAAAGGGCTTTGTTCTCGTAAACAACTTGTTACGTGGTCAATTTTCACGGAGGAAATGATAGCACATTATGAGGATACAAAGAGCAACACCTTCTTTAGAGCAACACAACAACAATTGGAAAGAGTAAAAGGGCTTTGTGACATAGTGGAAAGCAAAATTATGGAAACCAAGAAGCGTACCCCTCACAACTATAAAGATGGAAGCGTTGTTTCTCCTAGCCTTCCACAACCTACAAGGGTTACACCACAACAATTGGAAGAAAAAAGAGAAAAGGGGCTTTGTTACAATTGTGATAGAAAATGCACTAAAGGTCATAAGTATGTTGAGAAGAAGTTATTTTACATAGAATATGAAGAGGAGGAAGAAAAGGATCAAGAAACATCAAAAGAATAAGATATGCGCCAGGACCCCACCCCAGAGAAACAAGAAATGAATCAGAACATATCTTGTAAACTATTGGCAAGAATGACCACTCCTCAAACTCTCAAGATAGAAGGACATATCAAAGAAAAAGGTGCAAGAAGTGAAAGATCACATCAAGCATCAACAACAAGTTCTCCAACTTTTAAAGGATAACGCCACTTCGGTGCAAAATCAAATGAAACAACAGGTAGATCAACATCATAGTGAAAAATGTTTTGATGTAGGCGATTGGGTATTTCTACTATTACATCTAAATCAAGCTATTTATGAGAAGGAAATGTTGGCAATACTCCATGCACTTAAAAAATGGCGACCTTACCGAATGGGAAGACTCTTCAAGGATGAGGATGTGGAAGCATTGTTTTGTGTTATTTCTATTATCCAACCAGATTGGATAAACAAAGCAAGGGATGAATGGAAGAAGGACAAAGAAGTATGGCCACTTATTCAAAAGTTGCAAAAGATCCCAATTCAAACAATATTGCCAGAAATTGAAGAAGAAGGAAAAATCATATTGGAACTTGAAGCAGTCATAGAAACAAGAACCCGACAGCTACGAAATCGATCAATTTCAGAGTATCTCATCAAGTGGAAGAACTTACCCGCTGAAGATTCCACATGGGAGGAGAACAATTTTATACAGAAGCATCAAGAACTACTCAAGCATTGAGGACAACGCTCTTTGAAGGAGAGGGGCATGTTAGGCCCCTATTCTACTAGTGTAACCCCTTATTGTTATTAGTATAGCCCACTTATTATATTGATGTACCCATGTAGTGCCGATATTGTTACTATTGTGCCCCATAGAAGCCCACTATTGTTATTATTGTACCCTTACATTATTATTGTTATGTCAGCTCTGATTATGTTATGACCCCTTAGACTCCTATATATACAAAGGAGGTCTTTTCATTTGTATCATCCAAGAATTGTTCATTTATGTAATGTAAAGGAGGTTTCCCCCTCGAAGAATCTGAATTCTAAGGCATTGATCTATCTTTTCTATCTTTTCTTGAACTGGTTTCATAACAACCATAATCTCAATAGGCTAGTCTCAGAAGAGGAGATCAGTGAGGTGATCAAGGAAATGCAAAGTGGAAAAGCACCAGGCCCGGATGGATTCAATGTTAATTTCTTCAAAGCCTACTGGGATACAGTCAAACAGGTGATCCAGGTGGATGTTGGTGGCCACCCACCAACCCATTTGGACCCCCACAACTATCTCTTTCAGTCTTTTCAGTTTCCTAAATTGTAGCACAGTTTACTATTTTTAGCAGTTTTTCGGGTCCTAAACTTCCGGAGCCGTTTTGAGGCCCTAAACGACGTTTTTTTGGGAATCTGGGGCAACATGGGTCCATGGACCGATGTTGCCTCCCAAAGTGGTAGTACTCGGATAGATCTTTCTAACGAGCTATCGTACGCGTCAAATGGAGATCGTATGCCAAAGTTACGACCCCGGGAAATTGATGTACCAATTTACCCAAACGGGGCCCACAGTTTGGCGTTTCATCTTCTAGGGTAAGGTTTTGGGATGTGAAGGGTTTTCCATTGTTTCTCAACAATAAATAGGCCTTCGAGCCTCATTGTAACACAGTTCAGAACAGTTCAGAGGCATGTAGCCATCACATCTCTTCTCAGAGATAAGCTACCATCGCCCTAGCTGGTTTATTTCCATTTCTGGTTGTAAGCATATTTCAGTATTTTTCCATTAATGAAATGAAGCATTATTTCCGTTGCATCTCTTTATTTATGGTTATCTCATCTCTGTATTTATGGTTATCTCTGTAATCTATTGCATTCCTGTCTAAATCCGGATCAGTGGTATCAGAGCGGTCTGCTTTTTCTCTGTTTTTCTTTGCATGTCCCCAACGAGGTCGGGATATAAGGAGTTAGGGCTTGAACTGGTCGAACCTTTGCAAGACCAGCCTCGCAAATCCCGACGGCCTCCCATGGCGGATGAGAAGAAAGACGAGGGGGCAGGAGATCCTATCAAAATCTTGCTCGAAGAAGCGCTCGAGCGGAAAAGGAACGCGATGATGGATAGCTTTGCGCAGATCCTTCAGCGGCTACCCAGAGGCGACGCATCGGCTTCCAACAACGACTCTGGAAACGCCATGTCGTTTAAGGTACAAGTTAATTTTGAAATCCCCATCTTTGAGGGTCAAATAAACGCAGATGCGGTAGATAAATGGTTAAATCTGCTAGATGGGTATTTTTCTGTTCATGAATTTTCAAGTCGGGAAAAGATTGTTTTCGCTCTTCTCAAAGCAGCCCCCCACGTCAAGGACTGGTGGGAAACCTACTGCGAGCAGAAGGATGAAAGTACAGGCTCACTATTTTCATCCGCACCCACTTGGAATGACTTCCGGGATGCCATCAAGGAGCAGTACTACCCTGTCGGAAGCTATGAGGACAAATACATCAAATGGACCACACTGCGGCAGGGACGAGACCAAGATGTGCCAGAGTTCACAAACATTTTTCATACCCTTCGCACACAGTTGGGTATCAAAGATTCTGAGCTGCATCTGGTACTCAAATATCGCGGCTGCCTACACAGATACATCCAGGAAGAGATGGGGTTCTTGAACATCTCCTCACTCGGCACAGCATACCGATACACTGTCAAAATCGAGCAAAAGTTCAAATAGAAGAAGCGAGACTTTGGATCTGCAAATCCGAAGCCTAAAGGACAAAGCCAAGGCGGGGCAGCCCAAGACAACCCGCCGAAGTCGCAAGAAAATAACAACACCACGAAGCCGAAGAAGGACACAGGAAAGTGGTGTGAGTTCCACAAGAGTCCCACTCATAACACAAGTGAGTGTCGGACCAAGCAGTCGCTGGTGGCTGAGTTGAAGGCTTCCGAATTAGATGCATGTTCCGATCCTGAGTCAGAACCCGACAAGGGGAATGGCAAAGGGAAGCAGATCATTGATGCGGATCCCAGTGCCACTGTTGCCACCGCCAAGATCCAGAAAGATGAGCCCGAAAATCCAGAGGAAGGGGAGCGTCTTTTCCACTCACAGATGTGGGTGAAGGGTTCGCAGCTGCAATTCATTGTCGACAGTGGCAGCCAAAAGAACCTCGTTTCAGCAGAGGTCGTGAAGCGGTTGGGCTTACTGACTACACCACACCCACAGCCGTACAGTATCGGGTGGCTTCATGAAGGACGAGATCTGAAAGTTCGCCAGCAGTGCCGCCTTCCCTACAGCATCAAACCCTTCACAGACGAGGTATTGTGTGATGTTACACCTCTGGATGTTTGTGATGTACTATTAGGCCAGCCATACTTATGGAGGCGACATGCTGTGTATGAGTCAAGGCCTCGTGCTGTCATTATTTATTTGAATAATTCATTATACAGGATACCAGAGGTAGCCCCACTTACTGCCACATCCTTGATCACTACCAAGAAAGGCAGCAAGCTCATATCACAGACCAGGAAATTCATCTGTCTGGTTCACTCCCAAAATAAGGGGAAGATCGTTGTTACATCCATGACCCCTGCAAAGGGTTCCTACACACAGCAGCAGCAACAAAGGGATATGGTCATGACAGAACAGAGGAACAACTTCTCCTCACCCACAGGGGTACCACATAAGTTTCAGGTGGGAAACAAAGTTTGGTTACATCTGCAGAAAGAACGCCTTATAAGAGCCCATCAGAAGCTCCGACCACTCCGACATGGTCCTCACAGCCGTACCAAGGCTATGGGCAACAATGCTTTGAAGCACAGCATTCCTCCATTCCTTCGCTTGCACCGAGTATTCAATGTGGACCATCGTCGACCATGCTTTCCACCATTTCTGGACACATCAGAGATTACAGAACAGCTCACCAGAGAACCAACTCAGCAGAAGCTTCCTCATCTCAGGGAAGAACTCAACGCAATGGGGACCATTGCTTCCTAAGGGGGGAGGAATGATCCAGGTGGATGTTGGTGGCCACCCACCAACCCATTTGGACCCCCACAACTGTCTCTTTCAGTCTTTTCAGTTTCCTAAATTGTAGCACAGTTTACTATTTTTAGCAGTTTTTCGGGTCCTAAACTTCCGGAGCCGTTTTGAGGCCCTAAACGACGTTTTTTTTGGGAATCTGGGGCAACATGGACCATGTTGCCTCCCAAAGTGGTAGTACTCGGATAGATCTTTCTAACGAGCTATCGTACGCGTCAAACGGAGATCGTATGCCAAAGTTACGACCCCGGGAAATTGATGTACCAATTTACCCAAACGGGGCCCACAATTTGGCGTTTCATCTTCTAGGGTAAGGTTTTGGGATGTGAAGGGTTTTCCATTGTTTCTCAACAATAAATAGGCCTTCGAGCCTCATTGTAACACAGTTCAGAACAGTTCAGAGGCATGTAGCCATCACATCTCTTCTCAGAGATAAGCTACCATCGCCCTAGCTGGTTTATTTCCATTTCTGGTTGTAAGCATATTTCAGTATTTTTCCATTAATGAAATGAAGCATTATTTCCGTTGCATCTCTTTATTTATGGTTATCTCATCTCTGTATTTATGGTTATCTCTGTAATCTATTGCATTCCTGTCTAAATCCGGATCAACAGGATATATTTGAAGTTGTAGAAGACTCAAAAAGATACAAAAAGGTTCTGAAGGCATTGAATGCTTCCTTCATAGCTTTAATCCCCAAAAAGTAAAATGCTATGACTCCAGATGGATTTAAACCGATAGCCTTATGTAATGTGGTGTATAAAATCATCTTCAAAGTGGTAGCCAATAGACTCACACCCCTAATACCTTCCCTCATCTCGGAAGAGTAAACAGGCTATGTGGAAGGACAAGAAATTCTCAATAACATCATCCAAGCACATGAGGTGGTACACTCTCTCAAAATAAATAAGCAAGCATGCATGATTACTCAGTTGGACATTGCGAAAGGCTATGACAAACTCAGTTGGTCTTATATCAGAGCTACTCTGAAAGAATATGGCTTTGACCAAAATTGGATAAGATGGGTTATGGCACTAGTCAACACAACCAACTTTTCCATTCTGCTTAATGGAGCCCCTTCAAATACATTCACACCTTCTAGAGGGCTCAGACAAAGTGATCCACTCTCCCCTTTCCTCTTTGTCTTCATGATGGAAGGGCTAGGCAGGGCATTCAAAATGGAAAATGTTGAAGGTCCAATTCAGAGGATCAAGCTCACCCCAGATGGAGAGGCTAATGCTCATCAACAATTTGTGGATGATACTATGCTGCAGGGCATAGCCACAGTCAGGGAAGCAAGGGTAATCAAAGATATCTTAAATGACTTTGCTATGGCTGCAGGCACAGAGGTAAGCCAAAATAAGTCCAAAGTGTTTTTCTTTAAGATAAGTATTGCTAAACAGAGAAATATTACCAGAATTCTGGGTTTTCAAAGGGATTAGTTGGCTTCCAAATATCTTCACATTCCTCTTAAACCTCTCAGTAAGAAAATATGGGAACCAATTTTTAATAAACTTCAAAACAAAATCAGAAAGCAGACATGCAGATCTTTAAACTTAGTAGGGCGACTTGTGCTCACATAGTAAGTCTTGCAAGCCATTTCCATTTTCATGTTTGCAGCTATCGCTGCTCCTCAAGGTATTAAGAAACATATAAGGAACATTCAAAGGGACTTTCTATGGGGTAGAGGGGAAGAGCAAAAAATGTGGGCCTTAGTTGCCTAGGACAAGATCTGTAAGCCCAAAAGCCATGGGGGCTTGGGGCTGCATGATCCGAAAACTCTCAGTAAAGTTTCGGGAGCTAAGCTTTGGTGGCAATGGATCAAGGAGCCGAATGCCCCCTGGGCCAAGAATTGGAGACAAAAGTATGACAAGCACTAACAGGAAAAGGATATTATTAGAATGACAGGAAAAATCAAAGGATCACATATATGAAACCTTGCTTGGGAGAACAAAAGCATTGTTTTTGGGAAATCCGAGCAGGGAACAAAGCTCGATTCTGGGAGGACAGCTAGTAGCAGGAACCCATCCTCAACGGGATTGACCTGGAAGCCCTCAAGAGAGACACAGATACCAAAGGCCTATTAATGGTAAAAGATTTCTGGGACCAGGGAGGGAACAATGAAAAATGGAGGAAGTGGAAGGAACTAAGTTACAGTGATGAGAATCCTTTGAAGGCCATGGTAGAGGCTCTCACAATGGACTTAAAGAACAGAGGGATTCTGGTCTTCTCCTCACACAACCAATTAAGATGGGGGAAGAATAACGAAGGTAACTTTAACCTCAAAGAGGAAAAACAAGAAATCACGGGATTCAACTTTGTAAATGCTGATAAAGTCTGGAACGAACTTTGGCAAACTCCTCACTGGATGAAAATAAAGCTATTTGTCTGGCTTGTGCATCAAAGGAATATCCTAACTTGGGAAAACCTCCTAAAGAAAGGTTTCATTGGCCCTTCCAAATGTCACCTATGTGGCTCACAAGAGTAAATGATTGAACACCTACTCAACCTCTGCTCTTTTTCTGCTAAGGTAAGGGACTGAGTGGCCTCGAGCTTCTGACAAACTGACAGGGATAGTCTCAACATATCCAACACTCTGCAAAATTGGAGGAAGAAATTCTCAGAAAATGAGATCATCAACAAAGCTTGGATGCTATTACCAGGCTTTGTTATTTGGAATGTTTGGAAAGAACGCAATAGGCAGATCTTCACAAATAAAGCTAGTGAAACCTAACATATAATCAATCAAATTCTAATATAGCTTAAAGAAACAGTTAAGAGCCTTTTGAGGTCAATTCCCACAAATCCTCCTCTGCCTCACAAGGAGATTGTTATTCTTAATTTGGGTCTTCAATCCATCAATCCTCAAGGAATAAGGAAGGAAGTGAGAACAATTAGCATAAGGGCTAGTAGATGGCAGCCCCCTCCTGAGGGCTTCTTAAAAGTAAACATTGATGGAGCTTCTAAGGGCAATCTAGGGGAAGCTAGCATTTGGGGTGCTATAAGAGATGCTCAAGGGCATACAAAATACATCTTCCATGGCCACTTGGAAAAGGGTACCGATAACATGGCTAAAATTCTGGCTTTAGATCAATTCTTGGAAATCCTGGTGGAGGCAAATTTACAAAATGTTATCATTGAAGCAGATTTGGATTTAATCATTAGAGCAGCCAAGAAGATTCACAATGGAACTTCGCCAGATAAAGTGTCGAAGCACTGGAAGCTGTTACAGATTTTTCATCGTATCCACTCTCACTTGCAGACCTTTAAAACAATTAGTTTTGTTCATGTTAGAACGAAGGCAAATATGCTTACAGATCAGTTGGCCAACAAAGGTGTGGCCAATAACGATAGGGATTCTCAGCATGCATGAGAGTTGTTACCTGAAGGGAAACTGCGAGAGGACTGTTTCATGCTCGCAACCAAAGATTGGGATTTATGGATGAATAGTGCTGATCGAAGGGATTCGGGAGATAGGAGTGAGGATGACATCACCTAATTTGTCTACGATTTTGGAATATGGTTGCTCTCCACAATTTTTTTAACTTTTGGATGAATGATGAAGGTTTCAAGTTAGGCAATGACGCAGAACAGACTGCTTGGGTGTATTTGGCTCAATGGATTTTCATTGGCTACTCCAGGTGGAAGGCTCAGCAAGGTCTATAGGAATGTTCTAGTTTTTTCACAAAACCACGATCTCAATACCACAAGTGGAATTTCGCGCAAGACTTAGATGGTATCTGGTATTTTGGTAGGTACATGTGATTCCACTTAGTGAGTAACACATGGCATCAAGAGGTGAGAGAAGACTGCGTTCATCACACGGTTAACTTCCGTGCTTCTTCTCCGCGCGATATCCCCAATGACCGTTGGATCGGGATTATGTATTCAACAACTGAGATGGGTCATGCTTGTTGCCTTAGGGTTTCATACTTGTTGCTTCTTATTGGACCCAGTTTAGAGTTGCGGTCAAGTCCGTGTGCAAGGGGCAATGGGGTCCATTGCGGGTCCCTGTATGGGCCCTGGGCTTTCCGCGAAACCATGAAAACAAAACCCCAAAAACTTATGTGGTATATCGCGCGGGACATGGCTGGTATCTAATATTGTGGAAGATGCATGTGATTCCACTCAGGGGGTAACATGTGGCAACAAGAGGTGAGAGAAAACCACTCTCATCGTGTGGTTAACCTCCTTGCTTCTCGTCCATGCGATATCCCCACTAGTTGTTGGTTCGATACTTTGCTTTCAACGGTTGGGATTGATTATGCTTGTTGCATGGTTATGGGTCCCTTTGTGGGTCCCTTTGATTGTTGACCGTTGGATCGGGGTTATGTATTCAACGACGAGGATTCGGTTTCATGGACTTTGTATGTTTGCCTCCAGGTCCGTCTAGTGGATGCAGTACGAACCACTTTAAGTTGTTTGTAGGAACCTTTTTGAGCTTCGGTCCCTCCTTTTTTGCCACCCCTGCTGTCTGGGGCACTCTGTATATTATGTAATTTATCAGATTAATAGAAGGTTCGTCTCTTACTTGTCAAAAAAAAAAAAACTTAGTCCCAACACAATAATAAAATTTTAGTTAGCTAATTTGTGAAACTTAGTCCCAACAAAATTTAAATTTAATGAGAAAAAAGTTGAAACTGAAAATTACCTAGAAACGTTAAAAATATCTTATAAAATGTCATGTTTCAACGAAGCCCTATATTATTTTAGTTAAAACATCTGTTTCTTTAACAAATTATTTATTTTAATTAATATTGATAATTTTCTTAATCTATACTCAATCTAAAATAAAATAAATAAATAAAATAAAAAATTTAAAAGATATATCTTAATACAATAATAAATAATTTTAAGAAAAAAAAATTAGCTTAATTTAAAGTCGTAAAATCTTAATGTTTTGGGGAAACATTTTAGTATATAACACTAAAGAAAAGTGCAACAATGGCCAATTAAAGTAAATATTGAAATTAAAGTTAAGTAATTGATTATAGGAAAATTTGAAACCATTAAACATTATTAAGTAACAAGTTCAAAAATATGCCTTCAATATTACATTGGTGATAAAGAATCAATTATAAACTTAATAGGATAAGTAATACAACATTAATAGAAGTACATTAAAAATATTTTAAATCAGCATTTGCACCAAATGTTGCAAAGGAAACGTTGTAAGTCACCCACATATGGTAATGGTTCCAGATCAAATTTTTGTACAAGTATTTTCTAGCAGCATTTCCATTTATACATGTCTCCATTAGCATAATCAAAGGCCTAGTTCTTTTGATAAGGATCTGTGGCAGCCCAAATTTCTTGTTCTGCAATCAGTTCTGATCAAGGTGCATCCATAAATTATTCCCATGAAATATTGTTCAGAGAGTTAACCAAATAGGAATATGTGAACACTGAATAGAGTCCCCGAAACACATAATACGACTTTGGAAACTGGTGGTTTACATAGAAGGAAACTATCTATGGGCTCTATACCAGACACCAAGGGCCTCTTCTTTCTATCATAGGCTATGAATGACAACCTTTCTATTTACAAGGGGTTTGTAAAAGCAAAGGCATTAGAGCTATCAACAAAGCACAGGAAATCAAGGACACCATTAATTAGCCATGAGAAAGAGAACCAGTCGTGTTTGAAATCCAAGAACCTACATTCTTTGCCTCCATTGCCAAAAGGAAAGACTGGAGCTCAGAAACAGGTCTCACTGATTCGTACAACTCTTATGCAGACGTGGCACCCAACACCAAAAAGAAATGTAATAATTTTATAATCATGCATGTTAGGAAACACTTATTTAGCAGAATCATGTAGCATAGAAAAAAAATACTTCTTTAGCAAGTGAGCATCTTTCAGCTCCTTAGCACTGTTTGAGATAGAGAGTTTTGTAATAATTTTTTTTGACTTCATGTAAGCCAAATTGTAGAGGAAATATGATCTCAGGTCATCAAGGAAAAGGTCCAGGGGGCAAGATCAGAATAAAGAAACTCTTCATCCAATTTACCTTAAGTGAGAAAATAAAGGGAATAAATCACAACCCTATCCCACCAACTGAGAATGTATCCTCCCATCCCATTGTAAATGAATCTAGAGCATCCTAAACAAAGAAATTCCTCCCACAGATAAAGCATACCTTGAATGAGGATAAGGTACTTGTCAAATCTGCTAAAATTGATAAGAGTTTATTTGCGTTCAGTCTCCAAAAGGAGTTAGAGAAATTCAAGATAGTTGTCCCTTTTCCTAAATTATTAAAACAACCATGATATAGTTCTCAAGTGTCTCAATTTATGAGTTCACCGACAACTACCTACCTGCAAGATAGCCTAGACCTTCAAGAAGAGAGGCCTATGTTTGTGTTTGGACCCCAAGTGTTTGGACTCCTCTATTCTATGTCACCTTGGTAATTCATGACCTGCTACTTCATAATTGTATAATTGACTCAGGGGCATCTCATATCTTATCTCATTGTTTTCCATGAAATAGTTGGGATTATAGATAATGAAACCCTACAAATAGATATACTCCTTTGATCCCAAAAGGGTAAAATTCTTGGGAATGATCAAGTATTTACTGATCAATTTAGCTTAAATCCCAACAAAAAGTGTGTTAATGGATATTGTAGTGGCTGATATCCCTGCAAGACTTGGTATGATTTTGTCCAGGTTGTGCAGAATGAAACTTCGGGTTCCATTAAACTAGATTTAACCTATGCTACCATTCATGCGTTTGGTGGAGAATAATGCCAACTATATAGGGAATGTAGGTTTTTAAAGATAGTTACGAGGGCAGACTCTTCAAGAAATGCTCATGTGTATCATAAGGAGAACGATTTTTATCGTCTATTGTTCGATGAAGATGAAAAAATCATGGGAGACACTCAGGTGGAACGTACAACTTAGCCAAGTAAAAAATCATTAGAGCATGACAGGGTATGGAAATTATATTTTGATGGTGCTTAGTCTAGAGAAGGAAATGGGGCATGTGTGTTGTTGGTGTCTCTAGAAGGCAACCCAGTCCCTCTATCTTTCAAGTTGGAGTTTGAGGGCACAAAAAATGTCGTTAAATATGAGGCCTTTTACTTCGGGCTGCAATATGCAAAAAATATTAGCATAAATTGCTTAAATGTGTATGGGGGTTCAGAGCTGGTGATGAGGAAAATAAAAAATTAGTGTCAAACCAAGCATGCAATATTGAATGATTTATTTGAAATTTTTTCTTATCCTTCAATATTCAGTTCTTTCCCAGGGAATGAAATTTGATGGTGGACTCCTTGGCCATCGCTGCTAGAAATTTTAAACCTCCCCAAAATCCCTTGATCAGATATGAATTCAAGGTCAAGTATAAGTCCTTAGTACTAGACAACTTGAAGATGAATAACATATCAAGCACTTCATGCAGGTCATTGGAGAATTATTGAACTTCGTAATTGATCAGGAGGATGAGGAGATGGCATGTGAACCATGGACGGGTTGGGAGGAAACCATCGTTGGTCGCAAGATATTAAAACTAAGGTATAATATCATCCAGAGAGGATTGGTTCCATTGGAAAGGATTTTTAACTCGAAGATGTGGCTACTAAGCTAACTAAACAAAATGTTGAGGAGGATGTGGAGGATTGTCACATTGGCAACAAAGAGGATCCTAACATCATCATATTGGCTAAAGGAGTTCCTAGGGAATACAAACTAAGGTACTTGTACCATTTCAAGGAATATGTGGATGTGCTTTCCTGGTCATATGGTAATTTAAAGAAGTTTGACCTTGGCATAATACCACACAAAATTCCTTTAAAAAACTTGGGTGAAGCCATATAAGTAGAAGCTTAGGTAGATTAACCCTTTCTTGCTCCCATCAACTGAAAGGGAGTTGAATGAATTATTACATGATAAGATAATTGTGTCTTAAGTTACTCTTATTTGGTATAAAGTTTGGTTCCTCTTAGGAAGAAGAATGGATAAATAAGGTTGTGCATAGATTTTAGAAATTTGAATAAGGTCTCACTAAAAGATAACTATCCTATGCGTAAAATGGATTATATTCTATAGAAGGTGGTAGGGTGATCCCAAATGTTCATGATTGATGGTTTCTCTAGATACAACCAAGTCACTGTACACTCTGAGGATCAAAAGAAAAAAAACTTTTACTACACCATGGAGAATGCTTATGTATGCCAAAATTCCTTTCGGTCTCATAAAAGCTAGATCTAGTTTCCAAAGAGTGATGGACAAAAAATTTGTTGGAGAGTGAGATAAATCCATAGTAATCTACTTAGATGACATAACCATTTTCTTTGAGTCATATGAAAATCACCTCAAGAACTTGCAACTCACTTTTGAAAAGTGCAGAATGTATGGTTTTTCCTTAAGCCCAAAAATATCTCAGTTTGGTTGAAGTGAAGGGAAGTTATCAGGCCACATTCTAGCAAAAGGAGGAGTGAATATTGATCCTACAAGGGTGGAGACTATTAATAATATTCCTTTACCATAAATACGAACGTTATTAAAGTTTTCTTGGATATAATCAACTTTTAAAGAAGGTTTGTTCCATATTATGTTGTACTTATCAAAGAGATCATATAAATGGTGAAGAAGAATAAGGAATTCAAGTGGACCATAAAAGTTAGGGAATCAAACTATATAATTAAAAAGGTTGTCGCAGGAGCCCTAGTCTTAGCCAACCCATAATATCAAAGGTCATTCCTCATTTTTTCTTTTGCCTCTACTAACACAGTGGCAGTTGTTATATGGTAGAAAAATATTGAAGGATAGGAACAACCGATTGCATTTTTTAGGCACATGTTGCGAGGTGTAGAGTTGAAGTATAATATTTTAGAGAAACAAGCTTATGCCTTGGTCAAATCCATGAAGGCCTTCCTAAATACAATAGTGTATGCCCCAACTGCCATTGTAGGAGAAATTCTTGTGCGAGGAGATAAAGAAGGTAAGAAGGGCAAGTGGATTGCAAAAATGCAATAATATGACATGGAGATCAAACTCACTAGGTTGATCAAGGGGCAGGGATTGTCTAAAATATTTTCTGAGGCTAATTTCTAGGCACTACGTATAAGTTTGCGTAAAGACAAGGAAGGGAAAGGTGGAAGATCATAGGAACAAAACAATATTGAGACCTCGATACATAAAACTCAAATGAAGTACCTTGTCTGACTATGGTATAAATATCTAGTCCATTATTTACTTTTTTATGAAATTCCCATTTAATTTTGACAAATTTAAATGCAGGGAATTGAGGCTACAAGCTCATAAATTTGTCATTTCAAATGGCTAGCTATATTGGAAGGACCAGGTCGGAATTTCTCTTTTATGCTTGGTAGAAGGAGACATTCATAAGGTGATTGATGAAGTTCATAACTATGTTTGTGATGGACATTACAGTTGGAGAGAGACAACCCATAATATCCTTAAAGAAGGTTTCTATTGGCCCAAGTTGTTTGGTGAGGTTAATTTTTATGTCATATCTTGTGGAAAATGTTTGATTTTTGTTGAGAAGTAGAAGTTAACATCCCTCCTCCTAATTCTTATTTTTGTAGAGGAGCCCTTTAGGAAATGGGGTTCAGACTTCATAGGTGAAATACATCCACCATCTAGTGGTCAGCACAAATGGATACTCAGAGTCATAGATTATTTCACAAAATGGGTGGAGGCCATCCTAGCTAGAAATGAAACTAATGCAATGGTCATTAAGTTCATGAAGGAGAATATCCTTGCAGTATTTGGTTGTCCAAGGAATCTTATCATTAACAGTGCTTAGGTTTTTATGTCTGCCAAGAGTCTTGGTTTTTGTCAAAAGTACAACATCACCATGGGGCATTCCACCACCTACTACGCACATAGGAATGGAATGGCTAAGTCTTCAAATAAAACTCTAGTGAGGATTTTGAAAAAAACCATATCATAAAATAAAAAAATTGTTACTCACAACTGAAATTTTCGTTGTGGGCCAACAAAGTCACTACCAAGAGATCAACCGGGAAGTCTCCCTTTCAATTGGTATATGATAAGGCTACAATTTTTTGTCCAACTAGCCATGCCACTGGCTAAAAATCTTCACGATGTTCAGGGAAAATTTTAGGGGCTAATATTCTCCCATGGGCTAATTTTCTATACTTTTTCCAAAAAAACGATTCTCTGATTTCCATTTTATTGTAAAAATTATTCTCCAAAATTTTATGGAATGAAATTATTTTACCCTAAAAACCAAAAAATTATATATAGACTATATAAAAATATTATAAATTTGAATATTTTTACAAAAATATCTCCAAACAATTTATAGATTTCATATTATGGACTAGTGGGATTCACCAAGGTTTCTAAACTTTAAGATAAATTTCCATCGTTAAAATTTTCCCTGACGATTTTGGGGAAGAGCCAAACTCTCTGACCAAGAGAATCAATCAGCTGGTAGAAATTCAAGAAACTAGGGGGGTGTAACTATGAATCTGATTAAATATTAGGAAGAGATTGATCTGATATTCACCCTATGAGTGACATCAGTTAAAGATTTATTAAACTAAGGTATTACAGACTCATGTGTTGGTGTGTGTTCTATGTTATTGAAGCAAAGGATCGATCAGATTGCCAATACACAGACAATAAGATGGAAAGACAACAGAGAAATACAATAAGAAAACACAAAGACACAAGTAATTTTAATAAGGAGTTCACCCTATTCTCCAGGGCTACGTCTCTGATCGATCTTTCAGTAGTGGCCTTATTTTATTGTGTCTTTCGTAGAGAAATTACAATACAGGGACTCAATATGAGTTCTCTTGAAGCAAATTTTTCTTGGCAAGGTGGTTCTTGGATTCCCCAAGCCACTTGAGTACACAGGCTTATTCTTCCTACCAGCTCTATGACCTTCTGGTCTACAGTGGAAAGAGCCAAATGTGATGCTGAGTCCGGATAGATTCCTCTGTGGGATGGCTTGAATCTTCAAGCTCTCTGGTGCTCAATGCTACCTCTGGTCAACTCGGCCTTCTATCTATTTTCCTTTGCTTTATTGTTCTCTGTGCTCAGTCCTCCTCTGAGGATTCACTGTTCCACTTCTTCATCTCTTGACTTCTGTCTCTTCTTGACTGATTCGATTGTCATTGTTCATGACTTTAGCCATTTGAACCCTATGCTTGTTCAGTTCTACTTCCACCTCCATCTCTTCATCTTCTGTAGCTGCACTTGGAGTTCCCTATTCAGTGTCATCATGAACGCTCAGGGAGTGGCCACTTGTCCTCCTCTCAATGGCACCAACATGCTTCCTCGGTTCATTTCTTTAGTTATGTCATGGATGAGTTCTTCCTCCACTGTGGTAGTCAAACGGATTCCAAATCCCTTCTAAAACATGGCTTAATTCCCTCTCGATTCCCCTTCCTCCATCGGGTGGGATCTTAGCCGTCCAATCTTGGCCCTCCAGATCTGACGCCATACACACGTTTTGCACAGTTGACTTGCTTGACCGTTAGCACGTGATCAACGACGGTTTTCTCTCACCTTGTCCTACCACACGTTGATTGATGTATGGAATCGCTCTGCTGTCATTCAAAACCTCTTACCATTTAAGGCTGCCCTGATCAAAACCGGTGGTTTCCAGAGTGCAGGTCTCACCGTTGCATTTTAGCTCTTTTTCCTTTTCCACCCGTGGTCCTCTGGTTCCCCCACGTGACCGAGAGCTCAAGCTTTTCCTTCACGACCTTGTTCACCTAGCGATGCATGATTAGTGCTAATCACGCATCAAATTCCATCTCATTTTCCCATTCCGGGGCTCCCACAGGCTACTTTAGCCTCCTGCATGGTCTCCATTGGCCTCGATTAGTGCACTTTGACCGAGGTCCTCGCCGTTCCACATTGGCTACCATTGCCACTCATTCAAGGGTGTTTTTGATCGTTGTTTTGGATTTCCTTAGATATTTGCTCCGACTTGATACAATCGTGGTTCTTTGACAGTCTTCTATGGATCTAATTCAGATCACGACCTTCCCACTCAAAAAGCTTTTGGACCACCCAAAGTTGGTTTTCAAGCATCGACTAAGTGATGGTATTGTTTTCTCACTTGTCTAATCTCAATTCACTTTGCACTGCTTGGCTTTGAACCTTTGAGCCCAATCTTGAGGTACTCAACATCTCCCCTATGTGTTTTCCTCACCTTCCTATCCAACACTGTGTCTTCCTGCAACTCATTGAGGTATTCGGGTAACAGGTCATCAAAAGAAGGCAATTGACTTTGCTCTTCAGGGTCCTCAATCATTGAAGGTTCAAATAATCTCAAGCAATCTTCATTTACGACTGAGTAGATGTGCATGTAAGCTGGTAAATCAAGGTGAAAAGCATTTTCACCTATCTTCTCAAGTATCCTAAAAGGTCCATACCTGATAGGCTTTAGCTCTTTACCTTCACCTTGGATCCTATCCTTGCTGATATACAGCCAGACTTGGTCTCCAACTTGAAATCTATGCTCCATCTGATGCTTATCATGCAATCCTTGTACTTGGCCTGGCTCTTTTCTAGTTGTTCTTGTACTACCTGGTGGATATCCTGGATCTGTTCAATGAACCTAGTTGCCTTGTCCACATCACTATGTCCATCAAGCATGGTATCTTTACCAAAGACAAAATCCAAAGGAGATGTTGGTGTGAAACCAAAACATGTCTCAAAAGGAGATCTCTGTGTAGAAGAGTGTTTCGCTCTATTGTAACCATGCTTCACATAACACAAGTGTTCATCTGAAAGCTTAGGATGTTTGCTGCAATAACTTCTCAGCAACTGGATCACTGTCCTATTTACTACTTCTATTGGGCCATCTGTTTGTGTATTAAAAGTTGTGATTTTATTTAGTTTGGTGTCCATCAGTTCCCACGGAATAGACCAAAACTTCCCCACAAATCGGGTGTCTCGATCAGACAATGGAAGTGGGTAATCCAAAATGAACCCATACATGCTCAAAGAAGAATTTTGCAGTTTGTTCAGCTGTGACCTATTTACTATAAGGTATTAAAATACACATTTTGTTGAACCTATCCACAAAAAATATATATATAATCATGATCCTTCCTAGATTTAGGCAATCCTCCAACAAAATCAATGGAAACACTTTCCCAACGGTCAGAAGGAACTGGTAATGGAGTCTACAGGCCTAGTTTTCTATTGTTGGGCTTGCTTTTAGTGCACATGGCACACCCTCTTATATATCTAGAAACTGTCTCATTCATTTTCTACCAATCATAGAATCTTTGCAGCTGTGCAATTGTTTTACTTACCCCAAAGTGACCTGATATCAGAGAAGTGCGTGTTTCCCTAATTATATTTATCCTCTTAGTTTGTGGAATGCAGAGTTTCCCACAATGGTATAAGAGTCAATCCTTTATATGATAGTCCATTTCTTCTACTCTTTTTCCTTGAATCAAAGTTGCATATACATCTTTGAAGTCCATATCCTGAGCATATTGTTCTATGTAGCTTTCATGTATCACAGAATTATGCTTAAGTATGGTAGATGCATTTATAATGGGTCTAGATAACATGTCTACAACCTTGTTATGTATGCCTTTTTTATAACTGATGAAAAAATGAAACTGTTGTAGAAAACCCATCCATCTGTAATGTCTTGATTACTGCAACATAGTTTGGGAGTGTAGATATTGAAGTGGTTGATGATCAGTATGTATTACTGTGTCTTTGCCGATTAAGTAATGTTTCCACTTTTTCACACTCTGAACTAATGCATACAATTCTTTATCATATGTAGGATAGTTAACTACTGCAGGATTAAAAGTCTCAGAATGATAACATATGGATCTACCATGTTGTGTCAACACTGCTCCCATGGCATAGTCACTGGCATCAGTTTGGATCTCAAATGGTCTTTGTAGATCCAACAGTGCTAGTACAGGTGTTGTACTAATTTTTTCTTTCAAGGTGTCGAAGGTTTTATGATGTTTGCCTCCCGACTGAAACACCTTATTCAATCCTGTTAAAGCATGTAAGGGAGCTGTAATCGAGTAGAAGTTAGAAATGAACTTCCTCAAATATTTTGCTGCTCCTAAGAAGCTTCTCACTTCTGTAGCAGACCTGGGTTTAGGCCAGTTCAAAATGACTGCCACTTTAGAGGGATCTATTTTCAATTCACCTCCCCCTACTATATGACCCAAGTAGTTTAGAGATGTTTTTCCAAATTCACATTTTGAGAGTTTAACATAAATTTCTTCTCCTTTAAAAACATTTAATGTCTACTTAACATGCTTTAAGTGTTCTTCACTCGTTTTACTAAAAATTAGAATGTCATCTAGATACACAATAACAAAATCATCAAGAAAAGGTCTGAGTACATCATTCATTAATGTCATGAAAGTAGCAGGAGCATTAGTTAAGCCAAAAGGCATAACCAACCATTCATACAATCCCTGCTTTGTTTTGAAAGCAGTGTTCCATGCATCTTGCTCTACAACTCTGACCTGATGGTATCCACTGTGCAAATCCAGCTTGGTGAAAAAAACAACTTCCTTCAATTGATCTAAGCAATCATCTATCCGAGGAAGGGGAAAATGATTTTTGATTGTTATCTTATTCAGTGCTCGGTAATCAATGCACATTCTCCAAGAGCAATCTTTGTTTCTCACCAAAATGATTGGTGACCCATATGGTGATGTACTAGGTCTGATGAAGCCCTTATCGAGCAACTCCTACACCTGCTTCTTGATTTCAAAATTCTCTAAACCAGACAACCTATACATCCCAATTTTAGGAAAAGGAACATCTTGCTATGAAATAATATCATGTACTATTCCCTTTTTGGGTGGCATACCTTTAGGTTCTTGAAACAAGACATCATACTTTGAAACAACCTTTTCTATATCATCGTGTTGTTTAGCATTACAGCCCTCAAATACATTGTTTTTATCAGTTTTCTTTTCCTTTACAACCATCAGTAAGAATTGTTTGCATGAATTTATCATTCTCTTCATCTGTCCTGAATTTATAAGAGTGTAATTATTCTTGACCTTATGAGCTCTTACAAAGTATTCGATTCCATCTTTAACAAGTAGATACTTGTTCTTAGGTCTATAGAAAATAGCCTTTCTATCATACAAGTAAGGACTTCCTAAAACAATTCCACATATATCCAAAGGAATTATGTCTAAATCAACCTCATCTACAAATGCTGACCCAAAAGAGAACTTGAGTTTTCACTGTCTAGTCACTTGTAGTTGTGCTTTATCATTCAACCATCCTAATGGGTATGGTTTCTTGTGAGGTGTAGTTGCTAATCCCAATTTCTTTACAATTGCTTCAGAAATCAAATTTACCTGTGAGCCGCTATCAAACAAAGTATCAATCTTTTGATTTTTGGAAATAACTCGAATATGGAAAAGCTCATGTCTTTTTCTCTCATTTTCTTCATTAATAACAGATTGAGCAGAATTACTAGTAGATGCTTTATAATTCTTACCTTTTATACCAGTGGCTACTATAGTTGTTTCATCTCCTGAGTCTGACCCCAAATCTTTCTGAGTAGCTGCAGCTGTCTTCTTCTTCTTGCCCTCGGACTTCTTAGGTCTCAGCTCTGGATGCAAAATCCAACAATGCTCATCATCATACCCCTCCTTTTTTATAGTGAGTGCATGAAGCTTTGACTTTTTGTGCAGTGTTAGCCTTCCTTGCTTCCCACTTCTGTTTTCTTTTCTCCTTGCTCTTGCTTACAGTGGGGTGGGATGGTCCCCTAACTTCTAGATTGCCCTTCTTTCCTCTAGCCTCTAGATGAGTAGCTTGTATAGATACCACATCTATACTAGTGGGATTAAACATGAGGATGGTATGCCTCATGTAGCTGTGTAGACCACCAATGTACTTCAAAAGAGTCTCTAGTGAGTCTAGTCAGATACCCAACATCAATGCTCTCTTTTTAAACTCTTGGGTATACCCTTGCACACTTTTCCCTTTGAACTGTCGAAATTTTTTCCAACTCATCATGGCTTGTTGCATGTAGGCCAATGGATAGAACTACTTTTTGATTGTAGCAACAAATTCACTCCAGACAGAGATGGTCTTGCCATGTCTTTTCATATCAGCTTGGGTTCTACCTTCCCATCAAACCAAGGAAGTGCCTCTTAGGCGTAGGCTTTACAGCTAAATCTTACTCTTGTTTGAGTTTATGTTCTGTACCCTACAATACACATCAATTTATCTAATCCATTTGTCCAACTTTTCAGCATTTAGCTCTCCATCATAGATAGGCAAATCAAATTTCACATCTAGCTTAATCAAAGATGCTTTCTTATTATGCACAGGGCTATTAGGAGGTGTGAGAAAACTTTCTTCTTTCCCCTTTCCTTTGGAGTGGTCATGGAAGTGAGACTCATCTTCTTCTTTTTCTTGTTTAGAGCCTGATGCATCTTCTGCCTTTTTCTTTCTAAAGTCTTTGTACATTTCTTCAACCATAGAATTTATATCTAGGAAACTACCTATGAATTGAGGTTCTGTCACTATAGAACCTTCCTCTGACATTGTCTTCCGAGGATAGACTCTCCCAATTTTAGGATTAGTTTCCACTGACTCTCCTTCTCTTAATTTAAGCTTTGATCTTGTGAGCATTCACAGCTAATCCAACACAAGCTTGTCTAACCTTACAACCTAGAGCTCTGATACGACTTGATCTGATATTCACCCTATGAGTGACATCAGTTAAAGATTTATTAAACTAAGGTATTATAGACCCATGTGCTGGTGTGTTTTCTGTGTTATTGACGCAACAGGTCGATCATATTGCTAATACACAGACAATAAAATGGAAAGGCAGCAGAGAAATATAGTAAGAAAACACAAACACACAAGAAATTTTAATAAGGAGTTCATCCTATTCTCCAGGGCTACATATGCAGTCCAGCTTTCAGTGGTGGCCTTATTTTATTGTGTCTTTAGCAGAGAAATTACAATATAGGGATTTAGTGTGAGTTCTCCTGAAGAAAATTTTGCTTGGCACAGTGGTTCTTGGATTCCCTAAGCCACTTGAGTACACAGAATTCTTCTTCTTACTAGCTCTGTGACCTTCTAGACTACAGTGGAAAGAGCCAAATGTGATGCTCAGTCTAGATAGATTCCTCTATGGGATGGCTTGAATCTTCAAGCTCTCTAGTGCTCAATGCTGCCTTTGGTCAGCTCGGCCCTCTATCTCTTTTTCTTTGCTTTACTGTTCTCTGTGTTCAGTCCTCCTCTCATGGTTCACTGTTCCACTCCTTTATCTCTCAACTTCTATCTCTTCTTGACTGATTGGATTATCGTTGTTCATGACTTTAACTGTTCGAACCCTATGCCTATTTGGTTCCTCTTCCGCCTCCGTCTCTTCACCTTTTGCAGTTGTGCTTGGATTTCCCTGTTTGGCATCATAATGAACACTTAGGAAGTGGCTACTTGTCCTCCTCTAAATGGTTCCAGCATGCTTCGTCGGTTCATTTCTTCAGTTACGTCATGGACTTGTTCTTCCTCCACTGTGGTAGTCAAATGGATTCCAAATCCCTTCTAAAATGTGGCTTAATTCCTTGTCGGTTCCACTTCCTCCATTGGGCATGATCTCAACCATCTGATCTGGGCCCTCCAGATCCGCCGCCATACGACGTTTCATGCTGTTGACTTACTTGACTGATAGCGCATGATCAACAATGGTTTTATCTCACCTCCGCCTGCCACATGTCAATCGATGTATGGAATTTCTCTGCTCTCATCCAAAACCTCTTACTGTTTAAGGGCACCCTGATCAAAACTGTTGGTTTCCATAGCACGGGTCCTACCATTGCATTCTAGCGCTTTTTCCTTTTTCACCTGTAGTCCTCTGGTTGCCCCACACGACAAAGTGCTCGGGCTTTTCCTTCACTACCATGTTTTCCCAGCGATGTGCAATCAAATTCCACCTCGTTTTCCCATTCCAGGGCTCCAAGGGCTACTTTGGCCTCCTTCGCAGTCTCCATCAGCCTCGGTCAACGCGCTTTGACGGAGGTCCTTGTCGTTCCATGTTGGCTGCCATTGCCATTGATTTAGGGGTGTTTTTTATCACTGTTTTTGATTTCCTTAGAGATTTTCTCTAACCTGATACAGTCATGGTTCATTGTCAATCTTCTATGGATCCAATTCGGATCAGAGATGGAGGCTCCTTTTGAAAACAGGGAAAGGGAAAGATAAATACAGCTGAGAGATTTACTTCTTAGATTAGATGTTAGGGGAGAGGACAAACACAAAGATGGGAATTTGGGTTCCTTGTGGTTTGTACCTTTCAAGATATCTGAAGCAAAGGAAGCAACATTTTCCTATTGGAAAATTTGTATGGTGGGTACTTGAACTTCCTATGAATGGGTGGTTTCTCAAGCTTTATTTCTAGAATTAAAGAGGTCCATTTTCACCCACTATATATACTGGTGAACCATTGTACATACTAGTAATGCTTTAAGTTCTTACTATTTCTGTTTTTTCTTTTTATGTACTTGAAAAAAATGATTCTATTCCCAATGCATAGAAGGTACTAATATGCACGTTCTCAATGTATTTCTTGTGATACATTATCCCCAATTGGAACCAATATTGTCACCTATCATATGATCTTGCATTTTGCGATATATGATCTTATTTTATCCATGCTACAAAAAATCATGGGAGCAATCTTGGAAAGCCAAAAAGGAGAACCAAAATTCGAAGGTCAATATCGAAAGGGAGAGCCGAAATTTGGGAGACAATTATTAGGACCTGATATTGGAGGAGGAATACTGGAGCAGGTGAATGTCAGGAGGTCAGACCTCGAAGAAGGCTCATATCCTCACCTGATACTAGAAGGATTAACCTTGTATAAAAGTGATATCAGAACATCTATGTTTTGTAACTCCTTAGAAAATGTAATTCCCTTGAAAATATCGATGTGGCAAAGAAGCGAAAATACAAAGGAAACCACTAAAAACAAAAGGACTGAGGGGCCCTTTCTCTCTTTCCCCCAAGAAGATACATGCCAGATAGTGATTGGCCCTAAGAAGAAGACATGATAGATGAATTTAGCATGAAGTGGTTGTACTAAGACACGTGTCAGCCATTTGCAACACTTTTTAGGGCCTAATGTGGTGAATTTCGGTGACAAGTGTCACCACTTAGGTCGTGGCACATGTAAATATCAGACGTTGGAAATATGAGAGGTTAGCATATCAGATGTGGGAAATATCAGAACTCCTTTATAAAAAAATTCAAAAAATTCCAATGAGAGGGGTTGCAATGAGGACTAGCACATGGTTGTGAAAAATACATGAACCTAGAGTGGAGAGAAGGTTTATCACCTAAGTGTTTGAAGAAAATTGGTGATAGAGATATTGGAACTCCATGGTAGAAGTATTTTGGAAAATTTATGATGACTAGAGAGATATGAAGATGAGAATGGTCACTGGTCATAAGGACTGAAAAGGATGAAGGGTGCAGAGTAGGGCTATTACCTAGGTTCTATAGGAGTACATTGGAGGAAGAGGATTTCATGACACTATTTTAAGTAAATTTTGACAAAATTTTGAAGAAAGGAGCTCCATTGAATTGATGGACCATGGTTGTGGGAGACTTAAAGGAACAAGGGGTGGAAGAGAAATTACAAAGGGAAATAGGGCCACAAAAGGAGCTCAGATACCTTAGTACCTAAGTGCCAAGCCACTAGTCATGGCATTTGGTTCTATGGAGGAGTTGCGATAGGAAGGCTAATAGAAAAGGGGCTAAGAGAACTTGGATCATGTGATTTCATAACATTTATTTCAAATGGAGTTATGATGAAGCAAGGCTACGATATTGTAGTGCTTAAGTATTATACTGATTTTCCAAAGGAGTGGTCCCATGGATGAAAAATAAGAAGTGCACTAAGAGAAAAGGGGCTAAGGGAATCATAATGTTATTATTTTGTAATATTATTTTGATAATAGAAAGGATACACTAAGACCTGATACTGTAGGAAAGGGAGATTGGTTGAAAACCAAGCTACATAGAACCTCTAAAACCACTACACTCAACCATGTCCAGCTCCAAAGAGAGGAGTTTCAAGCTATTTAATGTAGAATGCTAATGAGCCTCGGCATTGCAACAAGAATGCTGCAACTCCCAAGGCTACCAAATTTAATTATCAACCTGGGATTCATACAAACTTAAGAGGTGTTGACGCTATGTGTGCATAATACGTTGTGTCCTTCCTTCACTTTCATGATGTAATGGAGTGAATGTAATGAAATCAAATCCTAAACTATTTGCAGCAAATGAAATGCTCAAAATGGAAACCTTAACCTATTGCAGGAAAGAAAATGCAAGGAAATAAAACCTGTTCTAATTGTATAAATAAAATATCATCAACTAAATATAAATCATTACATTTAAAATAGTTCATATCCACTGACAGATTTCATTGGATGTGGCAATCAATAAAATCATCATTGCATTCCCACTTCATAAATCTGTCCATTAACGCAAATTGTTGATATGTTTTGCATGGGTAAAACAACAAGTACTAAGTGGTGTTTATTCCTCATAAACCATTTATTTAGAGCCTAGGAGTTATTTTTCAACCCTAAGGGACAAAACCAATCTTTTTGAGAAAATATGGGCAAGTGTATACACACTAGAAGAGTGCTATAGGAAACTATAGGATGCTACAAGATGCTACAAGACGTTATCATTCACCGAATGACCAAGAAAATCAAATCCAAATTGGATGGGACAATTTTTTTATTTACTAGGATGTATTTTGTCTCCATTCCAAATGGAATCACTCAAAAATACCCTTGTTAACCCATGCTAAAAAATAAGAAAACTACTAGTCTAAAATCTAGAAATTCAAGGACTAGTGAGCTAGTACATCCATCAAACGCCTAATGTAATAAAGTGAAAATGGAATGGGGAAATTTTTTTTATTATCTAGAATTTTTTTGTGATATAATGCAAGTGGAATCAACTTTATTGAATCTCTTTAACATTTTCTAAAAAATATCATAAATTTACTACTATTTGCCACAAAGTGACTTCCAGAAATTTAGATTTTGGAATAAGAAAAGTAATCCAAGTAGCTCAATTATTACTATGACCTTCAAAAGATGTTAACAGGATGAAATTATGCTTGTGATCCTACAAAATAACTTACTTCAACCATTTAACCCAATCCTACAAAAATAAATCATCAATACCAAATGTAGAAATAGAAAGAGACAAGAACAAGAGATGCATCTTAATAAGAAGTGAAAGGAAGAAAAGTAAATTATACAAAAATGCTTTGAGTCTCCTGGGATGGCCAAGCCCAATGAAAATAAAAGTCCTATTAAGGATACCAATATTTATAGGTTGCACATGGAACCAATCTTCATTATTTCCATCAATACAATTACACCCCTGTAAGAAAAATGACAGTGGAGCTGCAAAAATCCGAGTTCTCTCCCCAGGAAGACTAATAAAAATCAACCCCTAGAGGAAAATTTGACTTGGTAGTTATAAAAAATGATTAGGAAGCATTCCCCATGAAATTAGGAATATTTCCCCTCCACAATCCCTCAAGTAGTGCATCATGTTCCCAACACTAGGAATCTGCATTAAATGATAGGAAACACATCCATAGATTTTCTCAATCATTGGATCTCTAGAATTTGTGCAGTAATTTTAGAACATATTTTTAATTTATTATTCAATATTGATCCTCCTGTAGTAGGGAGAAATTCCCTAAATTATCTCCTCCAAATCTCCATAATCTGCCTAATATTATCACAATATTCCACAAAAATAAATAATATTAGGCACAAATATGAAATTATCTGTAAACCTTCCTAATGAACATATTAAAGTTAAAAGTGTGTTATCTAATGAAAAAATAGAGGCTTAATGTGTTGAAGGATGGTTGGATGGACCTTAATTTATTTCTAATTTGGAGGCTTATCATATCCCCTCCCTGAATGTGTTGCTCATCCTTTGAGCAACTTAGTGACCTCATTATACCTCATTCATGGCGTTGGTGGCCTCCCTAATTTGTTTTATATCTGCTCAACACTTTCTTGTAGAAACTTTTTTCTTTCCTATAGCAATTTTTTGTCTTCCTGTAGCAGGGCATATTTTTATTTTAGCTGTTCAGTCATGGCTCGCCTAGTGCTTGGCTTCTTCTGAGAGGCTTGGGGCTCCATTCTTTTGGATTGGAGGGAGGTTAACTCTTCAACTTGCTTATTATTCTCCATTTATCCTTTTTCTAATTTTTTTTAAGGCACTTTATCTTATGTTTCAACACTTTTTTTTCTTTTCCACCCTGTTATTCTTCTGCAGATCCATCCATGAATGTCTCCTTAAGTACAAAATATATTCTCTATCCATGTCAACAACATTTTCCCATATCTTCTCAAGGTTTGTGCAAGGGAACCCTCTTTCCAATTTTTAGTTTCATAGCACTCATCATTTCAGCTTATGGAAAGAGGAGGAGTGCTTCCTGTTGATGAGCGAGGTGAAGAATAGTATGTGAATCACAAAACATGTTTATTATTGCATGATAATGCTCATCCTTACAAGAAAACTCCACAACTCATTTTTTTTTATGGTTCTTCTACATGATGTTTAGTGGAGGCGTTTTGCAAAAATTCATAGAAATTTTGTTTGCAAGAGGTTATAGATCAAGTACCTACACCTTCTTTGAAGACTCCTTCAAATTTGTAGGGTTTTTTCACCAATAATCCTCAATATAGGGCCCATGTTTTTTCCTTTGGGACAATCCTATAGCAAGATAATTGTCTCCTATAACATCCCTGTTTTTCCTATATCAGCTCCATTTTCTCCTATAGCAAAGAATTTTGTTCCTTGAGATTCTTAGTTATGGTTTCTCTATTGGTTGGCCTCCTTATAGGCGTCAAAAATTGATTTCCTTCCATTAAATCCTACGCCCGTTTCCCCTATTGCTCCTACACGGGATTTTTTATTTTTCCTATTTCTATGTATTTCTTCTTTTCCGTTCATGGTATTTGACTGTTGTTGTTGCTAGGATTATGGCTTGTTGTAATGGTTGAAAAGGCTGCTATAGGAGGAGGTTTTCTTCCTGTAGCAGTTCTTCCTTCTCTTTCAAGGTCTTATAACTATATGAGAGTGATGAGGAATGATGTAGATGGTTTAGAGGATGATGCTAGGGCTCAAAAGGAGTAAAGTAGGTTTGTGAAAATTAAGAGGATGTTCTCTGTGTGTATTTTTAAAAAAAATTCAAGGTGAGAGAGAGTGTAGGGTTTATTCTTGAAAAATATTAATTAAGTTTTTCTTACGAAATGGGATGGATGAATGATGAATAGATACTGGATATGAAGTGGATGGAGGGCTTGGAGTGATTTTTTGATTTGGAATTTGCAAAAATTTCCTCTTTTAATTGTTGTCCCCATTCCTCATAATCATCACCCTTCTTAATTTGGCTTTACCACATTGCATGAGTTAGGGAGTTAGATACAATTAACTAGTTGAGTGTGGTTGAGACTACTAAACCATCCTTAGCTTATAAAATCTTACCTCCCATGCATTGAAAAGAAAATTCTAACTCTAATATTCTCAATAGAAAATGTTAAGAATATTGTATACCTATACTCACCTGATGGTTATTGGAGAGGCATAGATGCTGCTACTAAGTTGGTGATCGATCCATGGTCCTCTAGAGGTGATAATTTCCTATGTTTTCTTCTGCACAGTTCTTCATAGCTTGACTATTCTTTGAATGATAATTTTTTTGTGTGCAAGTTTCTTTCCAGTGTCGAATCTGCTGCTGGTGAAGTTGATGGATGTCAACCCATATTCTAAACCTTTGTCTTTCAGTTACCCTAAGCATGCTATCTTAGTCAAATCCAGCCTTCTTGGAGTGTTGGGCTTGGCCATGGGTGATGTTCACCTTACCCACACTTTCCAAAACTATGATACACCCTTTCATCACTTGATCTCACCATTCTTTTCCTCTAAAACCCCTTAGCCAACTTCCTGTAGCAGTTCAAGATATCTTTTAGGAGTTTCTTGTAGCAGACTTGTTTTGCCTGTATATTCCAAATGGTATATTGGATTGACCTGAAATTTTATCACCACCTCTCCATAATCCTTATGCACCTCCCCATAAAACCATTTTGGCCAATGGATGCATAAATCTTGAGAAACATTAAAGAGAATGTAGGTGATGGAAGTTGATTTATCGAAAATTGTGTACTGGAATTTGTTGATATTTTTTTGAACATGTTACCATCATCCATATGCATCTAACCAAGAAACAAATTTGCGAATGGATGCATTGATGTCGAGAAAATTTAAAAATGGTTGTAGGTGATGGAGGTCAATTTATTGAAAAGTGTGCACCAAAATTTGTTGAAATTTCATGGGAATGTTACTATCATCAATATGCATCTCCCCCTGAAACGGTTTTCAAGATATGGCAAAAGTAATTTTTGTTCTCTATGTATTTTTGTTTCTTGAAGCAAAACTAATTCTTCATGTACCATGTTAGGACAACAAGGAAAATGAGTGGTAAAAGTTTGGGAATGATGAGTGGATGGTGGAAATAGATGTGGGTGATGGATTAGCATGGCCATGGTCCTTCTGGAGCATCTGAGAAAAGGAGGAGAATGTCCAAGTTTGACTTCCTTTGACTACGATTTTTTTCAACTTTTCTTTTGGTGGCTAACTTGTTTTTTTTTCTTGTAGAGCTTGGAGAACACATGCATTCATGAGAGAGAGATACATGAAGAAAATATTTTTTTATATATTTTTTTTCCTTTTTTTATTCTAGACCTACTAGCTTCCTCATTGACGTTTTCGACTAGTAGGTCTGCCTAGGTGCCTCAAAGGAGGTTTTCACCTAAGATCTTTTCTTTTTCTATCCTTTTTTTTTTCCAACCCATCGAGCACCTTATGGAGGTTTTCAATGAATGAGCCAATCTCAGGTGCCTCAAAGGAGGTTTTCACCTGGGATTTAATTTTTCTCTTATTTTTCAATTTTCATTTTTTGTATCTTACTCTACTTGAAAAACAAAATCTCTTTCAAGTATAAAAATACTTCTAATGGAGCCATGTGCACATCAAGACAACAGATAAAATGACGTGTAGGCTTGAAATATGTGCTTTGACATATACCCAAATTTTAAAGACCAAATGCTTTAATTGAGATGATATCATGAATTGTTGAAGAAGAGTGTGTGTGGCTACAACTTGTTGATTGTTTGGAAGCATATTTCAATATAGTTTTGATGCCTTCAGTCCACTTGTTGATTTGAATAATCTTAGATGTATTCTGCTTCCATGAAATTTAGATCTTCTTATTTTGTTGATTATTCTGTTGAACACATAGAGGATCTAAAGGTGAACATGATGGAACTATCTCAATATTTGATTCTGATGTCTGTTCTCCATCAAGTGCAACCCATGATTCTTTGGTCAACTCATTTGAATCTTCTTCTTCTAGATGTTGTCCTTCAATGACATCAATAAAATTTCTCTTGTGCAATACCTTTCTTTATCTAAGATGAATACCATTTATATCAAGAGGAGATGTTTGGAAGTGTTGTGCCTCAACATTGTAAGTGGGTTGAGCTACTTCCTTGTGTGGGTTTAGAAATGGTGGTAAATGTAGTTGAGTGGGAGTAGATATTTGAGAATGATGTGGTTGGGGTTGTGGTTGTGGTTGTGGTGGAGGTGGATGGTAGGGATAATATGGAGTTGGGTATGGAGGATATTGAGGAAAATATTGAGGATATTGTGGATGGCTTCCATAAGTTCCTTGCCAACCTTGTTGTTAAGATTGGTTTTCAGGTTGAGATGGCGAAGGTTTCCAAGGGAAGGGTGTGTTCCAATTACTTTGATATGGATGTGCATAAGCTTGAAATTATGAATTAGGCTCCTACATCATATCAATATGATTATGCTTCCAAGTCCTCTTGGAGCTACATAACATAGATGTGTTGGCAATTGACTTGCTCCATTGTCCTCTTGGTAAACTTCATTCAACCTTTGTAATGAGGGGAAATATTTAACATAATGTGATTCTGCATGGAAAACAGAAATATCAACATCTTCTTTTTCCTCATTTTGTATTCTTAACATTTCTACTTGTTCACTTAGATTGCTACGAACTTTGCTTTAAGTTATCAAGTAGTTTCCAAGTTTAGCTTGACTTACCAATCTTGATGCGGATTGACTTAATCTTTCCCTTCATCTTCATATGAATTTGCATGTTTCACAAATTTCTTCAAATGATAATTGATATACCTCAACTCTACAAGGAGATCAATCCACTCATCTCTAATTGTTCTAAGTAAGAGGGTTTTTAGTGTGTATGATCCTAAATAATGTAATTTTTCCCTCTTAACATTATACATGAACCTCTCTATTAGATCTTCAATTCTCTCATCTTTTTGATTCATTATGACGATTTGTTCTTTAAGATCATGATCTTTATATTTTTCTAGAAATATATTTTGCATATCATTCGATGATATTATTGAATTAGTCGTTGAATTCATGAACCATTTAAGTGCTCTATCCTTCAATGTTTCAGAGCAATCTCAATTTTTGAGTTTTTAATAAGTAACCACAAGATCTACAAACAATTTCAAATTCAAAGAGAAAGGTTTCTGGGTCCTCTGAGCTTAGACAATGAAAGTTTGGAAGAAAATATGGAGGGATGTTCTTCATTTGCACATTAACATCAATATCTTGAATGGAAAATCCAAAATGATCTTCCTCATTAACATCATCTCCATTCATTTCTCCTCCTTTATCTATCACCTATTCTTCTTCTACCTGCAAAAATGAAAGGTGATGTGGCTCTTACTACACCGCATGATCAAATGGGGGGTTTGGTGTTGGAGAGGTATTTTTTTTTTAATAGGAATGCTAACGCAATGTGATTCTATGTTTCTGAAATTAAATATGCCTAATGTAAATTTTTTGTTTGTGCAGAAAGTAAAAATAAATTAATCAATAAGGGAAGAAAACAATGCATACTTTGACACCTTCTCGGCAACTACACCAAAAAGTGATGAGCCTCAGTATTGCAATAAGAATGTTGTAGCTCCCAAGGCTACCAGCTTTAATTATCGACTTCGGGTTCGTAAAAAATTAATAGGTATCGAGACTATATGTGAAACATACATTGTGTCCTTCTTCATTATCATGATGTAATGGAGTGAATGTAATGAAATAAAATCCTAAACTATTTGTAGTAAATGAAATGCTCGAAATGGAAACCTTAACCTATTGCATGAAGAAAATACAAGGAAATAAAACCTATTCTAATTTCATAAAGAAAATGTCATCAACTAAATATAAATCACTACATTTTAAAGGGTTCAAATGCATTGATAGAGTTCATTGGATGTGGCAATCAATAAAATCATCATTGTATTCCCATTTCATAAATTTGTACGTTAACCCAAATCACTGAGATGTTTTGTATGGGTAAAGAGGAAGGTCCTAAGGGGTCTCTATTCCTAGTTATCCATTTATTTAGACCATAGTGTTCAGGATTCAACCATAAGGGATGAAAAAAATCTCTTTTAGCAAAGTTGGGCATGTATATACACAATGGAAGAGTGTTACAGGAAACTAGAGAATGCTAGAAGATGTTAGAAGATGTTACAATTCAATGAATTACCAAGAAAATCAAATCCAAATTGGATGGGACAAATTTTTTTATTGAATAGGATGTAATAGGTCTGCATCCAAGTGGAATCACTCAAAAATACTCCTATTAACCCATGCTAGAAAATAACAGAAAATTACTAGTCTAAAATTTAAAAATTTGAGAACTAGTGAGCTATTAAGTCTATCAAATGCCTAAACTAATCAAGTGAAAATGAAATTGGGTATTTTGTTTATTAACTAGAATATTTTTTGATCTAATTCATGTGGAATCAATTGTATTGAAGCTCGTTAGCATGCTCTAAAAAATAGCATAAATTTACTATTATTTGCCACAAAGGGATGTCCAAAAATTTAGATTTTGGAATAAGAAAACTAATCCAAGAAGCTCACTAATTAATATTAACTTAAAAGGTTATTATAAGAATGAAATTGTGCTTGTTATCCTATAAAATAACTTACTTCAACCATTTAAAACAATCCTACAACAAGAAATCATCAATACTAAATGCAGACATAGAAAAAGACAAGAACAAGAGATACGTGTGAATAAGTGAAAGGAAGAAAAGTAAATGATACAAAAGGGATATGAGGCTCTTAGGATGGCCAAGCATAGAGAAACTCAGGGTCCTATGAAGGAGACCAAGATTTATAATTTGAACATGGCAGCAATCTTCATTATTTCCATCAATAAAATTACATCCCTGCAAGAAATGACATTCGAGCTGCAAAAATATGACTTCTCTCCTCAAGAAGATTAATAAAAATCAACCCTTAGAGGAAAATTTGTCTTGGTACTTATAAAAAATTATTAGGAAGCATTCCCCATGAAAGGACGAAGCTTTCCCCTCCAAAATCCCACCATTAGTGGATTTGGTTCCCAACACTAGGAATTTTCTTTAAATGATAGGGAACACATCCCTAGATTTTCTAAATCATTGGAGCTGTAGAATTTGTGTATCAACTTTAGAATATCTTGTTCATTTATTATTCAATATTGATCCTCCTATAGTATGGAGTGTTGGGCCATCAAAATGTCTTCAAAATGAAATCCACTTTGACCTTTATTTCCACCATTTCACTCACATGTCGCAACTCCATAACCATATAACCTTTCATTAGCCACCATTTTCATAAATATATGTGTTAGGATCATTATTTACCAAAGTTATTTATTTTATGTGTTTAAAGTGAATTTATGATTAAAATCTAGGAAATTAACATGGTTTCATGTATCTATATATATGGCTTGAGTTTCATGACATGTGTAGGTCATTTGAAAGCTTCCAAGGCACTCGTATGTGGCCTCCAATGCTCAAATTCGAATTCCTTTCAAAGGATATTTTGATAAAGGTCAATGAAGGATATGTGTCCTATTTGGATTGTAACTCTATGAGGTGTCTCATCATTTCTTATTTGGATTAGAACTCTATGAGACACTTAGGGGATATGTGTCTCATTATGAGCTATTTGGTTGTAACTATATAAGATTTTAGTGAATCCGCATTAAATAGGCTAGATTCTTATGTTTTTGTATAAATAGGAGAGCCTTCACCTTTGAAATGTATCTATAAAGTTGGAGAAATGCTCATGTTTTTAATAGAGAATTTGGAGCTCATACTTGGAGATTTGAAGATTTAGTTTTGCTTGCATATGGAGCTTCTTAACTTGCCATCCTCATACACCATTGGAATGGCCATCTAATGATTGTGAGATTTAATTGCTTTTATATATTAAAGTTCATTTGCTTTCTTAGTATTAGTTTTAGAATGACTATGTAATCTTTGATTTTCTAAAAAATTTCAATAGGGAAGATTTATGTATTTTCTAATTGGATTAAGTTTGAGGCAAGGGCTCATAGTTATTTATTTTCCTTTCATGTTCTATTTTTTATTTTCTTAGAGAAAAGCATCAATTCATTGTATAATTGAATATAGAATCAGGCCAAGAAGGTGACTTCAAATTGGGTGATTGAATGTTCAACCTATGTAATCATTGAGCTTTACTTTTTCATGTTTCTAATTTTTTCTTTTAAGATCCTCATTGAATTGCATTAACTGATATTCCTGAAGATGATTTTAAGAAATGTATTTAATCATATTTCAAGATTGAATGATCAATATTTAATACATGTAATTACTGAGTTATTTTCTGCACACTTTACTTTCTTTTTATGACATTAGAAGTTAAAGTATCAATAGTTGCTTACACATCATCTCAAGAAGGTAACACTTCATAATTGAATGCTCGAGTAACTAAGTATACACTAGTTGTTTTTGATTTCACAAGTTAATTGATTTTCATTTTCATTATTTGATTTCATAGATTATATGAGTTGGTTTTCGTTATTTTGTAGTTAAATTAATCTAAAATAAATGATAATTTCTAGCACATATAGTGCACGCATGCTTCAAAAGTTTACGAAACCTTCGGGTTGACAAACTAAATGATAGGCAATCACTTTGCCCCAAAATTTTGGCATCGTTGCTGGGGAAGTGTGCATATGAACTAACTTTCAGTTTAAAGTGTCTTTTATTTGTTTTTGTTTTTACTAACCATTTATGGACAAAGAATCTAGAATGCAGCCCAAAGATTACATTGAGGCATGGTATCAAGAAGCAGTTATGCCACAATATTCATCAATTATTCAAGAGATCCTTGCGGAAAATCTAAAGGTTAAAATGATTTTTCATGTCCCCATACACAATCAGGTACATTTTGAAAATTTGAATATGAACATTTTAGAAAGTTTAATCCATAAATGGCTCCATTGGAAGTATTCATATACTTGAAAATAAAAAAAAATAAAAAATATTTCTAGTAGGATAAACTAAGAAATAAAATCAAGCTTGATTGCATGTTTTTTGGAGTTCTTGATTGCATTTTCTTAAAGCTCTTAAACTTTAAAATCTTCTAGAATTTTATTTATTTTCTTGCATTTCTTCATTAAACTCACAAAAATATTTTCAATTAAAAAAAAATCATGTTAGATTTTCAATAAAAAATAACAAAAAAAAATCTTCATGTTTTTGAATAATGGAAATGTAGAATTTTAAATAAAAATGATCAATTGATAATGGACTCTAATGCGACCTGCAAAGAAAAAAAATTGTTGGCTTGGAATAAAAAATTCAAAAATCCATCATAATAAAAAATTCATGCTCGAAGAGGCTGCGGTTTGTGTAACATAGCTCAAAAATAGTTCTAAATTCTAATATTCTTTGCATGTGTTCTGAACTGTATCATATGAGCCAGCTGGTCTAGTCGTTCACACCAAAGAGGAGTGGAATTAGATTGGTAGTTTGGTTCTGTTCTAATCCAACTACTTTGATAGGTTCAGCCGGCCAAATTGAGTAGTTATGGTTTGTAGTGACCTTCAAAACATTGTGTCCTATTTATGTTTTTTCTATTTGCATAAGTCTTTGCAAATTAGATATGGAACACATCCTATTCTACAACTAATTGTGTGTTCCATAGCTACTTCCATGATTTATTAGGTTACAGGTGTCAAATGAAGAAACCGGCCACATGGGCATCTCTGGAATCCTCTTGACATGGATTCTATCCTAGTCACCCAGCCCAGATCGATAAAAAAGCCAGCTCATGACCACAGTCAAACGTGGAGTCAAATATATGAAACCCAGAAGAAATAGCACTCTTTATCTACCCTTTCATACAGATCCTAGTTTGACACTTGTTTGTTCACAACCCCATTTTCAGGTTCCAGTACATTCACTTTGAAGCCTTATTGGCCTGAAATTGAGAACCATTAATCATTTCTATAAAAATTCACAATTTCAGAAGTACGAATCGAAGCTACATAATTTGCTGGAAGAATAGTAGTCTAACCAGATACTGGGGAGAAGCTAATCAAGATCTTCACAGTGGATCTACTAGACAGTAGTCTCGTGGCTTCCATTCATGGCTTTAATGAAGTTTTTCATGTGGCCAGTTCTATTGACTTCATCCCTAAATATCCTGAGGCTTGCATAGAGGCATTTGTATCCACGCTTATGGAAGAAGAAGAATGGGTGCATTGATGAAATCCATTAGATGTGTATCTCCTCAATGGATAGACACATTACTAGCCTTGAGAGCCACTACACAAAAAATCTAACCCAAAAATCCTGAGTTCAATATTTGTAGAGGAAATGCGTAACAACTGAAAAATGTCAATTTTTAAATGCTATTTTCAGCCAAATGAAAAAGAATTTAGGAAAATGGAGACGGGTTTTTTCGGGAACAGGGTGAATTAGATAACCTAGAAACGATTTCCTCAATTTCGCAACCATTTGAGAGAAATTTGAGATTCTTCGAGACCCTATTTCACCAATTGTGTGAGGAAAAACAATTTTAAATATTGCACAATTGCGGCCATATTCTGATTTCTCTAAGAAATATCAACCCAGATCCGATTTCCCTGGCTAAGTTCTAGCTTGAGACAGTTGGAGAAAATGATTTGAGTTTGGGTGCCCCAATCGCTTGTGCCAAGTCATACACTATGCATTGTCATTGCTAATTTCCTGCATCGAAGGAGCCACTGTGAAATAGAATGAGAAGGGATTTCAAGAGATCGAATAACGATTCAGTGATATTCACTATTTGATACCTCATGGAGTTAAAGAATGAAGGAATTAACTGATAAGATGGCTGATTCTCTTTCATTACAACCTCAATACACATTTGAACATAAGAAGGAACAAGGATTCTCTAAAGCAATAATAACGCCTTCTTGTTCTGATCATCCAAGTATCTTGGTTTCATTATCTTGGCGTTGTATTTTGAAGGGGACGGTATGTGAGAGGAACCAGATATCTCATATCAAGTACTATGGAAGCTTTGATGTATCCCTTGGAAGTTTCTTGCGGGATAAATTATCTAACCAAATTTCCAGCCAGCAGATGCACATAGCTTTTGCCTTTGCAAGTGATTTTGTAACCCTTGCTTATGTTGATCGGGTTTGATTGGGTTAATAGCTTTCTGATAGACATGTTTTTATACAAGAATGATCACGTTTCTTTGATTCTTATAGGTACAAATTATGAAGGCATTACAAATGAAAAATCTTATGCCATGGCATAGCCAAAGAAGATCGAAAAGATTTTAGCTACATAAATTGTGCACATTCTGTAGCTGATTCCATTCTGCAGCTAATCGACAATTCTGCAGCTCAATAGTGATTTTGCAGCTAATCAAAAATTCTGCAGCTAGAAAAAATTTCAGCATCTATGTATTTAACTCAATGATTTATTTTTCAAACAATGCATTCTAACCATTTCATCTGGTTACATCATCTTTCACTCTAGCATCATGTTCCCATGCCACATTTTACATGACAATTTCCATTATTTCATAAAAATTTCAAAACAGTCTAACATTCTCATACGACATCGGGATTCGATGATTCAAGCATCATTGGAAATATCTCAACGAGATATACAAAACGTGGAAGCTATTATCAGATTTTGAAATAGTAAAGAATGAAGAAATTGCTGAAAAGAAACAACAGGTAACTTGAGGTACTACTTTCAACACAGGTATAAACCCTCTTGCTTTTCTTTCATGAACTTACTTAATAGTACCGATTCTTATTTTTTATGTAAAAGTCATTAACATAGAAATTGATCACCTCTCTATTTTGATAACTTTATGTTATGAAACCAGCTCAAGAAAAGATAGAAAAGATAGATCAACGCCTTAGAATTCAACCTCTTCAAGGGGGAAACCTCCTTTACATGACATAAATCAACAATTCTTTGATGATACGAATGACAAAACCTCCTTTCTATATATAGGAGTCTAAGGAGTCACAATATAACCCAACCGACCTAACAATAATACTATAAAGCCACAAAAATAACAATAAAGGGTTTCTATGGGGCACAATAATAACAATATGGGGGCAATAGGGGCACAAAAATATTAATAAGGGATACAACTACAATAGTAATGGGGTAATCACTAGTATTATAGGGATCTAACATGCCCCTCTCCTTAAAAAAAGTGTTGTCCTCAACGCTTGAGTAGTTCTGGATGCTTCTGTATAAAATTCTCATCCTCCCATGTGGAATCTTCAGTGGATAAGTTCTTCCACTTGATGAGATACTCTGAAATTGATCGATTTCATAGCTGTCTAGTTCTTGTCTCTGTGACTGCTTCCAGTTCCAATATAATTTTTCCTTCCTCGTCAAGTTCCAATAATATTGTTTGAACTGGGAGCTTGTCACCTATAACCTTCTTTAAACATGAAACATGGAAAATTGGGTGCACTCGAGAAGCTGCCGGAAGCTCCAATTTGTATGCCATAGTACCAATCTTTTGCAACACCTTGTATGGACCATAATACTTTGGTGGTAATTTATTATCCTTCTTAGCTTGCTTCAGGGACACTTGTTTATATGGTCGTAGCCATAGGAATACCTAATCACCTACATCAAAACTTCTTTCACTCCAATGTTGATCTGGCTATTGTTTCATTCTATTCTGTGCCAACGCGAGGTTATCCTTTAAGAGTTGGAGGACTTGTTGTTGATATTTGATGTGATGTTCCACTGCTTGAACCTTAGAATTTTCTCTTAAATATGATGTGATGGATGGTGGCTGATATCGATAAAGTGCCACAAATGGGGTCATTTTTGTTGTTGTATGGAAGGATGTGTTATACTACTATTCAGCTAGAGGAAACCATTTGACCCATTGTGTCTGTTTATTAGAGACAAAGCAATGAAGATATCCTTCCAGACATTTGTTTACTATTTAAGTTTTCCCATCAGATTGAGGATGATAAGATGAGCTATGAGCTAACTGAGTACCAAGACAAGAAAATAATTTTGTCCAAAAATTTCCAGTAAAGATGGGATCTCTGTCACCTACAATAATCTTTGGATTTCCATGTAGCTTTTGAATTGTTTCCATAAATGCAGTAGAAACTGTATTGGCTTTAAATGGATGTGATAATGCACAAAAGTGTGCATACTTGGTAAGTCTGTCAACTACCACCATGATGACATTCTTCCCTCAGACTTTGGTAAACCTGCGATAAAATCCATTGAAACCTCCTCCCAATGTTGGCTTGGAATGGATAAAGGTTGTAATAGACCTGGGGTCTTAATTGTTTCAAATTTATTTTGTTGGCAAACCAAACATTCCACCACAAACTTTTGAATATCTGATTTAAGGCCATCCCAAAAAAATTCCTTCTTAACCCTGTGGTAAGTTTTTAAAAATCCCGAGTTCCCTCATAAGGGAGAAGTGTGTAATTCCATAAGAATCTTTTGTTTGAGTTGGGAATTCTTACAGAGGTATAAGCAATCTTTGTACCATAACGAATCATTTTGCCAGCTAAATGTATCAGATGTACTGGAATCTTGTTGTAACTTTTGAATAAGTGCCCACACTTCTTCATCATTCTTCCATTCCTCCCTTGCTTCGTTTATCCAATCGGATTGGATAATAGAAATGGCACACAACAATGCTTCCACATCCTCATCCTTTCTTGAGAGTGCATCTACCACCACATTTTTCTTCCCCTTTTTGTAGATGATTTCAAATTCATATCCCAACATCTTTGTGACCCACTTTTGTTGCTCTTAAGAGGATAATCTTTGTTCTAAAAAGTATTTAAGGCTATCATGATCCGTTTTTACCTTGAAGTGTCTTCCCATTAGGTAGGGTTGCCATTTCTTAAGTGCATGTAGTATTGCCAACATTTCCTTCTCATAAATAACTTTGTGTAAAAACGTTCCCTTGATTGGATGACTTTCAAAAGCAACGGTTCTTTCATCTTGCATTAAAACAACACCAATTCCATTTCCTGAAGCATCACATTCCACAATAAAGGTTTTTGTGAAGTCCGGTGTAGCTAAGACCAGTGCTTGGCACGTTGCCTCTTTAAGATGTTCGAAGACCTTTGTTGCTTCTGGAGTCCATGAAAATGCATCTTTCTTCAATAATGTTGTTAGAGGTGCTGCGATTCTCCCATAATTCTTAACAAACTTGCGATAATACCCTGTCAACCCGAGAAATCCTCGTAGATGCTTTATGGATGTGGGGATTTTCCATTCCTTAATGGCTTTAATTTTGCTAGGGTCTACCTTAACTCCTTCATGAGATACAATATGACCCAGATATTCCACCTCTTGTACTGCAAAGAAACATTTGGATCTTTTTGCATATAATTGTTTCTCCTCCAATAGTTGTAGCACCCTGTCAACATGTTCAACATGATCCTTCCAAGACTTGTTGTAGATTAGTATATCATCAAAAAATACTAATATAAATTTTCTAAGGAAGGGTTTGAAAATGGAATTCATCAAACCTTGAAATGTAGAAGGTGCATTGGTAAGGCCAAAAGGCATGACCAAAAATTCATAATGACCCTCATGAGTTCTAAATGCTGTTTTCGGAATGTCTTCAATCTTCATTCTGATTTGATTATATCCTGAATGAAGATCCAACTTGGTCAAGTAAATTGATCCATGCAATTCATCAATGATAGGAATGGGAAACTTATCTTTAATAGTGAGCTTGTTGAGCTCCTTATAATTCTGACACATGCACCATGATCTATCCTTCCTGTGCGCCAATACTACTGGAGCAATGAAAGAACTTTGACTAGGTTGAATTATACCACCCTCTATCATTTCTGCAACCATATGTTCAATTTCACTCTTTTGGGCATAGGGATATCTATACGGCCTGATGTTTGGAGGAACACTTCCTGGAATTAGATGAATAGCATGATCATGATCATGAATAGGTGGGAGAACTTTGGGAGTCTCAAATACCTTGGAATGATTGTCCAAGACTTTTTGGAGATCTGGAGAAATATATGATTCCGATGTGGAAACATCTAGCGAACATCATTGTGCATTTACACCTCTTTGTTCCTTTTTTAGAATCTTTGTCATACCGTTAGAGCTTATTATCTTTCCCAGTTTCCCTGCAATACCCCTTAATTCAACTTCCTTTCTTTCCACATAAAATTTCATGAAAAGTTCTTGAAAATTAAAAGATATTGTACCCAAGGATTGTAGCCATTGGACTCCTAGTACAACATCAGCACCTCCCATTGGAATGGAAAGCATTGGGCTAGTCAATACATATTCTCCCATGGATAGCTTGATATTATGACACTTTCCAAAGAAATTTATTGTTCCTCCATTTGCAACCATCACTTGACACTCTACTACTGGATATAAGAAGCAATTCAATTCTTTTGCTACCTTACAATGAATAAAATTGTGGGTACTTCTTGAATCAATCAACACTATTACCTTTTTCTTCTTGATTTGTCCTTCTATCTTGATGGTTTGAGGAGTGGTAATTCATGCCAATGCATTACAAGATATGGTCGGATTCATTTCTTCTTTATCTACGCTTTTTTCCTGGAGTATATCCTCCTCTTTTGACCTTTCTTGCTCCTTTTCCTCTTCCTCTTCACAATCTATGTAGAATAATTTCTTCTTAGCACACTTATGACCATTAGTGTATTTGCTATCACAACTGTAACAAAGCCCTTTTCCTCTTTTTTCTTCCAATTGTTGTGGTGTCGACCTTATAGGTTGTGGAAGACTAGGGGCAACAACACTTCCATCTTTATAGTGGTGAGTGGTATGCTTCCTGGTTGCCATAATTTTGCTTTCCATTTTTCTTGCTAACCTGAATGCCTTCTCTAATGAATCAGGTTCCCAAAGGTGAACATCATGTTGGATATTATCCTTTAAAGTCCATATGAACACATCCATCCTATGCTCCTCTGGAATATTTTTTACCCTTATGTTAAATTTTTGGAACTCCTCAATGTGCTCCATTATTGAACCCTTTTGTTTGAGACTTATCAATTGGCTAAAAAAAGTGTTGCTTTTTGTATCCTCATAATGTGCTGTCAATTCTTCCATAAAAATTGTCCAAGTGATAATTTGTTTATGAGAGAAAAGCCATTGACACCATACAAATTGATTTGGTTCCAAATATAAAGTTGCAATATGTACCTTTTGTATGTTTTGCACATTATTAAGATCGAAAAACTGCTCCATCTGTAATATCCATGTTGCGGGATCCTTGCAATCAAACTTTCTCATATCAATTTTTGGAATATGGTGGGTCTTCAATCCTACATTAGAGTCGATGAAATCATGATTAACATTTCTTTTGTTCTCATGATGAGTTTCCTTTACTACCCTTTCACCATTAGTAAGCATTTCTTGTAGAAACTTTGTCAAATTTGTCTTCAAATCTGTCTTCAAATCTTCCATGCTTGTCTTTAAACAATCCATCTTAGCTTCTATGCCTTTCTTTAAACCATCCATCCTAGCTTCTACATCTTTCTTTAAACCATCCATATTAGATTCTGTTGCTCTTTGTGCAAGTGACACTTGTTGCACTTGGTATCCTAATTTTGATATATCATGTTGCATTTCTTCCTCTTCTTCATGAGTCATGCTAGAGCTTTCAGGTTGCCTACTAGGTGTCTCAAATTTCTTCCCTCTGGTCATCAATTATCGATAATAATGCTTTACTATGCCCTTTGAATTCCTTCAAACTAATTTTTCAAACCAAGCTTATGAAAAACTTTAAAAAAACTACACAACTTTTTTCACTTTGTAGGAGCTTGACATTGAATCTGATGTATCTCTGTAATTTCAAATCATCTAGTTCTGAAATTGCAGCCTGAGATAGCCCTCTATGTCCCCTTTCGAATGCCGCCAGTCTGATCCAAATTGGATTCTCCATGGAAGAGTTATGCCAAATCTCCCACAGTGACCTGATTATAGACTAGTTCAATAAAGCGAAATTGCATGACGTGCCATGAGTCACTGTTTCAACCTTTGGCTCTAAAAAAAATATAAAAGAAAACTACAGTCCATCCTCTTTCTGTACCTTGTAACGAAATTGCAATCTGATGCTCAGATAGAAAGTTATGATGATTTTCCCCAGGTCACCTGTTTGGAATGTAATTCAGGAGTCTGCAAAAAGACCAACTTCCTCAGATCATATCTCTGTAAATATAGAGAAAAAATATCTGAAATTTGGACTCGAGATTTAGTGCGATGTCTTCTCAAATGGGTTTTTTTTTAACTTCTGAAAAATCATAGAAAAAATTTTATAGCGAAAATTCCACTATGACCTATTTGGAGCAGCGAAACCCTAGAATCCAAAGCTCTAATACCAAATGTTATGAAACCAGCTCAAGAAAAGATAGAAAAGATAGATCAACGCCTTAGAATTTAGCCTCTTCGAGGGGGCAACCTCCTTTACATTACATAAATGAACAATTCTTCGATGATACAAATGACAAAACCTCTTTTCTATATATAGGAGTCTAAGGAGTCACAATATAACCCAGCCAACCTAACAATAAACTATAAAGCCACAAAAATAACAATAGAGGGTTTCTATGGGGCACAATAATAAAAATATGGGGGAAATAGGGGCACAACGATATTAATAAGGGATACAACTACAATAGTAATGGGGTAATCACTAGTATTATAGGGATCTAACACTTTACAATCCATTGGAGAAGAAGTACTAATTTTTTGCAAGTTCCAGGAGGAAGAACAGATGACTATAAGAAAATAGTGTCTCTCAAAGACCACATTTAATTCAAAAGAGAATGATCATAGCAGAAACAAAGATGAAACGTCAATGCATGAGCACATGCTAATGCATATCAGATCCAACAGTTGGAAGCCTTTCAGATGACAATGTTTCCATTGCATCCATACTCCTTCAGTCAATAAAACCTTCATCTCATTTCCTTTGCAGTCGCATTGCATTTCACTTAGTTATTCAATAAAATTATCATCTCATTTTCCTTCACTACTCATTTTTATTCATAGAAACTATATTTTCCTGCCTTGCTTTCATTAACTCATAACCCATTTTCATAAAGATGTTCAGCTCGCTTACATGTTGATTTGTCCTTTTACTTTTGATTCACTTTTCATTTTCCTTTCTGTTAAATAAACCTTGATCCACTGCAAAATTTTCCATTCATAGTCCTTGAAAATCATTGTTTCATGCTCACGTAAGATGATGGAGGATTCCTTAAGGCCTTCCTTCTAACAAGCCTTGGCCTACTGACATCGACACATTATCTAGGTTCAGGGCTAGAGTCCTCATTAGTACCTTGTGGCTTGTATGCCTTAATGAAAATCTCTCTCACCAACAATCATGGGAATACATCAATGTCCCTTGATTGTTGGATCTTTCAAGTGGCTCGACATCGGCTCGTTTATTTTCCCTTCGCAAGATGTACTTAGGTACCTTGGCACTTGTTGACATTAATGGAGAGTTTTCTTCACTTTGGTTAATGACATCCATCAATGGTCGGTAATCCAATGACCTCTCTCCATGCTTGACACCGAAACATTTATTCGCATGACTAGAGTTGTACCATTGGTTTTATAGCGATTGAAGACTATATCATTTCAAATTTTGTAGCGGATACAATAGATTTAGTAGCAAAAATAAAGAATCCACTTCACAACCTCATCCACCATTTATGTAACCAAAAAGTAGATGAATTCTACATTTCATCCCATGATCCAAAAGCAGCCACAATCTTCAATTTCCATAACTCACGCACATTGAAGGTAAGTGAAGGTATGTGGTTTTCTAATTTTTAGTCATGCAATTCCTTAAAATAGAAAAATTCTAACTTTGGGAAATTCCTCACTTCCTCTTTCACATTGTCATATCTTTAGTTGGGGGGAAGGCACATCATTTCATATTCATATATCATACACCATCACACATTTTCATTTCATCCTAACATACTTGTCCTAATAAATTATGATTTCATTATGGTTCAAAAAGCTATATGATTTTCAAATAATGCCTAAATTATGAGCACACTATATGGCTGATTTTAAAGATGCATTCTTAAATATGTTCAATGAATCTTGCTGCAACAAAAAAAAACATGGTATTGAAACATAAGAACTAATACCAATTATAATTTAGTTGAAACACAAGAACCAACCAAACATGTTCCAATTCAATGTATGCTAGGGAGTACTGTGCAAAAGTAAATAAAATTGTGAAATCAAAAGCTTAAGGACATATGATATAAGCCAAGCTCATTCAAAAACAAATATGTTGTGAGCAGATCAAAGGAATTAATGCAATATTTGCATGAGGACATGCAATTACTCTAGTTGTGGGGTATGTTGGGCCATCAAAGTCTCTTTGAAATGACATCCACTTTCACTTTTATCGCCACCATTTCACTCACATGTCGCAACTCCATAACCATATAACCTTTCATTAGCCACCATTTTCATAAATATATGGGTTAGGATCCTTATTTGCCAAATTTATTTATTTTATGTGTTTAAAGCGAATTTATGATTAAAAACTAGGAAATTAACATGGTTTCATTTATCTATATATGTGGTTTGAGTTTCATGACATGTGTAGGTCATTTCGAAGCTTCCAAGGCACCCTTATGTGACATCCAATGCCCAAATTCGAATTCCCTTCAAAGGAGATTTGGATAAAGGTCAAAGAAGCATATGTGTCCTATTTGGATTGTAACTCTATGTGATGTCTCATCATTTCTTATTTGAATTAGAACTCTATGAGACACTTAGGGGATATGTGTCTCATTATGAGCTATTTGGTTGTAACTATATGAGATTTCAATGGATCTTCATTAAATACGGTATCTTCTTATGTTTCTGTATAAATAGGAGAGCCTTCTCCTTTGAAATTTAGGTGTAAAGTTGGAGAAATACTCATGTTTTTAATAGAGAATTTGGAGCTCGTACTTGGAGATTTGAAGATTTAGTTTTTCTTTCATATAGAGCTTCTTCACTTTCCATCCTCATACACCACTGGAATGGCCATCTAATGATTGTGAGATTTAATTATTTTTATGCATTAAAGTTCATTTGCTTTCTTAGTATTAGTTTTAGAATCACTATGTAATCTTTGCTTTTCTAAAAAGATTTCAATAGGGAAGATTTATGTATTTTCTAATTGGATTAAGTTTGAGGCAAGGGCTCATAGTTATTTAGTTTCCTTTCATGTTCTGTTTTTTACTTTATTAGATCAAACCATCAATTCATTGAATAATTGAATAAAGGATCAGGCCAAGAAGGTGACTTCAAATTGGGTGATTGAATGTTCAACCTATGCAATAATTGAGCTTTACTTTTTCATGTTTCTAATTTTTGCTTTTAAGATCCTCATTTAATTGCATTAACTGATATTCCTAAAATCATTTTAAGAAATTGATTTAACCATATTTGAAGATTGAATGATTGAATATTTCATACATGCAATCACTGAGTTATTTTCTACACACTTGTTTTTTTTAGGACATTAGAAGTTAAAGTATAGATAGTTTCTTACACATCATCTCGAGAAGGTAACACTTCATAACTGAATGCTGGAGTAAATAAGTATACATTAGCTGTTTTTTATTTCACAGGATAATTGAATTTCATTTTCATTATTTGATTTTATAGATTAGATGCATTCGTTTTCATTATTTTGTAGTTAGATTGATCTAAAACGAAAGAAAATTTCTAGCACATACAGTGCACGCATGCTTCACAAGTTTACGAAACCCGTGGGTTGACAAATTAAATGGTAGGAAATCACGTTTCCCCAATAGGGAGAAAGCCCCTAAATTATCTCCACCTCCATATCAGCATAACTACCCAATGTTCTCACAATTTTCAACAAAAATAAATAATATTACACACAAATATGCAATTATCCATAAACCTGCCTAATGAATTATTAAAATTAAAAATGTGTTATCTAATGCAAAAAGAGAGGTTTAATGTGTTGAAGGATGGTCATATGGGCCATAATTTATGTCTAATTTTGACGTCCATCAAAAGAGAAAGAAAGGTGAATTGTCCGATAGACATGGAAGAATACCATGGTGGAGGCATGGCTTGAGAAAAGACTATCAGAGACATTGGCATTGGATATATTTTCCCATGTTGATTAGGACACCTCACGTTTTTCATGTTTTTTAAATTTTCTATTTTTAAGAAAAGAATCAAATTTGTGGTGCAATCATTAGGACATCTAGGACATTCACACGCTTAGACAATTGGTACTTTAGAAAGTTGGAGCATTTTGGGATATTTTTTAACTATTGTTTGAGGTCTCTATCTTATATAAGGGAATAGGAAACTAATTAAAAAGGTCTCGAAATTCTGTTTTGAGGGCTCAAAATTCTGTCTTTTCAAAGATTCCAAGTTCTGTTTCTAGAGAAAGTGGTCACAAGTTTTGGATCAATTGCTTGTTCATGAGTGATAATTGTTATACAACTTCAAATAGTTTTATGCTATGATATGGACTCTTTTTTTGAATAGTAATGATGAATATTTGGTTCTTCCAAGCCTAGCAATGTGTAGTATGTGTTATTCCTCTCTATGTTACTTCATATGTGTTTCTCTTCCTCAGAAATTATGTATGTTGTAGTTGCTATATTCCCTCATAAATCATGGATTTAATTTTCTTGTATCGTAGCATATAGTATATCTGAGATTGTATATTTACTATGTTATACTGTAGAAGATAGCACCCATGAAATATGTATTTGGAAACCTTAATATGTGCTCCATAATTTCCACACTTCATTTCCTTATTGTTTCATGGTCTCGCTGGGATTTACTATGTAGGATTCTAGGTTTGTCCAACCCTCTATGTTTAATTCCTTCCTTACTTTATTCCTTCCCTTCTTTACTGCAATGACAAATTTAGCTACATTTAATATGTGTAGACCACCACACTTGGACATTTAATCTTGGGATGATTTATACTATGTATGTGTATGCTTGAATCTACCTCTGTGAAAGGTAGTTGAACCAAATTTAAAATTATTTTTCAATTATCTCTTAAGAAACAATGAGTTATATTCAAGATACACTAAGATTTCTTAGGAAATGACCTCTCCTCAACATGGTAGCTGTCTCTATGATCTAAAATAATGTCCATGAAGTATAATAGAGCCATTGATGCCTACAGTTCATAAATGTTGAATTGGTTAGTGTTTGAAAAATGCATGCCACTTGTATTGAATGTCACTAGCTAGGAGCCTCAATATTTTCTTTGTTGGCATCACCACAGGTTTGATATGGAAATAGTTGCCAAAATGAAACTTTGTAGCCAAAAATATTATTGAAAATAGAGAATATCAGATGTTATAAATTATTCAATCTTAAATCCCATGTCCAACAAACATTATATATTTGAACGATCATGTCAAAACATGGAGAATATGCCTTTTGTGTTCTCTTTGCTAGAGCGAAGATCTTATGATGCATATCTACCAGAACTGTGTTCCACAAAGGGTAATCTTTTATGGTTTCCATTCTATACCCTTTTTCCATTTCCCTTTCTAAGGCCAATCAAAATCATCAACATAAAACTCGACATCATCATCCATATCGACCATTTGAATCCATTTCATATCAACCTACTGGGTTCTTCTTATATTTGGTTGTATTCCATCAATTATAATTAGTGAAAATTTTAAATCAACTAAGTGATAATTAGTTAAACTTTAAGTAGTCATGATAGTTCAATAAATAGTCTATAGTCCCACTAGTTGCAAAAAGTCATTTTAAAAGGTAAGTGATTTGGAGATAGATAAATAGAGTTGTAGGTTTGTGGGCACATTAGGGCAAGAACTGGGAAATTAGCATAGCTGGGTTGTATAGACCTTGTAACATTTACTTTCATATATATTAGGTAGTTTATAGACATTCTAGCAATGACTAGCATAGAACATAGGTTCATTGAGTATAGCTTCCTGAGGAGAGGTTTATGAAATCACTTATGTTAACCACTAGGAATGACCTTTTGTCAATGCTCGACTATTCGATGGAGACCTATGGTCACTGCATGGCTAAATCAATATGTTTCTCCACATGTAACCAAGTATGGCTCAATCAATAATGTATTATGGTGTTTTTTTTAGCCTCTGAATCAACGTGTCATCGCTCTCTCATAGGTAAAATCTCCCAGGAAAGGAATGGATTAGTGGGAAAACCATGCAGAACATTAGATAAAACATAATTATAATTTGGTAAACCAAGAGATCAATTTGTAAGAGTATTTTTATTTTCAAAAGCCATTTTTGAAAATTTTCTCAAAAAATTTTAATCTAATCTTAGAAGATTGATCAATTGAATTACTTCTCTTGTGAAAATTAACCTATTTGGTTATTTTATTGCAAAATTAAATCTATAATTTATTTCTCATACACAACATTCTTCTTTTTCCTTCGAGATCTATTCAAAAAATTTCCCAACATGAGTTGTCGGGATGCCTATTGAACCCCTTATTTATACAAACGATCTCATTGATGTCTTGAAAATAGATGGTAAGTAACACACAATAATTGTAACTTTTTTCTTTTTAAATTCTTAGGTTTGATGTTGGAAGTGTGTGCCTAGTACCAACACTTCATCATTTTGTATTTCTAGACACACAACTACCATATTTTTTAGTTTCTATCAATTTTCTATATCCTAATAAACTACAAAACACCCCAACATTAGATGCAGAGTTTATTTCCAAAAGGGAAACCCAACATATAATGGCTTGAAAGTTTGTTTTAGACAATTTTAGTCAATCATTTTTCAAGACTTGACATAATATATTTCATGCATCAGGTAATTTATGTTGAAGCATGTGAAAGTGGAAGCATTTTTGAGGGTCTACTTCCAAAGGGCATGAATATATATGTTACAACAACATCCAATGCAATAGAAAACAACTATCCAACCTACTGTCCTGGAATGGAGCCCTCTCCTCCTCTGGAATATAAATTCTTCCTTGAAGACTTGTATAGTGTAGCTTGGATGGAAAACATGTTTGGTTGTGGTAAATAGATACTCTTGGGCTTCAATTTTTATTGTCCTCATTGAAATACTTTCACTACGGGTTTTCATACTTCATTTCCTTTTTTATTGGTATTCAAGTTCATAATATGATGAAAGAAACCTTAGATCAACATTATCAAGTAGCCGGTCTATTCAAAGGCCCCTTATCTTTATATGTTGTGTACATAGTAGAAGATTTTGATAGTGAATTCAACTCTATATAAGTACACATTGGAACTTATTCCAGTAAGTTTATTATTATTATTGTTATTTTAATCTATAACATTGATGGAGCGTTAATTTTATAGGTCAAGGAGACGACATCCAAACATCACACATATGAAATGGGTTCCCATGTGATGCAATATGGTGACATACCCATTAGTGAGGAGTCATTGTCCTTGTACATAGGATTTGACCCTAGAAATTCTCATGCCACCTTTGAGAATAGTTTGCCCCAACATTTGAGAGAGAAGGATACTATAGATATAAATCAACGGGATGTAGATTTTGTCTACCTGTGGCCAGGGAAAATTTTAAGAACCCTGCTAAATTTATATATATAATAAATAAGTGAATCCAAATGATACATAGGAAAAATGGAAGGTGATTTTATCAATACTCTCATATGTATATATAATTTTTTTGGTGAATCTCTCTCCAAATTATATTATCTTGTAAAATCATGGCAAAGTTTTCACTCTATTATAAAATCTTGTAAGATCTTGGAGAATATTTCACTTAATAATAAAGGATTTGTAAAGGGATAACAATGTTCATAATGAGTGTTTATTGTAATGGATTCAAGCCTAGTTAAGAAATCCATTAAGAACCAAAACAAGTATATTCCTTATATGGAATATAAAGATATTTCTCATGGAAAGCCAATTAGGTTTGGCGCAGGTGGTAGGGAGAAATCCTTTATGTGAGAATGTGTTGAACTCATAATGAGTATTTCTTGTAATGGCTATGAGCCTTGTGGTCTAAGAAATCCATTGAGGACTGAAATATGTATATTACTCATATGGAATATAAATATATTTCTCATGTATTATAATATAAAGATACGAGTGAGGAATGGGAAATGAGCCACATGAAGCCCTTGGAAAATTGACAAGAAGAAGATCACTACAAAATATAAAAAAAGGTCAAAGATGCAAAATTGGAGAAGAAATACAAAGGCAAGATGGCGAAACAACAAATTTGTAATCCACGAAAGGAACAATTATTAGAAATAGTGAGGGAAGATGTTCCCTCATCCTAGGGGTTACAAAGACAGATGTTAGGTGAAATATATGTCATAATAATAGCATTGTAGTACAGTTGTCCAACTATTTACTTGTCAATCTTGGGTACGTAAGCTGACGAAACATGTGCACTATACATTCAAGTCTGAAGTAGAACTAATCTAGTCTTAATCTACATTTCTGAAATCAACTTAATCTATGAATGGATATCTGCATGAAGGAAAAGCGTTACAACATGTGAAGAGTTAACAACAAATGACATATGTGAGCTCACATCCAGAAATAAATATTACAATAATCAAATGACAAACATGAAAGCATAACAATGAAAGAATCTAAGACTAATGAATCTTCATACAATTTCCAACTGTCGTCCCCTCCCTATGGAGAGGGAGCACTCTCCTTTATACATGAGAGTATTTGAAGATAAGATAAGAATGCATTAATTACATACCCACTATTCTCTCAACTACTCTTAACCACTTTCCCATTATTACAAAATATAGTTCCTCCAAATCCTCCACACATCTTTCACATATCTTAAATAAGATATGCCAACCAAATATTCCATGGTCTTCTCCTTAAGGATAGGCTTGAATAACTATCTCCCTGAAATGGTGGAGGAGATATTCGAGAAGTCTCTTTCAATTAATCATTCTCATATTCCTACATATTACAAAGCTCACCCATATTTGAGATATATATGAAAATATGTATATTTTCTAATATTAATCATAAATTCACTCTTAATACTAAAATGAATATATTGGAAAATAATAATATGAAACCCAAATGAATTTATGAAAATGATATGATGAAGGGTTTAATAGGACGATGGAATGTAAGGAATAGTGAAGGAAATGGTGGATGAAAAAGTGACATTTCTGAGTCCTAACATCCCCCCAACTGAAGTTGTTGCATGTCCTCATGCAACCATGCATGGATCATGTGAAGAATTTTTGGCATTTGAACTTTGGATTTGATTGATGATTTCTTTTTAATAATGAATGTTTCCAGGATATGTGAAAGATGTGAGTAAGAGATTGTGAGTAACAAGTGCCACTTTCCTATGTTTGGTTCTTATGTAACAACCATGAATATAAGAATGTTGGTTCTTGTGTTAACAACATTCATTTCATTATTTTTCTTGCTGGAATAATGATGTAACCACAAACTTCATTGGAAATCATAAGCTATCAATGTGCATGAGAAAACATCACTAAGTGTAAGAAAGTCATTTCTCTATCTTTTATGGATCATGCCAATATGTATATCAATGCATACAAAGCAAAGTGAAAGAGGGGATCGTTGGAAAAGAAATTTTGGTGAATGGTGAATGGGATGAAAATGGAATGATGATAGTCGGAAAATGGAATGATGGTAGTAAATATGTGGTGACTATGAATATAGTTCCCCCTCCTCCCCTAACTGAAGTTGTTGCATTTCCTCATGCAACATAGTGTAGGTCATGGAAGGGAAAAGGAAATGGAGTATGGGGAGGAAATTTTCCAAAATATTCAAGTCAACATATAAGGAATTGCATGATTAAAGCTTAGAAAATAACATACCTCCACACACCCAAAAAGTAGATGAACTATGCAATAGGAATGAAGTTGTTGCAACTACTAGATCAAGGAAATGTGACTGGTGCGGGAGCTACAACTGCAACTGCTGTAACTGTTGTAATTGCAGCTACTAGGACTGTTGTACTAGTAATTGTTGTAATAGCAATTTGTTCGACTGCTGTAATAGCAACTGTTGTAATTGTTGTAATAGCAACTACTGTAATTGTTGTAATAGCAACTGCTGGGACTACTATAACAGCAACTGCTGAAATTGTTGTAACTGCAACTGTTGAGATAACTATAATAGCAACTGTTATTATTGTTGTAACTACAACTACTGGAACTGTTGTGTCTGAGAATGTTAAGTGGAGGGATCTGAACTGCTACTAATCAATCAGGGAAAAGAGAGAGTATGAAAGTTGACTACAATACTCTCATATATAAAGTCATACTGTTGTAACTGCAACTACTGGAGTTGCTGAGGGAGTCAGGAAAAATTGCATAGTCTTCACTCACTACAAACCCAATGGTACAATCCTAATCATGCGAATGAATGTGTCGATGTCGAGCATGAATAGAAATCATTGGATTACCGACCATTGATGGATGTCATTAACCAATGCAAGGCAACTTACCATTGATGTCAATGAGTGCCAAGGTACCTGAGTACATCTTGTGAAGTGCGAATGGATGCACTGAGGTTGAGCCACTTGCAATATCTGATGATCAAGGGACATTGATGTATTCCCATGATCGTCAGCGAGAGAACTTGCCATTAAGGCATGCAAGCCTCTAGGTACTCAAAATGGACTCTAGTCTATATCCCAGATAAGGTGCTGAAGTCGATGGGGAAAGACTAGTTGAAAGGTGGGCCTTAAGGAATCCGACATCAATCAATGCGAGTTATTATAAAAAGAGTTGGTAGGACTATAAGAAAGATCCCAGTAGCAACATAGTTTATGGAAAGGGAATTGAGGCAATGGAATCATGGAAAGGGAGTTTGTTTTATTCAAAAGCAAAACTGGAAAGGCAAAGATGAACTAAAAAAGATAAAGGAAATGATGTATGCTGCTTAGAAAAATAGGCGTATGTGAAGTCATGATGGATTAGGTAATGGAAGATGGGCTTCAACACGGGGACGATCAATATGCTTGGAAGGGGAAATGTGGGTAACAAATCATGACGTAGAAGTTTCGTTTTTTGTTTTGTGTAGTGGAAAATGTCATGGCATGCGTGAGAATCAACTCCTTCAAGCTGTCAACAAGTCATGTTTTCATTTATTTTTTCTGTTGAAAAAACTTTATGATTCAGAAGAATCTCTTTGGCATAAGAATTGATTGTCTATGCATCTAAAAAAGCTTAGTACAGATCCTGCATGAAAACTTGTGAGAAAATCGAAAAAAACATAACATGTCTAAAGAATAAGTATGAATATGGCAAGAAAATAATTTTTTTTTGTACCTTTTGCCATTGTGCACTTGTGTTTCATCCTCTTGCAGCTTGAGGAGATTTGAGAGAAACAAATCATCATAAAGTGTAAAAACATGTTGGAGATTGTGTTGAGGAAATGTCCATTTACAATGCTTTGAACATTATTTATTATCTAGCTACGAACTCTCCATGTTACAAGAGAAATTCCGAAATTCAAATATACTAGGACAAAAATAAGGTTGTACTCATGCCCTAGCAGGAAAACCCTAAGATTGAGTTACTCCTAGCATAGAAAGAAACAATGAGTTTTGTCTGTGGGCTATTCTCCATGCTCTTACATAAAATATGTTTTTAAGAGTTTCAAAGAGTGGAGTGGCACAACACGGTCGTCATGAGTTCCAAATTAGGGAAGTGAAACAACTTAAGACTTGGGCCATGTTTAAAGTAATGATTATAATGATTTATAAGTGAATCATTACGGCCTTTTTTAGATTATAAGTGTTTCTTACCGCCTACTTAATAAAATCAATGTCTTCTTGAATCTCTTTCTGATTCTAAGAAAAGATTCCATCTAAGATCAAATAAAAGAGGTGATAGAGGCATCCCATTGAACCATCAACTATGCTATTCGTGGTGAGTGTATTCCTCTGCCCATGTGTGGGGGCATATGATTCTCATTACTATTCCTCGATCCATGTAGAACCAATGTCGATGGTGCCATGAAGAAACAAAAACAAATATCAATCTTGATCATCAACTATTTTACCATTTATGGGGCACCCATCAATCTGAAGATATTCTCTGCTGGAAAGAATCAGAAAATCCCAAGTGGACAGTTGATTATGAAATAACTGAAGACGGAAAGTATGTTTTTTTTTTCTATTACAGAAAGCGTGACCTTGTGTACAATACATGAAAACAGTTAAAAAAAATAAAGAAATAAGGATCCCATCCATCTCACAAGACTTGTAGTTCACACTTCCAACCAAGGTCTAGCCTTGTTTTGGATTAGATCTTGCACATTATCAATTCCATTTTTGCCACCAAGTTTTCTCTCTGCTTCATCCTCTTGAGTCAAATGATTAGTGTGGCCTTTGTACATAAACAATCCCTATTTCTAGTTTCATGCTATCCACCAAGGTTGAATGTAAGAAGGGCTAACTTTGTTGATAGGATCATCATCAATAGGTCTAAGTGAATTAACAATACTGCTATTGAGAACAATAGGGTGAATGTTATTTCTAAACTGATTACCATTATCATCTTCTACAGGTGTAAGCATATTCAAATCTAGCATCTATTCTTTGACAGTAGGCCTCAGCTCTGCTTGCTACTTAGTGCTAGTGATAGTACTAGAAGTTTCAGAAACTACCAAATGACACCTCTTGTCTCCTCCAAGAGCTTGACCAAATGTAAAAACCCTGTGAAAAATAGAGCACTCATGTACCCTGGGTAGCTTTCTCTTAGCAGATGGGGTTTCAACAATTTCTTCTTTCCTTTCATTGCTAGAGTCCCTCACCTATCCTTTGCGGGGAGGCTTGTAGAAATCATCGAATAAATGATGATCAACTCTAGAAAATAGTTCCTCATCCATAATTTCCTCTTCCAATGTCTCATTCTCTTCATGCATATTTATCCTTGCGAAGCAACTTTTTACTTTCTTATGGCTTGCTCTATGACCACCTAAAGCTTGATATGTATGGAAAAACTTCCTATAAGTTTTGCACTCATATTTGGGTATTTTCTTACTTGCATCCTTGACATCAACTTCAGATGAATTCAAGCTTCCCAACACCATCAATTCTAACTCCCTTCACCTTGAGTTTGTTGGTGCTACTTTACTCTCCATCACTACAGCTTAAAATAAGAGCTTATGTCTTTCTTACTGTAGGTTAGGTCAGACTGCTGCAAAAAAAAAACTTTAAAAAGAAACAAGAGTTAGGCCTAGGAACAATTTGTATGTAGAAGCTGACCGATCTTGTTTGATAAAACATTGCATGGGTGGATCACGTGGTCCTGACTGTTTCAACGATATTGGAAATGTAAGATTTCCACATTGCTCTAGTGTTCTGACAGCTTCTTTAGTTATCTCACGCTAAGACTTGTAGACGCCAGCGTAGGCAACTACATTTTTTCGAGCCGACCAGGTACCCTCACTAGCTTCCAAGCGTTGAATCACATTATGAAGTAATTTTGGTGAAAGATTGGCCCATCGACTCTATTGGACAAAGAGAACTCGAGTCAGAGTATCATCTATGGTTGCTTGAGACCTTGCCCTATGGTTGTGTGAAACCCTCATGTCAAAGCATCGTCTCTTAGAGATGTTACCAATTCCATTTCGCACTTCCTTAATTTCAAGCATTATGCTTCTCAGAGACATCTTGATAGTTTTGCAATCTCTTGCCTTAAAAGCTTTCCTTCCAGACCAAATACTTAGCCACTGTTATCAGGCGAATTTGCTGTATGTTTTCCTACCCATAATAGTGTTCCCCTGGGACACTACTAAGAGTCCCTCTCAGCTTAAAGTTCTAATAGGATATATTTGGAGCCTAAATACAAAACTATAATTTCCATGCAGAACAAATGGGATGAAATGCTACCTCTGACACAGTTTTCTGAATCTTAGATGCAATATCTTCTTCAGTACTGAGAATCTTAAAGTCCGCAGATCCTGATGTAGCAGAGTATGCAGCAGTTCCTTGGGATCCATCAAGATTTCTTGCCCCCCGGGTGGTTAACTCACTAAAGAAAAGGAAACATGAAGAGTGCCAAAGCATCAATAAGAAAAGGATGTAGACATAAATTGCACAACCGTTTTAATATTTGTGGACGTAGACATAAATTGCACAACCATTTTCCCTCCTGGGGCAATTGATAATATCAAATGGCACAAATTTCCTCACTGGTCCTATATCTTCTTGATTTTCCTGACGATATTTCTGCCATATTTTCACCTCATCCCCGAGATTTTCTCTATGATTGGACATCTAAAGCACGAGATTATAATTATAATGTTAACCATATTCTTGAAATACAGATTTGCAATGGCAGCAGCTCCTGATAGTGACGCTCATATCAATATGTTTTCAATAAGGTTAAAGGAGCGAGATCTGAGCACAGGACAACTAGTTATCAATCAATCCACTCAATAAATATAGTTATTCCACATCTAAGGCTAGGCTTCCATTGCGGTCCTCTGTTCCAGACCTCTAATTTTCTCAGAAAGCTTCATAGGTGGATGAAGAACATCCAGGGAGGTTCGAAATAAAGGTTGAAGCATAATTCATATCATGTGAGTATGTGACTTTCATGGGTCATAGGTCATTCTTTGAAATCAAAGGTTAAAGGGGAGAGTGGAAAGAAGTAGCTAAACCTCAAAGTTCATTCATGCAGACAATAATAGGGGGTAACTTCCTCGTTTTAGAATGAAGCTTGAGGTAGACCTCGCATGCAGATAGGAAACTAGTGGCTATTCTTGATTCATTTATTTACAATAGCAAAAGGAAGCAAGTGGTGAGACAAACCCATAAAAGGTAAGGTGCTGATTGTTACCATAAAAATGCATGTAATTAATGCTTCCAACATAGGACAGCAATGGAATCCATAAGGGTTAGTTGCATTCAGGCAATTTAATCCAATATGAGAAAGATCTTCATCATCCCTCTTTTCTGATCTGCGTGATCGCACAAAGTGCAGAGGAGAGCATACTTATAAAAACTATAGGAAAAGAAACATTGTTTATTCATTAACCTATCTACCCTATGCTAATTAAAAATTAAAAAAAACAATTACGTGTAGTCAAATAGCCAATGTAACCATCCATGCAACAATATTATGAATATGTTATCTTTCATTTTCGCGAATAATGATAATCGGAAATGTAGACAAATGTACGAAATCTGTTGCTGAAACTCTACATTTTCAAAATAAAAAGGAAAATTAAATGCGTCTAACCTGGTGCTCGCTTGAAACCATTGTTCGATATAGCTTTTGTAGGCCCAGCTTTCTTCACTCCAATCATGCTACAACACCTCATTGTCCTCCTCGACTTCTTCCTCACTTAATTGTTCTTCATTGAACATGCAAGATTTGTCGTTTGTTGCTAGAGGAATAATGAAGTACTGGACCGTTGTCAATATCTCTTCTTCGTGAGAAGAGGAGATCCCATCTTTCCCAACACCCAAATGAACCAAAAGAAAAACTGAGAATCAAACTTGCTAACACACATAAAAACCTCTTCACAGTTGTAGAAATTGAAATTGCAGAAATTGAAAGTCACACTCACACACTCACACTCTGCATGCTTTGTTCTAAATAAGGCTGACGTCTCACCTTCGAGTAACATGCTGGAAAGGATAACATGAGGAGTCTACACTCAAATAGCTCCTATGACCCTTTACCAACACATGCAGAGACACTTGCAGAAATTGAAAATTACGCTACCCTACATGCCCTTACGCATATGTCACCTCAGAGTTAGGAGCATGATTAACCATGTTTGCATGAAAAAGAAATTGATACCTCAATCCCTTGTGTTTCCTCAGAAACGACGCCAAACTGTTAGGTGAAATATATGTCGTAATAATAGCATTGTAGTACAGTTTCCCAACTATTTACTTGTCAATCCGGGGTATGTAAGCTGACGAAACACGTGCACTATATATGCAGGACTGAAGTAGAACTAATCTAGTCTAAATCTGCATTACTGAAATAAAATTAATCTATGAATGGAGATTTGCATGAAGGAAAAGCATTACAACATGTGAAGGGTTAACAACAAATGAAAAATGTGATCTCCCATCCAGAAATCAATATTACAATAATCAAATGACAAACATGAAAGCATAACAATGAAGGAATCTAAGACTAATCAGTCTTCTTACAATTTTCACTCTCCTTTATACATGAGAGTATTTGAAGGTAAGATAAGAATGCATTAATTACATACCCACTATTTTCTCAACTACTCTTAACCACTTTCCCATTATTACAAAATATAATTCCTTCAAATCCTCCACACATCTTTCACATATCTTAAATAAGATATGCCAACGAAATATTCCATGGTCTTCTCCTTAAGAATAGGCTTGAATAACTGTTGGAAATAATACTGAGAGGGGTGGGTGGGGGGGGGGGGGGGGGGGGGGGTGAATCAGTATTATTAAATCAATATAACTTTTTCATTTCAATATTAAGATTCATATACGCTACTTCAGTTAAGGCAAACCACGTGTATACACAACTGTGTGTAGTGCAACAAGCGTATATCCAGTAAACTTATGATTCAGTTAGTTGATCCTTAATGAGTGCATCAGAACATTATTAGCCATATGAAAAGTAAACAGGAGCATTAAAACTAAATAGATCATCACACACAAGAAGCACACATGAACACCATGATATAAGATGGAAACCCAATGTGGGTGAAAACCACCTGCTGCAAGTCGTCTCTATCTTCTTTTAATAAGAAACTTATTTTTACAATATTTCTGTATTGGTGTAGTCTTATACCAGTACATAGGGTTCTACCTGTAGAAGGCTACAACCTTCTCTCGTTCTCCAGCTTCTCCTGGAAGGGAGCTGCAACCCACTTAGCTCTTGTACTAGCTGATCCTTTTACTAGTATGTAGGCGTTGGCCTATTGAATGCTCCAACCTTCACTCATTTTCCAACTGCTACTGGAAGGGAGCTACCACCCCCTTAGATTTTGTACTAGTTAATGTACTAGTATGTAGCTTCCGACCTACAGAAGGCTACAACCTTCTCTTTCTTCCTCCAGGTACCACATTTCATAAATCTTCAGACTGGATACTCATGGAACACATCATCATAATCTAAACGCCACGTTTCATCCAATTTTCATACTGGACCAATCAACAACATTGAAGCACAAAATTAATCATCATAGCAATACACCCATCAACTACACCTGCATCATCAATCTCTGAATCACCCAATACTGAAACTCTGAAACCCTGTCAACAACACAGTCACTAGAACACAGAACAGACAACAGAACTCTACAACAATAACTAGATCCAACTACAACTTCAATTATCATATCTCATAATGTATACGCTACTATGAAGAACCAAACCCGAGTACATACATGCTTTCACCAAAGCCAACCCACGTATAGATCTACAAATATTTACTCATAGCTTTGCGGCTGTTTCAGACATTAGTCATACCCAGATCATAACATTCATACAATAAAACATGCGTCAATAATTTAGATCTAGTCTATCCATAATCAAATCATATAATGATAAACATTCCAAGCCTTAAGAACCCGATCCATCCTTAGATCTCGTTCTCCATCAACCGTTGAGATTCCTCCTTAGCTTAGATCAAGCCATGCATCATGAACACATAACCTGCATACTAGATCTCATACTTCATCAGATATTCAATACTTTCTCCATGCCTTTGCGTAATGATCTTCTTCTCCTTTTATAGTCTTAGGATTTACTCAATACCATGGTCCAAAACCATTGACAACCAATAATAGGGACACAATACCTGGGTTCAACACTTCGGACACAATACAAAGGACCAAAACCATAGGTCTAAATACCACGGACCCAAAAATAAGCTTTCCCACATGTACGCGCTTTTCTGTGCATGAAAATGTGTGCATACGCATACGCGACTTTTGATCAGTGATCCCGCATGTATATGTGTCTTTGTATATAGTGAACTTGAGTGTATACCCTACTTGGTATATAGTGAACCTGCATATATACATACTTGGTACATAGTGAACCTGCGTATATACTCTTCTTTCTTCATTCTTTGTAGTCTGATCATCAACTCTTTGCTACTGACCTACTGCACTACGATCTATCATCTGTGTGAGTTGCCATCAAGGACAACACTTGTATCATAATGCCAACAATCCCCCCCTTTGGACTTGATGGCAAAGCTAACTTGTCAAACTGAGAACTGTCATCTGATTCCTTTGAGTTGTCCTGCATCCCATGTATTTTTTCACATCTGATATCTCTTTTGTAGATTCATCTAGTTATATATAAGTGAGTTGTTCTTCTACAAGTGGGTTTCCATCAAGTACAACACATGCATCATAATGCCAACAATCTCCCCCTTTGGACTTGATGGCAACAACCCAAATCACTCTCCCCCTTTGACATCAAGGGAAAAGGGTGGACCAAGATATTCTCTTTCCTTGATAAACATTCAGATGTACATACTCCCCTTAACTACCTGATGAAATTTATGAATGAGCTGCCCCTTTGTATATGCCAAGGTGTACCAATCTGTCCATGCTCCCTCTGAGTACATGCTGAAATCTCTGCTCTGCTGAAGTGTGTTGTTCATGCTCCCCTTGACTGTAAGCAAGGTATGCAAAAAGATGTTCTACAAGAAGAACTTGACTCTATCATAAATGACCTTCCTATCACCAAGGACTCATACATACATCCATCTCCCAATCCAGTGGGGATATACCAATATTGACTCATCCACCCAACCAAGTGGGGATACACTAGATACCAAATGTTTTTACGTGACTTAAGTATTACATCATCCTTCCCATGCATAGTGGGGGTACAAATTACATCATATGACCAAAAGAGATTCATCAAATGAATACAATAGATAGAGACAAACTATTACATCATGAGTCTTGATATGACCCTTACATGACATTTATAACAGAGACCAAACATCTAAATAAGATCATGATGGTCACCAGCAACTATCATACACAATGTATGATCTGCTCCATAATCATCTAACAACAACATCTAGACCAGAAACCTGTATATGTGAAAAACACCGTAGCCATCTCATCAACATCAAGATCTGCATGATCCAAGTATCATCACTCGGGAACATATGCATCAATCAACAAATGTAAGTATCAACCTATCATCATATAGGTAAGAACTTATCATCATCATGTCTCCAACAATGCAACTTTGAATAATCATTCATGTATCCAGCACTATGTATCTTGAGCTCTAGATCATTTGTCAAGACTTCTTGATATCATCAACAACAACAATCCTCATCCACATGAGTGCCAAGAACTATAGGAATCCTGCATCATAACTCTATTGTATGATCTTTATGCATATGACGACAACAACATATGAGTGAGTCATCATCAAGTAATGAAGATGTGTATTCAAGCTTTGTACTTCTCCTTATCCTTATGAAGATCACCATGTAAGCACCATATATGCATCATCAGAGAATCAACCACAAATCTAATCTAAACATCAACTATGTAACCCCAAGAATCATATGATATTTTATCATGGACAACTCGTAACCATATCATAGCAAGATGTATCATTTAGCCATATAAGCATCATCACCAAGGACTACTAACAATAATGCCAACAATGCATTATTAAAAGCATATGCTCCCCCTGAACCTGTGCCATCTTGCATATTGTCAAATCTGGTCATGCATATATCAGCAAGAAGTATCAAGGCATCATCATCATTGATTTAGGATCAAAACACTTTTAAAACATCTTACAAGTATCAAGACATTTTCACACATCATCAACAGATTGTAACCATTATAAAACAGATAAAATAATGGACTGAATCATATTAGACCCTTTTTCCTGAGTCTGTCCCACTGCTTTTCTTCAAACTAACATATATACGACTGTGTAGTGTCTAACTCGCATATATATGCGACTTCCCTTTATGAAACTTGCGTATGAGATTTAGGATACTGAAGTTTCATACTTTTAGCTCCTTCTGAGTCTTTTATGTCTGTACATTGTGATGTGCCATATTTTTCTGACTGTACTTCCTTCTTCTTCCATATCTTCAAGTGTGATGATGTTTTCTCCATTTGGTATGGTGCCCGTACTTTGTTCTTGCATTCCTTTGCTATATGTCCAAGCTTGTTACATGCATAACATCTTACATGTTTCATATTCCTTCTATAGCAATGAACAACTTTGTGACCAAACATATTTCAAGAAAAATAATATCCCTTAAAGTACCTGGAATGTGATGATCTTTCTGTGTGATGGTCTTGAACCATTCTTCTTCTGCATCTGGCTGCAACATGTCCAAGATTATGACATACATAACATTCAACATTATTCATCAAAGGAGTAAAAGATTTTCTTTGAAGAATTTCTTTCCTTGGTTCTTGATAGGGTTGTCCTCTCATCTCCTTGTTGATTATTTTAGATTTTACATTAGAGTTCCCTGCCTCTCATTGTGAGCTAGATTCATCTTCAACAGATTCATAAAAAATAAGGCCAGTTTTGATAGCAGGAGACCTTTGACTACTAAGAATAGCATCCAAGATCTTAGTACTATCTTGAAATTGTAAGAGCTTATCCTTTTCTTCTAAGTTATCTTTAAGAATATTTACCTCAACCTTATGTTGTTCCTCCTTTTCATGATACTGCTTCTTCATCTTTTCTTCAGCTTTTCTTCCTTCTTCCAACTGATGTCTTAGTTCAAGAAATTCATTTTCTTGTTTTTCAAGAGCTTGGAGTAGTTATTTATTCTGCTTATTTGATTCTTCAAGATTTTATTTTAGCGAGAGGATCAAAGCTTCAAGACTTTCATAGTAACTGGATCTATCTCTGAGTTTCTTGATTGTTGTGCTCCTTTCATTGACTTCATTTCTTAATGATACCACTTCATCCTGCAACTTTTGAAATTGATCTTCCTCATCCTTGAATAACTTCCTTACCTTGTTTCCCTCTTCTAGTTGAGATTTTAGTTTGGCAGCTTCTTCTTTGAAGGCACATTCCCTTTTGTTCAATAGATCTTGTTGATCTCTAATTTTGTCTATAAGCCTTTTAAATTCTGCCTCTATTTGATATATTTCTTGCTCACCCATAAGAGAAAATTCAGTTGTTTCGCTATCACCTTCATCATCTTCAAATGGATGGATACATGTATCGCCAGAGTATAAAAAATTCATACCGCTAGTTCTTTTGCTTGTTCATCTTCATTCTAAAGTGATTCTGAATATGGAGTGCTTCTTCCACATATTCCCTAATTGATTCTCCCACTGTCATAGATCTTCTGAGATGTCTTCTTCTTCTTAGGCGCTTTCTTCTTAAGCTTCTTCCCCATTGATCAACAGATCTCCTTCAAGCAATCAAGCTTCTACCAAAGGATCGGCTCTGTTACCAATTGTTGGAAATAATACTAAAAGCAGGGGGGGTGAATCAGTATTATTAAATCAATATAAATTTTTCATTTCCATATTAAGATTCATATACGCTACTTCAGTTAAGGTAAACCGCATGTATACACCACTGTGTGTAGTGAAACAAGCGTATATCCAGTAAACTTATGATTCAGTTAGTTGATCCTTAATGAGTGCATCAGAACATTATTAGCCATATGAACAGTAAATAGGAGCAGTAAAACTAAATAGATCATCACACACAAGAAGCACACATGAACACCATGATATAAGGTGGAAACCCAATGTGGGTGAAAACCACCTACTGCAAGTCGTCTCTATCTTCTTTTAATAAGAAACTTATTTTTACAATATTCCTATACTGGTGCAGTCTTATACAAGTACACAGGCTTCTACCTGTAGAAGGCTACAACCTTCTCTCGTTCTCCAACTTCTCCTGGAAGGGAGCTGCAACCCCCTTAGCTCTCGTACTAATTGATCCTTTTACTAGTACATAGGCACTGGCCTATTGAATGCTCCAACCTTCACTCATTTTCCAGCTGCTACTGGAAGGGAGCTACCACCCGCTTAGATTTTGTACTAGCTGATGTATTAGTACGTATCTTCCGACCTACAGAAAGCTACAACCTTATCTTTCTTCCTCCAGGTACCACGTTTCATAAATTTTCAGACTGGATACTCATGGAACATATCATCATAATCTGAAGGCCACATTTCATCCAATTTTCATACTAGACCCATCAACAACATTGAAGCACAAGATTAAATCATCATAGCAATACACCCATCAACTACACCTGCATCATCAATCTCTAAATCACCCAATACTGAAACACTGAAACCCTGTCAACAACACAGTCACCAGAACACAGAACAGACAACAGAACTCTGCAACAATAACCAGATCCAACTGAAACTTCAATTATCATATCTCATAATGTATACGGTACTATGAAGAACCAAACCCACGTACATACATGCTTTCACCAAAGCCAACCCACGTACAGATCTGCAAATATTTACCCATAGCTTTGTGGCTGTTTCAGACATCAGTCATACCCAGATCATAACATTCATACAATAAAACATGCGTCAATAATTTAGATCTAGTCTATCCATAATCAAACCATATAATGATAAACATTCCAAGCCTTAAGATCCTGATCCATCCTTAGATCTCGTTCTACATCAACCGTTGAGATTCCTCCTTAGCTTAGATCAAGCCATGCATCATGAACCCATAAGCTGCATACTGGATCTCATACTTCATCAGATATTCAAGACTTTCTCCATGCCTTTGCCTAATGATCTTCTTCTCCTTTTATAGCCTTACGCTTTCCTCAATACCATGGTCCAAAACCATTCAGAACCAATACTAGGGACCCAATACCTGGGTTCAACACTTCGTATGCAATACTAAGGACCAAAACCATAGGTCTAAATACCACGGTCCCAAAAATAAGCTTTCCCACATGTACGTGCCTTTTCGTGCATGAAAGTGCGTGCATACGCATATCCGACTTTTGATCAGCGGTCCCGCATGTATACGCGTCTTTGTATATAGCGAACCTGTGTGTATAACCTATATGTATACCCTACTTGGTATATAGCGAACTCACGTATATACACGACTTGGTACATAGTGAACCTGTGTATATACTCTTCTTTCTACATTCTTTGTAGTCTGATCATCAATTCTTTGCTACTGACCTACTGCACTATGATCTGTCATCTATGTGAGTTTCCATCAAGGAAAACACTTGTATCATAATGCCAACAATCTCCCCCTTTGGACTTGATGGCAAAGCTAACTTGTCGTATTGAGAACTGTCATCTGATTCCTTTGAGATGTCCTGCATCCCATGTATTATATCACATCTGATATCTCTTTTGTAGATTCATCTAGTTATATATAAGTGAGTTGTTCTTCTACGAGTGGGTTATCGTCAAGTACAACACATGCATCATAATGACAACAATAACTATCTCCGTAAAATGGTGGAGGAGATATTCGAGAACTCTCTTTGAATTAATCATTCTCATATTCCTACATATTACAAAGCTCACCCTTATTTGAGATATATATATGAAAATATGTATATTTTCTAATATTAATCATAAATTCACTCTTAATACTAAAATGAATAGATTGGAAAATAATAATATGAAACCCAAATGAATTTATGAAAATGACCTGATGAAGGGTTTAATAGGAAGATGGAATGTAAGGAATAGTGAAGGGAATGGTGGATGAAAAAGTGACATTTCTAAGTCCTAACAACAGACATTAGAACTCTCACTTATGCAAATGTATTTAAACAAACATTAAGCTATATGCCAGTTATGAGAGGGAGGAAATATGTGAATGAAATGCGAGAACAAGAACTTAAATGGAATAATGCATTTGGGTTAATATCCTTTCTCGCCGACTTTGTATACTTCCTTTGAGGCCTATTTGATATCTTTCTTGCTCACCCATAAGAGCAAATTCAATTGTTTCACTATCACTATCATCATCTTCAAATGGACAGATAAATGTATCACCAGAGTGTAACAAATTCATACCTGATAGTTCTTTTGCTTGTTCATATTCATTCTAAAGTGATTCTGAATCTGAAGTGCTTCTTCCACATATTCCCCAATTGATTCTCCCACTGTCATAGCTATTCTGAGATGTCTTCTTCTTCTTAGGCGCTTTCTTCTTAAGCTTCTTTCCCATTGATCTACAGATCTCCTTCAAGCGATGAAGCTTTTACCGAAGGACCTACTCTGATACCAATTGTTGGAAATAATACTGAGAAGGGGGCGATGAATCAATATTATTAAATCAATATAACTTTTGCATTTCCATATTAATATTCATATACACTACTTCAATTAAGGAAAACCGCGTGTATACGTAACTATGTGTACAACAACAAGCATATATCCAGTAAACTTATGATTCAGTTAGTTGATCCTTAATGAGTGCATCAGAACATTATTAGCCATATGAATAGTAAACAGGAGCTGTAAAATAGAACAGATCATCACACACAAGAAGCACACATGAACATCATGATATAAGGTGGAAACCCAATGTGGGTGAAAACCACCTGCTGCAAGTCGTCTCAATCTTATTTTAATAAGAGAATTCTTTTTACAATATTTCTGTACTGGTGCAGTCTTATACCAGTACACAGGCTTTTACCTATAGAAGGCTACAACCTTCTCTCATTCTCCAGCTTCTCCTGGAAGGGTGCTACAACCCCCTTAGCTCTTGTACTAGCTGATCCTTTTACTAGTACATAGGTGTCGGCCTACTGAATGCTCCAACCTTCACTCATTCTCCAACTTCTACTAGAAGGGAGCTACCACCCCCTTAGCTTCTGTACTAACTGATGTACTAGTACGTAGGTACTTACCTACAGAAGGCTACAACCTTCTCTTTCTTCCTTCAAGTACCACGTTTCATAAATTTTCAGACTGGATACTCATGGAACACATCATCATAATCTGAAGGCCACATTTCATCCAATTTTCATACTGGACCCATCAACAACATTGAAGCACAAAATTAATCATCACAGCGATACACGCATCAACTACACCTGCATCATCAATCTCTGAAACACCCAATACTAAAACACTAAAACCCTATCAACAACACAGTCAACAGAACACAGAATGGACAACAGAGCTCTTCAACAATAACCAGATCCAACTGCAACTTCAATTATCATATCTCATAATGTATACCCTACTATGAAGAACCAAACCCATGTACATACGTGCTTTCACCAAAGCCAACCCGCATACGGAACTGCAAATATTTACTCATAAATTTGTGGTTGTTTCAGACATCAGTCATACCCAGATCATAACATTCATACAATAAAACATGCATCAATAATTTAGATCTAGTCTATCCATAATCAAACCATATAATGATAAACATTCCAAGCCTTAAGATCCCGATCCATCCTTAGGTCTTGTTCTCCATCAACCATTGAGATTCATCCTTAGCATAGATCAAGCCATGCATCATGAACCCATAACCTGCATATTTGATCTCATACTTCATCAGATATTCAAGATTTTCTCCATGCCTTTGCCTAATGATCTTCTTCTCCTTTTATAGTCTTAGGCTTTACTCAATACCATGGTCCAAAACCATTGAGAACCAATACTAGGGACCCAATACCTGGGTTCAACACTTTGAACACAATACCAAGGACCAAAACCATAGGTCTAAATACCACGGACCCAAAAATAAGCTTCCCCACATGTACGCGCTTTTCGAAGCATGAAAGTGCATGCATACACATATGTGACTTTTGATCAGCGATCCCGCATGTATACACGTCCTTGTATATAGTGAATCTGCGTGTATAACTTGTGTGTATACCCTACTTGGTATATAGTGAACCCACGTATATACACGACTTGGTACATAGTGAACCTGCGTATATACTCTTCTTTCTTCATTCTTTGTAGTCTGATCATCAACTCTTTGCTACTGACCTGCTGCACTATGATATGTCATCTGTGTGAGTTACCATCAAGGACAACAATTGTATCATAATGCCAACAATCTCCCCTTTTGGACTTGATGGCAAAGCCTACTTGTCGTACCAAGAACTGTCATCTGATTCCTTCGAGCTGTCCTACATCCCATGTATTCTGTCACATCTGATATCTCTTCTGTAGATTCATCTAGTTATATATAAGTGAGTTGTTCTTCTACGAGTGGGTTGCCATCAAGTACAACACATGCATCATAATGCCAACAATAAATATCTCCCTAAAATGGTGGAGGAGATATTCGAGAAGTCTCTTTGAATTAATCATTCTCATATTCCTACATATTACAAAGCTCACCCATATTTGAGATATATATGAAAATATGTATAGTTTCTAATATTAATCATAAATTCACTCTTAATACTAAAATGAATAGATTGGAAAATAATAATATGAAGCCCAAATGAATTTATGAAAATGATCTGATGAAGGGTTTAATAGGATGATGGAATGTAAGGAATAGTGAAGGGAAAGGGTGGATGAAAAAGTGACATTTTTGAGTCCTAACAATAGACATTAGAACTCTCACTTATGCAAGTGTATTTAAACAAACATTAAGCTATATGCTAGCCATGAGAGGGAGAAAATATGTGAATGAAATGCGAGAACAAGAATTTAAATGGAATAAAGCATTGGGATTAATATCCTTTCTCACCGACTTTGGATAGTTCCTTTGAGGCCTATTTGATATCTTTCTTGCTCACCCATAAGAGCAAATTCAGTTGTTTCGCTATCACTTTCATCATCTTCAAATGGACAGATAAATGTATCAGCAGAGTATAACAAATTCATACCTGCTAGTTCTTTTGCTTGTTCATCTTCATTCTAAAGTGATTCTGAATCTGAAGTGCTTCTTCCATATTTTCCCCAATTGATTCTCCCACTGTCATAGCTCTTCTGAGATGTCTTCTTCTTATTAGATGCTTTCTTCTTAAGCTTCTTTCCCATTGATCTACGGATCTCCTTCAAGCGATCAAGCTTCTATGAAAGGACCTACTCTGATACCATTTGTTGGAAATAATACTGAGGGGGGGCGGGGGTGAATCAATATTAAATCAATATAACTTTTTCATTTCCATATTAAGATTCATATACGCTACTTTAGTTAAGGAAAATTGCGTGTATACGCAACTGTGTGTAGTGCAACAAGCGTATATCCAGTAAACTTATGATTCAGTTAGTTGATCCTTAATGAGTGCATCAGAACATTATTAGCCATATGAACAGTTAAAAAGAGCATTAAAACAAAACAGATCATCACACACAAGAAGCACACATGAACACCATGATATAAGGTGGAAACCCAATGTAGGTGAAAACCACTTGCTGCAAGTCATCTCTATCTTCTTTTAATAAGAAACATCTTTTTACAATACTTCTGTACTGGTGCAGTCTTATACCAGTTCATAGGCTTCCACCTGTAGAAGGCTACAACCTTCTCTTGTTCTCCAGCTTCTCTTGGAAGGGAGCTGCAACCCCCTTAGCTCTTGTACTAGCCGATCCTTTTACTAGTACGTAGGTGCTGGCTTACTAAATGCTCCAACCTTCACTCATTTTCTAGTTGCTACTGGAAGGGAGCTACCACCCCCTTAGCTTTTGTACTAGCTGATGTACTAGTACGTAGGTGCCGATCTACAGAAGGCTACAACTTTCTCTTTCTTCCTCCAAGTACCAAGTTTCATAAATTTTCAGACTGGATACTCATGGAACACATCATCATAATCTGAAGTCCATGTTTCATCCAATTTTCATACTGGACCCATCAACAACATTGAAGCACGAAATTAATCATCACAACAATACACCCATCAACTACACCTGCATCATCAATCTTTGAATCACCCAATACTGAATCACTGAAACCCTATCAACAACACAGTCACCAGAACATAGAATAGACAACATAACTCTGCAACAATAACCAGATCCAACTACAACTTCAATTATCATATCTCATAATGTATACGGCACTACGAAGAACCAAAACCACATACATACACACTTTCACCAAAGCCAACACGCATACAAATCTGCAAATATTTACTCATAACTTTGTAGCTATTTCAAACGTCAGTCATACCTAGATCATAACATTCATACAATAGAACATGCGTCAATAATTTAGATCTATTCTATCCATAATCAAACCATATAATAATAAACCTTCCAAGCCTTAAGATCCTGATCCATCCTTAGATCTTGTTCTCCATCAACCGTTGAGATTCCTCCTTAGCTTAGACCAAGCCATGCATTATGAACCCATAACCTGCATACTGGATCTCATACTTCATCATATATTCAAGACTTTCTCCATGCCTTTGCCTAATGATCTTCTTCTCCTTTTATTGTCTTAGGCTTTACTCAATACCATGGTCCAAAACAATTGAGAACCAATACTAGGGACCCAAAACCTGGGTTCAACACTTCAGATGCAATACCAAGGACCAAAACCATAGGTCTAAATACCACGGACCCAAAAATAAGCTTTCCCACATGTACGCGCTTTTCCATGCATGAAAGTGCGTGCATACGCATACGCGACTTTTGATTAGCGATCCCACGTGTATACGCGTCTTTGTATATAGTGAACCTGCGTGTATAACCTGTGTGTATACCCTACTTGCTATATAGTGAACCCGCGTATATACGCGACTTGGTACATAGTGAACCTGCGTATATACACTTCTTTCTTCATTCTTTGTTGTCTGATCATCAACAATTTGCTACTGACCTGCTGCACTATGATCTGTCATCTGTGTTAGTTGCCATCAAGGACAACACTTGTATCATAATGCCAACAATATCCCCCTTTGGAATTGATGGCAATGCTAGCATGTCATACTTAGAACTGTCATCCGATTCCTTTGAGCTGTCCTGCATCCCATGTATTCTGTCACATCTGGTATCTCTTCTGTAGATTCATCTTGTTATATATAAGTGAGTTTTCCTTCTACGAGTGGGTTGCCATTAAGTACAACACATGCATCATAATGCCAACAATAACTATCTCCATGAAACGGTGGAGGAGATATTCGAGAAGTCTCTTTGAATTAATCATTCTCATATTCCTACATATTACAAAGCTCACCCATATTTGAGATATATATGAAAATATGTATATTTTCTAATATTAATCATAAATTCACTCTTAATACTAAAATGAATAGATTGGAAAATAATAATATGAAACCAAAATGAATTTATGAAAATGATCTCATGAAGGGTTTAATAGGATGATGGAATGTAAGGAATAGTGAAGGGAAAGGTGGATGAAAAACTGACATTTTGAGTCCTAACAACAGACATTAGAACTCTCACTTATGCAAGTGTATTTAAACAAACATTAAGCTATATGCCAGTCATGAGAGGGAGGAAATATGTGAATGAAATGTGAGAACAAGAATTTAAATGGAATAAAGCATTTGGATCAATATCCTTTCTCACCGACTTTGGATAATTCCTTTGAGGCCTATTGAAAAATTAGGTATGACATATCTATGTATCTTGTTATCTAATTAGTTTGTAAAATAGTTTCCACGTAGCTATGTTAGGGCATGGAGTTTGTGAGAAAATCTTTCACCATCCTACCTATCTTGAGATGGAGAAGGAAGAATATGAGGATTGGAGATAGATTTATCCCATTTTCTTGTTGTAACAAGTTGTATAGGTATATCTACAAGCCCATAATTTTAGTTCAAACAATATCCATTGGTGTGAGAAAATATGTTTGAGGTTTTCATATTGCCTTTTTTTACCCTTTTCGATGTTTAATAGATCCAATTATAGGATGGATTTATGTTAGTTTATAATTGCTTAAAATTTAAATATAGAAATTGAAATAAAGATCATGTTCTTAAATTTTTATTTTATGTTGAAGTATTTAAATAAATAAGAGTTTGAGTATTTTTTTCTCGTTTTATTGTATTAGTGACACACCCACACATGGGGATGTCCCCCACCATGGGCTATCAAATACCATGACTTCATTGGCGAAAAGAATAAAGATGGGATGAGAAAAGTCTGATTCTTACCCATTTTGAACTCGGAGGTAGGTTACAGTTAATAAACAAGCATTCAAGCTCTTCTAGTTGATTATTTGTGTATCATTAACATATCTTCTTGTTATAACACCATTTGGTTATATCTGAAGCAACCATAAACAATTTGGTTGATTTCTATGTGAAATGAGTTGCCCAAAGGTCAATGATAGGAATATGATTGTAGGCTATACATACCCTTCAATTATTTAAATTTTTTAAGCTCAACATAAAATTTTGATATGTTTCATTAATCTCATCTTTTGCTCCCAATATTCTATCCCTCCACTTGAAATACTTCAATGGTATCCCCCATTCTTGTTATATAGTTAGGTGTTTGTGCTTCAAACTAGATATTTAATTTTGTATTTTATGGCTATATCTTCTTTTCAGTTAGATAATTTTGTATTTGAAGGATATGCCTCCTTTTTGGATACATCGTTATTGTGCTCTTAATTTATTTCATAATCCTAAAAGCACTTTTCTCTTTCCTATCTAGAAAGGAATTAATTTAATTCAGAGTATTGGTTGTAGTTGGTGCTAATGTCAGATTAACATTTGCATGGATTTAGAAGTTTCATACACTTGATCTTGAATTTGTATTTGTTGTTAAAAGTATACAAGCGTAATTATTTCATTCTTTCTCTCTTTTAACAAATTAATCTCTTTTACTTTTATGTACTTGTAGTTATCCAAGACTCATGGCCAAAGTTGGAAAAACATTTATAAAGCATAAGTCTTAAGTGTTGTGCTAGAAACATTATTTCTCCATAGTTGATCATCTTGGTCATGCATATTATTTCAGATAGACTCAAGAATTTATTGAGAAGGCTGGCACTATAACCTGATCCTACTGTGTAGGTCCTTGTTTGATGCATCCTCAATTGATTCCATTTTTTAGGTAGGTGGGTTAAAGTGGAACACCTTTGCAACTTAGAGCCTAGAAATGATGAATTTTATGATCTTCTATCAAGAATTCATGTTGCAAATGGAAGGTAGGATAACAAAAAATGTGATAACAATTAAAATACATTGTAATTCAAATGACATCAAGTTGTAGTTTGATGAAGTTAATTGACAAGGTATACAAAGTCATTGTGGGAGTTAAATTAAGACCTTTAGTTTGAGGAATTTTATGAAACATTTGCCAATATTGATTAGGCATATATGGAGGTGGTAGGAAATGTTTGTAAAAAAATATTTACACTACAAATCAAGAATAGGTTAAGGAATACACACTCAGCAGTACTTTCCAATTTATGAAGACAAAAACTGGAATTCCTATCCGATTCTGAAAAATATTTCATTTATGTAGTGATACCCATAGTGGAAATTTAATATCCAAAATGTTCACTGGAGAAATTATTCCAAGGGAGAAACCATTTCCATCATCTCAGAGGTGAATCTACTTTTTGTAGACTAGTACCCTCAATTTTGGTAGGTATTAAATGGAGTTCCCTGAAGCAAAAAACCTTTTTTTCCTTGCAATATTTGTAAGAATCCTACTTTGTAATTTTCATATGGAGGATCTATGTATCTTTGCATAAAGAGTTCCCTAGAGAAGATACCATTGCATGAGAAGTGATGTGAGAAGATATGTTGTGAGAATGAGTTCATCATATTATGACTATGAGGAACTTGAAGATGCTACAAGGGCCTTGCAAAGGTTGGCTGATCATTTTCTTCACAATGATAAAAACATTTGGAAGCAATGAGACACAATGAGTGGAATTTTTGTCATAATAATTTAATAAAGATAAGGATGATGTGGGGATTCCTATCATAAAATATAGGAATGAAGGAAGATATATTGGTTTTGACCTTACTGTACATGATGATGTATGAGTAGTAGTGGTTCAGCATGGCATCTCACCTGATACCCAACATACACTTCATTTTTCAATTCATGTAGTAATGATGGAGATATGAAGCATGACTAGAACATAATGCTCAATAAAATATATGAAGCAGGACCAGGTGTGTCATTGGTTAGTGGCCCTCATTGGCACCTCCATGATTTTCCTCATTATAGACTTAACCCAAAATTTTCATCTAACTTGGAGTTTTTTCTCCTATTATGGCCAAAATAATATTTTCGCTCCAAACTTATTTATTTTATTTTTTTAACATCAAGAAACTTTTGCTGATTTGGGATGTTTTGATGTGGTTGTCGATGTGGCACTTTAAATCCACATGTCACCATAAGAATTTGCAATGCCACCTCCTTGGCCACCTTTATTTGAATTTTCATCACTCAATCACCCTTCTCTCTCTCTCTCTCTCTCTCTCTCTCTCTCTACTCCTCCTTCTTCCTTCCCTCGTATTTTATTTCGTTTTATCATATTGTGTACACTTTTTTTTTATGCCCACTTATCCTTGCCACCCACCCACTATTTTCGTTAAAAATGGGACAAGTTTCATCCTCTATCACGCATCTACATATCCCCTATTCATAGGTTAAGGTGATAGGCAAGGCCAATTCCACATCCTTTTCCTCTTGGCACAACTTTCTCGTGCACTTTAACCAATGATGGATACTGAGAGAGAATTGATGGTTGTGAATCATCACAGGGGATTGAATTGCAAGGAGGTTATCTTGTCCTCCAAGTCCCAGTACCACTTAATACGATGGTACCATACATCACCATCTAATTGGTCATATGTTTTTGTTTATTTTTTTCAAAACGATCACTTTGAAGTCCTGACACCACTTATGCTATGTGACCCCTACAACATCCCTTGGCCCCATTAGCATGCAACAAACCTTCATTGTTATATCTTTGTGGCCTTTTCCACATGTACACTACCAATTCCATTTACCATAGTGGTTTTCAACATAAATTGGTCCATAGCCATCATGTCAATATGTATGGAAGAATTTTCATAATTTTCCAAATTTTCCAAATTTCTTAGTTCTAAAAATTCTCTCTCAACCACCATGGAACTTCATAATTTGGCTTCCCTAGCCAAACGTAGCCTTACAAATGATGAATTGCAACTATATTCAACCCTTCAACACATGATGACCATGATTTCAACCTAATTTCACTATGAAATTTTAGGATTTTGTTAGTTTCCCAAAATTCATCCACAATTTGGGTTTTCTCCTTTATTTTTTTTTACCCAATTTCATCCAAGGAGTTTCCTCCAATGTTTTTCAAGCATACTCTCCATTCCTTGTTCCTTTCCTATAATTTTAAATTCAGCGAATTCTAGGCTTGTAATCACTCATCAGAGATTAACAGAAAACATTTTAACCCTTGAATTCCATTTCCTCTAATTTCACAAACATTTCCCTCAATTTTCTCACAAGAAACTTTGACAAATGATTTCCATGTATCCTCAAAATATTTCATCTATGTAATTATTTTTTTCACATATTGATTTTTCCCTATGTAGGTCCATTGTTGTAGCTTGACTTTGATACCACATTGTAATACACCCCAAACTCACTTCTAATCATATGTCACAAAATTTCAACCTCTATAAAAGATGAATTTTTAAAATTCCTTTTTAATATGGCTTTTCCATACTTTGACACTATAATTACTTATGCCCAATAGAGCTTTGATACCACTTTGTGACATGCATGTCCACCACTATGCCTACTAGGATGGAGAGGCATTAAAAATTTCTCACAAATTTCCGTCATTGCAACATACTATACATATCTAATATCATAATTGTTTTTCCTTCACAAATAATAAAACATTACACATACAAATAGACGAACAATTACTTGCAATTCCTAAGAAAACATTGCATATTTGTAATAACTCATAAATAATAAATATTTATAGCATTTTCAACAATAATTACACAATAATTTAACACATCCTAAAATCCATAACCAAAACATTTATCTTTTATAAATAATGTAGAATAACTTGTTAGGTATGTGGGATGTTCCTCTCAACCATAGGCACTATTGAATCGAGTATTTTTGCAACAAGCCATCCCTTTATTCAGGCTATGACCTGACAACCAATAATGAACATTTCAATTAGCCCAATTTTGTCATTTATAGACAAACTTGTCACTCACGCAACCATCCCAAATCACCAACTGTCTTTCCCTTTGAATCTGCATAACCCAAAGGGCGGATCCACTTATTTGCAATATAGTCCCATAGGATATCACACATCCTTCTTAGGATCCAACATAGACTGCCTAGGAAATCTCTATGCTAGAATCTCTAGGGATTCTTCCTAGGAAATTGGGAAACATAATTATATATAGGTATTTTAGTCTTCAATTACTAGTTTTTTCTCTCCACCTTGCAACACAGGGCCATCTTGGAATATTGGATAGAATCATGGTGAGAATTTGCATGAGACTCCCCCTTCACTCCCCACATGCAAGAATTATGTATGCATGACTTTAACTTTCCACCTAGCACTCTAGGAAGTCTTTCCAAACTATCATGACACACATTTCCAAATTTGACATCTTTAGCATAAGTTATGGTAATGTACTTTGGCTTATAATAAATTATCATTATTTCAAGGCATTGACTCCTCTGGCCTCCCTTAGCATTATCTTGTTCTTCTTTTGTGGAGTCATAGCCCCTCTTGTCAGATAAATAACGATGTATTTTTATATTAATAACTTTTGTATAAATCTTTTACATTACTTGGCCCTCAACCATATTGTTTGGCTCATAGCCCAATTCACATATTTACAATACATTACATTTTTTAGGATCAAATTATGGTGTTACAAGCATGTCGTCATCTCAACAAAAACTTTGTCAAAGGTTTCCTTCACAAACCCAAGGAATAATATTGTTGTGGGAAATCCACCATTGAGGAGAGATATTATCTAATGTATTCTCTAAGTGTCCCCTATTCAACAGAACAAGGGATTTTGAAAATAGTGTAACCCTCACATTTGGTCATGGACAACCTTATATTTTATCATTTTTTCATTTTTAGTTTTGGTTAATGCTTGCATTGTACTTTTGTGTTGTACAACAACCCACCATTTCTTAAAAAATCTTTACACAAAATTTTTAATAAGAAATGGATCCCTTTTTAAATAAACTTAGTTAGATTTGTGAATTAATGAATAAAGCTGATATTACCTCATAATAAGGAAAATCTTTATTAAAAGACCTGATGTAAATAAATCATTTTATAAATCCTTTTGATAAAAAACAAAGTGTTCCTTTAAAATATTATAAAATCATTCTACATTGTGATAAAGCGATTGGAGATCGCATATCGCAATGACAAAGGGACCTATAAAAAACAAAGCCTCACTCAATCCTCCGATCCAAAAAGGAAATCACAATTGGCAATGAGAGCAGTCAAATGCCAAAGGTTCACACACAAGGGCTAATGATATCTTCCGATCCGTTATCACAATTGGTAATTGGAGATATCCATTAATAAAGGGACATACGTAAAGGCCTTATCAAATCTCCATATGCAACAAAGAAAATCGCAATCGGCAATCGGCGGAGTCATATGACAAAAGGATAAAAGCTTAAGCCAAATCCCGACTACGATCAGTTAATTAGGCTTGAATCCCAAAAGATAAATACATGCTCAAAATGGTTTGCATGCATAATACCCCACTTCATTATATTATAATATTACCTTTCGGTAATTGGAGATATTCATTGCAAGTGCCAAATCCCCTCCCTTTGACACTCTTGATTGCAATTTGCGATTTATCACCGATCTCTGATTAATGAAATCTAAAGCATGCTTGAAATAATCATTTGGTATATGATCGACGAGATGGGTATTTATGATATTAATTCACCACAATTGGTGGTTCGAATGGGTGTCAAATTTTACAGTTAAGGGTAGATCCTTTAAAAGATTTTATCAGTTGTAATCCTCAGCTGTATTTCATTTATCATATGTCAATCAATGTAATCCTATTCATTTTCATATTGACTTGCAATAGCACTATCTTTGTATTACAGTTTGCAACTGTTTGTGCAGAGTCTCTCTAAACACATAAACCCAGAGAAAATGTGGAAGAAATCAAAGAAATCCACAACAACTCCTACAGATAAAGATCTAGCACCGAGAAAGAAAGGATTAATCTCAAATATGACATGTCTTGGCCTGGGAAATACTAGCTAGGAAAGCATTTATAATATGATAGAAGCAGAGGAGCCTGGAGAATTATCAAAGGAAGCCACTGTCGATTCAACCAACAAGTCAGAGGAAACTCTCAAGGAATTGGCTTGTTCTTATCTTCACAAGATAGGGTACAAGCCAAAGTTTTGATGTATACTGATGTGGTAAGGTAGGTGGTGGAGAAAATCATGACTTTGGATGGGACATTTTGCACAACTGATGGGAGGACATTTGGCTCATTCAATCCTGAAGATATCAAGCAAATTTACCATCTACTGGAGCCCAAGAAGCACTAAAACAAGGAAATCCTGGAAGCATTTGCAAAGGAAAAGGACTTGGAGTCGGACCCGATCAAGCAATGGAGGCATTTCCCAGAGAAGCACAAACACGAGTCGTCGGGTAATTACTTTGTCAACTCATTAGATTCTCCTTACTGCTATGCGGGAGCTATGATGTGTAGATTGTGGGGACAACATGATTATGCTAAATCTACTATAGAGATGGTCCCATTGATGGAAGCAACAATTAATGGTTATGTTATGGATTGGGCAAATATTTTGTCTGATAGACTAGCCACATAAATATTAGAATACAGAAGGAATTCATTTATAATTACCCGGACCATTCCCCCTTTCTACTACAGTGCATATATTATGGACATTATTTTTTTTAATTTTGAATCCCTGATACTTGGATGGAAATGGATTTCCAAAGATCCCAACCAGATTCATATTTATCACAACTAGTTGTGAAAGGCACACTATAAAAATCACTTGCATATAATTTGCAATGGTTTTTTTTCACCTGTATATTATCGTATTTTCAATAAACCTGTTCTCAGGATATCCTAGGATGCAACAACTGATCTGATAGCAGTAGGCAGCTGGTTTGGAGAGGAGAAATTTACCTATGTAAGACTTTTCAACAGTCTCACTAAACCTCATGTTCTCCCTCTGTATGTGCCTGATAAATTGTTAGCATGTTAATTGGCATATCAGATAACTATTGAAAGGACATCAAGAACCCTTAGGGATTCTAAGAAATAGATGTGGCCCATATTCCCCTTACGATGTGGCATTTTTATCTTACATGAGTACAAGAATGCATAAAAAGAGGCAGAAAAGATTTAGATGTCGAATCTTGCCACCATTCCTAACAAGCAATATGATCCAAACAAGGTTACTCATAATGTTATAGCTCAAGCTAAACTTGTGAAGCTCGATCATGAAGCATATGTTTTTGATGATTTATTTGCTTCGGCTGAAATGTATTTTCAGGTTAAAGGATTGGCTAGAATCAAATATGGAGAAGAAGGGTTAGAAACATTCAATAAGCTCAGAGCCCAGAGGTTGCAAACTCTACCTTTGGACATATTAGCTACAACCCCTACAGTTCAGCCATCAGGTCAAACTAAACACAAAGCAGCCAACAAGACTCCTGTAGAGGATAAGATCCCTGAAAAAGAAAAATCGCCAGAGCAGGGGCAGGGACAAGAAAAAAGTGGTGATCAAGTTGACACAAGCCTTTATGTTTATCCTAAACTGCTCAAAGAATGGCAACAATTTGATTCTATTATCAATAATACTAAAATGCAACAAGGATTCAACACACCCCAAGTGACAATTGGTAAAAAATCAGCACTCAATACAGTTCTAATACTAAATCGCCCTCCATCTCACCTTCGACTTCTCCCTTGCATGCAAAAACTCTATTGTTCAAATGAGAAGTTGAGGAAACAACCACCATTGCTGAAACCCAAAACATCTCAGATAAATCAACTCTAGAATCTACTCAAGTGTAGTCTCTAATCCAAAAACATCAAGTATTCTTGATATCACCACAGAAATCTGAGTCATCCCAAGGCAGTGTGAGTTCGCAATTCGTTCCTTCTCATCCCCTCACCAGACTTCAGAGTAAAAAGCTTGGTATTAAGCCTACTGAGTTACCTTTTCCTAAAAGGAAAAGAGCAAGGAAGATAACTGAAGGACTAGATAGTGAAACTTTCTCATCATCATCATCCATTTCATCTTATCCATTGCAAAGTCAACCATCCACTCCTCCACTCCAGATTGTCGTTCAACAGGGAACTCCAACTTCTACATCTCTTTCCCAGCCATCTCAAACTTCAACATCTGTTTCCCAACCATCTGGAACTTTATCTATGCTATCATCTATCAGTAGATCGACAATGGCACAGAACCCATGGAGAAATCCTAGTGTAGTCACCATGCTTGCACCTTTAAATACCTTTCCAGCTCATCGTGAAAAATGGTTACCAAAATTCAATCCAGTTGCAGGCATATAGGCAAATGAACACATAAACAATTTTATGTTGTTAGTCAACTTAAAAGCAGTTACTAAGGAAGATGTGGTTGTTAGACTTTTCCCTTACACCCTACAAGGATCAATTGGGTCTTGGTACGTTTCCTTACAATCAGGATCCATTACTATTTGGGATATTTTCCAAGAACAATTCTTAACTAAATACGGTGATGACAGATCTATAGCAACGTTAATCAATGATCTTTCAAATATTAAACTAGAATCTAGAGAACCTATTAAAGAGTTCAATTCATGATTTAATAAACTCTTAAATATGATTCCTACTGCCTCTAAGCCTACAGAACAAGTTAGAAGTGAATGTTATATAACAGCTTTACCTTCAAACATAGGTATCTTTGTAGATAGAGCTAGAAAACCCACTCTAGTAGAGAATATGAAAGAGGCAATTGTTGTGGAAAAATGTATCATCGCCTTGGAAAAGAAAGCTTCTCTTGAAGATAGAAAATCTAAAAAAATCCCCTTCAAATATTATTCAAAGAAGAAAGTGGCTAAAGATCCATACGATATGGAAGGTCTCCAAAAAGTTATAAAGACTATGTCAAATGAAATGATAGAAATCAAGAACCAAGTAGCTGAGAATTCAACTAAAAAGCCATTTAGAAACTTTATAAAACCAAAATCAAAACCCCCTAATGCAATATCCAATGTGGAATCAGACCCCGAGGACGATGAAGAAGATGATACAGTCTCATCATCTGAAAAAACTGAAGAAGAGGTAACAGTAGAATGTCATGGGATGTGGGACTTCATTTTGCCTGATTCCGATATAGAAAATGAATAGGAAGCTTTCCCAATAAGTACCAGGAGTAAAGGCACTCCTGAACCTATTCAAAAAACTCAAAAGAAAAAGAACACATATGCTACTACTAAAGAAAAATCTCCCACAAAGAAGTCTACAGTGACACCTACTCAAAATCAGCCATCAACTTCCAATCCACCTTCAACATCTAAAACATTAGTAGTTGTAGACTCTATGGATTACAACATCATTGAAGACATGAAGAAAACAAAGGCAAATATCACTATGTTTGAGCTTAGTAAACTCAAACATCAACAAAAATTGATGCTCAAGGAATTAGATGCAGTACCTTCTTCTCCTCTTCCAAATGCTATAATATCCAAAGCTGCTAATGAGACAGGTAAACCACCACCTAGTAGAGTTGAATCCACTGATACTATTCTAATCAGAGATAGATCAAATTCCTATACTCCTCCTTTTCTTTTGACCTACAAGATTTATAATAGAAATCTGCACAATTGCTTGATAGACTCATGCGCTTCATCAAACATAATGCCAACCTCGATTTGTTCTAAACTGAATATTGAGCCCCAAAAGTCTGTAGTGCATATTATCCAGTTGGATAGAACTAAGGTCCAAGTATTAGGAGAAATCAACTCAGTTACCATCAGGTTATCCACTGATCCAAGAGTGGTTCAGAGAATTGACATATTAATAGCTGATATTACTGAGTTCTATGCTTTGATTTTAAGTAGACACTCGTCTGAGAAACTTCATGGTTACCTTTCTACCGATTGGTCTCACATGTGGTTGCCCTATAAAGGAAAGCCAAATCAGATTAAGATTGATCGGGAGAAGCATATGACTCATACTTTGATAGAGTTTGAACAAGAAAATCAGCGTATAACATTCAACAATAACATTCTTGGTAACTACTCATCTAAATCTTTCTTTGGAAATTTTACTGTCCAATCATCACCTTTCTCAGTTAATAATTTCACATCTCAAATTGAAAATTTTTCCCAGACAAATACATCAAGGTGTGTTAAAATTGCTGAAGAAATTGTAAATAAAACTCTAGATAAACCTTTATTTTTGTCATTATATTTTGATGTGTCTAAATCTAATGAAGGTGCAGGAATAGGATGTATTTTAGTTAGTCTCGAGGGAGAAAATACCCTGCTATCATGTAGATTAGAATTTTAGTGCAAAAACAATAGTGTTGAATATGAAGCCTTGATTCAAGGACTTTATAAAGCAAGTGGTCTTAAGGTACAATATTTGAAAGTGTTTGGTGACTTTGAAATTCTTATAAAAAAAGTCAGAAATACTATACATTGTCTTTCTAGTCACCTTAAACATTATCAATCCTTGGTACAAGACCTTGTATCTCATTTTCTAGCAGTTAATATTTCTCCCATTCCTAGATCTCAGAATGTAGTAGTGGATTTACTAGCCAATGTTGCTTCTAAACTCCTTCCATCTGAAGATTACATTCCCGATAAATTTCTAGTAGTGTTAATTTTCAGATCATCGGTTCCCGATAATGTCACCAACTGGCGAGTATTCAATCATGATGATGACATTTCAAATTTCTTAACTTCTGATAAGTCCTATGATGATCAAATTATTGATGAAAGTGAGCATTATCTTTAAATGAAAGAAAAGTTTGAAGAAAATTCAATATCAAAACGAGTGGTCAAACTTGAAGATCTTTATGACATCAAATATAGGTTTAAACAGATTACTAATTCAAAGCTTCAAAGTTCTACTTTGAGATTTGAATTAATAAACCTTGGTACAGATTACAAGCTACAAAACATCAATTTGGGATTAAGACTTACTTCTGAAGAAAGAATTGCATTTATCAGATTATTGAATAAATATAAAAATATCTTCACTTGGAATTACAATGAATTGAAAACATATGATACTTCTATCATACAACACACAATTCCAATGATATCTGAAGAAAAGCCAGTACAACAGAAATTAAGGAAAATTCATCCTAACCTCGAAAGTCAAATAAAAGCCAAGTTAAATAAACTCTTCAAGGATAAGATAATATTTCTTGTTAAGCATTCAAATTGGGTGTCCAACTTGGTGCTAGTAAGGAATAAAAATGGTGACATTAGAATTTGTATTGATTTAATAAATCTTAACAAAGCAAGTCAAAAGGATAATTTTCCTATCCCAACAATGGAGCAAACTCTCCATTCAGTAGCTGGTTCTGAACTAATGTCTTTCTTAGATGGTTTTTTAGAGTATAACCAAATTTTGGTGCACCCTAATGATAGACTTAACACTACTTTTAGAACTACGTGAGGAACTTATGCCTATCAAAAATGCCTTTCGGATTAATGAATGTTGGAGATGCATTCCAAATAACGATGGACATAGCATTCAAAGGTCTAATCAATAAATCAGTAGTTGTCTATTTGGATGACATTAATATCTTCTCTAAGAAAAGGTCAAGTCATTTACATGATTTGAAACCAATCTTTGAACTTTGTAAAAGGTATGTCATTTCACTCAATCCTAAGAAGTCAATTTTTGTTCTTGACCAAGGTAAACTCTTGGGATTCATTGTTTCAAAAAATGGTATTTATATTGATCTAGATAGAATCAAAAAAAAATTGATATTCCATTTCCACATAATAAAAAATAAATGCAATAATTTTTAGGTCAAATTAACTTTGTAAAAGGATTTGTCCCAGATTTTTCATAGATTGTTTTACCATTACCAACAATGATCAAGAAAAATTTAGTGTTTGAATGGGGGCCTATAGAAATAGAGGCATTTGATTCAATCAAACATTCAATCATAAATGCTCCTACTTTAAGCACTCCCAATTTTTTGAATCATTTCATTTTATATACTCTTGCATCTGATTCATCCTATGCAACAGTGCTGACACAAATCAATGATCAAAAGTTGGAAGCACCAATTTCATGCTATAGCTAAAATCCTCAGGGTGCTGAACTTAATTACTCTGAAGTTGAAAAGAAAGCCTTTACTGTATACAAAGCCATCAAACACTATAGGCCCTTTCTATTAAAGGCTCACACAAAATTTATAGTCCCTTTTTTAGCAGTAAGAGAATTACTAGTTCAAAGGGAATTGGGAGAAAAAAGGGAAAACTGGTTTACAACATTATAAGAATAAGATTTGGACATTAAACCAGCAAAGATTGTCAAAGGCCAAGATTTTTGTAGGTTGTTAGCAGGAGCTTCTAATATTCAAGAACATGAAGGTACAAATAAAATCAAAGAAATCAATGAGATAAGTACCATTAATCTTGAATCCCAATATGTAAATTTGATATTCTTTTTGAAAAATGGATATGCTCCTTCTAATCTTTCCTATAAAAATAAACTTGCCATTAGACTGAAAGAAAAAAACTTCATGATTGTTGATGATGTGTTGTTTAAATGGAATTATGATTCAATTTTGTTAAGATGCTTAGAAAAACCTGAAGCACAAAATGTTTTGCAGGAACTACATGATGGTCTAGCAGGAGGACATTTTTGAGCTAACACAAGAGCGCACAAAATTATTCATGTTGGGTATTATTGGCCTACCTCATTTAGAGATACTCATGAATATGTAAGGAAATGCAGAACATTCAAAACTACTAGTGGAAGGCAAAGGAAGCCAGCTTTTCCTCTGCAACCAGTCAACATTGAACAACCTTTTGAACAATGGGGATTGGATATCATTGGAGAAATTATTCCACATTCATCCAAATAGCATAGGTATATCCTTACAGCTACTGATTACATTACTAAGTAGGTAGAAGAAATTCATTTGAAGACAACAAACTCTGAAGCGATCAATGAATTCATATATCAGTTCATCGTTACCAGGTTTGGTGTTTCGAATGCTCTTATTTTTTATAATGCATCTTATTTCTCTGGTAATTCTATACTTGAATTTGCTATCAAAAGAGGATTCAAATTGAAATATTCTGCAAACTACTACCCTCAGGGTAATGGCTTAGCAAAATCCACTAATAAAAATCTTATCAAAATCATTAAAAGAACTATTGATTAGAATCATAAGAATTGGCACAAGACTTTGATATTTGCATTATGGGTAGACCGTATAACATAGAAGGCCTAAATAGGCACTTCTCCATTTAATCTAGTATATGGAAAGGAGGCTATTATACTAGCAAATTTAGTACTTCCATCACTAGCCTTCGTGCAGTTTATTGAAAAAAATCCCTCATCCTCTATTCAATTAAGACATAATCAGATTCTGAAACTAGAGGAAGAAAGGGAGAAAGCCCGAATTACACATGCCAAGCATCAACAAATTATTAAGTATTCTTTTGATACAACTTCAATAGGTTCAAAACATTTACAAGTTGGTGATCTAGTTTTGAAATGGGACAAAGCCCACGAAGATAAAGGAAAACACACTAAATTTTAGAAAATGTGGCTCTGACCATTTCAAATCAGAGAGAAGATAGGCTCATCAACATTCATATTGAAAGAACTATCAGAAAAGAGAGACTCTCTTCCTGTCAATGGGCTTATTTTGAAAAAAAAATTCAATTGAAGAGGTAACCCCTTCTCACTATGCAAATATTCAATTTTCAGCTATATTTGTGTGAATAATTAGTTCATTTTGTTTCTTAGAAAATAAGGCTGTAAATAGGCTTCTATTAGTCTTTACTGTTTTGAAAAGGTTAATTAAAAGAAAATAGTCTTAATATTTACTTTTGATAAATGGAAGCCTTGAAGGAAAGTGAAAGTTTTAGGAAATTAGGTATAAATAAACTCTGAAATCCCGTTTTATTTTTGTGAAATCCTCTCAAAACTCAAGAAAATACTGTAAATCATTCTAAGTTTTAGAAGCCTGAAAAAGGTTATCAATAGAAAGCAAATACTGATCCAATCTTAGCATATTCAACTCTCAAAACTGTCATCCATGTTCTCTTAAGGAGAAAATTATTCATCCCATCTATTAAAGTTTATAACTTCTTAGAGTGTAATTCTAAAATATATTTGATATAAAAGATAAGAGGTCTCATCACAAGCCTGATTACCATGATCATAGGTGACTAGTTCAACTGAAATTACCAACAATGCGTACCAAAATAGGGTAATGGCTTATAATTATAAGACGAGGGGTTTCATCACAAGCCAGCTTGTTCAATTAAATTACAAATAGTGAATGGCATTGTTAACGGCTGGCCACCAAACCAGGACAATGGCTTTTTATCTTACAAAATAAAGAAATAAGAAAAAAAGAAAATGAAATACAAAAAATGTGGAAACATATCTTTTGGATTCATTCATTTAAATTATACTCTAAAATGGATGAGATAATGAATGATCAAATGGTTAAAAGGTAACCCTGTCGAGACTATAGACATTTACTGGCAGTAGTGGCTCTATATATGACAAATGAGTCATTATACAAGCTAAGTAGGAGAAGTCTCTTGCTTTATCATGATCAACCAATTAAGGTTTGTTTAAACTTAGAATTTATTTAATTTTGAGATTAGAAAGAGATAGCAAAGGTAGTCTTCATTGTATTCAGAGTTTATGATTACCTAGTTATATTAGATTTTCTCTATCCACTAAGGTTTTCGAATTAAGAAGGTTGAAATATTATATTATTTTCTCAGAGATAACTATTTCTCCTAGTGAATCGCCAATTGTTGCGCTGTACGACAACCCCCCATTTCTTAAAAAATCTTTACATAAAATTTTTAATAAGAAATGGGTCCCTTTTTAAGTAAAATTAGTTAGATTTGTGAATTAATGAATAAAGCTAGTATTAACCCCATAATAAGGAAAATATTTATTAAAAGTCCTGATGTAAATAAATCATTTTATAAAACCTTTTGTTAAAAAACAAAGTGTTCCTTTAAAATATTATAAAATCATTCTACATGTGATAGAGCGATCGAAGATCGCATATTGCAATGACAAAGGGACATATACAAAACAAAGCCTCACCTAGTCCTTTGATCCAAAAAGGAAATCGCAATTGGCAATAGGAGAATTCAAATGCCAAAGGTTCACACACAAGGGCTCATCATATATTTCTATCCGATATCACAATCGGTAGTTGGAGATATTCATTAATAAAGGGACATATGTAAAGGCTTTATCAAATCTCCAAATGCAATAAAGAAAATCGTAATCTATAATCGGCGGAGTCATATGACAAAAGGATAAAAGCTTAAGCCAAATCGTGACTGCAATTACTTAATTAGGCTCGCATCCCAAAATGGTTTGCATGCATACTCCACTCCATTATATTATAATATTACCTTTTGGCAATCGGAGATATTCATTGCAAGTGTTAAATCCCCTCCCTTTGACACTCCCGATTGTGTTTTGTGATTTATCGTCGATCGCTGATCAATGAAATCTAAAGCACGCTTGAAATAATCGTTCGGTATGCGATCGACGAGATGGGTATTTATGGTATTAATTCACCACGATTGGCGGTTCGAACAACTATTAAATTTTACAGTTAAGGGTAGATCCTTTAAAAGATTTTATCCATGGTAATCCTCAATTGTATTTCATTTATCGTATGTCAATCAACGTAATCCTATTCATTTTCATATTGGCTTGCAGCATCACTATCTCTGTATTACGATTTGCAACTCTTTGTGCAGAGTCTCTCTGAACCCATAAATCCAGAGAAAATGGGGAAGAAATCAAAGAAATCCACTGCAACTCCTGTAGATAAAGTTCTAGCGCCGAGCAAGAAAGGATTAATCTTAGAGATAACATGTCTTGACCTAGGAAATACTAGTTGAGAAAGAATTTATAATATGATAGAAGAAAAGGAGCCCGATGAATTATCAAAGGAAGCCACTGCTGATTCAACCAACAAGTCAGAGGGAACTCTCAAGGAATTGAATTGTTCATATCTTCACAGGATAGTGGCACGAGCCAAAGTTTTTCTGTATACTGATGTGGTAAGATGGGTGGTGGAGAAAATCCTGACTTCAGATAGGACATTTTGCATAGCTGATGGGAGGATATTTTCTCATTCAATCTTGAAGATCTTAGGCAAATGTTCCATATACCGGAGCCCGAGAAGCACTACAACAAGGCATTTTTGGAAGCATTTGTAAAGGAAAATGAATTGGAGTCGGACCTGATCAATAAATGGAGGCATTTCCTGGAGAATCACAAACATGAGTCATCGGATAAGTACTATGTCAACTCATTAGCTTCTCCTTACTGTTATGTGGGAGCTATTGTAGAGCTATAAAAAGGGTCTCTTTCACCTATAGTTACCTCACATTAGAATGTCAATCCGGGAACATCTTGCTATTTCAAAAGAGTGTCTCAGTCTGAGGCTTAGCACTTGTCAGAGTAATGCTCGTAGTACAGCTACTTAAAGGCTTCAAAAGTAAATGGCTACATGTCTACAACTTAACTACTTCAAAAGGCTAACTCACACCGAGCATTGCATCAGTCGAAGGTTTGGTAGTGATAACCCATCCTTTTCATAACTGATGGGAACAAATCCGAGGTCTGGGAGCTAGGTAGCAGATGTTGGGGCTCACTACAGCCTGAGATCGTCCTTGATGAATATAAATGAAATGACAAGTAAAGGAAATAGTGATGAAATAGAATAGCACATCAGCCAAGGGTTTAGTAGCAATAACCCATCCCTTTCATAGCTGATGGGAGCAGATTAGAGGTCTGGGAGCCAAATAGCAGACGCTGATACTCACTACAGCCTAAGTCTGTCCTTAAGAAATGGCAAGTAAATGAAACAACAAATCAGCAATCTTGAAATAGACCAGCAATTGAAATGGAACAGCAATTCAAAAATGGAACAACAACTAAATGGAACAGCAATTCAGGAATAAGCAATAACCAAGTTCATCAAGCTGCGATTCTATCTAACCACTCCAATCAAAACATCAATCCTGCAGTCTCAAAAGATATACACATACTACAGAACAATACTACCAATTCCAACCCTAGAAACACAACGTGCTCAATCTCCTTTTGTTATTGATCTGAATAAATGCATGTGATTGCATCTCAAGATATAAACAGTAACATTCAATAATCATCTAAAATCAGATTTCTCAAGATAACTTGTCATAATACTAAAACACAATCACAATGAACTTTGTAACGGAGTGATAATATCCTGTAGAGATTAATCAACACTTTAATGAATGGGTAACATAATACAGTGTCAATATAAGACTTCAATTTGCAGGAACATTAGACAAGTTAAACATAACAGAGCATGCAATATAACATTCATAAAACACAACAGATTACCAGATTATGCCTATGAACAAACCACACAGACACCACGCATAATGGTACAAGAGCAAGTGTCCTCCAGGGTCGGGCCCTTAGCCTCCAGGGGTACACCGCTTAAGATTGATCTAGGATCAAAGATAAAAGAGTAACCAAGTCTGTATTAATGCATGAAATAAACTTACAGCAAAGCGAGTCTTAATAGGACATAAAGATCATAGTCTTGATCTGGTAAAAAGGAATTACCACAGAACCTCTCCCATAGCCAACAATGTTATCACTTATATAAGGATGATGACGGAGATATCTAGATACAGAAAATAGATAAAATAGCGATCCCTCAGGATCTAAGATCCTGAGGGATTCATAGAATCGTTAACCCTGAGTCACTTCTTTCCTTTTCTGCTCTGAACTGGTATCTCCACTTCCTTTTCTGGGTTGGTCCGTTTTGATCTGGTCTGTTTGCAGTTCCCCATCAAAGGGACAACAGTTAGCTCCTCTTCGTCTTTCCCTTTGAGATGGCTAATCTCTGCTTTTCCTCCTTCCTACACGTAAGAACGACAATTATCAGTTTTGCCTATTATCCTCACGTGTTTCGTTATTATCTAAGTTTAAAATGCAGAAAGGCTTATATATCCTAATGAAAAAGATACTGAAATAACCATCAAAACATACCTTCTTTGATACTCTACACACCCCCCAGCTTACCCTTTTTCATGACCTCATGAAAACATTGTAGTTGATATGCAATGCAGTGAGTGAGTAAGCTGGAGATGGAATCTCATGTGAGGGTCTACAGCCGTGATGCGAAACTAAATAATCAAAGAAGTGGCATGTCTGACCCTCAGGCATCTCATATAGGGCTTGGTATCCGGGTGCTGGATGCCAAATGATTGGACTCCGGAACCTATATCCTAACCAGGATGGCCCTGCCCTCAAAACAATTTCACCATAGAGGGGAAAATGGCTAGCAGAAAGTCTAAAGTTCTCGTATTTAAATGGTTCTCTGAACTGAATATTCGGATTAGATATTTGATATCGAAATTTAGCTGCATCAATGGCAGGGTCCTTAATAGAGGAAAAGTATTCAAGTCCCTGCCGAATGATTGCCTCATGCATGGGTCCTAGCGCTTCAATCACTCCTGGAGCCCTCATAAGGTTTCTATGACTCCTCCATAACTGCGCTGGATCCCTAGGCTCGGCTCTTACCCAAAGATCTATTCCGTTCTCTTTTTTTTGAAAAGAGTTATAAGCTTTGAGCCATTTAATTTGATTAACTGCAAATGAGATAAATGCTTGCAATTGAATGTCCCCAACAAAAGGGCCTGGGTTCAATTCAGTCTCTTGTTCTAGTATAAGGTTATGCAAGTAAAATTCACATAATAATCTCTGCACTTTCACCCCGTAATGTTTACAGCAGTTTATGAAATCATCTATAGTGTTAATCTGTATAGGAGCGCCTGCTTTGAAAGCCTTTATTTTCAATTGTAAATACCTCTCCATTAAAAATAGGGCATAATTTTTGGCAGGAGCTTTACATGCTAGAACGTCATTATATAAAGAACACAAGGTATCCATTTGTTTGATAACTACATCTAATCTATGGGTTACCTTGGCAACTTTCTCCTGTTCCCTTTGCCATCCTTCGAAAGCTTGGCTTTCAGATAAGTTGACGTTCCTTAGCTGCTGCTGTAATTCTTCGTATTTTTCTCGGGGGACCATTTTCTCCCTGAGCTTTTTTGCTTCTTGCTGGGCCTGGTTCAAATGTTGGTGGAGGGTTCTTGTTTTCAGGTCTTTCTTCCATGCATCCATGTAGGCCGGGAGCTTTACTTGAACTTTCTTATTACGCTGCTTCGAGTTCAGAGCCCTTATTACTCCCAATGGTGGTGCCTCCGTCTGAACCATCTTATCATCCTTTTCAATTTTAACACGAACTCCAGCCCACTGCTGTTCCTTTTCAAATGGAACAGCAGTTTGTTTTTCAGCTTCATTTGGAACAGCAGTTTGGCTTCTGTCAGGGTTTTGAGCAGTGGGACGGCTTCTGGTCCTCCACCTACTACCCTTAAGGGCCTTGCTGGTGTGGTCAGACCTTTTCTTCTTGAAGTTCCCTTCACCCTTTGCCTTGCTTTTAGAATCCTAATCTGCTGGTGAAGCTGGGCTATTATGTTCAACAATGTCCACTTTTCCCTTCGTAATTCCCTTATTTCCATCATCTCTTCCAAAGGAACAGCAGGCTGTTCGCTGCGGTTTGGATTGTGGTTAGCTTCCTGATTTTCTTCCTGAGGTAACTGTTCCGGGGTAAGAACCTTACTTGGATGCGTTATTTCTTGGGCTGATTCCTCTTCTGCCCTTATTTCCTCCGGACTTTCCTCTGGTGGCTTCTGACTAGGAACGAGTTGTTCCTGCTCAGCATTTTCTAATATCTTCTCATTGTGAACGGGAAAGTTTTTTATTTCTGCCTCTTCTTCATGCAATTCCTCGAGTGCATCTTTCTCCTAGGTTTTCTATTCATCATGGAGGTTTGATGGACTTAGTGGTTGGCCATATTCGCCCATATTGGCCAAAATGTCGGCCAATTCATCTTCCCTTAACGGGTCTTGTAATGGGATCCCTTCCTGCTGTTCCATTCCTTCCTCCTGCTCAAACTGCTCAACTTCTTCTTTTTCGTCTCTTTTTTCTTTAGTCTGCTCATCTTGTTCTTCTTCTCTCCCTGCAGATTGCTCTGGCTCCTCCTTTCCTTCTTCTGTTTCTACCTCTGCAGACTACTCTTCTCCCTCGACGTCTTCTTCTTCCGTTTTTGTTTCTACAGACTTCTCTTCTTCCTCGGCATCTTCTTCTTCCGTTTCTGTCTCTGCAGACTGCTCTGTTTCCTCGCTGCCTTCTTCTTCTGCTTCTGTTTCTGCAGACTGCTCTGTTTCCTTACTGCTTTCTTCTTCTGCTTTTGTTTCTGCAAACTGCTCATCTTCGATTTCTATTGCTTGGCTCGTGCTTGCCTGGGGCTTCTCCAGCCCTCCTTGTAGCCCTGCGAGCCTTGCTGACTTTCTATGCTTTTCTGGTTGTTCGGGTGTACTAGCGTCATGTTTCCACTTTTCGGGTCGTTTTTCAGATTGTTTTTCAGGTTGCACTTCTATGCAAGTGTCCTGTTTTCGTTTCTCTGAACGTTGGGGTGTGTTAACAACTCGCTTTCGTTTTTTCGGGTGTCCAGATGTGGCCGTCCCTTTATTTATAACAACAATTAGTTCTTCCCAGCTGCTCTACTGCTGGGTGAGACTGTAATTTACTATCAAGCGAATTAATCCGTGGTGGCTAATAACTGATTCTACGTGTTGTGCCTTCTTCATACTTCGTGCGACATCATGCAATAGAGAATTCAACAATGCAGGCAAATTCACAGAACATTTTTGTTTTAAGACAGATAGGAGTTTAAGATGTCGTGGTCTTACCACGTCTTTTCTGCCTTCGCAAGTGATGTAGCTTTGGATGATTTTTGCCAATTTTCAAAGGAACAACAGCTATTTGTTGAAGCACAGAGAAGCTGGTAGCGTATTCCTCGTTCCAATTTAGATGCAACAGCGTATGCAATGGAAATAGCTTCGAACGTCAGCTCATGCAGAAGAAAACAAAAATAGCAAAAGATCATACCGTTGAGCCATGCCGTGCTCCAGTACAAATTTTTTTCAAATAACGGACTGACACGTACTCTAGGGAATGATGAGGTTACCTCCCCCCCCCCCCCCCCCCCGCAATGTGATAGGCTGTCCCGGCCGTCAAATAAAGGAGCAGCGTCTGTTCTGTCGCGAGGTCTTTATGGAACAACTTATGGATATATGACATGTTCGCCAAAAAAAAGCGTAATACTGAAATCGAGGTAAAAGGTTAGATCGCTTTTAATATTATGGGGCTGCGATGATTTGATGGAAGTTCGGGGATAAGACATTTGTCATAAATAGAAGGTCTCATGCAGTCACTGTCAGTAGCTTCGTAATGATTGGTGATGATATATAGTCATGCGCTATATGGTTGGGTAATATTATATAATTTAATTATCACGGCAGAAGAAGCAAAAGGATGTAATCTTCTTACCTATTGGTGTAAACATACGACTTCAATACCATTAACAGTGCTCTGCTACCGACAGGTGTCCATAACCTTGGCAGAGTTGTTTGTTTCACCCCTGCAACCATAGTCCTTTGTGTATGCCAGGAAGCATTTGTGTAATGTCAAAATGTAGGCCACTATGCTGGCTTGGTGACCAGTTAGTCATAATGCCATTCACGAGGAAGGAGCGAATAGTAGGCAGGCCGGCTCGTGGTGAGACCTCCTGTTCCAAGGGTTATTTGTTTGATACACCTTTTGGACCATTTCCCAGGTGTGGTGGCCCTAATGGGAATGCCACTTCGCTTCCATCTTGATGATCATGGTAGGCCAACTCGTAATGAGACTTCCTATCCTGCAATTTGACAGTTTTTAGAAACTCTGTTTTGCTTCTTTTTAATAGAGAGTCTTTCCTGTTTATGCAAAAATGGTGGTTCAACACTCCTTAAGAGTAGGAATGGTGGAAGAAGTCTTAATATCCCAATAGAAAGGTATAGATCTTTTGATCCTATTGCCATATGATAATTAAAGAAAAAGAACCATCATAATACAGATAACCAATCAGAACGAAGTTAGTAGAACAATGGCAGCAAAAGATGATAAATAAGCATGTCTTTCTCCGCATCCTTTCACCAAGTCAGGGCAGTTTCTTATAAAGATAGCGATTTATGATTTACTGATTTTGGTATGCTGCATTTTTGCTTTAATCACATAAATGTATAGCCGTATTCCAAAAGACTTGAAAGAACATCAGCAATAAACATCCTTAATTTGGAGTAGAGGGACCAAGCTGTTTCAAAATCGTATGAGTAATGTTCCTTTCAAGAAAGGTCATAACAACAGTTCACAGATGTTGTTCGTTTGGAGAAAGGAACAGTAGTTTTAAGGAAATGTCGTTCTCTTTTTTTTTTTTTTTAAAGATCGGCAGAAATCAAAAGTGTTGTTCCTTTTGGGAACAGCAAAAACACACAAGTGTTGTTCCTTTTGAAAAAGGAACCGCCAAAAATCGTAAGTTGCAAGTGCTGTTCCTTTCGGAAAAGGAACAACAAAAATCAAAAGTGTTGTTCCTTTTGGAAAAGGAACAACAGAAATCAAAAGTGATGTTCCTTTTGGAAAAGGAACAACAAAAATAAAAAGTGTTGTTCCTTTTGGAAAAGGAACAACAAAAATCAGAAGTGTTGTTCCTTTTGGAAAAGGAACAACAAAAATCAAAAGTTCTATTCATTTTGGAAAAGGAACAACAAAAATCAAAAGTGTTGTTCCTTTTGGAAAAGGAACAGCAAAAATCAAAAGTGTTGTTCCTTTTGAAAAAGGAACAAAAAATAATCACAAGTGTTGTTCCTTTTGGAAAAGGAATAGCAAAAATCAAAAGTGTTGTTCCTTTTTGAAAAGGAACAACAAAAATCAAAAGTGTTGTTCCTTTTGAAAAAGGAACATCAGAAATAACAAAACATACTGCAAAAATATGTACAAAAATAATTCGATAAGTTATATACAAATTATAAAGAAAAGTATATTTTTTTAATGAGTTACAGGCGAGGAAGACTTGTCTTCCTCCCCTAAGATCTCCATATCTGAATCTTGTCATAATTGTTGGCAGAAGGACTCCCGAGTAAGTGGTTTGCGATAGAGACAGACTCGATGGCCGTTTGCCTTGAAGGTATATCCAGAACCATCGATAGTAGTCAGGGTAAGGGTCCCATTGTCATGCACTTTCTAGATTTCATATGGTCCCAACCAACGAGTCTGAAGTTTCCCGGGGAAGTCCTGAAATCTAGAGTCATACAAAAGAGCCTAGTCTCCTTCATGGAAGACTCTATTTTTAATGAGAGCATCATGCCATTTAGCTCTCTGTTGCTGTATCAGAGCAGTGTGTTGAAGTGCAGAGAGCCTAATTTCATCCAGCTCATTAATCTATTGTAGTCGATTAGTCTGTGCCTCAGTTAAATCTAAACCAACTTGTTGTGCTGTTCGTAATGTCTGGATTTCAAATTCTATAGGAAAGATAGGTTGTTTTCCAAACATTAGCTGGTAAGGTGAGTGACTAGTGGTGCTTCTCGATGTTGTTCTATAAGCCCACAGTGCTTCTGGTAGTTTGGCTGCCCAGTCGCGTCTATGTGATGCAATTGTTTTTGTTAGAATGGTCTCTATTATTTTGTTACTGCTTTCTACTTGCCCATTTGCCTATGGGTGATATGGGGTGGTAATTTTATGTTGAATATGATAATTATTGAGTGTTGCCGCTATTCTGTTCCCAGCAAACTATGGCCCTCCATCTGTAATTATCTCTCTAGGGAGGCCATAACGCACAAATAGATGGAGCAGGAACTGTATAACAGATTCTTCTGTAGCTCTGGGCAAGGCCTCTGCTTCAACCCACTTGGTGACGTATTCTGTTGCCACCAAAATGTATGTTTTTTGGTTTGACGGTGGGTTGATTGGTCCCACGAAATCAAAAGCCCAATGCTTAAATGGTTCGATGACTAACTGTGGTTTCAAAGGAATCTCATCTGAATGACTAGGGCATCCCGCTCTTTGGCAACTGTCACATGCTTGGACAAATTTCTTTGCATCTTTAAAAATTGTGGGCCAATAATACCCTGTTTGTAATACTTTATGTGCAGTCCTACGATCAACGAAATGTCCACCACATGGTTGGTCATGGCATGCTTCCAATATATCAAAAATTTCATCTTGTCTAACGCATCTTCTGATTTGCATGTCTGCCCCTGTATGAAACAAATAACCCCTAATCCAGGAAAATCTGGTACTTCGTTGGACAATCCATTTTTGCTCATTAGGGGTTAGATGGTTTGGTAACTTACATACTGCTAGGTAATTGGCGACATCCGCATACCAGGGTGTTTGAACAGCAACAACAAAGAGATGCTCATCTGGAAACTGATCTTCAACTGCTGCTGCATCGACTGGTTTTGTCACTCTTGAGAGGAAATCGACTACCGGGTTTTCTTTCTCGGGTCAATCCTTGATTGTAATATCGAATTCCTGCAATAAAATCAGCCATCTAGTTATTCTGCCATTTGTGACAGGCTTATTTGCTAAATATTTTATAGCAGAATGATCTGTGTATAGGATAAGAGGATATCCAGTAATGTAATGTCTGAATTTATTGATAGCATGTATAACAGCTAGAAATTCTTTTTCAGTGACAGTATAATTCAATTCAGCAGGGGATAGATTTTTGCTAATATAATAAATTGCATATGGTTTTCTATCCTCCTCCTGTACAAGGACAACTCCAATGGCTGTATCTGAGGCATCAGATGATATCTGGAATGGCAAATCCCAATTTGGTCCCCGAAGAACTGGGGCTATAGATACGAGCTTCTTCAGATCGTTGAAGGCACGTTCGCATTTTTCTGTCCAAAAGAAATCAATATTACCAGTTAATTCATACAATGGTGCAGCAATATGTGAATAATGTTTTATAAAGCTTCTGTAATAACCAGAGAATCCAAGAAAGCTATGTACCTCTGTTTGAGTAGTAGGAGTAGGAATAAGCAAAAGTATTTGGATTTTGGTTGGGTCTACCTGAATGCCAGCTGCTGAAATGTAGTGTCCTAGAATAAGTCCTTCTGTCATCATCATGTAACATTTTTCATGGCTTAAACAAAGCCTGGTAGCTATGCAATGTTGTAGGACTTTTTCTAATGTCTCTAATGCTGGATCAAACTCATCTTCGTATGGAGTAAAGTCATCCATATATACTTCCAGTCCTTCATTTATTAGATCTGCAAAAATGCTAAGGATGGCCCTTTGGAATGTGGCAGGGGCATTACATAAACCAAAAGGTAAAACTCGGTAGGCGAATGTTCCCCAAGGACAAGTAAAATTAGTTTTGTCCTGATCTTCAGGGGCAATCTGTATTTGGTTATACCCACTGAAGCCGTCGAGAAAAGAAAAGAATTTCTTCCCTACCAAAGTGTCCAATACTTGATCGATGAACGGGAGAGGAAAGTGATCTTTTTGCGTTGCCTTATTTAGCTCACTGTAGTCCACACAGATCCTCCACTTCCCATTCTTTTTCGGTACCACCACAAGCGGGGAGACCCATTTACTATCAGAGATAGGGTAGATGAAGTTAACATCTAAAAGTTTTTGAAGCTCAGCTTTTACTACTTCTTTTAGGTGAGGGTTTAGTCTTCTCTGAGGCTGCCTAACAGGTCTTGCATCATTTTCTATGTAGATGTGGTGTGTACATAACTACAGGCCAATTCCTTTCATATCAGGGTAATCCCATGCAAATGCTTCTTTATATTTTCTTAAAATATAGATGAGTTTTGTTTCTTGTTCGGGTGTAAGGTCGGCGTAATGTTTAAGGTCTTTCCAGGTTCGATTTCCACAATTTTACTATGTGCAACTGAAGTGATAGGGATTGTGTGATCATGTGCATCTTTCAGACCTTCCTCTTCTACTTCGTTATCGAATGCCACTTTTATCATATGACACTAGGTACGAGATGTGAGTTCAGTTTGACTAATGAAATTACTGATGGCATCATCGTCTGTTTGGTCTTTGAACTCTAGTGCTTCTTGTATAGTTAATGGAGATCTGATGTTGTCGGTAAGATATGATACAAGGTGCCTATTGGTTTTAACTATAGTGATACTTGGTTGCGCTGGGGGATATAGTACTAAATTCTTGATATCCGCCCCCTTGATTATAATCATGTTCCCTTGCCGACAGTCGATATAGGCATCAGCGGTAGCAAGGCAAGGTCTTCCTAAGATCAATGGATGTCCATCAAGTCGAGTTTTAGGGTTTATTATTAGAAAATCAGTTGGGTATTCCCAGTAGTCAACCGAGACCATGACATCATGCAGTATGCCTTCCGGCCTAACCATAGACTGATCGGCCAATTATAGCAGAGTTGAGGTAGGTTCTGCAGATGTATTGCCTAGCTTTTGGCAAGTAGCAGTTGTCAATATATTGATTGCAGCTCCAAGATCAACTAAGGCATTGGTTAGGGTTTGACCATAAATTTGAACAATTACTATTGGGTTTCCTGGGTCCTCATACTTAATAGGTGTTTCCTTTCCTGACAATAGGTCAGATAAAGTACCGACTACTTGAACTCTTGGATTATCTATTATATTCCTCCTTGGCCTTTTTATGCACAATTCTTTAATAGTTTTTGCGTATATCGGGATGTCTTGAATGGCCTGAAGGAATGGAATTTTTATGTACAAATTTTGTAATTCTCCCAGAATGTCAAAATTAGGTTGTTGTATCGGTCGAGGTATGACTAAACGTTCTTGGAATGGGGGAGAGGATGTGGTTGCTTGATTATGAGTTTGTTGTCTATTCACATCCTCTTCTTGTGACAGATGTTCTCTAGGTAACTGATCTTCAATCTAAATTGTTTTATTTCCCTCTGTTTGGATAATACGCCCAGATCTTAGCTGAAGATTATTGCACTCCCTCAGATCGGGTCCTTCTTCTGGTGTTTCTAAAATATGGAGTGCTTGGACCGGTCTGTTATTTGGATTGGGATTGGGCTGGGCCTGGAGTTGCGGTCTCAGATTAGCCTGGGGATTTTGCTGTAAAGATGGCAGTGTAGGTTGAGGGAGAGGGACATTCCCTACTGGCTGATTTGTTGGTCTCTGCCAGTTATTCTGCCAGGCTGAACTTTGTGAAGTAGGGGGAGTCCATTGTGGAGGATATGGGCTGTTTTGCCAATATGGTGGGGGATAAGGAGGATTCGACCAACCGGATTGGCTCGTCTGATTTAGCCATGGATTAACAGAAGGATATGACTGTGGTGACCAGTTTGGGAATGGGGGCTGAAATTGGCTTTGCCATGTATTATACTGTTGAGCGTTATACTGGGGATACTGAAAAGAAGAAGTTGGATCTGAAAACATACCAGTTTGTCGCAGTTGCCACTGACGACACTCGTTGAGCATGTACACCATTTCTGGTTCTTTTTCTGCCTCCTTATATACTGCTTTTAGTCCAGGTAGTGAGGGACAAATTTCTGTCGAATGATCCTTTGCACAAATGGCGCATGCTTGGACTGCATCTAGTGGGCATTCCTTATGGCTATGCTTCTTCCTACATCTGGGGCAGAAGATAGATAAATTCTGTTCTGCCTCCATTTGCTTTTGTTTGGCCTGCAAAACGTCCAATTGTGTAGTCAGTGTTCCTAGTATATCAGTTTTAAAGTTTTCTAATAAATTTCCGATTTCAGCCCGCGTTACTCCTTTTGATGAAATTTTGTTTTCTCTTGCAAACCGATCATGTTCTGCTGGTTTGATCCGTGTACTGCCTCTCGAACTCCTGATACATAGATCAATTATGTCAGCAAAACTTTCCTGATAAATATAACCTTTTCCCATAATGTTTAATGTTTCAACCCATTGTTCTTTCATGCCTCTTATTAATGTTGTTTTCAACACATTATCGGGTAAGGGTGATGATGCATAGGGAGATCTTTGCAAATTATACTGAAAATGCTCCACATATTCTTCTAATGTTTTGTTTGGTCTAGCCACCATCTGGAATATTTCATCTTTTAGTTCTCTAGACCTGCAGTAATCTGGATATTTTTTTAGAAAAGGTTCCTTCATTTGATCCCAATTATTTATAACCCCACCACCTAATCCCATAAACCATCTTAAAGCAGCCCCTTTCAGGGTCGAGGGAAACAGTTTTAGTTTCTGGGGGTCAGTGGTGTAGTCATATCCCCTGCATAGTACATCAAATTAAAATAAAAATGCATCTGGGTCTTCTGATGTAAGTCCGTGAAATGTAGGGATATGTTGAAGGGGAATTGCTTTCATGGGGGCATTTGCTGCAGAATCCACTATGGGGTATTGTAATGTAGAGGTTTGGGTGTTTGGTGGATTTTGAGCCATTGGGTCAAATATATGCCAATAACCTTCCGGAATATCTAGAAGAGTGTTCCTTGGTTGAGCGGGAATGGCTTTGACAGGATTAGTTTTAATAGAACTTCCTCTATCTGGAATTTCTATCTGAGGGGATTGGATCTCTTCAATAATAATTTTTACCGCACTTCCTTTGTCTAGGCTATTCAATGGCTGAGTTATCCTAGGAGGAGATCCCAACTCTCTAATCTCCCCTGTTTCCCCTTCTCCTTCACAAAGATTATTGAAATTCCCTTCTTGAAATCTCTCTGGAATAGAATTTTCAATTTCTTGAAAGTCCTATTCGTCAGTTTGACTATGCACCTCAGCAAAGGCTACAGATGGTGAACCTGTGGCCTGAAGGGAGCTAGTAGGCTGTCTGGAAATAACTTTCCTAGGTCCTACTAAAGGCTGAGATTCGGCTTTCTTATAGATTTCGTCTATGAATGTTGTTCGACCAAGGGTCACCGGCCCCTTCGCTTTTTCTCGCTTTGGCAAAGGTTTGGGATTTTTCTCCGCCTTTTTCTGCTTAGTCATGCACTCAATTTAACTACTAAATCTTTCTTAAGCAGATAGCAGCAAATCTGCAGGAAAGCGGGCAAAGGAGTAGGGCTTTTACATGCTCCGTATGTAGGTTCTTACCTTCCGTTTTCAAAACCCAATTCCTCCCTAGCAGGTTCGTACACTACCCTGAAGAAGACAAATGGCTACACTCTTTTCCCGGCAACAGCGCCAAAATGTAGAGCTATAAAAAGGGTCTCTTTCACCTCTAGTTACCTCACATTAGAATGTCAATCCGGGAACGTCTTGCTATTTCAAAAGAGTGTCTCAGTCTGAGGCTTAGCACTTGTCAGAGTAATGCTCGTAGTACAGCTACTTAAAGGCTACAAAAGTAAATGGCTGCATGTCTACAACTTAACTACTTCAAAAGTCTAAATCACACCTAGCATTGCATCAGTCGAAGGTTCGATAGTAATAACCCATCCTTTTCATAGCTGATGGGAGCAGATCAGAGGTATGGGAGCCAAATAGCAGACGCTGATACTCACTACAGCCTAAGTCTGTCCTTAAGAAATGGCAAGTAAATGAAACAACAATTCAGCAATCTTGAAATAGACCAGCAATTGAAATGGAACAACAATTCAGAAATGGAACAACAACTAAATGGAACAGCAATTCAGGAATAATCAATAACCAAGTTCATCAAGCTGCAATTCTATCTAACCACTCCAATCAAAACATCAATCCTACAGTCTCAAAAGATATACACATACTACAGAACAATACTACCAATTCCAACCCTAGAAACACAACGTGCTCAATCTGCTTCTGTTATTGATCTGAATAAACGCATGTGATTGCATCTCAAGATATAAATAGTAACATTCAATAATCATCTGAAATCAGATTTCTCAAGATAACTTGTCATAATGCTAAAACACAATCACAATGAACTCTGTACCGGAGTGATAATATCCTGTAGAGATTAATCAAAACTTTAATGAATGGGTAACATAATACAGTGTCAATATAAGACTTCAATTTGCAGGAACATTAGACAAGTTAAACATAACAGAGCATGCAATATAACATTCATAAAAGACAGCAGATTATCAGATTACGCCTATGAACAAACCACACAGACACCACGCGTAATGGTACAAGAGCAAGTGTCCTCCAGGGCCGGGCCCTTAGCCTCTAGGGGTACACCGCTTAAGATTGATCCAGGATCAAAGATAAAAGAGTAACCAAGTCTGTATTAATACATGAAATAAACTTACAGCAAAGCGAGTCTTAACAGGACATAAAGATCATAGTCTTGATCTGGTAAAAAGGAATTACCACAGAACCTCTCCTATAGCCAACAATGCTATCACTTATATAAGGATGATGACAAAGATATCTAGATACATAAAATAGATAAAATAGTGATCCCTTAGGATCTAAGATCCTGAGGGATTCACAGAATCATTAACCCTGAGTCACTTCTTTCCTTTTCTGCTCCGAACTGGTATCTCCGCTTCCTTTTCTGGGTTGGTCCGTTTTGATCTGGTCTGTTTGCGGTTCCCCGTCAAAGGGACAGTAGTTAGCTCCTCTTCGTCTTTCCCTTTGAGATGGCTAATTTCTGCTTTTCCTCCTTCCTGCACGTAAGAACGACAATTATCAGTTTTGCCTATTATCCTCACGTGTTTCATTATTATCTAAGTTTAAAATGCAAAAAGGCTTATATATCCTAATGAAAAAGATACTGAAATAACCATTAAAGCATACCTTCTTTGAGACTCTACAACTATGACGTGTAGATTGTGGGGACAACATGATTTTGCCAAATTTACTATAGAAATGGTCCCATGGATGGAAGCAGCAATTAATGGTTATGTTATGGATTGGGCAAATATTTTTTCTGATAGACTAGCCACAGAAATATTAGAATACAGAAGGAATTCATTTACAACTACCCAGACCATTCCCCCTTTCTACTACAGTGCATATGTTATGTACATTATTTGTTTTAATTCTGAATTCCTGACACAGATAGAAGTGGACTTCCAAAGATCCCATCTCGATTCATATTTATCACAAGCAGTTGTGGAAGGTACACTATAAAATTCACCTGTACAGAATTTGCAATGGTTTTGCTTCACCTGTATATTATTCTATTTTCAATAAACCTGCTTCCAATATGCAACAACTGATCTGACAGCGGTAGGTAGCTGGTTCGGAGAGGAGAAATTTACCTATGTAAGGCTTTTTGGCAGTCTCATTAAGCTTCATCTTCTCCCTCTGTATGTGCCTGATAAATTGTTAGCACAGGAATTGGAATATCAGATAACTAATGAAGGGACATCAAGAACCATTAGGGATTCTAAGAAATAGATGTGGCCCATATTCCCCTTATGATGTGGCATTTTCACCTTATATGACTACAACCATGAAGAAAAAGAGGCAGAAAAGATTCAGATGTTGAATCTTACTACCATTCCTAACAAGAAATATGATCCAAACAAGGTCTCTCATAATGTCACCGGTCAAGATAAACTTGCCAAGTTCAATCATGAAGCAGATGTTTTTGATGATTTATTTGCTTCAGCTGAAGCTTTTTTTAGGTTAAAGGGTTGGATAGAGTCAAATATGGAGAAGAAAGGTTGGAAACATTCAATAGGCTTAGAGCCTAGAGGTTTCAAACTCTGCCTTTGGACCTATTAGCAACAACCCCTATAGTTCATCCATCAAGTCAAACTAAACACAAAGAAGTTGATAAGACTCCTATAGAGGAGAAGATTCCTGAAAAAGAAAAATTGCCATAGCAGGCACAGGGACAAGAAAAAAGTAGTGATCAAATTGACACAAGCTTTTATGTTGATCCTAAACTACTCAAAAAATGGCAATAGTTTGATTCTATTGTCAGTAATACTGAAAGTCAACAAGGATTCAACACACCCGAGGTGACAACCGGTCAAAAATCAACATTGAATACAGTTCCGACTGAGGGAACTAGCGGCCCACCCATAACTCAAAAGGATGTAGAAATAATTCCAGAAAATACAACAGATGAAATTGTTTTACATATAGAAGAAATACAACCCTTGGATGTCTTCTACAGCCTTAAGCATAGGGTTGTAATCAAGAGATAAAGGAAAAAGAAGAAAATTGATCAATCTCTTCTTTTGACTTCCCAAATGGAGATAACAAACATGTTATGGAGAGAGGAAGTCAACCCTTCTAAAGGTCTCACTAAATTCTCTGAGTATGCTCAAGCGTACACAACAGCTACAATGCACAAGGCATCAAAGGTAAGAAACTTGCTTAAATAAAAGGATGAAGTGATTGTTTCACTGGAAACATAGGTACAAGGAAAGTAGCAGAAGATAGAGCAGTTGGAACATCAGTTAGTAGCCCAGAAATAGTCAAATGATTAATTGAATGAGCAATTGCTCAAAGAAAAACAAAGAATTGACCAACATACAATTCAGAAGCAATAAGAACTAGCACAAGCATTAAGCAAGCTGTAATAATTAAATGAACAACTGAGCAAATAAAAAGAAGAACATATTGCTCAACTAACATTGCAGATGGAAATATTCAAAGTGTATCCCCAAGTAGAAGAATTCAAATCAGAAGCTCTCCAAATTACCAAAACATTGTCTAATCAGTTGAATTTATTATGTCATAATATCTCTCTGGTTCTTCCCTATGTGAAATTTCGTCATCTATGATTGATAAGTCAGTTGATGTGAGACAGAAACTGGAGTAAGCAAATGAAATATTAATAGAGTTTCTTTCTTGGCAAGAAACCAAAGAAGGAAAAGCTACAAACCTACCCCAAATTCTGGAATCGCATAAAGAAATCCTATTCCTCGAATGGAAATCTCAACTTATGAAAGCAGAAAGGGTGACATAAAGATGAAGATCGGCAACAAGTAATCTAGTTGAGTTGATTAATGATACTCTTTATTTGTCATATTTAAATACAGAATGTTCTCTAGGAAAACTTCCATCAATAAAAACATTGGCACAGACATGGAAACAGGAGCTGGAAAGAAGGGAAATATTGATTTTAGGTAGTCAAACTTTAACATGGGAAAGCTTTTGGTTTTTCCTTGTTAAACCACACAGTCAACTAACAACGATCAAATGCCTCATCGATGCAATCGGTTATATGATTCTTGAAATTACTGATGCCACATACACTGACCAGCTACATTCAAGCATGAGTCATCTGCTGAAACTGTAGCCGATGCTTGCCATTTGCCAGCTCAGAACACAAGATAGTCAGCCAAAATAGTGAACCACTCTGACCGACTACGGCATGTCTATTTTGAGAAGATTATCACAATTTTTGTGATTTGGTTAATACTAGCACATAACATTTTTATTTCATAGTTTTTTAAGTTTAGATAGTTTTTATAGACCCTTTCATGTTTTTAGAAAGGGTCCTCAATTTTTTGTATTAAGACTTGGATTGGAAGTTGCACTACTGTACTTCCAATATAATTATTTTTATGAAAACTGGACCGTTTTGATGAAGAACACTTTTATGTGATATGCACTATTGCTTCTTGTGAAAGTGTTTCCAAATTGAAAAACGGGATCTGAATGCGATTTATATCGGAGAAGACTCAAACACATATGGTACTATTATCTATGTTTTTGTTTCATGCTTTTATGTGAACCAACATTTATTTAATTTTGCTATTATTGATATATGTATATGCTCTTACAGCAATTCTTTCCCTTATCACTACTGAATGTTTAAGAGTTGTTATTTTTCATACATATATATGTCAATGATATAAAAAGATTAGTGTGATAATTATTTAATTATTACTTTTTTCAACTACTTGAGTAAAGTAATTATCATATGAATGAGTATTTTTATTTATAAGTAGAGTCATCTATATGCCTACTTGTCAATAAGAACCATAAAAAATTGCACTCAGAGAAAGACTTCTCAGGATAGATTAGTTATTTATGTTATTGCATTTTAGAATAAATCATCCATCATTACCATTAGATATTATAAAATCAATCACTTATCCATCCCATTTATAAATCATTGGGAAGTTGGTCCCATTATATCCAGTCGGAGCCACCACACCAAACAGAAAAGGAACTGCTTTTAAGGTCCAGACCAGGTGGTTTTCCCGAATGTTGATACAACAATTTTCGAGGCATCAACATGTACACAGACTTAAAAGCCCATTAGGGAAGGAACCCTACCTTTCACTTAATTATTTATATACTAAATCTCATTTTCATTTATCTTTCAAGTGATGTATTCATTCTTCTAAGTGAACTACATAACGACATTTGTCAAGTATTGAGTTTTTTTCTCTTTTTCAAGTTGCGCTCATTTTGTATGATATATATTCTTGCAAATTTATGGGTGATATTGGTTCAGTTTGATTATTTATTTATTTATTATGGAATTTAAGATATAAAAATAGAGAATTTGTGAAAAACAAATTTGAATACCTAATAACAGTTTATAATACCTTTAAATTTTCATTTTAAAAGTTTAAGAGATGAAAGTGTTGGAAAGGCAAGACAAGAATTAGAATCACAAAATATTATCTTAATTGACTAGATTTGCAAAACAACAATTTACATATCTGTTATAGACATTTTTGGGCACTACAACCCCAAGCATGAAATGTCCATAAACCAAGGGCTCCTAAGTCCCTAAAAGTGTTGTTCTAACCCCTAAAGGAACAAGGTCAACTGATTACAGCTTCTCCCAGAAGTTCTCCATGAAAAACTACTCAGAACTGGTCAAAACTGGATCATTTCACTTGCTCCATGGCCAGGGTGTGTTATGAAACCAGCTCAAGAAAAGATAGAAAAGATAGATCAACGCCTTAGAATTCAGCCTCTTCGAGGGGGCAACCTCCTTTACATTACATAAATGAACAATTCTTGGATGATTCAAATGACAAAACCTCCTTTCTATATATAGGAGTCTAAGGAGCCACAATATAATCCAGCCGACCTAACAATAATAATATAAAGCCACAAAAATAACAATAGAGGGATTCTATGGGCACATTAATAACAATATGGGGGCAATGGGGGCACAACAATATGAATAAGGGGTATAACTACAATAGTAATGGGGTAATCACTAGTATTATAGGGACCCAACATGCCCCTCTCCTTCAAAAAAGTGTTGTCCTCAACGCTTGAGTAGTTCTGGATATTTCTGCATAAAATTCTCATCCTCCCATGTGGAATCTTCAGCAGATAAGTTCTTCCACTTGATAAGGTACTCTAAAATTGATCGATTTCATAGCTGTCGAGTTCTTGTTTCTATAACTACTTCCGGTTCCAATATAATTTTTCCTTCCTTGTCAAGTTCTAGCAATATTGTTTGAACTGGGAGCTTGTCGCCTATAACCTTCTTTAAGCATGAAACATGGAAAGCTGGGTGCAATCGAGAAGCTGCAGGAAGCTCCAATTTGTATGCCATAGTACCAATCTTTTGCAACACCTTGTACGGACCATAATACTTTGGTGATAATTTATTATCCTTCTTAGCTTGCTTGAGGGACATTTGCTTATATGGTTGTAGCCGTAGGAATACCCAATCACCTACATCAAAACTTCTTTCACTGCGATGTTGATCTGCCTGTTGTTTCATTCTATTCTGTGCCAACACGAGGTTATCCTTTAAGAGTTGGAGGACTTGTTGTTGATGTTCGATGTGATGTTCCACTGCCTGAACCTTAGAATTTTCTCTTAAATATGATGTGATGGATGGTGGTTGATACCCATAAAGTGCCATAAATGGGGTCATTTTTGTTGCTGTATGAAAGGAAGTGTTATACCACCATTCAGCCAGAGGCAACCATTTGACCCATTGTGTCTGTTTATCAGATACAAAGCAACGAAGATATCCTTCCAAACATTTGTTTACTATCTCAGTTTTCCCATCAGATTGAGGATGATAAGATGAGCTATGAGCTAACTGAGTACCAAGACAAGAAAATAATTCTGTCCAAAAATTTCCAGTGAAAATGGGATCTCTGTCACTTACAATAATCTTTGGGTTTCCATGTAGCTTTTGAATTGTTTCCATAAATGCAGTAGAAACTGTACTGGCTTTAAATGGATGTGATAATGCACAAAAGTGTGCATACTTGGTAAGTCTGTCAACTACCACCATGATGACACTCTTTCCCTCAGACTTGGGTAAACCTGTGATAAAATCCATTGAAACCTCCTCCCAACGTTGGCTTGGAATGGATAAAGGTTGTAATAGACCCGATGTCTTAATTGTTTCAACTTTATTTTGTTGGAAAACCAAACATTATGCCACAAACTTTTGAATATCTGATTTAAGGCCATCCCAAAAAAATTCCTTCTTAACCCTGTGGTAAGTTTTTAAAAATCCTGAGTGCCCTCCTAAGGGAGAAGTGTGCAATTCCATAAGAATCTTTTGTTTTAGCTGGGAATTCTTACAGAGGTATAAGCGATCTTTGTACCATAACGAATCATTTTTCCAGCTAAATGTATCAGACGTACTGGAATCTTGTTGTAGCTTTCGAATAAGTGCCCACACTTCTTCGTCATTCTTCCATTCCTCCCTTGCTTCATTTATCCAATCTGGTTGGATAATAGAAATAGCGCACAACAATGCTTCCACATCCTCATCCTTTCTTGAGAGTGCATCTGCCACCACATTTTCTTCCCTTTTTTGTAGATGATTTCAAAGTCATAACCCAACATCTTTGTGACCCACTTTTGTTGCTCTTCAGAGGATAATCTTTGTTCTAAAAAGTATTTAAGGCTATCATGATCCATTTTTACCTTGAAGTGTCTTCCCATTAGGTAGGGTCGCCATTTCTTAAGTGCATGGAGTATTGCCAACATTTTCTTCTCATAAATAGCTTTTCTTAAAAACTTTCCCTTGATTGGACGACTTTCAAAAGCAATGGGTCTTTCATCTTGCATTAGAACAACACCAATTCCATTTCCTGAAGCATCACATTCCACAATAAAGGTTTTTGTGAAGTCCGGTGTAGCTAAGACCGGTGCTTGGCACATTGCCTCTTTAAGATGTTCAAAGGCCTTTGTTGCTTACGGAGTCCATGAAAATGCATCTTTCTTCAATAATGTCGTTAGAGGTGCTGCTATTCTCCCATAATTCTTAACAAACTTGCGATAATACCCTGTCAACCCAAGAAATCCTCGCAAATGCTTTATGGATGTGGGGATTTTCCATTCCTTAATGGCTTTAATTTTGCTAGGGTCTACCTTAACTCCTTCATGAGATACAATATGACCCAAATATTCCACCTCCTGGACTCCAAAAAAACATTTGGATCTTTTGGCATATAATTGTTTCTCCTCCAATAGTTGTAGCACCCTGTCAACATGTTCAACATGATCCTTCCAAGACTTGTTGTAGATTAGTATATCATCAAAAAATACTAACACAAATTTTCTAAGGAATGGTTTGAAAATTGAATTCATCAAACCTTGAAATGTTGAAGGTGCATTGGTAAGGCCAAAAGGCATGACCAAAAATTCATAATGACCCTCATGAGTTCTAAATGCCGTTTTCGAATGTCTTCAATCTTCATTCTGATTTGATGATATCCTGAACGAAGATCCAACTTGGTGAAGTAAATTGATCCATGCAATTCATCCAGTAATTCATCAATGACAGGAATGGGGAACTTATCTTTAATAGTGAGCTTGTTGAGCTCCCTATAATCCGGACACATGCGCCATGATCCATCCTTCTTGTGCACCAATACTACTGGAGCAGAGAAAGAACTTTGACTCGGTTGAATTATACCAGCCTCTAGCATTTCTGCAACCATACGTTCAATTTCACTTTTTTGGACATAGGGATATCTGTACGGCCTGATGTTTGGAGGAACACTTCCTGGAATCAGATGAATAGCATGATCATGATCACGCATAGGTGGGAGACCTTTGGGAGTCTCAAATACCTTGGAATGATTGTCCAGGACTTTTTGGAGATCTGGAGAAATAGATGATTCTAATGTGGAAACATCTAGCGAACATAATTGTGCAATTACACCCTTTGCTCCTTTTTTAGAAGCTTTGTCATACCATTAGAGCTGATTATCTTTCCTGGTTTCCCTGCAATACCCCTTAATTCAACTTCCTTTCCTTCTGTAGAAAATTTGATGAAAAGTTCTTGAAAATTAAAAGCTATTGTACCCAAGGATTGTAGCCATTGGACTCCTAGTACAACATCAGCACCTCCCATTGGAATGGAAAGCATTGGGCTAGTCAATACATATTCTCCCATGGATAGCTTGATATTATGGCACTTTCCAGAGCAATTTATTGTTCCTCCATTTGCAATCATCACTTGACACTCTGGTGCTGGATATAGGAAGCAATTCAATTCTTTTGCTACCCTACAATGAATAAAATTGTGGGTGCTTCCTGAATCAATCAACACTATTACCTTTTTCTTCTTGATTTGTCCTTCTATCTTGATGGTTTGAGGAGTGGTAATTCCCGCCAATGCATTACAAGATATGGTCAGATTTATTTGTTCTTCATCTAGGCTTTGTTCCTGGAGCATATCCTCTTCTTTTGACCTTTCTTGCTCCTTTTCTTCTTCCTCTTCACAATCTATGTAGAATAATTTCTTCTCAGCACACTTATGACCTTTAGTGTATTTGCTATCACAACTGTAACAAAGCCCTTTTGCTCTTTTTTCTTCCAATTGTTGTGGTGTCAACCTTATAGGTTGTGGAAGACTAGGGGCAACAACACTTCTGTCTTTATAGTTGTGAGTGGTATGCTTCCTGGTTGCCATAATTTTGCTTTCCATTTTTCTTGCTAACCTGAATGCCTTCTCTAATGAATCAGGTTCCCAAAGTCAAACATCATGTTGGATATTATCCTTTAAAGACCCTATGAACACATCAATCCTATGCTCCTCTGGAATATCTTTTACCCTTATGTTCAATTTTTGGAACTCCTCAATGTGCTCCATTATTGAACCCTTTTGTTTGAGACTTATCAATTGGCTAAAAAAAGTGTTGCTTTTTGTATCCTCATAATGTGCTATCAATTCTTCCATAAAAATTGCCCAAGTGATAAATTGTTTATGAGAGCAAAGCCATTGATACCATACAAACTGATTTGGTTCCAAATATAAAGTTGCCATACGTACCTTTTGTGTGTTTTGCACATTATTGAGATCGAAGAACTACTCCATCTGTAATATCCAAGTGACGGGATCCTTGCCATCAAAATTCCTCATATCAATTTTTGGAATATGGTGGGTCTTCGATCCAACATTAGAGTCTATGGAATCATGATTAACATTTCTTTTGTTCACATCATGAGTTTCCTTTACAACCTTTTCACCATTAGTAAGTATTTCTTGTAGAAAATTTGTCAAATCTGTCTTCAAATATGCCATTTCTGTCTTCCAATTTGTCCTCAAATCTGCCTTCAGATCATCCATCTTAGCTTCCATGCCCTTTATCTTGGATTCCACGCCATTTATCTTAGCATCTGTTAGCTTTTGTGAGCATGACATTTGTTGCACTTGTTCTTGTAATTTTGATATATCATGTAGCATTTCTTCCTCTTCTTCATGAGTCATGCTAGAGCGTTCAGGTTCCTTACTAGGTGTTTGCATTTTCTTTCCTCGGGACGTCAGTTACTGATAATAATGCTTTACTATGCCCTTTGAATTCCTTCAAACCAAGATTATGCAAAAAAAAAAAAAAAAAAAAAACTACACACCTTTTTTTTATTTGTAGAAGCCTGATATTGAATCTGATGTATCTCTGTAATTTCGAATCATCCAGTTTGTGACCTATAGTAGCCTTCTATGTCCTCTTTCCAATGCCACTAGTCTGATCCAAATTGGATTCTCCAAGAAAGAGTTATGCACAATCTCCCGCAGTGACCTGATTATAGACTAGTTCAGTAGAGCGAACTTGTATTAAGTGCAACGTGTCATTGTTTCAACCTTTGACTCTAAAAAATATATAAAAGAAAACTACAGTCCATCCTCTTTCTGTACCTTCTTACGAAATTTCATTCCGATGCTCAGAAAGAAAGTTATGACGATTTTCCCCAGGTCACTTGTTTTCAGTGTAATTCAGGAGTCTGCAAAAAGACCACCTTCCTCAGATCATATCTTTGAAAATATCGCGCGAAAAGCTCTGAAATTTGGACCCAAGGTTCAGCACGATTTCTTCTCAAATATTTTTTTTTTTTCGACTTCTGAAACGTCACAGAAAAAAAGTTATAGCGAAAATTCCACGATGACCTGTTTGTAGCAGCGAAACCCTAGAATCCAAAGCTCTGATACCAAATGTTATGAAACCAGCTCAAGAAAAGATAGATCAACGCCTTAGAATTCAGCCTCTTCGAGGGGGAAACCTCCTTTACATTACATAAATGAACAATTATTGGATGATTCAAATGACAAAACCTCCTTTCTATATATAGGAGTCTAAGGAGTCACAATATAATCCAGCCGACCTAACAATAATAATATAAAGCCACAAAAATAACAATAGAGGGATTCTATGGGCACATTAATAACAATATGGGGGCAATGGGGGCACAACAATATAAATAAGGGGTATAACTACAATAGTAATGGGGTAATCACTAGTATTATAGGGACCCAACAGGGTGCGATGCATCGCACCTTGTAGACATGGGAAGTGCATTGCATTTCAAAAATCCGTTCTATGGGGTGCGATGGATGGAAAAAGACAAGTGGCGGAGACAGTTTGTGAGGTGGATGATCATGGAATCTTCCAGAAACTTCTCCTGGGACAATTGCCTCTCAAAACCGCCCAAGGATGAGTAAGAGATCAATGAGATCTCTAAGTGGCATCAAGAACTATCAGAGAGAAGAAACTAATCAAAAACCGAGAGTTGACTCACACCTCTGCAAATATCTATATATAGATCTCTCATCGCAAAGATCCAGGGGTTGGAGGCTAGAATTTTGCATATTGTAAGGAATTGCTGTTGGTTTTTTGAGACAAACATCAGATTGTTGGGTGATCTAAGATTTGTATGAGGTGAAGAGGGGCTTCTTTGCTGAGAGGTTGATGCTGGGTCAGAACAACTGGTTGTAACTCCTCTTGGCTCTTTCTTGTTTATCAATAAAAGCTATTCTAGTTTTCCTCCATACTCTTGTGTCACTGATATTTGTTGCATTTGTATGGTCAATTTACATCTGATCCTAGATTGTTTATGATTATAGATCCATGTCTTTGTATAGTGCTATGCTACTGTGATCTTACAGGTACTTCGTGAAGCTGGGCATGCAAGGGAGCAGGTAGCAAAAGAATATCAAAGAAGAGAGGAATCAAATTAGGAGATTAGCGCAAGACATAGGTTAGTCTTCTTGTTCCTCTCTATTTATAATTCATAAAGGAAAAACGAAAGTAGCTTTACTCTGTTTTTTTCTAAGGCAGCTATCACACCTTAGTGGGATAGAGCAGTTCTATATAGACACATTTCCCTGTAACAAAATGGCGACTCCACTGGGGAAGAATTAGTTTGTTTGTTTATAATTCTTTGTTGTCTATTTCATAAACTTACAGGTAGCATTTGAACTGCATTTGCCATAACAAATGCAAAGTAGATAAATGCTACTTCAATCCATCTACTGGATCTGTTTATGATTTAAACAACTGATTCACAAACTATCTGATTACCCTTGTGATAGCTCTTAGATCCTCCTTAGATCTACCCCTGATTGTTGCATTACTGATTTCTTTTTGCTCGGCCAAAACCCATGAACTGAACTGCAAACTGTGACCCGGAACCCAAACAGAGTCTCATTTCTGGCCCAGCGTAGGTACTATTCAGAGAATTTGAACTTCAGCGCACTTCCCGAGTGGACAAGGTGTGCTGCAATTCAAATTCTCTCTGTTACAGGTGCGCTGATCAGACTAGGCTTTGTGCAGTGTTGGTTTCTGTGATTCATTCTTTCCAGTTCTATTCCTGAATTTTGCTACCTGTGATCAGTATATGTCTGTTTGAAACCCCTTTTCCTTGCTGTTATTCTGCCTCCTTTGTACAAAATAACTGTAAATGTTTTTGTGTGTTTGTTGAGTCATTTTCAGTTCTCCTTTGCAAAAGTAGCATAATCGTACTGTCGTCCTTTGATTTGAAACTGTCGCAAGTGTCAATTTCAATCGTATGAAAGAGTTTGATTGCTGTTGATGGTCGATTATCCTGTTACTATTATTTTTGGTCTGAATTTGTAATTTTCTAGTGTCGAAAACGAGTATTCATTTCAAAATCGTAAGGTGTTGTGATCGTCTCCATTTTTTATTTCGAAAAGAAACTTGTTGATATTTGTCGCTTGAAGAGAAATTCAGATTTGTGCATCAACTTTCTTCTTATCATTCATATACTAAGAAATTCGAAAACAAATACATGCATGTGCATTTGCATATAGACAGTCTGATTGGTTTGATTTAGGAAAGTGAATTTAGAGTGTGCTCTTTGCTCATTGTGAAAAGATTTTGTCTTTCTTTCCTTAGTAGCTAGGATTTTCATTGCACAAAGAAGATAAAAAGATTGTTTATCATCTTAGATTGCATTTTAGGAATTACATCTACATCTCGCGGTGAACCTGAGAGTCAAACTTCATAAACAAGATCAACTATAAAATAAATTCAATGAATCTAACAACGCTTTGGAACTTAACGCACAACATTTAGAAGTCTAGGCTAGAGACGTATTCCGACGTCGTAAAGCCTGGTAACTGTTGTTATCACTGATGGTTGGGTGATTCATCCACTTTGGGACGATAAGTGCCAGTACGGACTTGTACTCCCACGTACCGTCAAGTATATTTTGGGAGACCCCAATAGGCTTAATCCTTTATCGATAGGAAGCCGTGTCTGCTGCCTTATCGATCGCAATGCACTGAACACAGCATTCAGGAAGATTGACTGCCGTACCGTAAAAAGTATTCTGCAGTTTTGCGATTGGTTTGGTAATCCCTCTGTCTAGATTTCCAGAGCAGTCCCTTTCATTCCTTTTCAGACTCTTTAACAGAAAATGTCCATCTGAGCACTTGTCACTTCAGGCTCATTAAAAATCAAAGGAGACTAGAGTCATCTTTTGTTTTTTCTCGACTCTTAAAAATTGAAAAAACAAGTTGTGTCAAAACGTCTAAAATTTATTTTAAACGGAATAATCATCACTGTTCCCTCGTTGGTCTTAGAAGTTAGTCTCCCTTCATCGCAAGTTCTTGTAGAATCGCTAGGAAATCTTTTGGATAGACTAGATATGTCTGAACAACCATCGACATCCAGGACTGTGTCATCTGACACAGCAGCGGCAGAGCCTCCTGCTGCTACTCCAACGATGTTCATCGGTATACCATCTGTCCCGGCAAGTTATCAACAACAAGCTGGAGTCCAATCAGGGACTGTTTCGACGACATGGTCAGTTCCTATTTCTTCTTCCAGATTATCATCTGGTATTTCTTATGTTGAAACTCAACAAACTGATCCAATGTGTCTTCAAAGGCCAATCTACCCTTTAAGTACTGGATTTCCACCATATGGAGGGCAGTATGCCTTTTCATTGTTCCCTCCCAGCGAACAACCATATGGGAGTTTACAACAAAGTTCAGGTCAAACTAGAATTACATCAAGCGGTTGGGTACCAATACTGCCTCAGCAACCAAGGGTTATATATTCAATGCAACCAGTCCACCCTGTGTCAAATATTCCCACTATACCTACTATGGTGACTACGTCGCAAGTACAAGCGCTACCTGTTTTATGTCAACCCCAAGTTTCTCAGGTTGCAATACAATAGCCTCTTGTCTCAACGACTCAATCACAACCTCAGGTTAGTGCCTCCTTATCTGGAGCGACTCAGACTCAAACAGGTACTATGACTCCTCATCTTGGTCAATCATCCAGTATTGGGCAACAGTAAATGGTCCAACAACCATGGCTGGTTCAATCTCAACAACCGCAATTCCAGCAATCATATCAAGGACCTGATCAACAAGTCTTTGTAAGTAATGGGCAGCCGCATTTCCAAAGCAGTTATCAACAACCATATTATAATGGTTATGCCATCAACCTTGTCAAAGTTGCCAGCATCAAATACATTATGCTGGTATGCAAAGACCCACTACTCAGGCGATTCCATCTTATCCTGGGTATGATTCGCCTAACCTGAATCAACAGTTGCCCTTTGTAACAACTCTAGAATTACCAGATCTAAACCGGCTGACGAATGATCCAATTACTTATGCCCCTTGGTGGCCAGTGATTCCGCATAAACTACCGTCAGATATTCCTAAATTTAATGGAAATCTGGGTGAAGACCCGTCGAATCATGTGATGACATTTCATCTGTGGTGTTCATCAAACACCCTAAATGATGATTCGATTAGGCTTCACCTTTTTCAGAGGACGTTAACTGGTCTGGTAGCAAAATGGTATATCGAATTGCCTAGAGCTTCATTCGACAACTTCAGTGCCCTAGCCACAACCTTTTTAACCCATTTTCAGTTACCGATAAGGTACGAAACGGGAACATAACTTCTTACCAATTTCAAACAAACAACGGCTACTCAAATATCTGATCATATACATGAGTGGCGACGTCGTCGTAGAATGGTGAAAACATATGTTCCCGATCAGCTTTTAGCTGAATGGTTTATCAAGTCATTACTGCCTTCCATCACGGAGGATGTGGCAAAAAGGGGAGTCGTCACCGAAGAGCAGGTTATCGCTCATGCGCAATATTTGGACTTGATTTACAATCAGTCCGGCACGCTCTATGATAAAATACCTGATGCTCCTAGATAGGAATTCTCAGTTCCTCCTCCTCCTAAATCAAACAATGACTCTCATTCCGGCAATGGCGCAATTGGCATGACAAACACGAAATCGACAAAGGCTACATCTAAAAAGGCCCGTAAGATTTCTAGTCAAAATGCAAATGAGGAACTTCTTACCTCGGAAGTAAATGTCGTGTCGACCGACAAGGGCAAACAACTGAAGCAACTAGGGGGCAAGAAGAAAAAGAAAGGGAGAAAAAAGAAGCAGGATGAGTCATCTCCTGAAAAACCTTCTGCAAACCCTTCTGGGCAAAGGAAACCCCCTGCAGGGTGTCATATATGCAATGAGGATCATCAGACAAGAGATTGTCCACATAAAGCTAAAGTTAAGAAAGTCTTTAAGAGTTCAAAAACCTCAGCAGTATTGACTGATCCATTTCCAAACCCGGGAACCAAACTAGTTGCTAATCAAAATGCTTCCCGATCCCAAGTGCTTATGTTGTCTATCTCAAAGAAGCAAAATGATGCTTTGACAAGGAATAACGATTACAGGAATCCACAGCTGTCGAATAACAAGGCTAATGAACAACCTAGCAGTTCGACAACAACTTCGACCGAAGTTGTGCCACCCATCATTCCTGAACCAATGATAAAGTCGCCAAAGGGAGTAGTACAAAAATCAACATTTGATCCTTGTGCAAAAGTAGTGCAGAATTATAATATAATAGAGGACCTAGCCTAATCGCCGTCCGCTATGTCGACACTTGAGGTACTGCAAAATTGCCTCTCCCAAAAGCAAGCTTTATCATCATCAATAGGTGGGATTGACCCAATGGATTCCAATCTTGTGGCCTTTGATCATAAAGGATATGACCCTCAGTTACCAGCTCAACTAGCTTTCCTTATTCAAGTGAAAGCCCTCAACAAAAATGTTCATCGAACAATTATTGATGAGGGGGCATCTACATGTATTATGTCGATGAGTTGCTGGAAAAATTTAGGCTCACCACCCTTTTTGATATCGTCAATGATGTTAAAAGCATTTGATGGACGATCATACACTCCATACGGGATTTTAAGTAACTTGCAAGTTGAACTGGGAGAAAAACAGTAGAAATTGATGTTGAAGTAATCGACGGAAACCTCGATTACAACATCCTACTGGGAAGGCCCTGGATATATGCCATGGCCGCAGTTGTGTCGGCCTACTTCAGGAAGATTGCATTTCCCTTCCAAGGAGGAATTACAATCATCGACCAACAAACGTTTCTACCCAACAGTTCACAAGTTACGGGAAGCATTCCAATGATCCATGGAAGTAATCATTCGCTTCAAAATATTGGAGTAGGCCTCCTAAAAGACCCTACCTTAATGGTTACTTTTGCCCTACCGCCTCCGAGTAATTTGGCGGAAGTGGCCACAGTGGAAACCTACAATATGAAATCTTCTATATCTAATAAATTCGGAAGATTCCTAAACATTTTGTTAGCATGGATCATCACCATTTTAGAAATATTGTAGAAATCAATTTTCTTGGCTTGGGGGACAAACCAAAATCAACGCTCATCGAGTGTTTGGATAGATAGGTCTAAGGAATATGGCACCCCTTCAGATCCTTGGTCGCATGTACATACTACAGACGAAGGAATCATTCAATCAATGATTGTAGGAGAGGCACAATGGGGAGATTACCACCATCACTCCCATCTCCCGGATTACCACGGAGATTATTCCAGCAACCTTAAGCATCCTTCAGTTGTTGATTTTCTATCAAATACTATAAATACGGTGGATTTCGAGGATGGTTCTTATCTCGTGTCGACCTCGTTAAAAAATGAAACAAGGAGTCATGAGGATAGTTCTTCTACTGTGTCAACCTCATTAAAAAATGAAATGACTCCCTTTCCAAATCGAGTCTTTGATTATGATCTCGTAAAATCAAAGTCGACTCTTTCGAAGATCTCGAAGGTAAACCTTCATTCCAACCACCAAGTTCAATGCAATGAAGCTTGGGGGGCTTGCACCTCGATTTGCGTTATTATGCTAGGGGCATGCAAACTTATCACGAGCAGTGTTACTGCAGGGTTCAAGCTCATTAAAAAATAAACTCGCCATGAGAAATGTTACTGTAGGGTTCAAGCTCGTTAAAAAATAAACCCGCATCGAGCAGTTTTAGCACATAGTTCAAGCTCGTTAAAAAATAAACATAAGCCATGAACAAATGTTTCCCCCCGTGTTTAAGCTCATTAAAAAACGAAATATTTCTCGATAAACAACCATCGTGAATGAAGTACTTCAGCCTTTAAAAGCCTTGGTCGTGTTCTCACCATCACCTCCACTCTGTACTGGCCGATCATTCACCTCCATGTGATTGTTTACCCCTTTTGGAGGAACAGCTGCGAAGAGTGATCTCACTAGCCATCCTTGTAACACTGCCGTGATTGGAACATTCCAAACCTTACCTGGAATCAGCTGCTACCCAATTTTATCACTCGTTCCTCAAAAGACGAGTCTCCTTTAAGCTCTTTTCAACTGACTTGTAAAGTATGAAAAGATTGCCGAGCCATTAGCCTCTCCAGCTCGTTAAAGGGACCGGAAGTGCTATCCCTCCTCTAAATTTTAATCTTTTTGGACCTGAGGGATTATTACACAAAAAGATTGAGTGCTTGTTTTGCTCGGCTCGTTAAAAGTATCGAAAATTCATCCCTTCTGTATTGTTTTATACTTTTTCGGACTTAAGGGATTAGATGACGAAAAAGGAATTTTGGAGTTTCCTTTACGTTCCCTTTCATACTCTCTAAAATTGAAAAGGACCGAGTTATCCTTGTCGTTAAACTCGTTAAAACTTAATAGTGACAAACTTGTCTATAGATGAGAACGAGTTTCACTATCGCTAGGCTCGTTAAAACATAGCGATGGGTTTGCCCGAAGGGCAAATTATAGAACAAGCATATGTTATGATCCTCAAGCTTGATAAAAATAAAGAGGTACTGGTCAGCAGTGACTGGGGACAAATTGGGAAGAAAACTTGAAGAAACTTTGTTGGTAGCAAGTCGCTCTTGAACATGACACTTTCACTCTGCATCCAAGTCGGGTTGGGTTGTTTCATTCACCGGTCACATCACCATGGTCCCATCATACCATCCACGTGTGAGGTTAATGCTACCAATCCATCATGTCAGTGTTGCCAATATGTTCAAGAGAAGTCATTCAGAGAATTCACCTATGTCTCACCCACTACAATACATTTATACTCCATTCTTTCATGACCGCCACCCTGAACCTTATATCACCAGATTGTTTTCACCTCCATTAAAATCATTTGCTCCGTTCCGTGTCATTGATGTGGGATTCATTAAGGCCCTCCTGTGATGGATCACTTCTTGTCGACATCAGCTCATTACCCAAGAATTCGATCTAGGAACACCCCATTCAGTACTTTGAAGCTTGCATTCCTCAATGGCAAGTTTCTCACTTCCGGTGACAGGTTTACATCAATGACCTTCGACCAAAAGATTTTGCGTGGTGTTCAACGCCAAGTCCTTTATTCACACCACGTGAATTGTACTGCAGTACCTTGAGGGTCATTATCATTATCGGTGATTCCTCTCGGGCTTGTTAACAACTTATATCGTTGGCTGGTAATCAAGAGATGTCTTTCCATGTTCGACTCCAGAACATCTCTCACATGGATAGATTTGTACTTCGAGTGAAGATTGAACGGGATTGAAGACCCCAGATCTAGTTTCATCCATCTGTGCTACGATATATATTTAGGGAAATAAAGACATCAAATGTACATCATTGTTGTACAGATAATCATCCAATCAAAGGGATGATGGCTCTATCCGAATCATCAGTCTACACTCAGACGATTGTCTGTCCTATGTACATGAAAATGAATTTATAAAGCTGAGCATGGGAATGCCCACCTCAGCTAGATCATGAAAATATTATGAAGATAATGTATTGTATTGTATCTTATTACAGGTCTCCTCCCAGCTTGAAAGAACTTCGGATCCTCATAATAAAGCATTTCACCCGACATCAAAAGATTAACGACCTCATGCTTTAGGGGGCAACTGTTATAGACATTTTTGGGCACTACAACCCCAAGCATGAAATGCCCATAAACCAAGGGCTCCTAAGTCCCTAAAAGTTTTGTTCTAACCCCTAAAGGAACAAGGTCAACTGATTACAGCTTCTCCCAGAAGTTCTCCATGAAAAACTACTTAGACCTGGTCGAAACTGGATCATTTGACTTGCTCCATGGCCAGGGTGCGATGCATCGCACCTTGTACACATGGAAAGTGCATTGCATTTCAAAAATCCATTCTATGGGGTGCGATGGATGGAAAAAGACAAGTGGCGGAGACAATTTGTGAGGTGGATGATCATGGAATCTTCCAGAAAATTCTCCTGGGACACTTGCCTCTCAAAATCGTCCAAGGATGAGTAAGAGATCAATGAGATATCCAAGTGGCATCAAGAAATATCAGAGAGAAGACACTAATCAAAAACCCAGAGCTGACTCACACCTCTACAAATATCTATATATAGATCTCTCATCGGAGAGATCCAGGGGTTGGAGGCTGGAATTTTGCATATTGTAAGGAATTGTTGTTGGTTTCTTGAGACAAACATCAGATTGTTGGGTGATCTGAGCTTTGTATGAGGTGAAGAGGGGTTTCTTTGCTGAGAGGTTGATGCTAGGTCAGAACAACTGGTTGTAACTCCTCTTGGCTCTTTCTTGTTTATCAATAAAAGTTATTCTAGTTTTCCTCCATACTCTTGTGTCACTGATATTTGTTGCATTTGTATGGTCAATTTACATCTGATCCTAGATTTTTTATGATTATAGATCCATGTCTTTGTATAGTGCTATGCTACTATGATCTTACAGGTACTTCGTGAAGCTGGGCATGCAAGGGAGCAGGTAGCGAAAGACTATCAAAGAAGAGAGGAATCAAATCAGGAGATTAGCGCAAGACAGAGGTTGGTCTTCTTGTTCCTCTCTATTTATAATTCATAAAGGAAAAACGAAAGTAGCTTTACTCTGTTTGATTCGAAGGCAGCTGTCACACCTTAGTGGGATAGAGCAGTTCTATATAGACACTTTTCCCTGTAACAATATCATAACACATTATCTCAATTTACTAAATCTACAAAACAAAAATTTACATATTAGCATAGGACATGTGTTGATACGTTGAAAAATATTATTGTAAGAGAAATGGTAATAGTGTTTTATGACACATAAGTTAAATGTAATGGTCATTTTAATTTTAATAACAAATATCATTTTTTCCAATGAATGTTTTTTTCAAGGTCTTCTATGGTTAAAGCATTGAGACTATTATGTTATAGTATATGTGTTTTAATGCGGTTAAGTTGTGCGTGAATTAACTAATAAGTGGGTTGTAAATTCATTTTGTGATTGCCTTAAAGAGAACATAACTAGTGGTATTAAGTATACTTACTAATAATTAGATAGATGGCCTAAAATAAAGTGCATAAGGGTTACAATTATGTGTTTTCTCATAGGAAGTTTGTGTATACTTTAACAGTAATACACCAATTTAATATATAACTTGCATTAAATATGAAGTATGTAATAAAACATCCCATATAGACACAATATTCAGTGAGAAAATGAAAATTACTCAACGTTATTCTACTTCATACAACTCTTGGAGGTATCTTCAGACTCTGGTAGGTTGTTTGTATATCCTCCTTTCATAGCTACTACTTTTTGTGGTTACAATTCTTCATCTGCAGATGCCTAATTAAAGGTTAAAATACACTACAATTCTCAATGCAATAACCAGACAACAAAGCCTCATGACTTCCTTTAAATGATAGAAGAGATTCAATGAAGTTACTATCAATCATTCATCCATGATGATGAGATCAAGGATATATATACCACATTGTTCTACATATATTCCTTTTTCATCATCTCTTTGATAGAACAATATCAAAACAGGCTACCGAACATAATATGTTTCACAATTGGGTTATAAAAATACCCTTTTATATACAGTAAAGGGAATCATAAACTCAACTTGATTCTTGTTTTGAAGGTTATGCTACAGAACAATAGCTCATATACGTGTTGATATCGAGAAAGTGAGATTCCATTTGTGTTAAGAACTTTTGCCAAATATGGATAGGAAATCTCTTGATGTCTTTGCTGATGACCCAACATGTCTATTATTTTCCTATAACTTTGTTCTTCGTGATTTGGGGGATAACAACTGCTTCTGTGAAAGGTATCAGTGAAATGTTTCCACTGGGATATATGTATCTCCTATTTTGAACAAAATAATAAATCCAATAGAAGATAGAGATCTAGTACTCCTCTTTCAATCAAATTCAATATAGTTCAACAATGTAAAGGGTGTCACTAAAAAATGATGTTAATATCACATATAAATTAAGATAAATGTCACAATTCTATGCATCATTTATTGTGATTAAATGGACATGTGCTAGTGCATACATAAGGGGAGGCATATCTAAAAGCTTTGGGATTCCTCTTGAGATGGGGGGACAAAGTGGTAGCTTATTCCTTTCTAATTCGTTCATCTGTGTTGCATAAAAGAAACATTTTAGCAACTTCCCTCATGGAGGGTTTGTTGATGTGAAGAGTGCTAGTTCATAATAGAGCCACCCTTAATGCCAACATCATTTCTTCTCTATATGAGTTTCTTACTTTTGCATCCAGGACATTATTGATATCAACATGAATCTAATTTTGAACCCACCTAAAAATGTCTGAGTAATCTCCAAATTCTACATCATTGGGCTTATTTCTAGTCATGAGCTCCAACAGGACTACACCAATGTTGTATATATCACTTTTCTCATTCACTTTGTGGGTGTAATCATACTATGCACACATGTCCATAGATTAAATCATTTCATATAAAATTGTTTATTTTCTTTTGACCGAGGCTTATATATACACACATATATTCACAAGAATTAACAATTCGGTTGTAAATTCTTACATGGGGAAATATATCCATATTTTCTAGCAACACCTAATACTACATTCTTCTAACCTAGCTTCTCTACAATTCTAGCTCAACCAAAATTAGCAATATTGGCCTCCAATTCAAAATCCAACAATAGATTATACGATTTAACATCCCTATGTATTATTGGAGGGGAACAACCATTGTGTAGGTAGGACATTCCCTTAGAGATAACAAAAGCAATCTTATAATGAGTAGGTGAATCAAATGTTTCCCCTTGAGAACCATGAAGGAATTCATAGAGGCTACCATTTGGCATGTATTCATACAATAACATATTAGAATTTGAACTAGATATGTAGCAAAGAAGCTTGACAATGTTGTCATGGCTATTCTTCCCAAGAGTTGCCACCTCTGCTTGAAATCACTTGTCTTGGGAAGACTAAAATTTTTTGGTTTTCCATATCCTTTTCAGAACAATAATATCATAAATTCTCAATGTTTCCTTGTACACTTCACTCGCACCTCCACTTCCAATAACATTATCTTCTGTCAATCTCTTCAGAATATCTAACTTCATGTATTATCATGCTGATAAAATTAGTACTTGCATTATAAATATTTTTATGGAAATATTATAGATTCGTTATTGCTTTTATTAAGGCCCTAGTCATATAGTCGTTAAGTTGATTAATATAATATATAAATACTAGTAATTCTAATATTAATATGAATGTCTAGTTTTTAATATATGGTGATTTATATATATATTGTTATTATATATATTCAGTTTAATATTAATATGATTTATTAGTATGGGTATTTGTTTTACTAAGAACCGTTTTTATTTTTATATATATATATATATATATATATATATATATATATATATATATATATATGTTATCAGTCTTGATCTTTAGTTATTTATATATATATATTGATAATGTAAAAAAGAATTGAATATTATTAACCCTAATAAGATATAGTTGTTAACTAGTTAACTAATAAAATTAACTATATATATCTATATATATATATATATATATATATATATATATATATATATATATATATATATATATATATATATATATATATATCGTGTCTTGAAGATGAACCACACTTGTTGGTTCGAAACGTGTCAACCCAAATCTTCAATGTGACTTCCTCTGAAAAACTCTTTATACAATGTCTAACTTATCAAATTCTATCTTGTGAAAGGTTGTGAGACTCCATGACTCTGTACTTGATTTAACAACAAGAAAAAAATTTCTATGTCTTAGAAAAGAAACCTATACCAATCAAGTAGAGTAATATTATCATAGCAATAACTGAAATAAATACCCTATATATATGACTTTCAGATCTGCGATTTTGCTGGAAACATGAAGGTAGCATTAATGGTCTGCCTCCACCAAAGCCCAAATTGTGAAGAAAAACTTTTTAATAGGCCAGATTATTGTAATGAGGAGGAACAGAGCCAGACCAAAGGTTGCCATGCACATTCAGAAAAATCAACTTGAGAATGTCTAATTTAGGAGGTATATTCCCTAAAGGAAAATTGTTTGAGAGGTCGAGGATGTTAATAAAATGCAACAAACGAAGCGATGTAAGGATTCATCCAGTGATGCAGTTGTTGGCAAGGTTAAGCTGTGAGATACCTTTCCATGATAGTATTGTATCACTAATCTTTCCATAGAACATATTGTTCTTAAGAGAAAGCCTCGACAATGAGGATAGTCTAGTGAGTTCCACTAGAATAGTCCCTAAAATATTTTTTTGATTGGTCATAAAGCTATTGAGATTCCACAATGGTCCAATGCTAGAGGGAATAATTCCACTGAATTGATTGTTTGATATCGGAAACACTCAGCGATTGTTTCCTTTAATGATTTAAGTACGAATTTGGCCATGGAATGCACTATTTGTAAATATGAATTCTCCAAGGAGAGGAGAAATTCATAACCCCAGAGGAACCTCACGCTTAAATGATTATCCTGCACTTGGACACTGGTTAGAATAGGAAAACCCCTAGAAATTATGGAAGGGTTCCATTAAATTTATTATTAAAAACAATGAAAACTATTAGTACTCCACCTTTACAGAGATTTTGTGGAAGAGGAACATAAATATCATTCATTGATACATCAAACTGGTGAAGTTTAGAACCCATCCCAATTCTTGGGGACACTAGTCCTGTGAGCCTGTTGGTAAAAATCTTGAGACGGACTAAATTAGTAGGCTTATCAAGCGTAGATGATATAGACCAAGAGAGTTTTTTGTTGTATAATTGTAGCGTCTCTAAGTTTGTCAAATCCCCAATCCTATTGGGGATGCTTTCATTTAGGTCATTCATTGACATATCCAAGTTCACAAGACTCTTAAGATTAATGGTATTGTATGGAATTGGTCCACACAAATTGTTCTTAGATAGAAATAAATCTGTCATTTTTGAAAAGGCCATCAACGTGTTGGGGATCCTTCCCGAAAAATGATTATGTGAGAGGTCCAAGTATACCATACCTCTTATATACCCTAATGACTCTAGAATTTCTTCTACTAAACTGAAATTGTCATCCACAAGTACTGCAACATTGATAACTTCCCGAGTTCATGTGGGATTAACTCTTAAGCCAGAGGGTTGGAGGTCAGTGTTAATTTTTTCAATGAAGAGACATTTTCAAGGAAGGAGGGAACAATACCATTCAGTAGGTTAGAGTGCAATAATAATACCTCAAAATTTTTAACCGTATAAATCCAACAAGAATGTCCCCAGAGAAATCGTTGGCTGGGTGGTGCAATTTTGCCAACTCATCTAATTTGCATATCTCATTCAACAAGAGTCCACTAAACCTGGTGGCAATGAGGGCCATAGGCTATAAGAGACCTTGGATGCTAGTGAAATGCAGTGTGAATATAACAAATGAAACATTCAACCACTAGGCCTTAAAATCCACAGATAATTCAACCTAGTTTTATTTTTCTAATGAATGGACCAAGAAAAATAGCCCCTAGCCAATCCCATTACTAGAAATCAAAACGATTCCATGAAGAGAATTCTATGGCCAAACTAGGCAAAGAGAGATTTGGAATGTTTAACTGCCCTATTTTTAATTCGCTAAACTATAATAATCATTTATTTTTTAAATATATTTTGGGATAACTATTGAAAAGGTGTGTAATTTAAAAAATTATCCTTCTAAACTATGAAACCCCTTAAATTTTTCCCATGGGCTAAAATTCACCCCTTAAATTTTCTATGTTTGTGGAAAAAATTCAGAAAATATTACTAGCTTAAAGAATTTTATGATAGTGAAGATGATTCTAGGCTTTCGTGTTGGCTTCTTCAATTTTGAAAAGTGTCAAACTATGTTTTAATATGGAATGTTTAATGAAACACATGCATGTTATGCTGACATCTTTGGTGACTTTCCAATACCCCATGGTTACTAGTTACATTTAAAAATGATCAAGGACAATATTGGGTAGACAATATGCACACTTATCGCTATGTATATATCAAACAATTTGTATCTAGATTCAAGTAGTTCAAATAAGTTTGGATTCGGAAAACCAATTAGCGAGCCCCTAACAGGCGGCTAGGATTTATTTTCTACCCTGGATCAAGAGAAGCCCATCAGAAAAATACAAAAAATGTGCTCCTACTAGGCACAGACTTGTTAATCAACAAATCATCTTCTTATTATTATGAATATCAAGTAAGAGAATAATTATATCATATAGATTATTACAATAATTTTAATTTGTTAATCCAATTGGTATGCATTTTTTCTTTTATTTTCTTATGTTATTATGATATATATATATATATATATATATATATATATATAATGGAAACTATGGTTCACTCTCACTGAGTGGCCACTACATCCATGGGAAATAATGCACATAGATCCACCAAAGGCGACCTAATATATTGGGCCTAAACTTAAGGGAATCGAGGATATTTGACCTCGTCACCTCCCAATAGGAAACGTACTTAGCAATGAGGGCTCCACTAATTGAGATATCCCTTGGTGCTATGATTGATATTTTATTGATATGAGCTGTTTTCTATTAAATTGATTCAATCAAATTATATATAAATTTTAACGCCAAAATAATTAAATAAATTTGGTGTTTTACATTTTCTTTAGATTTAGAAAATAATTTTGATTTCAATTTTCTTTATCTATATATTATTTGAATTTTATATATTTTATAGTAGTTTATAATTGTATAATTTTATATTAATATATGTTTTCTAATCAATATTCATAGTAATCCTAATTGTTTCAATATTCTAACATGCACCGATACTCCATTAAAAAATAAAAGAAATAAAAAAATAGTTTTTACTCTTATTTACTAACTTTTACTCTTAATGGCTTTAAGGGATGACATTGGTGCATTTACTTACTATCTATAAATATTTAAATTCTTTATATAGATTTGATCTAGAACTTAATCATGGACACACATTGATATTATGCTTAATGTTGTTAGGCCACATTGTATTTAACACAATTAAAATTATTGGCCTAAACCAATGTCTAACTCGATACCCTTGATGGCTTAAGTGTAAGTTATGATGTTCTCAATGTTTGATTATCCCCCCATGTAATGTCCCTCGAAATATTTTTGACACTCTAGTTGTCGCACATGAGGGTCATTGTGGTTGATGTGACTATCACTAAGTGGCATGGTTTCCACTGTCAATATTTTTCGTTATCATCAGATAGTTCTGGTCGGTTGCCAGGAATTTAGGGTAACTAACTCCCTTGCCCTTGTTGCATTGTTAGCTCATTTTCTACTTGGAGAGGTTCAATGAGGGCTCTCATATCCTGTTGCAAACCCTAATCGATATTGTTTCAAATTTACTTTTTCATATATTCATTTCCTATTGTTCTCACTTTTTCTAGCATCTGTAGCATAAGTGCTTCAGAAGATATAGAAATCTTCCTAGAGATAGCCTCTAGGTTGGTTGTAGACCAATGCCTAGGACATCTTAGATAGAGGAGTGCCTAGGACATCTTAGATGGGGGCTTTCTACTACAGTCCAATCGTCACACAGTTTAAAAAGATAATGAAGGGGGCCTAGTTCAATAGTCTTTTGATAAGGTAGACTCAAGTAAATATATGGATATGAATGCATAATGGTAAATCAGGCCAATCTCAAATAGAAATCCCTGGTTCTAATGGCTCACACACAACAATAGGTAGTTTCAATATTTGTGTTGTAGTAAAATTAAGAGGAGGAAAGAAGGAAGGGGAATTTGCTACATAGGACTATAAACAATACAAAATCCTAAGAAACAATATTCTGATAGAAATATGAAAGAATGCGGAGGTGGAATGGTAGGAATTGTGGAGCGTGAATTAAGTTTTCATACCCTATATCTCATGGACACACTTTTTGCTGATCAACATGGTAACTTTGTGCTCGTTACAGGTACATAAGTATATCTTTAATCAACATAGCGACCATTACTACTCAGCAACATCATACATATAACCATGAGAGACTGAAAGAGGCACCTTCATTACACAATTTTAGTAGAAGAGAAATATACATGAAGTGATAAAAAAGGGGAAATATACTGCACATTGATCTGCATGGAATCACCAAACAGTTTCATTAATCTTCAAGAGCCACAAGCACTAGTATATTAAATTCAGCAATATTGCTCAAGTCCCTCATGAACATGAAATTAGAACCAAAGGCGAATCATAGAATTTGGATGTCTGCGAGTGCAAAACTCTCGAACCTGTATCACATATTTCTTCCCCATATTTATAAGGATAGGGGGAGATTTGAATCAATAGTTACAAAATATCTCATCCAAGGGCAGGCTAACTATTTAACTAGTGGTCTCGGCGTGTGATATCCCTGCTGCCAAAAATGATTCTAAAGGATTTGATTCCTTTCTTGAAAATACATAAAAATTATAGAATAAATAGAAATTACACTAAAATAAAACCAAGGGAAACTAAATGATGATGGAGGAAAATATCCCTATGATATTCCTGGGATTTCCCCTAATCAAGGTACAACTCTACCATGATGTGCCTCTCTGCTGCTTGGTTGGTTCACCTATCATTTTCGCCTTAACTGCCTGACTTCATGACTCTCTTGAGCTGGTAGAAATCAACTATGGTTTTTTGTTATAGAGTAGAAGTGGAGATCTACCTGGTAGTCCTTTGTTGTGTATTTGAGTGGAGATTCATGCTCAGCCATTAAGTCTTTCTGAGACCCATAACTCCATTTACTATCCGAAGACATGTAGAGAAGTAGTAAAATTCATTTCTATTTCCCATGTAGTCCTTGGTTTCTTGTTGCAGTGTTATGAAATTAGCTCACAAAAAGATAGAAAAGATAGATCAACACCTTAGAAATAAGCCTCTTCCAGGGGGCAACCTCCTTTACATTACAAAGATGAACAATTCTTAGATGATTCAAATGAAAAAACGTCCTTTCCATATATAGGAGTCTAAGGGGTCACGATATAACCAAGCCAACCTAATGATAATAATATAAAGGAACAAAAATAATAATAGAGGGATTCTCTAGGGCACAATAATAACAATATGGGGACAATAGGTGCACAATAATAATAATAACAAACACAACGACAATAGTAATGGAGGGATCACTAATATTATAGGGACCTAACATGCTCCTCTCCTTCAAAAAAGTGGTGTCCTCAATGCTTGAGTAGTTTTGGATGCTTCTATATGAAATTCTCATCCTCCCATGTGGAATCTTCGATAGGTAAGTTCTTCCACTTGATGAGATACTCTGAAATTGATCTATTTTGTAGCTGTCGAGTTCTTGTTTCTTTGACTTCTTCAGGTTCCAATACGATTTTTCCTTCCTCATCAATTTCTTGCAATATTGTCTGAACTGGAAGCTTGTCACCTATAACCTTATTTAAGCATGAAACATGGAAAGCTGGGTGCACTCGAGAAGCTACAGGAAGCTCCAATTTGTATGTCATAGTACCTATCTTTTATAACACCTTGTATGGACCATAATACTTTCATGATAATTTGTTATCCTTCTTAGCTTGCTTGAGGGACATTCGTTTATATGGTTATAGCCGTAGGAATACCCAATCACCTACGTCAAAACTTCTTTTGCTGCGATGTTGATCTGCCTTTTGTTTCATTGTATTATGTGCCAAGGTGAGGTTATCCTTTAAGTGTTCGAGAACTTGTTGTTGACGCTCAATGTGATCTTCCACTACTTGAACCTTAGAACTTTCTCTTAAATATGATGTGATGGATGATGGATGATATCCATAAAATGCTATAAATGGGGTCATTTTTGTTGGAGTATGGAAGGAAGTACTATACCACCATTCAGCCAAAGGAAAAAAATTGACCCATTGCGTTTGTTTATCAGATACAAAGCAACACGGATATCCTTCCAAATATTTGTTTACTATCTCAATTTTCCCGTTAGATTGAGGATGATAAGATGAGCTATGAGCTAACTGAGTACCAAGACAAGAAAATAATTGTATCCAAAAATTTCCAGTGAAAATCGGATCTTTGTCACTTACAATAATCTTTGGGTTTCCGTGTAGCTTTTGAATTGTATAAATACAATAGAAACTATACTCACTTTAAATGTATGAGATAATGCACAAAATTGTGCATACATGGTAAGTACATCCACTACCACCATGATAACATTCTTTCCTTCGAAGTTGGGTAAACCTGTGATAAAATCCATTGAAACCTCCTCACAATGTTGGCTTGGAATGGATAAAGTTTGTTATAGTCTTGGAGTCTTAATTGTTTCAACTTTATTTTTTTGGCGAACTAAACATTTTGCCACAAACTTTTCAATATTTGATTTAAGGTCATCCCAAAAAAAATCCTTCTTAACCTTGTGCTAGGTTTTTATAAATCTTGAGTGCCCTCCTAAGGGAGAGGTGTGCGATTCCCTAAGAATCTTTTGTTTGAGTTGGGAATTCTTACATAGGTATACTCGATCCTTGTACCCTAACGAATCATTTTTCTAGATAAATGTATCAGATGTACTAGGATCTTGTTGCATCTTTTGAATGAGTACCCACACTTCCTCTTCATTCTTCCATTCATCCCTTGCATCATTTATCCAATTTGGTTGGATAATAGAAATGGCGTAAAGAAATGCTTCCACATCCTCATCCTTTCTTGAGAGTGCATCTGCCACAACATTTTCCTTCCCTCTTTTGTAGATTATTTCAAAGTCATAACCCAGCATCTTTGTGACCCATTTTTGCTACTCTTCTGAAGATAATATTTGTTCTAAAAAGTATTTAAGACTATCATGATCTGTTTTTACCTTGAAGTGTCTTCCCATTAGGTAGGGTCGCCATTTCTTAAGTGCATGTAGGATTGCCAACATTTCCTTATCATAAATAGCTTTGTGTAAATACTTTCCTTTTATTGGACGACTTTTGAAAGTAATGCGTCTTTCTTCTTGAACTAAAACAACACCGATTCCATTTCCTGAGGCATCACATTCCACAATAAAGATTTTTGTGAAGTGTAGTGTAGCTAAGACTGGTGCTTGGAACATTACCTCTTTATGATGTTCAAAGGCCTTTGTTTCTTGTGGAGTCCATGAAAATGCATCTTTCTTCAATAATGTTGTTACAGGTGCTACTACTCTCTCATAATTCTTAACAAACTTGTGATAATACCTCGTCAACCCGAGAAATCCTCGCAAATGCTTTATGGATGTGGGGATTTTCCATTCCTTAATGGTTTTAATTTTGCTAGGGTCTACCATAACACCTTCATGAGATACAATATGACCTAGATATTCCACCTCTTGCACTTTGAAGAAACATTTGGAGATTTTTGCATAAATTGTTTCTCCTCCAATAGTTTGAGCACCATGTCAACATGTTGGACATGATCCTTCCAAGACTTGCTGTAGATTAGTATATCATCAAAAAATACTAACACAATTTTTCTAAGGAAGGGTTTGAAAATGGAATTCATCAAACCTTGAAATGTAGAAGGTGCATTAGTAAGGCAAAAAGGCATGACCAAAATTTATAATGACCCTCATGAGTTCTAAATGCAATTTTTGGAATGTCTTTAGTCTTCATTCTGATTTGATGATATCCTAAATGAAGATCCAACTTGCTGAAGTAAATGGATCCATGCAATTCATCCAATAATTCATCAATGACAGGAATGGGAAATTTTTCTTTAATAGTGAACTTGTTGAGCTCCCTATAATCTGGACACATGCACCATGATCCATCCTTCTTATGAACTAATATTACTACACCAGAGAGAGAACTTTGACTAGGTTGAATTATACCATACTCTAGCATTTCTGCAACCATACATTCAATTTCATTCTTTTGGGCATAGGGATATTTGTACGGCCTGATGTTTGGAGGAACACTTCCTAGAATCAAATGAATAGCATGATCATGATCACGAATAGGTGGGAGACCTTTGGGAGTCTCAAATACCTTGGAATGATTGTCCAAGACTTTTAGGAGATCTGGATAAATAGATGATTTTGATGTGGGAACCTCTAGCGAACATAATTGTCCAATTACACCTTGTTGTTGCTTCTTTAGAACCTTTGTCATACCATTAGAGCTGATTATCTTTCCCGGTTTCCCTACAATACCCCTTAATTCAACATCCTTTCCTTCCACAAAAAAATTCATGAAAATTTCTTGAAAATTTAAATCTATTGTACCCAGGGATTGTAGCCATTGGACTCCTAGTACAACATCAGCACCACTCACTGGAATGGAAAGCATTGGGCTATTCAATACATATTCTCCCATTGATAACTTGATATTATGGCACTTTCCAGAGAAATTTATGGTTCCCCCACTTGCAACCATCACTTGTCACTCTGGTGCTAGATATAGGAAGCATCTCAATTCCTTTGCTATCTTACAAATTGAATAAAATTATGGGTACTTCCCGAATCAATCAACACTATTACCTTTTTCTTCTTGATATGTCCTTATATCTTGATAGTTTGAGGAGTGATAATTCCAGCCAATGCATTACAAGATATCGTTGGATTCATTTCTTCTTTATCTAGGGTTTGTTCCTAGAGTATATCCTCTTCTTTTGACATTTCTTGTTCCTTTTCTTCCTCCTGTTCACAATCTATGTAGAATAATTTATTCTCAGCACACTTATGACCTTTAGTGTATTTTTTATCACAACTGTAACAAAGCCCTTTTGCTCTTTTTTCTTCCAATTGTTGTGGTGTCAACCTTGTAGGTTATGGAAGGCTAGCGGTATCAACACTTCCATATTTATAGTTGTGAGTGGTAGGCTTCCGGTTGCCATAATTTTTCTTTCCATTTTTCTTGCTAACCTAAATACCTTCTCCAATGAATCAGGTTCACAAAGGTGAACCTCATGTTGGATATTATCCTTTTAAAGTCCCTATGAGCACATCAATCCTATGCTCCTCTAGAATATCTTTTACCCTTATGTTCAATTTTTGGATGTCCTCAATGTGCTCCATCATTTAACCCTTTTGTTTGAGATTTATCAATTGGCTAAAAAATGTGTTGCTTTCTGTAATCCTCATAATGTGCTATCATTTCTTCTGTAAAAATTGCCCAAGTGACAATTTGTTTATGAGAGCAAAGCCATCGATACTATACAAACTAATTTGGTTCCAAATATAAAGTTGCAATATGTACCTTTTCTATGTTTTGCACATTATGGAGATCGAAAAATTACTCCATCTATAGTATCCATGTTCCGGTATCCTTGCCATCAAACTTTCTCATATCGATGTTTGGAAGATGGTGGGTCTTCAATCCAACATTAGAGTTTATGAAATCATGATTAACATTTATTTTGTTCTCATCATGAGTTTCCTTTACTACCCTTTCACCATTAGTGACCATTTCTTGTAGAAACTTTTTTAAATTTATCTTCAATTCTTCCATCTTATCATCCATGCCATTCATATTAGCATCCATGCCATTCATCTTAGCTTCCATCTTAGCATCCACGCCATCCATCTTAGCTTCCACACCATCCATCTTAGTTTCCACACCATCTATATTAGCTTCCAAGTCATTCATCTTAGCTTCTATGCCTTTTTTTCTAAACCATCCATATTAGCTTCTACGTTGTTATTTAAACCATCCATATTATTTTCTGTTATCTTTTGGGCGAGTGAAATTTGATGCGCTTGGTTTCGTAATATTGATATATCATGCTGCATTTCTTCCTCTTCTTCATGAGTCATGCTAGAGATTTCAAGTTGCTTACTAGGTGTTTCCATTTCCTTTCTTCGAGGCATAAATTACCGATAATAATGCTTCACTATGCCCTTTCAATTCTTTCAAACTATTCTTTCAAACCAGGCTTATACAAAAATTTAAAAAATACACACCTTTTTTCACTTGTAGGAGCTTGATATTGAATATGACATACCTCTATAATTTTGGATCTCCCAGTTTTGAAGTTGTGATCTACAGTAGCCCTCTGTGTTCTCTTTCTAATGCAACCAATCTGATCAAAATTGGATTCTCCCAGGAAGAGTTATGCCAAATCTCCCATGGTGATCTGATTATAGACTAGTTCAATACAGCTAATTCGTCTGACACGTCATGTGTCACTGTTTCGACCATAAACCTAAAACTAGTACATAGAAAACTAGAGGTCGTTCTCTTTCTGAAACTTCTTACGAGATTTCAATCTGATGCTCAAAACAAAATTTATCACGATTTTCCCTAGGTCACCTATTTGGAATGTAATTTAGGAGTCTGAAGAGATGCCAACTTCCTCTGATCATATATCCACAAATATAGCGACAAACGCTCTAAGATTTGGACCCAAAGTTCAGAACTATTTCGGCCCAAATGGGTTTTTGGTTTAGCTTCTGAAACATCACAGAAAAAAATGATGACCTTTCTGAAGCAGCAAAACCCTAGAATCCAAAGCTCTGATACCAAATGTTATGAAACCAGCTCACAAAGAGATAGAAAAGATAGATCAACTCCTTATAAATAAGCCTCTTCGAGGGGGCAACCTCATTTACATTACACAAATGAACAATTCTTCGATCATTCAAATGAAAAACCTCCTTTTTATATATAGGAGTCTATGGGGTCACAATATAACCAAGCTGACCTAACAATAATAATATAAAGGCACAAAAATAACAATAGATGGATTCTATGGGGCATAATAATAACAATATGGGGACAACTGGGGCACAATAATACAATAAGGGATACACCGACAATAGTAATCGGGGGATCACTAATATTATAGAGACCTAACATGGAGGGGATTCTATAGGATTAGCCCATATCGATTTGCAACTACAACATGCGTCCATTCAATAGCTCCGTTGTCAACCCATTATGCCTTCAAACTCTCTACCATCATACCAGAACTTCACTGCTGGGGGATTTTAGTCTTAAAAAATTACAATACAATGAGATCCGATGTCCCTTGGACCCCTTTGGTTTATCCCCTTAGTTCTTTGAATCCTTTTGTTATTGTGGGGCAGCCCTCATATCAGAGCTCCTTTATCGACGGATTGCAATCAAAGGTTTTCCTTTGATGTAGCAATATTCCTCCACCTGTGATTGTTGATTTGCGACCTCACGTCATCCTATACCACATGTCCCCTTATGAGTGGTGACACATGTAACCCTTTTTTGGGCCGTTATGATCCACAAAATGTTGAATTTTCATTATATGTGTGCCGCATTTGAACTAATCATATTTCACCATGTGTCATTAATCAGAACCCATCCTATGTCGTCACGTGTCATTTATAGCAACCAATCTCTACTCACAATGTGTCCCTTATCAAAACTAATCTTACGTTGCCATGCATCCCATTCAAGGAGAGAGAAGAGGCTCGATCCTTCTTTGGTTTTATATTGAAATCCTTTGTTAACCGGCATTAGGCCCTCCCCAGTGCTTTAACACTGAAGGAACAATTTGAATGCTTTAACACTATCAACATTCATTGATCGCAACTTTGTTAAGGTCGACACTTTGAAATGTTGACCACCGGTTGTCGATATGGCATAGACCCTCTAACTTCCAATATGTCGATATCGCTATAGACCTCCAATATCCTAGGACTTCGGATTTGTAGGATCACTGATATTCCAGGACCTGGGATTTTACACTTAGGCATTTTCTCCTTGTTTTATGACTTTCAAAAAGGAAACTTCAATATGCTGTAGATTTTGATTCTGGAGTCCATTCTGGGACTTCCACATAACATTGGTAATCTAATTCCAAGAATTATCCAATGGAGGGGGTCTGGTTTAGCTTTGAGTTCTTCCGTGGCTTAGAAAATGGCTGCAAAATTTTCTGCTCTTTTGCACCCTCTTGACAACTGAAAACAAATTTAGCAGAGTGTGAAAACACCTAATTTGGTGAGTATTTTTTTTATCGTGAATCATTATCAGCTTCCATATTCGTTGTAACTAATTATAGCATACTTATAGTTTCCATTTTCTCCATTTTTTGAGTTCTCCAATTGCAGGTATGTTACAATATTTTTCGAGAGTATTTTCCTCTTAGTCACTAGGTCTAAACCCTCGTTGTATGAAATACCCAAAAAATTTAGTCAAACTCTATTTTGTTTTCTTAAGGAATCCCTTCAAAGTCACTGAAATTATAAACTTGTTGCGAATATTCTCAACCTTTTCTTGGATAGAGTCTACCGACAAGTCAAGAAAACCCCAAAGTATTTATTCTTCTTTACAATTTCTTTTCTTATTATGATTGTGTGTTTAATGAATTTATGCCAACATCAATTTTGGTCATCTTTCTGGTTTCATGTGAGAATTTGGTTACACTCTTCTAGATAAATGAAGCTAACACCTTCGGGTTGGGTTTTTGCTTCCCCAAATAGGTTCTTATTTTTGGCTCTTCCTTTACAGGTTCTCTATCGGTTTCCTCCATGGCCCGACTGTAGGGTTTTTCGAAAGGGTCAAATTTTGTTAACCCCTATGGATTTTATTAATGGCTTAGTTTGGATATCATGTTCTATAATTGTTTCTTCCTAAACGTTTCCTTTCTCATGACTTTATCCCTTGTTGTAAAATAATTTACAATTTATAATTTTTTTCCCTAAAGAAATATGGGTTCCATCATAGCTTATGTAGTGTACGTATATCTTGTTTGTGAAATTTCTCTTTTTAAGAGTTTATAAAATTGATACCCTATTGTTAAGGTTTATTACTTGGTTGGGGTTACTCATGTATTTATGTTGTGAACACTTATGGCTTTTGGATGACTACAAATGTTTAGAAGATTATGAACGTGTATTTCCTTCATGACCACATGTTAATTGCATGGCTAGTCTCAATGTATTACATATCATCCATTCTAGTGAAATTTTTTAACTATTTCTAGATATTACCATTCTTCTAATTGTGCCCATATTTTGATTTAAACTTCTCAGTGTTAGGACTTTTATACTCTTGGAACATAAGTTCTCTCTTAATTAATTTGCAGTAACTTGTATCTTTTGTTTGCAAGAACCTCTATGTATAATTGTTCTTGTTCTTTTATAGAAAGTTTAATGTATTATGTTTTGTAGGGCTTTCATGTCGTAGAACTATTCATTTCTTATTATATGAGGGGAGTCTTTGTTTTTCTATTTAGTTATTACGCAACACTAATTATAACTTAACGCAGTTTGAGTTTCCTTATAGTTTTATTTTAAAATTTATTACCACTGTTACAAACGTTAGGCAGTACCTCGCTTCCTGCTGGGACATGTCATTTCCTTCCAACTATTCTTAGGTATAATTATATACATAAAGAAAGACTGATCTCATTTATACTTCTGTTCTAGTGGTAGAGATATAACCTATTTCTATAGTATTTGTGTTATTAATAATATCATTTTAACACAATGGAACTGTAGTATTAAGAACTCATTTCATATTCCTTCACAAAGAAAACTTATACTTAAATAATATTAGAGTCTTTGCACATATATCCATTCCATTGTCTTACAATAGCTTTTAGAAAGAATGCATAAGAAGTCACTACTTACAGTTAAGTTGTCATATACTTTCAACATCTGCAATAATATTTATGTTCTAAGAAGAACATAAAGATCATAAAGTAATTATCTATCAAATTTAGACTGTCGGAAAATTCATAAAGGAGTAATGCCACTCCCCCCATCTAATGATAATGGAAATTACATCTAATTCTCCCCCCAAGTCAGTTATACATTGCCAAAATAGTTGCTTGAAAATGACCTAGCAAGGTCTCTCCAAAGGCATCGTGACCTACCAGTCTAGACCAAGAACTCAGACTCACAGGTCTATCTTAGGTGTTCCACTAGCCACCTACTAGCTCATGAATGCCCTAACTAGCAATGTCCTGCCTTACCTTAACAATGTCTTATTCATGGTAAACATTTTCTATACTTCTTCTTAGTTGCCTCATGTGTTCTTTCTCTTACCTTCCTTGGATTATTTTCCCATCTAAGATGATTTATCACTAAGGAAGGAAGTAAGTATCTTATAATTGTCTGGTGAGTTAAAAAAAATTATTTAGTGTATTTTCCCCATGAATTCGAAGACTTGTCATAACTTTTTAAAATAAATAAATAAATAAACATTAAAATATTCTATTAGGCTTTCAATGTAGCTCGTGATTTACCAAGTATGTGTAGTGAAAGTAAATAGAAAAAAATATTCACAATAATTGGGAGTTTTACGCCTCCCCCCGTCCTTGTGTGAAAATTTTTCGACAATGTTCACTCTTTCCCTTGGAACTAGATAGGATATACCTCTTTGATAAAGCATTCATCTTCTTGAGCGGACTCTTCTGTACTAAAATGCCTCCACTACACTTTAACTTGTGTGATAGCTCACCTCCATAACATTATTTCTCTCTGATAGAGAATACAAAAACAATATACTAGGAATTCTCTATCCATTTCAACCTATTCCATAATCATAAAAACTATCATTAGTTAATTTCAATCATCAAACAAAAGGCATATATATTTAAGAACTTTTAATGTTAGTTTTTTACCTCCACATCCTACTAGTTAATGACATATCTAGGATCATATACATATTTATCTAATAATTAAATGTGAAACACATTATGGGCTCTTATGTGATAGGAAGTGCTAGTCGATATGCTACAAGACCAATCCATTCCAATGTTTGAAAAGGGCCATAAAATCGGGGAGCTAGTTTTGCAAATCATCCCCATATCAAGGTAATTTTCTTAGGTTTAACTTGTACATATGCATGATCCCCAACTCATAATTTTCTATAATTTCTCTTCTTTTCTGCATAATCCTTATGTGTATCTTGAGAAAAATTTAAGTTCTGTGGAACTTTTCTCACATTCTACTCCATTTCTTTTAACATACTAGGTCCTAATATCAACGTATCTTTAGGGCTACTCCAATTAGTAGGTATCCTACATTTCCTTCCATATAAAGCTTCAAAAAGCATTCATGACAACTATTTTTACACAAAAATTCAACCAAGTGGACATAATCTTCCCACTTGGTTGGTTGTTGCATAACATACATCAATATATCTATGAATACTAAGTTTAATTTTTTGTTTTTCCCATCTATCTGCAATGGTATGCAGAATTGAATTAGACTTGGGTACCTAATCCAGTAAAAATAACCTTCCAAAATGCATATGTCAAGTTCACGTCTCTATATAAAATCACCACTTTTGGTATACCATGTAACCAAAGAATTTCTTTCATCAATATATCTACAATTTGGATAGTTTTACAAGTAGACTACACAGGTATGAAGTGTTCATATTTACTTATTTTTTCCACCATAACCATAATCAAATAATTTGATTCTTTGAAGGACATCCCATTTCCACTCAAGAATGGCTAGTGGGTGAAGTAGAGAAGCTGGGTGTTGGTGTTTAGTTTTAACTTGTTGATACTCTAGACACTTAGCCAAGTATTTTGCAGTATTTTCTCGTACGTGACCAAAAATAATTCTTGTTTATTGCAAAAAATATATTTTTTATAACTCAAATTCGCAGCGTAAGGGCTCCATTGCAATTCATGCGACGTGAGTCATCTAATATCCTGTTCATTAGGAACATATATTCTCCCCCTATATGTTAATATATTATCTTTATTAATGCCATATTGAAGCTTATTTTCAAAGTTGTTTGCTTGTTTATCTTGCTTCCATAAGAACCCACATTTCAGACCTTTTAGGGCATTCCCTTTAATCTAATCTAAAAAGTTAAATTCATTTCACTATAGGAGATTTCATATACTCAACCATTTTATACTTAATGCATCATCTACCCAATTTTCCTTCCCCTTCAAACATTTCATATCAAAATTAGTTTCACTAAGAAAAGTAGTCCACCTAGCTTGACATGGATTAAGGTTGGGATATTTAAACAAACTTGTTAAGCTACTATGATCAATCATTAAAATAAACTTTTTACCCAACAAGTAATGTCTCCATACCTTCAAAGCAAGTACTATGACAATTAATTCAAAAGCACAGGAAGAATATATGTGCTCATTCGCCTTTACTTTACGAGATTCATAAGCTATTACTCTATCTTCCTACATCAACACCCCTCCTACTCCTTCTTAGTGTCCATCCATGCAAACTAAAAATTCTTTTTCAGGGTCTGTAATATTTAGTACTAGCATCCTAGTCAATAAATGTTTCAACTTTTCAAAACTGTGTTGGAATTATTTTGTCCACTTAAATGCTTTTCCATTATTCTAAAAATAAGTTATTGGGTAAGGAGCTCTAAAAAGTAATTCTATAAAATGACAGTAGTACCCAGCTAGACCCATGAAATATTGAATGTTATGAATAATGTTGGTGACATAACAGTCTATAATAGTTTTGAATTTCTGAGGGTCCACATCTACTCTTTTTGTTAAAATTATGTTTCCCAAATATTCTATCTGATCCTTATAAAAGTTACACTTAATATACTTAGCATACAACTGGTTCTCTCATAAGGTTTGTAGGACTATTTGTAGATGTTTCTTGTGTTCTTCCAAGCTCCTTGAATAAATGAGAATGTTGTCAATAAATATTAGGATAAATTTAACATGGCAAGGATGGAAAATGCCATTCATAAGACTCATAAACATTTATAGGGAATTAATAAGCCCCAATGGAAAGACAAAAAAAATCATAATTACCATAATGAGTACTAAATGTTGTCTTACATTTGTCCTTTTCATTTATTCTTATTTGGTGGTATCCTAACTGCAAATCAATATTAGAGAACATTGTAGTTCCTTTCACTTGATCAATCAAATCATTAGCCCTAGGAAATGGATATTTAATATTGATAGTCAACTTGTTTAGTTTACTATAGTTAATACAAAGTCTCATAGTACTATCCTTGTTTCCCACAAATAACATAGGGTCTCCCCAAGGTGACACAGTTGGGCGAATATATCCGTTATCAAGTAGCTCCTATAGTTCCATATTTTATTCAACTAATTCAGGTATGCTCATGTGATAAGGGAACTTTGACACTGGGGTAAATCTTAAGACCAATTCTATAGTCAAATCAATATCCTGCTTAGGAGGTACCACTAGAATTTCCTCTAGAAACACATCAAAAAAATCTAGAAAAAATAGGGTATTCTCTAAGGTGGTTTTCTAATCCATAGACTTAGTGTATCCTAATTGGATAAAATATATCTCACAAAATTTTCTAATGAATTTTCCTACTTCTAAAGTTGTAATGGGGTGAAATTTCATTGACCTCTTCACTCCCCGAATTTCCTCCCTAATACCCTCCTTAGTGAGGAAACTAGTAGCTTTCTCCTTACAATTCACCAAGGACCAATGTCCTTCTAACTAGTCCATTCAAATTAGGATGTCATAGGAGAATAAACGAAACATATTTAAATCTACCTTAATTTGTTATCCTTCTATTTAAATAGGAAAGTTCTCTACTTTAGTAGTCACTCTTCTCTTTGCCCCGGTGGCCAATTGTACCAGCTAGGGGTTTCTAAACCTATGGGTATGTACATAAATGACATATTTATACTATATTGGGACTCAAATAGGTTAAGATTTATCTTGGATCTATTAAAATAGATATAACATGGTTAAATATCTTACCTTAAAACTCTATCATGGTAGGTTGATACTGAGCTTGATGGTGCTCCAGAGCAACATTATTTTTTTGTATGTTTCTTGCGGCCTCAACAACTGTAGAAGCTTCTTGAATGTTAGCAACATGTTTTATTTTCGGGTATGCTAGGGACAATATTTATAGTATTTTGGTTCCCCACAACCCCAGCATTGGCATTCGGGTCTCTATGTCTAGTTGAAGTCTCATTTAATGTATATCTCTCCTAGTTTAGGCTGATTTTTTGGTAAGGGTTTCTTTTAGTTTTTCTCATAGAACTTGTTTTCCTGATTTTTTATTTGATTCTTTTGGGTGGAAGCTTTTATATTTTTTTACTCTGAAAAATATTTTGTCCTTTTTTTTTGAACCAACTCTTAAGAACTTCTCCTTTTTTCTTCATCTTTTGATAACATATTCGAGCCTTCCTAATAGCTTCATCTGTTGTTTTAGGATTATCAAATTCCAACCACTACATGAATATAAGCATACTATTGATACAATGTTTCATTTTAGCTTTTTCTTCACGTATGCAGGGAACACATTTTAATAAAGATTTAAACATTGTTACAAACTCATCCATGGAAAATTGTTCCAATTCAAGATTATGCATCTCTTTTTTTTTTTCATCATAAAATGGTTTTGTTAGATATATATCTTTGAAAATTTTCTGAAAATTCTCCCATGTCATTCCTACTTGTTAATCTCGCACAAAGTTTTCCTCTCTTCGCATAATATGGTGGCTTTACTTTGTAGTTATTAAATTGTTAGTCAAGATTTTAGGTTGTTATCATACTTGTAGATCTGAAGATATTTTTTCATATTAATTAACCAAGATTCAAAGGATTCTTTTGCCTCACCATCAAATGTAGGGTGTTAAATTTTTTTAAAATTCTCACTGTAGTTCAGTCTTCTATCCTTTTTCCCCTTTTTGATTTGAGACATTACTAGATGCTTCTTCATTTCCTTTTTATCTATCAGTATGGATCCTTCTGGAATATTATCATCTATTTCCCTATATTCTTCATCTTTGTTCCCATTATGAGGGCTTGGTATAGAATTTCTGTGGTTTTGTCTATCCGAGAGACTTTTCATGATCTGATCTTAATCTGACATCAACCTCTCATTGTCAGCCATCAGATCAGGCATTTCATCTTTTAATTTTTGAATTGTCTCTAGCATCATAACAATTGGGTTTTCAGACACTTCTCCCAACAGGACCCACATTTCATATTTGGATTCTCCAAATCGTATAGGACCAGATCCTATGGATGGTCTTACTGGTGGTGTACTTCCAACCCCTCTCCTCATCATGCTTCTTCTATGAACATTAATATATTTTATTATTACTTTGTTTTCCAAAACAAGTCACAATCTTGAAACCATGGCTATGATACCACTTGTAACATCCACTAATACTCCATCAAAAAAATAATAATAAAATACTCTTATTTACCAACTTTTTCTCTTAATTCCTCTAAGACCTAACATTTGTGCATTTACTTACTATTTATTAATATTTGAACTCTTTCTAAACATTTGATGTAAAACTTAATCATGGGCACACATTGATTCCATTAATGTTTTTAGGCCACATTATATTTAACACAATTAAAATGATTGAACTAAACCTAAGTCTAACCCGATACCCTTAATTGTCTAAGTGTAAGTTGTAATGTTTTCAATGTTTGATTATCCCACCATGTAATGTCCCTGAGAATCTTCTAAATAATCCAATTGTCATGCATTAGAGGATCCTTGTGGTTGATGTGATTGCCACTAAGTGGTGTGATTTCCACCATCGATATTTAGGGTTATGATAAGATGGTTCTTGTTGCATGTTGGGAAGTTAAGGTAACTAAATCCCTTTCCCTTCCTACATTATTGGCTTATTTTCTAGCTGATTGGGTTAGGTGAGGGCTTTCTTACCTTCTTAGAAGCATAATAAATATAGTTTCAAATTTATTCTTGTAGTTATTCCTTTCTTCCTTGGGTGAGTATTTTTTGATGGTGAGTTGTTATCAACTTCATGCTTTATTGTAACCCATTGGAGGATACTTATAATTTCCATTTTCTACCCTTTTTGAGTTTGCTCCTTGTAAGTATGTTACATTAGTTTTGGAGAGTATTTGGATGTCATTCGTCGAGTTTAAGCCCTTGTCATCCAACAAACCAGGTAATTTTGGCCAGTCTCCCTTTTTTATTAAGTATTTTTTTTAGAGTCACTACAATTATTGGCTTGCTGATAATATTTTCAGCTTTGTCCAAGGTGGAGTCTACCCACAAGTCAAGAAAACCCCCAAGGTATTTATACTTCTTTATAGTTTCTTTCATTATTACAATTATGCATTTAATGAATTTGTGCCAATGTTAATATTTGTCATACTCTTGTTGGTTGCAAGTGAGAACTTGCTTACACTCTTTCAGAGAAATAAAGCTAACACTTTCACGTTGGCTTTTCACTTCACTAGTCATGTTCTTAATTTTGGCTTTTCCTTTATAGGTTCCATGTTGATTTCCTTCGTGGCCTGATTATAGGATTTTTTGAAAGGGTCATATGGTGTTAAGACATTTATCTTATATTAATGGCTTATTTTAGCTTGCTCATTCTGTAAATTTTGTTTCCTTCACATTTCCTTGCTTGGGGCTTTATCCCAAGTTGCAAAAAATTGTATAGTTTATATTATTTTTTTTTCCTAAAGAAACAAGGGTTTCATCATAACATAAGTAGTGGAAAAATATCTTGTTTGTGCAATTTATATTTTTAAGAGTCTCTGAAATTGATACCTTATTCTTAGGTTTTATTACCTAGTCGGGGTTCTTTGTATATTTATGTTGTGAAAAATTACGGATTTTGGTTGTCTGCAAATGTTCATAAGATTATGAATGTGTGATTCCTTCATGATCTAGTGTAAATTGCAACGCTAGTATCACTCTCTTACATATCATTCATTCTAGTGACAACTTTTAACTATCTATACATATTACTATTCTTTTTTTCATGCCCATATTTGGATGTAAACTTCTGAGTGTTACAGTTTTAATATTATTAAAAAAAAAGTCATCTCTTAATTAATTTGTATTAACTCATATATTTTATCTGAAAGAACCTTTGTGTATAGTTGTTCTTGTTCTTTTACTGAAACTTAGTGCATTATGTTTTGTGGAGGTTTCAAATCTTATAATTATTCCTTTTGTATTATATGACGACTGTCTTTTGTTTTTCTATTTAGTTGTTGCACAACACTGACTATAACTTAACACAATTTAAGTTTCCTTGTACTTATATTTTAAAGTTTTCTACCACTGTTGTGAAGGTTACATAGGACCATGCTTCATGTTGGGATCTACCGTTTCCTTCCAACCGTTCATAGGTATAATTATATAAGAAACAAATATTGATCTCAGTTAGACTTCTAATATAGTGGTAGAGATATAACTTGTTTCTATAGTATTTGTGTTATTAATAATATCGTTTTAACAAACTTGAACTGTAGTATCAAGAAATATTTTCCATATTCCTTCACACAAAAAACTTCTACTGAAATAATATCAAAGTCTTTGCACATATTTCCATTCCATTGTCTTACAAGAACTTTCAAAAACCAATCATACTAAGTTAATATGAACAATCAAATTTTCATATAGTTTCATCATCTGCAATAATGATTCTTTTATGAGAAGAACATAAAGACCGTAAAGCACTTGTCTATGAAAGTTAGAATGTCAAGGAATCCATAAAGGAGTAAGATGACTCCTCCTAACCAACGAGAATGGTAATTATGTCCAATTCTCCCCCCTAGTGAGTTCTCCGCTCCTACAACAATTGTTTCATAATGACCTAGCAAGGTCTCCCGAAAGCCATCAGGACCTATCAGTGCAACACATGAACTTAGACTCAAGTCTTTCTTGTAGATTCCACTGACCACCTACCAGCTAAAGAATGGCCTAACTAGCAGTGTCCTACCTTACCTTAACAATGCCTTTCTAATTCAAGTTGCATTTCCTTTTATAATAATCATAAGTGCTTTTAATTTTTAATTTTAATTTTTATAATATTGAATGAATTGAATAGTCAGTTAAGAGACCATCAACATTATTACTAATTTGGCAACACTTTGGAAACGAAAGAATGCAGGCCAAAGAAGCTGTAATTGACCTTCCTTTAAAAAGGACAATAAACATGTTCACCACGTTTTAAGTACTAGCTCGACAAATCAATAACGTTTTAAATCCAAAGTCCACAAATCAACACTATCATTAAAAAAACCATTCCTCTTGCACTCAATGTAACCAACAGTGAATTTTGGGACATATGTCCAGTTGGTAAGGTTCATTCCCTTTTAAAATGCTAATATTGAAATGAGTTAGATTGTTCGAAATAAGAGAAAGAAACAATTTATACTTTTAGTTGCATAGCAAAATACACCATACTTAAAAAAACACATTTTTCTCAAATCAAAATATTTCGAAGATAGTCGATGGTGATATTAGGTATTGGGTTAAAAAATCGAATTAATTTTTAAGCTATTTATAGGACCGATTTAAAATCAATTTTTATATTTAATTAATCGTGTATTTTTTAACATATTATTATTATTCTTTTAAAGAAAAGTTATTTGATTATTAACTAAATTAAAACAAAAAATATATATTTTGTAAATATTCTATAATATAATGATGATAATTAAATTTCACTAAAATTAAAATGATTAGAGCTTTCTCAAAAATTATATATATAAATCATCCTAACTTTACCCTAGAACATAAATTCTTTGCATAAAATTTTTAATTATAAAAATTAACTATTATAAAATAATTGAAAGTGTAGTCTTTAAATCAATGGAAAAGTATTTTAATTCTTTATAATTATATTCACAATTAATACATAAATAGTTTTTAATTGATGTTAATAAAATTGGAAAAAAAATAAACATAACTAAAATATAATAAACAATAAAAATTATCAAAAATACATAATAAAATTTAGATGGAAAACTCAAGAATGAGAGAAACCATGAAGAAATTATTAATAGTTTTTATTTCTTAGCAAAGTTAAATACACAAGGTTCATCTCAATTCTAGATGGTCTTTCTCACCTACTCATTCATATTTAATTATTACTAGTTCACTATTTACTATATAATTATAAGGCAATACCAAAACCATGACTCTTAATTAGACTCTTTTTATAACATTACGAGAACTTGAAGTAATAAAAAAAATTACCGTTTTATTTATTTGCTTTGATTTGGTCTATCAGTAATGATTTCCTACCAGAGATCATACAAGGTTGAGTGAATAATATTTTATGATTTTTATCTCTTAGCTAATGATCTTTTCCGAGATGCTTTCATCATGTTTGCAGGAATCCACGAGTTAAACATATGAGCTCAATTATCTTTAGGGTGTATTTTATCTGATTATAACAACTCATTATCTACTAGTTAAAGAATCTAGTGATATTTGATATGAGTATGATTGGTCTTAAATTATATGTTTAGTTTTTGGCTAAATGAATAGCATTCTAATTGTCATAATGTAGCACATATTTGCATTGCTTTTTCCTAACTCTTCTAAGAACTGTTGTATACCCACCATATTTTTGCAGGATTTTATCTATTACACTTCTATTGCGGAAAATGGTACCCCAAAAATTTGTTGCCCGTGCAAATGTTTATAAATAACTATTATTTTATATATTTGGTTTTATATTTATAAAAATAATTAATTTAATCCATTTATAATATATATTCTTTTTCCTCAACTTTTTTGCATGTTGTTAATGCTGATATACTTTTTTATTATCCTCACCTTATTTAAAAATCAACATCGTAATTTTTTATGATAATGATGTTTCATAATTTAAAATTCAAGTTTCAAGTTATTTTTCCTCAACTTTTTTGCATGTTGTTAATGCTGATATACTTTTTTATTATCCTCACCTTATTTAAAAATCAACATCGTAATTTTTTATGATAATGATGTTTCATAATTTAAAATTCAAGTTTCAAGTTTCAAAAATGTTGTGTTAAATTAATTTACCAAATCTGCTATTTTTCCACCAATTCATTTGTCAAATTTATTTTGTTTATTTGTTTTTATATTTGATATAGAGCAGCGACTTTCGAGTATATTTTTTTATTTGCTTTGTATTTTTAAGTCAATGTTTTTAATAGTGATATGCAATTTATCTTACTAATCTTAAAATCAATATGCAAGTATTTTTTCATAATGAAATGAGGTTTTGAGGATGATGACGACGTACTTCATCATTGAAAATCCAATTTTCAAAGATCTTAAGCTAAAATACCTCGCTAAAATTTAGTTTTTTCCTGAAACTCGTTTGTCAAATTCATTTGTCAGCTTGTTCTTATAAATTATAAAACTTGCCGCTTGGGGCACCTTAAAATTTTGCATTTGGCTAATCGTGCAACATCGCTCTCTTTCTAATTGGAACTTTTTGCGAGATGACGACGGGAGAGATTTTCATGTGGATTATAACCACTTTCAACTACCATCCTGAAGGCAGAATACATCTTTTACCACTCAATTTTGTAAAAGTTTTAGTTCAAATGTAATTTTCCCGTGCTCCCCGACGAAACGTGTGAAGAATCTTGATCTGGAGTTCTCTGATAGAAACATCTACCCTTTTTCAAGCTATTTTCTGGAATAATTTCTATGTGCTATTTCCCAGCATGATTTTCCCCTCTGCTGTAGGTTTTGAGAAAGCGTAGATTTCTATCTCAACGAAACATTTCCAAGCCATTTCTATTCAACGGAGTAAATCTGAAACTCAAATTTTATTTCCCATGTGTCGGTTCACCATTGTTGTGTACGTTAACTAAGTTGAGTCCGTTGATCACGTTAACAATCGATGAGCATAGTTGACTTGTTAATTTACGCTCGTTAACTAGTTAATTAATTATGGTTAATTTATAGTTGACTAAGGTTTATTATGGTCAATACATGAATATGAGTAAATATGATTGACGACATCTAACTATATTAATCTTGGTTGACAATGTTTAATTATGTATGGCCAAGTTTGATCATGGTTGACTATAGTTGACTACATTTAACTATATTAATTATGATTGACCATGTGTAATCATGTTTGACTACATTTGACGATATTAACTATGATTGACCATAGTTGATTATGTATGGCCATGTATAGTCATGGTTCACTATGTTTTCCCAAGTAAAGTTATAGTTGAGTGTGGTTTACCATGGTCAACAACATTTGATAATAGCGATCATGTTACCCATCTTCACCATGGTTGACTCTAATTAATCATGGCTAACTATGGTTTCTCATACTTGCCTTTGGTTGAACATGATTGATTAGGATAGCCCATGGCAGAAAACCTTGTTGACCATGGATGCGTATGATTAAGCATCGTTGAGTATATATTACCATGGTTGATTATAGTTAACCAAGTGTCACCATGCTTTAATACGGCTAACTAGATTTGACCATGTTGAATATGGTTCACTATGTTTCATGACGTAGACTATGTATGACCATCTCTAGCCATGTTTGACCACGGTTGAGTATGGTTTCCCATTAAAGGCTATAGCTCACTATGGTTAGCCATGGCTGACAACTATTAACAAAGGTGGCCATGTTAGTAATGTTGACCATCGTTTACTATCGTTTCCTAAGGATATATATGGTTAACGATGGGTGACTTTAATTGAATATGGTTTAACAAGGTAGACCATGGTTGAGTATTGAAAATCATGTCTATGGGTGACTTTGATTAACCTTGGTTGGTTATGTATGATAATGACTCATCATGGCTAACTATGTCTTACTATTGTTGACCATGGATGGCCATGGTCGACTATGTTTGAATGTGGTTAACCATGGTTGACTATGGATTACTATAGTTGGATTACATGGAAATGTGATGTCGGTGAAGGGTTATGTCTATTTGTGATGTTAGTATATATTTATCACATTGCAATGTTTGGATTTTTGTTTGACAGTTTATGACATTAGGTTTTATTCATCACATCATTACGTTGAGTTATGGTCATCACATTGTAACACAAGGTTTTATTCATCACATATGACATCAAGTTATGGTCACCTTAACTTGAGCACAATATCACAATGTTATTTCTGTGTGATTTTTTTATGATACAAAGATACCCATAAGTTTTATTTTGTGATATATTTTGATATTCATCTTGGTTGACTTATGTAGTAATGTTATGTTAATGCGTTTCTCCACTTACCACATTCATCATGCATTATGTTAAGTTTATTACATTACATAATTGTTATAAAACACTATATTTGAATCATTTATGGGGGTGTTAATGGTGATTATGATGGATCCTTGGGGTCCGAGCCTACCACCGCGGGATGTGATGGGAATTTATTAATTAGGGGCATGGTTCGACCCCAACATGCATTAACATGTAATGCACTAGATGGCCACCTCTAGCTATTTATTTATGGCATCAATTTGGTTTTGCACATTCTACAAGAGATGATGAAGTAGAGGTGAGGTCAAGCCATTAACCTCACTACTGCCGGTGGCGATTCTTTGCCCATGCTTTTGCTAAGAGGAAACCATCTATGGGAGCTACTAGTACTGAGACGACATGGTATTTTCATGTTGTGGTATTGAGGAAGAGGTGGTGGGTGGGTGGTAGAGTTGGGTGTATGGAAGTCTTGTAAAGGCCCCTAGCCTAGATAGTTGATGGTCTATGGAGATTCATCTTTATTACTAGTTGTGAGGTGGTACATGTCATTTCCTCCTTGAGCTTGTTTCTTTTATTATCTTTCTTTCCTCGGCCAATTGCATTGACTTTCTATAAGACACTCTGACGATTGGAAACCGTGTGTGTACCACAACAATTTGTTCTCTCTTTGTCTTAAGCGGGATTTATTGTTGCTTGCGATGAGAGGGTTTTATTCTAGTATGTTTGACATTGTCTTATATTTTGGTAAGGGGATTCTCATGAACAAAATCATTAGCTAGCCAAGAGTCTCTTCACCCTCCTAGTATTATTCTAGTTTGAATGTATTATATAAAACTTATCTTTAGGGAAACCTATTTCTCTATATTTGGTTAATTCTTCCATGGTCTATTCACTCTGCTACCAAGGAATCCATTTTAATGGAGTCTAAGTTGCGGCGTATCTCAATTGATGTAGTTTGGTCGATGAGTTTGAGTGGAAATTATGTTTGGTGTTTCCAAGGCCCTAACATTGTCATCGTTCGGCCTTTCTCCTATTTCTTTACAAGTTATTGTCACTATAGCATTTTCTATAGATGTGACCCCCTTTCTACAACCATGCCACCCAAGGAACAAATGCATTACAGGAGGAGGGTTGGGGAAGTAGTCAATAAGGTCAATGAAGGGTGATGATCTTTGCTCAAGGTTATATTGCTACTCATTTTAATGATGTTCCTCTAAAGACAAGAAGAGAAATTTGTAAGTTAGAGTGGAAAGGAAAGTTGGATCTAACACTAAAATCATGAATGAGGTATGTACTTGTGTACGAGACCCTCATCACACTAGGCAACAGAACAAGAAAAAGTTGAACTTTGTAGCTTTGCACTAGCACATGAAGACTCTCTTGCGATTGGTCTTGAAGGATAAACAATTTGAAATGTATGATGTGTTTGCTTCTTTATAGGACATCAAGAGTATGTTGAGGAACATGTGCTTCACCTTTGTCAAACTTGATGCAAGAATAGCCCATGTAAATGGACACATATAATGTGGCTCCAACACAAATGTACCTGCTCGATCGAGTGCGAGGGACCTTGCTCTGATATTTTGTTTTGAATCTGAATGATGCATATGCTTGTTAACTTTTTAGTTTTATGTTGTGCAGGTTAAGATATCCCAACAAGAAATACTTTTGTAAAATTTTGTAATCAAAATTTAGCAATATAATTTCCTTTTACACTCGAGGTTACTCAGTAAAGTTCTTCTCCATAAATACCTATGTATCACAAGAAATACAATAATTGATTAAAAATAATATAGTTAAAAAAATAAATCTAAATAAATTCTATAATTATTATTAAATATTATATTTTGAAAAAAGAAATTCTGAATTACTTTAATATAAGATACATGTAAATGCAATTTTTATATTAAATATCCTTAAATTGAAAATAAACGTGTGTTTATTAATTAGTTTATTGTTTTAAGAATATTGAAAAAAGAACCAATCTTTATGAAAAACATTCACATGTTAGTTATATATATATAAAATAATTTTAAAAATAGAAATTTATTAATAATGATAAACAAAATCTTTATTCAATGTTAATAAACTAGATATTTAAATTTACGCCCATAACCCTGGCCACCAATTTAGATCTATACTTAAAATTGCCCAAATATTTTATAGCTACAAGAGTGATACCTTCATCTTTCATGTAAAAGAGTAAATAGTTCTTCGTACCTGGTGATGTCATATAAATATCAAGTAAATTTTAAAACGTATACACTATCCATAACTTTGATAAAAAAACGCACACACCAAAATAATTTGATACACTATATATAAAATCAAAATAACATAATTAAAAGGGTCAATTATATATAAAATATAAAATAATAATGATGGTTATGAGGATAAACGCAGACACGAAAATAATTTGATACACTATATATAAAATCAAAATAACATAATTAAAAGGGTTAGTTATATATAAAATATAAAATAATAATAATAATAATAAGTGCTATGAGGATGAGGATTAGATGAGGATTATATAGACACTAATAATAAACTACGCATTATGTATTAGGGTGAATGAAGATTATATAGACTAGGCATTTTTTACTATTATTTTCACTGAATGGAAACCATGATAGTAACATAAGTCTAAAGTCTTAAGGTTGCTAACACCTCACTTAATTAGATAATATCATAAATAGAAACTTATAAAAATCAAATGGTTGTGCTAGATGTTAACATACATCGAAATGAGAAGACAAAAAAGACTACTAGTGCTACAGCCAATAGACTAGTGAGTTATAAAAATTATTGGGAAAAATATCCAGGAATCTCCACTCAATAGTCACTACACTCATCGAAGGAGAAGTAGAAATTGGTTTTCTCGTAGTTATAATTTTCAAATTTTGGTCAATATTGTCAATTTTTTCCTCCAACTCTCCTAATCTAATAGAATTTCCCTATTGTGTCCTCTTGTCCCTCCATATCCCACCTAAAATATTCAAATGAATTTTAACCTTGTGTTGGGTTCATATCATGATAAATGAAGTGACTGGAGTGCATGTAATGTTCCAAATATAGTAGGAGACACAAGCCCCTTTCGTGTTGTTAGCATGATATCATGGCAAGGTGGGGGAACATCCACTCTTGCGCACCCTACTTTGGGGATAAGGTCCTTCCTAGCCAATTCTTGATAGTGAGTTCAAACAGATTATGTAATTTCCTCACTCTAATCCATGTCAATGGGATGAATCATTATGATGAGACCAAAATTGGCTAACTTGTTAGCTAGTTTATAACCTTCTCTATGGACATGAGGGAGGAGGAGAGATGAGAATTTTTATAGGAGTTTTTTGGAATTACCTATTCGAGATTTCAAGCTCCAACTCTTAGATACTTTGGAAGTATTTGATCCACATTGAATTTTGTGAAAAATATTGATAATGGTCTTGGAATCTCCTTCAATAACGAGCTTATGAAATTGTTTGTAGATATAAATTGAGAGACCTTTCTCTAGTGCCCATATTTTACCAACCTTATTAGTGTTGAGGCCTATGTAACATACATAATAATGTATAATATGCCCATTAGTGTTATGAAAGACTGCACCATAAATGGCTTGACCTGGATTTCCATTCGAATCCTTGCCAAAGTTATTTTTGATGAAGTTTTTTGAATGGGAGGCATAGAAGGAATGGATAGAAGGGAAGAAATTTTAGAAAAGAGTAATATTTCATAAGGTGTAAGGGGAGAGACCTATTTTGTTTAGAATGGATTTTTTAGGTTGATCTCATTCACAATATTTGGGTGACCAAGGAAGACAAGAAATTATTCCCTTATTTTATTTAGAATACCTTCTCAAATAAAGGTTTTAAAGGACATAGTATTCTCAAATGTTCATTTGTTATGCTCCAAAATCTTCTATAGGATGAATCTAAGGATGAGTTACCATGCTTTCTTGAAAACAAGATGAAGAAAAGAGGAGTCACACAAGAATTTCATTGTTTAGAGGACATTATTTTGTATTTTGTTGGTATATCAATAGAGCATAACAAAGTCCTCTTTTATAGAAGAAAAGAGGTTGTAGCTGCTAAGAGGATGATTGACACTTTTTGAATTGGAAAATAGAGAATATTGACTAAAGTTCCAAGAAAACTAATACTTTGAAGCTTATCCCATGTTAAATTTTTGTTCCATAGTAGAAGCCATAAAAAAAAGTGAATAAAATTTGGGCCAGTGTATTATATTCCATATTTTATGACATTTTCCTTAATCATATCCACATTGTTTTTTCTTGTGGTAAGACTACAAGCTTTAGAGAGGTTAAACTTTCCTTAAGGAGGATCACCCCAAAGAAAAATATTGTTTCCCTCTTGAAACACAAATGTTTTTTTTTCTAATTATTTCTTCATCATTGTGCTTTCATTTTGGGAGGGTGGTTGAATCCATTCCTAACATTACTTCCACTTAAACCATTGGGAAGCTGTTGGACACCCAACAGACTCTTATTACTCTTTTCAAATCAAATGGGCCCCTCTTCTTATCTTCTTGTTCATTTTCTTTTCTATTTTGATTTTTGGCATTTGGAATGATATTTAAGATTTTCAAAAAGAGATTTCATTCTTGTGTGATGTGTATATGTTTATTTATTTTAGACTTTGGCATGATTTTCTTTTCATTGGCATATGATTAGATGATGATACCAAAAGAACTTAAAGGCATATCCCAAATATGAGTGACGATTGGTTGATGATTGTTTTCCTAAATAGATAATGTTATACCATATTTATATGGTCATAGAAAATTCTTTTCCTTTGTTGCTATGGGAAAACTTCATAATGTTGCAGACCTATTAAATATATTTTACATGTAAACTGGTTGTTTTTATTTTACATAGATCATTTCCTTGGATATGGATTCCTTGTCGCTGCGAAAAACACCCTCCAAAATTTGTTCTACACTTGAATTTTGGAGCCTACTATGGATCTTACAATCATTCTTCCATAGTCACCTTATGGTTGATCATTTCTTTGTTAATTATTCTAACCTTCTTCTCAGTTTGTAAGTGTCAAAGGCACCTACACACACATGCTTAGTCTCCAGTAAGCTCATGCATGAACTATTTTATGAAATTTTGAATAGGAATAACACAAGTCCATCAAGACAATACCTGTGCAATGTTCAACCTATTTCAATAGATAGTTTGCACCCTCATCAATATTATCTCACTTTTGGTCACGATTTTTCTTCTATTTAGATGAGTTTTTCCAGCTGTCACTTTTGCGCACCTTCGCTTTCGAAAGTGTTGCGTTCATCTTTACGACCATTGATTTCTATTTTTCTTACTTTAATAAGTGTATTCTCATGCTATCCGTATTCTGGAATGTGTCTCTTTCAATGTCATTTGCATTTTACATGGCTCGTTTGCACTTTCCTCTTAATATCACAAGTGTCCTCTTTTAGGCATGGAAAGTGTCACGCATCGCAAAAATGTAGTTTTTATTTGTTTGAAGTGGAAAAATTATAGATAATGAGTCATAATTATCATCAAGACATGTATTAGACTCATTCCCAAAGTTTTGAGCATTGTCGCACAAGTGTCATCACTGTAATCACAAAGTGTACCTTTAGTGACTCACTTAGGGAAAGTTGTCACAGTATCATCCCATTGAGAAAATTATGTTGTTCATGTGTTCTGAGTGATCAACGTTGTGTCATAAACTATTCTATGTGTGTGATCATGACCAAGTTTTTTCCTCATCCACTTTTAGTTTACCAATCCCACACTTAACCAAACTTGGAAAAGTGCCTTCCCGAGAAAATTGACCTCACTCAACCTTGCTAAACTACACACTGCGTATTCTCAACCCTCAATCTTAGAACTTACATCTTGAAACTATAAAATGCATAGTTGTTGGGTGATTTAAATGTGAGTTAAATCCTATCACTAATTAAAATCTTGGGGTTTGTAGAACTGACGAGCTATACTTGTACTATATGTACTAGTTGGTTGTTTATTAGAATATATTAATATAATGGAGTTAAAACTAATTACCAAACAAGTTAAATAAATATAATCCAAACCAATCTAAACATAAAGAAATTGAAATCACACTTGCTCGAAGGAAAAGGACACTTGCATAAAATGTAAACACACTTATTGAAAATAAATGAAATCATAACTATAATTGTTACCAATATGTATCGAGGTCTGAAAATTGTGGTTGATGAGGGCCCTACATTATTTTGTAAGCACACTTGAACAACTACCACATCTTAGAGATGAAAGTAGTTGTGTGTATTTATATAATTAAGTTACAAGATATGACAATAATTCTCTATCATCACTTTACAAATCACATCCTTGGATTGAACTTAGAACCTCCAACTAACAACTAGCAACTAGCTATGAATGACTAATTAGTTAATAATTGACAACCCTTTGTATGAAGGGTGCACTACTATTTATACAAGAATTGAAGATAACTATTCAATAAATATAGATCATTAGATCTATATCCTAAATCAACATTTATCTCTTCTGGTTACAACGAATCTCCAAAAAATGTAAGATACAAATCCTCTCATCTGTGATTCTTCTCCTTTGAATGTACATAGTTAATGCTCCACATCTTCTACAATTATTCGACAAACCTTCATTAGTTGGAATTTAAAATTCGAATTTGTGGTCGGGTGGCCAAGCAGGACCCTTTTAGAATGTCCGTGTAGGCCTACAATATCAAAAAACTCATAACACTTTTAGATATATATGAAAATATGTTAATTTCCTAACATTTAATCACAAATTCACTTATAATACTTAAAATCAATGACTTGGAAAATAATAATGATAAACCCATGTAATGATGAAACTGGTTACTTAATGTAACATTATGGGGCTATAGAGTTACAGAATGAGGGTAAAATGATGGAAACGAAAGTGAAAGTGGATGACATTTTGGAGCCCCAACATACCCCCCAAGTGAAGATTTTTCATGTCCTCATGTAACTATTACATTCATTCACTTAATCCTAAGTTTATCTTCTTGAATTTTTTTGCTTCTTTATGAGCTTTGGATTTGTATTGCTTCTCTTTTAACTTTGCATAATCATACCATTTGACAATTTTATTTCTTTTGCAAAGTGTACCTTGAAATACATTTTATTAGAACATATATTTTTTATGGTCGGTTCTTGTGTGACAACCAAAATTTTATGAGTATTGGTTCTTGCGTAACAATACTCTTGTTATTTTTGTTCCATAAAAATACTTGAAAACATTTAGAATTCGCATTTAAGTCCCATAGTGACTTTGATCCATTTAATGTGCTCATCAATTAATCATTGAAAAACATATAAAAAAAATTGAATCAGAATGCAATAATAGTTGATTTGGGAAAATACATTGGTTAGAATGAAATGAAATGTGAATATGAATTGATATCCCTTACCCCAAATGAAAGGTGTTTTCTATTTTTGGAAAATGAGAAAGGGAGTATAAATGAAGTGAGGTATTTTCCAAAATCACAATTTTAGCATTTAATGAACTACATGATTAAATAGTAGAAAATTACATATCTTCACTTACATGAAAATTAGAAAAAATATATATATATCGAAGAGCGTGGTTGTTGCAACTAGATCATGCAGTGCGAAGTAAAAAATCTGATTTGTTTCTTCTTTCTCTTAGTTGCATGAGTTGACGATGAGATCAAAATCTTTATTGCTATGGTGAATTAATTTTGAAAAGAGTCCTATTGCAAACTATTGAAATCATTTAGTATTCATTCATTCCACTTAGTGGCATAATTCTTCTCTATGTGAATAGATGTGTCCATGTTGAACATAGAAAATAAGATTTTGGATTACTGGCCATTAATGACCTCCATTAACCAACACGAGACTACTCGCCATTGATGTCAATGAGAGTCAAGATGCCTAAGTACATCTTATTAGGTATGAATATATGTGTTTTAGTTGACTCAGTTAGATGATCCGAAAAACAAGGGACATTGATGTATTCTCACTATTTATTTATGAGAGAAGTTGCCATTAAGGCATGAAAGCCTCAAGGTACTTGAAATATCTCTAGTTTTGATCCCAAATAAAGTGTCAGAGTTGATGGGTCAAAAATTGTCACAAGGGAGGCCTTAAGGAATACTCTATTATCTAACGCGAGTATGAAATAATAATTTGTAGGACTAGATATGAAAGATTTGAATTGAATCAAGGATTATATGACAGAAAGGAAATGGAAATGGGGTGACTCAGCTTTGTAAGGGAGCTGACAGATTTTATTTTTGGGTTAAGGGTGAGTGAAAATGACGCATAAAAATATGAAGATTGCAAAGGGAAATGAGTTTTTGATAGTAGGGAGATGGACAGTTATGGATCGACTGCAGGCTTAAAATATATAGAAATTGTAAAATTGGTATGTGTTTTGTAGCAATGGTGTAGTGGATCTGGTTTTACATTGAGTGATCATGCTCTTTTGAAAGAAACCTGGTCTTTAAAAAGGTACTCATGCATATAGTTATTTTCTTTCATCCTCTTGGAACTTGAAAAAACTTAGCAATTTCTATAATAAAATGTGAGACTATAATAAGAGAGAGGTGATTAGTCCCTCCTGATTTGACATATACACAAAAAACTTAGAAATAATACTAATAAAACAAATTTAAGAATGAAAAATTAAGTGCACTTTTATCGGATCAGTACCATGGATTGCCTGTTATTGTTTGTTGGTGACTTATTCATTTTAGTTATAATTGATCCAGGTGGATGTTGGTGGCCACCCACCAACCCATTTGGACCCCCACAACTGTCTCTTTCAGTCTTTTCAGTTTCCTAAATTGTATCACAGTTTACTATTTTTAGTAGTTTTTCGGGTCCTGAACTTCCGGAGCCGTTTTGAGGCCCTAAACGACGTTTTTTGGGATTCTGGGGCAACATGGGTCCATGGACCCATGTTGCCTCCCAAAGTGGTAGTACTCGGATAGATCTTTCTAACGAGATATCATACGCGTCAAACGGAGATCGTATGCCAAAGTTACGACCCCGGGAAATTGATGTACCAATTTACCCAAACGGGGCCCACAATTTGGCGTTTCATCTTCTAGGGTTAGATTCGGGATGTGAAGGGTTTTCCATTGTTTCTCAACAATAAATAGGCCTTCGAGCCTCATTGTAATAGAGTTCGGAACAGTTCAGAGGCATGTAGCCGCACATCTCTTCTCAGAGATAGCTACCATCGCCCTAGCTGGTTTATTTCCATTTCTGGTTGTAAGCATATTTCAGTATTTTACAGTAATGAAATGAAGTATTATTTCCGCTGTATCTCTGTTTTATGGTTATCGCATCTCTGTATTCATGGTTATCTCTGTAATCTATTGCATTCCTATCTAAATCCGGATCAGTGGTATCAGAGCGGTCTGCTTTTTCTCTGTTTTTCTTTGCATGTCCCCAACGAGGTCGGGATATAAGGAGTTAGGGCTTGAACTGGTCGAACCTTTGCAAGACCAGCCTCGCAAATCCCGACGGCCTCCCATGGCGGATGAGAAGAAAGACGAGGGGGCAGGAGATCCTATCAAAATCCTGCTCAAAGAAGCGCTCGAGCGGCAAAGGAACGCGATGGATAGCTTTGCGCAGATTCTTCAGCGGCTACCTAGAGGCGACGCATCGACTTCCAACAGCGACTCTAGAAATGCCACACCGTTTAAGGTACAAGTTAATTTTGAAATCCCCATCTTCGAGGGTCAAATAGACGCAGATGCCGTAGATAAATGGTTAAATCTGCTTGATGGGTATTTTTCTGTTCATGAATTTTCAAGTCGGGAAAAGATTGTTTTCGCTCTTCTCAAAGCAGCCCCCCAGGTCAAGGACTGGTGGGAAACCTACTGCGAGCAGAAGGACGAATGTACAGGCTCACTATTTTCAGCCGTACCCACTTGGAATGAATTCCGGGATGCCATCAAAGAGCAGTATTACCCTGTCGGAAGCTATGAAGACAAATACATCAAATGGACCACACTGCGGCAGGGACGAGACCAAGATGTGCCGGAGTTCACAAACATTTTTCATACCCTTCGCACACAGTTGGGTATCAAAGATTCTGAGCTGCATCTGGTACTCAAATACCTTGGCTGCCTGCACAAATACATCCAGGAAGAGATGGTGTTCTTGAACATCTCCTCACTCGGCACAGCATACCGATACGCTGTCAAAATCGAGCAAAAGTTCAAACAGAAGAAGCGAGACTTTGGATCTGCAAATCCGAAGCCCAAAGGACAAAGCCAAGGCGGGGTGACCCAAGACAACCCGTCGAAGCCGCAAGAAAAGAACAACACCATGAAGCCGAAGAAGGACACAGGAAAGTGGTGTGAGTTCCACAAGAGTCCCACTCATAACACAAGTGAGTGTCGGACCAAGCAGTCGCTGGTGGCCGAGTTGAAGGCTTCCGAATCAGATGCATGTTCTGATCCTGAGCCAGAACCCGACAAGGGGAATGGCAAAGGGAAGCAGATCATTGATGCAGATCCCAGTGCCACTGTTGCCACCGCCAAGATCAAGAAAAATGAGCCCGAAGATCCAGAGGAGGGGGAGCGTCTTTTCCACTCACAGATGTGGGTGAAGGGTTCACCGCTGCGATTCATTGTCGATAGTGGTAGCCAAAAGAACCTAGTTTCAGCAGAGGTCGTGAAGCGGTTGGGCCTACCGACTACACCACACCCACAGCCGTACAGTATCGGGTGGCTTCACGAAGGACGAGATCTGAAAGTTCGCCAGCAGTGCCGCCTTCCATACAGCATCAAACCCTTCATAGACGAGGTATTGTGTGATGTTACACCTCTAGATGTTTGTGATGTACTATTAGGCCAGCCATACTTGTGGAGGCGACATGTTGTGTATGAGTCAAGGCCTCGCGCTGTCATTATTTCTTTGGGTGATTCATTATACAGGATACCAGAGGTAGCCCCACCTACCGCCACATCTTTGATCACTACCAAGAAAGGCAACAAGCTCATCTCCCAAACCAGGAAATTCATTTGTCTGGTTCACTCCCAAAGTAAGGGGAAGATCGTTGCTACATCCATGACCCCTGCAAAGGGTTCCTCTACACAGCAGCAGCAGCAAAGGAATATGGTCATGACAGAACACAGGAACAACTTCTCACGCACAGGGGTACCACACAAGCTTCAAGTGGGCGACAAACTCTGGTTGCATATGCAGAGAGAACGCCTTACCAGAACCCATCAGAAACTCAGACCACTCCGACATGGTCCTTACACCGGTACCAAGGCTACGGGAAACAATGCTTTGGAGCACATCATTCCTCCATTCCTTCGCTTGAACCAAATGTTTAATGGGGACCATCGTTGATCATGCTTCCCACCATCACTGGACACATCAGAGATTGCAGGACAAGTTCAGCAGATGGAGGAACTCAACGCAATGGGGACCATTGCTTCCTAAGGGGGGAGGAATGATCTAGGTGGATGTTGGTGGCCACCCACCAACCCATTTGGACCCCCACAACTGTCTCTTTCAGTCTTTTCAGTTTCCTAAATTGTATCACAGTTTACTATTTTTAGTAGTTTTTCGGGTCCTGAACTTCCGGAGCCGTTTTGAGGCCCTAAACGACATTTTTTTGGGATTCTGGGGCAACATGGGTCCATGGACCCATGTTGCCTCCCAAAGTGGTAGTACTCGGATAGATCTTTCTAACGAGCTATCATACGCGTCAAACGGAGATCGTATGCCAAAGTTACGACCCCGGGAAATTGATGTACCAATTTACCCAAACGGGGCCCACAATTTGGCGTTTCATCTTCTAGGGTTAGATTCGGGATGTGAAGGGTTTTCCATTGTTTCTCAACAATAAATAGGCCTTCGAGCCTCATTGTAATAGAGTTCGGAACAGTTCAAAGGCATGTAGCCACACATCTCTTCTCAGAGATAGCTACCATCGCCCTAGCTGGTTTATTTCCATTTCTGGTTGTAAGCATATTTCAGTATTTTACAGTAATGAAATGAAGTATTATTTCCGCTGTATCTCTGTTTTTATGGTTATCGCATCTCTGTATTCATGGTTATCTCTGTAATCTATTGCGTTCCTGTCTAAATCCGGATCAATAATCAACTTTGAGCTTGAGACCTCTTCTCCACACAGTCAATGCTTCATCAATAGGTCACAAATAAAATTTGTATAAGCTACTGAATTGTGTCGATTCTACAGCTACCAAAAACTTAGATCGTTGCATTGACTTGCTACTTTTATAACTTGCATTTAGACTGTTGCTTTCTAATTATTGTAGTTGGGTTTGAAATTATAAGTTTGTAACTGCGTTTTCTCTTTTCCTCTAGTGCTCCACCCTTGTCCATGATCCCATGGATCAAGAAAATGCTCAAAATTAAAAATTCTTTGATTGGCTTGAAACCAATGCCAAAGGGTAGATCTCATTTTTCTGAATCCAACGCAATTCATCTCACTAAAATTTGACTTTAGATGCTCCTAGAATCATGTTATTTTCATTTTGTGAAACAACTAAAAAATGAATTTTGAGTTACAGGAATGTTGAGTGAGCAGTCCGTACACTGAGTGGGTCATGACATGGCAAGTTTCACTATTTCTCATCAGCCAATAAGTGTTTGACACTTGGTGCTATTTTACAAGTTGACATGTGGTTGTTTATTATTGGTTTATAGGTTGTTGTGGTGGCCCAATGAGGGAGTGCCACGTCTACCAACCAATAGTTGCCACATTGCCTCCTCATGGTGGGCCAATATTTTGTTGGAGGTTGAATGTCATCCATGAGAATCAAACTCGAGACCCGTTGTCCACCAACAAAGCTCTTAACTAACTTTGCTAACTCATGTATTGTTAACCATAGTCCAAATTTCTGATTTTAAGGTTGATGGGCGCACCCTTTGGTGAGGGAGGTCGGGCTAAGCCCTAGCCTTTGGCCCTATAGATCCATAAGACCATAGGCAAGAGCCGAGGGTTAGGCCTTAGCCTTAGCCATGGTCCCATAAAAAACACAATGTGACCAGCTAATAGAATAAAACAAAAGGGGCTAGCCCCCAGGCACATGGCTCCATATGACTAAGGGTGCGGAACAAAGGGCTAAGGATGAATTTTAACCATCTTATAATTTTGACTGCAGATCGGGAATATAGGCCAATGTTTCATTCAATTTCTACATTCGAGGTGCAGAGGACAGGTTTGGGTCAAATTGTAGGATTATTAACAACAAAATTTGGTAAAAACATAAAATAGTGATATTTTACTCAATTTTTGGCCAGATGAGGGGCAAAAAGAGTCAAAACAAGGGTTTTCAATAGTTATGGATCCATTGTAGGTATTCAATTTCCTTTTTCAGATTTCTAAAAGAAAATAATTATACTTTTGAATATAAATTTATAATTCTCATCCAATTTTTATTGCAAAATTATAAAACTATTTGGTTCAATTTTCTTTTCTCGTCTTCCAGATCGTAAAGAGTGCAAGAAGAGGGCATAACCAGCAATATTGGAACTCTTTATTTATTTTGAATGTGAAATTAAAATGACCAAGTGAAAGGATTAGATTTCCAAATTTCAAATTGTGGCTCTCAAAACTCTATTTATCTCCTTCTTCTCAAATATCCTCTCTTTCTACATGTTACTAAAAATTATTAGCTAGTTGGGTGGCTCTTACTACACCACCAATAGATAAAACTGCAACTAAAATTAAATCTAACTTTAAAACATTAAAAAAAAAAGCACATTACCAAACTTTATTTTATTAATTGATTTTATTCTACTCTTCTCTACTGGAAATAGAAGAATTGATCAGGTGTATGCATATTTCCAGTGTAACCATGTGTGTAACAGGAGTAAGGATTTATTGATGCTTAGTTTTGAAAAATATGCATTAAAATATATCAAAGCATGAAAAACTAGTTGTTTTGATAATACAATCAAGAAGTAAGGAAGAATGGAAGATTGATGTGACTTGATCCTTGATTGGAACCATCTTTCAATAAGGTCATGAAATTCCTTATTTCTCTCTCAGTTTATATCACATTGAATATCCTCATTTTTCATGAATTACTCAATCTTAGATTCTACTGGTTTATCCTCATCAAAAGTATTCCATGATTCCTTAGTCCCTTCAACAAATTGACAAGAGGAATAAAAAGAAACTTGAAGAGATTCCTGTGGAGGTGGAGAGAGAGACAAGTTTTTGCATGCAGTTAAAATATCCTCTTCTTGAGAGGAATATATCCTATCTATTGCTAAGATTCAAGAAATTTTGTGCAACAACATTCTTCAAATTCTTAATTCTTTGTGAATTACTGCAACTGGTTGATAATTCCTATTGTGCACAAGGATTGGTACAAAGTTTTGAAATATTATTCAAATTTAAAATGAAAAATGATTTTAATATGGTTTTAACATGCATCTAAGATGGTATATATATGAGCCAAAGAGACCAGGGGATTTGAGTCGAGGTGAGGAAGTTCATATAAAACCCTAAACGGTGACCAGAGTCTAAAAGCCATGATGGAAGCACTGGTTTTGTGCGGTACAATGGAGGGCCACACTGGCGTGGTGGTAGCCATACGACCCTGATTGAAAACCTCGATATGATCGTCCCTTCATCCCATGCTAAACTAATTCTCCTATGGAACCTAACCAAGGAGCTCAAGACATAGGGAGTCCCACGGCGCTGCCTGACTAGTCACTTGTACTTCAACAGAGAAGGGTCACCTCCTCCGATGGCTAGATTGGCCTCTTCAGCTCCTGGGATGGCAAGATCTGTCTCTCTGATGGCCTCATCAAGGTAGCCCTCAGTGTCATTTTCTCCATAAAAAATTGACAGATCGACTTTACCTCTTGTGAAAGCGTCATCAAGCTCAGGAATGTTGTCACTTCACTCGACGATTCGGTTTGTACTAGTGATGGTAAAAATGGGCTGATCAGGGTCTACAATTCAGTGGAGGATTAGCGGTTGTATACGCTGGATGTAGAAGATATTATTTCTTCCCTATGCTTCAGCACCAACTGATACAGGCTTTACGCGGCCACTTGGCAGTGGCTGAAGAGTTGGGATCTGGAGAGCAAGTGCATGATGGCTGACTTTTGACCTGATTACAATCTGAAGGGAGCTTGGAAACCCCCAATTTCTATTCCAACCCTCTCAGATCATGCAATAGATCTATCAAAAAAGGAACATAAACGCCCAAAAAAATTGACAGGCAAGCAAATCGATGGTGATAAGTTAGGCTGGATCAGGGCCAAGTTTGAGGAGAATGCAATGGGACAACCAGATCTGATAAATCCGGGCAGCTCAGTAATAGATCCTTCAACACCACAATAGGATATACACCTAGAAGAGAAGGATCTAACACAAATATTCATAAAAACACTAGAAGTCAAGACGATTTGCTGGAGGATATGGGAAGGGAGGAAGATTCAGGAGCTAAAAAAATAAGATCCAAAACCAACTAGGCATTCTAGCACATTGGAAAAACCTGATCTATTTAGGTCACAACTTAAGGGACAATCTTACACTGATGGATTATGGCATCAAAGCAAGCACAACCATAATAATTAATCTATGCTTGAGGGGAGGATGTGCCTGAGCCAGCTCAAAGAGCATAGGCTCCTTCAAGGATGCAGTCAAAGGTAAGGGTCAAGCGTAAGACAGAAATGTAGCACCAGTGGAGCTTCCAAGACCCTACATAGTAGAACAGAAAGCTAAGAATCCTACACTCACCATCACCCTGACGGAGGTAAACAATCTGTTCATAGATATTTTTTCCAATTCAGTTATATGTAGATTCAATGGGTTCTGCCCAAAATCTGATGCCTTGCACCAATGGATATAGGAGGTTTGGTCACCAGACTACGAGATATATTTATGTCCAAAGGGTTTTTTTATAGTCAGGTTTAGAACAGAGCAAGAAAGAGAATACATTCTCAACAAGGTGCCATGGTTTTGGGGCAATGAAGGCCTCTTCATGACCCCTTGGTTCCCAGAATTTGACGCCAATACAATGGTGGTTTCAATGATGCCAGAGTGGGTCAGGCTACACAACCTCCCACTACATTTTTGGCATCACAAAGTATTAATTACCATAGAAAATGTTTTGAAGAAATATATCAAAACTGATGAGGACAAAATTTCATGGGGGATACTAAAATTCGCCAGGATATGTGTTGAGGTAGACCTTAGCGAGGGACTACCAGATAGCATCATTTGAACTTCAATAACACACAGTGGACACAACCACTAGATTATGAAAACACAACTTTTTGATGCCGCGGCTGTGTACAAATAGGGCACCTTCACAGTGCCTATCCAAAAGTAAAGCAAAATCCCAAATGGAATAAGACGCAACATAAATAGCCAAAAGGATGGCAATGTATAGCCCCCCTGGAGGAAGAAGTAGAAAATGTAGAAACAACAGTACACCAAGTAGAAATAGAGGACCAGAAGAACCAGAAGAGCCCATTAAAAGAGGACGTAGACTCCAACAAACAAACACAACATAAAACACCCCAAACAACAGGTGTGGAAATAATGGGCATCAAGTGAACACATGGATCAGAAGGATTTGAATCAAACAAAGATACTCCCACAAAAAACCAACTTTCCATTATAATGTCCATTCTGAATTCCAGAGGTTTGCATAACGTGGAAAAGAAGAATGGGAGAAAAGAACCATAGTCAATCTTTTTATATATCTTCATTTTCTCTTTTTGTCTACCTAGCATCATGTGAAAACAAGTACAGGACATATGCATATGCTCTTTAGCATCCACAAAATGTAATTTTGTCATTATGAATAAAATTACGACTTTTTCTTATGGAAAAAAAACATGCATCTAAGAATGAATGAAAATATAATGAGTTTTCTAAACATCAAAATAAACACCTATGTATACCTCCCCGACATTGATGTCAAAATCTTGGGTGATTTAATTGCAAGTTAAATCCCTGTCATTAATTGTGAACCTAGGGTTTGTAGAACTAATGAGGTATATATGTACTATAGGTAACAAGTGGTAATTTATTAGAATACATTCACGTAATGTTGTTGAGACTAATTACCAAACAAGTTAAATCAATCTAATAGAAACCAAACTAAACTTAAAGAAATTGAAATCACACTGCACTTTCATAAATTAAAATGACAAACCACTTCTATAATTGAAATCACACTTGCAGAATTGAAATCACACTCACACCTGCTGAAATGAAATTACACATGCTAAAAGGAAAAGCACACTTTAATAAAATGAAAACACACTTACTGAAAATAAATGAAATCATAACTATACTATGTTACCAACATATACAAATTTGTGAAAAATGTGGTTGATGGTGGCCCTCCATTCCTCAGCAAGCACACTTGAAGGACTATCACATCTTGGAGATCAAATTAGTAGTATGTAGTTATAAAATGAAGTTACAAGATATTATAATAATTCTCTATCCTCACATTACAAATCACATCCTTCGATGGAACTCGAAACCTCCAACTAACAACTAGAAATTAGCTACTAATGACTAATTAGTTAACAACTGACAACCCTTTGTATGAAGGGTGCAATCCTATTTATACAAAAATTGAGGATAACTATTCAATAAATATAGATCCTTAGATCTCTCCTAAATCCACATTTATTTCTTGTGGTTACAAACAATCTCCTAAAAATTAAAGATATAAATCCTCTCATCCATGATTCATCTCCTTTTAATGTGCATAGTTAATGATCCACATCTTCTACAATTATTCCAGAAAGCTTCATGAGTTGGAATTTCAAATTCGAATTTGTGGTTGGGTGGCCAAGTAGGACCCTTATAGGATCTCCAAATAGGCCTACAATCTCACAAAACTCATAACATGTTTAGATATATATGAAAATATGTTAATTTCCTAACATCTAATCACAAATTCTCTTATAATACTTAAAATCAATGACTTGGACAATAATAATGCTAAACCAATGTAATGATGAAGATAGTTACTTAATGTAAGGTTATGGGGCTATAAAGTTACGAAATGATGGTGAAATGATGGAAATGAAGGTGAAAGTGGATGACATTTTGGAGACCCAACAACAATGCTTTCCTTCAAGAAATGTGCACTGTGTAGTCTAATTGCTTAGCCTTGACCCTTAAGCTTGATAACTACACAACCATTTCCTTCTAGTCATTATCCTCTCTATGTTTCGTAGTCTCAAAAAAAAATCATCTAGTTTGACCTCTTGAGCTATGCAAATATGCAATCCCTAGGCCTTTGTCCCTCGAGAACTACACAATGGGAAACGTCAAGCCTCAAGCATCAAGCATGTCTCCTTGATCCCCTTAACTACAAAATTGTCTTGCCCTAGCCTACATGAACTACACAATGTGCAGTCTCAAGGTTCAGTCCTAACCCCTGACCTCCTAATCTGTGAAACTACACAATCCTTGAGCTAGTCTCTCAGCACAACACCTAGCTCTAGTTCAGTTAGTGGTTGTCATGAAGAATTTTAGAATAGGGGATTATCATACTGATTTCATCTTGTCATGAGTCTATATTAGTTGTAGGTATTATATCATTTTATGACATGATGATGATGAATGAGATGAAGAAGGAGACAATTCTAGAAGACGCCTTTGTACTTTCAAATACATGTTGATCCATCAAGGAAAGATGAAGGGATGCCACATTGTGACAGTAGCTAGAGATCAATATCTTGGTGAAGAATCCATATCTTAAAGCCTTATGGTGAAGCAAATAAGAATAAAATCAACTATATTTCAAGAAGACATGAAGAAAATAGTGAAAAGAATGCCTTGACATTGCCACAACATCATGTAATCCATGTCATCAATTTCGTGTAATGTCTTGTCAAGGTGTCATGTGAAAATGTATATGAGTCATCATTTTCCACATCATTTATGGATTATGTAATTTCAATATGTGAGAAAATGTAATGGAAATTGGAAGTCCAACAGTCATCTGTTATGAAACCAGCTCACAAAAAGATAGAAAAGAGAGATCCATGCCTTAGAATTTAGCCTCTTCGACGGGGCAACCTCCTTTACATTACATAAATGAACAATCCCTCGATGATACAAATGACAAAACCTCCTTTCTATATATAGGAGTCTAAGGAGTCACAATATAATCCAGCCGACCTAACAATAATAATATAAAGCCACAAAAATAACAATAGAGGGATTCTATGGGGCACAGAAATAAAAATATGGGGGTAATAGGGGCACAATAATATAAATAGGGGTATAACTACAATAGTAATGGGGTAATCACTAGTATTATAGGGACCCAACATGCCCCTCTCCTTCAAAAAAGTGTTGTCCTCAACGCTTGAGCAGTTCTGGATACTTCTGCATAAAATTCTCATCCTCCCATGTGGAATCTTCAGCAGATAAGTTCTTCCACTTGATAAGATACTCTGAAATTGATCGATTTCGTAGCTGTCGAGTTCTTGTTTCTGTGATTGCTTCCGGTTCCAATATAATTTTTCCTTCCTCGTCAAGTTCTGGCAATATTGTTTGAATTGGGAGCTTGTCACCTATAACCTTCTTTAAACATGAAACATGGAAAACTGGGTGCAATCGAGAAGCTGCAGGAAGCTCCAATTTGTATGCCATAGTACCAATCTTTTCCAACACCTTGTACGGACCATAATACTTTGGTGATAATTTATTACTTCTTAGCTTGCTTTAGGGACATTTGCTTATATGGTTGTAGCCATAGGAATACCCAATCACCTACATCAAAACTTCTTTCACTGCGATGTTGATCTGCCTGTTGTTTCATTCTATTTTGTGCCAACACGAGGTTATCCTTTAAGAGTTGGAGGACTTGTTGTTGATGTTCGATGTGATGTTCCACTGCCTGAACCTTAGAATTTTCTCTTAAATATGATGTGATGGATGGTGGTTGATACCCATAAAGTGCCATAAATGGGGTCATTTTTGTTGCTGTATGGAAGGAAGTGTTATACCACCATTCAGCCAGAGGCAACCATTTGACCCATTGTGTCTGTTTATCAGATACAAAGCAACGAAGATATCCTTCCAAACATTTGTTTACTATCTCAGTTTTCCCATCAGATTGAGGATGATAAGATGAGCTATGAGCTAACTGAGTACCAAGACAAGAAAATAATTCTGTCCAAAAATTTCCAGTGAAAATGGGATCTCTGTCACTTACAATAATCTTTGGGTTTCCATGTAGCTTTTGAGTTGTTTCCATAAATGCAGTAGAAACTGTACTGGCTTTAAATGGATGTGATAATGCACAAAAGTGTGCATACTTGGTAAGTCTGTCAACTACCACCATGATGACACTCTTTCCCTCAGACTTGGGTAAACCTGTGATAAAATCCATTGAAACCTCCTCCCAACGTTGGCTTGGAATGGATAAAGGTTGTAATAGACCTGGTGTCTTAATTGTTTCAACTTTATTTTGCTGGCAAACCAAACATTCCGCCACAAACTTTTGAATATCTGATTTAAGGCCATCCCAAAAAAATTCCTTCTTAACCCTGTGGTAAGTTTTTAAAAATCCTGAGTGCCCTCCTAAGGGAGAAGTGTGCAATTCCATAAGAATCTTTTGTTTTAGCTGGGAATTCTTACAGAGGTATAAGCGATCTTTGTACCATAACGAATCATTTTGCCAGCTAAATGTATCAGAAGTACTGGAATCTTGTTGTAGCTTTTGAATAAGTGCCCACACTTCTTCGTCATTCTTCCATTCCTCCCTTGCTTCGTTTATCCAATCTGGTTGGATAATAGAAATGGCACACAACAATGCTTCCACATCCTCATCCTTTCTTGAGAGTGCATCTGCCACCACATTTTGCTTCCCTTTTTTGTAGATGATTTCAAAGTCATAACCCAACATCTTTGTGACCCACTTTTGTTGCTCTTCAGAGGATAATCTTTGTTCTAAAAAGTATTTAAGGCTATCATGATCCGTTTTTACCTTGAAGTGTCTTCCCATTAGGTAGGGTCGCCATTTCTTAAGTGCATGGAGTATTGCCAACATTTCCTTCTCATAAATAGCTTTGCTTAAAAACTTTCCCTTGATTGGACGACTTTCAAAAGCAATGGGTCTTTCATCTTGCATTAGAACAGCACCAATTCCATTTCCTGAAGCATCACATTCCACAATAAAGGTTTTTGTGAAGTCCGGTGTAGCTAAGACCGGTGCTTGGCACATTGCCTCTTTAAGATGTTCAAAGGCCTTTGTTGCTTCCGAAGTCCATGAAAATGAATCTTTCTTCAATAATGTTGTTAGAGGTGCTGCTATTCTCCCATAATTCTTAACAAACTTGCGATAATACCCTGTCAACCCAAGAAATCCTCGCAGATGCTTTATGGATGTGGGGATTTTCCATTCCTTAATGGCTTTAATTTTGCTAGGGTCTACCTTAACTCCTTCATGAGATACAATATGACCCAAATATTCCACCTCCTGGACTCCAAAGAAACATTTGGATCTTTTTGCATATAATTGTTTCTCCTCCAATAGTTGTAGCACCCTGTCAACATGTTCAACATGATCCTTCCAAGACTTGCTGTAGATTAGTATATCATCAAAAAATACTAACACAAATTTTCTAAGGAATGGTTTGAAAATTGAATTCATCAAACCTTGAAATGTTGAAGGTGCATTGGTAAGGCCAAAAGGCATGACCAAAAATTCATAATGACCCTCATGAGTTCTAAATGCCGTTTTTGGAATGTCTTCAATCTTCATTCTGATTTGATGATATCCCGAACGAAGATCCAACTTGGTGAAGTAAATTGATCCATGCAATTCATCCAGTAATTCATCAATAACAGGAATGGGGAACTTATCTTTAATAGTGAGCTTGTTGAGCTCCCTATAATCTGGACACATGCGCCATGATCCATCCTTCTTGTGCACCAATACTACTGGAGCTGAGAAAGAACTTTGACTCGGTTGAATTATACCAGCCTCTAGCATTTCTGCAACCATACGTTCAATTTCACTTTTTTGGACATATGGATATCTGTACGGCCTGATGTTTGGAGGAACACTTCCTGGAATCAGATGAATAGCATGATCATGATCACGCATAGGTGGGAGACCTTTGGGAGTCTCAAATACCTTGGAATGATTGTCCAGGACTTTTTGGAGATCTGGAGAAATAGATGATTCCAATGTGGAAACATCTAGCGAACATAATTGTGCAATTACACCTCTTTGCTCCTTTTTTAGAAGCTTTGTCATGCCATTAGAGCTGATTATCTTTCCTGGTTTCCCTGCAATACCCCTTAATTCAACTTCCTTTCCTTCCACAGAAAATTTCATGAAAAGTTCTTGAAAATTAAAAGCTATTGTACCCAAGGATTGTAGCCATTGGACTCCTAGTACAACATCAGCACCTCCCATTGGAATGGAAAGCATTGGGCTAGTCAATACATATTCTCCCATGGATAGCTTGATATTATGGCACTTTCCAGAACAATTTATTGTTCCTCCATTTGCAATCATCACTTGACACTCTGGTGCTGGATATAGGAAGCAATTCAATTCTTTTGCTACCCTACAATGAATAAAATTGTGGGTGCTTCCTGAATCAATCAACACTATTACCTTTTTCTTCTTGATTTGTCCTTCTATCTTGATGGTTTGAGGAGTGGTAATTCCCGCCAATGCATTACAAGATATGGTCGGATTTATTTTTTCTTCATCTAGGCTTTGTTCCTGGAATATATCCTCTTCTTTTGACCTTTCTTGCTCCTTTTCTTCTTCCTCTTCACAATCTATGTAGAATAATTTCTTCTCAGCACACTTATGACCTTTTGTGTATTTTCTATCACAATTGTAACAAAGCCCTTTTGCTCTTTTTTCTTCCAATTGTTGTGGTGTCAACCTTGTAGGTTGTGGAAGGTAATGGGCAACAACACTTCTGTCTTTATAGTTGTGAATGGTATGCTTCCTAGTTGCCATAATTTTGCTTTCCATTTTTCTTGCTAACCTGAATGCCTTCTCTAATGAATCAGGTTCCCAAAGGCGCACATCATGTTGGATATTATCCTTTAAAGACCCTATGAACACATCAATCCTATGCTCCTCTGGAATATCTTTTACCCTTATGTTCAATTTTTGGAACTCCTCAATGTGCTCCATTATTGAACCCTTTTGTTTGAGACTTATCAATTGGCTAAAAAAAGTGTTGCTTTTTGTATCCTCATAATGTGCTATCAATTCTTCCATAAAAATTTCCCAAGTGATAAATTGTTTACGAGAACAAAGCCATTGATACCATACAAACTGATTTGGTTCCAAATATAAAGTTGCCATACGTACCTTTTGTGTGTTTTGCACATTATTGAGATCAAAGAATTGCTCCATCTGTAATATCCATGTGGCGGGATCCTTGCCATCAAACTTCCTCATATCGATTTTTGGAACATGGTGAGTCTTCGATCCAACATTAGAGTCTATGGAATCATGATTAACATTTCTTTTCTTTTCATCATGAGTTTCCTTTACTACCTTTTCACCATTAGTGACCCTTTCTTGTAGCAACTTCTTCAATTCTTCCATGTCTGTCTTCAAATCTATCTTCAAATCATCCATCTTAGCTTCCACGTCAATCGTCTTATCTTCTACGCCTTTCTTTAAACAATCCACCTTAGCTTCTACACCTTTCTTTAAACCATCCATCTTAGATTTTGTTCCTTTTTGTGTAAGGGACAGTTGTTGCACTTGGTCTTGTAATTTTGATATATCATGTTGCATTTCTTCCTCTTCTTCATGAGTCATGCCCAAGCTTTCAGGTTCCTTACTAGGTGTTTGCATTTCCTTTCCTCAGGGCATCAATTACTGATAATAATGCTCTACTATGCCCTTTGAATTCCTTCAAAATAAATTTTCAAACCAAGCTTAAGCAAAAATTTAAGAAAATCTACACACCTTTTTTCACTTTGTAGGAGCTAGATATTGCCTCTGATGTATCTCGGTACTCTCTGATTATCTAGTCCTGAATTTGTAGCCTGTAGTAGCCCTCTGTGTCCCCTTTCCAATGCCACAATTCTGACCCAAATTGGATTCTCCAAGGAAGAGTTATGCGAAATCTCCCATAGTGACTTGATTGTAGACTAGTTCAGTAGAGCGAACTTGTACGGCGTGCCACGAGTCACTGTTTCGACCTTTGGATCTGAAAAACACCCAAAAGAAACTACAGTCCGTCCTCTTTTTGTACCTTCTTACGAAACTTCAATCCGATCCCTAGAGAGAAAGTTATGACAATTTTCCCCAGGTCACCTGTTTTGAATGTAATTCAGGAGTCTGCAAAAAGACCAACTTCCTCAGATCATATCTCCGCAAATTTCGCGCGAAAAGTTCTGAAATTTAGACCCAAGATTCAGCGCGATTTCTTCTCAAATGGGTTTTTTTTTGTGACTTCTGAAACGTCACAGAAAAAAAGTTATAGCGAAAATGCCACGATGACGTGTTTGGAGCAGCGAAACCCTAGAATCCAAAGCTCTGATACCAAATGTTATGAAACCAGCTCACAAAAAGATAGAAAAGAGAGATCCACGCCTTAGAATTAAGCCTCTTCGAGGGGGCAACCTCCTTTACATTACATAAATGAACAATTCCTGGATGATACAAATGACAAAACCTCCTTTCTATATATAGGAGTCTAAGGAGTCACAATATAATCCAGCCGACCTAACAATAATAATATAAAGCCACAAAAATAACAATAGAGGGATTCTATGGGGCACAGAAATAAAAATATGGGGGTAATAGGGGCACAATAATATAAATAGGGGGTATAACTACAATAGTAATGGGGTAATCACTAGTATTATAGGGACCCAACATCATCTATAGAATGTGAAAAGTCATGAAGGAGTCAAAAGGTCATAGAGAAGTCAAACCGTCATGAGGGTAGTCCAACAGTTACAACGGAGGTGAATGGTCACCCCATTTTCTATATGTAAACCCTCATAGCTCATGCAAAGGAATTTTTCACCTTAGCTTGTCCTACTAGGAATTAGAGAGGAAGAGAGTTCCTTGGGAGGAGAAAGTGGTTTCTCTAACACTCTATTACTAGAGCTAGTGTTCTCCATTGTACAAATGTATCCTGGAACTCTTTCCTAATTTCAAAGCCCATTGAACCAACAAAAATTCATGCATATGGCATAAATATTGTAGGACTACTATTTTGAAATTTTTGCGATGTATGTTGTTTTCATATGTACGAAGGAAATTGAAATATTTTGATGGATTTGGTACCTATCTTATTGAAGGTGTGTTGTATTTTTTTTAACAACTGTTGGTTATTTCTGAACTACTTTGCTAGTTGGTCAATGGTTCATTCATATGTATATGCTTGTGTATCTTTACTAGATTAGTAAAATTACTCTTCTTTTGAGGACTCACTTTTATTTCCCTTCTAGTAGGAAAAAAATGATGCGTTATAGAACCGAACATTTGACAAGGCATACTCACTTGTTCATCTGAAAGTACATGTACATTACAATCTCATGATGACCATCGTAGCCAAGGAAAATCTCTAAGAACACTCAAGATCCATGCCTTATTTTTGGAAGGGCTACCACACCAGACAATGTGAAGTTTGATTAGGACTTTTCATCGAAGAGACCCTCTTGGTTACTGGATTTCTAGCACTATCAACAAATGGTGCTAGAAGTAGGGTGAGATGACAATATATGCATGTTTAGTTTGTTTTGAATCTCTTATCTTAAATGGATCATACCCAAATCATAATCTCGAAATGTTTCTCTAACCTATCCATTGCTAAAATTCTCATCTCCATGGAAAAACTTGATGTCTTGTCCCAATTCAGGTTTGATAGTGATGCTGATGCATCCATTACCAAGCATGCATATCTTTTTCTTAAGTTATATGAAGACTATGAAATTGACTGTGAAGATGTCACTTGTATTTTTGTTTCCTCACACTTGAAGGTTGAGTTAACTCATGGTGGCATACCCTACAACCTGCTTCCATTCATTCTTTTGAACACCTCATCAAGGAGCTTCATTTAGAATTTTATATGTATGATTATTGTAGTCTTCTTAAAATAATTCATCAACTAATAATTAAGCCTAATTAATTAGTTGAGGATTTCTATGATCAATTCCTTCACCAATGTTATGAATTTGCTGTTGAAGATATTGATTGGGATTTATTTAAACAAATGTTTTATCATTTGGTTCAAATCTCTTTTCATGGTGAACTTGAAACCCCTGATACTTCTTCTCCCCCAACTTTTGTAAATCATGGGACACTTCTAATTTTAGAGGTGGAACCTACTATTCCTTTTGTTCCTCGTCCTCCTCCTTTTCCAATTCCAATGTGGGTGCCTCCTCGTGATGATGTCAAAGTTTTTGAATCTGAAAATCGAATGGTTGATCCATCTCTTCAACCTTTATCCATCTCTCATTATCCATATCTAATAGAGGAAACCTTGTAATGGTTCATGGAGCCTAGGGTGAAGTCCAATTCTTCCACTCATCAAGATGATACTAGCATCCTTAACCTCTATCTTGAATCTTGTTCCACTCAAAGTATTACCTATTTAAGGGACATTTGTTGTCCTCTATCATCTACATTCCATGACTCTATGTACCATGATCCGCTTCATAAATCTGATCCACTAACTAGTTCGTCACACTCTCTTGATTTTCAAGTTATTGGTTCAAATTGTGATCAGGTCGAAGGAAACCACTTTAGAGATGTAGATGAGCCAAAATGTGAAGAGACTTTTGATCCCTCTTCCCTCTTTTAAAGTCCCCTATGTCAAGATGAAGCTCTTCCATTCATGGATGGTTTTCAATCTACTAATATCGATAGTCAGTCGAATGAAGTTAATTTTATTAACCAATCTATAGTCGTGGGTAAAAACCATTCTAATGATGATGACTCTATTGATGTATGCAATGATGAATCCCAAGTGTACTATTTAATCTCTAAGCTCCTTGAGAATATTTTGATTTGAAGGATTTAGATCCAGAATCTAATTTTGTCAAAGAATACGTTCTTATGGAAACTTCCTCTCCATCTCACTATCCCTCATGTTTTACTATTTGTGATTAATATACCTATGATGAAGATAGTCCATGCTCTTCAAGTTATTCATATGATGAGTTAAATTCTCTATTAACATAAGGTAGTGAGGTTATCCATGATGAAAAAGAAAACAATCACATTATTTATTATTCGTCACATCCCTAATTATCTCCTATTTTACATGAGGAAAACTCTTCAAATCCATTTTGCCATGAAATTTCTTTAATTCATTGATCTGTAGATTTATGTTGAGAATAATCTTTCAAATTGAGTAAATGGGTTGATGAAGTTGTAAAATCCGGTCAAATCACAATGACAGAGATGGCTACATCTAGTCAGTAGTGGTCTTATTGAAATAAATGGAAGTGTTTGTCCTCACTTTATGCATGATATGATTCAATCTTCAAAATGTGATTTTACAACCATTGAAAGCCTCGGGAGCTGTGAGGAAGTTGAGGCACTTCTAAATCTGTTGATGGCTATTTTAGGTTCTTCGGACTCTGGTAAGATGCCCAAACTAAGTCAGACCTATTTTTTCTCGCAAAATTATTTTATTTACATGGTTTGAATAAATGTAAATTCATTCTTGAAAGATGTTCGTTATTTTTTATATAGTCTTTTGAAATTTCAAGATTCAGTTTTTGATTAGATTTAAGATTCTATTTTAGTTTATTCACCTCCATGCAAGGTTCTTGTACTTAACTTCGGTTTAGAGTGTGTATGTCTCATAGAAGCATGGAACTATGAAGTTGATCACTTCAACGATTATATTTAGTTGAATAAATGTGTCTTTCAGATGCATATCATAATAGTCAACTCCTAGTTTTTCTTATGAATTTTATATTGCTAACCTTTTTCTTCCTTACACCTAAAATAATATTGAGTTCTAATGAATGCATGGGTTATCTGCCGAATCAAATTCTTCTCCATGATGGAAAATTTTAGGGGCTAATATTCACAAGTGGCCTAATTTTCCATGTTTTTTCCAAAAAACTATTAACCAATTTCCATTTTTTTCTAAAAATGACTCATCCAAATTTTATAGTATGAAATTATTTTACCTTAAAAATTTCCAAAATTGTATAAAAGCTATACATAAAATTATTAGAAATTTGAATGTTTCTACAAGTATATTAACAAACGTTCTATAATTTGTAAATTGGGGACTAGTAAGATTCGCCAAGGTTTCTAAAATTTAAGACCAATTTTCATCCTTAAAATTTTCCCTGTTCTCCACTTATTGTATCTTGACTGGTTTCTTGTGCTTCTTATACTAGAATTAATTTTCACTTCTTTTGAGGATTACAATGCTAGTGTAGTGTGTAACCAATTACAAGAAAATGGTTTTTTATACTTATCATGCGAGGGAGATCATTCTTTTATTCAAGGCACTTGTAAATTTGTTCAAATTGATCTATATCTTTTGTCTTATAACTGAGAATCTCATGCTACAAATGGTCCATATCATCATAGTGGTAACTCTCATTCATTTTATAATTTTCCCACTAGTATATATGATGACAGTTATTTCACATTGGTTAATTTTTATGGTTTATCTCACTATCTGGATACTTATCAAGGAGCTGAGGTAATTCAATGTTCATTCATGGTTATGTCAGACCCTCACTATCTTGAGAAGCCTTCTGAATATGATCTGAGCCATTTTTCCTTACAATATTCTCATATTGGTCCCGCACTTTTGATTGAAAATTCACCTTTTCAAGGAACTCAAGAGGATTGTTTCCAATTTCATGATCTAGTCATTTAATGGTTGGACAAATTTTACTTGGCCAGTTTTTTCGCAAATAAGAAGCTTCAATCTTTTCTCATGCTTTCTAAGGAGGATAGTACATATGAACATACATTTTCAATGTATTTTTGAGGTTTGTTTAATTATATTTTTCATAAAAAAGGTAAGAGTATGAGCTAGTTGTAAATAGTGGCTATGACATATATTTCTTCTAATAGGAAATACTTTCAATTTGGTGTGCACATTGTTTTATCTATGTTTTAATTTCTTGTATCTTTGTGTATGTAGCTTTGGACCAGTTATGATGCCTACAATGGAAAATTCATTATACTTGACCCTGACCTTCTCGGTATCTAGGTTAGGAGTAGTTCTAGATGCATACTAGTCACCCCTTGCACACTCATCCTGCACTCTCTCTTTGTAGTTTTTTTCTTATCTTCTCTTACTTTGGTCTCGCATTCTACTTTCAATTTAGCCTCCATTTACTTTGTATATTGGATTTTGTTTCCTTCTTGTGTCTCATCTTTTCTTTTGTGTTTTTTTTAATAAGACTTTAAATGAAGGATGTTCCCTTTGGCTCGAAAGATAATGTGGAAAAATAGAAAAGGGTCTTGTGACACTGTAACGTTTGGCTAACCTGTAGTCCTTCTTTTTCTTGGTTCATATATTTTCGTCAATGATGTTTTGATGGAAAATGCGATCCTTCCATAAGCAGAGCTTTGTGTGAAATGATGACACCTATATCTATTCTAGAGTCGTCATTTCTATGCTCAATTGTTTATGTTTCAGTGTTTTCCTTCTTCATCCAATCAAATAGAGAAGAAAATGGGGAAAATATTAATGAGAACACCCATATCAATGTTTTTATTTATTATTTATTGAAGGAACAACCTCTTCTACTCTCAATAAGTAGGGATCCCTCTTCCACTCAATGAAATAAATAAGCTCCAAAGCATAGTCCTATAAAATAAATAAATAAAGGGTGAAAGAAGAGGAAAGATTCACGCATAGGGAGGTGATGCAAGTAAATTCATTGGGGTACTGTCTAGGCTTTCTGGTAGCGAAGCAATGCTATTCCTATAGTGCCTCTATTGAGGTACTGCCCAAGCTTTCTTGTAGTGCAGAAACACTAAAGATGAAAATTCATATTGTAGATATCATAAGCTTGCAATAATTCTTCTGAACCAAAACATTGTGATATGGTTAGCATTATGATTGTGCTCAATCAAGAATGAGATGAAGGGAACTATATACATAATTTGGTAAAGTGGGGAAGCTAGAGTGATAGGTAGGACGAAACAATACTTCCTGAAAAACTAGACTCTACACAAAATATTAGACCAAGGTAGTGGAGCTAGAGTTCTACCAATGTGTCACCAAGTGTTGTCGATGTGACAAACATCATCCAAAGTTTAGTCTACAATTAAATTTTGGAGTGTACTATGGATATTGATTTTTTTTTCCATATTCACTTTATGGTTGATCGATTCTTTGTTAAGTATTCTAGCCTTCTTCCCAGTTTGTAAGTGTCTAAGGCACCTTCTCACACATGCTCAATCCACAAAACGTTCATAGGACACTAGTTTGTGCAATCTTGAACATGCATAAAAGAATTCTATTAAGAAATTTCTTGTGCAATGTTTAACTTATGTCAACAATCAGTGCACACTCTCATCGATAGTCTCTCACTTTTGGTCATGACTGTTATTCTATTTCGATGATTTTTTCCAACTATCGCTTTTGTGCACCTTTTCTTTAACAAGTGTCATGTTCATGTTATTACTGTCACTTTTTATTTTTATTACTTTAATAAGTGTCTTTTTCTTGCTATATTTTTTCTAGCATGTGTTGATTTCAATTTCATTCACATTTTTCAAGTGTCGTTTGCACTTTCCTCTTACTATCGCAAGTGTCACCTTTTGGGCATGGAAAACGTAGCATATTATAAAAATTTAGTTTTTCTTTGTTTCAAGGGGTAATATCTATTCTAATGATTCATACTTATCATAATGACATATATTACACTCATTCCCATAGTTTCAAGCATTGTCACACAATTGTCGTCAGAAAGTGTACCTTTAGTGTTGCACTTGGGGAAAGTTATCACATTGTCATTGCACTGGGGGAATTATGTTGTTCATGTGTTTTTAGTGAAAAAGGTTGTCTCATAAACTATTTTATGTGTGTGATCAGGCTTAGGTATTTTCCTTGTCCACTTTGGCCTTAGTGATTTGACATTTAGCCAAACTTGGAAAAGTGTCGTCCTAAGAAACTTGACCTCACTCTACCTTCTTGAACTACACACTGCATATAATCAACCCTCAAGCTTAGAACTTACCTCTTGGAACTACTTAATGTTTAGTGCTTGCCTTCTAGAACTACACACTACACAATCTGTGTGCTTAGCCTTGACCATTGAACTCTAACATTCTGCGGCTCCTCCCGTCGAGTCACCTTCTTCTGTGCATTGTACAATATTAAGAAACAAGCCTCTGAATTGACCTATTTAACTGCACAATTACACAATCCCTAGGCCTCTGTCCCTCCAGAATTTCATAGTGTCAAACATCAAGCCTCAATCCTGCATCCTTCAGCCCCTCAAATATGTAGTTGTCTTTCTCTAGCCTACCTAAACTACATACTCTGCAGTCTTAAAGCTTAGTCCTAGCTTATAACCTTCCGAGTTGCACAACTGTGCAATCCTTGAGCCAGTGTCTCATCTCAACACCTAGTTATGGTACATTCAGTGGTTGTCATGAACCATGTGAGACTAGGGGTTTTTCAGAATTATGTTATATTTTCATGGGTAGATATTAGTTGTAGGTATTATGTCATGTTATGAGGTGACGATGATGAAGGAGATCATGAAGGAGACGTTGCTAGAGGAAACCTTTGTAGTTGCAAAGACATGTTGAACCATCAAGAAAGTATAAAGTGAGACTAGATTGCGACAACCTCTAGAGATCAAGGTGATAATGAAGACTCCCTTTCTTCAAGCCTTATGGAGGGGGAAGAAGAAGAAAGTGTACTATCATTTAAGAAGACATTAAGATAGTGACAGAGAGAACGACTTGACATTACCATATCCTCATGTAATACATTTCATGAATGTCATGTCATGTCTTATCATGGTATCATGTCAGAATGTATATGAGTCATCATTTACCACATCATTTGTGGATTATGTAATTTCAATATGTGAGAAAATATTTATGTAAAGTGGAAGTCTAAGAGTCGTCTATAGAATGTGAAAAGTCATGAAAGAGTCAAAAGGTCATAGAGAAATCAAAAAGTGATAATGGTAGTCCAAAAGTAACATGGGAGGTGAATGGTCAACCCATTTTTTATATATACACCCTTATAGCTCATGCAAAGGATGTTTTAACCATATATCATCCTACAAGGCATTAGAGAGGAAGATAGTTCTTTGGGATGAGAAAGTGGTTTCTTTAAAACTCCATTAATGGAACTAGTGGTGTTCACTTTACTGATGTATCTTGGAAGGTTTGCTTAATTTTGAAGCTCGTTGAGCCAACACACTTTTATGCATATGTCATAAATATTGTAAGACTATTGTTTGAATATTTTTGATGTATGTTGTTTTAATATGTACTAAGGAAATTGAGCTATTTTGGTGGATTTAGTACTTATCTTGTAGAAGGTGTGTTTTATATGTTTTAATAATCATTGGTTCTATGTGAACTGATTTTTTGGTTGGTCAAAAGTTCATTCATATGTATATGCCCATGTGTATTTACTAGATTACTACTATTACTCTTCTTTTTAAGGCTCACTCTTATTTCCCTTCTCATAGAAGAACCTTATACATTCTACAGTTGAACATTCCACATGGCATACTCACTTTTTCGTCCGAAATTAAATGTACATTACTCCCTTGGGTTAACCATCATTACCAAGGAAAATATCTAACAACATTAGGTTGACAAGCCTTATTTATAGAAGGGATGACACCCCAAACTGTGTGAAGATTGATTGGGAATTTTCATTGGGGATACCCTCTTGGTTGATGAATTTCCCGCATCATCAACAAGATCAAAATTGTACATAATCATGGCTTTTTATCTGCTATATAGTTATGGACTATGAATGATTTGGTTATATTTGGGACCTTTTTAAAACTCATAACATGTGTTCGTATTCAATGTTGCTCATATTTTGTGCTATATCAAAAGCTTCACCTTAAAACTATGTGACATCACCTATATTTATCAAATACCATGATTTATATTTCACGTGGTTGTTATTATCGTTTGAGTTGTTGCAATTTAACACTATGCATATTTTCTTTTCATAATTGAATTATGGTGATGAATATATTGATAAACTTGTGCGATGATTTAACACTTGAAAGAAATAGGTGATGTACATACATGAGATAAGGTTTGATATTAAATATAATTATGTGCTTATATGATGACATGGCTTACTCATCCAAGTTGGAAAAAGTAGATCTTAAAACCTAGACACTCATTTCATAATTGTCATATCTCAAACTCTTTGGTCCATTACAGCTTGAATTTTTTGTTGGCATTATGATTCAGGTGTTGTCCTTGATGGCAACCCATTCAGGTGATAGATCACTATTCTTGATGATCAGCTCTCTATTTTTAAGAAGGACGCAGGCAATCTGTTCAGAAAGTGCGTCCTCGCAGGTATACCATGCAGAACCTGCATCCAGGGACGCAGGCCAGCCGTTCAGGGGGTGCGTCCACCCAGTGCACACATTTCAAGACAGAGAAAAGCACGTGGGGGTTTCTTGTGTGGTTTCTAGCCAACGGTTTTGTGTTTCTATGGTGTCGGCTCGTGGTATTGTTCCATGTTTTGGGGAGGAGCTTGCCTATATAAAGCAAAGGAGTTCATTTGGATTAATCATGTTTTTGGTTGAACATCTTATGAGGGTAAGATCTGGTCTAGATCTAAACAAGGCGAATCTGATGGACCGAGATCTCTTCGACTCTTGCTCGGATCTGTGATCTGACTGTCTGGGTTATTTCTAAAGTCTTGAAATTCTCTTTGCCCGGAAGGACGCAGGTGCAGTAAGGGTTCAGGTGCGTCCGAGACGCAGGAGCGAAGTATTTCAGGTGCGTCGGACGCAGGTGCAGTAAGGGTTCAGGTGCGCCGGGACGCAGGCAGTTCAATAGACTCAGTGCGAGGGACGCAGGCTAGCAGTTGACCAGAGTGCGTCCGGGACGCAGGCTAGCAGTTGAGCAGGGTGCGTCCAGGGACTCAGGTCAGCAGTTGAGCAGGGTGAGTCCAAGGACTCAGGCTAGCAGTTGAACAGGGTGAGTCCGGACTCAGGCTGGCAGTTGAGCAGGGTGCTTCCTTCTCTTAAAATCCTTGTTTATCATTGTTGTGTTCTGGGTTTTGGTCCTATTATTGTTGATCTGGTTACTACAGTTGATTGGGTGATTCTCTTACACTTGATGATCAATTAGTGCTTATGGATCCAGTTTGAAAATTTATGAAAAGTGGTCCTTGTATGAAAAGAAGTAGGGGGTTGTAGCTCCCTTCCAGGAGAGACTGGAAAACGAGAGAGAGTTGTAGCTCTCTGCAGGTTGCAGCCTGCGTACTGGTAAAGGACTGCACCAGTACAAAATCATTGTAAAAGAATTTCTAAATTGAAAGAAGATAGAGACATATTGCAGCAGGTGGTTTTCTCCCACATTGGGTTTCCACCTTACATCTTGTGTTCTTTGGTGTGACTGTCTATTTTCTTTGTTCATGCTCATTATTTTATGGTACTGATATGCAAGAATAATTCAAAAGATCAAATAAGGAAGATTTGTTAAATTGCTAGATAATACTGATTCACCCCCCCTCTCAGTATTATTTCCAACAATTGGTATCAGAGCGGGTCCTTCAGAAAAGCTTGATCGCTTGAAGGTAGATCGTTCATCATGAGCAACTACGAGAGAGAAGCATCAATCAGGCCACCGGTTTTTGATGGGACAAACTTCAATTATTGGAAGGTAAGAGTTACTGCATATCTTCAATCTCTTGGTACAGAAGTTTGGGACATTGTAGAAACAGGCTATGCTTTTCCTTCAGCTACTCCTACAGATCCAACTGAGAAAAAGAAGTATGAAACAAATGCAAAAGCAGTCAGTACTCTATTAGGAAGTATATCCCAAACAGAATTCATGAAGGTAATGCACTTCAAATCAGCAAAAGAAATATGGGACAAAATGATCACGAGCTATGAAGGAGATGAACAGGTAAAACAAGCTAAACTTCAAACTCTCAGGATTCAATATGAGACTCTCAAGATGTATAATGATGAAAGTGTGGCTAATTATTTTCTTCGGGTAGATGAGATTGTTAATTGTATGAAAAATTTGGGTGAAGAAATAAAAGAGTCTATAGTAGTTCAAAAGATTCTAAGATCATTATCCCCAAAGTTTGAATCTAAAGTATCTGCAATAGAAGAAAAAGAAAATCTCCGTGTTCTCACTATGTCTCAGCTACATGGAATTCTAACTGCTTATGAAATGAGAAAGGGAGGTCCATCAGACAGAAGGGAGGCTGCTTTTAAGGCATCAGGCAAAGAAGATCACTATGAAGCAAGCTATGTTCCAGAAGAAGAGGAAGAAGAATCAAATTTTGTCAGAAATCTTCAAAGGGGTTCTGGAAGGTTCAGAGGTAAGCTACCTTTCAAATGCTTTGCTTGTGGAAGAGTAGGTCATTATGCTGCAAAATGTCCTTATAAGGATAAAGGAAAGGAACCAGCTAGATGGAACAAGAAACAAAGTACAAATAAGAAAAGCTACTACACCCATGAAGATAGTGATGGCTTATCAAACAGTGATGAAGATGAACAAGGTAATAAATATAGGTTGTTAATGGCATTTGAAGATGATGATTATGAGGATGCTGTAGATGTGGATAACCTTTATGATGAAATTACTAGACTCAAGAGATGTATAGAAGAAAAGAACATGATCATTGATACTCTACAATTTCAAATTGATGAAAAGGAAAAACATCTTGAAAAATTAGAAGGTGAAATTGTTGGTCTTAGAAAAGAAATTGAGAAAACAAAAGCTATTAATCTCAAGTTTGTCAAAGGATCTGAAACTTTGGATGAGATTATCAGTGTGCAGCGGTCTCCACTAAATAAGACAGGTCTGGGCTATAATGGAGAAACTTCTCAAGCATCCACTTCAAAAAGTTATCTTGATGCAGCAAGAAGAAATGAGCAAAAGCACAATGAAGATCATCAGGTAAAGCAGGGACAAACTTCAAACAGAAACTATCAGGGGCAATCCAGCTTAAGGGTGAACAAAAGCCACAACCAGCCACAGGTAAAATCTTCCCAGTTTGGTTCAAAAATAGATGAAAATAGAAATTACAATCAGTTGGCTGGTAGATTCAATAACCGCAGAAGCTTCTTCAATGGACAATGCTTTTCTTGTCATAACTTTGGTCACAAAGCAGCTCAATGTGTTGCGTATAAAACAATCATGACTAGGGAAGCTCAAAAACAAAGAAGTATGACAGGGATTACAAAAAAGACCTATAACAGCTTTTCGGCTCTTGAAAATGAAGTTGAATGTTCTATTTGCAATAATTTTGGTCATGAAGACTTTGAATGCAGAAGCAGGTTTCAGGAAAGAAAGGAACAAGAACGGAAAAAGGAACAAGCCTCAGGAACCAAAACATGGAGAATAAAGGAACCTCAAACAGAAAGATGTGGGATAGCATTTTATGCAGAAGGACAGGAAAATCTATGGTACATTGACAGTGGATGTTCAAAGCATATGACAGGTGATAAAGAAAAACTTGAGTCTTATTCTATTTTAGAAAAGGGAAAGAAAGTCTCTTTTGGAAATGATACTCCTGCAACTATAAAAGGAAAAGGTATTGCTCCTTTAAAAGAAGATGTTAAGGCTGGAAATGTTTTGTTTGTTGATGGATTGAAGCATAATCTACTAAGTGTCAGCCAGATGTGTGATCAAAGAACCGAGGTTATATTCAGATCAAATGGATGTCTTGTTCGTGATCTTGATACAGGTAAAACAGTTCTCAAAGGGAAAAGAACTCCAAATAATCTATACATATTTGAAGAAGGACAACAACAATGTTATCTAAGCAAGGATGAAGAGCACTGGTTATGGCATCGAAGGTTGGGACATCTAAGCTTCTCACAAATAAGGAAAGCATGCAAATATCAGGCAGTTCGCGATCTTCCAGATATCAAAATTCCTGACAACACCATATGCAGATCATGTCAGTTTGGAAAACAAACCAGGACTAACTTTCCAGAGAAAGAAGGATCAGCTAGCATGCCTCTTGAGCTAGTACATACAGATGTATGTGGACCATTCAGGAAAAGAACACCTAGAGGAGAGGAATACTTGATATTATTTATTGACGATTTCTCCAGGTTTGTTTGGTTAGGACTTATGAAGCACAAAGATGAAGCATTCGAAAAATTCAAATCCTTCAAAGCCTTGGTTGAAAATGAATCAGGTCACAAAATTAAGTGCCTCAGATCCGACAGAGGTGGGGAATTTACTTCAAATGAATTTTTCGATTTCTATGATGAACATGGGATAAGGAGAGAATTCTCTATAGCTAGAACTCCTCAGCAAAATGGAGTTGTTGAAAGAATGAACAGAACAATCCAACAAATGGCTCGTGCTATGCTTGATGAATCAGGAACTCCCGCAACCTTCTGGGGTGAAGCTGCACATGCTGCGGTTATTATTCTCAACAAGACAAATGTTCGGGTGAACAGCACTCAAACCCCTCATGAGCTCTGGAGTGGTAAAACTCCTTCGGTAAAGCATTTCAAAATCTTTGGGAGCAAATGCTATATCAAGAATACTGAGGAGCAGCTTGGCAAACTTGATCCTAGAGCAGATGAAGGCATTCTTCTTGGCTATTCTCCACATAGCAAAGCATACAAATGCTACAATAAAAGACTTGGCAGAATTGTTGACAGCATTGATGTAGTGGTTGATGAGAAGGGATACATTCCTAGGCAAATACATCGTGAAGACATCGAAGAAGATGAAAGCTACCCTCAAAGACAGAATGATGAAGAAGAAGAACCTCAAGAAGAATCTCAAGAAGAACCTCACGAAGAAGCAGAAGAACGAACAAGAATAGAAGAAAAGACTCCATCCAGATACGTTCAGAAGAACCATCCAGAATCTCAGATCATGGGACAAAAAGAAGCAGGTATACAAACTAGAAGAACAGTTGCAGAAGCTTCAAGCTATTTGGCATTACTCTCCTCTACTGAACCACAAAATGTGAAAGAAGCATGCAAAGATGAATGTTGGGTGAAAGCAATGGATGAAGAACTTGAGCAAATCGAAAAGAACAACACTTGGGAGCTGGTTCCTAGACCAAAGGATAAGAATGTTATCGGAACAAAATGGGTCTTCAAAAATAAATTGAATGAAAATGGAGAAGTAATTAGAAACAAAGCCAGACTTGCTTGTAAAGGGTATGCGCAGCAAGAAGGAATAGACTTTGAAGAAACTTTTGCTCCTGTTGCAAGACTTGAGGCCATCCGAATGTTCCTTGCTCTCTCAAGTTCTCAGAACTTCAAAGTATTTCAAATGGATGTGAAATCAGCATTTCTAAATGGAGACTTGGAAGAAGAAGTGTACATTGAACAGCCAGATGGGTTCATTCTTGGAAATGATCCAAATCTTGTATGCCGATTGAAAAAGGCTCTCTATGGTCTCAAACAAGCCCCAAGGGCTTCGTACTACCGGTTGGACAAATATCTTCATCAACAAGGTTTTTCAAAAGGTTCAGCAGATAGCAATCTATATATAAAAGTTGAAAATGACAAATTGCTAATACTTGTTGTGTATGTAGATGACATTATTTTTGGCAGCAATGAAGAAGCTATGAGTCAAAGCTTTGCCTCAGTCATGCAGAAAGAATTTGAAATGTCCTTGCTAGGAGAACTGACATACTTCCTTGGTTTGCAAATCCAAAAAAAGGAAGGAGGAATCCTTTTATCTCAAACCAAGTATCTCAAGCAGATTTTGAAGAAATATGGCATGGAAGATGCAAAACCAGTATGTACACCCATGGTCACAGGATGTAGTCTCAGTGCAAATGATGAATCTGCAGCAGTACATCAACCAACCTACAGATCTATGATTGGAAGTTTACTATATTTGACAGGTACCCGACCGGACATCATGCATGCAGTTGGAATAGTTGGAAGATTTCAGGCAAATCCGAAGGAAACTCATCTTCAAGCAGTGAAGAGAATTTTCAAATATCTTCAAGGGACTCAAAATTATGGCTTATGGTATCCTAGAGATATAGATCTCACTCTTCATGCTTATACAGATGCAGATTGGGCCGGAAGCGTGGATGACAGGAAAAGCACAAGTGGTGGTGCGTTCTTTATGGGTTCCAGACTGGTATCTTGGTTCAGCAAGAAACAGAGTTCAATTGCCTTGTCTACAGCTGAAGCAGAATATGTTGCTGTTGCATCTTGTTGCACCCAACTCCTTTGGATGATGCAGACTTTGCAGGATTATCAAATCACTTGTACACCTCCAATCCCTATCTTATGTGACAACACAAGTGCAATCAGCATCTCAAAGAATCCGGTTATGCATTCAAAAACCAAGCACATACCAATCAAGTACCATTTTCTCCGGGAACAAGTACTTGAACAGAAGGTCAAGTTGGAGTATGTTCCTTCTAAGGAACAAGTTGCTGATATTTTCACCAAACCGTTGCCCAGGGACACTTTTGAATACCTCAGGAAAAAGCTGGGGGTTGTTGATGCATCATCTTATTATTGAACATCTTCTTATTGGTGGTATAGGCTCAGGGGGAGCACATAATGCATTGTTGGCATTATGGAGAAGGAGATCTTGGAAATAGCTGCAATATGTCTCTATCTCTTTCATGGTGGTACGTTGCTGCAGATCAGGTTCATAGGGGGAGCATGAGCGTAGGGGGAGCATACCCTTTGCCCTTGATGTCAAAGGGGGAGAATGAAGCTGAAGATCATGAGGTTGCCATCAAGTCCAAAGGGGGAGATTGTTGGCATTATGATTCAGGTGTTGTCCTTGATGGCAACCCATTCAGGTGATAGATCACTATTCTTGATGATCAGCTCTCTATTTTTAAGAAGGACGCAGGCAATCTGTTCAGAAAGTGCGTCCCCGCAGGTATACCATGCAGAACCCGCGTCCAGGGACGCAGGCCAGCCGTTCAGGGGGTGCGTCCACCCAGTGCACACATTTCAAGACAGAGAAAAGCATGTGGGGGTTTCTTGTGTGGTTTCTAGCCAACGGTTTTGTGTTTCTATGGTGTCGGCTCGTGGTATTGTTCCATGTTTTGGGGAGGAGCTTGCCTATATAAAGCAAAGGAGTTCATTTGGATTAATCATGTTTTTGGTTGAACATCTTATGAGGGTAAGATCTGGTCTAGATCTAAACAAGGCGAATCTGATGGACCGAGATCTCTTCGACTCTTGCTCGGATCTGTGATCTGACTGTCTGGGTTATTTCTAAAGTCTTGAAATTCTCTTTGCCCAGAAGGACGCAGGTGCAGTAAGGGTTCAGGTGCGTCCGAGACGCAGGAGCGAAGTATTTCAGGTGCGTCGGACGCAGGTGCAGTAAGGGTTCACGTGCGCCGGGACGCAGGCAGTTCAATAGACTCAGTGCGAGGGACGCAGGCTAGCAGTTGACCAGAGTGCGTCCGGGACGCAGGCTAGTAGTTGAGCAGGGTGCGTCCAGGGACTCAGGTCAGCAGTTGAGCAGGGTGAGTCCAGGGACTCAGGCTAGCAGTTGAACAGGGTGAGTCCGGACTCAGGCTGGCAGTTGAGCAGGGTGCTTCCTTCTCTTAAAATCCTTGTTTATCATTGTTGTGTTCTGGGTTTTGGTCCTATTATTGTTGATCTGGTTACTACAGTTGATTGGGTGATTCTCTTACACTTGATGATCAATTAATGCTTATGGATCCAGTTTGAAAATTTATGAAAAGTGGTCCTTGTATGAAAAGAAGTAGGGGGTTGTAGCTCCCTTCCAGGAGAGACTGGAAAATGAGAGAGAGTTGTAGCTCTCTGCAGGTTGCAGCCTGCGTACTGGTAAAGGACTGCACCAGTACAAAATCATTGTAAAAGAATTTCTAAATTGAAAGAAGATAGAGACATATTGTAGCAGGTGGTTTTCTCCCACATTGGGTTTCCACCTTACATCTTGTGTTCTTTGGTGTGACTGTCTATTTTCTTTGTTCATGCTCATTATTTTATGGTACTGATATGCAAGAATAATTCAAAAGATCAAATAAGGAAGATTTGTTAAATTGCTAGATAATACTGATTCACCCCCCCTCTCAGTATTATTTCCAACATTTTTATCATTACTACTCAGTACTATTAGTACGAGATGTTAGTGAGTCATTTCATAGCCTAGGGTTATATTCCTACATTCCTTCCATTCTAGTTTCATCTTTTTTCTTTGCATGTTGTTGCGTAAGGTGAGCATTTGTTCTATGAAACCTTGTCTAGATTATATGAACAAAACCATATGCAAATTATTTCAAGGCACCTGCAGTCTGAAGAGAGGTTCTTAAAGGTGAGATTATTGAGGCTTATGGGAAATACCTTTCCCTATTCAATGAATTCATATGGTGGGATTTCATTCAAAGTTTTCAGGGTTAAAATGAAAATGTGGTTAAAGTTTTTGCCTCTAGTTACAATGGTTAAAAATTCAAAGTCATATATACTCAGATGCAAGTGGATGTCAGATTCATTGTTGAAGAAACACATTTCTCCATAAAATGTGAAAAATAGTCTAAGAATTGTCCTATGCATGACATTCTTTAGCAAGAATTTATGATCTCAAAGAACTTCTCCTACAATGTGAAAGGTATACATAGTGACTCGGTTAAGACCAAATCGTAATAATTTATTTATTTTATTAGGTTCTTTATTAGTTATGAGGTTAGATATGGGCTTGGCTTTTTGTACCACATACGTTTCTGTTGTAGCGGCTACAACCAACCTCCAAAATTTTTCCTATTCTTGGATTTTGGAGCTTCCCTTCTTAACCTCAACAACTAATCTTGTATTGAGCCAGGTATTTGTGTTTCAAATGAGACTTATATTTTCATTTTTTCTTCTATTTTCTTACCTAGTTGATTTTTGTAAGTCACAAGTTGATCTCCCAACTTGGTCTCACAACAGTTCTAAGATTTCCTCTAGAAACTACAAAATCCTTGAGCGAAAGTAGCCTTAATGATGGCGGTTATGTAGTCCTAACTACCAGTGAGCCTTGAGCTCAGAAAATGGGTAGTCATGTGAGGCATCCCAACACTAAGCCTAGAAATTATGCAACCCTCATTGAGCTCAAAAACTATGCAGTGCACTGAGCTAGAAAGTTGCCTAGTTCCCAGAACTGTGCAATCTTTCATGGTGGTGTGGAGAGTAAGTTTCCCTGGAAAAAGTAAGAAAAAAATAAAAAATAATCAGTAAAATATAGGGATCTATTTTTAGTATCCCAAAGGAGGGACTTGCACTATTTTTATAAAAACTTCTGCCAAGTGTCACTTTTTCCTTGATTTTAGGCATGCACATCATAAACCCTAATTTTTCCAAATCTATTTAATCAACACTTATAGAGCTCATTTTCACACTCGATCTTGGATACAGAGCATTCTCCAGGAGATCAAGGAACCTTTGGCGCGATCGTCGTTGCTTTTCTAGGTGAGTTTTGCTTTTGTCATCTTTCGCTGCTTTCTCTATCGCTTTTTGTCATTTGGCCTGTGTGAGTGTTGTTTCACTTGTTTCTCTTCATGGATGCTAGTGTTTTGACTTGTTTTAACTTGTAGAAGTGTTTTTTAAAGTTTTAGAGTGCCTTTCCCAAGTGTCACATTATTTTTCTTGTTTTTTCACCAATGGTCATTGTTGCGGTGACTCTCCTCACTTACTTTGTTTTCCTTTTGTTTCATAAATTGTTTCACTTGATTCACTTAGTCAGCTATGCACTTAGATTCACACTATCTCTTAGATCTACCTTTTTTTCACACTTCCCTTGGGAATATCTGGATTTACCTTCTATGGATTTCACTTTGCACAGCTAGCACTGCATAATCTGAAGGGTCCCATAAGTTTGGCCTCTATAATTGTTCAAGGCACAGTTCAATATGTCTCCAAATACACATTGCATAGTTCTAGAAGGTATCCTCTCAGCTTGTCCAATCAGACTACATAATGCACAGTCTCTCCCAGGCCTCTGTCCAGGCTGAATTTCCCGTTGTGTAGTTTCAACCATCAGGCTTCCACCTTTGTTGTTGGGACTGCATAGTGCACAGTTCCCATAGGTAGGCAATCTCCCTTGTTAGTGAAAATTATGCAATCCTTCCCATCTAGTGCATAATTTTGTTCTTGAACCTTCCTTGTAAGTTTTTTTTCTTAAAACTGATATTTGGTTGTCATGAGTATTGTTTATGTTCCACAGGTATAGTAGTCATTAAGAACCTCTCCAGTAGGCACTGTCACCATGGCTTATAAGAGAGTTGCACCAAAGGAAACCATTAAGAGTAGTATTGGGGAAGCAGTTGAGAAAAAATTAGTTGATTTTCCAATATATGCAGATACTCAGTTGTTTATAGATAAGGGATCATCATTAACATGGAAGCATATTAAAGGAACTTTTGCAAAGGAATTTTGAGGGAGACTTGGAGGACCGATAGGTTTATCTCAGCATTCAGTAGTCAAGGTTATATAAGGTTGCATGCAGGTATCCCTCCTTCCCATGTGCGTACATCATTAGCTTGACCATCTAACACGTTGATGAGAAGACTATTACATTGAGCAGCGACAATGGGCAGAATCTTGCCACCTTCTGGCGGAAGACTTTCAACAGATGTATCACTTTCTTGAGCCAGTAAAGGGCATGTACTCACTCTTCTATGTCACCCATAGTTATGTGAACACAGGAGACATTGCCAAACTCTGGGTGAAAGAGCCATCAAAGTTTTGACAAACATCCACCCATGTCTACAAGACAAAGTCCCTCAAGAAGACTTACCAGCTCTTGATTATATTTGCCTGCAGAATCTATGGTCAAGAGAACATTGAAACCTTTCCTTAAGGGTGGGTAGTATTATTGGACCAATTTTTAAGCGATGGGAGGTTGTTCAACTATCGATATGTTGGCTCACCAATTGAAGGCCCATGTAGCATAGGCTCAGAATCTACCCAAGGCTGAGAGATAAAGGTTATATATGTCTACATACTTAGTGGATGCAATTTGTGCACAATTGTAGTTCCCTAGTATGAACTAGACATGGACACCACAAGAGACTATTGTGAACATCTATTGCAAGTTTCTTTCAGACTAAAATTATCGAGGAGTAATGGATCGGTTAATTGACCAATTTATCATCCTGTTGTTAAGCTTATATTTGAACAAAATCCACCTTGCATGTCATGAGAAGCAATGGAGGTCATATTAGACATTTCAAATTGGTATGCCTCACCAAGTGTCACCTTCACTAGAGTATTTTGTGGAGATAAGCCTCGGCATGTCTTACCAAAGTATTCCATTTAAAAACTAATCATGCAAGAAGTATCATACCATATCGCTATAGGGTTTTTAGGAAAAATGCATAGGAAGAATAAAGAACGATGGCTCACTCTTCCTTTACAGATAAGATTATATGAGATAAAGACGTTGAAAGTCACAGATGTCGAGGGTAAGGAGATAATGAGATTTGAGTTCAATGCTAAGGACTTTAATCTGTATGATACGCATGGTATTTGCAAGGACCACTATACAAGATTCTACTTTCTATAGATTTACAGGGCATTTCATTAGTCAGAGAAGGATCCTTGGAGGCACTACTATAATGTGTCTAGACTCAATGAGCTCGTCAGTTTATCAAGGACTTCATAGGCCACACCATAGAAAATGATAGATCCAAAAGAAACAACAACATAAGGTAACAATCCCATGTAGGACAAGGGAAAGATGAAGATTGCTAACAATCCAGAGGAAGAACAAAGTTGCAAGATGAACACATATCCTCTTCTCATGAAAGAAGTTTTGGTAACAAAAGCAAGGAGGAAGAAAAGGATGCATAGAGAAGAATGGACGAAGAGATAAAAGGAAATATTGTAGGAGGAATAACAAAAGTTGCGGGAAGTAGAGAGGAAGATTAAGGAATAACAACAGTTGAGAAGCAGAGAATGAGAAGAAAATAGGAAGCAAGAAGAACATAGGCACAAAACAATGAGAGATGAAACAACACCGATATAGGTTGAGGAATAGGAACATGAACAACCAATAGTTGAGGAGCAAGGTGAATAGATGTATGATCAACAACTTGCTCAACAGATTGAGCAACTAATTGAAATGGCAGACATGGATTTGGAACAAGAGCTGCACTATGGATATGTTGACCTAATGTTAGGAGAACCATGAGTCATCCTACAGTCTCCACCACCTTCAAAAATAGAGCCAACCCAAAAGAGCAAGGAGATGTTATTCTCCTTGATGATGATCCAGTCATGGATGTGTGTCATCTATCATTCGATGAGTTCCAAAAGAGGATTTTACAAGCATGGAGGAAGCAAATTCTTGATTATCACGCATCACCTACATTCATTAAATAAAGCGTGATAGTGCCAGATACCAAGAAGCATCAAATTCCATTTTCAATGCCATCTTGGCCTATCTAGGAGCAACAAGATCAAATGTTTAGTATTTGATAGCCAAGAATGAGCAACTTGCACAAAAATTGCATGCTACGAGGCAAGAGGCAAAACAACATTGAGTAGCAACATAGAATGTTGTTTCCACACTAGGAAAGATAAGAGTAGTGATAATTGTTGAATTATCAACACTTGGAGAAACCATGCAGAAGATCTATGATGGGTTTGTCACCATACATAAAGAAGTTGTACATTTTCATGGCTTATAGTAGCAGAGAAAAGAGTTTGTCAAAACTCTGAAAAACATACAAGTTTCCATCACCTATGTGCAAGAATGGACAATGCGATTCAAAGGGGCCCCACTTGACTTAGTGAACAAAATCAAGCCACGGGTAGAGACAGAGAATGTGATGGTTCAAAATGTTTATTCAGAACAACATGCAACTTGCCTCATTCATTGGCAGCATACAAGCCTCATATGTGCAATTCTAAACTAGTTTCAAGGTCTTTGTGAGAACACAACAAATCTCATCAATTGGTGCCATCACACAAGCTAAACCAAAGAATCAATTATGGCAAGAGGATGAAGAGTACTTGGAGAAGCTAAGACAAGATGCCACGAGGGAAGACTTGGAATTGAATGCACACAACATGCCAAAGTTCAGCTATTGTCCTGTCAAGGTAAAAACAATGTTGCTCATGCTTCAGAATAAGTTCGACAAAGGTTCCAAGAAAATGTGCCTAGATGCCATGGAGGCTAGAGTCTATTTCTACCAAGACACCATTGATTAGTTTGGGGACAACATCACATAGTATCAATCTTGGCACCAATACGTGACCAAGAAGTGAGAAGTGGAGGTTATTGAGTTATACTTCTCCCAAACTCCAACATCATAGTGTTTTGTATTGTTAGATTGTCAAGTTGTATATACCATATATGGGTCTAAGTGTAAAATGAAATATTATTTGTAATTATGTTGTAAGTGAAATCCCAAGTGTCGATATTGGAATATGAAAATTCACCTTGTAATGTCACCTGTGATTTTGTAAATAGGTTGAAGAGTCATTATCGTTTTCCAAATATCACAAGTGGGAGTTGAAGAGTCATGAGGGTAGTCCAAAGGTCACAATGGGGAGTCGACGAGTCACCCCCTCTTGTTATAAATAAAACCTCATAACTCATGTAAGTGGATTTTTTGAGCCAAGCTTTTGGCTAGGCTTAGGATTAGAAAGAGATTAGGAGTATTGTGAAGAGCCTTGGCTTCTCCATTGTGTAGAGTGAGTATAATTGTTTGGAGGAACATGTTTGTTTGAATATAATGTTCCATTATTGGGACTAGTGGTCATCCATGGAGTATGTATGGATGGAACTTTCACTTATAATAATAAAATCAGAGCCAACACGCTTTCATGCATATGTTGTTAATATAGTAGGATTATTCTTGTTGTCTTGGAAATGTATGTTATTTAACTTAAACATATGCTTATGAACTATTTTGTTTGCATTTGTAGGAATCTTATTGATTGCATGTTGTCAGACTAACTCATCACTTTACTTTCAGACTATTCTGCATCTTATCTTGTGATGTCATTTCAATCACGTGTTCTTTTCAAGTTGTGTACTATTACAAACTTCCAAAGGGCACACTTCCCTTTGTGGGTTGGAACCTTCATGAATCGCACTAGACTCTCTGCAGGGTCACACACTTTCTCTCACCCAAATTTATCCTACTTACCTCTGCATATTCCCATGGTTAAGGCATAAAATTACCACCCACTTCTGGGACTCCTACTCCAAATGGTGTGAGGTATAGTCAAGAATTCATATCTAGGAGATCACGTTAATGTTGGTGGGTCCAACACTGCCAACAAATATTTAATGGTGTTTCTTAAATTTAACCTTAATATCTCATTTTATTTACAGAAAACCATTTCTAATATGGCTAAGCTCTAATAAAGCAAGCACAAAAACCATCAATGATCCTTGTTCCATCATGGGTTAATTTGTATTTTGGCAAAACACCATTTGGTCAAGTTTGGAGATTCCTGAGGCTCATTCCTTCATCAAAATGTTTTGGAAAAACCACGTGATATTGATCGACAATAAATTCCTCCTAAGGTTTTTCCTAGTTTTCGACCTCCTTGTTTAGTGCTTTCTTAGTCTCAGGGTGTTAAAAGTTTTGGCCCTGATAACTTATGCCATTCTTAGGAGTTAGAATTATGTAATGAGGTTACAGTTAAATCCATTAATTCAAAACCTACTTGTATAACATGAAGCATGGAAAGGAAATTATGCTTTCAAAAAATTGAATTAAAACCTAATTTCAAGGATGATATCGAGCCTAATTTCTCAGACTTTAATGACTATACTAAACCTACAAATAAGTAAGAAAGTAGTAATCCAGGATCATACCTCCAATCTTGAATTAAAAGTAAATAGATAACTCGAAAAATACTATAGGCATAATGAAGTAGGGTTAAGAAGGTCCCTCTTAAAGGGTTTTATGCTGATGTCAAGTCTCCCAATGATCCTATATTGAAAAATAATAGGCCTCAACCAAATCTCAATTCTGATTTTTGTTAATGAAAATACTCATACATAGTATGGTGATAAATCGACAGCCACTTCCAATACAAATCTAGTTTAGAAAGATGTATGGAAAGCCTGTATTGGTAGAACCACTATGATGTTATGGTTCATTTTATGGACATAAAATATAATAACTTGAATAGTAATATGATCAACTAAGAATCATGAACCATATTAGGGAAAATAAAAAATATAATAAGGCTTCTGGAATGGAGGAAAATCCACAGACATCTTATATTCATATTATTTCTAAGTATGTCAGTGTCAAAATAGTAATAACTTCTCATTGTTAAGGTCAAACCTATGCTAAGTAATATGATGTCAATCGTCTATTTAAATGTTGAAAGTTTGGTAAGTTATGTTAACTTATTTTTATTTACTTTATTAGTTTTGAAGGAATCTATAGAATCTAAGATTTTGTAGCAACCTTATGTTAATTATAATATCAATCATTGACTTAATGCTTTTGATTTGTCATAGGTTATCCTCATCTACCGGATGTTGGCATTGGTTGTTGTGGATGTGGCTCAGATTTTTCAAATCGCTTATGGATATCATGTTAGTTAATCATGTTAATTCCCTTTCGAAAAGTTTTGATTTGATCCTAGAGGTCATAATAGTTAGATTATGAAACTTATTTTTGGATATAGTTTTTTGATTTATGAAATTTAGTTTAGTGTATCGATGGATCATCAACATGTATGAAAACCCTCAATGTTTGAGTGTAAAATGGGGGAGGGATAACAATAAAATTTGGGTGATTGTGGAATATTTTATACGCTTGGTTATCGTAAGTCTTATATCTATTTGAATGACTTCAACACACCAACTCTTAATTATATATGATTTTTAAAATCCATAGTCGCTTTTGAAAATATTCTGAATTAGTCTTTATAACTACATTTTGGGAAATTATGAAGAATGTGTTGTTATTTCCATGACTATGATCTGTGAATGAACAATGATTAATTACAACTTTATTCATTGTATTAGTTTTTTTTACGTATATATTCAACAATGTTTACCTTTGAACATTAATATTTTAAAAGGTAATTTCTATTTGTCTATTACTGAGGTATGAATCTTTAGAACGAGTTTTACGGATTTAAGTCATTTGAGCATGTGTTTTTCTTATGAATGGGACTAATGCTTAGACCATAATGATTTTTCTGTTTCTATAGACCATTATCACTTACATGTTGAATAAATCCAAGTTTTAAGTACCGAAATATTTACTATTTGATATAGAAATTGTTATGGTCATTTAATTTTTCCTTGACTCAGATAGTTTTAGGTAATAATACATACTTTCATTCGCATTAATTATTGATCCGAAATATGAAAGAAAGTCTAGATTATTCTTTTTTTCTTTAAAATATCATGGAATTGTAAGATTATTATTTTATGTCTTTTATGAGATATCACATTAAGAGATTCAAATTTATATTATCACTACACTTATAATTTAAATTTAGTTATTGAATTTGCATTTCGAATATAGAACAATGTACAAATAGAATATAATCCACTGTTTATTATTACTAGTTACATGAGTTTCTCGTTTCTTTTCTTATTATTACTAGTTACATGTGTTTCTCGTTTCTTTTCTTATGTATTGTATTTATTTTATAATTTGTATATCTTTCACTTTATTCTAGTATTGCATATTAATTTCCCCCTCTATTAATCTATTATATCATATTAATTATTTAAGTTATATATTAGGTATATTAACATAAAATATTATTTCTAGGTTTATGTATATAGTTAGCTTCAGTATTATTCAGGATCCCCCTATTCTTTTTCCTTCGAAACAGGTATAGATCCACACTTTAATAGAGCCTCTAAACCTAGCAGCAGTGACTATTTAGACAATTCGGGTTATCTGAAGAACTTTAGTGTGGGCCACATTTGTTATTCGGCTTATGCTTCGAAAGGTTGCATCAACTAATGGTACTAGAATGAGGGCCAGCAAAACTTTATATGGCTAAGTGTAGCCACAAAATGAAAATTATGCATTCCCCTATTATCACCAAGAGTCACTAAAACCCTCCTACTATTGTAATTTCCTCTAGTTTGCATCCTAATCCTATTCCATCAACACAATAGGTTACAAGTGAGACTAAAACTCCTACACATTGTCAAATCCAATCTCAAATCATTGACTGCCTCCAAAGGTCGCATGATGTCCTATTAAGAACCCAATTTATATTGGAAATAGATAAATCTATCAAAAGACAATTGTCACAATGTCTGGTTGGATCCCTAGGTGCAAAATATAACATGTTCAATATCGAGGAAATAAATTCTTCCAAGAATATTTTTCTTGGAAGAATATACCATGTTGGATCCCTAGGTCATAAGTTATTATATTTCTAGTACCCAAAATGATATATTACACTACATTTCGACTAGTAGAATTGACCCCAATCAATCATTGTCTAAACCACCTATTGGAGAATACATCCACCCTACTCTTCTAGGAGGATATGGTCCACCTCCTTTCCCCTGCAACTCATCTTCATACTCTTCTACTATGGATTCCTCAAGTGAAGAGAGTTCTTCACCATATGATTCATCTAATTCCAAAATTTTTCCAGGAATGACTAATTACCAAGGAAACAATCAAGGAAATAACCCAACCACTCCATGTTTGGATCGAGATTTTGTTGTTGTCCCAAGAAAGGACATACTTAACTTTAATCCTAATCCTAAAAAATAGAATGATCAAGCTTCAAATTCCATAAGAAACTTGAAACAATGTCTAAGCCTTCTACAAAGAAGAAAGGCCAATCTCCCTTTGATCTTCAAGTTATTCAAAATGTTTTTAATAAAATAAAAAATGTAAACTATCTAATGGGAATTATAACCTTAAAACAAGAACTCTAGTCAAAATACTCCAAAAAAACATGAAGAACAACTTGAAAGTGAAAAGTATTGAAGTTAGAATAATGCTTTTTATTTTTCAAGGTAATTTTTAAACATTTTTTAAAAATGGAAGTAAACACCAATAAAAGCGAGTTTTTTTTTTGTGCAAAAAAATCCCTTAAAATGAAAAGTGTTGATGCTGGCATAATGCTTTCTTTTTTCGGGGTAAATTTTCAACATTTCATAATAATGACATTAAAGATAAAATGTTATGACTCTAAAAAACATTAAAATTCTAATGATTTTCAGGCATGTAATTAACAATAAAAATATCATGTCTCTAAAAATACTTAAAATTCCAACAATTTTTAGCTATGGTGTTAAAGAAAAAATACTTACAATTTTTTCGAACCGTAGAATTAAGGATAAAATATCATGACCTAGAAAAAACTTAAAATTTTGATAGTTTTTTAGCCATGGAGTTAAAATGAGACATCATGACTACAAACAACATTAAGTTTTCAACACATTTCAACCATGGCATTATGGAAAAATATCGTGACTAAAAAATATAAAAAAGGAACACCTGAATGAAAGATTCATTATACCAAGAGTAATTTCTTTTTTAATTGACACGCAGTGTATGTGGCCTTGACCCATTGTAATGGAAACATAAAGACCAACCATAAAATTGGCACATCATGGGGGCAAACTTGATTCATTATAACAAAAACTTTAAAATCAACTATCAAGTTTACACATAATGAGATCGACTTTCTAGTCAATGTTAAAATAAATAAAATAAAATTATAAGTAAATATATAAAAACAATGAAACATACAAAACAAATAAAAAATTAAAACATTCTAAATAAAACAAAGAAAGTTTATATATATATATATATAAAACATAAAAAAGTAAAGAACATGACAAAAAAATCAAATAAAAAAAATATAAAAATGAAATAAAAAAACAAATATAAAAATTTAATTAAAAAAACCAAAAATAAATTATAAAATATTTTTAAAAGACAAAAAAAAGTTATTAAAATATAAAAAAAATAAAAATATGAAAAAGAATTTGTAAAATGACATAGTTTAAGAATTTTTTTTTTTTAACTAACGAAAAAAATATTGCTGATTTGAGAATAAAAAAAGAGGCATTAAAATAAATAAATAATACATTAAAATGAAATGAAAAACATAGCAAAATAATTTAAAAACAACATTAAAAAAAATAAGAACATTAAAAAAATAAAAAATATTAAAAAGACACTTTAAAAAAAGAAAAAAAATGTAAAATAATTTTAAAAATGGGAAAAATTCGAAAATAAATAAACATTTAAAAATAAAAAATAAAAATTGAGGCCCCACGGGTCTTGGGATGGGAAGGAATGTGATTTCTAGAATCATTTTCTCTCCTCGTTTAGGGCCCGTGTGACTATTGGGATGGGTAGGGAGGAGAATTTGCGTGCAGGTCCTCCTCCCCTCTCAGTCTAATGGTCGCACATGCCCTGGATAGGGAAGGAACGTAATTACGGGGAAGCAAAGGTGTGTGTATCCCATCCTCCCCGCCCAACCTAGCAGCCCCACGGGCCTTCGGTAGGGAACGTGATTCCTATGCCCTGTCCACCCTAGTAGCCCCACATGACCTAAGTAGGGAAGGTGACTCCTCTTCCCTGCCCACCCTAGTAGCCCCACGTGACCTGGGTAGGGAAGGTGACTCCTCTTCCATGCCCATCCCAGTGGCACCATGGGCCTTGGGTGGGGCAAAGGTCAATTTTCGGAGTCGCCCTTGCCCCCACTTAGGGTTGTGGGGCAGCAATTCTATTCTTTTTAATAATTTTTTTAAAGTTTTTTAAATGACTTCTTTTTTAATTGATTCAATTCAATTTTAATTATTTTTTGTATTGTTCTTTTAATTGTTTTTAATATGTTTTTATATAATCTGTTTTTCAATTTATTTTATTTTTAAATAATTTGATTTTAATTCTTTTACTTTGAATTTTTTTAGTGCTTATTTTAATTATTTTTCATGTGTGGTTTTTCAATGTTATTTATTTATTTTTATTTTTTTAATGTTTATTTTTTCAATTATTCTAATGTTTTTTCCCAAAAAAAAATGTTTTAATGTTTTCCTTATTCTAATATATTTTTTTTAATTTTCTTTTAATGTATTTATTATTTTTTGTTTTTATTTCTACTTTAAGTATATTTTTTTATTTTTTTATGATTTTAATTTTTATTCTTAAGGGACATTTTTTTAGTGTTTTTCTTAATTATATGTTTTATTTTGTTTATTTTATTTTATTTTTACTTGAAATTTTATCTAAATAGCTTTTTTTGAAAAACAAAATAACTTCAAATATCATCATCTTTGGATATAAAATTCATAAAATTTGTTATTTTTTTATCTTTTTTATTCAAAATTTTCACAAAAATATTTTATTTAACACGTCATTTTTAGAAAAAAGGTTTGGAAATACATATAGTTTTAATTATACATATACGCAAATTGTTTCTTTTTTGTCGAGTTTTTAAAATTATTATTTTTTAGTGACAATTATTTTATGTGTATTGAGGTATTAATTAATGATATATAAATATAAAAAAGTACGAAAATCAAAATATCAATGTTATTATTATTTAAACTTTGCAAAAGAAAAAATTGAAAATTTTATCATAAAAAACATTGTAGAGGAAAAAAATACATGTTTTGAAAACCCTTAAAAAACAAAGGACGAAAAACAAGAAGAGGAATAAGAAAATTAAAAAAATGGTTAAATAATCAAGATTTGAAAAAACATTGTGCATACATAGGACATAAGAAAATTTAAAGTGTCAACAATATGCTTAAAAAAACTATTGGTTCTTTTCAAAATCTACATGAAAATCACCAACATTTAAAACGAAGTATCCACACTTAATACATTAGAAAATTTAAAGTGTCAAAAATAAGCCCTCTAAAAAAATGGTTGTTGTTGCATGAACACTTTTCAAAATCAACATGAAAATCATTAACATTTTAAAAGAAATGTTCATGTTTCACACATAGAAAAAAGTGTCGAAAACATGCTCCAAAAAAGAGAATTGTATTATGAATCGACATGTTTCAAAATCAGATGAGTTTTTTCTAACTCAAAAAAATAGCTACTCGGTATAGTTCTCGTTTGATAGTTTACATTGTTAATCTGTAATGAATTTGTTAACCTAACAAATAATAGAAGGACCATCCAATAGTTCAAACTTTATACCATATTTTAGGAAACAATTCCAAATAAAATATACTCCCCCTAATAAGTTCCTACTAATGGAGGGTTATCAAAAATTTTACAATCAATAATTTGAGGGACAAAATCAATTTCTAAAGAAAATGAGTTGGATGAGGTAACAATTAAACAAAAGATGAAGATCAGCCACCTCCCACTCTTGTTCGTTATTTAAACTTAAAACAAGATCTATTTGAAGATTATTCTAATTCTATTTTATGAAATTAACACCAATATAATACACAGAACAAAAGCTTAGCTGATAACCAAGATCCCTCTCCTTTACATAAAGGGAAAAAATCCAAAAATAAACTAGGAAACATACACATTTTCCACACTAAATTTAAAACATGATCTAATCAAAGACCTATTTCCCTTTTTGAGTTAGTCAAATCCCCATAATTTAGCAGAGAATCAACAACATATTGGTAATGATTATGATAAAAGTAAGTCTACCCCTAGTGGAAATGTGGCTAGTTTTGATAATCCTTCACTTGATCATGTTCATATTACAAATCTTTCTTCTAATAATACTCCTCCAAAAAAAGAGAAACCTCATCCTTTTTTGCTCAGTTTCAAAAAATTTAATCAATATGTGCATAATTACATAATTGAATCTGGTTTTTCATCCAATGTCAAGCCCCCAGTCAGCATGTAAAAAATTAAATTCTCAAGTGAAACCATTTGAAGTAAATATTGCGTAGCTTGACAAAACTAATATTAAGGTGGTAGGAAATTTTTTCTATGTTTTTATTAGATTATCTTCTAATAGCATACTTCATCAAATAATTGATATAGCAGTTGCTGACATACCAAAGGCACATGGCTTGTTCTTGAGTTGATATTGGATGAAACACCTTAAAGGATACTTGCATAAAGATTTGACTAATCGATGGTTATGATAGATAGGTGAACCTAATAAGATAAAAGTAAATAGGGAATGTTAAATGAACCATGTTGTTAGCAATATTGATGGTCCTAACGAACCATCCATTTTTAGTAATTCCTTATCCATTAACTCATTGTTTGAAAAAAGCATTTTTGAAACTTCTTCTTTCACAAATTTACAACATTAATATGAACTGATGACAACCAATAAACTGGTAACAACTTATAATAAATTACTTGGTGTGAATACATTTAAAATCAATTCAAAAAATGAGATATGGTCACTATAGTTTGATGGGTCTAAGTCAAAAGAAGGTGTTGGTGTTGGATATTTTCTCCTTGATATGAAAGGTGATAATTTTTTTATTGCTTGTAAACTGCAATTTCAATACACTAACAATATTGCATAATACAACGCACTAATTCAGGGACTTACAATTTTTTTTGACCTTGGAATTTAATGTTTAATGGTTTATGGTGATTCAAATTATTGTTAAGCATGTGCTTAATGTTATACATTGTGTTTATCATGCTGGTGTATGGGATATAATTTCTAATTTTTCAACTTCTAATAGTATTTCTATTTCTAAATATTACAACCAAGAAGTTTATATATTAGCTAATATAACATCTAAGATAATTCCCTCTCAAGGTTTTTAGCTATGTTCTCTTTCTATTGATTTTTTTTAGAATGTCTATCCTAGATAACATTACTAATTGTTGTGTTTTTAATGATGATCAAAAGATAATTTATTTTCTTCACTTAGAATATCCCTTCCAAGATGTTGTAATCAATAAAATTACTCATGTGGAGACTCTCCAAAATTTCTCACAAGTGAACAAAAAATGGTCATGGGGAAAACTTTTTGATTTGGTAAATTCTACACCTAAACATGTTATAAGGATAAAGAAATTTTCTGACTTACAGGATAAATTTAAAAGAGTTCTTATTTTCAAAACCAATATCTCTTCCATGTAATATGAAGTCATAAATTTAGGAATAAAAACTAATCCACATAACATAAATTTGGGAAAAAAATTTACTCCTAAAGAAAATGTTGATTTGATTCATTTGTTTAAGGAATACAAGGACATATTCAATTGGACATATGATGATCTCAAGACCTTTGACACTAATGTTATCAAAAATACAATCCCCATACAACCAAAATGTAAACCCTTCAAATAGAAGTTAAGGAAAATGCATCCCAACCTCAAACCAATAGTAGAAAGATAACTTAACAAGCTTTTGGTAGTAAAAATTAGTTTCCGTGTCTGTTATACACAAGAGGTTGCAAACCTAGTGACAATTAGGAAAAGGAATGCAGATATTTGTCTCTGCATTAACTTCATAAATTTAAATAAAGATTATAATAAATACAATTATACAATTCCTCCAATGGAGAAGATCCTACAATGGGTTTCTGACTCTAAAATGTTGTTCCTTCTCGACGATGCTACAACCAAGTTATGGGATCTTCCACCGACCAATTAAAACCCACTTTGACAAGTCCATGGGGGAAACTTTTCCAATAGGAAGATGACCTTCAGATTGGGATAAATGAGCATGATCATGAAGTACCTATGGATTTTATGCAATCTTCCTTCAAGGGAGCATAAATTAATTACTCAGTAGTGTAAAAATATGCATTTTTTTCTTTGAGCCAGTAAAACACCTTAGGTCCTACAAGTTGAAATCTAAAACTAACGTTATTATTCCTTATCTAGTAGTTATGAATCTCCTAGTACATAAGGATTTAAGCCATAAAAGGGAACATTGGCTGACAACCTTTCAAGAGTATGATTTTGAAATAAAACCTACATAAATTATCAAGGGTAAAAGGACTCTATAAACTTGCTATTGAATCTATTTATTCCCCTAATCAAGATCCATGTTTTAATAATGAAGTATAGTCATTTCAAAATGAATTTTTATGCTTGTCCGCTAACACAATTTCATGCTACACTAATATCATATTTTTCTTAAATAATTTTACAGCTCTTCATTTTGCGAAAAGAAAATAAGCCCATTAAGGCTTATCTCAAATCATTTTTAGCTAATAAAAAACATCGTTTTTGTAAAAAATTTGATGGTGTACTAATTTGTTTCTTGGAACAGGAGGATATTCAAAAGGTCTTGCATGAAATCCATTTTGGTCTTGTTGGAGGCCACTTTGGTGGGGAGAATACTACCCATAAGGTACTAAGAGAAAGAGGTACAATTGGCCCACTTTATTTGACGATGCCCATGCCCTAGTTTAAAAGTGTGAAACCTACAAAAAGGTTGTTGGGAGGGTTAAACAACTCGCTCTTCCTATTCATCCCATAAATATCAAATATAATTTTTAGCAATGGGTTAGACATAGTCGGTCCTATGAACCATGCCTCATCTCTACAACATACATACATAATAGTAGCTATTGATTAGTTTACAATGTGGGTAGAGGCAACCCGTTTATGAGTGGTAATTGCCAACTAGGTAATTTACTACTTAGAGACTCATATTATCAATCACTTCATTGTTCTAGAATCACTAGTCTTCGACAATTAATCATATTTATCTTATCAAGATTTAGATGGTTATGCTTTAGGAAAAGGGATTAAAATCAAGTATTCAATAGAATATTACACTCAAGCTAACAAACTTGTTAGATCTTCAAATACAAATATATTAAAAATCCTACAAAGAATTGTGTCTTATCTTTAGAATAATTGGCATACTTCCTTGTTCAATGTGGTGTGGGCTAGTATCGTAACTCTGAAAGCTACCATTAGTAATTCTCTATTTTTTCCTTTTCTACCGTAGAGAATCAATATTGTCTCTAAACATATTTTTTCCTTATTTACAACTATCTCAAAGGGCATAAGAATTTGAATGTTCAACCATGCAAAATAGAATTATTTTTCTACTTAAATTTTAGGAATAAAGAGAGAGGTATAAAAATAAGTTTCATCAACATCATAAAATAGTTTAAAACTAGTTTAATGATAGATCATCCTCTAGTCGAAACTTATAAGCAGGTGACATATTGAGCATGAGGGACCAAACACATTGGGAGAAAGGAGAACATACCAATTTTTAGAAGTTATTGTTTAGACATTTCATTAATAAATAATTTATTGGTCCTAGCACATTGCTTCTATAAACTCTAGAGGATCAATGATTATCCTTTATAGCTAATGGGAATCTCCTTAAAATTTAATTTTCCTTAATCCCTTTAGGAAAGTTAATGTTATAAATATTTCTTTAATGTTTTATGTATTTTTGTTCTCAGATATTTGCTTCTAATTTTTGTTTTTTTTTTTTTTTTTTTCACACGTCCATTGTTCTAAGCCAAAATCTCTAACCGAAATGTCTTTAAAGGAGAATTTTAAACAAATGTTTGTTTTCTGTTGAGATTCCAACTTACTAGATTGTTTGATTTTTATTTTCATATAATACATAATTGATTTTAGGTCCAAGGTAATTTAAATGATTTATCATCACCACAAAAGTAATTTTAACTTACTCCATTTTTTATTAAGGGGATTCATTATTCAATTAGCGTAATTTAATAAACAATTTGGTCACTATAAATTTAGTGATGGTCAACTAGTTACACCATCTTCTACTATTAAGGATATTTTTCTTTACTTCTTCTTCCCCACTTGTTGGAGTCACCCTTTTAAGGTTATTAACTTATCAAATCACATAATTTTAATTGTTTTGGCTAAGGTATAGGAGGTCTCATCATGAGCTAGCCTAGCATGGTAATGGATAATTGGAAAATGACATTACCATATCTAGTCACCAAGCTACGGTGATGAATTTTGTTCCTAGGATTGAAAGTGAAGGGGTTTCATATTGATCCAACTTGGTCGTTTTTCAATTTTTGTGAACGGTTGTCACTATGACCACTCAACCAGGACAATGGCCATTTTCTATAACTTGTGTAAAATTTTGAAACTAAATATGAAAGCTATCATTCTATAAGTTAGATAAAAGTGTCTGAATTCATGTTAAAAAGTATCCCTACCAATGTTATGGATGCTTCGCTGGCAGTGGCGGCAATTGCTTTGGTATTGAAGTAATGTTAACAATACATTACGAGTTAAAAATTTCTCTTTCCTAACCTATTCCTTATCAATTCCCTAAATATCCAAAGATAATAATGGATTCTATTTAAGTTTTTGCATAGTGATGAAAGAGATGTACAAGTATTTCAAAACAGTAATCCTCAATCAGTTCTAAGTTAGATTGGAGCAACCAATTTTTATTCCATTTGGAATATGGTTTTATTTAGCATTTGATTTATACTTTCTCAACGTTATGCAATGTCTCAGTTAGAGAAAACTAGTTCCCCATAGTGAGTCGCCAATTGTTTTCCACCCAACATACTCCCATCATTTTTTTCTATTGAAATGGGCCCCTTTTATTATCTTCTTGTTTATCTTGGGTTTTTGTACTTCGCTTTTTGTGATATTGAATGATGTTTAAGATTTCAAAACAAATATTTTATTCTTTTGTGATGGGTATGTCATGATTTCTTTTAGACATTGACATAGTTTTCTTTTCATTGGCATATGATTAGACGACGATCTGGAAAGAGCTTAAAGGCATATGACAAATCCTAATGACAATTGGTTAATCATTTTCTTTGCTCCATATGTAATGTTACACCACATTAATATGGTCACATAAATCACATTCCTTTTGTTCATATGGAAAAAACTCATAACATTACAGATATATTGAGTCTATATTTAAACTTGGTGTTTTGATTTTTACATATTCCCTTGCCTTGATTGTGGACCAATTTTTTTCCTACGTCATGGTGTTTTATATGCTATATAATTGTGGATTATGAATTATTTGGTTATATTTGTGACCTTGTTATAACAAATAACATGTGCTCATATTATATGTTTCTCGTATTCCGTGCTATATCAGAAGTTCATCCTTAGAACTCTAACACTCTCCTCCCACATCTAACCAAGCAATCGGCCAACCGGGGTAAATATGTGATGAGAGGCCACTATGATATGATTCAACCTCCTAATTCATGATAACGAAATGGAACCAATGGAAACATACCATACATAAATTCATCATTAGCATTAGGACCCTTAGGAACCAATCCAACCTTGCTGCTAACCAACCCTTGGATCCCACTAATATTCTGGACAACTTGACCTTTGGACATTCTCATGCTATGGGCATGCGGTATCGAGGGACCTCTAGATGCTCTAGTAGGCTTGCTAGATAGTCTCCAAGAACTTTTTTTCTCAGTTTTATGCTAGCATCCTTAGGATTTAAGCCACATTTTTAGGACCAAACCCAAAGTCACTACCTAGAATTGAATGACACCTTCAGAAAAATAATATAACATGGAAATAATAGTACTAATGCATTTACATGAATATGACCTTGACTAGACCCTTAGTAGCTATGACAATAATTTCATCAAACATATCACGAATATGTAATCTACAGGTGTCAGTAATAGATCTGAGCATATGAGTCTCATACTTATATGAGATTCCCTGTGAGGCATTGTCTCCTTATCACTTTAGCTATAGTTCCATCCATTAGGTGATAGATACATTATTCATTCATATACATTTAAAAACATGATGGGATCCATACATAGCCACTATCATAATACATATTCATAACCAGCACAATGACAATAAAAATACCAATAAAATCACATCCATATGATCCACATATAAACCAATATAATTATTGTAGAAATAAAAGGATCAATAACCTCATATTGATGATGAAAAATCCAAAACCAAGCATGTGACTTCCACATTCCACCTAACCGTAGAATTGTTGAGCCAAATCTCTCTTCAGCCATTCACCATCATTCCATATTAAAAGCATGAATGTGGAATCTCATAAAACAAATCAATCAAAACCATCTAGATCTTCGACAGGAAAACTACCTCAACCCATCAAACACTGATTCCAATTCACTATTGGACATCACAAAACCATCACTAGATTGGTCTCTACCCAAGCCTTTAAGGGCTCTAGAGCATTTTTTCCAACCTAGCTTCGAGGACTCATAACCTAACCCACGGTTGTTTCCTATCTCTAGATCATTTGTCCAACTAAGGATCTAGGACTAGTTACTCAACCCATAGTTGTTGCCAGGGTCTAGAGCATTTTTCCAACTAGGGCTTAAGGACTAGTAACTCAACCCACCAACGGATCGAGAGCATTGGTTGAACCAAGACTCCAAGACTAATAACTCAACCCAAGTTGTTACATGCCTCTCGAGTGTTTTTCCAAGGATCTAGGGCTAGTAACTCAACCCAGGCCATTATTAGGCTTCCAAGCATTTGTCCAACCAAGGTTCCAAGAACTATTAACTCAACCCAAGCTAAAGGATATATGAGAACCAACTAGAAAAACAAATAAATAGACCCACAATACCATGGATATCTAGGAAATGGCAAGGCTAGGAAAATCCATTGTCAGTATAGGCAATCCTTGCTACAAATGGCATGTCATAACCAAGAAACCACATGCATGTGTCGTGCATGCAAAAACTTGTGAGGAAAATGTGCATGCAACTAGGCACCTGCAAGAAAACATCACCATAGTTGTTGATCCTGATATCCTCTTGCACTTTCCTATTCTTCCTTTTCCTTATTTCTCCAAAAATACAGGAATTCAACACTCTCCAAGAGTGACCCAAGAAAAATCTAAGTATTCAAGAGTATGGGGGAGAGAGAATAGAATAGAGCTCCACCAAGACTAAACTGACCAAGCTTACACTAACTAATCCTGCCCACTGATCCTAATGATCCCTTTTATTAATGAGGCCTCTATTTTCTTCATTTCCCAATATTTTCCTTCATTTTCCTCATCACATGAAACTTTTGACCTTTCACCTCCCTTTTCCCCAGATTTCCATTATTTTCATTATTAAAATTCCAATTAATGCCTCCTGCCTTTCCAAATCCTTTTTCCTTGCCTTTGCCAATTTCCTTTAGCCATAATAATCGAAGTGAACACCCACTAGGAGGTTTGGCCCACTATTTAGCTTGGAATATGTCTCCCATCAACCATGGTTTTATATAATTTTACACAGAGTTTTAACCAAGGTTTCCATAGAACCCTCCCCATTGAGGGAACACCATCCTAGGTGTTCAATGACACCTCTAACCGACAAGACTGTTGGAAAAAGACATACTTCCCATGGAGCTTTATAACACAACTCATTGTAGTATTTACAATGACCATCTACTAAAATATGAAAAACCTATTGTTTACTGGAGCTTTATAGCACCACTCATGATATTTACAATAATAACTGTGTATACTTATACACACATTTGCTTGACCCAGTAAATAATTATACTTTATATGGAGCTTTATACCTCCAGCTCAATACAATTTTTGCAATAATATACACATATACACATTTGTTTAAGCAAAAAATAAAATGGATATGATGCCTACATTCATAGCAAAGGAATTCCAGAGGCTCACACCTCCACCCTCAAAGTAATACTAGGATTCACCTCCTTCCCTGGAAGTCTAGAATTTACTGCAAGTTCAAATATGCATGCAATGTACAGTGCTATAATATAGTGCCACTTGTCCTCTTAGTGAATAGTTACCGACTCATTATTCTAGGGTGCACTCCCAATGTGCATTTAATTCCATTTGGAAATCCTAATGACCAAAACAAATATATCCCCCACCTTCCCTTCGTTGTTAAATAGTCCCTCAAGTAATCTTGTCAACCCCTTCCATGCAATCACTCACCTTCCAAGTTCCTCTGGCCACCCCATCCTGGGTAGTCCATCCCTTGGAAAGGCTTCCTCGTATCGTAAGATACAAAAAATAATGCATATCCCTACCTTAAAACCATCATACTGGTCATACCATGCTCATGGAAATCAATGGACATTATTGGGTACCAGTGTCCCATAATGGCCCTACTCATGAATGCTTTACCAACATATTGTTGCCTATTCGAATTTATTTCACTTCTGCTATTAATTATTGTAAACATTTTCAACCACATAACCAGGGTTTTTTGTTCTTCATGTACTAAGTACATTGCTTCCATTAGATTTAAAATGAATTAAAATAAACTCACATATACCTCATTGGTGGCCCGTAAAAAAAGGTACACTTTCAATTCTGTTTCCTTTCTATCACAATAAGTCAAACTAGAATATTTGAACAAATCATCATGTATAAACATATCACATCCAATTAGCTCAAAACACAAGCATCATAGAACAAAATCATATATCACATGTAATGATCATAAACTAGAATCCTAGATCTCTTGTAATCATCATAGACCAGAATCATAAATCTCATGCATAATAAACTAAAATAAAGTATCGATACTTATCCTTTAATAAATCCTCAGATTCTACCTTTTTCCTTATTCCATACATACTCTGTATTGGTTTCCACACCCGACAAACACCCAATGCCTTCTCCTCAACCATATGCACATACACATAGTGTGCATCACACACTTACAACCACGCACAACATATAACACCATGCAATGCAACTATACCTGACACACAATGCATACACCTTCACCCAGTGTACAATGCATCATAATACATACACCCACAACGAGTGTACAATATGATGAGCCTCAATGTTGCAAGAAGAATGTTGCAACTCCCATGGCTACAAACATTAATTATCAACCTAGGGTTTGTACAAACATAAGAGGTATCGACACTATATGTGCAGTATATAATGTGTCCTCCCTTCGCTATCATGATGTAATGGAGTGAATGTAATGAGAGCAACTCCTAAACTAATTGCATAAATATAAATGTTACTTTGAAAAGAAATTAATCCTAGGCAAGAACAACAATTTGTAATTGAAATCCTTAGAGCATGAATTCAAATAAATAGCCCTAATCTACTTTTTAAAAATGTATGTCCTAATTGTCATTTTGTTCCTCATCAATCATGTATTTGGAGAATAGTGTTATGATTTAACCCTAAGAGATAAAATCCAAGCTTTTTAAGAAAATTTGGTCAACTTTGCATGTGTTAGAGGAGTGTTACAGGAAGTTAGAGGTTATCTACAGGAAGATATAATTTATCGAATGACCAAGTAAACAAAATCCAAATGGAATGGGAAAATTCAGTTCTATTGAACATGACGCCTTAGGTATTCATTCCAAGTGGAATCACTCACAAGTAGCCCTCTTAACACATGCGAAAAAATTGCATAAAATTACTAGTCTAAAATCTAGAAATTTGAGAACTAGTGAGCTAGTTAACCTATCAAGTGGCTAACCTAATCAAGTGAAAATGAAATGGGGAAATTTTTTTTATTCTCTTGAATAAAATCAAATGCATCTCATTAACATTATCTAAACAACAACCCAAAATTACTACTATTTTCTACAAGGGACTTCTAGAATATTTTACATTTATGAATAAGAAAACTAATCTAAGTAGATCAATGATTACCATGACCCTCCAAATATGCTCAAAGGATTAAATAATGTTTGTGACTCTATAAATAACCTGCAAAAGAACTCAATTCAACCATTTAACCCAACCCTACATCACAAACTCATTAATACTAATTTCAGAAATAAGAAAAATGAGAACAAGAGTTGCATGTGATAAGGAAGTGAAAAGAAGAAAAGTAAATTATTAAAAAGGGATCTGAGGCTCTTGGGATGCCCAAGTCGAGGGATACTCAGAGTATTATGAAGGATACCATGCTTTAGAAGCTAAAAATGACACCAATCTTCATTATTTGAATAAATCTGAGTACATCCAAGTTAGAAATGAAAGTGGAGCTACAAAAACACAAGTTCTTTGCACAAGAAGAGTAAGAGGAACCAACCCCTAGAGGAAGATTCGAATTGGTAGTTATACAAAATGATGAGGAAGCATTCTCCTTGAAAGGAGGAATCTTTCACCTACAAAATCCCTCATATAGTGGATCTAGTTCCCAACACTAGGAATCTGCATTAAATGACGGGGAACACATTCCTATATTTTCTTAATCATTGGAGATCCAGAATTTGTGCAATAAATTCATAATATCTTGTTGATTTATTATCCAATATTGATCCTCCTATAGTAGGGAGAAACTCCCTAAATTATCTATTCTTCCAAATCTTCATAATCTTCCCAATATTCTCACAATATTCTACAACAATACATAGTTTTTGGGTGATTTAATTGTGAGTTAAATCCGTCTCATTAATTATCAACCCGAGTTTCGTAGAATGATGAGGTATGTTGATTTGTGGTAGAACTGGATGTTCTCTAGCCATGAAAATTGGGTGAGAGGGTAAAGCACATGAGATCTCCAATACCTAGAAATTGTTTGGACAAATTCTAAACAGTTTGGGAGATATTAAAATAATTAATATTTTTAATGGAGTCCCTAAGTCTAAACATAGGGAAAATAAAATATTAACGTGAATTAATATTAAACTGTGTTAGAAGGGTTCAAAAGTCATGGATCGAGCTAGATTTAATATCAGCCATTGATTAGGGACTTTATCTTGACCGTTGAATTGTCAACGAGAAAAGTATAAGAGGAGGCTTGAGGGTCACTTGGAGAACACATCGAGTTGATCAAGGTTTTGATTTTTTGGGGCAGGGTTTGCTGAGGAAATCGAAAGAGTGATCAGAGTTGCAACAGAGGGGCAGTGAACACAGAAGAAGAGCAGTAGAGATAGTACCAGGAGGATCAATGTAGGAGCTGGGAGAGAGGGATACAGAGCCAGCTAGAGATTCACACAATGGCAGCCAAGGCTCACCTAGAGGCAGCTAGGAGCTACGCAATGCCTCAGAGAGCTAGCATGGGTGATGTAGAGGCTCTAAGAGCTGTCGGAGTGTCTCCAGAGGTTGATGCAGGGTGAGATAGGGTGACCCTGGGCAGATGCTAGGCTAGAAAGGACTAACGCAGTCGCCAGAGGCTGACGGTGGGGTTTTCGAGGGGTAGATTGGAGTTGGGAGTTGTCAGAGTGTTTATCCACGGTTTCAGTTGGAACATTTGTCTCTGACTGAGAGGTACTACTATAGAGATTATTCTATATTAGGTGAGTTCGTTTTAGCACCGAGATTGTATTCTAAAACTTCTTAATAATTAAAACCCTTAGATAGCTCCACCAATTTTCCCACATTGGGCTTTTCCGGGGACGTTGATCCAAAAACAAAAATGTCACTTGTGTGCTTGTTCTTTTCTTTCAGTTGATGATTTGTAATTTGTTGAGAATGTACTTGTATTTATTTTTAGTATTTACATAGTAAATAAATGGTTAATTAATCAGAACAAGTAGGCAGAAATAAATCGGAAAAGTACATGAAGGATTTTTAATAGTTAGACTTAGAAATTCCAACATGGTATAGGAGTGTGGTTGCAGATCACAAGAGAACTGAGGACATCATACGAACAGAGTAGCGGCAGCAAAAAACAGTTTTCTCGAGTGACAAAAGTTGTTCTTAGGAAACAAGTAGCAAGGAAGGGGTGACATAATGCCTATGTCATCATTAGCTAGGAAGAGGACCAGCACAATGGCAGAGGGGAGCAGACTCGACCTACGTAGTGCTCATTCATCTTTCTCAATAAGGAATGATTGACACTTATGGCCTGGAGGCATGGATTTTTCTGGTTCCAAGATTACACAGAGCCTAGAAGCTCTAACCTTCACTTTGTTGAAGCATAGGAGGTTGTGGGTAAGTTGCAGAGTGAAGTTGGTGGGGTACTGTAGTCATAATAGTACCTAACAGTGTAAGACTAGGGAGGAGGGAGTTACTTCCGAGGATTTCTAGCCAAGAAATCTAGACTGGTGGTGTAACTACACTAATGATTAGAGTGGGGGAATATCGATATTGGCAGAAGGGTTTCTAGGAGGGAAATCGAGGCTTAGAGGGAGTAACACCAAGAACTTCCATGAGGGAGGTAGAGGAGCAATGAGATGGAAGTGAATGGGGTAAGAGACTAGGACAAAGTGGATGGAGCTTCAAACTTCATAGTCTGGAAGGCCAAAATCTTATCCGTTCTAGAAAGGAACCATCTCAAGAAAGTTTCCTCCAGGACAATAGCGGTTCGAGTTGACCCAGTTGATAATGATAGGTACGAGGATGCAATGGCAAGGACCAAGAGCACCATCCTTGATAGGGTTAAATACCATGTAGCACCACATATTGTTGAGAAGAATAAGACAAATGAGATGTGAGAGGCCCTAACAACGTTGTATCAACATACTTTCGTGCAGAGGAAGATGCTACTAGAAAATCAGTTGCAGTCATACCAGATGCAGAAGGGGGAATAGAACAATACCTTCCTTGGTCGATTAAAGGAGATCCATGATTAGCTAACATCCATAAGGGCCATGCCGGATCAAGAATTGATAGTGAGAATAGCCCTGAACGCAGTCTTTAAAGACTGGGATGTGTTTTTCCAGAGCATACTCGGTAGGGCAGCCCTTTGAGATTAAGAGGAAATGTGGGAATCTCTCGACCAAGAAGAGATCAAAAGGCTGACCAAGGCACAAAGTAGTGGCAAGGGGTTTAGAATCAACAACGAGGAGGAGGTGGATGCTACCCTAGCATCGGAGGGAAAGCAGGAGAAATAGAAGAAGATGGACCTCTCTAAAGTCAAATGCTTCCATTCTAGGGAACTCGGTCATTATGTGACCCATTGTCCGAGGAAGAAGAGCAAGGTAGAGGCCTCTAAGACGATGGTTTCACTAGCAAGGTTGGAGAAGGAAGTGGAGACAGATGATGATTGTTCCATGAGTGCTCACACGCCACTTGAGAGGAAGTGGGGAGACATCAAGCTATTGTTAGATGGATTACAGGTGATGATGGGTAGGATCCTCGAGGTACCCAGCCTCTTGGATTATACCTTGCTATGGGAACCCTGAAGAGGAGTAATAGTATTGCATATGTCAATAGAGATGGATACAGATGGAGCTACAGTGTAGGATTCACAGGACAATTTGAGGTAGAAGTTCAAGATGCATGGAGTTGTTACAGCAGCACAGAGGTCAGAGAAGGGGCACTTGTCAACGACAGAGGGAGTTTTAGCATCGAGGGTGTTTCTAGCCTGATAGATATGTCACAGTTAGGAGATCAGTTACTTACTTCTTAGTACCTGAGTTGTAGTGCAAAAGTTAGTAGTGGCAGTCCTATGAGTAGGATGATGCAACATGATGAGATGGGTTACCATATAGATGTAGCAATGGCAGTGGCTTGCCATGGTTAGTAGTTCATGATGCAACAGTGCAGAGGATGTTGGGCAGCAGGCCTAGCATTAGCATAGGGACCAATGCCGGATGATCAGGGTGATGCTAAGTGAGGATTATTACTAAAGCATAGTCCACACTAAGAGGCAGTGTTGATTTGGGCAGCAACAGATGTGCTCTAGCCACCAAAATTTGTGGAGAGGCTAAAGCGCATGAGGTATCCAATACCATGAAATAGTTTGGGCATATTCTAAACATTTAGGGATATATTAAAATAATTAATATTTTTAATGGAGTCCCTAAGTCTAAACTTCGGGAAAATAAAATATTGATGTGAATTAACATGAAACTGTGTTACAATGGTCCAAAAGTCATGGATCAAGCTAGAGTTAATCTTAGCCATTGATTAGGGACTTAATCTCCATTGTTGAATTGCCAATGAGAAAATTATAAGAGGAGGCTTGAGGGTCACTTGGAGAACACACCTAGTTGATCAAGATTTCGATTTTCTAGGAAGTGTTTGCTAAGGAAGTCGAAAGAGTGATCAGATTTGTAGCTGAGGGGCAGTGAATATAGAAGCAGAGAGGAAGATATAGTACCAAGAGGATTAGTGTAGATGCCATGGGAGAGGAACACAGAGCCAGCAAGAGGTTCACGTAGAGGAAACTAGGGTCACACAGAGGCAGCGAGGAGCTGCGCAGTGCCTCAAAGAGCCAGCATGGATAATGTGGAGGCTCTAAGGGCTAACACAGTGCCTCCATAGGCTAATGCAGGGCGAGCTAGGGTGACGCTGGGTAGACACTGGGCTAGAAAGCACTGGCATAATCCCTAAAGGATAATGTTGGGGTTCTCGTGGGGTAGATTGGAGTTGGGAGCTGTCAGAGTGTTTATCCGGGGTTTCAGATGGAACATCTGTCTCCAATTGAGAGGTAATACTATCGAGATTATTCCTTGTCAGCTGAGATGGTTTTGCCACACTGACTATATTATGAAACTGCTTCATAATTAAAAACATCACATAGTGGCACTGGTTTTCCTGCATTTGGTTTTTCTGGGGACATTGGTCCAAAAACAATGGTGTCACTTGTGTGCTTGTTTTATTTCCTTCAGTTGATGTTCTGTAATGTGTTGAGCATGTACTTGTATTTATTTTCAGTATGTAGAAGGTAAATAACTTGTTAATTAATCAGAACAAGTAGGCAGAAATAAATTAGAAAAGTACATGAAGGGTTTCTTGCAGTTAGACTTAGAAATTCGAACAAGGTATACCTGTAGTATATATACTACGTTGTTATTTATTAGAATATATTAATCTAATGAAATTAAAACTAATTATAAAACATATTAAATCAATTTAATCCAAACCAAGCCAAACATAAAGAAATTGAAATCACATCACACTTGCATAAATGAAATCGAGACCTCACGAGAAACAAATTTTGAGGTTGAGCATTTTGAATCGAAACCCAAACCTCATGCTTATAAATAAATATATTTACCAACCCACCTACCGTGTTGCTTGTTTATAAACTATTCCGAATATGTATTTAAATTTTAATAGGAGTGCTTTGGGGAAAGGGGTTAGGCTAAGTCCCAGCCCCTGGCCACTCTAGCGCCATGGGACAATAGGCAAGGGCCAAGGGCTAGGCCTTACCTTGACCCACGTCCCATGAAACTATATCGTGACCAACGAAAAAAAGATAAAGGGGCACGACTAAGAATTCAGGAATAGCCCCATGTCGTATGACCCACATATGAACACACTCATGGAGGAAAGGGGTGAAAATTTGCTAACCCTTCATTTTTGACACCTAACGTGGTTGTATGGTGCCACACGACAATAATATTCAAAATTGGGACTTAGTGAAAAATTTATCCGTCCTACAAATTCGACGTGGATAAGGAATGTAGGCCAGGTTTGCATGCAGTTTCTACGTTTGAGGTGTATAGGCTGGGTTTAATTTGAATTGTAGGATTATTAATAACTGAATGAGGCAAAAACTTGAAATAACCATATTTTACCCAATATTTGGCCAAATGGGGTGCGAAAAGAGTCAAAATGGGGGTTTTCAATAGAGATGTATCCATTCGAGACATTATTTTTATTGTTTGAACTTCATAAAATGATATGATTATAATTTTGAGTGTGAATTTTGATCTCTTATCCAATTTTTATTGCAAAATTTTAAAACTAACTTTGTTCAATTTTCTTTTCTATTCTTCCAAGTCACATAAAGCTTATGAAGAGAGGATATTCAGTAATATTGAAACTCTTTATTCATTTGGAATGTGAAATTTAAAATAATAAATGAAAGGATTCGATCTCTAACTTCAAACTTTGGCTCTTTTAACTCTATTTGTCTCCTTCTTCTCAAATATTCCTTCTTTTTCTACATCTTCCTACAAATGATTAGTGAGTTGTGTGGCTCTTACTACACCACCAATAAATAAAATTGCAAATAAAATCTAATCTAACTTTTTTTTTTAAAACACATCATCAAACTTGGCTTTTATTAATTGATTCTATCCTACTCTATTCTACTCAAAATATAAAAATTGATCAAGTGTATGCATATTTCCATTGTAACCACGAGCATAATAGGAGTAAAAATATATTCATGCTTATTTTTAAAAAATATGCATTAAAATTCGTCAAAGCATGAAATACCAACTATTTTGATAATGCAATTAAGAAGTAAGGAAGAATGAAAGAGTGATGTGAATTGATCCTTGATCCTTGTTTAGATCACATTGAATATCCTCCTTTGTTATGCATTCCTCAATCTTAGATTCTAGTGGTTACTCCCCATCAAAATTATTGCATGGTTCTATAGTCTCTTCAACAAATTCACAAAAGAAATGAAAAGAAACTAGGATATCTTCTTGTGGAGGTGGAGAGACAGACAAGTTTCTAAATGTAGTTAAATTAGACTGTTCTTAAGAAGAAGATACCCCACTTTTTGCTAAGATTAGAGAAAGTCCTTGGAAAAAGATTCTTCAAATTCTTAACTATCTATGAATTACTCCAACTCATTGATAATTCCTATCATGCACACAGAATAGTACAAAGTTTCAAAGAATTATTGAAATCTAATATGCATCCTAAAAGAGTTTAATATAATTTTAACCATGCATCTAAAAATGAATGCAACTATAATGAGTTGTCTAAACTTTTAAAATAAACACCTTTGTATACCTCCCCGGAAACAACAATATAATGCTGGGTGATTTAATTGTGAGTTAAATCCTTGTCATTAATTTCCAACCCAAGGTTCATAGGCTGATGTGGTATACATGTACTATATGTACTAGGTGGTTATTGATTAGAATATATTAATCTAATGCAATTAAAACTAATTACAAAAAAAATTAAACCAATCTAATCCAAACCAAACCAAACATAAATAAATTGAAATCACACCACACTTTCATAATTAATCACACTCACACATGCTAAAATGAAATCGCACTTGTTGAAAGGAAAAGCAAACTTGCATAAAATGAAAACACACTTGTTGAAAATAAATGAAATAACATAACTATACTATGTTACTGATATGTACAAGGATGTGAAAATTATGGTCGATTGGGGTCATCCTTTCCTCAGCAAGCACACTGAAAAACTATCACATTAGGAGATCAAAGCAGTAGTATGTATTTAATAAAATGAGTTACAAGATGTTACAAGAATTCTCTATTCGTGCCTTACAAATCACATATTGGATGGAACTTGGAACCTCCAACTGGCAACTAACAACCTCCTAACTTGGAAACTAACACTTAGCAACCCTTCGTATGAAGGGTTCACTCCTATTTATACAAATATTGAGCATAAAAATTCAATAAATATAGATCCTTAGATATCTCCTAAATCCACATTTATCGCTTGTGGTTATAGCCAATCACCTAAAAATATAAGATACAAATCCTCTCAAAATTCTCATCCATGAGTCTTCTCCTTTGAATTTTCTAAGTTAATGATCCACATATTCTACAATTATTCCACAATATTCATGAGTTTGAATTTGAAATTCTAATTTGTGGTTGGGTGGCCAAATAGGACCCTTCTAGAATATTCAAGTAGGCCTATAATATCACAAAACTCATAACACTTTTTGACATATATGAAAATATTTTAATTTCATAATACTTAATCATAATTCTCTTAAAATTCTTAAAATAAATGACTTGGAAAATAATTATGATAAACCCATGTGATTATGAAAATGGTTACTTAATGTAATATTATGGGTCCATAGAGTTATAGAATGAAGGTAAAATGATGGAAATGTGGGTAAAAGTGGATGACATTTTGGAGGCCCAAAAATAATATTAGGCACAAATATGAAATTATCAATAAATCTTCATAATGAACATATTAATGTTAAAAATATGTCATCTAATGCAAAAAAGAGGCTTATTGTGCTGAAGGATGGTCAGATGGTCCTTAATTTATGTCTAATTTGGAGGCCCATCATACCCCCTGCTGAAAGTCTTGCTCATCCTCTGAGCCACTTAGTGATCTCATTGTGACTCATTCATGGTCGTGATGGCCTCTCTATTGTACACTCCTTAGTCCTCTCTCTTAAGAAGCTTGGCTGTAGGTTCTGCAAGGATAAGCACACAATCTATTTGTTCTTTCCATGATTGTTTAGCAGTCCTTTAAGTACAAAAACATAACTTTCCTCTTTGCAAGTGAACTCTATTGGCTTGTATAGCCATTTCATTCACATCCTCTCCCTCGAAACTTTCATTCAATTTTCACTCATTTTTCCAAGACTATTTGTACATAGAAAAATCACAACGTTTCTAGAGACCATTAGCCTACCATTTTCTCCTTATACAAGATGGGTTTTTGAATATTTTTCAATTTTGCAAGGTCTTCCACATCCTTTCCCAATCTCTTGCTACCTTTTCCCACCATTTAGACACCTTTGAAACCCTCAAAATTCCCTCGGATGTGATCCTGTAGCAACACAGAGCATCCTATAGGACACCTATAGCACACCACAAAATCTATCAAATCTTGACCAAAATTGGACCTCGTGCTTAATTTTTTCCTCTTACCTTTCTATAACCCCTTCTTGGCCTTGGAAAAAAAGCTAGAAAAATATTAGACACCTCTTGGAAAGCCTATTTTCATCATTGTGGTTTGAGTTTTATTTCGATGGTGAATGACTTCTTGTCTTTTGTTTCCTTCTTCTTCTATTTTGTGGCCTTGATGATTGATTGATGGCCTTTGGGTTCCTATGTTTTGATTAGGTCTCTCTTAGGCACTGTTATTTTGGTTTTTAGCACAATTTTCTCCTTTATTCCTTCTTCCTCCTTGACTTTTTATTTTGGCTAATTTCCCTCTTCTCCATTTTCTTCTTGTTGTTCATTAGCTTCTTATTCTCCTTCTTCTCGGTTGTGGGATTTCTATGGCTAGCTCACCCCCCCTAGCCTTCAATACAACTTTCCAACATTGGCAAGGAAATTATCTATTTCTTCTATAAATTTTAGATATTCTTGTGTAATGAGGGGTTTATCACAAAGGCAAAAACAAAAAATTTCTCATTTTTCTTGGAGGAATGTTTATTTCATGCTCACTAAAAAGTAATTACAATTCCCCTTTTTATTAGGCACAATTCAAAGGAAACATCCATATTTCATTTTTTTAGTTGTAAACATTTATCAAAATATTGCCATAGGTTGTACTACTGAAAAATTGAAAACTTTTGCAGGATTCTTGTTCACATATGACAAGGAAAAACATGTATTTACCCTTTCCTTTTGGCTTTTTCCTTCGAATCCTATGGTTTTGGAGTGGAACTCCTTCAAATTAGGGTATTTTGCAAAAAAAAATTCCTTCTTATAACAATGTTGTTTTCCCTATAGCACATAATTTGCCTCTCCTATAGCAGCCCCATTTCTCCTGTAGTAGATACATTTTCTATTGTAGAAGCGAAATATCCTCTTATTAGTCTTGGGTCTCCAAGTGTCTCGCTTCCTCTATGAGGCTTGGGCTACTTCCCCTTAGCTTGGAGGGAGGTTATTCCTTCTATCTTCTCCTTATTTCCCTCTAATTCTTCATTTTGTTGATAGGACGATGGCTTAATTCTGATTAGGGTTGTGGGGGGAGGTTGAGGCTTCCCTTGCTTGAGTCTAGTGCTTCTCCTATTAATAAATCCTCCACCCATTTCTCCTAGTCTTCCTCCTTGATGTTATGTAGGTGTTTAACCAAGAATTTTTTTAAATAGTCTCAGTAATGAAACAATGGAAAATTGTTTAGTATTTTTAAGGAAGAATGGTTCATGAAGTGATGTCAACCCAGATCAAACTTAAAAATACCTCATATTGATCAATTGACGGTTACAGGCTCTTAATTTCAAACAAACTTCTCATGTAATTGGATGTCGAAATGATGAAGAAGGGTGTCACTTACTTCTTGTCAGATAAATTTTGGGCGTGCATGAAGATTTTAGACAATATTGGGTCACTGTGACACCTTTTTATCCTCCCAAATCTTCCTATAGATCCTCTCGGCCCACCTATTGCATATGCAGGCCTTCGTGTAGCTTTCTCCTATAGCACTAGTAGAATGTGTTTGAAACTCCTTAGTGACACCACAAGAACTAGCTTGTTCTTCCTCTACCTATTTTTCGAATGAATGATGGTGCAAATGAAGTCGAGCCAACACATAATCCTCTTTTGGTTAAAATATTGGAATGCTTTAGTGACTTGGAGTTAACTTGAGTTTCCCCTTGTGGACCATTGTCCCTGCTAACTGTAATAATTTATCTCTCCTTGTAAACATCACTAAAAACACTTTGAATTATTCACATCACATGTTTTTAAGTAAACTACGCTCTTCCTATTTGAGGGTGGCCAATTTTACTAGATACCTTCAACCTATAAAAACTTCTCTCATGTGCATTGAAAGAATTTTTTTTTTACATTAATATGAAGAGATAGAGAAGTGAAGAACAAATTCATACCTGTGCCTACCTGATGTTGAGCTACTGTAGATGCATGCATGTTATTATTGGGCTTCATATAATAATGGATTGAGGGAGAGGCATGCATGATGATATTTAGTTTATGATTGATCCATGCTTCTCTTGAGTTCCTAATTTTCTTTGCTTGCTTCTCCATGGGTGTTCATAGCTTGATGATTCTCTGACTTATAAGGTTTTTGTGTAAAAATTTATTTCCTGTGTTCAATTTTCTACTAGTGGAGTGGATGGATTGCTTGTTAATGAGGGTGTGGCCCTTCTCAATCTTTATAAATGGCTTCATGATGATCAAGGTGGTTATATCTTCTGTTGTGCGAGTGAAAAAATAATTGATGTTGAGTTATGTTGTAACTGTGCAAGCTGCTATAGGAGGAATCCTCTTCCTATGGTAGTCATTTAATTCTACTTTGAGATCTCATTAATGCATGTGGTATTGATGGAAATTCATAGGAGGTATAAGGATAGGGTTAGAATCATCAAGAGGTGGTGTAGGTGGTGGAAATGTTGATGACAAAGTTTTCTATGATTTTTTTCATGTAAGGAAAAGTGGAATTTGAAGATGAATCTTAGCTAGATGGAGTGCATGATTGATGAAATTGGTGTTGGGGGACCTCTCTCAAGCTTCCGTAAAGAATACCTAACCTTTTGGCCCATTTATCCAATCGGATATACCTCCTGTAACTTCTTCTCGACCATCCTGTTGAAATTCAAACCTTCCTGCAGCATTTCAAGATAGCCTCTTGTGGAAAAATTATTTTATGTATGTATCTCAAATGGTACCCTATATTGAAATAAAATTTTCTTAGCATGTTTCCATCATCCTTATGCACATCCCCATAAAATTCTTGCCCAATGGATGCACAAATCTCGAGAAAAATTAAAAATTCCTATAGGTGATGGAGGTCAATTTCTCAAATATTTTGCATTGGAAATCGTTGAAAGTTCTCGCTAATGTTACCATACTCCATATGCATATACCCATGAAACATATCGGAAAATGGATGCACATTTTTCAAGATATGATAAAAATAATTTTTTTCTCTGTGTGTTTTGGTTTCCTATATCAAAACGGAGCCCTCGTGTAGCATTTAAGGATAGCAAGGAAAATGAATAGGTAAATCATGGGAAGTATGGTTTGATGGTTGAAATAGATGAGGGTGATGGATTTTCATGGCCTTGGTGCAATTGTAGCATCTGAGCAAAAGAGGATAAAGTCCAAGTTTGACTTCCTTTGAGTAGAGTTTTGATCAATTTTTTCCTTTTGGTGCTAAAGTGTTCTTATTACTTGTAAAGGTTGGAGAAAACTTGCATTCATTAGAGAGAGATACATGGGAAAAATAAAAAATTTCTTTTCATTTTTTCGTTTTTTCTTTTTCTTTTAGGCCTAGTAGTTGCCTCAATGAGGTTTTCAACTAGTAGTTCTACCTAGGCACCCAAAAGGAGGTTTTGAGCTAGTATCTTTGTTTTCCACCTTTTTATCCTTCTTTCAACCCATTGAACACCTCATGGAGGTTTTCAATCAATGAGGCAATCTCAACCACCTCAAATGTGGTTTTCACCTGAGATTTTATTTTTTCCTCTTATTTTTTTATTTTTTCCATTTTTTATTTCTTTTTCCTATCCTACTCTGCTTGGAAAGAACAAAATCATTTTAAAGTGTAGGAATAATTTGAATGGAACCACTTGCATAATATGATGAAAAATTAAATCATGTGTAGGCTCAAAACATATTGTTTGACATGTACCAGAATGTGAGATACCGACTGATTTGTCTGAGATCAAAACAAAAATTGTTGAAGAAGAGTTTGTTCTGCAACTTAACAATTTTATGTAACCATATTTCAATATAGTTGAGATGCCCCTGGTCCACTTGCTGATTTGGATCATCTTTGATGCCTTCTTATTCCATTAAATTCATATCTTCTTCTTTTTTCTGATTATTCTCTTAAACACATAGATGATATAATGGTGAACATGTTGTAACTTCCTCAATCTTTGATTCTGATGTCTTCTCTCCGTCAAGTGCAGCCCATGATCTTGTCATATTCTCATTTGGATGTTATTTTGCTGCATGTTAACCTTCAATGAAATTAAGAAAATCTCTTTTTTACAACGCTCTTCCTAAGCTAAGATGAATACCATTAAGATCAAGAGGAGATGTCAGGAAGTGTTGTACCTCAGCATTGTAAGTGGGCTGAGCTACTTCCTTGTGTGGGTCTGGAAATGGTCATATGGGTAGTTGATTGGGAGTGGATCTTTAAGATGGATGTGGTTGTGGTTGTGGTTGTGGTTGTGGTGGAAGTGGATGGTAGGGATAATATGGATCTAATTATGGAGGTTATTGAGGAAACTATTGAGGATATTATCGATTTATCTCATCAATTCATTGCCAACCTTGTTGCTAAGATTGTTTTTGGGGTTGATATGGCCAAGGTTTCCAATGAAATGGTGTGCTCCAGTTACTTTGAGATGGATATGCAAAATTTTAAAATTTTGAATTAGGCTCTTGCATCATACGAGGTTGACTAGACTTCCATTGTCCTCTTAGAGCTCCATAACATTGTTTCTTTGGTGATTGACTTGCTCCATTGTCCTCTTGGTAAACTTCTTTCAACCTTCATAATGATGGACAATATTTAACAACATGTGATTCTCCATGGAAAACACAAATATCTACATCTTCTTTTACCTCATCTTGTATTCTTAACATTTCTATTTATTTCCTTAGGTTGCTAAGAATTTACGTTTTAAAGTAAACAAATTTCCAAGTTTAGCTTGACATACCTATCTGGATGGAGATTTACCTATTGTTGCTCTTCCTCTTGATATGCGTTTGCATGTTTAATAAATTTCTTCAAATGATAACTAATATACACCAGCTCTACTCATGAGATCAAGGAGATCAATCCATGCATCCCTAATGGTTCTAAGTAAGAGGGTTTTTAGTGTGTCAGATCCTAAATGATGTAATTTTTCCCTCTTAATGTTATACATGAACCTATATATTAGATCCTCAATGCTCTCATATTATTTTTGATTCATTTTAAATATTTCTTCTTTAAGATCATGATATTTATAATTTTCTAAAAATATATTTTCCATATCATTTCATGATCTTATTGAATTAGTCCCTAAACTCACAAACCATTTAAGAGCTCTATTTTCCAATGTTGCTGGAAACAATCTCCATTTTTTTGTCTTTAATAAGTAACCATAAGATCTACAAACAATTTCAAATTCAAATAGAAAGATTTCCAGATCCTTTAACCTCGTACCATGGAAGTTTGGAAGAAAATATGGAGGGATGTTCTTCATGTGCACACTAACATTAGTATCTTGAATAGGAAATCCAAGAAGATCTTCTTCATTGCCATCATGTCCATCCATTTATTGTACTTTCTCTTCAAGCTCTTCTTCTTCTACCTGTAAAAGTGGATGGTGGTGTTTCTCTTAATGCACCACATGACCAAATGGGTCAATTGGTGTTGGATATTTTTATTTTTTTTTGAATAAGAATGCTAATACAATGCAATTTTCTCTTTTGGAAATGAAAAATGCCTAATGCAATATTTTTATTTTTGTAGAAAGTAAAAATGAATGAATCAACTAGGGAAGAAAAAAATACATACTTTGAAACCTCCTCAGAAATGAGACCAAAAATTGATGAGGCTCGGTATTGCAATAAGAATGCTACAACTCCCAAGGCTACTAACATTAATTATCAACCTGGGGTTCATACAAACTTAAGAGGTATCAACACTATATGTGCAACATACAATGTGTCCGTATTTCCCTGAAGTGATGTAATGGAGTGAATGTAATGAAATAAAAACCTAAAATAGTTTCATAAATAGGAAAATGAATTAATCCTAAACAAGAACAATAATTTCTAATTGAAATCCTAAGAGCATGAATTGAAATAAATAGGCCTAATCTAATTTTTAAAAAGGCATGTCATAATTGGTGTTTTATTATTCCTCAATCATAGATTTAGAGCCTAATGGCTATTATTCAATCATAAGAGACAAAAACCAATCTTTTTGAGCAAATCTAGTCAAGTTTATGTGTGCTAGAGGAGTGCTACAAGAAGTTACATTGTTTGCTACAGGGAGTTAAAGGTTTGCTACAAGAAGATATAATTCACTGAATAACCAAGTAAATCAAATGAAAATGGGATGGGAATTTTTTTTTTTTGAATGGGATGTCTTAGGTCTCCATTCCAAAGGGAATTTCTCAGAAATACCCCTGTTAAAACGTGCTAAAACATAGAAGAAAATTACCAGTCTAAAATCTAGAAATTCGAGAACTAGTAAGCTAGTTAACCTATCAAATGACTAACCTAATGAAGTGAAAATGAAATGGTGTAATTTTTTTATTATATTGAAGTATTTTATCATCTAATTTAATAGGAATAAACTCAAATGAACCTCATTAGCATGTTCTACAAAATAGTAGAAAATTAGTACTATTTGCTAGAAGGGACTTCTAGAATATTTAATGTTTGCCAATAAGAAAACTAATCCAAGTATTTCAGTGATTACTGTGACCCTCCAAAGTTGTTCCAAGGATTAAATATTTCTTTTGAATCTATAAATAACCTTCATCATATATCACTTCGACCATTTATCCCAATGCTACAACAAAAAAACATCAATACTAAATGCACAAATAGGAAAAAGAAGAACAAGAGACACATGTGAATAAGAAGTGAAAGGAACAAAAGTAAATTATAAAAAAGGGCTATGAGGCTCCTGGTTTGTCCAAACCTAAGGATACTCAAATTATTATCAAGGATACCAAGCTTTAGAAGCTAAAAATGACACCAATCTTCATTATTTGAATCAACCTAAGTACATCCCTACTAGAAATGAAAGTGGAGCTGTAAAAATACAAGTTCTCTTAACAACAAGACTAAGAAAAATCAACCCCTATAGGAAAATTCGAATTGGTAGTTATAAAAAATGACGAGGAAGAAATATCCTTCAAAGGAGGAAGCTTTCCCCTCCAAAATCCCTCAAATAGTGGATCTGGTTCCCAACACTAAGAATCTGCATTAAATGACAGGGAACACATTCCTAGATTTTCTCAATCATTGGATCTCCATAATTTGTACAATAATTTCATAATATATTATTGATTTATTATCCAATATTTATCCTGTTGTAGTAGGGACCAAGTCCCTAAACTATCACCTCCTCCAAATATTCATAACCTGCCCAATATTCTCATAATATAAAAATCAATAATATTTGGAAAAAATATGAAATTGTCCATAAACCTTCATAACAAACATATTAAAGCTAAAAATATGTCATCCAATGTGAAAATATAGCTTTAATATACTGAAGTATGGTTAGATGGGCCTTAATTTATGTCTAATTTGGAGGACAATCACAACAAAACTTAATACATGTACCTACACCTAGCATACATCATCATACAATACATATATGTACAAAAAGTACAACATAACAAATACACATGTCACAATACCATGCCTACATAATGAAAATACATAGTACCACATGTCCACAACACAACATGTATGACATGCACACAGTACCACATGTACTCATGTAGCATATGTACAACACATAGATAGTACCACTTGTACAAAGAACCTCCTACATAATGTGTTTAGGTCATCACATGTAGATGACACCACCTACACAACCTATACACAATGCCATACGTACATTATATTGCTTGTACAATGTGTACACAATGGCAGACATACATAGAAACATATGTAAGACATGTACATGACACCATATGTACATAACGCCATATGAATGACATGTGCACAACAAAACCTGCACAAGGCACTATATGTACAACATCTACATGGCACCACATGCTCATAGAACCACTTGTACAATCATGCACACAACACCATATGTACATAGCACCATATGCATAACATCCACACAACACCATATGTATATAGCACTGCACATACAACGTGTACATAGTACCCTATTTACACAGCGTTTCATATCCAACATGCGCACAACACCATATGCACACAACACCACATATCCATCATGTGCATAGCACAATATGTACACAACATTATGTATCCAACATCTGCATAATACCATCTATACCCAGCACTACATATGGAACATTCACACAACACTATATGTACCACCTTGTACATAACATTGCATAAACAACATGTACACACACTATATATGCACAACACCACATGCGCACAACATCACAGATACAACATGTACAGCATATACAACATATGCACAACAGTAATACCATACATCCAAAACCACATTGTCTTTACCAAGAAACCTTGCTTCCAGTGTCTTATCCATGCTTGTCCCAACATGTCTCAGAAAACACTTCTTTCATTTCAATGACGTATCCTTCAACGTTACGTGTCATAACATAAACATAGGCATCATACAAGAATACAATATCAATTCATATCCACATGATACTAACCTTATATATTTGTCATGACTGTTGGTTCTGGAGCCTGATTATCTTCTTTATTTAGAGGTATTGCCACATTGGAGTTGAGTTCGTATTGTCATGACAACACTGCCCGTAAAATATACGCTGCAAGGGGGTTCAGCGGGGACAACTGCGACCATTGGGAGCCCCCCCCTCCCCCCCCCCAAGCGGGGGGATTGAGGGCAGCACCCTCGAAGCTAAAGGTAGATGTAAAATTTCCTTGTAAAATGTTGTAATTTTGTATTCAATCTGGGTCGTTCATTAGGTGGAGATCTGATAGTAGAGGTTATGTTTAATTTAAGGTTTTTTCCCCTAGAAGGCAACCCCTTGCTATATATGAGGGAATTGTATTCTGTCCATGTAGATTTGTATGTTGAGCAAGAAGAGAGAGGCGATTGAGCCAGAGAGAAGAGGGAATTACATTGGATTTTTTGTAGGTTGTATCTCTTTAGTTTGTTGGATAATATAAAAGGAAGGACTGATTGTTTCTCCATGGACGTAGCCCAAATTGTGTGAACCACGTATATCTATGTCTATCTTGTTTTATGTGTTTTCTGTGTTTATATTTCTGCAATATTTTATGTGTTCCACTACCCTATAATATACAATTTTCTAACAATGACTACTCTTCCACTTGATTCCTCGTAAGGCTAGGAACCTATTCATGCCATTCACCTACATAAATAATCATTCCTGCACAAAAATGATTCCTGATGACCCTGTTGGATAGTGACATAGATACAAAAATGCATACATATATATATAAATATTAACATAAACAAGCATGATCCTATTGGACAATGACATGCATACATACACATATATACATATAAACATCAACATGAAACAATAATGGTCTAGTCAAACAATGACATAAATGCATGCATTTGTAGATATAAACATTAGCATAAAACAATCATGATCCATGATGACTATTTTAGACATGACATACATACATACATATATATAGGCATCAACATAATCATGATAACAAAATAATTAGCAGATATAATAAGATCAAGGCTAAGAGAACTCCCTTTATGCGTGCAACACGTGTGCAATATCAAGAACAAAAGTTCCCAACATAACCAAGGCATATGATGCCTCAAATCCATTAACCTTACCTTTCATGATTACCTTGTCGTAATTATCCCATCATCATCTATTTACACCAATGAACCCAACCAATCCAACTGGTTGTCATACTCTTGCCTTCAACTTCCTTTATACATGCACTAAGCTTCATCCAAGCCTTACATTCACCTGTTGGATTTCATTCAACTGTCTTCAAGATACACTAAATTTCCTCCTTCCAAGCCAATTCCCAAGACTTAAAACTTAAAAGTAAGGTATAAGAAAGAAATATGAATAAAACCATGAAAACCAATAATAATGTGACACCGCAAATAGAGTGGCATTATCATGCACTAGACAAAAAAAAATGAAAATCAAGTGAAAGCAAATAAAAAAATACCAAAAACAAAAGACTAACAACAAATACCATGTCTCAATCCCCATTATTCCCAGTGCTTCCAAAGGAAGGATCAACCTGAGCCTTCTGCAAGATTTCATGGAATTCTCTTTGTCGTCCAATCCCCTGCATCATATTTTCATTAACGCATAACTATCAATGCGTAAATAAATATAACAATACACCCATCACCTTATTTCGTGGTGCCAAGAATGTTGCTTGCAACTGAACACATCCATGCCATCTCTGAAGGGACTCCAATTCCCTCGACAGATCCACCTATAACTAGGGACTAGCTAGTATACCTATCAAATACATGTTCATGAATCAAGCACATATCCACATAATATCATACAATATTAAGGTTAAGAAGACTTCTTGTATGAAAAGTACTCATTCATTTGGAATTAGGGTTTCCAAACATAGTGAAATTAATTATTGTCCAATTCCTTTCTTTTACCTTTTTACTTGTAGCAATCAAGGATTACTATGTATTTTAAAATCACCCAACTGTTAGTTGTTTAAATACATCATTTGTTACCTTGTCATGCCAATACCAGGCATGTTTCCTGCAATTGTTTACATATGTAAACCACATGTTCCAAATATCAAGACAATCATATCTGTCAATTTGAAATCAACCTTTACAAAGTCTAACAATCATGTCATAATCCATAGTCAACTCATAGTCATTAGACATAATGCTACAGCTATCACCTATTACAATCAAGTACATGTCAGATATCTCAACACATATGTGTTAGTAGAATAATCTTAAAACAAGATCATTTGAACACATACTCATATTATGCAATTCATCGAACATTCAACCAATCTGTAAACATACCATGCTAAATTGATCAACTAGATGGCATAATAGACACCAAACACTCAAACACCAAACATACAACACAGTCAAATATTCAAACACCAAACAGATGACATAAGAAAACTCATACCTTAATGTATCTCATGGGAGGTTATCTTGTCTACACAATCAAGCTACATTAGAACGTTATAACTTCACAATATGTCAAATGAACCATAAATAAGGTCATGATATCCATAATAGTAGCTAGATAACATGTTCACCTCATAAAGTCATAAACAATTTTCATTCATTCATAAAAATCACATATGCATCGTCAATCCAGATTACTGCAACACAATATCACAAATAAGTCAACTCATACCTGAATGTCATAACCCTAACCATTTGCAAAGACAAATCCAACATAGTATGATAGATATAATCATCAAGACCTTAATGTGATAACCCTAATCATCAAGCCAACTACCATATAAGAACACGTTATCCTATAACATGCTCATCAACAAAATATAACATACAACATAATCATAAAAATCTAACCTATAACATACTCATCAACAACATATAACATAATCATCAAGTTATCCAACATAAAACAATAATAGCAATGCATACAACCACATGTTACTATCATTCATGACTATCTGACACACACACATATCACTATACTAATCAAGTAGCATATATCATGTATGTAATGATAACAACAATAGAATTAAAGGAATGCACATAACCATAATGCATATAGCATACTTTAACTAACATACTTGCATGAAAAACATACAATACCTATATGATGATCTTCTCTTACCTCAAGGTCCAATGTTGCAACTTCACTTTGATGATCTACATTTCCTGCTCTATCTCAACCAACACATTAGCATCATAACAACAAACAAAATCATGATGACCTAATTGCAAATAATGACTTCATGCATACCAACAACTACAACAAAATAGGCAATTTACGCTAGATTTAGCACCAGATTTTAGTGTATTTTTTTCTCAATTGGGATGAGTAGCCTGGCACTAAATCTGGCTCTGTTGTACAATTTTTAAAGCATTATTTTCTGCACCAAATTTTACATCTTTTTTTATGCCAAATTTTCCATCATTTTTTGCATCATATTTTGCACCAAGATTTTCATTTGGTTTTACAACAGACTTTTCTTCTAGTTTTGTGCCATTTTTTGCATCATTTTTTGCTTCCTCTTTTGTGGCATTATTTACTTCTAGTTTTATATCGTAATTTTCATCGAGTTTTGCATCATCTTTGGCATCCGATTTAGTGCCTTTTTTACATCCACTTTATGCCAATTTTTGCATCTGATCTTATGCCATTTTTTTCTTCTAATTTCGTAATTATTTTTACATCTATTTTTGCGCCAATTTTTCTGCATTTTTTAACACCATTTTTTCCATCCAATTTTGCACCATATGTTGAATCTGATTTAGAGCCAAATTTTGCATGCATTTTTGCACCATTTTTTGCATACACTTTTGCATTTTATTTATCTCCCTTTTTTGCATCATATTTTACACCTTTTTTCATAAAATTTTGCATCATTTGTTGCATCCAATTTAGCATCATTTTTAACACCATTTCTTGCATCCAGTTTTGAATCCTTTTGAGCATTTAAATTTGCATCCTATGTTGAACCATGTGTTTCATCCACCTCTACATCCAATTTTGTGTCTATTGTTACATTTAATTTTGAGCCATTTTTTCGTCTACTTTTGCATTTGTTTTTGCACCAACTTTTGAATGATCTGTTGCACCTCATTTTACATCCAATGTTGCATCTCAATTTGCATCCAAATTTGAGCGATTCTTACTCCCATTTTTGCACCATTTTTTATGTCCAAATTTGCATCCTTTTTGGTATATAATTTTGCATCCTTTTTGGTATATAATTTTGCATCCTTTTTGGCATCCAAATTTGCATCCTTTTTTCTGCCACACTTTTTTCCACATTTGCATCTCATTTTGAACCTAGATTTTAGTTTGAATTTTCATCTAGTTATGCATAATTTTTGACGTTCTTGGTTTCACCCTTTTTTAGTTTCATTTTCCATCTTGTTTTGTGTCTTTTCTTACATCCTTTTTGCACCCAATTTTGCATCCTAATTTTACACTATCCTTTACACCCTCATTTTGGTGTCCTTTTTTGCATCCTTGTTTGCGCCCAATTTGGTATCCTTTCATATGCCTTATTTTGTTCCTTCTTTATGTCTAGTGTTGCACCCTTTTTTAATTTTACTTTAAAACCCATTTTGTGTCATTGTTTGCATGTTTTGATGTCTAGTTTAACATCCAATTCTACTCCCAATTTTGCATCCATGGTTACATCCGCTTTTGGCTTCTTCTTTAGAGTTTTACTTTTATTTCCATTTATGACCCCCTCTATGGGTTCATTTTACTAATTTCATTTACATAGTGAAATATATTAAAGTTTCAAAATATCATTTTGCCGTAGGGTTTAATGCATGATTAGATGAACATAAAACCCTCTCAGTTTATCCCAAAAACCTAGGATAGAACAATTAAGAGATAGGTTGTTCTAAGGCTTGGGATTTTTAGTAGATCAAGATGTAGAGTATAGATTAAGAAAAAGAGAAGGAATTCTTGTGAGTCCTCGCATGCATTTCTTCTTGAAGTTTTTAGTATAGCTAGGAAGCACTCCTAGCTAGCTCTAAAGCTCGGTCCTACATATAGGGGAGAGAATAAGCAACATTCACAGCATAATATCTTGATAATCAAAACTATCAGAAACATATAAATATTATTGAATAAATAAATATAAACCAAAATCCCATACATTCATTAGTTAAATAGAATAATTAAAGAGTGAATAGAAACATGTGGAAGGAAGAACAATTGATCTATACTAATAAAGGAGTTGGAGTAAATTTACAACAATCAGATGTAGTTGCAGCAACACCTCCCCCAACTCATAGCTCCAAAACTCTCCCTTTCAAGATAGATCTCAGCAGCCTGACAATACAAGGATTCCCATCATTTTCTCAATGGTTAAGCCTCCAATATATAGGAAAGTGTAGGTTATGAAGATTTCCCAAATTCCTCATTAGTTCAATTTGGGCAAAATATTTTGGGCGAATAATGTTTCCTCATATAAAATGGCCTTTTCCACTTTTTAGATCCTTCGTGCTTAGGAAAAAGCTTCCCCATGCTCTATGGCCCTTTCCTGCTTTTGTATGCTTTTACTTTTTAGGAAAAAGCTAAAGATGAGAATAAAGAGATCACATTCCACCATATGAGTTTTTGAAAGTGAACAAGAGTGTCATCCACTTTTTAGATGCTTTTGTACTTATGAAAAAGCTTCTCCATGCTCTATGGCTCTTTCCCGCTTTTGTATGCTTTGATTTTTTAGGAAAAAGCTAAAAATGAGGATAAAGGGATCACATTCCAACATATGAGTTTCTGAAAGTGAACAAGAGTGTCAAATTCAAATTATAGTTTTCTTATGTTTTAGTTTATATATATAATTTTAGTATTTTTTTTTTAATTTTCTAAAAAATACATATTTAGCTTTTGGTATTTTTTTCTATAAGAAAAATTATATTTTGTTTTTATAAAAATGTATTTTAAACATTCCATTCATGGTAAAATTGTGATTGTATGTTAGGAGTTTAAATTATATATAAAAAAGTAACTTAATTCCATGTGTTGTGTCGTTGAGATGGGTATTATACATCTCTTCGTTCCTAAGTCATAGAATGTGCTTGGGTTTTCTTAATGCAATAAAACTAATTATGTTCTTCATTATACCTTGAAATGTTCATCTTGAACCTAATAAAACAATAAAGTTAAAATAGGTTTTCCTTTGTCCTTTGCAGATCTTTGTCCCCATTCATCTTGCTCTTAATAGATTAATTGTCTTACAATGTCCTTGAGTGGTCACTTCCATTAGTTGCATGCTTAATAGTTTTCTGTTAGTGACATTTTTTAGGCTTGATAATATGTTATTTAATTTATCAAAATGTGTTATTGTCCATATTATTGTTAAATATTAATATTAAATATGTTTCTTTTTTAGCATGGTTTAGCAAAACGTTCCCAAAATGTCTATAGATTGTATTTTATAATGCAATGATTCATTGCTTGATGAATTGTTTTGGATATTTTTTTAATGATTCATTGATTGATGAAAGTGTTATGGATATTTTTTTAGTATATTAAATTGTATGTGATAAAGTCAAAAGTCACCTCTTTTTTATATTTTCATTGGTCAATTTCCCTTAAGGCCATCAAGCTCACCATTCAGTCCCAAGTTAAGGAAATGTAGGAGTCATGAAGTGGAATTGTCTAAGCACTTAAATCTTGAGACATGTTTTGTTTTAGTCACATTATACTTCATTTCTGTGTAAATTCTCGATGAAAATAGTCTCATGGAGCATGAGGGGCCTCAATAGTAAAGGAAAACAAAGACTCCTAAAAGAAAAATGGTACGTGAAGCACCCAACAATAATGTTGATATAAGAAACAAAAATATTAAGTGAGGTTATAACTCATATAATTAACAAAATGGGGGAGGAATTTACAGGTAGTAGTGATTGATTCTTAGAGATACCTGGGTAGAATGGTTATTATTTGAAATGATCAGGACATCAAGGTTACCAATATGTTTACCTCTTTTTGCATTATGACAATACAATTCTAGTTAATTAACATCGAGGACTACTATCATGTATCCAATGTCTATGAATCTAGTATCACAAATGGAAAACCTCTATTTCTCAATTCTATTTCTAGCACAAGTAATTTATACTCCCCATCTCCATGGATGGGAGTGACTTCAATATTATCAAGTGTCTCGAGGAAAAGAAAGGATGAATAACAATGTTTAACAAGATATTTTGTAAGCTATACCATTAAAGCCATAAAGTAGTCTCCATTAAATTTTTCGAGCAATGAGTCTCCAACCCACACATGTGGATCAATGAGATGTAATACATGTGTGTGTGGTGACTAACTTAATACACTGTTCTAATAACTCCACAAACTTATGTATTTCACTCTGTCACATAAATTGATAGTAGTGTGACATAAGTAAACCAAGACTAGATGTGAAACCCTTAGGCAACAAACATTCCCTAGATCCTCAATTAGGTGCTTAAATGATGAAGTGAAAATGCAAGGGGAAAAGAGGACTTAGTGATTTAACCATCACAAACATTGATCAAGTGTGACTAGGAGTGTATATATTCATATATTTTCCAAATAGGGAGTGAATACATGAGTTACCATTCATTAGGCCTTACTTTTATTTAGTTTTATTTTTATTATATATAGGACTTATGGAATAAGGTTTTCATAATTTTAGCACAACTCATAGATATAATATTTACATGAATTTTCACTTCAACCTTAGAGCTTAGACTCAGATAAATCATTATAGTGTATCTTTAATGATTTTGGCTTTCACTTTTTGATTTTATTTCATAGTAAATGACAAAAGGGGAAATATTTTTCCACAAATCTATGAATTCTTAATCAGAAATGCGTCATTCAATGAAAACAAATTAATGATGTTATTCTCTATGAAAATGATGGGTATTCTTGAGAAAATCTTATGCTTGTGGATGTCTCTTCTCTGGTTGAGAGGGAGTGAGGGTAGACACCATATTATCCATGTGTCGTGTACTATGGCTAGGACTAACAATGGTAAGCCTAGGAAAGACACTAGTAGGGAGAATGGTGGATTGGATAAACATTTGGGGCTAATATTATTTGATAATTTGTATTTTGACTAGGACTAACCGCCATAAGTCAAGTACATTAATCCAAGATAGGAATAGTCATGAGGATTGACATTTCCTGGTGTCAAATATTATGATAGTGGATTAGGAAAATATCATGTGAGGACATACCTGGTGAACATCCTAGTGGGGTAAGTGCCTAGAGAGGCAGTGGTGTCCAAATTTATGCCTCCTAACATTGTGCTCTGATCTAATGGAGAGATAAAATTGTTAGTAAAGTCCTTTCTATTCTGACAATCTTGGCTATGATGATGTAAATCATCATTGATGCTTATCTATCCAGATCCCTTCTTATATGAATATTTCAACTTGAGAGTACTTTTTTGTCTCATTATGAGTACCTCCCTAGTTTAGAGGGAGGGTCATCATCTTCATTATCGCCATCATCACCACCATCATTGTCATCATTATTATCATGATTTCATTATCGTCATAAACATCATTCATGTCTCATCATCATCATCATCATCATCATCATCATCATGATTATGGACGTTGTCATAAATTGTTCATAATTATAGGTATCTTACGAAATATCATCAACCCAAAAAATGTTACGAGTGCTCAAAAAGGGTTGTTAGGACACATGATATATGCAAAAGAAATAACAACCTTATTTTTTAGAGATAATCGATGATCATCATCATCACTACCATTATCATCGTCATTATAATTGTCATCATCCCCATCATCATAACTAATATAATTTTTATCATAATTGTTGTCATTTTCATCATGAACATCATAATCATCATTCGTGTCATTATTGTTGTTGATGATGACCAAGATTAAAATAATGAGAATGATGATCAAATGATGATGACTTGGAAGACGATACAAAAGATAATTATTATGATTATGACCGCGACAACATTTAAAAATTGAGAAGAATGGCCAAGGTCATTAGCATCGTCATCATCATTGTCATTGTAACTCTCATTGTCTTTATCATCATTATCATAACAATCACAATTCATGTCATTGTCATCATCTTCATTATCAGCATCATCATAATTATTGACATTTTCATCAGTTGTTCATAATTTTCAATGTCATAAGAAATATCATCAATGCAAAAAATATGTTGTGTGTTGGAAAAGGGATGCAAAAGTGAACAAAAAATGGGGATAAAAATAGACATAAAATTGGATGAAGTGTGGACACAACATAAGTAGATGCAAAACAAGACAAAAAATTGACACAAAAGTGGATGAAAAAGTAGATGCAATAGTTGATGCAAACTTGAAAAAAAAATAGGATTCAAACATGGATGAAAAAGTGGAAGAAAACATGGGAACAATAGTAGGCATAAAACTTAGGATGAATTGTTGTCAAACAAATATGGATACAACAATGAATGTAAAAAAAGAGACACAAACTTGAATGAAAAAAGGAGGAAATCTTGGATGCAAAAAGGGATGTAGACATCGGCCAAACATGGGTGAAATAATGGACACAAAATTAGTTGCAAAATTGGATGAATCAAAAGTGGATGTAAAAGTAGATTCAAAATGGGATGCAAGAAACATAAAAAATATTTGATGCAAACTTGGACACAAAAGAGGATGCAAATGTGGATGCAATAGTGGAAGAAAATGTGGGTTGCAACGATAGGCATAAGAAATGACACAAATCATAGCACAACAGAAGTGGATGAGAAAGTGGATGTAATAATAGACGCAAAAAAGATGAAAACTTAGATGCAAGAAAAGATGTTATAAGGGATGTAAAAGTGGATGCAAACACGGGTGCAACAGAAGAAACAAAAATGGATGCAAAATTGGATGCAATGGAAGTACATGCAAAAGTAGATACAAAATGAGATACAAAACCCAACACAAAAGTGGATGCAAAAATAGATGCAATATTTTATGCAAAAGAGGATGCGAAGATGGATGCAAAATTGAAAGAAAACGTGGATAAAATAGTAAGTAGAAAACATGGCACAAATTGTGTCACAACAAAAGTGGATGTAATGATAGATGTAAAAAAAGAATCAAATGAAGATGCAAAATAAGATGCAAAAAGCGATGTAAAAGTGGTCGTAAACATGGGTGCGACAATGGATGTAAAATAGGATGCAAAAGTTGATGCAACAAAATTTGATGCAAAAGTAGATGAAATATGAGACACAAAACATGATGCAAATCTTGACGCAAAAGTGGATATAAAAACGGATGCAAAAATAGATGTAAAAGTCGATGAAAACCTAGATGTATATGAGGATGCAATTGTGGATGCAAATTTAGAAACACAAAAGGGTGCAAAGGGAGATGTCAAACTAGGTGCAAATTATGGCACAAGAAAAATTGATGCATTAGTGGACACAATAACAGATGAAAAAGAGGATGTAAATATGGATGCAAAACAAGATGTAAAATTTAATGCAATAACAGTAGATGCAAAATCAGATGCAAAACTAGATACAAACCTTGATGAAAAACTTGGCACAAAGGGGATGAAAAAAATATGCAAAAAAATGATTTAAAAAATGGTGCAAAAGAGGATGCAAGAGATCATGCAAACGTTGATGCAAGTGTAGGCACAAAAAGTGGATGCAATAGAGGATGAAAAAGTTGGAAAAAAAAATTAGGTGCCAAACTTGATGCAAAACATGGTGCAAAGGATGGAACAAAACTTGGCATAAAACCTGGCGTAAAACTTAGTGTAAAATTTGGTGCAAAACCTATTACAATACCTGGTGCTAAAATTGATGTAAGGCTTGGTGCAAAACTCAGTGCAAACTTTGCATCAAGTTTTACACCATATTTGATAAATGGACACAAATATAACCAAAAATGGGCTCTAGATGTGAAAAAGCAAACAAAAAGGGATGCTAGTCACAGGGTTTTGTTGTAGTGAACCTTCACCATGAAAATGCATGCATAACAGCATATAGAGACTCACATGCATAACAAATGCATATAAAAACATACACTCATGGTGACACATCCCACAACAATACCGTCAACCTTCACATGGCGACATCACTACAACCTTGGTCAACACTGTGCAAATGCAACAAGCACATGGACTACAAGCATAAGGAACACATATGCAACTGTCATGAATGCATGAACAACACACAACACATCTAGTCGAAGGGGTGAACCATGCTCTAATACCACTCTGTCACACCCTCCTCCCACATCTATTGAAGCAGCTGACTAGTTGGGGTAAATATGTGATGAGAGGCCACTATGATATTATTTGACCTCCTGAGTCACGTCAAGGAAGTGGAACCGAAAAAAACACACCTTACAAACATTCAACATTAGAATTATGATTCTCAGGAACAATCTAGACTTTCTACCAACCAACCTCTAGGTCCCACTAGGCTTTTCGACCACTTGACCTTTGGATTCTCTCATGTTATGGCTATGCTACCATCTAGGGACTTATGGATGATATCACAGGCCTACAAGCAAGTGTCCAAGGACTATTTTTATTAGTTCTATACTAGTGTCCCCAAGCTTTAAGCCACATTTTTAGGCCCAAATCCCAGGTCATTTCCCAGAATTGAAAGACACCTTTAGAACAATAAGATAACATGGACAAAATAGTACTAATCCATTTACTTGAATAATACCTTCAATGGACCCCCACTAGCCATGATAGTTGTTTCATCAGACATATCATCAATATGTAATCGATAGGTGTAAGTAACAAATCTGAGCATAGGGGTCTCATACTTATCTGATATTCACTATGAGGCATTGTTTCCTTGTCATTTTAGTTGTAGTTTCATCCATTAGGTCATAGATACATTTTTCATTCAGATGCAAGTCAAAACATGATAAGAGCCATACATAGCCATTGTGCTAATACATATTCATAACCAACATAATGACAATATAAATATTGATGAAATTAGAATCATATGATCCACATATAAACCAATATAATACTCATAGAAGTATAACGAGAAATATCCTCATATTGATGATGAAAAATCCAAACTTGGGATGGGACTTCCACGTTCCACTTGACCATAGAATGGTTGAGCCAAATCTCTCTTCATTGATTCACCCCTGTGCCATATTCCTAGCATGAATGTCAGATCTCATAAATTACATCAATTAAGACCATTCAGCACTTCCTGAGGCGAAACCACATCAACCCATCAAATAATGATTCTAGCTCATGGTAAGACATCAAAAAACCATCAATAGGTTGGTCTCTACCCAAGCCTTCTAGGGTTCCATAGGATTTGTTCCAACCCAACTTCTTGGACTAGTAACTCAACCCACAAATTCTATTCGGCTCCAAAGCATTTGTCCAACCAAGGCTCCATGACTAGTACTCAACCCATAGTTGTTGTCGGTCTCCAACACATTTTTTGAACCAAGGCTCCAGGACTAGTAACTCAACCCACCAAAGGCTCTAGAGTGATTTTCCAACCAAGGCTTTAGGACTAATAATTCAACCAAAGTTGTTATAGTGCTCTAGAGCATTTTTCCATCCAAGGCTCTAGGAATAATAACTCAAACCAAGCCAATACACGGATTCCAGAGCATTTGTCCAACCAATGCTCTAGGAAATAAGAACTAAACCCAAGCTAAATGAATCATGAGAACCAACCATGAAAGAGAAAATAGAACCACAACACTATGGCTATCCAGGAAATGGAGAGGCTAGGCTAATCCATTGTGAATCCAAGCAATCATCTATGCCAATGACAAGTCATAACCAAGAAACCACATGCATGTGTCATGCATGCCAAAACTAGTGAGGAAAACATACATGCAACTCAGTAGCAATAATAAAAACTCGTTGTAGTTGTCAATCTTGATATGCTCTTACATTTTCTTGCTCTTCCCTTTCCTTCTTGCTCGAAAACTCAAAGTCTGCCGCATTCTCCAAGAGTGCTCCAAGAAACATATAAGAATCCAGGAGTATGGGGGAGAGATAATAGAATAGAGCTTCACCAAATTTGAATTGACCAAGCATAAACTCACCAAGCCTACCCACTGAACCTTAGCAACATTTTTATTAATGAAGCCTATATTTTCTTCATTTTCCATTATTAATGAAGCCTCTATTTGAGATGTGCCTCCTTAGTTACTATTCTAGGTGTATAAGTTTTTGTGTTTGCTTAGATCTATTAGTTTGGAGTTATTAATAAATTCAAAAAAGAGGGTGCTTTGTTCATTGAGTCTATTAATCACACCTTTATTTTCATTAAGATTGTTTATCATGTTAAAATCCCCACCTATAATCTATAACTTTTTCCCTATAAGTTTTGAGGTTCTTGGAGGTTTTAAAGGCACACTTTTTTGTTAAAAGGAATACTAGGGCCATAAACATTGGTCGTGAAACTCGAACTAGTTGAACCAATGGGTTGAAAGTTAGAAATGAGGATTTTGGGTAGAGAAAAGGAATCCTAATGGGTGTCTAAGGAATGGTTACATGTGAGATCAATACCATGTAATTTTCCATGGGAATCATGGGCTATATAATCATAATTTCACCAAACATTATTTAAAATTATATTCAAAACTCAAACGGTAATTTTGTTTCTTGAATGGTCATGATGCAATGGAATTGTTGGGGTTTTTTTATTTTTATGAGTCCTTGAATGGATTTCCCATTAATACCCCTAGAATTCCAGAACATGAATTTCATTGATGATTTTGAGAGGAGGGACAAAAGATGGAATCCATTAGTAACACTCTATCACTATTCACCAATCAATCCCCTAGGTATTGTAGTAATTCATTGTTTTTTTTCCTCCCCTTTTATTTTTTTCTTTTGGAACACTCAATTGTTCTATGGGAGCATTTATTTTGATTGCATGAGAGGAAAAAATATGAGTTTTGGTTAGGGGTATTACCTCATTCCTCAATTTGATGAAGAATTACATCTTCATTATGGGTGTATGCTTTGATGATGGTTTGAATTTTCTCCTTAGGAATGGTTGTTGGGTATTTACTTCTCCATTCCTCCATGAGTGATTAGAGATGAATGTTTTGAAGATCCATTTCCTTGAAATAGTCTACACGACGAAAAATTTGGTTGTTATCCTCCCTTTTTATGTCCCTGTAGTAATACTTTTCATTTGGATTTACATGCACATCTCTTCATGGTTGAGTTTGTGATTGAACAATTCTCTTAATCATTTTCATTTCGGGTTTTTCTCCTTTGGTAGTTGTCTCATTTTCTTTCAAATCCTCAATGACCATGTACTCATTATGGCCCATGGCATTTTCAGATGGTTTGTTACTCAAAATGAAGGAGACATGTAATTATTTTGATAATTAACAAGGAATTGACACATGAGATGCACACACATGTAGATTATACATAGCCCATGTAACTGTATCTTAACCCTGAATCTATCAAGTGCAAGAGGGATAAAAAAATATCAAAAGAAGCTTCAAAATTTACACTATTAAATAAGTTTACACCTCAACAGATTTGATCCCTCTCAATACCTAATAGATATGATTTTAAATTGAGTCTAGATTGGACAACCAAGTACAACATCTTAAAGCTCATTTAATTTAAATATAAAAATCAATAATATTTGTACATATTGCAGTCACATATGAAACAATTCAGAATCACATTTTGATATTAATTTTTTTTAGCGATACTATATAAGGTTTTCTCCTTAATCAATCATCTATTAGTTAAATTGTATATAATTTTATAAAGATGAATAGAATGTCAGTGTCCAAAATAATTTTAGTATCGACATAGCTTTCTGTAATAACTTATGTGTAATTTGTATTAATGTTATTGTTTTATTAGTTTATAAATTTTTAAATTAAGTTTGATTTCAAGTTTTCTTATTTTATTTTAGTTTTTATTATTTGGATTTAAATTATTATAAATATATACTCATTATGAGCTCAATGAACTCAATCAATTGTATGCTTAAATTTAATTCAAGCTAGGAGAATAATAACATTTCTCCTAACCACCCAAATTATATATAATTCACTAATTAATATTTCATTATTATATAAATTTCATATAAAATGGAATTCTCTCTCTCTCTCTCTCTCTCTCTCTCTCTCTCTCTCTCTCTCTCTCTCTATATATATATATATATATATATGTATGTATGTATATAATGAATATTTTTTTATTAATTAAATGCTTTTTACTATTATTATTGTGAGGAGAGCACTCAACAACCCACTATAGGGGGAATATGTGTTCACGTAAATATTTGTAAAAGTTAACATTAAACATCAACTTTTAGATCAGATAAAAAATTAAATCAGAATATAAAATATAACGAGTGATGTGTAGATGTAAAAGTTTGTAAACTTTTAACACTTAGCATTTACATGTTGGCACAATCAATATAAAAAGTTAAAAGTAATTAAAATTAATGAAATTCAATTTGTTGTATTGTAATTTTATTTTTATAAATAAAATTATGAACATTATAGATAAAAGAAAATCATAACATAAATATCAAATTAAAGTATACCACATATAAATAGTATATATAAATTAAGATTTTTTTACTATATAAATTAAAAAAAAAATTGCAAGGAAGCTTAGTCCCCATAACTCAAGTTAGAAATTATGCTATCTGAAAAATTGCATAAAATATTATAACCTACATTGGTGTATGCTAAATTAATATTGGTCAAATTACAAATTCAATTCTATAGTATTGCCTTGGAAGGAGCTAATAAATTGAGATGTGAAGTGGATAAATTAATTAATTAATGAGGTATAAGGGCTTGCACAAATTTTGGTTAGTAGTAACAACTAGTAAGTCTACACATTTACAATTTTAGTGCTCTAAAAGTCCTAAGGAAAAGATAAATAATAGTGGAAGTGAGTCCCTTTTTTTCACTTACTGGTTCACGGATACCTGGGTCAGTGGGTAGCCGCTACGTCCAGGGTTTTAAACACTGAGTGGACGCCACCCGAAGGGCATCAACACCCCTCGGCCTATTTACTGACCTAACCCCAAGAGCTTTCGGGATTCGACCCTGTGACCTCCCATTGACGAGGCACTTGATTTGACCGATTGAGCTAACTCTTGGGGCTAGTGGAAGTGACTCCTAATAAGTATAAAGTTAAATTATGGTGGAAATGACTCCTAATAAGTATTTATCTGTCTTATTTCAATGTGTTTTTTATGAAAATACTTGCTTAAATTATGGCAGTAAGTGAATGATGGTAAATGTCTTATTTACATGAGTATGAGTTAATATGTAAATTTTAATTACTCTAGAAATTATTTAATTTTAAGAAGGGTTTGTGTTTTTGTTTTTGTTCTGTTTGTTTGTTTTTTTTTAAATTGGTTGTGTTAAGAGGTGTTTTGTAGTTTAGTCTAGGGAATTGTTCATGTTAATTCATTATATTTAAAATTAAACTTACATAGTTATATAAATTAAATGGCCTTATAAACATCAAGACATTTATCTACTAATACATCGCATGTTTTCAATAATTTAAAAGATCATAAAAATTAAGCAAACCAACGTAGATCCATCGTAACTATGGAACTACCAAGCAATGAGAGAAAGGGGCTTACAAGAGCGGGATGAAGAGAGAGTGAGGGAGAGAGGAGAGGAGGGAAGAGAGAGAGATAAGTATAGGAGAGGGAGGGAGAGAAGGGGATGAAAATGAGAGGGATCCATATAGATGGAGGGGGGAGAGACCTAGAGAGAGAGAGAAGGAGAGAGGGAGGAAGATAATAAAATAATTGGAGGGAAAAGAGAGATAGAGAAAGAGAGAGTGAATGAGTGATGGTGGGGGAGAGAGAGGGGGAAGAAAGACAAAGTGAGAATAGTGGAGAGAGAGAGAGGGAGTGATAGGGGAGATATGAAGAGAGAGTGAGGGGGAGACAAGAGTGGGAGAGAGAGAGAGAGAGAGAGAGATAAATATCGAGACTGTTATAAAACCAACTCACATAAAGATAGAAAAGAATGATCAATGCCTTAGAAATCAGCCTCTTCGAGGGGGAAACCTCTTTTACATTAAACAAATAAACAATTATTGGGTGATACAAATGATAAGACCTCCTTTCATTATATAGGAGTATAAGCAGTCATAAGACAATTAGAGCCAACATAAAAATAATAATGTAAGGGAACAATAATAACAATAGTGGGCTTCTATGGGGCACAATAATAATAATATGGGGACTACAAGGGCACAAAAATATAATAAGGGGTTTGCACTAATAACAATAAGGGGTTACACTAGTAGTATAGGGACCTAACATGCCCCTCTCCTTCAAAAAGTGTTGTCCACAACGCTTGAGCAGTTTTGGATGCGTCTGGATAAATTTCTTATCCTCCCATTTGGAATCTTCAGCAAATAAATTCTTCCACTTGATGAGGTACTCTAAAATTGATCTATTTCATAGTCGTCGGGTTCTTGTTTCTGTGATTTCTTCAGGTTCTAATATGATTTTTCCTTCCTCGTCAAGTATCGACAATATTGTTTGAATTGGAAGCTTGTCACCTATAACCTTCTTTAATCATGAAACATGGAAAATTAGGGGTACTAGGAAAGATGCAGGAAGCTCTAATTTGTTCCATAGTACCAATATTTTGCAGCAGCTTGTAAGGACCATGGTACTTTGGTGATAATTATTATCCTTCTTAGCTTGCTTGAGGGACATTTGTTTGTATGGTTGTATTTGTAAAAATACTCAATCGCCTACAATAAAACATATTTCACCATGATGCTAATATGCATGTTATTTCATTTGATTTTGCACCAAAGTTGGGCTATCCTTTAAAGGTTGGAGAACTTATTATTGATGCTCAATGTGATCTTTCACTACTTGAACCTTTTGCTTCTTGATAATGTCCTTCTATCTTGAGAGTTTGAGGAGTGGTAATTCTTTTTAATGCATTCCAAGATATGGTCAAATTCATTCCTTGATGCTCAATGTCATCATTCACTCCTTGAAGCTTTTTCTTCTTGATATGTACTTCTATCTTCAGAGTTTGAGGAGTGGTAATTCTTTACAATGTATTACAAGATATGGTCAAATACAATTCCTCTTTATCTGGGGTTGGTTCTTGGTGTATATCCTCTTATTTTGATGTTTCTTGATCATTTTCTTCCTCCTCTTCACAATCTATGTAAAATAATTTCTTCTTAGCACACTTATGACCTTTAGTGTATTTGCTATCACAATTGTAACAAATCACTTTTTCTCTTTTTCTTCCAATTGTTGTGGTGTCAACCTTATAGGTTGTGGAAGGATAGGGGAATCAAAACTTCCATATTTATTGTTATGAGTGGTAGGCTTCCTTGTTGCCATATATTTGCTTTCAATTTTTCTTGCTAACCTGAATGCCTTCTCTAATGAATCGGGTTCCCAAAGACGAACCTCGTGTTGAATGTTATCCTTTAAATTCCCTATGAAGGCATCCATCGTCTGTCTCTTTGGAATATAATTTACCCTTATATTCAAATTTTGAAAGTCATCAATGTGATCTACCATTTAACACTTCTGTTTGAGATTTATCAATTGGCTAAAGCAGGCGCTACACTTTGTATTGTCATAATGTGCTATCATTTCTGTGACAAGTGGTTTACGAGAACAAAGCCCTTTATACCATAAAAATTGATTTGGCTCTAAATATAAATATGAAACACATACCTTTTGTAATAGTTGCACCTCATATAGACAAAAATATTGCTCCATCTATAGTATCCAATTTACCAGTTCCTAGCGATTAAACATCCTAATATTACTTTTTCTTGATTTTAGGAGCTTGATGTTGAAACCATTGTAACTATGTAATTTCAAATGTTTAAGTTTTGAAATTTTGGCCTGTGATATTCCTCTGAGTACTCTTTCTAACCCCACAAGTATGATCACAATTGGATTCCTAACGAAAGAGTTATTCCTTGTCTCCTGCAATGACCTAATTATAGATTGGTTTAGTAGAGAAAACTTTTATGATGTGCCTCGCATCTCTGTTTCGACCTTCGGTTCTAAAAATGATACAAAAGAAAATAGAGTCTATCTTATTTCTGTCACTTATTACTAAATTTGAATCAGATGCTGAAAGAGAGAGTTATGACGATTTCCCAAGGTCACCTGTTTGGAATGTAATCAGGAGCTTATAGAAACCCTAAATGTCTTGGATGGTATCTCTGAAAATATAGAAAACAAAGATCTGAAATTCAGGCCCAAGCTTCACCAAGACTTCAGCTCAAATGGGTTGTACTTCAGAACCTAAACCTTCATAAAAAAAAAAATTATAGCGAAAATTCCACGATGACCTGTTTGAGATGGAATTTTGGAGCTTGCAAAAACACTAACTTCCTTAGATCATATCTCTTAAAATATAGCTAGACAAGATCTGAAATTAGGAACCAAGGTTCATAATGATTTCATCTCAAATGGGTTTGTGTTTTAGTATTTGAAACTTCGTAGCAAAAAAGTTATAGTGAACATTCCATGATGACCTATTTGGAAAAACGAAACCCTAGAATCCAAATCTCTGATAACAAATGTTATGAAACTAGCTCACAAAAATATGGAAAAGAAAGATCAATGCTTTAGAAATCAGCCTCTTCGAGGGGGCAACCTCCTTTACATTAAACAAATAAGAAATTCTTGTATGATATAAATGACAAGACCTCCTTTCTATATACAGGAGTCTAAGTGGTCATAATATAATCGAAGTCAACATAAAAATAATAATATAAGGGCACAACAATAACAATAGTGGGCTTATATAGGGCACAATAATAACTATATGGGGACTACATTGGCACAACAATATAATAAGGAGGTTGCACTAATAACAGCAAGGGGTTACACTAGTAGTATAGGGACCTAACAGAGACAGTGTGTGTATGTTTCGAGGGTAAGATAGAGAGAGACAAATAAGAAGAGATAGATGAAGATATAGATGTAGATAGAAGGGGAGGGATGGAAGAAGAGGGAAACAAGGAGTGGAAGGATGGGAGAGATAAATAGATATGGAGAGAGAGAGAGAGAAAGAGAGAGTGGGTGATAGAGAGAAACGAGATAGACATGGAGGGGGAGATACAATATTATTCACTTAAATAGATGGATTTATTTCAGTGTAGATTTTTATTCCTAATCCTATTTTATTGGTTATTCTCAATGCATTGATTTCAATATAGTCATTGATTTCTATCTTATGTAATTTCTTTTGCTAAATGCATAGATTTTAGTTTGCATGTTTATTTCTAATCCTATTTTTTTGCTTTCACTAGGTGCATTTATTTTAGTATGCATGTTGATTTCTAATCCATTTTTATTGCTTTTACTAGATGCATTAATTTCAATGTGGATGTTGATTTTTAATCCTTTTTGATTGCTTGCAATAGATTCATTAATTTCGATGTATATGTTTGATGTAACTAGATGTTTGAAGAACATTAATTTAAAAGTAATTATATTAATAGTGTGCATTGATTTCAATGTAAGAAAAAAATACTGATGACGTGCAACGATTTTTGTGTAACAATAATTCAACCATGGATAAAATACGTTAAATTTCATCTCAAATAAAATGTTCACTTACCTAAAATGTTTGGTTCTTGAAATAATATATTATTTATAATTGAATACGTTCTTATTATTTTCATTTTCCATCATTCAACATTGTTAGACACTTTGGATTCAAACTAGGTAATAGAAACAACTACGAATGATATCTACTTGGGATTTAATGTTCCATAAGTCATTATGGTTGACATTGAAAAAAGCTAATGTTGATATTGGAGAGAAAATGAGATAAGGTATGATGTTTACTATAGTATCTCAAGTTAAGGATTTGAATGGCTTATGATTTCAAGTACTGTTTTCGTACAATCCATACGAAAATATGGAATAATAGTAGGTGTGACAATAAGAAAATTAGAAAAAAATAATTTGACATTGATCACACTTAACACTATTTGTAATTGAGTACATTCTTATTATTCACAATTTTTATCATTAGACAATGTTACATTGTCACTTTGCATTGAAAATTTGTATTTCATCATTTTTTAACATTCAAGTTATTAACAATCTGTATCATGTCAACAAACTGAGGCAACTGATCAAATTTAAAAATAAAATGACCATATTAATATTTACACAATTCTAGCATACTTAAAATGATCAGAACAACTAAATGTTCAACACTTTTTTTATCGCCACATACTACTAACCCTGGATCTATTAAGCCTCGAGAGGTATCAAACCTCTCGAGGTACAAACATTTCCTCAATTTTTTCACTAAAAAAAAGTTTGTACCTCGAGAGAGTTTATCCATATTGACTCGTAATGAATCTGAGATTAAGATAAATCTAAATTGATTTTATACTTCTTAATCATATACTTAAATTAGTAAATTAGTAAATTATTTTAGTTTTATGATTTTATAATTTTTAATTATATACATAAAATAATTAAACTATTATTTTTTATAATTCTTTCTTAATATTTAAATCTAATTATTATATATTTAAAAAAAATAAAAAATTAAAACAATAAAACAAGCTTTATTTGGGATATGTTTTGTTCATTTTTCCCAAAAAAGGAGTTCTAATATTAGGGAATTAATGTTCCAAAAGCATAAGTTTTCTACTCTGAAGCACTAATTCAACAGAATTGAGGTATATTATTATTATTATTATTATATATATATATATATATATATATATATATATATATATAATAGTTAAGTGACAAAATCACTATTATTAATTTTATAATATTTTTGAAAAAGTAATGATGATATAAATTTATACATATATTTTTGCATAATTTTAAACAAAAATAAAAATGGTCATTGATTTTCCCACACTTGAAAAAAACAAAACTATATTAAATTTTAAATTTTTGTAGTCATTTTTCAGAAAAATATGACTCGGATTATCCACGGTACTTTTTTCATCATGTCGATGTTCTAAACCCCAAAGGGGATCCATCATTAGGACAAAAAGTGATAGATTCATCATCAAGACAAAATGTGATAGATTAAGAGAAGAATTTACCGATCAGAACAAATAATACCTACTGTTAAATTAAAGTAAAAACCGACTAATTCATAAGACTAAAGTATATAAACTAAATATCATAAAATTATTATTTCATTATTTTAAATATAACCTAACATCGATTACCAAATATGATTTAATTTATTTTAATTTTAATTTTAATATTAATTTGTATTTGTATTTTAATCTGAATTCTCATTATATTTTTGTAACCTAATTAAATATAATTAATTTATTTTGATTTTAATTTTTACAAAATAAATAAATGTAATTAATTCTTTATTTTTACTTTTATTTACTGTAATAAATGAATAAATTAAATTAAATACAATTCATTAAATACCTACTAAATAGTAATAAATAATTTGATTTAATGTATTATTTATTTATTTAATTTATAGATTAATTAATTTAAAGTTTGTATATTATTATTGTTAATGTTAAAACTTATGCCACTCATTAATTCTAAATAAATAGATTAGTTAATTATTTCATTGTTTAAATACAAACTAATATGGATTACCATATATAATTACTTTATTGTTTAAATAGATTAGTTAATTATTTCATTGTTTAAATATAAACTAATATGGATTACCATATATAATTACTTTATTGTTTAAATATAAAGTAATATGGATTACCACATATAATTACTTTATTTTAATTTTAATTCTGAATTCTCATTATATTCTGTAACCTTTTTAAATATAATTAGTTTATATTTTATTTTTTTATTTTTACTGAAATGAATAAATTAAATATAATTCATTAATATCTAATAAATAATAATTATAAATAATTTTGATTTACATTTAAATTAATATATTATTTTTAATTAATTTATTTAAAGTTTTTTATATTATTATTCTTGATGTTTAAACCTAAGTCACTAAGGGTTAGCTTTTTTATTTTTATTTATCTATTAGTTACTTAACTTTTTTATTTTTTTATTTTTATAGTTAATCATCTATATTAATTTAAAATATTCTTAATAATCATTATTTATTTATAATTAATAATAATAATTTATTCGTTTATTTGTAACAAATAAATGGTGATTATGTCAATTAAATAATTATTAATTCTTATTATTAATTTTTTTTAATTAGTTAATTAACTAATTAACTAAGAGACATGCTAGTAATTAAAGAAGGGGGAAAGGAAACACATGTGAAACTACAACTTGAAAGATCTGGAAGGATTGATGGGAGCAAGTTTCCACTAACATCATTCCCATTGTCCCTGTTAAGGTTATGTGGAACCTTCATAATTTCAATAGCCTCTCCGATTTTCCTCTTTTGATAATGATCTTCTCATGCAATAATTTAGATGTTTTCCAAACACACATAATGCTTGGTTTTGGACGAGTGTTCTGCAAGTGTTAATGTACAAGATCTCCCATTCTTAATATCAGCATAGTGCTCTTTAAGTCATGATTTCAAAGACCACCCTACCTCTCCAATATAACTTTTGTTGCATGAAGAATCAATCTTATACATACCCTTGAGTTGTTTATGATCAACGTTATCCTTAACAGACTTCACTTTTTGCCTAATCGTTCCACATGTTGTAAATTGAGTGAATATGTCCTTCTTCCTTAATATGTTAGCGATTTTATCTATAACCCTTTGAATGAATAGAAGGTATACTTTCCCACAGTTTTCTTTCCCATAGTTTTTTTGCGGACCCTTGGAGAGGACCTTTTCTTTAGCCCTTTTTTATAAATTTCTCAATATTAAACTCCTTGTATCCTATATCCTTAAAAACATAGGTTAACTTCTTAATTTCTTCAATAAGGTGATCAGAGTCAGAAATTCTAAGAAATCTAACAGCAAGCGTGTTTAAGATGCCAAATTTTTGGGATGGATGATGGTATGAATCAGCATGAAGATATATTTATGTATGCATTTTCTTCCTAAAGACCTGGTGTCGCATAGTACCATCCTCCTTTCTACTAACCAGGACATCTGGAAAATGAATTTTACCATCTTCTTCAAGCTCCATAGTGAACTTGATTTCAGATGATATCGAGTTTAGATGATTAAGAATCTTCTCAAGCTCAACCTTGCCATGAGTACATTTTAAGTTGGTGTCATCAACAAATCTCTTCAACCATGCCGGTTTCAAAGGGTAGGAGTCAAGGGCTTTTCTTTCAAAGTACTCCATATATAAGATGAAAGCGAGGATCCCTTGGTGACTCCCGATATCCGCTCGTAATAATTGTCTTGAAAACTGAAGAAAGTGGAATGCAAACAGATTTCCGCAAGTTTAGCTATTTCTGGATCAGTGACTTCTTTTATAACATGAATAGCTTCATCAAGGGGAATCTTTTTAAATAAAGAAACAACATCAAAACTAACCAGAATATCATCCTTATCAACCCTTTCATTCTTGATGAGTTTTACAAAATCATTAGAGTCCTTTATATAGTATTATCTGCCATTGGGAATTCCTTGGGGAAATTCCTAAAAATTGATGAAGACAGATATAGCAGAGGAATCTTCACTTTTGCCAGAATTTGCGTTGAAGTGGACCTGAGTCAGGGGCTGCCTGATCAAATTTCATTAAACTATAACAACACTGAGTGGACACAACCCCTAGACTATGAAAACACTGCATTCAGATGCCGCAGTTGCCGGCAAACAGGACACCTCCAAAATTCTTGCCCACTGGCCAGAAAGAATCCAAAAGGAAACAAGAAACAACAAAAAAAGCCAAATGGGTGGCAGCATACAGAACCGCTGGAAGAAGAGGACATTCAGCCAGAGCATACAGTGAACCAAGAGGAACCTGATATAAATATGGAACAGAATGGCACACAGGAAGAAAAAGCACCAGACCCTCAAATGGAGGACCATTTTCAGCAGCAGCAAATTCCACAGCTGGAAGTTAGTGGCAACAAAAGAACTCATGGATCTGAAGGATCAGAATCCGACAAAGAACCTCCAGTGAACACACAAGAGTACCCGCAGGCCATCATTGTTCCCCCTTCTGACTCTCAGGGTTGGCGTAGGGTGGAGAAGAAGAAGGGCAGAAAAGTATAGGCTTGATGTATTTTTAATTATTTTTATTTTTATCAGTGTACTTGTCCTATTCATGGACAGCTATCTGCATATGCTCTAAGCATCTACAAAATGTAATTTATTTCATATATGAATATAAATTACGATTTTTCTACGGGAAAAAAAAAGAGACCGTGTTTCCAACCAGAGGCTTCAGGATTTTAACTACATATTTAGTTGATTCGTACGTGGGGGAAACAATGGTGTTGACTATTGGTATAAAAGGGATCCCTTCTTTTGAATTTTTGGTAATCCATAAATTCAAGGTATAAACTCACAAGATGGAATCAACTTCTTTTTCATTGGTAGTCTTCTTAACATGTTTTATAACCTTATGAATGGGATTAGAGTTAAGTCTTCTATATTTACCACAATTTAAATCTTCGTTCATTCTATGAATATAGTCATCCTTTTTTTTTTTGTAAGTGCGGTACTCTATTTTCCATTTTTACAACTTTTTACAACATTTTACAACCTCGCAGGATTCGAACTTGGTGGGGGGTGTGAAAGCCATCCGCCCCAGCCATTACATCATGCACGTCATGTGCATGAATATAGTCATCCTTATTTAAAACAACAGTCCTCCTTTATTGACTTTAACCACCACTATTTTGTCATTATTACAAAGCCACCTAAGAGCAACTTACCCTTCCTTATTTAAATTACCCTTTGGAGGCCTAGATTTCATCATTATAAGAGAGCACTTATGTCTTAATACTTCCTTGTCATCAAATGAAAGGCCTTGAGTCTCATTCTCAATGTTCGAAATGATAGGCCTTGAGTCTCATTCTCAATGTTCGAAATGATGCTTTCAGATAGAATGTCCTTGGCAAGCCTTTGCTAAGAATATTAATTTTTTCAGGAGTGAGCACCGAGAAGAAAGATTAATAACCTTCTTAGCAGGCATTAGTTTCGAAACCCTTATATTCGAGACACTGCTATCCGGAATCCCCAAATCTTTACTAAAAACAGACTTGTCAATTCCACACTCTTTACTGTCCGCATCCTTAGTTTCACTGGATTTTGTCCTAAATTGAGTATCAAAGCTATTGGTGATGTTACTATCTACCTTGTCATTAAATCTGCTCTCACCTATCAGATTTATAGTGCTGCCTATCTTGTTATTAAATCTGCGCTCATCTATCGGATTTTTAGCGTTGCTTATTCGGCAATCAATTCCAAGAACGCAGGAGCTATCACCCACAACATAGTTGCAATCAATTTTCTCATAACCATGTTTGCTCCTGGATTTTTAATAGTGTCCCTATTACTACCGTCATATACAGCGGCATCGTATTCCATACTCTGCACACAATTCTTGGTAATTACGCTTCAATCTTTGGAAATGATATCCATAACCGGGTCATTATTTTTACCCTGCTCACTGCAATCCACAACCTGGTCATTCTCTTTACCCTACTCACCATCCTCGCCGACACTATCTCCCTTACAAACGCAATTGCCAACATTAAGTGGAATGCTGGAAACAACGTGGGAGATAGCAACACTGTTCCTCAACGCGTTTCTGTTCACTGCACTCACACCATCTACTATGTTAACTTCGTCCTCCGCCTTATCTGCTGGTTGACAATCTGAAAGAATTACCTTCTCACCCACTGAATTAATTCCTACCGTAGTAGACTTCGTTGCCTCCTCAACATTGGCTACCGGCTATCTTTTACATATGAAATTGCCAGGTTCTTTAGAAGCCAAAACCGTTGGACCTTTTCTTAATTTTAAGAGCTTTCTGGAATGTCTCACATGGGCAATTTTACCTTCTTTCTGTGCTTTTATGGCATCTTTAGCATCAATTGTTCTCCACATATCAAAGTTGATCATCCTGGCCAAATTCAAGTGAGCGGATAGCGCAGAACGACTGAGCACATACAACGCAGCCCGAGTTTTCTTTATTTCACTATGGATGAGGGCCAGACGTAATTTTAAAAATGAATTATCGTTATATCGATTAAGAAGCCTATGTTTCACTTGAGCAAAAATACATATTAAAAGAAATTTATATACATTTCAAAGAATTACATAATAAGCATATGGATGTCCTTTATTTTTTCTTTGGTTATTTAGTTTTAAATATAGATATTATTGTTACGATGATGTGAAATAAGAGAAGAATTAGTTTCTATATCATATAGGTTGTCACAATAATTTTGATTTGCTAATCTTATTGACATGAATTTATGTTTGAGTTGCTTGATATGCGTTTGTATTTGATACAATGAAATATTTATATATAGATATAATTTTATAACTTTTTAAATTTAAAAATTATTGTTTATTTCAACTTATATGTAAATATATAAATATTTATAGAAATTATAATTGTAAATTTATATAATAAAATGTTAAGGTTCTTCTCGGATAAGTAATATCCGAGTTTATATAATATAATATATGAATTTAAAATATTAAACAAATTTAATTTTTACATTTTTATGCCCTGAGGAGTTCCCTACCGTAACTCCTCTCTAGGCCACCTTCATGAGTCATTGATTGGGATGTTAGAGGATTAAAATAGTTGAGACCATTGAATTGATTTTTGATAGGTATTAATGAGTTACTGCTCTTTGATATAAACATCAACATCATCGAAGGAGGCTTTGTCCATTTTCGACACATTAAGACCACTGTATGAAGCTCATAAAACTTCTAGTTCAGTTTCTCAGGCCTTTGCCACTCAACCTCAAGATGGTTTAGAGGCTCTTGAAGGCCATTTGCAGGCTTTCTCCCATGTTTGAGTGGTTTTCTGACAACTACAAAAGACTTTTAATCTTTAATTGAAGTGCAAGGTTTTACTACAGCATAGGTTGAGTCTTTAATTGAGGTAGAGGGTTCTACGAGAGACAGCTTTGATTTAATGCTAGAGTGCAAGGTTTAATGGATTAGATGGTAAATCAATGGTCACCTCTTTTATTGCTATAAACAATCAAATTCCAAGATTGAAGATTTTGAGTTTTGTATAATTGCCATTTTTAAGTAATTTTAATTTGTATCTGGTTTGAAGTGGGAAACCACTTACCAATATGCTAATTTATAAACTTGCCATTTTAAGATGTCTTACATGTCTTACATGCATTTGAAGATTTCTTACTTCCAAAATACAAATAAATTCAAGGATTTTGATTTTTATGTCATTATATTCTACTTTAGATAACTAGTTTGTATCTTGTTTGCAGTGGAAACCATAGATACCAAGTTCGAATTCGAATGAAAAAAATTTAATTCAGAAAAAAACATATATATATATATATAACTTAAATAATTTTCTTTCATTTTCTTCCCATTTATTTTGAAATTTAAACAAATTTAATCAATATAATATATAAAACTCAAAAATATATTCGTATTTAGTCTCTGATTTTATTTTAAAATCCTTTTTATAGTTAAGACATTTAAAAATTAAATATTTAAAACTTAATTTTTTTTAAATTCCTTTTAACATAAATATATATAAAAAAAATCAATTCTTAACATAAATATATATAAAAAATCAATTAATTTTTAGTCAACTTCAAAATTTTCTTTCCTAGTTATCCTGTTTCCATTGGCATATATTTTGTCTAAATTTTAAAATCTTGGTAAATTTCCGTTACCATTAATTTCCATTTTATCTGCTATCCTGTTTTCATTGGCATCAGTTTCCATTTTACATTAGTTTCTATTTTACATGCTCTCTTGCCTCCATTAACATCTATTTTGAGTTTAAAAATAATTACATTTACCATGGGAGACGCTTGAGATTTTTTTGTTTATCTAACTAAAAAGATTAAGCTTGCATTTTATCTAACCAGCCAGAAATAGTAAGTAATACTAATCTCCAAAAAATGGTCCAAGAAATAATAGGGCTCGTCTGATTAAGAATACACACTTTCACATTATGCAGCAGTTCAATAGTAACTAATACTAATATGCAAAAACAATAGTCCAAGAAATAATAGGATGTCCCTGATTAGGAATGCACACTCTTACGGTATGAAGCGAATATGAACCGGATCGAATTTTTATTGAACTATTCGAAATACGAAGCGAACTCACGCATTTTCGTATTTTTTCCAACGATTAGGACGTATTTGGTAACTATGGTGGAAACCACCTGACAATTACACTAGCAAGCAGTGATGTTGTATCCGCTGAGAAAATGAGAATGGTGGCCAGAACCCTGAGAATAAATAAAGGCATGTATATCAAAGGTGAGCAAAACCAACGTCTTTTCAGTAAGCTTGGTGAGAAAGAATCTCTGAGTCACATAAAAAATACTAAATTTTAACATTAATATTTTCGGACTTGATTCATTTTTATTTCTAATACAAATTAGGACGAAATGTTAAAAGACAAATCTATTCCTAAATTGAATCGAAAATGGTTTCCGGCTAACAGCGGGGCCGGCGGCTTATATGCCCCCGCCCAGTTTGGAACGCCGTGCATGGTCTAACAGCGGGGCCAGCGGCTTATATGCCCCTGCCCAGTTTGGAACGCCATTTGCGATGCTGCGATTTGTCAATTTGATTGATGTGATGTATTCAGAATTCGATTGATGTGATGTATTCAGATGTATTCATATGTATAAATTTGTACAGTTGGCCTACAATGATTCTACAGGGGCTTAGCCACCCCATTTGAAGAGGCAATTCTTTCAAATGCAAATGGAAACTAGAAGCTTGAGAACAACAAAATGGATTTTGAAGGCCCAACTATATCAAAGGTGAGTGAAACTATCTTCTATTTAGGATGCCTAATGAGAAAAATTGCAGAGATTTGGAATCTCTGGGCAGCATTGGTACTGGACTTTGAAACTACCAATGGTTTTTCGGCAAGACTGACAGAACCTGAAAACTTCTATTCTTCGCTGGATATTGAAACGCTCTATGGGCTTCCAATGCAATCATCTAATATTTCGCAAAGTTTGTAGTTTAGCAGCTTCAGTAAGCTTGGGGATTTATGTGTCCACGGCGCGTGCAATTGGATTTAAATTTTTTTTGGTGATAACGTTTCTCCCATTAATGGGATATGTAGTTGGATTTCAGTTGAATTGTTGTACTCCCTTTTTTGCATTGTTGTGATTAGTAGATATTCTTTTGAATTGTTGTGGTTAACGATATGACGTGAACAATTTTCAGAAACAGGTATTACCTATAATCATATCCGTATGATTTTAATATAAGGGGAATTTTGTTATGTTGTTACCGATTTTCTTATTTAATATTTATTATAAATTCCTTATTATCCATAATAATTCAAAAATGATATCTTCCTAAAATTTAATAATTAAATATTATATAACATTTTAGCATATAAAAAAAATAATCTTAATAAATATAAAATATATTTAGTTAGATAGAAACATATAAATATAAAACATATTTTTTTTTACAATTATAAATAACATATATAAATAAATAACATACTAAATATGGAATAAGTTCAACATATTTCCAATCATTTTTAGTTCTTTAATATATTAAAAGTAGATATTTCTTTAAATTACTCATAAAGTAAAATACTTTAAATTTTTTATACCAATGACTTTTACCTCTGGGATGTCTTTTGATTAATGACTTCTTTAAAGTAGTTTGTTCATTTCCAAGAACATTGTTGATACTATATTTTTATTGAAAATAACTTATTAGGGAAATAAGTTTTTATTTTTTCAAATGTTATTTTTATAAATAAAAAGGATAAAAATGATAATATCAATATCATTTATATTTATTATTAGTTAATAAATTTGTATTAATTCTAAATTAGATTATTTGAAAATACTTTAAAGATGTTTATTAATAGTTTTGAATCAAGATGCGATTTAAAGACATTTACTAATAGTTTTGAATCAAGATATGATTTACAATATGGGTTAGATTTATTAGTAAAAACTCTATAAAAATAAAATGAATTTTTTATTGTAAATTTAGTTTAAATATTTTCCCTCCACTATATAACAGTTTGCACCATTGGATGGAATGTTAGACGATTGAATATTTTTAGGACATTGGATTAATTGTTAATAGAGAAAATTGATATTTATGATGTTTGAAGTAATCAAGCAACTGATTTAGTTAAGAGAAAACAGATAGTTATGGTTTTTAAAGTAATTAAACAATTGATTTTTGCTGAACAATTTCTTGATGGCTTAACATTGAGGCTTATTTCCCTTTCGTTTCTCCTCGTATATTTGTTTATCAACCCTTCCAACCTAAAGCTATTAGGGTAAATTTTACATTCATGTTTGGTTCGTATATTATTGTTTCATTTTAATTAAATTTTCTATGAAAAGTCATGATTGGTCAATGTATTACTTTTTCTTGCAATCAGAATTAAGTATACCAACGGCCCCATTTTGGTTTAGTCTCCCATCTTTTAGTATTAATACCGTTCAAAGTATTCTTTAACAAATTCATCTATATGATTGTTTCCATATTGAAATTAAAAATAATCTATAATATTTGCTAGGTGATAAAATCTGGGGTTGGTTAGAAAAAATTTCAACATTTATTAGAGTTTGTAGGTTTAATAATTTGTCCAAAAAATTGTTTCTTCTAAGTTTTTCCATGTCAATCATTTCCTTATGAGGAGAAAAGATGTTACCATTATTTTCAAAATAATTGATGCTCCATTATAAGATTTAACTTTTTCTTCAATACTTTCCCAAATAGTACTTGAGTTATTCATGAAGTCATTGAGAGGTGGTTGATATAAGTTGATAGATGTGTACTGGTGTATATATTATGTGGTTGGGCTATTTGAAGACGAACAAATGGTGAAGGTAAATACTACTACTAAGAATATAAAACGTGGTTGTTGATGATGATAATGATTTCCACCAACTATAAAGACTAACTATGGTTTATCTAACCTTATGAAAAATGATAACAATTTAGTTCTTTTGTTTTATCAATTTGTTTTTATGATCATAAATATTGGAGAAAAATTTTCCTTAATATTTGTACTTTTCATGAGTATTCTGATTCGCATCAATAGTCTTTGAAATGACTACCTCATTTATTCACAATGGTTTAGTAAAGGCTTAGAAACTTTGTGCTAACCCCAGTCTTCACTGAATTTTGAAGCAATCTTAAGAAACTTCCCATTTCTCATGTTAATTTGGCATAGTTAGGGGAAATCTATATCATATAATCCTTGAAATATGAAATGAGTACATGTTGAATTTATGTGCATTTACATGATCAAATTATGTGCAGGTAGAATGTAGAAGACTTCAACCTTTTCATCAAGTGAGGCAGCTAAATATTGAAAATTGGTCAATGGGAGGAGAAATAAATATGCACCAAACTTGTGTGGAAGGAAAAAATCTCAACATCAAATGCACACTTCAAAAACTTTTTCCACTTTTTCAAAATATAGTTTGCATTCTAAGGGATAAAAAGTCGTTTGTGTTTATTTATAGGCCCTTTCCTATTCAAATACATTGTCATGTCTGGTAGGATATCATGTTGAATAAAGGAAAGCTGGTGGATGCTATCTTAAGAGTTCACCATGGTATCTCTAAATAGTGAATTAAAGTTTCTATATGAGTTAAAATAATTATTTAAAATATCCACTTATCTCCTATAAAATTTTTATGTCAATGACTAGCTTTACATATATATATATATTTCGTACCTCTCCTTTAAACTAGTTTATCCAATGGTAAATTTTGAATTTCTCATTTTATGAAAAAAATTTCAATATAAACTTCATGTGTCACAAACCAATCCAAATTCACAAAAGAAGTTAAGAAAGGAGAATAAAAAGCAAATTCAATCACCTTAAGAGAAAGTGCAAGTGACATAGTTCAATATTGAAAAAGAGCATTTTGTTTATCAAATATTTGTTATTGGAACTTGAAATAGAATCTTTGAAGATTAAGAGGAAATCTATGTTAGAAATATTATAGAATTTGTAAATTTGGCATAATGTAAGTGATTTATCTTTATCTTCTAGCTTTGAATGACATTTTGTTTACTAATTTTTATATTCAATAATATTCTATATCTCATTATTCTTGTTGAATATATGTCTTATAGTGTTTCCTTTGCAACATTTGGTACAATTACTAGTATAATCCCTATTAAAACTCCATCTATTTCAAAAATAGAAAACTCGTAAACAAAAATTATAAAACAAAACTTTTTTTACAAGTTCTTTTTTTTTGAAATTAAAAATTAAATAATGAAAATTTGTGCATATAAGGTATGAATTTAAAAGATTAAATAAATCTACTTTCTATCATTTTATGATCCCAGACAATATAAAAAAAAACATTAGGTTTCAAAAGCATAAAAAAGTAATGCATGAATATGATAAAATGAAGCTTATTTCGTAATCGTTTTCTTTCAGTTTTTCGAAAATACAAGTTCTTGTGGGGAAACAATGATTTGTCAGGCCTTTTTTTTTCAAAGGAAAAAAACAATGGAAAGTTGTTTTAAAATATAAGAATCATTGCATATATCATCCCAAAAGAGTCTATTCTGGTCAAAATAAAATGGTAACAATTTGCAACTACAATATCCTGAAAATACATGAGAGATCAAAACATATGTGCCCATCATTGGCCCTATTTGTTCCAAACTAATAAAAGTTTGACCATATTTCTTAAAAATTAATGCCCGAAGAAAATTCCAGAAAGAAAAAAGTGTTTATGGCAACATATGGGATGTCGAGAGTATAGAAAAAAGTTAAACAAGGAAAATTCATCCAAAACCACCATGTCTGATCTGAGTCTAATGAAAAGAGCCTGAGATTTCCTGCAAACCTTCATTTGATAACCCATCAACCGCATTGTTATGTTCCCTATAAACATTTTTAAAGAATATTTGAGAAAACGATTGAGTTAACATCTTGATACAAGTGAACCTGGTAACTACGGAGAGAGGAGAAAAGTTACACTTCCCCATAACCCCATCAATAATGGTCATAGAGTCACCATAAATAAAAATATCGTTCTATTTTTTCTTCCTAACCAAGTATAGCTACCCCATACGTGCCAAATTTTATGCTGTAGAATTTGTGCCCTTCACACAAAACTACCAGAAATGTAATTGAAACTCTAGAATAATCATAAACACAACCCCACATCCACATCTAACCAAGTATAGCTACCCCAAACGTGCCAAATTTTATGCTGTAGAATTTGTGCCCTTCACACAAAACTACCAGAAATGTAATTGAAACTCTAGAATAATCATAAACAAAACCCACATCCACATTTACCAGACTGTGACACGCCATTGAAGAAACCAGTGGGAAGCTCCACTTCCAGAAAATTCCACATCAACCTAGGTGACCTGTCATTTTTTTTTACCTATACCACAAAATCTAGCCATACCTGTACATTGGCATAGATCTTTGCAATATTCATGGGCCTCCTTCAAATATCTCTAAATTCCTTTCCCGCCGAACCTCCCAAGTAATGAACATGGCCATAGATTTCATGCTCACTCATTTCTTGAACCATCACTTGTAACATGCTTCCAGCGAATGGAAAGACTAGGAAGGAGGAAGCTAGAGCTAATCCATTATCTTCATGCCTAGTGCAATAACAAAAGGGCACTATAAAAATAGATGAGTGTCGCTCTCTTGGGACTCCCTGTTGAAGGAGTCCTAACCCAGAGTAAGAATTCCCCTTCGGCAAATATTATCCCAAGTAAGGATGTAGATTTTCCGGGCCAGCCAATAAAACATGATAACATTCCAACTCCATGCTTTCCTGTACTAGAATTAGTTTATCAATTCATAAGACTTGCTAGAAATGTATTTCTAAATATATGAAACCGCCACACTTCTAGATTGGATAGATCCCTTCCGAAATAAAACATCTCCACGTTATTTTCTGACCATACCTTCAATCTGAAGATTTGGAATGTAATGGTTCCAGAAAACCGCATTTGCACCATACAGAGAAATCTTGATAACATCCTTCCAAGGCAGGTAAGAAAAAGAGTCGAACACACTTCATGAAGGAAAAAATTACCATTTGCATCCAAGGCATCAATGACACAAAGGGGTAGATGTTTTTTATTACACATTCTCTGTCTATAATCAATCCCAATCAAAATTTTGTCACCTTTACCAAAGGACCATTGCAGATTATGAACCCAAACACTTTCTAATCAAAATTTTGTCACCTTTACCAAAGGACCATTGCAAATTATGAAACCAAACTCTTTCTATCCTTAGTGAAACTATTTCGTATCTCAGATCCTTTTTTTATTCCAATTCCATTGTGCCGGTAGCATCCCACCAAGGACATTCATCTCAAATACTTTTCATGAATAACATCTTTGCATATATCCTTACCCAAAAATACCCTCCATAGAATTTTGGTCAGAAGCCCCCATCCAAACTTCTTCAGATATAATAAGCCCCATCCACCAAACCGTTTTTCTTTTTACATGGTTTCGAAATGATCCAACTAAAATTTATATTTCCTTCTGGTCCACAAGCATAGGAAATGCACCACGATAGGTTTGATCCACTGAATGATCTTCACGGGGATCCTGAAAAATGTGCATCCAATACACTGAGATCTGTTGAAGAATGGACTGTATGAGAGTGTATCTGTCACCCATAGATAACCATTGATGTGACCATAAAGGTAAGTGCTTCTGAAACTTCTCGAGTAACCAATACCAATCCCTAGACCTGTATTTGTTTGGTTTTAGCCTGAAACCCAACTAAGAGAAGCCATCTTCAATATGCGAGAGAACCATCTTCATTCGTCAAGGTTATTGCTAGTAGCTATTGACTTGTTTTTCATTAATACAAATTTGCCTTAGATTTATAACTTTTTATTGTGATTTTCTTTATAATGAAATGCTTTTAACATTATTTATTACATATGTGATATAATTATGAAATTTATAAATGCTTAAGTAAACTTATTTATAATTTATTACATAAAATTTGTAAATAAATAAATAAATATATTTTCAATTGATCTGTAATTTTAATATTTTTTTAGGAAAATCATTCATGTTACAAAATATTGATTTTTTCCTTGTGATATAAAAAAATATATATATTTTTATTTTTTTATTTATAACTAGTCTTAAGGGTTATTTCAATTGGTTTGGTTTAAATGTTTGAGTTTTTTACCCTTATTTCAATTGGTTTGGTTTAAATGTTTGAGTTTTTTTCATTAAAGCACTTTTTCTATTAACTGGTTATTGGTTCATTTTTCTCGATACTACAAGGTAATTGAGCAAACATGAGGTGTGCTTTGTGGCTAAGCCAATAAGAACTCATTCCTACATCATGTTCCAATATTTGCAGTCACCTAATGCTGTGTAGTTGAGCCAATTAAAAATGAGTGTGTGTTTTGTGGTTAAACCGATAAAAAGTGATCCTTACATAATATTACGATATTTGTGGTCACATGATACTTTGTAGTTGATCCAATAAGAAAAGCATATAGAAAACATATAAAAAATTTATTTTCAATAACCTTTTAATAATATTTTTTAAATAATAATCAATAAATTAAACAGTATTTTTAAGTCAGGTTTCATTTTCCATTAACATGTACATTTTCTCATTTTCAGATCGTCCGGTATATCTTTTCTTTAATAACGATAAATATATTTATATATTTTATTTTTTTAATAATAATGAATGGATTGAATATCATATTTTTTAATAATATTTTCTCGAATAATAAACACTCTTTTTAACTCATATTTCATTTTCCGTAAACATTTACTTTTTCTATTTTTCAAAATCTTTTTAGGATTTTAATTTATATTTTTATATATATTTGATCATTATTTAAATTATAACCCGAAGATTAAAAAAATGTTTAACGCTAATTAGCTTAAATTTAAATTTAAATAATATTAATTTATATTTAAATTCATTATTTAAATTAATATTAAATTAATTCTTTATTTTATAATTTTATATATTATAATTTTATTAATCTTAATTTTCTATATTCCAATTTTAACTTAAGAGATTATATTTAATTAATTTTCTTATTAGATTAACGTCTCCCTTATCTCTAGTGTCAAGTATGAAGTAGGGTATAATCCTTTATTTTTTTATATATGAAAATATTTATTTTATTTACTTATATATATTTAATTATTTAAATTATAACTAAGAATAATACAATTTTTTATCTTTAATTTTAATTAGTTTAAGATTAAATAAAAAAATTATTATTATTATTTTTATACATTTAAATCAATTATTTAAGGTAAGATTAAATTAATTTTTCCCATATTTTTATCTTGTCAAACGTAGTCATTTTTTTTTAGTTATTTCCTTACCACTTTTAGTAATGTTTGTTTTTTCAGCAACGAAAAAAGCTTGATCATTTTATATAAGATATATAAAGAGGCAGATAAGTACATTCTTGTAAATCTGAAAATGACCCTTATAGGTCTAGATCATTTGACAAGCTGAAAAGCATGGAGCATAATTGAAAAACAAAGGCAAGACATTTGCCCAGAAAAACAAACAGATCATAGACAGTCATCTAGCTTCATGAATACATTGTTCATAGAAGAGGTATAGGAGAGGTAGAATGCGGATCAAGAAAAAACAATACATAGGAAAAACTCATGAAGCATCATCATTTACCAAAAAATGGAGAGAAAGTAAAGCAGAAGAGGAATAAATTAGTGCAAACCTGAGTGACTGCTTTACTATAATTAGAAATCAGGAAGAGAAAATTCCTGGATAGAGAAACTTTTCCCTTCAGGAAGTACCTGCAAAAACCAATAACCTGGAGTTGATTGAAGACCCTCCTTTGACAAAAAGTCTGCCTGCTGGTTTTGATCCCTGTTAATATGTTGAATTGAACCTCCTTCCATTTTACCCTAGAAGAACCTGATCCTATCCATCCATCCAATGAGATGAGGCATGAGAATATTATTTTTCCAAGAGGCATAATCCACCATGACTTTTGAGTCCCCAAAAATTGAGACTGCCTCAATGTTTAGATAGATACAAAAATATAGTAGTCTGGCAAGAGCCATCGCCTCGGCTTTGCTGTTGGAGCCCGTCCCCCCATTCCAGTGGATAAGATATTGATTATTTTCATTTACTATAATGTGAACCCCACAGCCACAGATACCTTTCTACTCAGCTCCATCGAAATATGCCCTTGGAAAAAAAGAGTGAACCTGTGTATGGCCTTTGTAGTCCTCCTTTTTCTTCATGAGAGGCTTTTGCGGAAGAGCAACATAGAGGGAAACAATTTTGGAAAAAATATCCAAGAAAGGAGATTTTCTATCATTGAAAATAGAATTGTTTTGCCACTTCCAAATGCACCAAAAAGTGATAATTATTAATGGCCTCCATGAAACCTGTAACTTACTCCACCAGAGAAATGCTTCTGAAATTGAAGCGTGTGAAATATGCTAGATTCCATAATACATCTCCATAGATTGCCATAATTGCTAAGATCTTTGGCAATTTATAAATAGGTGGCAGTTATCTTCCTCAGCTGACCTACATATTGGGCATAATCCCGGACCTTGCCATGCTTGCTTTTTCAAGTTTTCCCAAGATAGATTTTTATTATGGAAGGTTAACCAGATTTCCAAAATATACGAGGGAAAATAGGATTATGAGGGGCCTCCTTTTGCCCAATTAAATTATGATAAATATCTTTTACACGGACTTGATTCATCACTTTTGAATTTTTCCAAATTAGATAGTTAGAATCTGCAGAGCGGAAAATACCACAATTCCTGAGGCACGTCCTAATATGCTCCCATTGATGAGTGATAGCAACCGGCATCTCCATGTATTCTACTTCTTTCCAAAGAGGGATCACTCCCTGCCAACTAGAAATCAGACTGTCCCAATAGAAAAAGCCTTTTCTATGAAAAAAACTTAATAATGTTTCAGGCACATTGATCTCCTCGACACCACTTAGAAATTGGTCTTTTCCAATAAGGATTTTTTTGCCGGATTGGAAACCCCAAATTAAATTCCTTAGAAAGTAATTTTCTACCTTACGAAGGCTTAACCATATTGAAGACCCATAAGAGGAGCCGATCTTTCCCTTCTTGTACCAGAGAGATATATATTTCCTACCCATATATTTCTTTTGCACTGTAATACTCCATGGTCCCTCTCCATAAGGACTTACATAACAATGCCTTTCCGAAAGTCCGTAAATCCAGCAGACCCCATCCTCCCATGCTCTTTGGCAAAGAGATATTAGATAATTTAGAGAGATGATATTTCCTTTTTCCCGATTGGCCACCCCATATAAAATTCGCAGTAAGCCTATTCATATTTTGAATAATGGTCGCAGGAAGAAAATATAAATGAGCCCAGTATACTGCAAATTGATTTAACACTGCCTGTGCCAAGGTCACTCTTCCCGCCAGAGAGAGGCATCTATATTCCCATATTGAGATCTTTCTGTAGTATCTGTCTAGAATCCATTGCCAATCTATCTTTGAATATCCATTTGCTTTTATCTGGAAATCCAAATATTTAATTCCTTGTCTAATGGAATGCGCCTCAACTCCAAAAAGAACAGATAGTCAGTCAACTGCTTCCTGGTTGATATCATTGAGGTAAATAATGGACTTCGAACAGTTTATTTGAATTCCTATTGCCTTTTGAAAATTTTTAAGGATTTCATAATAACATAGCGAGGTAAGTCTGCATAACATTCCAAATAGTATAAATATCATCCATGAATATGTTATGTGAGATTGAATTATTCCTGCAGATTTTCGGTGGACGACACATGTTTTTCTTGACAGCCTTATTGATATGGAGGCTGAGTGAATTCATAGCTAAGATGAATAAAAGGGGCAATAGGGGACAGCCTTGTCGAAGCCTTCTGGCCGCTAGGAAATAAGGATATGGAATCCCGTTAATGATGATTGCATAGTTCACCTTCTCAACACAAGCCATTATCCAGTTTATCATGTTGGCTCTTAATCCAATCTTTGCAAGTAAGCACCTGATGAAACCCCAGTCAAGGCAATCGTATGCCTTGCTGAGATCGATCTTGAAAATGACAACATCACTATTTTTAGAATGTATGGCAAACAGACCTTCTTGTGTGTTTGCAACTGCATCCAGTATGTTTCTTCCCTTTAAAAAAGCATGTTGCTCCTTTGTTAAGTGCCTTGAAAGGGTTCCTTTGATTCTCTCTGCAATAATTTTCGAGATAATGTTGAATGAGATGTTACAAAGTGATATCGGTCTAAAGTCCTAGAAGGATTCTGCTTCTCCCTTCTTTGGAATAAGAGCAATATGGGTGGAGGAAGTTTTCTGATTGATACTGCCTGACATCCAAGATCCTTCCACCATCCTTAATAGGTCATATTTGATAAGATCAAAAAATTGAATGTAGAAATCTATCGTCCAACCGTCTGGCCCTGGGCATTTATCCCTTTTAAAAGCTTTCATTGTTCCTAAAAGTTCCCCCTATGTTACTAGTTGGAAAATTTGATCATTTAATTCCTCATTAAACATCTAAGGGAACAAACCTATGCCCCATAAAATATCCTGAAACCTGCAAACTTCAGATCTTTTGTACTGATTTTCAAAGTATCTCACAGCCTTGCTTGAAATATCCTTTTGTGAGTATAGAAAACCTCCTTTTCCATCACTTATTTTCCAAATATAATTTTTTTCACATCTGGAGCTCGCGTATTTATGAAAAAACTTTGTATTCTTGTCCCCTTCCTTGAGCCAAATCACCCTGTTGTTCAATCTCTAGAAAGTTTCCTCCTGTTCTAAGATTTTATATTTTTCCTTTTGGAGCTCCCTTATCCAGCATCTCATTTTGAGGGTAGAAGATGGGTAGCGATAGATTCCGTTGAGGTGTCTAATTCTCTTTGAATTTCTTAGAGAGTTTTTCAGTTCATTTTCCTTTTCTTGTATTTCGAATCCTTAACCAACCTTCGAATGGCTTTCATTTTGTCCCTAAAGGTCACTAAGGGAGGAAAAGTTTCAGGTGACGACATCGCATTCCAGGATTTTGTTATAATATCATTAAAATGTGGATCCTCCAAACATAATCTGTTGAATTTGAATGGGTAGCCTTTTCTAAAACCCTTCTCTCTCCAACCTAACAGAATCAGTCTATGATCTGATATGAATGCATTCTCAATTGTTGAGAAGGGCATGCCCATCTTTTCAATTAGACTATCGTGAAGAATAAATCTATCGAGTCTCTTGGCTATATAAGCTTTTTCGACTCTTTCGTTTTCCCACGTAGGATGCATTTTTGGAGGGAGAATATCTACCAGGTTCCTCCTTAGAAACTCGTTTTTGATTATGTCAGCAAGGGGATCCTTTTTGTTACTGATGCCCCAGATTTCATTCAAATTTAACATGACATTAAGGTCTCCTGCAATCAGCAAAAGTTCAATGTCAAGAATTTCTTAGGCGAAAAGCTTCTCCCAGAAAGACAATCTGTTCTTATAGGGCACATATATATTTAGAATATTGATTGGATATTTATGCCCCCTAATTTGTGCCGAGATGAGGATACCCTCCAGAGAACTATATGCTTTCGCTTTGATCCAATAAGGATCCCATAAAACCGCTAAGCCCCCAGAAAGGCGATTAGCTTCAAAAGCGGTTATGTGCTAGGTATGGAACATCTTCCTGAAATAGGAAATTGCAACAGAAGAGGCATGCATGGTCTCTTGAATTAATATGATTTTGGGGCTTGCAGAAAGGAAGACATTCTTTAAAGCCAGAAATTTTTGGTCAGCCCCCAGACCTCTTATGTTCATGGAAATGATAAAATTCATTGAGGAACCTTTCCGGCCATGCTTACTCTAAGAGGCCTGTCTTCAGTCATATCAGTGATAGGTACATCAATAAGGGATAGATTACGCACTCCTATGGCTGCTCCATCACCCCTTCCCCTAAAATGTCGACTGCCCCTGTTGTTTTTTCTCCTCACCGTAATGTTATTAGCAGGATTTGGGCTTATTTAAGGAGAACATTGACTCCCTAGTTTATGAATGGTGAGAGATCTGAGATCCAGTGATTTCTTGGTTAAAAGGTAATCCAAGTCGTTGCCAATCGAGTTTGAAGGCGAGGATGTAGGGGAATTTACAGGGGTGGCCATAATCATGATCTCTTTTTCTTTTTCGGATGGAGACTTTTCCTTCAAAGGGGACGGGATGATGTGGACCTCCCTGTTGATTTTTTTAAAGGGCTGAGGGACCAGGGCAGGAAGAGGGACTTCATGGTCAGAGGCCGGCTCCAAATGCGGCATTGAAGGAGAGATAGCATCTAATGGGATTGGAATTTTATCAGACTGAGGGGTATGCTGCATGGCATCAAGATTTCCCCTTTGCTGGTCATCATGCTCAGTAGGAGACATGCTCTTTGAGGAAGTTAACTTCTCCGTTTCCGGGGATGGGGATATTTTCCTATAACATTTTGCTGCAAACTGGGGGATGCTATGATGCTTTCGGGTTCTTGGGACAGGATGTCGTGAGCAATTCTTGATAACATGTCCAATTTGGTGGCAAGCTGAGCATCTAAAGGGTATACCCCAAAAATCCAACCTCTGAATGATTTTTTACTCCCTCCAGTATATATCAATATGGTCTGGGAATCCTCCTCTGTAGGCTTTATCTATAAGAACCCAAGCCACTCTTTTATCTTTCTCTCCCAGGCATCTCGGATCAACATAAACGCATCTTCCTATTGCATTTCCTATCTCTGCTAATGTTTCCTTTGACCATAACTCCAAGGGCAACCTAGGTAACTTGACCTAAATCAAGTTGTTGGTGGGGGTATTCCTTAACGGGTTACAATCCATATACCATCTATGCAATGCTAGAAAACTTCTTCCATAGACCCATTGCTAATTGTGGATGGTTTCCCTGTCACTAGAACTTAGGAAATGGAAGCAATACCATTCCTTCAATAATTTGGCCACAATAGGAACATAGCCTATCAAAGGTTTCCATTGTTTCTCGAGCCAGCTTCTCATCATGGAGTCGTCCATCTCCGGGAAATGCCACTGGCCAGCCAGAGCATTATCCTGGAGGCTATCAATGCAGTTTGTCAAGTGCACACTGTTGATTTATATAGGCGCGAGTGGGGGGGCTATTTTAACAGGCTTCAGAGATTTTTGTGAATAGCTCATAGCTTCATCATAAGCCTTCCCTTTTAAATCAGCCTCAGATATTCTGCGATCTCGGATAGGCCTTGACTTTACCCTATCGGTTCCATCCATGACATCTAGAGGGATCGCTGGATGGATCAACATGTCATCCAGAGTGGAATGCCATTCATTTGACATCTTGGCATCGTCGTGGAGGGATTCCACCTAAATGGCCACGTGGACCATGGCCTCCATGGTAGATGAGTCAGACGGGAGGTCCATACATAAATAGCCCACCTACTTCTTATCTCAGGAGTACTAGAAAATCCAAAAAAGGATATTTGTCAGACACTGCAAACTGAGAGGACAGACGATCTTCTGAAAAAATCCTTGGTGGAGAAGGTTCAAAAGGGACAGGAATGAGACTTACCTGACAAATGGACTGACAAGAGGAAGCCTCGAGAACAAAAGGCACTTTTTCCAAAAGGGTAGATATCAAGTACAAGGACAGTTGTCCTCTGAATTTTTAAAAGAGGATAATGATACCATGAGCTGGGATATGACAAGATGGAAGGAATTTTGAAAAACGACGGCTCCCTATATTTCAGGATTACTTCTCTCGTACTATGCAGGATTAAGTAACCCTGACATTCATAAAAATGGATTTAAATGGCTCGACTCGAGATCGTCTTGGAAAGAGATTGAGATTTAAAAACTTGTACCCCAAACTGTAATCTGGCTTCCTGGAGAAAAGTTCCGGCCCGAAAAAACCAGAGTGACTAGAATGATATCAACAGAGAGCCAAAAACCTTAGCTAAAAACCATAGATTTTCCTATCTGGCTACTCGAGAAGGCCAGACTAGAGATAGAGCTTTTAAGCCTCACCAGAAACGGAGAGTATTCATGAAGCTTCTTTAGACACACACTATGCAACAATAAAAAACCTCACAGGCACACCACCAAGATCCTAACTTAAAACGAATATCTGTCTATGGCTTGGTAATGACACAATAATTTTGAAACTTTAAAACTGTTCCCCATGATCAGTTCGAAGTTTATTTTCCTGACATGTGTGTTCAGAATAGTATACCATAGAAAGACATTCATAACTTCTAAAACAAATCAACTGTAAAACTGGTTACCAACTCATAATTTATCCACATTATATGTGCAGAGGTTTTTAGACGAAATTCTAGATGGAATAATAGGATAATAAATAATATAGAAAAACTAACCTAGAGATGTAGGAATGCCGAGGGCAGGGTGCAAGCAGTAAACAAATAAAATCACCATGACTCAAGAGAGACCTCCACCAGAATCCCAGGACAAGCCAGCAATGGTCCAGAGAAAAGGAAAGGTAAACAGGGCAGATAGTATCTTATTATTTGTGTTCTTCCCATGTTTCGGGGTCGAAACATGTTAGGGGGATGGAATGTAGTGTACCTAGGGGGGATAATATGGGGTACAAAGGGAGGTACCCAAGGGAATAATGTAATAATGGGATGGACCATAGTAATAAATAAGGTGGTTAACTCGTATCATGTAAGGGACCACAAGTAGTTAGTAATAATGTAATGGGCCCATGGTATTAGATAGATGGTATAGGAATGACCTTTCATATCCCCATGACTCTTGAGCTTCCCTCATGACTCTTAGACTTCTAATGTGACCTTTGAATTTCTATATGACTTTGGACCTTTCCTAAAGACTCTTTGGTCCATATATGACTATGTGACTTTTCATATTCCACACATGACTCTTGGACTCCCACACATTACATTTTGTCCTTTCCTTTTGATAATTACACCATTATATCCACAAATAATGTGGTAAGGCACATGGACACACATGACATTGTGATGGAACTAATACAAGTCACAACTTGACAATGATGACATGGACTCCATGATGAAGTGGCAATGCCATGTTGTTTCTCTTGTTGCACGACACAGCGTAAGGAGTATGCAGGGAAGAGGAAGAAGGTTCGCAGAAGAAGCTATCCTCTTGAGCAGTTAGAAAGCTAGCTTTAGATAGAAAGGCAGTTGGTAGAAGGTGAAGTGGAGTGTGGCCAAAAACATGCAGAGCTCTTTTTTGCAACATATGTCATCGTTGAGCAATTTGAGGTTCAAGCTTGCATGGAAATGCTACTTGGGAAAAGCTGGCCTGCTGAGACGTGGAATGGGAAAACGTCATGCATTGATTGGAAATGTATAACGCACCTGAGCTTAGATTATAGGACGACAAACCTCCATCGTGCACTCTGGTTGGATGTCGCTACCAACGCCCTCCACTCGACAACCACGCTCCTACCCTTAAACCCTTTCTTTCTCCATATAAAATTGGAGTGTTATATCTTAGTAATGTTTGTGTTTCTATTTAAGCTATCTATTGTTTCCTCACAGCTTTTAGTAATGTTTGTGTTTCTATTTATGCTGTAATCATGATCTGATTTTTCATCTTGTCCTAATGATGAATCACCGCATCGACCAAATTTTCTAATATGATTTCTACCAAAAGTGTTTCACATATTCAAAATATAGATCACAAAAGCCAAAATTTAAATATCTTTCAATATACTTATATCAACAACGATGAGTATATTTATTATTTTTTTATATTTTTTTTCTATAGTAACAAATATATTTACCTCTTTATTTTATGTTTTCTTCAATAATAATAAATATATTTACATTTTTTTATAATGAAGAGATTGAATATTATTTCTAACTAATTAAATTAAAAGAAAACCAACATTATTACTAAATATATTTACACTTTTTGATAATGAAGAGATTGAATATTATTTCTAATCCTTAAATTAAAAGAAAAACAACATTATTACTAAACTAGCGAAAGAAAGCTGGCTAAGGAAGCTGTCATTACCAATATCCTTTAAAACTGTTTGTTAAACGCATAATTAACCTTCCATTAAAAAACGACCATACAAATAGTCGCAACGTTTTAGATCCTAACTCCATAAAGCAACAACCTTTTAAATCCTAATTCCACAAATTGGCACTATCATTAAAATACCTTTCCTCGCCCTCAACGTAACCAAACGTGAATTTTTCCTTGCCCTCAACGTAACGAAAGGTGAATTTTGGGACATACCTCCATTTGGTAAGCTTTATATCCTTTTCAAATTTTAATTTCAAATGAATTCTTTGATCGAAATAAGATTAAGGAACAATTTATACATTTTAGTTTCATAGAAAAATAAACAATACTTACAAAACCCATTTTTCTCATCCCAAAATATTTCGAAGATAGTGGATGGTGATATCGCATAGAAAAAATAAATTATTTTTCAAAGTTATTTATATGATCGATGTTTAGAGGCAAGAATCCACATAGATTTATTCTGATCTTAAGGGTATCAAAGAGATTTAATGTTATGACTTTCTAATATTCAGTTATAGATAATGTTGATGTATTTTTAAAGATAATAAGTTATTAGCTTCTTTAATCTAGACACCCAAGACAATGTGTCATCTGCAAAAGTATAAAGATAACTATTATTTTGTTTATTTGATTTATATTTATAAATACTAGTTAACTTAAACCACTCTTTCCTAGAAAAAAATTGTCAATATTTTTAATGATAATAATTCAGTTTTCGATAATGATGATGTATTTAGTACTTTAAAATCAATCTTCAAAAATGTTAAATTAAATTAATTTAATAAATTTAGAATTTATTTGGCTTATTTAATTGTACATCTGTCGAATTTATTTTGTTTATTTAAATTTAAATTTGATAAATAGCCGTGACTTTATAATATATTCTTTTATGTTATTTATTTAATTTTAAATTTGATAAATACTATTAATTGTAATATATTCTTTTATTTTGTTTATTTATTTTTAGATTTCATAAATACCATTCACTTTGTAATATATTCTTCTATTTTGTTTATTTGTTTATTTAATTTTAGATTTCATAAATAGCAGTGACTTTGTAATATATTATTTTATTTTCTTAATATTTTTAGTCAATTTTTTAATGATGATATACCTTTTATGATTCCAACCTTAAAATCAATGTCGAATATTTTCTTAATATTTTTAGTCAATTTTTTACTGATGATATACATTTCATGTTTCTAACCTTAAAATCAATATGGAAGGTATTTTTGGGTGATAATGAATTGAGTTTTTGATGACGATGATGTAATTCATGGTTGAAAATCCAATTTTCAAAGATCTAAAGCTAAATTAATTTACTCAACTTTGGGTTTTTCCTGCAACTCATTTGTCAAATTCATTAGCCAAACTGTTCTTATAAAATTATAAAACTTGCCGTTTGGGACTTGTTAAAATTTTACATTGGGCTACTCATGCAACATCGCTCTCTTCGTGTGTAAACTTTTTTATTTTATTTTCTTAATATTTTTGGTCAATTTTTTAATGATGATATACCTTTTATGTTTCAAACCTTAAAATCAATATGGAATATTTTCTTAATATTTTTAGTCAATTTTTTAATGATGATATACATTTCATGTTTCTAACCTTAAAATCAATATGGAAGGTATTTTTGGGTGATAATGAATTGAGTTTTTGATGACGATGATGTGATTCATGGTTGAAAATCCAATTTTCAGAGATCTAAAGCTAAATTAATTTACTCAACTTTGGGGTTTTCCTGAAACTCATTTGTCAAATTCATTAGCCAAACTGTTCTTATAAAATTATAAAACTTGCCGTTTGGGACTTGTTAAATTTTTTTACATTGGGCTACTCATGCAACATCGCTCTCTTCGTGTGTAAACTTTTTGGGAGATGACGACGGGAGAGATTTTCAGCTGGATTATAATGACTTTCAATCGCAATCCTGAAGGCAGAATAAATGTTTTGGATCGAATTTATTTGCCCATACTCCCCGAGGAAACTTGTGAAGAATCATGATATGTAGTTCTCTTCTGCTGGAAGAATTTTTCTTTTCTGTGGGCCATTTACTAACATGATTTCCCCTCTGCTATAGGTATTGAGAAAGCGTAGATTTCTCTCGCAATGAAAGATTTCCAAGCCTTAACTTTCTGTGGGGGCTGGGCTTTGGAAGAGTTAATGGTGACAATCTGAAAGTCATATTTGATTTCCTAGAACCGTCATCGGCGAGTGCTACTGAGATCACATACATCGTGGACAATTGACTGCCGAGCTTCAAGAAGCTTTTATTGCTGGTAGTCATGCGGGGGGTAAATTATTTTCATAAAGTTGGAGCACTGCTAGATTTGGATCACTATGACAAACTATGATCGACAATGACCACTAATGTCGACTTCAAGTCACCGTGATTAAAAATGGATGATTACGAGAGGCTATGTATAATGGTTTACCATGTTCTGAGTAGATTAATTATGTTGACTCCACTAACCATGTTGAGAATCGATGATTATAGTTGATTATGGTTAACCATGGTTTATTACAATTGACTATGCTCAACATTAATTGACTATATTTAAGTATGGTCAACTTATGGTTGACTTAGGTTCACTATAGAAGTATGGCCAACTTATGGTTTACTTAGGTTTCCTATGATCAATATGAATCTGAGTCAATATGGTTGACCACATTTAATTATGATTGACCATATTTAACCATTTTAACTTTAGTTGACCATTTTTTACTATATATGACCATGTTTAATCATGCTTGAACACATTTGACCATATTAACCATGGCTGAGCATGTATGGCTATGTTTAGTCATGGTTTGTTATGGTAACCACATTTGACCAAATCAACTATAGTTGACCATGTTTGACTATGTATGACCATGTTTTAACGTAGTAGATTATGATTCGCCCTGTAAGGTTATAGTTGACTATGGTTGACCATGGTCAACAACATTTGACAATGGCGAGCCTAGTTCCCATCTTGACCATGGTGAACTCTAATTAACCATGGCTAACTATGGTTTCCCATAGTTGCCTTTGGCTGACCATGATTGATTAGGGTAGACAATGGTTCAAAACCATGTTGACCACGGGTGTTTATAATTAGGCATGGTTGACCATGGTTGCTTATAGTTAACCTAGGGTCACCATGCAGAAATATGATTAACCACATTTGACCATTTTGATTATGGTTAACTATGTTTTACAATGTATATTATGTATGGTCATCACCAGCCATGTTCGATAATGGTTAAGTATGATTGCACATGAAAGGCTATAGTTGACTATGATTGGCCATAAGTGACAATTGTTGGTAATGGTACCAATGTTGACCAATGTTTACTATGGTTGCCTAGGCCTATATATGGTTGAATATAGTTGACTATGATTGAGTATGGTTGACCAAGATAGACCATGGTTGACTAGAGAAGACCATGTCCATGGGTGACTATGATTAACCTTGGTTGATTATGTATGATAATGGTTGACCATGGGTAACCATGTTAGACTATTTATGACCATGTTTGACTATGGTTTACTATGGTTGGATTACATTGCAATGTGATATTGGTGAAGGGTTATGTCTAATTATGATGTGAAGATATATTTGCAATGTTCTGATTTTTGTTTAACATTTTGCGACATCATGTTTTATTGATCACATTCTAATTTTGAGTTATGGTCATCATATTATAACATAAAGTTTTATTCCTCATAAATTACAACATGAGCTTATCGTCATCACATTGTGATGTATAATTTTGTTCATCACATTATGAAGTTAGATGATGTTAGTCACATTGTGACATTAAGATATGTTTTTTCACACCCCACATTGAGTTATATTCATCACATTATTTGGGCTATGTTTGCTACATTGCAACATGAGGCTATCTACATCATATTGTGACATTGGGGTATGTTTGTAACATTGCAATGTCATGTTATGTTCGATGAAATCGGAATGTTATGTTGGTGAAGGGTTATGTTCAAACGAGACATAGGGTTTTCATCACGTTGTGCTATATTGGATTACAAATCTATGTAATGTTGGTGAAGGGTTATGTTCAAATGTGACGACAAAATTTTCTTATTTGATTCTAACATTGGTTTATGTTGGTCACATTGCCACATCAGGTTATGTTCATCACAATGTGATGTCAATATTGTTCATCATGTTGGGAATGATATAACCCAACACTCCCTGCTTGTTTCGTAACGTTGCTTAAGTGCCTCTCATGAATTCGTTAACTCTGGCGATGTGTCCATTTACTAACACCTGTAGGTTTTGGTGTAACGACAATCGTGATTTCCAATAAGTGGTCTCAGAGCTAAAGGTCTCAAATTCAAATCACACCCAACTCATGTTGGGGGGGAAATATCGGGCATTGGATAATCTAGTGATGCCCGTGTGTTTCATGGCATGGCTTAACTGCCTCTCGTGGATCCGTTAACTCTGGTGATGCATCCTTCTACTAACACCTACGGGTTTTTGTGTAATGACAATTGTGATTTCTAGCACATCATATTGCAATCTTGGGTTTTATTTTGGACATTGTGATATTTGTGAAGGGTTACATTGGTTTGCATCACATTGTGAGGTTTATCTTGGTTGACTTACGTTGAATCATTATGTTCGTTAACAGTAATGTTGCAGTGTCATGTCCTTTAAAGGTTTCATTAGCCTGTAATGTTCCTCGAAAGTTGTTTCACATAGTGATATTTATCATGGATAACATATGTTAACCATGATTTCTTTAATAGGCAATTATTCAATATGGATGGGATGTGCTTGATTAATGGTTGTATTAGAGGAAATTTTAACCTAAAAGTTCCCGTGAAATTTTTAAGTAATTTCTATGTCATAATATGTAAACCAATCAAAATCCTTTAAATTTGAAAAGAGATACATTTAAATATTTTGGAGGGAGAAAAAGAAAAACTATTTTTTTTTAATTATATTTTTGGTTTATCTCCTTATAGGTTTACTCAAATTTCAAGTGTAGACACTCGCTGAAAGCAGAATTAAATTTCACATCCAACGCGTACCCATTATGCATACTTTTGAGAAGACCCACATCGATAAAATAACAAATTTCATATACATAAAAAAAACATGTCCAACATGTTTTTTTAATGTATCTACAATTTTATTAATGAGGGTCTTCTCAAAAGTATGCAGAATGGGTACTCATTGGATGCGTAATTGAATTTTGCATCCAACGAGTGTATACACTTTAAATTTGAGTAAACCTATAAGGCAATAAGCAAATTAAAAAAGTAGTTTTCTTCTTTTCCCTCAAAATTCATCTCTTATTTAATTATTTTAACTATTATTTAATTATTTTCCTTAGGAGACCACTTTTAGGCTGGAATTTCCTCTAATGATTATCATTTGTGTTCCTCACATTGCAACATCCATTGATGGTTATGTTGGATAGTGACATAAAATATGTTCATGATAATGCAATATTGGGTTATATTCATCACATTGTGATTTTCATGAAGGGTTATGTTAAGTTGAGAAGTCCCCCTATGATGATGTTATTGTACAACATTCATCTTTGTTGTGTTTTTCGAAATGGTTATGCGAATATATGGTTATGTTACATTACAACATTCATTAAAACTTTTTACACCTTACATTCTTTAAGGGTTATATTTGAGAAAGATGTTCTTGAATGGTCACGATGCATATCATATCCATCTTATCTTTCCTATAATGAAATACTATATTCTCTTATTTAGTTATGTCTCATTGTAGCATTCATGAAGGGTCAAGCTAAACCAGAAGAGATATATGAACATTAGCATGAGTGACTTACGTTGACCATGATTTATTATGTTTGGTCATAGGTAGCCATATTTCTATGCTTGATGAAGATTTATTATAGTTATGTTATATTGCAACATTCATGTTTATTAACTCATCTCAAGTTGTTATGTTCCCCAATGGTTGTATCACATTGCATTGTTGATTAATTATTTTGTCACATTGAGACAGTCCAAAGGTGGTTATGTTCAATTATGATGTTATCAATGGTTATGTTGCATTGAGATGTTTATATTTTTTGTGTAGTGTGAAATTATTCATCCCCTAATGGTTATGTTTCGAAGCAACATTCATGAAGAGTTTTATCACTTCCTATGGTTCCTCAAGGGTTACGTTTTATTATGATAATTCAGAAAAATATGATGCATTGTGATATTTATCATAGTTGATTACGATTATTTATATTAGTTGATTATAATTCAACAAGGGTCCTGATGTTTCAATATGGTTAGAAACATTTCACGAATTTTACTATGGTTAACAATGTTTTACAATGTATACTATGTATGTCCATCACTAGCCATGTTAGACCATGGTTGAGTACGGTTTCCCATGAAAGGCTATAGTTTACTATGGTTGGCCAAGGGTGACAATAGGTTGAAATCGTGGCAATGTTATCAATGTTGACCATGGTTTACTATGTTTTCCTAGGGCTATATATGGTTGACCATAGTTGACTATGATTGATTTTGGTTGAAAAAGGTAAACCATGTTTGACTCTAGAAGACCATGTACATGGGTGACTATGATTAACCTTGCTTCTCTATGTATGATAATGGTTTACCATGGGTAACCATGTTGTTCTATTGTTGACCATGGTTGACTAGGTTTATTATGGTTGAATTTATTCAAAATGTGATATTGGTGAAGGGTTATATCAAATTATGATGTGAGGATATATTTTTGATGTATGGAATTGTTTTTAACACCTTGCGACATCATTTGTTATTCAACACATTGTGATGTTGAGTTATGGTCATCACATTATGATGTAGGTATTTGTTCATTACATTAGGAAGTTAGATTATGTTCATCACATTATGATATTGATATATGTTTTTCACACTCAACATCGTGTTATATTCATCACATTAATTGGGTTATATTTGCTACATTACAACAATAGCCTATGTACATCATATTGTGACATTGGGGTATATTTGTCACATTTCAATGTAAAGCTATGTTGGATTGAACCAAACTATGTTGGGTGCAACCCAACTTGGCCTAGATTTTGGCATAGACTCCACGTTTTGTGGGGTGGACTGCGTAGTGGAGTAGCGGAGCGTAGTTTGAGGAATTAAATATACTGCATGGTGTCAGGGCTTCAGTGTGTGTCAAAGCATCTCCTTTCTATAAAAGAACATGATTTTGTAAGGGATCAATGGTTTTGGGACCATAGTTGCTTGTTTTAGGGAATCCATGGTATTTTGATGATGTGACACTTTGATGTAATAGTATATATAGGGTAAAATAATAAGAAGAGAATCATTGCATCAAGTCAATAATGAATTAGATCCAAATCATTGTTATGGGTGAATTATCGTGATCTGTAATTTGAAGGAGAAGGCGATGATTTGTAGCTAAGTGTACAGAGGCTTGAGTCTGTAGCTTGGTGCACAATTAGCCTGCAGCTTAGTGCACAGGCCAAGAATTATTTTTTGTTCAAGGATTTATTATATTAAGAAAAATTTCTTGTGAACGTAGCCCTACACTGGCTTGAACCATGGTAAATTGGTGTTTTGATGTGTATATTTTCTTATTATCTGTTATAGAGTAGAAATTATTATAGTTGCATTTTACTTCAACATAGTGATAGTTTACGGTTTTATATGGCATGTTTAAGTGATTAATTTAACGTGGTGAAGTGATTTATAAGTAATAAGAGTATGATAACATTAAAATACGAAATCTTCTAATGCTTCAAGGTTTCAGAAACCTGGTTCTACATCCTCCCATAGTCAGTTCGGGTGAGACTGCGATCTGCTTGCAGGTCGTTGCCAAAAGAGCTAGTGATTGAGGGGTTTGTTGGAGCACAATATAGATTCAAACTGGGTGAGCCCAAACAAGGCCAACAAATTTTTATGTTATAGGGACCGAGATTTTATTGAAGGATATGTGGATTTGGCACCCATCAAACAAGGAGATTTAAGACTGAATAGAACTAAAAGAGAAGGAATTTTCGGATCACGAAAATAAAAACCCTCGCCTTACATACACGGATTGGTTACATAAATATATTTTTATAGATCAATACGAGATTTTCTTCACTTCATTTCTTGATGAGATGTACAAGTGGATATTGAGTTTGACCGAAAGGAAGAACAATTTTAAAGGCGAAGAACCTATGGTCTGGACTCCTGAACTAATACAACGACTCAAGAGCATTAAAAATAGGATTTAAAGGGTTGTCCATTTCTGAATTTATAGCATCTTGGGAGGATTCCTTACTGAGTTCGTGGTAGACTCGACCATGTCCTATAGTGAAGAGGAATGGCGATTCTTCAAAGGACTGCAAGGTAAGTATTTAAAATCTCTCAAACTTTGGATTAAGATGCTTCTTTGTGAAAAGGAAGTTTTACAAATGTAGCCATATTACTAGTTTACTTATGTTTGGAAGAAGAGAAAATAAATTTGAGCAAAAGATCAGAACAATGCTAAGCAGAGAGAGATATACAGTAGATATCGGAAAGAGATCTTGTGGAAAAGAACTAGAGGCCTTTATAGAGACTGATTATAGTCCTCTTTTATGTGAATCTGAAAGTGAAAGAGAGGAAAGCCACCCCGATAACCCCCATGTAGCTTCGTACCACTCTAAGAGTTCGAAGAAGCGAGGATCCAGTAATAGCTAGGGTGTTTTTGGATTTCCCCCTCCCCGTACCCCTCGCCCTACCCGTCACCTTCCTACCCCCCATATCCTTCCTATTATAGCTCCAAATCTCACTCTTATGGTTTGTGATGCTGCATTCATGGCCTAGGGCAACCCCTCCTTCCAGACCTGGTCCTAAAATTTAAAAAACAATGTTTTCTCCCTTATATGCGACATTGCCCTGAGTTAAACGCGTGTATACGCGGGTCTGTGTATACCCAACCCGCGTATATGTATTAAAACACTTAAAAAATATAAAACTCCTTATTTTCGGGCGGAGATCGTGGGTTTTACCTGTTGATCACCTATTAGTGCCCGTGGCCCAACTGTTCCCAACCAACTCCCAATGAAAAAACTACTTTGGGAGAGGTATAAAAAGACCTCAAAGGGAAGGCCTAAGGGAGGAGAGAAGAGAGAGAAAGGTTATTATGCTGAGATTTTTACCCTGACCAGGTCTGAAGTCCCTTGTGCCTTCTGCACTTCCCCCATTTGTACAGGAAACCCTTGTTTCCTTGTGTGTTGATGTTCATCCACCATTTATGACATCATGGAGTGAGTCATGGAAGGAGTTTGTTAAAGGCTTGAGGCTGGAATGGATCCGGAAGGAAGATTTTCTTAGAGTCTGCTGAAGGTGACTCACGTGAAATTATTCCTTTTTATGTACTTTATTTGTCTATAATAAAAGAAACACATGTCTTGGTTCCCGATATAAATCTTGTATATGTTTATGATATTCATGTTTAGAATTCATATGTAAATGGTTGTTTGGATTTCATAACTAACTACCTTTATTTATAACATGAAGATGGTTTCTTTATAAGGTTTTGTCCATATACTGTTGTATTCTTTGGAATTGGTTGTTTTGCAGGACAAAAGAGAATAAGGGAACTCCAAGAAGGGTTTGGACCCTAAGGGCCTTCTCAAACGTAGGACCTAAGGTGTGTCCCCTTTACAATAGAATTTGCTTATAATAGCATAATGGCTGTGTGAATGTATGTTTCTTGGAATAGATAACTTTCAGTCTACTAGGGTTTCAACCCAAAAAGCCCTAGGGGAACATTTCCCTCCAACAGAATTGGCGACTCCACTGGGGACAACACTCTTGTTGGTCCTAGTTTGGGTGTTTTCAAGCCAATCAGAGCTCAGCTACCTTGTCTGCTTGCTGTTACTGTCTGGTTTGTTTTTGAATTTGAAGTTTTGCCAGTTTCTTCAGTTTGTTTTATATTTTTCTTGAAACCTTTTATATGCGTATGTACGCATGTTTCTTTAAGTTAACCCACGTATACGCAAGTTTCCTTAGTTACAGTAGCGTATACACGTAATATTTATATAAGTACAGTTGCGTATATCTTGCAATTTTCAAGATAGGTAAATCTTTTTGTCTCTGAAGGTTTGTCTGGTAGTTTGATTCAATCTGAAATAGTCACTTTCCAGTATCAGTTTTTGTTTTTACAGCGAGCATCTTGTTCCGAATTCTCTCTGATTATAAGGAGTATTGGTCCTGTTTTTGTTGTTGCAAGCGTCATTTTTTCTTGTTCAAGCACGCAAGATTTCTTGTTTGGAATCTTGGATGCTCTGATTCATCAGGGTAGGGAGATTGATCTCAATCTTCATGTCAAATCTTGCTTTTGGTGACTTTTTGTTTGCTTGAAAAAACCGCTTTTGTGACCATCCGCTTCTTTGTTTCATGAAAGTTGTTGATTGGCACTTTCTTGAAATTTGTCTTTATGATCTTTTTGGTTATTGTTGCCAAAGCTTTCATTGCTGCTTTTGATTGTTCATAGCATCCTTAAACACATCTCTTTTTGTTGAGTTTTCATCCATTGTGTGGTGTCAATTTGCAAAAGTGTTTGTTGCCTATTCTTCAATCACAAGTTTCAGTCTTGTTGAGAGCATTTTTGAAAAGACTTTTTTGTTGTTGCGTTTGAAGAAAATCTTTTTGAAAAACTTAGTGTTTCTTTCTTGAACTTGGTTTTTATTTGGTTTCCTTTTAGTGAATGAAAGTGCTTTATGTTTTTCTTAGGACTTGCTTGTAGTGTTTAGATGAAATGAATGGTATCATCGCATATTCCATCTAGACATTTTAAGTGGCAAGATAAATATTGACAAGCAAGCAACTTTCATTTTTTGTTTTAGAGTAGTTTCGAATCTTGCATCGGCATATATTTGTTGCATTAGGATAAATTTGCATACCCTTTTAGGCATACATAGCTTTATTAGCTTTTGTGAGTGTGAAGCGTGAATTGACGAAAATAAAAGAAAAATTTGTTTTATTAGAAGTTCCTCTGAACCCTATAGAAATTGCTCTTCATTGAAAAACGAAAAAGTGCATGTGCATGTAGTTAAGCTTTTATTAATTTCTTTTGCGTCAAAAAACACCACTAGTTTCACTTCCGTTACCTTGTGACTTAAAGAACAGCCTATTTTAAAATCAAGTGCTAACTAAAATTCACTAGAACGTTTTGTTTAAGTCAGTTACACCAATAAGTTTAGGATTTTAGGGCCTTGGATTAGGCGAGTGTAGAGTTAACTCTCCAAGGCCATTTAAACGTCAAACGTAAGAGTCTGAATAGCGAGTGAAAACCCAATAGCGTTAGGAAGACCAGGAAAGCTCCGGATCTAGGAGTTAATCACGAGGGTCTGTGAAGATAGGGAAGAGAGATTGCCCCTCTCCTACTTGTCCGAACTTACCTCACGACTGTTCCACCTGGCTTCTGTGATGAGTTGGTATCCATACTTGCTACTCCTAGGGATCTACACAGGTGGCTGCGGAGGGGAATCCCATGGCACCTGAGGTCGACGTTGCATCACTCTCGACAGCACTACTGGAGGGCACCCTTGCGAAGCTTTGGGGCTTGCACCGGTGCAGGCTGTTGCTAGGAGGTCATCGTAACTTCCTCTGATACCTTCGCTGATAGGACTGGGCCCTCATCATCCCAGAATATCTTCGGAAGGCCCCTTAATTCACTTTCTTATATTTTGGTGTCCGGTCCTAATCACCTGGAGCAGAAATACTTGGAAGTTGTTTGACTGGCTATTATCTTTAGGGACTTTATAGTGTGTTCTCTGTGCTCTTAGTTGGCCTAGCTTTCAATTTTTTGAGTCTTTAGTTAGATCATAACAAAAAATTCAAAGTGGCTGACCGATCTCCCAAATGGTCTCGAAGACTTCGTGGTCTTTCACCACCAAGTTTAGAGCCTTCTCCTAGAAGGCGCAGAGGTAATACTACTGGTGGGTTTCATCCCACAATAGTTGACGCATCGGGGATTGATCCTCCTCTCGAGGGCATTAGTTTTCAAGCAAGGCCTGGCACTTCCGAACAACAGAGGGACACTCCAGTCCTTTCTTGAGTTCTCTTTCAAGCGGAGAATAACACAGAGGTAGAAGAATTCTCAGAGTCGTTAGCGGCTCCGAATTCTCCACTACCATTTAGTCATCCAGACGTATTACAATATGTTGGGACTCCGACGCATAGACCCTCAAGTCTAGGTTATGCTACGCGCTTACCATCGATGACACTAGTGGAAGCATGGCTTCTACAAGTGCTACGACTATGCAAACTCCACCATCGGTGCAAGGGGGAGGAACGATTTCCATCTCCTCTGCTTCCTTGTTTGGATATTTTTCTAGCACATCTTTAGTTGGGTCTACCTCCATTCCGTCCACGAGTGGAAATGCCCAAACCAATGCTTTTGGTGCTGGATTCTTCCCATTTGGCACCCACTCACAGGGTATTACATCGGTTCCGTTTAGTGCCACTACATCCATGATGGGCGGATCGACTTCATTCTAGGGTTTTCCTTTCGGAAGTGGTCATATACCACATTCCAACCCGACGATAGGATCCATGCCTTTTTCTTCTATAGGACAAAGCAGTAATCCTTTCCAAGGTTGGACTAACCCTGGGGTTAGTGGTGCAGGAACTGGGAATCCGTTTATCGGCCAACAAGGGAATAGGCCATACTCCACGGTTAGTTCGTTTCAAAGTATTCCTCCCTTAGCCTCGGCTTGGAATCCGTATCAGGGGTTATCAACTCCTTATAATCCTTTAGGAGGAAACTTTGCTCGTTATGGAGGCTTTGCGGCCGGAGTTGGTCAAACTCTGAATTTTGCTGGATCACAAGGCTTGCCTTTTGCTTCAGTCGGTTCTACTGGTTACTTCGGGTAGCCTGGTGCCTTCCAAAATCTAGGCCAATCTTTTCAGAACTTTGGGAGTTCCGCCCAGTATGGGTGGAATCGCCAAGGTCCTCCTAGGCTTCCGTTTTTGGCAACGTTGAACTTGCCAGATCTCACTAAGTTAACAAATGATCCAATCAAGTACAATCCAGCCTGGCCTCCGGTCCCAGCCAAACTCCCTTCGGACATTCCAAAATTCGAAGGGAAGAGTGGTGAGGACCCAGGCGACCATGTAACCACATTCCATTTGTGGTGCTCATCTAACTCCCTTATCGATGACTCGATCAGGTTAAGACTTTTTCAACGCACCTTGACTGGTAGTGTGGCCAAATGGTATATAGAGTTGCCAGGGGGCAGCTTTACATCTTTCGCTGACTTAGCCAATATTTTCTTAAATCATTTCCAGTTGCCTGTCCGTTATGATGCCGGAACTAAACTTCTGGCCACTTTTCATCAGGATAAGGCAACTCACATTTCTGACCATATTCAGGAATGGAGACAGAGAAAGAGGCTCATTAAAGACGAAATCCCTCTGGAGTACCATCTCGAATGGTTTTTGAAATATTTACAACCCGAGTTCTCCAAGGATGTCTCCATGTCTGGAGTCTATTCTGAGGAGCAAGCCATTTTTAGGGCCCAACAATTAGAACTGATCTACTCTCAGACTGGGATCCTACAAAAATACTTGCCAGATGCTCTTGGGTCTAAGGTTGAAATAGCTAAGTCGAAGCCATGTCCCCATGCAGATGGTATCGTTGGGTCGGTAGACACAACTACCATGAACTTGTAACCAATTGCAACAGTTGTCCTTACAAACTGCTTCTAACAACCAAGTCACATCATCTAATCCCCCGGCTTCCAAAAATTCTTCAATTAATGCCGTCCAATCCGATAACCCCAAAGGAAATCAAAATTCCAATGGGAAAAAGAAAGGAAGAGGTAAGAAAAATAACGAGGATGGGAAGCCTGATGCAAATAAATCCGGTAACAACGCTGGTGGTGGTAGAAATGAGTCTAGAAAGAAAGTCAAGTTTCCATGCAAGTTGTGCAGTAGAGACCATTTAACTCATCTTGCCCTAAGATTGAGGATGCTCAGCGCTTGTTAGGACAACAAGGGACTTCTAGTTCTCAGGCTATGTTAACAAACCCTTTTCCTCAAGGGTAGCAACTTCTTGCTGGCGCAAGTTCAAATCGTGGTACCTCCGCATGGGGCAACCAGGAAGGGGAAAAATCATTGAATGTTTTCATGATGGGTTCTAACGTCCATGTGACTACTCGGTCACGTGATTATGGTGAAGCCAAAACTTCCAAGGACAAGACTGTTCTCGGAAATACCGACCTTCATATTGAGCAACCCGCTGTTGAGACTATACCACAGATACCAAAAGGTTCCGCTAAACATGCGACTACTAATCCTAATGCCAGGGCCGCCCAGAATTACTCCATTGTGGAGGATCTTGCTCAGAGTCCATGCGCCATGTCCGCTTTAGAGGTTCTCCAGTCATGTCCGGCTCAGTGAAGTGCTTTACTTTCCGCAATTGGAGCAGTCGATCCAACTAATTCTTTAATGCTCACTTTTGTCATGTTAAATGTCAAAAAGCGACTCCCTCATCATATGGCTTTCCAAATAAAGTCTACATACCAGAAAATCAACATTTTTCATACCGTTATAGATGAAGGAGCTTCCACGTGCGTCATGTCCATGTCATGTTGGAAGGCTATTGGATCGCCTTCGGCTGTTCCTTCACCCACCGTCTTGACTGCATTTGATGGTCATTCTCATAAGCCGCATGGGATTATCCCGGCCTTTCCTATATGTGTTGGGGGGAAGGTCGTCAATATTGAAGTCAAAGTCATAGATGCTAACCTATACTATAATCTCCTATTAGGAAGGAACTGGGTATACGAAATGGATGCCGTTGTTTCGACTCTGTTTTGTGTCATTTGCTTTCCTCATGAGGGGAAAATCATTAAGGTTGATCAAATGGATTATTGTCCAGTCAATCCTCAAGCAAGCTCTGACTCTACTATTCCTTTAGTGGATAACCCTTGCCCGCCTACTGAGAATTTAGGAGTGGGAATGTATTCCTCATTGATGGGTACCTTTGATCTTCCCTCTCCTTTCGCTAAAATCAATTCCATTTCATCATCTAAGGAGTCTCCTCGATAAGAGTTCTTTCGAACTCGTTATTTTTCAGACCCTTGGACCTTGCCTTCACCTACGACCACATTAGTTGAAGGACAAGTGAATGGAATGGAATTCCCTATATCTACAGCTAATCTTAGATATCAGTCTATCGTAGACTCTGCAGACAACCACTCTGCTCCTTTTTCCGAAGAGGAGTTAGATGGTGATGTGGCCTCGGCTTGGAGCCTTGATTCTACCTCTGCTTTGGACTGCTTAGATTCAGTTTTACCTTCTGAAGAAGCAATCCTCGAAGTAATGATGGGTATAGATCGACCTTGGGAAGACTTACACCATCGTTCATACTTTCTTCCTCCATTGCAGGAAGTAGAATCTAGATTCTCCGAGCTCTTCACTAGTGATGTTTGTACGGTGTCAAACCCTTTGGCTCCAGCACACGTTCGTGCCGAAGGTAATATGTCGGTGATTTCAAAAACGATACCTATAAACATCTCTAGAGACCCTAACGTGATTGAGAATCTCTTCATCGGAATTGAATGTTCCCCTGAAGAAATTCAAATTTACACCGACCTATTTAAGGAATTTCGAGATGTATTTGCTTGGTCTTATGAGGAAATGCCTGGCATTGATCCTTCTATAGTTCAACATGAGATCAAGACGTATGAGAATGCCAAACTGGTTCGTCAAAGGCTTTGGCCGGTTAACCCTAGGAAAGCATCAGCTATCAAAGCTGAAGTTGAGAAGCTGCTAAAGGCGGGTTTCATATACCCTGTTCCTCTTACTGATTGGGTTTCCAATCCAGTCCCTGTGGATAAAAAGCAAGGAACAATCTGAGTATGCATTGATTTTAGGGACCTAAACAAGGCTTGTCTGAAAGATAACTACCCCACGCCATTCATTAATCAGATTATCGACGAGTGTGCAGGTAATGAGATTTTTTCCTTCATGGATGGTTTTTCGGGTTATAATCAAATTTCTATCCGTCCTGAAGATAAACATAATACAACTATGTCCCTGGGGTACCTTTGCATATAGAAAGATGCCTTTTGGTCTTAAAATACTGGAGCCACTTTTCAGTGGGCCATGTCATATGCTTTCCACGACATCAAACATGTTATCGAGGCATACTTGGATGATCTCGCTGCTTGTTCTTGAAAGAGAACTGATCACGCTAGTCATCTTCGATTGGTTTTCGAGCGATGTCATTTTTATAAAATCTGGTTGAATCCCAACAAGTGCGTTTTCGCGGTTACGTCTGGTCGGTTGTTAGGGTTCATCTTTTCCAATGAAGGGATTCGGGCTGATCCCTTCAAGGGTGAGGCAATAGTTCAGTTGCCTCCCCCGTCCTCAATTCGACAACTTCAAAGTCTTCAAGGGAAGGCTAATTTCTTAAGACGGTTTATAGCGAACTATGCCGAGATCACTAAAGGGTTCATGCGTTTGCTAGGGAAAGGAGTTACATTTGTGTGGGACGACTTTGCACAATGATTGTTTGATGCTTTGAAAAAGGCATTAGTCTCTGCCCCACTTTTGAGTCGACCGGATTATGGTAGAGACTTCCTTTTATATCTCGCTGTAGCAGAATCAACCATTGGTATGGTTCTTGTTCAAGACGACGATGCTCTCACCGAGCATGCGATTTATTATTTGAGCCGAGGCTTAATAGGTCCCGAACTTCGCTATTCTTCGGTTGAGAAGTTGGCCTTGGCAACTGTCCATGTTGTCCAGCGACTCCGTCATTATATCCTGCTACGCAAAACTTTTGTCTTAGCGGCAGTCAATCCATTTCAATTTGTCCTCAGTAGGCGAGTGATTGGGGGAAAATATAATCGATGGATAGTCATTTTGCAAGAATTCGATCTCGAGTTCTTGTCTGCAAAGTCTAAGAAATCCATGGTTTTCGCGGAGCTAATTTCTGAGCTACCTTGTGGAGAGGATACTATTTATGACAAAAGTTTCCCTGACGAACATTTATTCCTCATCTCTTCACTCGACCCTTGGTATGGAGATATCATTGTCTATCTCTAGACTTCAAAGTTTCCCTCTACTTTCTCCAAGGATGAACGTCGAAAATTACGTCACCTGGCTAAAAACTATGTTATCATTGGTGACACATTATACCGTCGAGGGGTGGATTCAATCCTTTGACAATGTTTAACCTTAGAGGAAGCAGAGTCAGTGCTCAATGACTGCCATAGTGGAGCTTGTGGTGGTCATCTATCAGGGCTTGCTACAGCCCAGTGCATCTTACGTGCCCGCTATTTTTGGCCTTCACTCTTTAAAGACTATGTGGAAGCAGTCAAATGCTGTCACCCTTGTCAAATTTTTACTCGCAAGATGCGTGCGAATCCAGCTCCTCTTTTTCCCGTTGTCACCGTCGGTCCCTTTACTAAGTGGGGTATTGATTTTACGACTTGTAATCCACCTTCAGCGGCGAATCACAGGTACATTATCGTGGATGTAGACTACTTTACGAAGTGGGTTGAGGCCATGCCTACTTATAAGAACGATAGTGACATGACATCATTGTTCCTTTTCAATCAGGTTATCTCAAGATTTGGTATCCCGAGAGAGATTGTCATTGATCATGGCAGACATTTCCAGAATCAACTGATGTCTGAATTGGCTTTCAAATTAGGTTTCCGACAGGAGCATTCATCTCCTTATTATCCTCAGGCCAATGGACAGGTCGAGGCAGTCAATAAAACTCTTAAGATGATTCTCCAACGGACAATCGACAAAAATCGATCCAATTGGCATGTTATGTTGTATTCGGCTCTGTGGGCATACCGAACCTCCGTGAAAATGGCTACTGGTTTTACACCTTTTCAGTTGGTTTATTGGATGGAATCTATCTTTCCGGTTGAATGTGAAATTCCATCTCTTAAATTAGCTATTGAGCTCCTTCCAGAGACTTCGAGTCTCGAAGAGCACCTACTTCACTTGGAACATCTCGATGAGTAGTGTCGAGATGCCGCCACGGTGAATGAGGCTCATAAGAAAAAGGTTAAAATGCACTATGATAAATCTGTCCGTCCTCGAGTCTTTTTTGAAGGTGATCTTGTCTTGGTCTATGACCAAGATAAAGACACCTTGGGGGTAGGCAAGTTTAAGCCTATGTGGTATGGTCCTTTCATTATTAAACAAGTTTTAGAAAAAGGGTCGTATGAGTTAATCAATTTTGAGGGAAACAAGCTGGCGAAGCCCTGAAACGGGCTCTACTTAAAGAAGTACCTTGCTTAGTTTTGGCCAGGCAATGGCTTCTTTGTACTTTATGTATATTTGTACATATATCATCGAGAGTTTTTTGATATCAGCACTTTTTGGCCTGTTGTGGCAGGTGTTGATGGATGACTTGGTCTATTTTGGGTTCGCTGATGGTGCTAGTCGGCACACTCGGAATCTCGCTTCCACAGCTTGGGTACTCTATTATCCAACTGGTCAATTGATGGTATCAAGAGGCGTATCCATCGGTCCTACTTCAAACAATATGGCTGAGTATACTGTCGTTATTAATTTATTATCCAAGGCAATCTCTCATGGGATCGACTCATTGGTACTGTATCTTGATTCTCAATTGATAGTGTCTCAATTAAATAACATTTATCGGGTAAGGGATCCATCTTTATATCGCCAGTATTTAAGGGTGAGGTTATTGCAAAGATCATTTACTTATATTAATTATTTGCACATTCCAAGATCTCATAATTGGTTAGCTGATTCTATCGCTAATTAGGCATTAGACTGGCACATCAATCATTCATCATAATAAAAGCAAGCATCAAAAGTCAAACTGTATATATATATATATATATATATATATATATATATCATAAAACGTCTCGAGTGTACATATGTGCGTCCAAAAAATATACAAAATTAGGACTCAAATGCCGATAATCATGTCCGGCATATCTAATGCCCCGGCTCAGGATGAGTGGCTAAGTATTTAATGATCACATTGGCCACACGCCGAAAAGTGTGAACCCAGTCACGTGGCATGCCAACCACATGATGTTGCATATCCTCAGGAAGGTCCTCTATGGCAGCCATCGGTACTCGGTAGCTCAGTCTTGCCAAGTGTCGCTGGACATTGTTTAAAGTCCGTTCTGTATCAGCAGCCGCCTCTTCGGCTCCTCGGCCGCGCCGTCCATGCCACGGGAACCCATCTGGTCATACCGGCCCAATGTCTGGAACATGATCATCATATCAGACATTTGAATCTCATCAAACATATTTTTCAAAATTCATCATTATATTTGAAAAATCCAAAAAATTCATAAAATTAAAAAATTCTTACCAATCTCGCCCCATGCTGCATTCGGTGGTAACGCTAGATCAGGATCTGGTCGGAAATCTAGCCAAGCATACGGGTAGTCATCCACGGTGATGATCTGTTGATCCCACCAGGTGAAGAAGTCATTGTTGAAGGCAGTCCTTGGGACCTCCCCACCCCCCAGATGTTTCATCAGATCAACCCACTGGCCCATGCGTGGATCACGTGGGGTACTGATGGAAACTGCTACCCTGGGGCAGAGTGCGGGAACCTTCTCGAAAAACAAAGTGCACAGGATAGTCCCATATCCAAATTTTTTGGTCTGTCCCCTCCTGATAAAAGTGAGCTAGCTCTTCATGTTGGCCAGAAGAGGAGTACACCAATCAAACACAGTAGTGAGACAGTCAACTGCCACACTCATGGTCAGTCGTGATGCTTGATGCAGAGAGGACGATCCAGTCAATCGAGCTATGGTGAACAGGATTATCCTCAGTGATAAACTCACCACATGTGTGATCGAAATCTGGCTCCCAACCTTCTTGGGATGTCCCGGGCAATATATCTGTACATAGTCCTCTATCGTGAGACTACACGGTGTCCTGCCCCGGGAATGTACTACCTCTCCCCTTCGGGAAAGGCCCATGATGAAATAGATATCCTCCACTTCTACCCTGAGTGGCATCTGATCAATCATAAAGGCTTCCTCCTCGACATCCCAATAATCAATGAGCATCTCAAGCAGACGTGTGTTTGCTTTCATATTCAGCAATTTGAAGAATTTAAGCAAACCGCATCCCCGTAGAGCATCTAAAGCTTCTGGACTATTCATAACTTCATTATCCACCGCTGCATGCTCTCTTTCACGCCACGTGACAGGAATTCTGAGAAAAAAATGATTTGTAACCGTTAGATTTTGTTTAAAAATTGTTCGCGGTGTATACGCAGGTTCCTGTGCACACAGTTGTGTATAGGGCCCGCGTGTATGCGGGTTCCATATTACCAACCTGCGTATACGTCGCGGAGAAATTTTGGGCAAAAAATTCAACGGTGGAACATTAATAAAAAATCTTAAAACCAGTCACAATCAATTGCAAGCTAAGTATAAGAGTTACGTGGAGGCTTTTGACGAATTTGAATGGTTGAATCTGGTTATGGGAAGTTTTCTCCTTTTGCTCCAAATCCTTTGCTCTCAAACTCAAATGGTGAAAATGGTGAGTCCAAAATCTCTTTTATAAGTTTTGAAAATGCAAAATTTTTTCAAAATTTTATTTTGTTTGGCCTCATGTGACTTTTAACTTGGGAGCTTGGAATGTCGAGATTGGTTTGTTTTTCAGGACATTTTGGATGATTTTCAGTTTCGAGACAGTTCCATGACTGCTGACCCATTATGGCAGGTATCGTTTTGTCACTGGCATATAGGTTAGGGACACCATTTTTCTGTTGCATTATGCATACTAGCCTCCATTTGCTGATATATCTGCCATAGGGTCGACCCCATCATGTTATGGTTCGTAAGCCATCTTCACTCGCCGATTCTTTAAATCATGACATGATGGTAGAGCCATCCTTTACATGGGCATCATAGTTAGCACCTCACTGACATTTGTTGCCCATGCTGCTCCAATTTGAGTAAGCTCGGGAGTCCTCTGTAGTCCCGCCATGACATATGCATTGAAGACTCATTCCTCTTTGCTTCTTTGCTTAGTTCTGGCCTTATACCCTAGAGGCTCCTATGTGTTGAGTTGTACTACTACATTGCATGTTGACCACTTGCACCTTTTGGCCTAGAGCCGGCTTCACTTGGACTCGTGTTTAAGCCAACTTTTGACCATGATGATTGCAAAATCAACCTTGCATACCTTTGACTTTTGCAACTTGACACACCTTGACCCGTGGAAGGAACACACCTTTGAGTGTCACTGACCAGTTTTCACCTCCTTGCATTGAGCATAGGAACGTTCCATTCCCAGGAACTAGATCATCTGTTTCACCGACACTCGTTCTTTCCACTATACCATAGCATTCTTTTATTCTTTTTCAAGCTTAACAGAAAAAGACAAAAAAATAAGTATTCCAAAAAAGAGCGGGAACGGGACATTATTTCCATTTATTGTTGGTAGCTAGAGTCAGTCGTGTCGCCCTTGAATAAAGCACTCAAAACAAAGTCTCCCCCATTTGGGCGGGATTTAGTTTGACTTAGGTACACCTTAACCTTGTTATTGAGTCAGTTCTCCCCTGATTGGTTATCTCTTCAAATCATATGGAGGGTTCGTTTGTGCCTCCTGCATGACAAACTTGTATAGAGTCATCATATGCTGCCACATAGTCACATTGAGTCATGCTTTTGTTCAAGGGAGGTTAGCTTGAGTCAGCCTTTCTGTGGTGTCTCTTCACTCATTTTTCAGTCGGCCATCCCTGGTTGTTAGTATCATGTCTATCATCACATCAGCTATATTGGTCCTTTACTCGTGTTGGTTTGAGAAGGGCCCCATTAAATTCTTGCTGGCGGGTCTTGTCCTTATCGACGATGACGCCTTGCTCTGCGGACAGGCCTAGAGCTGCACCCTGGCCCTATTTTCATTATTGATAGGTCACCTTGTGCTCAACATCGATCAATATCATGGGTATTTGACTGAGTGGTTTCCCTTGTGTTTGGTATCATCTTACATTATCACACACTGGGATTAGTGTAGTACCTTGGTTTCCATTTGACCCTATTGGTGGATACCTCGCCTCTGTGTCAACTTTCATTATTGGTTGGTTCAGAGGGTTTCTGTCGTGCGCTAGCCACATCTTGTGTACGCCAGAAACGTACTTCGGTTCGGTTACTACATCTCTTTTATCCGATTCCTTCCACATTATTGGCCTATGGGTTACACTCGCACTAGATTGATGAAGGATGCCTTAATGCCTTCCTTCTAGTGGATCTTTCCCTATCGACTCTGACTCATTGCTCTGGGGCAAAGATCTAGAGTCCATTTGGTAGTACCTTGGGGTTTGTAGTCATTAGTGGCAGAACCTTCACTATCGACAGTGGGAAACCATCATTGTCTCCTGATCGATAGATTCTTACAGGTGTTCGACTCCAGCTCATCTATTCACACTTGTTAGATTGTACTAGGTACCTTGACACTCATTATCATTATCGATGAGTAGTCTCGCGTTTGTTAATGGTATACATCAATGACCGGTAATCAAACGATTTCTCACATGGTCAACTTCAGATCATTTATTCCCATGGTGTAGAAATGTACCACGGCGGTTGGTGAAGACTTAGGTTGTATCAGCACTCATTGGTTCACTTGACAGTTGATTCTATTGCTGCTAGTTGATACCACTCCACCTTATATGTTGCAGTCAGTCATGGCGACATTCTATATGCTGGCACCTAAGTTTGTAGTGTAGTACCATCCTATTCCATCATGTTCAGTTGGTACCTTTTGGGATTAGTCTTTGATATCAATGATCCGTTGCATCTTTCAGCATCATTGACAGTCTTATATGTGATATTTAGACATGTACTTGATCATCATGATCAGATGATCCATTATGTATTTTCTAGTCATTTATATTTGTATACTTAGTGGATCTGCTTGTACTTGATATGCGGACATGGTTTACTTTTTCTGAGCATGGGTATGCCCACCTCAGACAGTGTTTCTTTTTGATCTCCTTTGGTGGCTTGGTAGGCTGAATTCTGGTGAAGTCCTCCTCGGTTTTTGACAGATTTCCTTTCCATGTACTTGCCTAATACATTTCGGCCATCATGTACCCCTTCTAACCTCATATATTAGGGGGCATCTATTATAGCTCCAAATCTCACTCTTACGGTTTGTGATGCTGCACTCATGGCCTAGGGCAACCCCTCCTTCCACACCCGGTCCTAAAATTTAAAAAACAGTGTTTTATCCCTTATATGCGACATTTCCCTGAGTTAAACGCGTGTATACGTCGGTCTGTGTATACCCAACCCGCGTATATGTATTAAAACACTTAAAAAATATAAAACTCCTTATTTTCGGGTAGAGATCGCGGGTTTTACATGCTAATCACCTGTTAGTGCCCGTGGCCCAACTGTTCCCAACCAACTCCCAACTAAAAAACTACTTTGGGAGAGGTATAAAAAGACCTCAAAGGGAAGGCCTAAGGGAGGAGAGAAGAGAGAGAAAGGTTATTATGCTGAGATTTTTCCCCTGACCAGGTTTGAAGTCCCTTGTGCCTTCTGCACTTCCCCCATTTGTACAAGAAACCCTTGTTTCCTTGTGTTTTGATGTTCATCCACCATTTATGACATCATGGAGTGAGTCATGGAAGGAGTTTGTTAAAGGCTTGAGGCTGGAACAGATCCGGAAGGAAGCTTTGCTTAGAGCCTGTTGAACGCGACTCAGGTGAAATTATTCCTTTTTATGTACTTTATTTTTCTATAATAAAAGAAACACATGTCTTGGTTCCCGATATAAATCTTCTTTACATTTATGATATTCATGTTTAGAATTCATATGTAAATGGTTGTTTGGATTTCATAACTAACTACCTTTATTTATAACATGAAGATGGTTTCTTTATAAGGTTTTGTCCATATACTGCTGTGTTCTTTGGAATTGGTTGTTTTGCATGACAAAAGAGAAGAAGGGAACTACAAGAAGGGTTTGGACCCTAAGGGCCTTCTCAAACATAGGACCTAAGGTGCGTCCCCTTTACAATAGAATTTGCTTATAATAGCATAATGGCTGTGTGAATGTATGTTTCTTTGAATAGACAACTTTCAGTCTGCTAGGGTTTCAACCCAAAAAGCCCTAGGGGAATATTTCCCTCCAACACTTCCCCTTACTCATCCCCGTTCCTATCCCCTTCCCCCTTCCCCTCCAAGAAGAAGTATGGCCAACGATAGTAAACTACCCAAAGTTTTGGTTGTTATAAGTAGATCAATGATGAGAACATAAAGAAAGGGTAGCTCGTTAGAGCGTTATGAGATAGAGAATTGAAATGGTCTATGAAGTATTCAAATTATCAAAATAGAACATTTGCATATATTAAAACAACATTCATAACAGAGTTTAAGAAATCAATGTTTGAGTTGCAGTGCATCGCTGAGTTGAAATAAATAAAACATAGATCTATTGATTATGTTTGGGTGTTTGATCATAGATTTAAGGTGTTATTGGATCAATTAAGATTCATCATAGCTCTGCAACAACATCAAGGATGGTGTATAGTTGTGCTTCTTCCATGTATCAGATTTCCATTGATGCAACAAAAGATAGAAAGTCAATCCGAACCTCTACATGTTGTGATGAAATTAGAAGGCTAGCCTATAGGAGATACTAATACTGGCATGCAAGATATTCAAAATCAGCTGGAAAACCTAACCTTATAGATACAAGAAATCAAGAAAATCAAAGAAGTTAGAGAAGAAATATGGTGTACAAAGTGTAGATCGAAGGGCCATTCTAAAGAACAATGCCATATCCTCATAAATTATATGGAAAATGGGGCACCCAATTCTTTGAATGCATGATCCAAAATTTGGTGCAAAAGATGTAAGACTAGAGGCCAACATGATTTAGAATATTGTTACTTGATATAGAAATATGTAAAGACTACAAGGAATCTATATTGCAAATTTTGTAAATCAGTAGGACATGATGAGAACAATTGTCGGGATTACGAACTAATGATGGAGCGAGGTGATGACACTTATATAATGCAAGAATAATATCATGGGCATGAGGACAATGGAAAGCGTGGTGGTTGAGGTGGTGGAGTTGGTTAATGACGTGGATAGATCATTTTCTATAACTGCGGCAAGCGAAGTCATTTTGTGGTAGACTGTCAGAATCCCACAACCACATGTAAGTATTGTAAATCCTTTGACCATGTAATTGAAGAGTTCCCTTTACTTATGGCGAAGATGCAAGAAAAAATGTATCAGGAGCTGACGTAAAATATTCAAATGATGACTGCTGAGGGGAGGACCGACAAACCTCGTATTAGTGTTGTCACAAGAAGTCGAGCAATGACTAGTAGTGATAAAGTGGATGAAAAGAAAGAACGTGAAAGTTCATGGGTTAGAAAGACTGCTAAGAAAGTTCCATTTTTTTATATTAAGAAAGAAAAAATTATTTATGGAAGAAAAGTGAAGTTTTATGAATGCTAGAGCTTTGACCTCTAGTACACATCCAGAGCCCAATCATAAAATTAATTGTGGTGTGTTATGAGCTTCGACAGAGGACCGAGCACTGACATAGGATTGAACTCCGACACAAGACTATGATTTAGAAAATCATTTATGTATTTTAAAGTCTTTTTTGCAAACTTGTATGAAATTGTTAAGAGATCAAAAGGTTGTAGAAGGGCTTCAGGAGTTGACATATTCCTTTGCATCTACAGAAACACTATGATGTGAGATGGATGTAATCAATAATTTTCATTGACAAAAGAGAATTGGAAGAGAGAGGAGGCTTAGCGCATAGATAGGATAGTATGAGATGGATCAAATTATTCTGGATCTGGGATCTGATGCAAATTTCTTGACAAAGAAGACATGGGAATTAATGGGCATGCCAAAGATAGAGTGATCACCTATTTACTTAAGGATGGAAAATCAACAAAAGATCTTCCCTCTAGGAAGACTACGAGGTGTTACAATGGATATTGAAGGAGTTCACACTATTGTTTATTTTGGAGTAATAGAGATCTTCGATGAAAGTAACCCTTTTCCTGTATTTATTATAATTGGCTGGGCATTTCACAATATGGACATAATTAATCTGAAGAAGGGACAGATGATATTTGAAGGAAACAATATGAGAGTAATTATTTCCTTGGTTCAATCAGAAGGAGTAAGATATATAGAACTAGTCAAAGAAGAATATTGCACAACTGACATAAACAACATCTATCAAATGACCATGAAGGAACATGATTGTGTTAAACCTACTGCAGAAGGGAAGTTGAGTTGGGAGCGTGATACTTCCTGTACCTTATACTTAGAAGAATAATTTAAAAAATAGCAAAATAAGCTGCATGAAGTATCCAAAAGATGTTTTGCAAGAATTACCAAATTAGTTCGATGTATGATATCTGAGGCATGTAACTTCCCTTCTTATGATGGATTAGGCAATGTAAATTATTTTCTTAATGATTATGAAGAATAATTTTCAAAAAATCAAAGGTTTTCAACCTTGGATATAGCCCTGAAAGCTACTCGTCCTAGATGGTGAAATGCACATAAGAGGAATATAGGAGGTTGGCAGGAGTGTCGAAGATTGATGGGGATAAGGTTTGCATAGATAGATATGGAGATGGAAATAAAATGTGATGGTGAAACTAATCAGGAATCATATCCAGCTATGTACTAAAACATGGAAGGTAATTCCACAACCAGAATAGGTACATGGATTCATTCATACATTAGAGACAATCCCTAAGAACTGGTACAGAGAAGCAGAGCTTCGACATGGTACCAAGAACTGAGCAGATGTGGTTTATGGATTCATATTAACATTAAAATTTGAGGGCGATTTTCCATACATGGCTTTAGCCATTCATAAAATCATGAAGAGGATATTTAAGAATGTAACCCCACTGGCATGGTAGCAACCCGATTGGGCTAAGCAAATAGAAAATTCACTGGAGTGTTATAACCTTACTACATATGAAGAAGAAGATCCTCGCAACATTAACATAGTAGAGTTAGAAGGATACCAGGAAGTAAACAGACCTCAACTAGAAATACCAGACATAAAGAAGCCATTGAAGACCAAGAAGTTAAACATAGGATCAGAGAAGGAACCCAAGTTTGAAACAATAGGAGACTACAAGGATGAGGAGATAGTTAGTAAAGTTACATAGTTACAAAGTTACTTCATGAATATGAATAAATATTTCCCACCAATGTTTTAGAGATGAAGGGTATAATAGGAGATCTAGGAGTCATGAAGATTCCCATTAAGCATAATGAGAAGCCAGTCAAACAAACACCTTACAGGTTGAACCCGAAGTATAGGGAGAAAGTGAAAGTAGAGCTTGATAAGATTGCAGTAGAAGGAATTATTGAACCGGTAGAAGAATTAGAATGGGTGAGTCCTATGGTGGTGCAAGAGAATAATACTCAAGGAGATATTAGGATCTACATTGATTTGAGAAAGTTGAATGATGCATGTTTACATGATCCCTTCCCTACCCCTTTCATATATGAAGTATTAGACAATTTAGGTTTCCATGAAGATTAGTCATTTATAGATGGATTCTCATGTTATCATCAGAATAGGATTTCTCCTGAAGATTGGCATAAGACCACATTTTCTATAGAATGGGGCTCATATTAATATAGAATAATTCCTTTTGGATTAAAAAATTCCCTTGCAATACTTTCTAGGGTGGTGGGTGCATATTTTAAGGAATACATCCACAAATTTTTAGAGGTATATTTTGATGAATGGATAGTATTTGAATTGTTGATAAAACATGTTGGAATCTTTACTTATGCTCAACACATGTAGATGTTATGTCCCTATACTACCAGTGTAACCCTTTATTGCTATTAGTACAACCACCTTATTATATTGTTGTGCCCATGTAGTCCACATATTATTATTATTGTGCCCCATAGAAGCCCAGTTCTATTATTATTGTGCCCTTACATTATTATTGTTATGTCGGCTCTGATTATATTATGACCCCTTAGACTCCTATATATAGAAAGGAGGTCTTGTCATTTGTATCATCCAAGAATTGTTCATTTGTGCCATGTATAGGAGGTTGCCCCTCAAATAGGCCTATTTTCAAGGCGTGCATCTATATTTTCTATCTTTTTGTGAGCTGGTTTCATAACATTTAGTATGAGAGCTTTGGATTCTAGGGTTTCACTCCTCCATATAGGTCACCATGTAATTTCCACTATAACTTTTTCGCTACTAAGTTTCAGAAGCTAAGAAAAAAAACCATTTGAGATGAAAGCGTTCTAAACTTTGTGTCTGAATGTCAGATCTTGTCTCACTATATTTTCGGATATATCATCTGAGGAAGTTAGGGTTTTTTCAAGCTCCAAAATTCCATCTCAAACAGGTCATCGTGGAATTTTTTCTATAACGTGTTTTCTACGACGTTTCAAAAGCTAAAAAAAACAACCCATTTGAGGTCTAATCTTGGTGAAGCACGGGCCAAAATTTCAGATGTTGTTGTGCTATATTTTCAGAGATACAATCGAAGACATGTAGCGTTTTTGCAATATCTTGAATTACATCCCAAATAGGTAACCTTGGTAAAATCATCAAAACATTCCTTCTGAGTATTAGATTGAAGTTTCGTAAGACATTACAGAAAGAGGATGACCTGTAGATATCTGTGTATTAGTTTTAGGTCTGAAGATTGAAACAGTGACACATGGCACTTCGTACCAGTACGTTCTTCTGAAAAGGTATATAATCAGGTCATCTTGGGAGAATGTGCGTAAATATTTCTTATAGAATCCAATGTCGATCAGACTGGTGGCATTGGAAAGAAGACGTAGAGGGCTACTGCAAGTCATAATTTCAGAACTGGAAGATCCAAAGTTATAGAGTTACTTTCATTTCAAGATCGAGCTCCTAAAATCAAGAGAAGGTGATATGCAAAAGTTTGATGGAAAGGATCCAGTAAATTGGATATTACAGATGGAGCAATATTATGATCTACATGAGATGCAACTATTACAAAAGGTAAGTATTGCATCTTTATATTTAGAACTAAATTATTTTTTATGGTATGAAGGGCTTTTTTCTCATAAACCACTTGTCACGTGGTCAATCTTCACGGAGGAAATGATAGCACATTATGAGGATACAAAGAGAAACAACTTCTTTAGCAAATTGGTAAATCTCAAACAAAAGGGTTCAATGGTAGATCACATTGAGGACTTTGAAAAATTGAATATAAGGGTAAATGATATTCCAGAGAAGCAAGGGATTGATGTCTTCATAGGGAATTTAAAGGATAACATTCAACATGAGGTTTGTCTTTGGGAACCTGATTCATTGGAGAAGGCATTCAGGTTGGCAGGAAAAGTAGAAAGTGAAATTATGGAAACGAGGAATCCCACCACTAACAACTATAATTATGGAAGTGTTTTTTCTCCTAGTCTTCCACAACCTACAAGTTTTACACCACAACAACTGGAAGTAAAGAGAGAAAAAGGACGTTGTTACAATTGTGATAGCTAACACACCAAAGGTCATAAGTGTGCTGAGAAGAAATTATTTTACATAGATTATTAAGAGGAGGAAGAAAAGGATCAAGAAACATCCAAAGAAGAGGATATACACCAGAAACCAACCCCAGAGAAAGAAGAAATGAATCTGACCATATCTTGTAAAGCATTGACAAGAATTACCACTCCTCAAACTCCCAATATAGAAGGACATATCAAGAAAAAAAGGGTTCATTATTATCAACGATAAGATATATTTTTTTTTATTCAAAAATGATATCTTATTAAAATTTAATAATTATGTATTATACAATATTTTAGTATATAAAAATATTAATTTAAATAAATACAAAATATATTTAGTTAGAAAAAAACATATAAATATAAAACATAATTTTTTTTCAAAATTATAAATAATATATATAAATAAATAGCATCCCAAACATGGAATAAGTTCAACATATTTCGAATCATTTTTTGTTCTTTAATGTATTAAAAGTAGATATTTCTCTAAATTATTCCTAAAGTAAAATACTTTAAAATTTTTAAACCAATGGCTTTTACCTCTTGGATGTCTTTTCATTAATGGCTTCTTTAAAATAGGTTGCACATTTCTTTTGGTGAGAACGTTTTGATATTATCCTTCTATTGAAGATAACTTATTAGGAAAACAAGTTTTTATTTTTTGAAATCTTATTTCTATAATAAAAAAACATAAAAATGATAATGTCAATATCATTTATATTTATTATTAGTTAATATATTTATATTAACTTTGAATTAGATTATAGTGAAAATACTTTAAAGATGTTTATTAATGGTTTTGAATCAAGATGTGATTTAAAGAAGTTTACTAAATTTTTTGAGTCAAGAGATGTTTTACAATATGGGTTAGATTTATTAGCAAAAAATCTATAAAAAGAAAATTAAAAAATTTATTGTGAATGTAATTTAAATATATTCTCTCCATTGTATAACAGTTTGTAGCATTGGATGGAATGTTAGACGATCGAATATTTTTAGGCCATTGGATTAATTGTTACTAGTTAAGAGAAAACAGATAGTTATGGTGTTTAAAGTAATCAAACAATTGATTTAATTAAGAGAAAATAAATATTTATGGTGTTTAAAGTAATCAAACAATTGATTTTTGCTAAACAATTTCTTGATGGCTTAACAATGAGGCTTATTTCCCTTTCGTTTCTCCTAGTGTATTTGTTCATCAGCCCTTCCAAACTCAAGTTATTGAGGTAAAAATTCCATTCATGTTTGGTCACTATATTATTGTTTGATTTTAATTAAATTTTCCATGAACATTCATGTTTGGCCAATGTATTAATTTTTCTTGCAAGCTGCATTAAGTATATGAGTGTCCCAATTTCGGTTTAGTCTCCCATATTTTAGTATTAACCCTGTTCAAAGTATTCTTCAACAAATTCATCTATATGATTGCTTCCATATTGAAGTTAAAAATAATCTGTCATATTTGCTAGGTAATAAAATTCCAGGTTGGTTAGAAAAATTGTCAACATCTATTAGAGTTTGTAGGTTTAATAATTTGTCTAAAACATTGTTTCTACTAAATTTTTCCATGTCAATCATTTTCTTTTGAAGGGAAAAGATGTTACCATTGTTTTCTAAATAATTGATGCTCCACTATAAGATTTCACTTTTATTTCAGTACTTTCCCAATTATTACTTGAGTTATTCATGAAGTCATTGAGAGGTGGTTGATATAAGGTGATAGATGTGTATTGGTGTGTATATTATGTGGTTGGGTTAGTTGAAGGTGAACAAATGGTGAAGCTAAATACTACTGCGAAGAATAGAAAAGGTGGTTGTTGATGATGGTAATGATTTCCACCATCTATAAAGATTAACTTTGGTTTATCTAACCTTATGGAAAATGGTAACAATTTAATTCCATTTTTTAGAAATTTGTTTTTATGCTCATAAATATTGGAGAAAAGTTTTCCTTAACATTTGTACTTTTGATGAGTATTCTATTTGGAATCAATATTCTTTGAAATGACTACCTCATTTATTCACAATGGTTTATCGAAGGCTTAGCAACCTTGTGCTAATCCTAGTCTTGACTGAATTTTGAAGCAACCTTAACAAACCTCCCATTTTTCATATTAATTTGGCATAATTGGGGGAAATAATGTCACATAATCCTTGAAATATGAAGTGGGTATAGGCTCAATTTATGTGCAGGTACATGATCAAATTATGTGTAGGTAGAATGTAGAAGACTTCAACCTTCTGATCAAGTGAGGTAGTTCAATATTGAAAATTGGTCAATGAGAGGAGAAAAAAGTATGGACCAAACTTGTGTGGAAGGAAACAATATCAACATCAAATGCACACTTCATAAACTTTTTCCACTTTTTCAGAATATAGTCTACTTTCTAAGGCATAAGAAGTCTTTTTTGTTTATTTATAGGCCCCTTCCTAGTCAAATACATAGTCATGTCTCGTAGGATATCATGTTGAATAAAGGAGAGTTCATGGATGATACCATAAGAGTTCACCGTGGTATCTCTAAATAATGAATTAAAGTTTCTATATCAGTTAAAAGAATTATTTAAAAGATACACTTCTCTCCTATAAAAAAATTATAAAGTTTTTATGTTAGTGACCCATCGCAATGGAAGGGCGCAGGGGCCACAAGCCTGTTGAGCACCTCATGGTAGAGGCATTCGTGGCATATAAGGATGAAACCGACGAAGGTATACATAAGTTGATTGATGACTGGGAAGTTGACATAAAACAGGAAAGAGAACCAGATGATGAGATAAAAGTCTAGACGACGATAGTTCTTGATCCATGGAATACACGAGATAGAATTATGCAATCTAAACACACCATGTACCTGTAATTCTTGATGAAAAATTTTCTTGGCAAAGCGATGGAAGAAATTCCCGCGGGGATGGTAGTCACACTACAGGGCCTGCCCAACTACAAAAAAGACATGGAAAAAATCATATTTTGGTTGCACAAACAAGATATCAGGATGGATCGTATCAACCGTCACATCCCTTACATAGTCGAACTATATGGAATGCCAGAGGCGACTACTGAAGATCCCGCCTATGTTGCCTCAGACTCTAAGGAGCAGAATGTCAAGAAGGATTAGTTCCTCAATGCTTAGTTTTTTTTTTTTTTATGGGGATAGCATTTAAACTTTCAGTTGTTTATGTAAAATGTTATACAGTATTTGGACATGACACTGAGACTTACCTAGCCTTGCTAGAAAGGCTGAAGAATTTTTTTTTGGATGGCATATAATGCTGACCGGTGACCGACAGACTGAGTTTCCCCTTGGAGCGAGTAGAGGCCATCTGGTAAAACTGTGTGGTGTAAATTTGCCTTATATATAATAAAAAATAGATAGTCCTACCAAGCATTACAAAAAAAATGATAATTCATTTTTTTGAATTAAATAATAAAAATTTACTTAAAATTGTTTAACATTTTATTTTTGTTCTTAAAAACATTTTAAAAATAACATAACTTTGCTTACATAATTTAATATCATTTTAAATTATAAAAATAAAATATTATAAAATAATTATTGCTCAAATGAATGAAAATATATTATAATTATCTAGAATATATTCATACATAATACTTAAATATTTCTTTTCTATTGTATATGAGATTTAGGGGGAAAACTTAATAACGAGAAAAATAATGGTGAAACAATTAATAGCTTTAATATTTTTTGAAAAAGTTAAATATATAAGGTTCATTTCAATTACAAGTTTTCTCAACAACTCATATTCAATTATCACAAATATGATATTTCGGTGGAAAACTCAATAATGAGAAAGACAATGGAGAAATAATTAGTTGCTCTAATTTTTTTCACAATGTTGAATACATCTGGTTTATCTCAATTATACATAAGCCTTCCCACCCACTCATATTCAATTATCACTGGTTCATTTTTTCCCATATATTTATATACTTTATTTCATGTAATACATTGGTCAATACTAAGGATCACCAATACCAGGGGTCGAAAATATGACTTATTCGATTCCTTATATAACATTCCAAATACTTGAAGTAATCAAGAAAATATTATTTTTATTTATTTTGTTTGATGTGATCTCATAGTTAATAATCTCCAATTTGAGACCAAATTGAAGATTAAGTGAATAATTTTTTATTATTTTTATCTCTTAACTATTGATCATTTTGAGGATGCCTTTCATCATGTTTGCATAGATTCACCTAAGGTGTTGTATATCTTTTGGAAAAATTATTAGTAACAGATGTAATCAATTATCTCTAAGGTGTATTTTTTTCAATTCTAACAATTTATCTTTCCAAGATGTCTTTCATCATGTTTGCATAAAAACACTTAATGTTTTGCAAAAGTGTTTCTTATCTCTTGGAAAAATCATTGTTAACATATGAACTCAATTATTTCTAATGTGTATTTCTCCCATTCTAACACCTCACCATTTAGCACTTAAGGAATCAAATGATATTTAACATAAATATGATTAGTCTTAGAATAATATGTTAGATTTTTAGCTAAATGACACTCACACTATAATACTGTAGCACATATTTGTCTTATTTTATTTCTAGATATCTTAAAAATTGTTACATACACAAGAAATCTTTGCAAAGGGTCCTATGGAATCTATCTATTCTATGTTTACTGTGGGAAGAGCTACTAGTTTCTATAGTCGAGACACCGAAGACACTGTGGCACTTGCAAAAATATAAGGATAACTATTATTTTGTTTATTTGATTTCATATTTTTAAATATTAAACCTTTTTTTCTTTAATTTTTCTTTGTAAATATTTTTAATGATGATATACTCGTTTTTTTTCCTCACTTTAATTTAAAATCAATATGGACTTTTTTAATGATAATAATTGAGTTTTTGATGATGATGATGTATTTAGTACTTTAAAATTTAATTTTCAAAAGTTTTAAATTAAATTAATTTATTTTAGAATTTATTTTGCTTATTTAATTATACAAATGACAAATTTATTTTGTTTATTTAAATTTAAATGTGATAAATACCTGTGACTTTATAATATATTCATTTATTTTGTTTATTTAATTTTAGATTTGATAAATACTAGCCACTTTGTAATATCTTCTTTTATTTTGTTTATTTAATTTTAGATTTCATAAATAGCAAGTGACTTTGTAATATATTCTTTTATTTTGTTTATTTAATTTTAGATTTGTAATATCTTCTTTCATTTGGTTTATTTAATTTTAGATTTCATAAATAGCAGTGACTTTGTAATATATTATTTTATTTTCTTAATATTTCGTTAATATTTTTAGTCAATTTTTTAATGATGATATACCCTTTAGGCTTCTAACCTTAAAATCAATATGGAATATTTTCATAGTATTTTTAGTCAATTTTTTAATGATGATATACATTTTATGTTTCTAACCTTAAAATCAATATGGAAGGTCTTTTTGGTGATAATGAATTGAGTTTTGGATGACGATGATGTAATTCATGGTTGAAAATCCAATTTTCAAAGATCTAAAGCTAAATTAATTTGCTCAACTTTGGGTTTTTCCTGAAACTCATTTGTCAATTTCATTAGTCAATCTGTTCTTATAAAATTATAAAACTTAAACTTGCCGTTTGGGACTCGTTAAAATTTTACATTGGGCTACTCATGCAACATCGCTTTCTTCGTGTGTAAACTTTATTCGAGATGACGACGCGAGATATTTTCAGCTGGATTATAACGGCTTTCAACCGCAATCCTCAAGGCAGAAGAAATTTTTTGGTTCGAATTTATTTGCCCATACTCCAAGAGGAAACGTGTGAAGAATCTTGATATGTAGTTCTCTTCTGCTGGAATAATTTTGCTTTTCTATGGGCCATTTACTAACATGATTTCCCCTCTGCTGTAGGTTTTGAGAAAGCGTAGATTTCTCTCGCAATGAAAGATTTCCAAGCCTTAACATATCTGTGGGGGCTGGGCTTTGGAAGAGTTAATGGTGACAATCTGAAAGTCAAATTTGATTTCCTCGAAGCGTCATCCGCCAGTGCTACTGAGATCACATACATGGTGGACAATTGACTGCCCCTCGAATCCAGCGTCAAGATGCTTTTATTGCTCGTAGTCATACGGGGGATAAATTATTTTCATAAAGTTGGAGCGCTGCTAGATTTGGAGCACTATGACAAACTATGATCGACAATGACCACTAATGTCGACTTCAAGCCACCGTGCTTAAATATGGATGATTACGAGAGGCTATGGTTGATTATAATTAATTAGGATTGTATAATGGTTTATCATGGTTTGAGTAGATTAATTATGTTGACTCCACTAACCATTTTGAGAATCTTGACTATAGTTGACCATGGTTAACCACGGTTTATTACAATTGACTATGGTCAACATTAATTGACTATTTTTAAGTATGGTCAAATTATGGTTGACTTAGGTTCACTATAGAAGTATGGCCAACTTATGGTTGACCTAGGTTTACTATGATCGATATGAATGAGTCAATATGGTTGACCACATTTAATTATGATTGACCATTTATAACCATTTTAACTTTAGTTGACCATTTTTTACTATATGTGACCATGTTTAATCATGCTTGAACACATTTGACTATATTAACTATTGTTGAGCATGTATGGCTATGTTTAGTCATGGTTTGTTATGGTAACCACGTTTGACCATATCAACTATAGTTGACCATGTTTGACTATGTATGACCATGTTTCAGCTTAGTAGATTATGGTTCCCCCTGTAAGGTTATAGTTGACTATGGTTGACCATGCTCAACAACATTTGACAATGGCGAGCCTAGTTCCCATCTTGACCATGGTGAACTCTAATTAACCATGGCTAACTATGGTTGCCCATAGTTGCCTTTGGCTGACAATGATTGATTAGGGTAGACAATGGTTGAAAACCATGTTGACCATGGGTGTTTATAATTAGGCATGGTTGACCATGGTTGCTTATAGTTAACCCAGGGTCACCATGCAGAAATATGATTAACCACATTTGACCATTTTGATTATGGTTAACCATGTTTTACAATGTATATTATGTATGGTCATCACTAGCCATCTTAGATAATGGTTAAGTATGATTGCACATAAAAGGCTATAGTTGACTATGGTTGACCATAGTGACAATTGTTGGTAATGGTACCAATGTTGACCAATGTTTACTATGGTTTCCTAGGCCTATATATGGTTGACCATAGTTGACTATGACTGAGTATGGTTGACCAAGATAGACCATGCTTGACTAGAGAAGACCATGTCCATGGGTGACTATGATTAAGCTTCGTTGATTATGTATGATAATGGTTGACCGTGGGTAACGATGTTAGACTATTTATGTTCATGTTTGACCATGGTTGACTATGGCTTACTATGGTTGGATTATATTGCAATGTGATATTGGTGAAGGGTTATGTCTAATTATGATGTGAAGATATATTTGCAACATTTTGATTTTTGTTTAACATTTTTCCACATCATGTTTTATTGATCACATTCTAATTTTGAGTTATGGTCATCAGATTATAACATAAAGTTTTATTCCTCATATTACAACATGAGCTTATGGTCATCACATTGTGATGTATAATTTTGTTCATCACATTATGAAGTTAGATTATGTTAGTCATATTGTGACATTAAGATATGCTTTTTCACACGCCACATTGAGTTATATTCATCACATTATTTGGGCTATGTTTGCTACATTGCAACATGAGGCTATCTACATCATATTGTGACATTGGGGTATGTTTGTAACATTGCAATGTCATGTTATGTTTGATGAAATCGCAATGTTATGTTGGTTAAGGGCTATGTTCAAACGAGACAATGGGTTTTTCATCACGTTGTGCTATATTGGATTACAAGTCTATGTAATGTTGGTGAAGGGTTATGTTCAAATGTGATGACAAAATCTGCTTATTGGATTCTGACATCGATTTATGTTGGTCACATTTCCACATCAGGTTATGTTCATCACAATGTGATGTCAATATTGTTAATCATGTTGGTAATGATATAACCCAACACTCCCTGCTTGTTTCGTAACATTGCTTAAGTGGCTCTCATGAATCCATTAACTCTGGCGATGTGTCAATTTACTAACACATGTATGTTTTCGTGTAACGACAATCGTGATTTCCAATAAGTGGTATCAGAGCTAAAGGTCTCAAATTCAAATCACACCCAACTCGCGCTGGGGGGATAATATTGGGCATTGGATAATCCAGTGATACCCATGTGTTTTATAGCATGGCTTAACTGCCTCTCGTGGATCAGTTAACTCTGGTGATGCATCCTTCTACTAACACCTGCGGGTTTTTGTGTAATGACAATCGTGATTTCCAACACATCATATTGCAATCTTGGGTTTTATTCTGCACATTGTGATATTTGTGAAGGGTTACATTGGTTTGCATCACATTGTGAGGTTTATCTTGGTTGAATTACGTTGAGTCATTATGTTCATTAATGGTAATGTTGCAGTGTCATGTCCTTTAAAGGTTTCATTAGCTTGTAATGTTCCTCAAAAGTTGTTTCACATAGTGATATTTATCATGGACAACATATGTTAACCATGATTTCTTTAATAGGCAATTATCCAATATGGATGGGATGTGCTTGATTAATGGTTGTATTAGAGGAAATTTTAACCTAAAAGCTCCCATGAAATTTTTAGGTAATTTCCATGTCATAATATGTAAACCAATCAAAATCCTTTAAATTTGAAAAGAGATACATCTAAATATTTTGGAGGGAGAAAAAGAAAAACTATTTTTTTTAATTATATTTTTGGTTTATCTCCTTATAGGTTTACTCAAATTTCAAGTGTAGACACTCGCTGGAAGCAGAATTAAATTTCACATCCAACGGGTACCCATTATGCATACTTTTGAGAAGACCCACATCGATAAAATAACAAATTGCATATACATAAAAAAACATGTCCAACATGTTTTTTTAATGCAGCTTCAAATTTTATTAATGAGGGTCTTCTCAAAAGCATGTAGAATGGGTACTCGTTGGATGCGTAATTGAATTCTACATCCAACGAGTGTATACACTTTAAATTTGAGTAAACCTATAAGCAGATAAGTCAAAAATACAATTAAAAAAATAGTTTTCTTCTTTTCCCTCAAAATTCATGTCTTATTTAATTATTTTAACTATTATTTAATTATTTTTCCTTAGGAGACCATTTTTAGGCTGGAATTTCCTCTAATGATTATTACTTGTGTTCCTCACATTGCAACATTCATTGATGGTTATGTTGGATAGTGACATAAAATATGTTCATGATAATGCAATATTGGGTTATATTCATCACATTGTAATTTTCATGAAGGGTTATGTTGAGTTGAGATGTTCCCCTATGATGATGTTATTGTACAACATTCATCTTTGTTGTGTTTTTCGAAATTGTTATGTGAATATATGGTTATGTTACATTACAACATTCATTACAATTTTTTACACCTTACATTCTTTAAGGGTTATATTTGAGAAAGATGTTCTTGAATGGTCACGATGCATATCATATCCATCTTGTCTTTCCTATAATGAAATACTATATTGTCTTTTTTAGTTATGTCTAATTGTAGCATTCATGAATGGTCAGGCTAAACCAGAAGAGATGTATGAACATTATCATGAGTGACTTACGTTGACAATGATTTATTATGTTTGGTCATAGGTAGTCATATTTCTATGCTTGATGAAGATTGATTATAGTTATGTTATATTGCAACATTCATGTTTGTTAATTCATCTCAAGTTGTTATGTTCCCCAATGGTTGTATCGCATTGCATTGTTGATTAATGATTTTGTCACATTGAGACATTCCAAAGGTGGTTATGCTCAATTATGATGTTATCAATGGTTATGTTGCATTGAGATGTTTATATTTTTTGTGTAATGTGAAATTATTCATCGCCTAATGGTTATGCTTCGAAGCAACATTCATGAAGAGTTTTATCACTTCCTATGGTTCCTCAAGGGTTATGTTTTATTATGATGATTCAGAAAAATATGATGCATTGTGATATTTATCATAGTTGATTATGATTATTTATATTAGTTGATTATAATTAGGCAAGGGTCCCCATGTTTCAATATGGTTAGAAACATTTCACCATTTTTACTATGGTTAACAATGTTTTACAATGTATACTATGTATGTCCATCACTAGCCATGTTAGACCATGGTTAAGTACGGTTTCCCAAGAAAGGCTATAGTTTACTACACTTGTCCAAGGGTGACAATAGGTTGAAATCGTGGCAATGTTACCAATGTTGACCATGGTTTACTATGTTTTCCTAGGGCTATATATGGTTGACCATAGTTGACTATGATTGATTATGGTTGATGAAGTTAAACCATGTTTGACTCTAGAAGACCATGTACGTGGGTGACTATGATTAACCTTGCTTCTCTATGTATGATAATGGATTACCATGGGTAACCATGTTGTTCTATTGTTGACCATTGTTGACTATGGTTTATTATGGTTGAATTTATTCAAAATGTGATATTGGTGAAGGGTTATATCCAATTATGATGTGAGGACATATATGGAATTGTTTTTAACACCTTGCGACATCATTTCTTATTCAACACATTCTGATGTTCAGTTATGGTCATCACATTATGATGTAAGTATTTGTTCATTACATTAAGAAGTTAGATTATGTTCATCACATTATGATATTGATATATGTTTTTCACACTCAACATCGTGTTATATTCATCACATTAATTGGGTTATATTTGCTACATTACAACAATAGGTTATGTACGTCATATTGTGACATTGGGGTATATTCATCACATTTCAATGTCAAGCTATGTTGGATTGAACCAAACTATGTTGCACGCAACCCAACATGGCCTAGATTTTGGCAAAGACTCCACGTTTTGTGGGGTGAACCACACAGTGGAGCAGCGGAGTGTAGTTTGAGGAATTAAATATACTGCGTGGTGTCAGGGCTTCAGTGTGGGTCGAAGCCTCTCCTTTCTATAAAAGAACATGATTTTGTAAGGGATCAATGGTTTTGGGACCATAGTTGCTTGTTTTAGGGAATCCATGGTATTTTGATGTTGTGACACTTTGATGTAATAGTATATATAGGGTAAAATAATAAGAAGAGAATCATTGAATCAAGTCAATATTGAGTTAGATCTAGATCATTGCTATGGGTGAATTATCGTGATCTGTAATTTGAAGGATAAGGCGAGGATTTGTAGCTAAGTGTGGAGAGGCTTGAGTTTGTAGCTTGGTGCACAAATAGCCTGCAGCTTAGTGCGCAGGCCAAGAACTATTTTTTGTTCAAGGAATTATTATATTAAGAAAAAATTCTTGTGAACGTAACGCTACACTGGCTTGAAGCATGGTAAATTGGTGTTTTGATAGGTATATTTTCTTATTACCTTTTGTAGAGTAGAAATTATTACAGTTGCATTTTACTTCAACACAAGTATAGTTTACAGTTTTATATGGCATGTTTAAGTGATTAATCTAATGTGGTGAAGTGATTTATAAGTAATAAGAGTATGATAACATTATAATATGAAATCTTCTAATGCTTCAAGGTTTTAGAAACCTGGTTCTACATCCTCCCATAGTCAGTTCGTGTGAGACTATGATCTGCTTGCAAGTCATTGCCAAAAGAGCCAGTGATTGAGGGGTTTGTTGGTGCACAATATAGATTGAAACTGGGTCACCCCAAACAAGGCCAACAAATTGTTATGTTGTAGGGATCGAGATTTAATTGAAGGATATGTGGATTTGGTACCCATCAAAGAAGGAGATTTAAGACTGAATAGAACTAAAAGAGCAGGAATTTTCAGATCACAAAAATAAAAACCCTCGTCTCACATAGGTGGACTGGTTACATAAGTATATTTTTATAGATCAATACGAGATTTTCTTCACTTCATTTCTTGTCAAGATGTACAAGTGGATATTGAGGTTGACTGAAAAGAAGAACTATTTTAAAGGCGAAGAACCTATGGTGTGGACTCCTAAACTAATACAACGAATCAAGAGCACTAAAAATAGGATTTAAAGGGTTGTCCATTTCTGGATTTATAGCATCTTGGGAGGATTCCTTACTGATTTCGTGGTAGACTCGACCATGTCCTATAGTGAAGAGGAATACGATTCTTTAAAGGACCATGAGCTAAGTATTTAAAATCTCTCAAACTTTGGATTAAGATGCTTCTTTGTGAAAAGGGAGTTTTACAAATGTAGCCATATTACTAGTTTACTTATGTTTAGAAGAAGAGAAAATAAATTTGAGCAAAAGATCGAAACAAGGCGAAGTGGAAAGAGATATATAGTAGATACCAGAAAGAGATCTTGTGGAAAAGAACTGAAGGCCTTTATAGAGACTGATTATAGTCCTCTTTTATGTGAATCTGAAAGTGAAAGAGAGGAAAGCCACCCTGATAACCCCCATGTAGCTTCGTACCACTCTGAGAGTTTGAAGAAGTGAGGATCCAGTAATAGCTAGTGTGTTTTTGGATTTTCCCCTCCCCCTACCCCTCATCCTACCCCTCCCCCTCCTAACCCCCATCTCCTTCCCCTTACTCATCCCCATTTTGGTCCCCTTCCCCCTTCCCCTCCAAGAAGAAGTATGGCCAACGATATTAAACTACCCATTTTCAAAGGAACTGGATTGGAGGATCCATAATAGTTTTGGTTGTTATGTAAAGCTGTATGAATAATGAAGTAGATCAATGATGAGAACATAAAGAAAGGGTAGCTCGTTAGAGCGTTATGAGATAGAGAATTGAAATGGTCTATGAAGTATTCAAATTATCAAAATAGAACGTTTGTAGATATTAAAACAACATTCATAAGAGAGTTTAAGAAATCAAAGTCTGACTTGCAGTGCATCACTGAGTTGAAATAAATAAAACATAAATCTATTGATTATGTTTGGGTGTTTGATCATAGATTTAAGGTGTTATTGGATCAATTAAGCTTCGTCATAGCTCTGCAACAACATCAATGATGGTGTATATTTGCGCTTCTTCCATGTATCAGATTTCCATTGATGCAACAAAAGATAGAAAGTCAACCTGAAGCTCTACATATTGTGATGAAATTAGAAGGCTCACCTATAGGAGATACTAATACAGGCATGCAAGGTATTCAGAATCAGCTAGAAAACCTAACCTTATAGATACAAGAAATCAAGAAAATCAAAGAAGTTAGAGAAGAAATATGGTGTACAAAGTTCAGATCGGAGGGACATTGTAAAGAACAGTGCCATATCCTCAGAAATTATATGGCAGATGGGGCACCCAATCCTTTGAATGCATGATCCAAAATGTGGTGCGAAAGATGTAAGACTAGAGGCCAACATGATTTAGAATATTGTTACCTGATATAGAAATATGTAAAGACTTCGAGGAATCTATATTGCAAATTTTGTAAATCAGTAGGACATGATGAGAACAATTGTCGGGATTACGAACTAATGATGGAGGGAGGTGATGACACTTATATAATGCAAGAATAATATCACGGACATGAGGACAATGGAAAGCATGGTGGTCGAGGACGTTAGTAAAGGAGAGGTTGAGGTGGTGGAGCTGGTTGAGGAAATGGATAGATCATTTTCTATAACTGTGGCAAGCCAAGTCATTTTGTGAGAGACTGTCAGAATCCCACAACCACATGTAAGTACTGTAAATCCTTTGACCATGTAATTGAAGAATTCCCTTTTCTTATGGCGAAGATGCAAGAAAAAATGTATCAAGAGTCGATGCAAAATATTCAAATGATGACTATTGAGGGGAGGATCGACAAACCTCCAATTAGTGTTGTCACTAGAAGTCGAGCACTGACTAGTAGTGATAAAGTGGATGAAAAGAAAGAACGTGAAAGTTCATGGGTCAGAAAGACTGCTAAGAAACTTCCATTTTTTATATTAAGAAAAAAAAGTATTTATGGAAGAAAAGTGAAGTTTTATGAATGCTGGAGCTTTGACCTCTAGTGCACATCCAGAGCCCGATCATAAAATTAATTGCACGATGTGTCATGAGCTTCGACAGAGGACCAAGCTCCGAAATAGGATTGAACTCCGACATAAGACTATGATTTAGAAAATCAATTATGTATTTTAAAGTCTTTTCTGCAAACCCGTATGAAATTGTTAAGAGATCAAAAGGTTGTAGAAGGGCTTCAGTAGTTGATAGATTCCTTTGCATCTAAAGAAACACCACGATGTGAGATGCATGTAATTAATAATTTTCATTGACAAAAGAGAATTGGAAAAGAGAGGAGGCTTAGCGCACAGATAGGATAGTATGAGATGGATGAAATTATTCTGGATCTGGGATCTGATGCAAATTTCTTGACAAAGCAGACATGGGAATTAATGGGCATGCCAAAGATAGAGTGGTCTCCTATTCAATTAAGGATGGAAAATCAACAAAAGATCTTCCCTCTAGGAAGTCTATGAGATGTTACAATGGATATTGAAGGAGTTCGCACTACTGTTTATTTTGAAGTAATAGAGATCTTCGATGAAAGTAACCCTTGTCCTGTATTGCTTATAATTGGTTGGGCATTTCACAATATGGCCATAATTAATCTAAAGAAGGGACAAATGATATTTGAAGGAAACAATATGAGAGTAATTATTTCCTTGGATCCATCAAAAGGAGTAATATATATAGAACTAGTCAAAGAAGAATATTGCGCAACTGACATAGGCAACATCTATCAAGTGACCGTGAAGGAACATGATTGTGTTAAACCAACTGCAGAAGGGAAGTTGAGTTGGGACCGTGATACTTCCTGTACCTCATAATTAGAAGAAGAATTGAAAAAATCACAGAATAAGCTACATGAAGTATCCAAAAGATGTTGTACAAGAATTACCAAATTAGTTCGATGTATGATATCTAAGGTATGTAACCTGCCTTCTTATGATGGATTAGGAAATGTAAATTATTTTCTTAATGATTATAAAGAACAATTTTCAAAAAATCAAAGGTTTTCAACCTTGGATATGGCCCTGAAAGCTACCCCTGCTAGATGGTGAAATGCACACAAGAGGAATATAGGAGGTTGGCAGGAATGTCGAAGATTGATGGGGATAAGGTTTACACAGATAGATATGGAGATGGAAATAAAATGTGATGGTGAAACTAATCAGGAATCATATCCAGCTATGCACTACAACATGGAAGGTAATTCCATAACCAAAATAGGTACATGGATTCATTCATACATTAGAGACAATCCCTAAGAACTGGTACCTAGAAGCAGAGCTTTGACATGGTACCAAAAATTGAGCAGACATGGTTTATGGATTCATATTAACATTAAACTTTGAGGGCGATTTTCCATACATGGCTTTAGCCATTCATAGAATGAAGAAGAGGATCTTTAAGAATGTAACCCCACTGGCATCATAGCAACCTGATTGGGCTAAGCAAATAGAAAATGCATTGGAGTGTTATAACCTTACTACATATGAAGAAGAAGATCCTCGCAACATTGACAGAGTAGAGTCAGAAGGATAGCAGGAAGTAAATGGACCTCAGCTAGAAATACCAGACATAAAGAAGCCAATGAAGACCAAGAAGGTAAACATAGGATCAGACAAGGAACCCAAGTTTGAAACAATAGGAGACTATGAGGATGAGCAGATAGTTAGTAAAGCTACAAAGTTACTTCATGAATATAAATAAATATTTCCCACCAATGTTTTAGAGATGAAGGGTATAATAGGAGATCTAGGAGTCACGAAGATTCCCATTAAACCTAATGAGGAGCCAGTCAAACAAACACCTTACATGTTGAACCTGAAGTATAAGGAGAAAGTAAAAGTAGAGCTTGATAAGACTACAGTAGAAGGAATTATTGAACCAATAGAAGAATTAGAATGGGTGAGTCGTATGGTGGTGCAAGAGAATAATACTCAAGGAGATATTAGGATATACGTTGATCTGAGAAAGTTGAATGATGCATGCTTACATGATCCCTTCCCTACCCCTTTCATAGATGAAGTATTAGACAATTTAGGCATTCATGAAGCTTACTCATTTATTGATGGATTCTCAGGTTATCAGCAGATTAGGATTTCTCCTCAAGATTGGCATAAGACCACATTTTCTATAGAATGGCGCTCATATTAATACAGAATAATTCCTTTTGGATTAAAAAATTCCCTTTCTATACTTTCTAGGATGGTGGGTGCATATTTTAAGGAATACATCCACAAGTTTTTAGAGGTATATTTTGATGAATGGACATTATTTGGATTGTTGATAAAACATGTTGGAATTTTAACTTATGCTCGACACATGTAGATGTTAGGTCCCTATACTACTAGTGTAACCCTTTATTGTTATTAGTACAACCCCCTTATTATATTGATGTGCCCATGTAGTCCACATATTGTTATTATTGTGCCCCATAGAAGCCAACTATTATTATTATTGTGCCCTTAAATTATTATTGTTATGTCGGCTCTGATTATATTATGACCCATTAGACTCCTATATATAGAAAGGAGGTCTTGTCGTTTGTATCAGCCAAGAATTTTTCATTTGTGTCATGTATAGGAGGTTGCCCCCTCAAATAGGCTTATTTTCAAGGTGTGTATCTATCTTTTCTATCTTTTTGTGAGCTGGCTTCATAACATTTGGTATCAGAGCTTTGGATTCTAGGGTTTCGCTTCTCCAAACAGGTCATCATGTAATTTCCACTATAGCTTTTTTGCTACTAAGTTTCAGAAGCTAAAAAAAACCCATTTGAGATGAAAGCATTCTGAACTTTGTGTCTGAATGTTAGATCTTGTCTCACTATATTTTCAGATATATCATTTGAGGAAGTTAGGGTTTTTGTAAGATCCAGAATTCCATCTCAAATAGGTCATCGTGGAATTTTCGCTATAACGTGTTTTCTGCAACATTTTAGAAGCTAAAAACAATAACCCATTTGAGCTGTAAACGTGGTGAAGCGCGGGCCCAAATTTCAGATGTTGTTCTACTATAATTTCAGAGATATAATCGAAGACATGTAGGGTTTTTGCAATATCCCGAACTACATCCCAAACAGGTGACCTTTGTAAAATTGTCAAAACTTTCCTTTTGAGTATCAGATTGAAGTTTCGTAAGACATTATAGAAAGAGGATGACCTGTAGATATCTGTGTATTAGTTTCAAGTCTGAAGATCGAAACAGTGACACATGGCACTTCATACCAGTTCTCTCTTCTGAAAAGGTATATAATCAGGTCATCTTGGGAGATTGTGCATAAATCTTTCTTAGAGAATCCAATTTCAATCAGACTGGTGGAATTGGAAAGAAGACGTAGAGGGCTACTGTAGGTCGTAATTTCAGAACTGGAAGATCTAACATTATAGAGTTACAGTCATTTCAAGATCGGGCTCCTAAAATCAAGAGAAGGTGATATGCAAAAGTTTGATGGAAAGGATTTAGTAAATTGGATACTACAGATGGAGCAATATTTTGATCTACATGAGATGAAACTGTTACAAAAGGTACGTATTACATTTTTATATTTAGAACTGAATTAATTTTTATGCTATGAAGGGCTTTGTTCTCATAAACCACTTGTCATGTGGTCAATTTTCACGGAGGAAATGATAGCACATTATGAGGATACAAAGAGAAACACCTTCTTTAGCAAATTTATAAATCTCAAACAAAAGGGTTCAATGGTAGATCACATTGAGGACTTTCAAAAATTGAATATAAGGGTAAATGATATTCCAGAGAAGCAAGGGATTGATGTCTTCATAGGGACTTTAAAGGATAACGTTCAACATGAGGCTTGTCTTTGGGAACCTGATTCATTGGAGAAGGCATTCAAGTTAGCAAGAAAAATAGAAAGTGAAATTATGGAAAGAAGGAATCCCACCACTAACAACTACAATTATGGAAGTGTTTTTTCTCCTAGCTTTCCACAACCTACAAGGTTTACATCACAACAATTGGAAGTAAAAAGAAAAAAAGGACGTTGTTACAATTGTGATAGCTAATACACTAAAGGTCATAAGTGTGCTGAGAAGAAATTATTTTACATAGATTATTAAGAGGAGGAAGAAAAGGATCAAGAAACATCCAAAGAAGAGGATATACACCAGGAACCAACCCCAGAGAAAGATGAAATGAATCTGACCATATCTTGTAAAGCATTGGCAAGAATTACCACTCAAACTCTCAATATAGAAGGACATATCAAGAAAAAAAAAAGTTCAAGAACCAAAATATCACATCGAGAAAGAACAAATGAATGCGACCATATCTTGTAATGCATTGGTCGAAATTACCACTGCTCAAACTATCAATATAGAAGGACATATCAAGAAGAAAAATGTTCAATAAGTGAAAGATCACATCGAGCATCAAGAAATGAATCCGACCATATCTTGTAATTCATTAGAAGAAATTACCACTCAAATTCTCAAGATAGAAGGACATATCGAGAGGAAAAACATTCAAGCAGCAAAAGATCACATCAAGCATCAACAACAAGTTCTCCAACTTTTAAAGGATAACACCACTTTGGTGCAGAATCAAATGAAACAACAAGTGGATCAACATCGCAGTGAAAGAAGTTTTGACGTAGGCGTTTGGGTATTTTTACGGCTACATCTCAAGCAAGCTATTTATGAGAAGGAAATGTTGGAAATACTACAAGCACTTAAGAAATGGCGACCTTACCTAATGGGAAGACACTTCAAGGTAAAAAAGGATCATGATAGTCTTAAATAATTTTTAGAACAAAGATTATCTTTAGAAGAACAAAAGAAAAGGGTCACAAATATGTTGGGTTATGACTTTGAAATTATCTACAAAAAAGGGAAGCAAAATGTTGTTGTAGATACACTCTCAAGAAAGGATGATGATGTGGAAGAATTGTTTTGTTCTATTTCTATTGTCCAACCAGATTGGATAAACAAAGAAAGGGATGAATTGAAGAATAATGAAGAAGTGTGGCCACTCATTCAATAGTTGCAGAAGGTCCCAGTTCAAACAATATTGCCAGAACTTGACGAGGAAGGAAAAACCATATTGCAACCTCGAGCAATCACAGAAACAAGAACCCAACAGCTACGAAATTGATCAATTTCAGAGTATCTCATCAAGTGGAAGAACTTAACCGCTAAAGATTCCACATGGGAGGACAAGAATTTTATACAGAAGCATCAAGAACTACTCAAGCATTGAAGACACCACTTTTTAAAGGAAAGGGGCATGTTAGGTCCCTATACTACTAGTGTAACCCCTTATTGTTACTAGTACAACCCCCTTATTATAGTGTTGTGCCCATGTAGTCCCCATACTGTTATTATTGTTCCCCATAGAAGCCCACTATTATTATTATTGTGCCCTTACATTCTTATGGTCATGTCGGCTCTGATTATATTATGACCCCATAGACTCCTATATATAGAAAGGAGGTCTTTTCATTTGTATCATGAAAGAATTGTTCATTTGTTTCATGTAAAGGAGGTTGCCCCCTCGAAGAGGCTTATTTTCAAGGCGTTTATCTATCTTTTCTATCTTTTTGTGAGCTGGTTTCATAATAGTAGAAAACATGAAATCTCTTCAAACTTAAAGAAGTGCATATTTTTTGTACCTTTTGGCATATTGTTCGCACATATTGTCTGTAAGAAAGGACTAATGGTGAACCCTACTAAAATTGCTATCATTATGAGCTTTCCTCCACCTAAGGCAGTATGACAACTTTGCACTACGTTGGGACATACTGGGTATTATAGGAAATTCATCAAGTGGTATGGTCAAATCATTATGCCTCTGGAGAAATGGTTGAAAAAGGATGTAATTTTTTAGTAAAATGAAGAATGTTAGAGGAGCCTTGACATATTGAAAGAAAAAATGGTAGCTGTGCCTATACTAGCGTTCCATTATTGGAATAAGGAATTCCGTGTCCATGTGGATGCCTCTTGTATATATTTGGGAGTGGTACTGGTAGACTTTGGTCTAGGAGAGATTGATCATCCAATATATTTTGCAAGTAGAAAGCTATCTAAAGAAGAAAAGAATTACACCACTATAGCAAGGGAAGGATTAGCCATGGGATATGCTTTGCAAAACTTTAGACACTATTTGTTGGGGTCACATTTTAAAATGCTTATAGATCATTCTGCACTGAATTATTTGGTTAGTAATCCTGTCTTACAAGGAAAGATTTTTAGATGCTTACTATTATTCCAGGAGTATGACTTTGAGATCATTGTTAAACCAGGGAGACTGAATGCATGACTTGACCATCTATCAAGACTTGAAATAGGAGAAGAACCAACCAACATAGAGAATAATCTCCCTAATGCACAGTTATTTTCCATCAGAGTGGCGGATTACCATTTCGCATATATCATTCAGTCTTTTACGCAAGAACGGCTTGTTCAGTGTATACTACGTAGCAGAATAAAGAATTAGTGGTAAAGGAAATTCACTTTTCATTAATAGAAGGATAGTTATATAAGATGGGACCAATTGAGATACTGCAGAGATATGTTCCTGAACATGAAAGACATATGATTCTAATAGAGGCTCATGGGGGCGCAACTAATGGACACTATGTAGGAAAAGCTACTACGCAGAAGATTTTGAGAAAAATATTGTGGTGGCCTACACTACATAAAGATAGAAAGGAGTATTTCTGAGCATGCAATGTGTATCAAAGAATCGGGAAGCCTTTCAAAAGGAATGGGATATCATTGGTACCACAAGTTACATTGCAGTCTTTTGATAAGTGGGCCAATGATTTTGTTGGACCCATCAATCCACCTGGAAAGAGGACTGGTGCAAGGTTAATAATTACAGTGACTGATTACTTGACATGATGGGATGAAGCATAAATAGTAAGGGATTGCAGCATAAAGACTATTGCGAAGTTTATTTTTGATTACATATTGTCTACATTTGGATGTCCAAAGATTTTGATGAGTGACCAAGGTCCACACTTCCTAAATAAGACTATTGAAGGATTGATTGAGGAGTTCAAAGTTTATCATTAGAAGAATACCACTTATCATCCTCAAGCCAATGGAATAGTAGAAGCATTTAATAAGATTCTGGAGAATGGAGTTACTAAGTTATGCAAGGTGAATAAAGATGACTCAAACATTGGAATTCCAACAGTTTTATGGGCTTATAGGACCACATGTAAAAAATTTATAGGTCAAACACCCTTCATGTTAGTTTAACATAAAGAAGTTGTGATGCCCATGGAGTAAATTGTGCCTAGCTTGAGGATTGTAGCTTTTCCAAATATGGCAGACCCTGATATAATGGAGGAAATAATGTTGCAGTTTATTTCTTTGGAGGAAGATAGATTTATAGCAGGATTTCATCAGTAGTTACCAAAAGTAAGAGAAAAGGACTGACATGACATACATTTTAAGCATAGGAAGTTTTGTGTAGGAGTCTCCTTTATGACAGTGATTTTGTAAAATTTCCAGGAAAATTCAAGGTGCATTGGTTAAGCCCATACATTATCAAGCATATTACTAATGAAGGCATAGATCAATTAGAAAAGTTAATGGAGAATTGGTTGAAGGAAGCATAAATGGAAGTAGGTTGAAGTTGTACAGGGACATCACATCCCCTACAGCTTTGCTCTAAAGAAAGAAGAAAATTCTTAGTGCCACCTGCAGTTGAAAGTGGGTATTTGACTATAAACTACGCTGCAGAAATAGCTTCGACGTAGGAGGTTACTTCTCTAGATTTTAAATTATGTCGAAGTTTGTAGGAGCTTCTGCATAAGAAGGGTTGCTCACTAAAATATGGGATGCGTCGAATTTCACCAGAAAAATATGACCGTTAAAAAGTAAATTTGTCGTTAAAACACATAGAGAGATGCATTTACAAGGGTAGATTGACGAGATCTAGTGATAGATATGAAATTAATGAACATAATCTTAGCTAATGATGGGGTTAGAAATTCAGATTTGTTATAAAAGATTGCATCCTACCCAGATTTTGCAATTTTCTGAATTGAGAATTTGAATATTTTTATTGCCAAGAAGTTGCAGAAATTTTCACATGAATATCGTGACGAATGAAGAATTTTTTCGTATATGTAGTGAGAAGGGCTTAGCCGGAGTCATGGAAGCAACATCTGAAGCAACATCAGATGATATGCCTATCGAAGCATCACCACCTACAGTAGTTGTTGGACATTCGATAAACAAACACTCCATGTGTGTTTCATGACATGGACTAATCGCCTCTCATGGATCCTTATCTCTGGCGATACAATCATTGATTAACAACTGTGGGTTTTGGTTTAACTACAATCGTGATTTCAAACAAGTGGTATCAACATATAGGTCATGATTTAGATACACACCTAGCTTGTATTAGGGGGAGATTGTTAGACATTAGATAAACCAATGCTCCCTGTGTGTTTTATGACATGGACTAATCACCTATCGTGGGTCCTTATTGTTGTAGTGTTTTCTTCTTAATGATGTACAAAAATGGAATGAGAGGCAAAGGTTTGGTCTACATACCATTTTGCAGCATCTGCAGTGAGCATGCATTGGAAGAGTCGAAGACAAATGGAGCTGGACGAACATCACATATGGAAGGATCGAATGTGGTTGGTAGGATCCTCTCCAGCAATACCCTCGAACTTTGGGATGTGTGAGGGTAGCTTAGTTGACATAGGGGGCCAACCAAGATCATGATGTATGGGATCATTTATCAACTAGTTAAGATCTGGTAGACTTAACCCAACCATAAAGGGGAGCATGGGGGCTACCGGAATGGTTCCTAAGACTGTTCCGTCTTACGTGACCACTGGTGTAGAACCAGAGCCACCACTAGGTTGGGCTCCTTCACTAGCTGTGGGTTCAGACATGGTGACGATATGCGGTGAAGGAGGCTTGGAAGCAGATGAGGAATCAAAAGGACCAGGAGAAGAGTTGGGATGGGGACTCGAAGGGCTATGAACTCAAACCTAACGGGGAGGAATAATATGCCCAAGAGGAAATAGGGGGTGAAGGCCTAATAGTCTCTACGACTCGTGCCTTTGTGGTGTAATGATGGAAGGACACATGGAACATGGAAATGGTGAAGGAATATCAACAATATTTCTTATATCCATGATGCAGTGAGATAAATTTATTATGTTAAGTCATGGCTTGCTGGTGTAAACCAAGCGCCCTTCGCTTAAGGTGTGCTTGTGTGTGCAAGTTCATTAATTGATTCTGCCCATATCGTGTTTGTAAAAAAGAAAAAAGATTGCTACAAATAAACTGAAATAAATAACAAAAAATAAACAAAAAACAATTAACTAAACCCCACCCAAGCTGGGTTTGTAAACACTGTACTACTAGGTGGCTAAACTGATGGAAAATACACTGAAATGGTCAACAAATCTGAATGTCGATGTGACTAAGATCAAGTGAATCTAAGTTCCTGGAAAGTGGTGCAGCAATAGCAAAAACATAGAGGGGAAAGTTGCTGCAAAAAGATAGGGAGATGGGTGAAACACCTAGGGCGACTGATGTGACCCTAAGGGAATGACCAAACAAGTTTGAATGTGAAACTATGGATGGTAGCAATCTATCTTATGAGATCTGGAACAAAAGGTTATAGATCTGGAAAATGTGGCTGAAAGTGTTATAGAAACTCAGAATTCTCACTCAGCTAAAATCCTCCTAGAAATGTGGAAGTGTACTAGAAGCCCTAAGGGAGGTGAAATTTGACTTCGACGAGTAAAACTTAATGGATTAAGGCATAAGTGGGATGAGATAGAGGTCAGACACCCAACAGAAAGCTCTCAGGAAAATCCAGAAATAGATATGAGAAAAACCCTAAAACCCAGAAATCGTAGGTTCTGGCCTGTTTTTTGATGAAATCGCATGTTTTCGGCATAAATCTATGTTTTGGAGCCCAGATCGCACCTTTTGGGCTGAAAACTGTGATTTCTGTTGCGAGACTCCCGGTTTGCAAATTTCAAAAAAAAGTGCCGCCTTTGCCGTGACTGGTTCTTGTGACTTGCGAAAACGACCAGAAATCTTACGGAAGTCATAAATTTATCAAATGTAGGGTTAAAACACTAGGAAAACATAATATAATTGAAGAAAAAGAAATCCTAAGCTGAAAACCAAAGGTCACCTAGGTTTCTAGATCTGAAGTATAAAACCTAGTGGAGTCGCCAATTTGTTGTAGTGTTTTCTTCTCGATGATGTACGAAAAGCACACACTTAATATTGTGGATGAAAAACAATCTCAACAATAGAAATGACTTCTAAGTGTTTTAGATCTCCAGTTATTGATAGAAACAAAACCTGCCAAAATTCTGATCTATGCTACGATCATAGTTAAACAGTGAAAGAAAGAGTAATTACCTCAATTATCTAATGGAAACTAGATATGTAAAGAATAATTTAATAATAACACCCATGAAGAGAATAGACAAATGTTACGAGTCCGCTTCTATGGGATGGGTTCTTGGCTATCCTCAAATGTCTTCATCTTTTGTAGAGTCTCTCTCCTCTATAATGCATAAACCCACTAAAAATATGGTGTGCGACAATGAAAATAATCGAAGTTACAATAGTGAGTGCAACAATGAAAATAATCAAAAGTGCATAATGAATGGAAAACCCTTTTATTTAAAACAAAATATTGAGTTATCCTCGAATAATGAGCAATAACAAAATATTATTGACCCCATTCTTGGAATAACCATTTGGAATATTATATTATATTTGTTTAGGGGGGGAAAGAATTTAAACTTTTGTCTAGAAATAATAAATAAATAAATGATTTATTTATTATCTCAATGAATTAGTTAAAGAATAATAAACAAATAATGATTTGTTTAATTATTCCTTAGGGATTTAGTCAAATTTAACAAGGAATAATATTAAAACAAAGGTTTAATTAACTATTCCTAGAAGAAAATCAAATAAATAGTGATTTATTTAATTATTCTTCATGGGTTTAACTATAAATTACTTAATAAAGGTGGTTTTTTAGGTAATTTCTCACAGTGAAAGCAATTTTACTATGGTAAAATTGGCTTTACATGGTGTACTTCAATCCATCTAGTAAATTAAGCTAGACGATCAATTTTTTGGTTATAACACTTATCTCTTGCAATACGATCATTGACTAACACCTGTGGGTTTTGGTTTAACGGCAATCGTGATTTCCAAGAGTAGAGTCATCACACACAGAACATAAATCCCCGCGAAAGGAAATGACCAAAGAGTAGAGAACAAAGAAGAAACAGGAAAAGGGACCTCTTCAGCCTGAGAAAGTGAGAGATAGTGAGGAAGAAGCAGAGTAAATGCAAATGGAAATGAATGGCACAACGTTTCTGTTGCCTCCCCCACCATATATTCCACCAAGAAAACCATATGCAAAACCAGTGAAAGAATTGAAGGATGTGAAGTATCGAACCTTCACACCTTTATTTATGTAGACAATGTGACTTACTGGAGAAACTCTCAGGAAGATTCTGTAGTTAAAGTTCGCGGACTATGATTTCAATGATAGAAAGAAATATCCACAATTTGCACAAGACAAATACTTAAGAAAAGTACACTACCCTGAGAGTGGTTTGAAAAGGTTATAACCACAATAGTGAGCGACTGGATTGGTACAATTAGGCTGATGAATATGTTCAATGTGCTGCACTTTGCCAAAAGTCTAGGGAGAATTGCATGTGTGAAACAACTTCTTGTTCTAGTGCACGATGGATTCATGTGGAAGGGAAAGAGGATCCCTATCGACCCAATGCTGATATGGAGAATCACAAGACTTCCCTATCAAGGTTTGAACCCCGCAAATGATTTTGTTGGGAAAGGTCAAGAAAGATCCATAGCAAAAAAAACATGAAGAAGAAGTTTGGACTGGAAAAAGGGAAGCAAGCTTATGATATCAAATCAATAAATGACCAAATATTTCTCTTCACACCACATATATTGGCTGGAAAAAGCATGAGCAAGTGTTAGGCTAATTAAGTTCCTACATTGGTAGTTTCATTAGCTGCACAATTCTTTAATGGGGTTTAGAACAGCAGGGCCTCATATCTTTGCCAGGTGTTCTTGGATGATCACTGCGAGGCTTGGGAGAAAATTACTCAGTTTCCTTACGCATGGTTAATTTTGATAATTGTGAAGCTTGCATGAGAGAGATGGAAGATTCACACTGCCCTTCGGTACCCTCATATTTTTATGAAGCCGTGTTGTATGCCTCACTCTAGTATACCACTAAACTAGCCTGAGCACAGGAGAACATAATGTTTTTTGTATTATATCATATGGAATTGCACATGTTGGTGAACAAGCACCCTCACCTTTCACCGAGCCTATGCAAGGAATATAGCAATGTCGTGAAGTTTAAGGTTGACTTCCACATAATATATATACAGGTTTGCAGGGATACAACGAATAAATGGCATCCCCTGCCATATTTAGTCACAAAAGATGATCTCCTAGCACAAATAGAACAATGGCCCATGGAGTGGATGACTGTGCTGGAGACATAGGTAGAAGATAGTCTGATAGAGGAGGATGCAGGATGGGGAAGCTAGTGGGAAGGATAAGGATGAATTAGAGTTAGAAGAAGAGGAGAAATATGAGATGGGTTACCATGATCCTCCTAAAGTTGATGACCAAAACAAAGAGTTTGAGAAGACAGAGACAGACCAAGCTTTCATGGAGAAGAGGAAGGCAGGTGCTAAATCTGCCACAAGAAGAAAAAAGAAGCAGAAAAAAGATAAGATGAAGGACCTAACACCATTGGTCCCTGATGGGGACTTAGATCTGATTGAGGATATAATTCCGGAAGAAATGGGGGAATCATGGAATAATTTAGAGGATCACTATGACACACTGATAATAGGTGCTGAGGAGTGCATTGCAGAACTGAAGATATTGACATATAAAGTCAGACAACTAGTGTAGGCAGAGGAGAAGCTTGGAGAGGAAAGGCCAGTAGAGCCTACACTTGTAGTGTGGATAGCACTGATACCTACCGAAGACCTGTAGTTTGACTCTGTTGAAGAATAATAGCAAGCCAAAGAGTGGAGTTATGTGAACATGAACATCGCAGCAGTATCTCTTCAGAGATTACACAAGATACATTTAGAGATCATAGACGAGGTTAAGCTACGTGAACAACACACTTAATAGTTAAATATTAATGTAGAGAGAGTGTGATCCTTACTGAAATAGATGCTCCCTCAAGCAATCTATGAGAGGGATCAGGCATTACAACAACAACAAAAGTTGAAAGAGGTGGTCGAAGCAACATGTCGCAAGATTCTAAACATTTATGTATGAGAGGAGGAACTAGTGGAGGACAAGGTCACAAAGCTCAACCTTGTAGTAAAACGATACAAGGATAAGATTCCATAAGTGTAATTTGCATATGAGATGAATATTAGTGCGCTACAAATGAATCTACAACCAATCACATCACCAAAAGTGTGAGAGCAGAGGGAGGCCGACATGAAAGCTGCATTGGTCATCATATTCGCAGCAGTGGTAGATTGTGGGAAGCTATTACATGATAGCTTATAGATTTGGACATCATTGTAGTAAGATCCAAATGCACTGAAACTTCAAAAGGATATTCAGTAGAAGTAGGAGCAGTTAGAAGAGATTCTGGAAACTGTGACAACATTACCAATCTCACAGAAGCTCACAAAGATCAATGAGGGAAAATCCCTCCAAAAGAAGATAGAGGAGATGAGGAAGGAAGAGAAGATTCTGACAGAGATAGCTCAACCATCGCAGGATGAGGCTCTCCAAATGTCCCAAGAAGTAGATGAAAAGCTTCAGGAGCTTCGACAGATAGAGACATTGATGATGCAGAAGGATATAAAACCTGTCACATAAGCACTCCTGTACGAAGTGCACAACGAGGAGAAATAGGCCACAGACATTTTGTAGTAGTTCAACAATGAACACATCAACATTTCAATGAAGATTAGAGGTAAATCAACTAAGTCACTTGGGACGAGTCACATGTGAGTGTTGGGGGACTATTGGGCACAACCCAACTTGGCCTAGATTTTGGAAAAGAGTCTGCATGTTGTGGGGTGGACCATGTAGTGGAGTAGCAGAGTACAATTTGAGGAATTAAATATTCTACACGATGTAAGGGCTACGAGGTGGGTCGAAACCCCTCATTTTGTAAAATCACATGATTTTGTAAGGGATCAATGGTTTTGGGACCATAGTTGCTTGTTTTATGGAATCCATGGTATTTGGACCATGTATTTTGATGATGTAACCCTTCGATGTAATAGTATAAATAGTGTAAAATAATAAGAAAATAATAATCAAATCAAGTCAATCTTCAATTAGATCTAGATTAGTGTTATGGGTGAACTATCGTGATCTGTAATTTGAAGGAGAATGTGAAGCTCTGTAGCTGAGTGCGTACAGGCCTCAATATACAACTGGGTGTGCAGAAAGTCTACAGCTTAGTGCACAGACCAAGAATTGTTTGTTGTTCAAATATTTATTATATTAAGCAACAGTTCTAGTGGATGTAGGCCTACACTCAGGTGAACCATGGTAAATTCGTATTCTGATGTGTATATTTTCCTATTATATGTTGTAGAGTAGAATTTATTACAATTGCATTTGACTTCAACACAATGATAGCTTAGGGTTTTATATAGAATGTTTAAGGGATTAATCTAATGTGACGAAGTGATTTCTAAGTAATAAGAATAAGATAACATAATAATACCACACCTCCTAATCCTTCAACGTTGCAGAGACCTGGTTCTACTTCCTCCCATAGTCACTTCGGGTGATACTATGATCTACTTGCAGGTCATTTCCCAAAGGGCCAGCGATTGAGGTCTTTGTTGGTGTGCAGTATAAATTGAACTTAGTCAGGCCAAACCACTTAAACAAAATGTAATGTTGGTGAAGGGTTACATTCAAATGTGACATCGAGATATGCTTATGAGGTTGTGACATGAATTTATGTTGGGCACATTGCAACATCAGGTTGTGTTCATCATAATGTGATGTCAATAATTTTCATCATATTGTAATTTCAGGTTATATCCATCACATTATGATGTTATTAAATAGTTACATTGGTTTTCATCACATTATGAAATTTATCTTGGTTGACTTATGTTGAGTCACGATGTTCTTTAAAGTAATGATGCAATGTCATGTATTTTAAAGGTTTCATTAGTTTGCAAAGTTCCTCAAAGGTTATTTAACTTAGTGATATGTATCATGGCCGATTGATTTTGATTCGTAAACTGTCATGGATATTTCATTGGACAATTATTCACAATAGATATGATAAAATTATATTTAAAATCTAAAATTCTACATTTTTATAATTTTATTGTATTTATCACATACACATTTGACACAAGATATAACATGAGAAAGTTGTTCAGGAGAAAAAAATCAATTGGAAGATGGGATCGCTCTGCTCTCCTTCTCTGAATGGGAATGTGGCTTTGAGTATAAATATATATGGCCTATGGCCTACGAGATCCTACAGGGTATAAATCCTCTCTATGTTCTCTATCTTCTATCCCTCTCAGTTGTTTTCTCTCAACTATGTAAAAAATGTGCTCGAAATAACAGAACTCCTTTTCCTCCTAGTGTCTTTATTATAACACAAACCAATAACCTAATAGTGGTTAGATTTGACAACCTCAACTCTTAACCAGAGTTACAATATAGACTCTTTATAGAGTCTTCTACATCATAATCAAGTGGGTAAACCCTTTTTCATGAATAATCAGGGTTGATTTGGCATCCTCTTGAATTATGGAGGTGAAAACAGGAAGGTCAACTTTTTAGTAGCATAAATTTTCTATACAGACTCTGATTGACATGATTCTTGCATAGTTGGAAAGGTTTATGTGTGTAAGATAGGAAAGAGATATTTTTAACTAAGGCGAAAAAGTTTTACCCCCAAAAAAAACGTCATTTGATGCCTTAAAATGCTCTAAGAAGGTTTCAAACCCCATTTTTCCAAAGTAGGTCCCTCGGTATAAATGATCCTAAGAGCTTATTCCTCTACTTTTCCTATTCTGAAAGCATTGAGATAGATGCAAAGTAATATAATGATCCAATCCAGATCACTCCTCCCCATTTTGGGAGGCTTTTGGTCCCAAATTATTCTACCAAATGAGCTGAGGTAATTTTTCATACACTATCCCTCTGGCCTACCATTTAGCTTTTCCTTGAAGTCTTCCTTTCAACCCAATCTCCCAAAGGTCAAGTTATCCTTATCTTTTTTTTTCAAAATATTCTACCAAATTGTGTATTCTATTAACTTTTCTTGAGCATCTAGTGCCAAATTCTCCACAGAAGGTAGAACCTCTTCCTCTTCGTAATTGTGCATGGAAGGCTCATAGAGTTTCATATTCTCTACATTCACAAGTAACTAAATGCACATATATGGTGATAAACTAATTCAATAGGCATTATCACCCACCTTTTCTAGTATCTTGAAGAGACCATATCCCAGAGGCTTGATTTTCTTACCAAGCCCCTATATCATCCCCTTGTTCTAATGTAGCCATACTTTGTCTCCCAACTTGAATGATTTCTCTATTTTATGTTGATCATGCCTGACATTATATTTCTCCTATGACTTCTATGTGTCTCTTGTACATGTGTATGGTTTTCCTAATATTTACTGTAAGTTTCTCAGCCCTGAAGGTGTCTCCTATAAGATCTTCCCTCACTCCTCCTTGTTGTCCATATGCAATTTCCAAAGGTGGTGGTGGAAAATATCCAAAACAAGTTTCGAATGGGGACTTTTCTATAGAAGTGTGGACTACTTTGTTGTAATATTGTTTTATATATACCATATTTTCATTTGATGTCTTGGGATTCTTCTAGTTGTATCACCTTGAAAGTTGCACCAATGTCTTGTTGAATACTTCTATTTATGGATAGAATGTTATATATCTATTCAACTTTATGTCATTCCTCTCCCATAATGTAGTCCATAATAAGCTAAGAAATCTTGTGACCCTAACTGAAATGATGCTTGTTAGTATTCCAAAGTGATCCTAGACCTTTCCAAAGAATAAATTTTCTAATTCTTTCCCACTAATGATATTTTTACTAGGAATCAGAACACACATCTTGCTAAACCTATCAACTACCATGAATCAGTAGTCAAGTTCCTTTGTAGTTGTTAGTAAACCTCCCACAAAGTCCATGGAACTTATTTCCCAAGGACAAGTGTGTATAGGAAATGGATGATATAGATTTTTTTCCCATTACTAGGGTTGCTAGTACAACAAGGCATACATCCTCTTATGAACCTTGCTAAATTCTCTTGCATCTTGGGTCAATATAGATACCTCTACAAGTTGTCCATGGTCTTCCCTACACCAAATTTCCCGGCAACCTTGGAGGTGTGATCCTCTCTAATTAGCTACAATCACTAACCTTTATAAACACCTTACTTATCCATAATATAGATTAACCCATCCTATACATGGTAGTCAATAATTTTTTCACCATCGTGCACCTGGCTCGAACTCTACAATTGTTGAAACACCTATTTGAATTCCTCATCCTCTAAATATGCCTCTCTGTATGCATCATCTGTAAATGAATCCATGTGCATAAGAGTCCCCCATGCTGTGACCTTTGATGTGGGTGGTCTTGGGAGCATGTCAACCAAATTTTTTGTGCTACCCTTCTGATACTTAATCACTAAATGATACCATTGTAGAAACCCCATCTACTTACAATGCCTAGTATATTATAGCTTTCTATAGGCCTATAAGTATTGTAGTGGTTGATAATCTGTGTGGATTACTATCTCCTTTCCCATCATATACTTCTTTCACTTCTTCACAACTTGCACCAGGGCATAAATATCCTTTTCATAGGTAGGGTAGTTAAAAAATACCCCATGAAATACTTCAGAATGGTATCATATAATCCTTCCTCCCTGCATTAACACTAATCCAGTAACACATTGATTGGAATTTTTCTTCACTTCAAAGGGTTGTTGCAAGCTTGGTAATTCCATAACTATTTACCTAATTTTCTTCTTTAGCTCCTTGAAAGTACTATGTTGACTTTTTCTCCATTAGAAACTCTTTCCACTTACTTTTATGCCATGGAACGGTGTTACTACCACTAAAACAAGGGCTATTAGTTTCCTTAGGTATTTTCTTACCCCAATTAAACTCCTAACCTAAAAAACATTAGTATGAACTATCCATTTTATGATGGCCTTCATCTTGGTAGGATCTATCTTTAGCTCTCCTCCACCTATCACATACCCCAAATACACCATATTATTATGCAAGATCACACTTCTTGACATTTGCTAGTAGTTAGTGCTTCTTTAATTTCTATTACACCTGCATAAAATGTAATATGTGGTCCTCCCAGGTAGCCCTGTATACCTATATATCATCCAAATAGAGAATAAATATTGAATCTATAAAATGGAACTACACGTCATTGATGAATTTGATAAACATTGTTGATGCATTACATAAACCAAATGGAATATCTAACCACTCATACACATCTTACCTAATTTTGAAGCTAGTCTTCTAGGTATTTTCTTCTCCGACTCAAACCTTGTGATATCTAGACTTTAGGTATAGCTTGGTGAAATATTTTCCTTGTTACAACTGATCTAGTAGACATCTATCCTAGGGAGGTGGTACTTGTTCTAGAGTGTGATTTTGTTTAGCACCCTATAATCTAAACACTTCCTCGAAGTCCCATCCTTTCCTGGAATAATGATAATCGGTGACCCAGATGGTGATGTACTCAATCAAATGACACCTTATTCCAATAGTTGGTGCAACTATTATTTCACCTCATTTGCCTCTATAATGGACTACCTGTATATCCCAATGTTTTGAAATGTAGAGTCCGACAATAGTTGGATCATGTGTTCCACTTCCCTCTTTGGCGATAACCCTTTAGGGTTTCAAAACACGTCCTTGTATTCCTATAGCATCTTTTCTATTTGTTGCTTTTGTTTCTTAGTACACTCCTTAGGGGATTCCTAACCTCTTACTAAATATTCTACAAATTTATTTTCTCTTAAAAATAGTAAAACATACTTCTTACTAGAATTGATCAATTTCTTCGCTTGGTTGGCACTTAGCAACAAACTTTTCAACTTTCCTTTCTGTACTTTGATGATAAATGATTTTCCATCCTTGATAAGTCAATATTGGTTGACTCTCTGCATGAATATTTCATCTCACATGTACATGTAGGGACTGCCAAACATGACTCCACATACATCAAGGGGAAGTACATCTAGTTCTACTTCACTTGTAAAATCAACATTGATAGGAAATCTAATTTTGCAATATTTTGTTACCTTCATCTATGCATCCTTAGTTACCCATCCCAATGGACATGGGCTTGGATGATCATGAAATTCCAATCCCAATTTCTTGACCATATTTTTTGCAATAAAATTTGTCAGTAATCAGGAGTCAAACGCCTCATCAATAGTTGTCGTCTTGACCAATATATTTATATGGAAGAGTATGGTCATTTCTTTCTCTTCCTATTGTTGAAGGCCACTTCGATTCACATCCTTGTAAATTGAAATACAGATGATATTATCATCCATGTATAGGTTTCTTTCAACTTTGTTGCCGAAATTAGTGGCCACGAGATTCTTCTTCATATTGTATTTTTTTTGTTCTTTACGTTAAGCTCTCAATACAACTTCTAACACTTCTCGTTTTTATGGTTGTCAATGTTCAAGTGATTGCAATGGTTGTTGGGATATTTGCGATGATGTGTTTTGGCTGTCGTTTTTTTATCTTTTCAAATTTTCTACATCTTATTCCCCTCATTAGAACCATGTTCTTGCTTCTTCTGCTTTGATCCATTTGATTGTGCTTTCTTCAGGCCTATGGTCTGTAGGTATTGCTCATGTACACAAGACTTGTCCATTAATTTCAAATGGAAAAACATAACTTTCTCCTAGAAATGGTAGTGTAGACTCCCCAAATACCGAAGGAGTAGATTTGGGTTCTTTAGGGAGATACCTAGAATTGTTTCCATCTTTCTAAAATCTATGGTGTACTCAAACATGCTTTTCCCAAAATTTTATGTGAAGTAGGGCCACTAGATCCATTGGTCCTCTAAATATCAAATAGGGTACAATTGTGACTTAATGAGGGTTTTAAAGTCCTCCAACTTAGTTGCTACATGCTCTCTCTCCAAATTTAGGTTCTCTGTGTTGATTTCCCAACAATTCAAGGCATGGACCTCTAATTTGAGTTGCACAAATGAAATATTTTGTTCTTCCTCAATGTGAAGGACAGTGAAATACACATCCAATTGTTGCAACTAGTGATTTAGCTTCAAAGAATTGATAATTCCATGGTATGTCTTGATATCAACCTTCTCTTCCATTTTGAATTTGGACTATGATTGACTCATGTCACTAAAACTGGGTTGATAGTTTTTGGGTTCTTCCTTCAACTAGTTCTCTGTTTTTCCCAATCTCCTAATCCCCCTTTTGATTTTTCCACTACATTAGAACCCCCATATTCTCCAAATGTCTCAAGATTATTTCTCAAGGCCTCCATGAGGAGACTTACATTATGATTTATATATGTGACTTGTTGTTCCAATTGTGAAAACCTCTCCTTTGCAGGATCATGAGCATTATTCATAGATTTGTCGACCATGATTAGGGTTTTAAGATTTTTGGCCATGTGGATCTAAATCCCCTGAAAATATCCAAAATATACCCAAACAAACATGATATGATAATAATATGATCCATAAAATAACTTGGATATCCCACTCGATAGTTTTTTCACAACATATATGATAAAATTATATTTAAAATCTGAAATTCTACACTAATATAGTTTTATTGGATGCTTGTATATGTAGATTTACTATTAACATTGCATGCATGTAAACTTAAAGTTATGAAAAAAATAGAGAATAGAGAAATGAAATCTCACACACACATTTGGCACAATATATGACCTGGAAAACCCTTTCAAGAGAAAAACCCAATTGGAAGGTGAGCTCCCTCTGCTCTCTTTCTCTAAATGGAAATATGGCTACAAGTAGAAGGAAATATGGCATGTGGTCCATGGGCTACTAAAATGCACAAATATTCTCTGTTTGTTCTATCTCCTATTCCTCAAAGTTATTTTTTTTCAAATATGGAACAAATTTACTAGAAATAATGGAACCCCTTTTCCTCCTAGTTGCTTGGTCATAACATGACCTTATGTCCTACTAGTGGTTAGGTTTGACTACCTCAGATATTAACCAAAGTTACAATATAGAAACTTCTAGAGTCTTCTACATCATAATAATGTGGCTATTCCCTTTTTCATGAATATGGGAGTTGATGCGACATCTTATCAAATTATGGTGGTGAAAAGAAGAAGTTCAACTTTTGAGTGGCATAACTTTCACATATAAAATTTGATCGAAATGATTATTACATTGTTGGAAAGTTATTTATCTTTATAATTGGGGAAAATGGTGCAGCATTAAATAAAAAAAGTTTTACCCCCCCAAAAATATCATTTGATTCCTCAAAATGATCTCAAAAGGTTATAGATCCCAATTTTTTGAACTATCACTTGCCGGTAAAATGGTCCTCATAATAGATTCCACCATTTTTTCCACTCTCAAAGCATTGAGATAGATGAAAAACAATTAATGATCCAATCCAATGACACCTCCCCATTATGGAAGTATTTTGGTCCCTAAAATATTCTATTAAATCAGGGGAGGAAATATTTCCTCCACCTTCTCTCTAGTGTACCATTTACCTTTGTCTAGAAATTTTCGTTTAAACCCAATCTATCAAAGGTCACACTGCCCCTATCTTATATTTTTAGAAATATTTTGAAAAAATGTATCTTATTTCAACTTTGGCTAAGTATATGGTGCCAAATCCTCCACAGAATGTAGGATTTATTCATCTTCATAATCTTTCATGGAATGCTCATATTATTTCAGACTATCTACATTCATAACTGAGTCAATGCGCATATACGGTGGTAAACATAGTTGATAGGTATTAGAAAACAACTTCTCTAGTATCTCAAATGGACTGTACCTGAGACCCTTGGTTATCTTACAAGGCCACTATATCCTCTCCTTGTTCTGTTGTAGCCATACTCTGCCTTCCACCTTGAACGATTCTTCTTCTCTCTGTTGATCATGCTTGGCCCTATATTTCTCTTGTGACTTTTGAAGTATCTCTTGTACCTGTATATGGATCTAGCTAATTTTTTTTAATAAATTTCTCAGCCCTCAAGGATTATCCTATAAAATATTCCCTTACTTTTCCTTATTTCTCATATGCAATGTCCAAAGGTGAAGAAGACAAATATAAAAAACCATTAGAGGAAATTTTAGCCTAAAAGTGCCCATGAAATTTTCACATAATTTCCATGTCATAATATGTAAACCAGCCAAAATACTTTAATTTAAAAATATCTACATGTACATATTTTGGAGGGAAAAGGAGAAACTATTTTTTTAATTGTATTTTTGGCTTATCGGTTTACTCAAATTTCAAGTGTAGACCCTCATTGGATACAAATAAAACTTTGCATCCACTGAGTACTCATCATGCATACTTTTGAGAAGACCCTCATTGATAAAAATTATAGATAAATTAAAAAAATGTGTTGAACGCACTTTTTTAATGTATCTTCAATTTTTATCAATGTGGGTCTTCTCAAAACTATGCATGATGGGTACTCATTGGATGTGAAATTTAATTCCACATCCAATGACTATCTACACTTTAATTTGACTAAAACTATCAGGGGATAAGAAAAAAACACAATTAAAAAAATAGTTTTCTTCCTTTCCCTCCAAAATTCATAATTCTTATTTTATTATTTTAACTATTATTTTAGTATTTTTCCTTAGGAGGACACTTTTAGGCTGAAATGTTCTCTAATAAAGTTTCAAATAAGGACTTTCTTATATAAGGGTGGCTTGTTATGTTGTAAAAATGTTGTATATATACTATATATTCATCCTATGTCTTCACATGCTTCTGGTCATATCCCCTCAGATGTTGCACCAAAATCTTATTGACTACTTCCTTCTACTCTTTTGAGTGTGGATGGAATGTTGTACACATCTTCAACTTCATGTCCAACTTCTCCCACAATGTAGTTGAGAATAGACTAAGAAATATCATGTCATTGTATGAAGCAATGCTCCTTGGTATCCCAAAGTGCACTGAGCCCTATCTAAAGAACAAGTTTGTTTCTTCTTTCCCACTTATGATATTTTCACAGGGCATCAGAGCACACATCTTGTTAAACTTGTCAACCCACATGAGCAGGTAGTCATGTCATTTCCTTGTTGTTGGTAATCCTCCTAGAAATTCCATGGAAAATATTTCCCAAGGATGAGTGGGTATATGTAAGGGATCATATAGGCCTTGTTTCATGTTTCTATGCTTTCTTGTATAACAAATCATCCATCCTCTTATGAATGTCACTACTTTCTCTTGCATCTTGGGGCAATACACATACCTCTACAAGTTGGTCAAAATCCTTGCTACACTAAAGTGCCCTCCAGCCTTGGAGGTGTAAGCCTCTCTAATCAACTACAATTGCTCAACTTTAGGATAACATATCTTATCGATCCTGTAGAGTAACCCATCCTAGATATGGAAGTTAACAATGTTGTCACCATCATGAACATGACTCTGACTCTACAAATGTTGAAAAGCCTCCTTGAATTCGCCATTATTTGAATATGCCTCTATGTATGGATCATAGGTCAATGGATCAATGTGCATAAGAGTCCCCAAAGTTGTGACCTTTGATGTGGGTGGCCTTGAGTGCATGTCATCCAACTTATTTGTGCCACCCTTGTTGTCCTTCATCACTGAATGAAGCTTATGTAGAAGCTTCATCCACTTGTAATTCTTAGTCTATTGTAGCTTACTCTAGACTTGTAGGTACCATAGTGACTCGTGATCTATGCAGATCAGTATCTCCTTTCCCATTTGATAGTGCTTCCACTTCTTTACAACTTGCACTAAGGCATATAGCTCCTTGTCATAGGTAGGTTAGTTAAGAAATACCCCATGAAATACTTTGGAATGGTACCATATAGGCCTTCCTCCCTACATCAATACCACATACCCACTTGCATTCGTCTCCACTTCAAAGGGTTGTTGCAACTTGTAAGTTTGGTAAATCATAAATTGGTGCCTAATTGATCTTCTTCTTTAGTTCCTTGAATGTGATTTGCTAACCTTTTTACCATTGAAAACAATTACCAATTTCTATAATGGCGTGGAGTGGTGGTGCTACCACTAAAAGCAAGACTTTGAATTTCCTAAAGTACTTTACTTCCCTAATGAAGCTCATGACCTTAGAAATGTTAGTAGGAATTAGCCATTTAATCATGGCCTCCATCTTGGCAAGATATATCTTCATCTCTCCTCCACCTATCACATACCCTTGATACACCAAAGGATGTTGTGAGAACTCACACTTATTCGTATTTTCTCATAGTTGGTGCTTCTTTAATGTCTCTAGCACCTGTGTCAAATGTGATATGTTCTCCTCCTAGGTATCACTACATACTATTATATCATCCAACTATACAATAACAAATGAATCTATAAAAGGGTGCATAACATCATTCGTTAATCTCGTAAATGTAGCTTGTGTATTACATATTCTAAATGGCATAACTAACCACTCATACAAACCTTTCCCTATTTTGAAGCCAGTCTTCCAAGTATCTTATTCACTAACTCAAACCTAGTGATATCCAGACTTTAAGTCTAACTTGGTGAAGTGTTTTTATTGCTACAACTGATCTAGCAGATCATCTATCCTAGGCAAGGGTACCTATTCTTGAGTATTATTTTGTTTAATACCTTTTAATATAAGCACATCCTCCAAGTCCCATCCTTCTTTGGAAAAATGATGATGGGCGGCCCATATGGGGATGTATTCAGTTGAATGAATGATGTACTCGGTCATTTACATATTCTCGAAAAATGTTGTCCATGAATACAATGAGAAATATTTTGTCCCTATGTTAAATGATGCTAATTAGTATCCCATGTGCACCCATACCTATCCAAAGAACAATTTTGTTGCTTCTTGCCCACTGATGGTCCTTTTAAAAGGAATGAAAACACGCATCTTGTTCATATTATTAGCTATCATGAACATGCAGTCATTTCCCTTCCTGGTTTCTTACAAATTCCATGGAAATTCTTTCCCAATGATGAGGGTATATAGGTAAGGTCTAATATAGACCCTTTTTCCTATTTCTAGGATTCTTGTAACAACAAGGAATGCATGGTCCTATTCACCTAGATACCTATTATTACATCTTGGGCCAATACACTTACCATAGCAAGTTGATGATGGTCTTCCCTACACTAAAGTTCCCTACAACATTAGAAGTGTGAGCCTCTCTAATCGGTTACAATCACTCGACTTTAGGAAAGCATAGCTTATTGAACCTGTAGATTAACCCATCCTGGAGATGGTAGTAAACACTATTATCACTGTCTTGCACATGAATTTGACTCTACAACTACTAAAATGACTCATTGAAGTCATCATCCTCTAAATATAACTCTCTATATTCATCATGGGTGAATGGATCCATGTACATAACAGTCCCAAAGGTTGTGACCTTTGACGTGGGCGGCCTTGAGAGATATTGGTCAAATTGTTTGTGCTTCCCTTCTTTTACTTAAACACTAAATGGTACTAATGTATAAATGCCATCCACTTGTAATTACCAATTTATTGTATCTTACTATGGGCTTGCATGTACTCTAGTGGTTGGAGATCTATGTGGATTATTGTCTCCTTTCTCCTCAGATATTTCTTCCACTTATTCATAGCTTGAACTAGGGCATAAAGCTCCTTGTCATAGGTAGGGTAGTTAACAACTACCCCATGAAATACTTCATAATGATAGCATATAGACCTTCCTCCCTGCATCTAGACCACTCCCATAACATACTCACTTGAATTTCTCTCAACTTCAAAGGGATTTTGCAAGTTGGGTAATGCCAAAATTGGCGTTTATTTTATCTTGTTCCTTAGCTCCTTGAAAGTGCTATACTGAACTTTTACACTTGTTGTTATGGCACGGAGTGGTGTTGCTACCACTGAAAATAAGGCTATCAATTTCCTCAAGTATTGTGTTGCCCCAACGAAACTTTTGACCTCAGAAAATTTAATAGGCATCATCCATTTCATGATGGCAGCCATATTGGTAGGATCTATCTTCAGCTCTCCTCCCCCTATCACATACCTAAGATACACAAAATACTTGTATGCAAACTCGCACTTCTTGAGGTTTGCTAGTAGCTAGGGCTTCTTTAATATCTTTGACATTTATGTCAAATGTGATATGTGCTCCTCCCAGGTAGCACTTTATGCAAATATATCATCCAAATAGAGAATAACAAATGAGTCTATAAAATGGCATAATACACCAGTAATTAATCTTATAAACATATCTGGTGCCTTACATGGACCAGGTGACATAACTAACCACTCATATAAATCTTTCGTAGTTTTGAAGGTAGTCTTCTAGGTATCTTCTTCTCTGACTCAAACCTAGTGGTATCCAAACTCTATGCCTAAATTAGTGAAGTATTTTTCTTAAAGAAACTCATCTAGAAGATCATCTATGCTAGGAAGCGTGTGCCTGTTCTTGGGCATGATTTTTTTCATTTCCATGTAATCTATACACATCTGCCAAGTCCTATCCTTCTCTTGAACAATGATGATGGGTGACCCACATGGTGATGTGTTTGGTCGAATAATACCCTGCTACAGTAGCTATTCCAATTGTTTCATCACTTCACTTTCTTATGTAATGGAATTCCAATATAGCCCAATATTTGGAAATGGAGAGTATAGCAATAGCTAGATATCGTGTTCTACTTCCCTTTTTAGTGGTAACCATTTAGCATCTCAGAACACATCCTTGTATGTTTTTAGAAAATCTTCTAGTTGTTTCTTCAATTTCTTAGTACTCCCCTTTAGGTATTCCTTGCCTCATACTGACTCTTCCACAAACCGACTTTCTCTTAAAAAAAATAAACCATACCTCTTGCTATAACTAATCAATTTCTTGGCTTGGTTGGAACTTACCAACGAGACTTTATACATTCCTTTGTGTCCATTAATGATGAACAAGTTTTTATCCTTGATGATCTAGTACTACTTGGCTCTTTGCATGAATATTTCATCTCACATGTAAATGTACGGACTCCCAAACATGACTCCACATACATCAAGGGGAACTACATCTATTTCTACTTCATCATTAAAATCATCACTAATATCATATCTAATTTTTCATTGTTTTCTTACCTTCAAGTTTGCATCCTTATTTACCAATCCTAGTGGATATGGGCTTGGAGGTTCACAAATTTCCAATCCTAATTTCATGACCAATTTTGTTGCAATGAGATTCGCCTATGATCTTGAGTGAACAAAGCATCAATCATAGTCTTATTGACTAGTATATTTATATGGAAGAGTTTGGTAATTTATTTCTCCTCATGTTGTCTAAGGCTACTTAGATTCACCTCCTTTTGCATCGATGTATAGGTGATCTTCTCATCCATGTCTGAGAAGATTTCAACTTGATTGCTCGAATCAATGGCCATGCAATTATTCTTCTTATTGAATTTATTTTTGTTTTTTGGTTAACCTCTGCATGAAACTACCAACACTTCTCCTTTATATGGTCATCAAGGTTGAAGTGGTTGATGGGATCCTTTCATTGATGTGTTATGGTACCATATTTTTATATTTTCCCCCTTTTCACTTAATCTTCCCCTCATTATAAGTATGTTTTTGCCACCTTGGCTTCAATTCACTTGATTGTGCTTTATTTAGGCCTATGTTCTCTAGGTTCAGTACCTATAAAAAATCCATTTCCACTGATTTGGGCTTCAAAAACATCACTTTATCTCACATATGGCATTGTATACCCCCGAAATGTTGAGAAATCTATGGAAATGAGATCAGGTCTTCTAATATATTGATTTTTCTTTACTTTTGTTAAATTCTTGTTATTTCTTAATTAAGTTATTCTTATTCTTCTTATATTTGTTATTTCTTTGTTCATCAAACTATTATCAAAACAATAAAAACAAAGAGACACCAAATGTAGGCACTCAGCTAGGGCAAATCCAGTCAAACTATTCCTTAGTAGATTCATATAAAAGTAATAAAACCAAGACCTTTGACACATAATTTTACCCCTCCATCCATCAAGCTAACCAAGTATGAATGCATTTCTTTTTGGAATTCGACCTTTACTCTGTTGTAGGAATTTCATCCTAAAATAATGTGATTCCTCATTCCTACAGTTACCTAATATTTTGGTCCTGTAGATGATACAAATTTCCTAACTTCACTGTCCAGTAATTATGTCTGAACTTCGTAACTTATGCTCCATTTGGTTGAGTTCACTTGGGTATATATAGTCGTTTTCCACTATAATTTGAGACGACATGAATAATAGGCAAGCCAACTTATAAAAAATGAAGTTCTAGCTGATTTAGAGGAGATTGACGCCAACTTGATAGATGTAGGGTTTGACATGAGAAAATAAATTTATTTTTTTGACATCATGAACCCAAGAGGGGTTTCTTACATAATAAATTTGACTTTGACTCAACAAAAAGTCCTAGAGCGCTCAATGGGTGCTTTGACCTATTGACCATTGACCCAAGCATGAAGCCCATGCTTTAATAAGTCAATATTTTTTTTTTCTTATTTCTTTTCATATATACATGAATCAAATTCAATTATGAAGATTGAAACTAGTTACATTGTTCAATGCTCCCTCTCAACTTGAGAGGTATTAATAATTACATACATAGAGAGGTACATGGAACATCTAAAAATGATATGGATTATGAATATTTCTAGAACATACAGTGCTTCAAATTAGATACCTTACTTGAGTACTCTAATCGAGTGGCACTAACATGGACTCAATCTTTAGACACTATAGGTAACATCAAGATTTTAAGCTCTACCACCAACCCATGGATCTAGGTGGGTATCCAAGGTCAAATATCCATGACCAATGCCACCCTCCCTTCTTTGAGATCTAGACATCAACAAATAGGCTTACTAAATGTCCTCTGAAGCATCTTATGGCTTGCCATAATATGCTTCATCTCTCCTAATCAAATAAATCAGATATGTCCACCAATCCAAGCATGCTTCAAACTTTCAATCTTTTATGGACAGATCCTACACAATCACAACCCCAATAAGTAATAAACTTTCCACTGTATATATATAATTCAACACAAACCTTTGGGCTCCTTAATCATTTTGATGCTACTTATATCATCTTCCATCTTATCGGAAGTTTTCTTCTTCCATTTCTTCAACAACACCAAATACAGTGTCAACACTTCTCAAGTCTTTTATAATTTCATGAATCACGAACATTCATCTATAGTAATTTCATTCATTCATTTTCCTTACTACTTCAAGGTAGTCATTATGATTTTCATAATATGCTCTCCCTCTCAACTAGAGAGATATATCATTTCTTCTATCGAGGCTCCCTCTCAACTTAGGAAAACATCAACATCAGATATACTTCATTCCTCCTCATGTCATCAGGGTCATCTTAGTTATCATCAATCTTTTATCATTCTTCATCATGTTTTCCCTTATTCTAATATTCAATTACGAACGTCTTGAAGATTTTGTACCTACAAAATATTAATAGAAAGTACAACTAAATAAAAATAAATTAGAAGCATGAAGTCAACTATATCTAACTCATGTTACTACAATGGAAGCATCAGAGCATTCAATCTTTAGACATCAGATACCTAAGAACTAGTTAGGTTCATAACCAACAAAGGTTTCATCCTTTTACACTAGAATTCAACTTCTTGCTAGGGTTTTTTACTAGACTCCATATTTCGAGACACGAGGCCTTAGATATCAGCAAATAAGATATCAATCCAATCATAGTACTATACATCTAAGGTTTCAAAGATATGCTTTTCAGAATTTATATATTAGACCCTACTAGGGTTTTTTGCGAACCCTAGATTTTATCATTAAATTTAAACAATATTCTCATATCTGAGAATACTAATCTCTACTAGGGTTTTCTTACAAACCCTATATTTCATAAACCAAAGCATGATAATAATTAAGTTTTCATACTTGCATATACATATCTAGGATGAATTTCACATTAATGCCTACTAGGTAAACTCAATACATAAACATCAAACAATTTAGGCTATGGTTTTTATGAAACAGAAAAATATATACCTAGGGTTTCATTACTACAATCTTACTATAACTATTGCAAAGGTTTTATTCATAAACCCTAATTCACCAAACCCTAAAGATCTAGGGTTTCAATATATAACTTAGACATTAACAAGAAACGCTAAATAAATAGCGTTTCTATCATAAAAATATTGAAACCCTTAACAAAAAAATAATATGATTTATATACTTCATCAACAACCCTACGTAGACTAAGGTTTCATAATCAACATTGCCATACCCTTAGCAAAAAGAGGTTAGGGTTTTCTAGTGAACCCCTATAGGTTAGGTTTTCACAATAATGACAAAAATGATAGTATAAAAAGTGTATACTAAATCTATTGGTTAATCACCCTAATAAGAATATTTAAGTTTCAAAAACCCTAAAGAGAAGATAGTGAGTAATACAAGACATTAAACATAATTTTAGTAAGGAAATTTCGCAATTATGGTAGTTAAAGATATACGTGAAGATGTTCTTTTACAAACCTTTTAAGGTGCTCTTTCTCAATATTTATGCCTACAACACTTAATGACAAGTACAACTAGGAAAAACAAAAATTGTGATGTCAATTTTTCTAACTAGGGTTTCCTAAGTAATAAAGAAGGAATCCTAGAGCTTCCAATTACAAACTTTGGACAAATCTTATGACTATGAGTTACCTAGGGATTTAAAATATTAGATAGTAATTTTCAATATGATGGATACTACCAATCCTAATACAAGAAGAACATGCCATACATATCTTACGTACCTTTTCCTTTGCACACTGAAGACAAATTGTTAGATAACCAAAACATGAAAAGTAAAGGAAATACTTACCTGAATGAGATCTAGATGTATTCTTTTGATAGATACAAGATTCATCATAATATTTCATAGTCTAATCTTCTAGCTTGATTTGTTTCATGGTGATTTTTGGTTCATTCCTATTTACCATTAATCATGATAACTAAATCTGTCTTTTATTAGAAGAAACTAGGATTTTCTATAATACTTTGAAGTTTTCTATCACTGTATATGGAAGATTCACTGATTTCAGAATCTTTCTTTTCCCCTTTACTATATGACTTATTATCATGAGAAAGCTTAGACTATGTATGAATACCAATATTAATACTATAACTCCCACAGATTGAACGAGGTTATTGTAGCTTCAAATTCCTAGGTCTGAGGGTAACCAATCTTGAAGGAGGTCTCAACTTATTTTCACAATGTGATTGCAAATTTTAATATGCTACATGAACTCAAAATATTTCTTAGGATTTCTATTGAATATCTTTCTCCCTAAATGGATTTCACTTTACAATGATATTTTCCTTTTGAATCTCTACACCTTTTGACAATGACTTACAAATATTTATCTTATAATCCTGCAATGATTTTGACTTAGGATCCAAAGTATGTACAAGTTTAGAGACTATTTCAATGCTTTGTGTGGGATACTTAAGATTAGAAATAATACTACAAAACTTTTCACTTTTGATAGAATACATAGATACTTTCTAGGGTTAAATAGGTTAGCAATGGGAAGGCCTTATGGTCCATCGACATCTTTAGAACGCTCCAAACATTTAATGAACTTTAATGAATAAAATGTGCATATCAAAGATGCAAAGTTGTGCAGAGAAAATTCCAGAAGCCTTGATTGAGATAAAAGAACCTTGATTGACCTTTTCTCCTATGCCAATGACTATGACCTCGCTTGATCTACTTGATTAGCCTTTCACTCCAAAAAAATAAGTCCCTTTATTGCCATTTCTTCTGAATATTATGTATGTGATCTAATTGCAGAAATTAGGGCTAATGACGTTGCCCAAAATGGTTTTGTTTTGTTTTCCAATGTATGTAGCTGGGAGGAGGTTTCATCTTCTCCTAATTGATCTCTTGGAATAGAGAAAGAATGCTCTTCAAATACCCTCGCTACCTATGAGGCATGATCTCTGTAATTAGGGCTTGATATTACGAACGAAAAAATGCTCTTGATTTCTCCACAACATCAACCATGGGTAATTTGACTTCGTAGAGATAAAAAAATGCTAAAATTGATTTTCATGCTGCCCTCTTATTCACAGCGATAACTTTGATCCCATTTTGATAAATCTAGGGGAATGAGATCATGCCTTCTATTATTTTGATTTCTCTTTACTTTTGATAGATGCTTTTGATTGATTAATTAAGTTCTTGTTCTTCTTCTTATAGTCATTATTACTTTGTTGATAAAAAAACTATCAAAACCAAAAAATAAAGAGACACTAAATGTAGGCACTTAGTCAGGGAAAAACCCTTATGAAGTTGAAAACCCACTCGAACTTTTCCTTAGTAGATTCATATGAAATTATGACAACCAAGATCTTTGACATAGACTTTTACCCCTACATTCATCAATCTAACCAAGTATGAATACATTCCTCCATGAAATTCAACCATTACTCTATAGTACCAATTTTGTCCTGTAATAATATGATGCCTCAGTCCTATAGTCACCCAATATTTTGGTCGTGTAGATGACCCAAACTTCCTAACGTTGTTGTTCTGCAATTATGTATAAACTTCATAACTTATGCTCCATTTGGTCAATTTCACTTGGGTATATGTAATGGTTTTCCACTATAATTTGAGCTGATATGAATAATAGGAAAGCCAACTTATAAAAGATTAAGTTGTAGCTAATTTATAGGAGCTTGAGGCTGACTTGATAGATGGATGGTTTGACATGAGAAAATAGATTTATTTCTTTGACATCATGAACCCAAGAAGGGTTTCTTACATAATAAATTTTACTTTGACTCAACAAAAAATCTTAGAGAACTCAATGGGTGCTTTGATCTATTTCCCATTGAACCAAGCATGAAACCCATGCTTTAATAAGTCAAGAAAAATTATTTTTCTTTTCTTTTGACAGATACATGACTTGAATTCAAATATGAATACTGACACTAGTTACATTCAGGAACACAAAATACTTAAGTACATATGTGTTATTTGGGTATATACCTAGAATTATGGCCATTTTTATGAAATATGTGGTCTACACCTACGTGCTTTGCCCCGACTTTTGCCTCAAGTAGTGACCTTCGATCCACTTCTCCTCTACATACCCAAAACGTTAAAACTATGACTTAATGATGGCCCTAAATTCCTCCAAGTTATTCACCAAAGGTTCTCCCTCCAACCTCAGGGTCTCTATGTGCATTTCCCACCAAGTTAGTGCATAGCCCTCTAATTTCAATCATCAAAATGAAATCTTTCATTTTCCTCAATGTGGACACTGAAATAAGCTTTGAGTTGTAGCAACAAGTGACTTGGATTTAGACCATGAATATCACCATGGTATGGCTTGATATTGACCTTCTCTTCCTTTTTTTAAAGGGACTATGATTGACTCATGACACCCTAAGTGGATTGATCATTTTTTCCATTTATTTCTTTGTATTGCCCTTTATTTTCTATCAATCTCCTGATCCCCCATTTTATCTCTCCTTTGCATTGGAACCCCCATATTCTATAAATATCCCAAACTTATTTCTCAGAGCTTCCATGAGGAGACCTACATTACGATTTATATATACAACTTGTTGTTCCAACCATGAAAGCCTCTCCTTTGCAGGATCGTGAGGGTTATTCATAGATTCATTGGCCATGATTAGGATTTTACAATTTTTGGCCTTGTTAATCCAGATCCGCTGCAAATCTCCATAATATACCAAAACAAGGCTACTGTGGTAACAATATGATCTTTTAAATGTCATGGATATTCCATTGGAAAGTTCATTAAAACAAATCTAATAAACTTATATTTTAAATATGAAACTCTACACTAATACAATTTTATTAGATTTATGGATTTGTAGATTTATTGTAAATATTGCAAGTGTGAAAATTTAAAATTATGCAAAAAATAGAGAAAAACAAAATAAAAATATCATACACACATTTGACACAAGATATGATCAGGGAAACTCTTCCAGGAGAAAAGCCCAACTGGAAGGTGAGGTTTCTCTTCCTCTTTCTCTTAATGGAAATATCGTTGCGAGTAGAAAGAAGTGTGATTTGTGGCTTGTGGGCTACTATAATGCATAAATCCTATCTATGTGCTCTATCTCCTATGCCTCTCAACTATTTTTTCTTAGCTACAGAACAAGTGCAATCGAAAGAATGGAGTCCATTTTCTTGATAGTGGCCCAGTTATAACACATCTTGATAGCTTACTAGTGGTTAAGGTTGACTACCCGAACTCTTAACCAAAGTTACAATATAGACTCCTCTGGATCCTTCTACATCATCATCACATGGTTATCCCATTTTCCATGAATAATGGAGTCTATCATGGCATCGTCTCGAATTATGGAGATGAATACAAGAATCTCAACTTATGAAATGTGAAATTTATATAAATGTAGATAATATTATTATGAATTAGCCTGGATCTAAAAAAAAATTTTAGATTTGATCCCTTGATCCCTCTAGAAGCTTGGTAAATTTGATATTTATATGGATCTATGATTGTTCATTAATATTTTATTATTAAGTTAAGTTTAATATAAAATGGAATATTTAAAATATTCCACACACACCTATCTATATATAATATTTTAAATAATAATAACATATATGGTATTTAAAAATAAATAATGAAAACATATATGTTTTTTCCTTACATTGTTCATGAATCCTTGAGCTTGGTGACCACCATGACCATAGAATAAACCATTACATCCATGAAATATTTGTGCTCGAAATATCGAACCTAACGGATCACTTCCTCTCAGTGCAATCATGGACCTAAACTCGAGAGTGTCTAGAAAATTGAACGTATAACTAAATTAATAACAAAGTTTATTTTAATTACGAGGACTCTATTAATTGAACCAACCATTCAAAGAATTAAAAATTAAAATTGAAATAATAAAACAAACTTTACTCTCTTTTTTCTTTTTCCATTTTTAAAAAGTTGTTAATATGAGACATTGATGTTTTATATTTATAATTTTTCAGTATATATTTTTTAATGATAAATAAAATATTTTTTTGTTGGTTTAAATACTATTAAAATTATTATACTTTACAATTTAAGTAATTAATTGAAACTAAATACTATTATTAATAATAAGTTGGTAATAATCCCAGATCTGGGTGGTACACTAGCGGCGAAGTCCTATTAGTTGGGTAGACAGCCATTAACCCCTCATATGCTTGACAACAAGTGCTGTCCGCGCACTTTAACTGCTCTCTCAATTGCAACTATGGCAGTAATTTTGAACCATGTGGCTCATTTTCATTGCATCAACATTGATACCTCACACTCCACTATGATGCATAAGTTAAATTGCACACTTCTTCTTATGTCCCAACTAATTTGCTAGACTTGAAACCCTCCCTTGCCTCATTTCATACCAACTCTGCTACTCCCATGTCCCTCCTGACACTTCCCTCAAAGACCACTGCATAACTCTTTGCAATCAACTATCTGCCAACATGATTTGCGAGCAAGGAAGAAATACATGTGGAGGATACGACGGTGGCTATCCTTCGTAAATTCCTTGGATCGATGAACGCATAGAGCTCCTCAACGCTGACATACCGGCTCACATTCGTAGTAACTTTTCTTCCCTAGATGTTGAAGAAAGGATATTCCCAGGAGATGGTCATTGGGTTGTTGGGAATTTGCTGGATCACCACCTATGGCTCAAGAACTAGCCCAAGAAGGAATAGAAAGAATAATGGTAGAAGTGAATGCTCATGTCAGTCGAATTCACCAATCGCTTTGCCATCACTCCAGAAGCTTTTCCATAGAATTTCCACCAGTTCTGCTATCCGCCGCTTCCTCCAGTTCACTAGGTGGTTTTGAAACCAAATCATCCTCACATCAACCTCACTCCCCTCTTCTCCCAATGGTTGAATCATAGCACCAAGGCCATGTTATCCAGAATAAAAAGGCGGAACCTCCTCAACAAGACACAAGTTTGTATCAATGTCTCATTGACATCGAAAATATGGATGGAGAAGCTACTTGGGAAATAATCAACCAAGATGGAATTCACAAGGAGTAAATTGTCTTATCAAACTCCAAAGGCAAGTATGTCGTATGAACAGATTCCCTGCCTAGTTTCTTTTGCTCTATTTCTCTTTATCTCTCTGCATGCCGCATGTTTTGATAGTCACACTTGCAAAAATATTAGCAAAAGCTAGTTTTGTAATCTCTTCTTGACTCCCATATGGACTATGATGCTCTATCATACTCATGATTTCAACGAGGGACCAATGGTTTCCCCTTGTCATACAGTTGGTCCGCATTCAGCTCCTCCAAGTTTTACTTTAACAGAAGGCCTCTCAGTGATATCATGATTATGCCATATGTAATATCTTTTTGCTAATATAAAGTCACTCTCTTTTTCACCTAGGTGGAAAAACCTATCAACTCAGGTGTCAAAACCAACAGTGAGGACAGCCATCTCTGGCTGCTATCCGCGAATGTCGGTTTGACTCATCACAGTTAGATAGGAAAACCACGCCACCTGAAATAACCCGCTGGTGGTCCGTAAGGGAGCAGGCTCATCACTCCTGCCAGATGCCTCTGGGTCTTGGGCCGTTAACCTTTTTCCTTACGTCCTTTGCTTACAAAAAAAAATAAATAATATTATTATAATATTATTAGAAATAAATAATTATAAAAAGTATTATATATATTAAAAAAAAACATTATCAATTTATCGCAAGATATTAAAAAGCATAACCATGACTAAAGAAAACAACATATAATAAAAGAAAGTCATATATAATTCAAGGAAGTACATAATAAGCATATGGATCTGTCTACTTTCTTTTTCTTTATTTTTTTCTATCTAGTTTATGGTTATGGGAGATAGGTTATTGTTAAGTAATTCATTAGTGTTTTTTAGTGATAAATTAAATATTTTTTGAATGGTTTTAAATGTTATTAAAATTATTATAATTTATAATAATTAAACAATTAATTGAAACTAAATAATTTTACTAATAATAACTTTACAATATTGTCTTGGGATAGCTCAATTAGTTTATGTGAAGTTTGTGAAATCTTTGATACTTTTCCCTTCCTTGGAGCTTGATCCTAAGAATGTCTAGAGAATTGAACTCATGATCTTCAATAGCAAAGATAATTTAACAACGAGAACTTGACCAATTGTGCTAACCCTCAAGGATTTTAAATTTTTCTATTTATACATTGTTATTTACTTTTCAAATTAAATATTGTTATTGTTATCAAATAAAAGGAAATGTGTATTTATATATAATATAGTCACATTAATTATAATTTTCTAATATAATTATGCATTTATATTTTGATATGTAAATGTATGTGATCTGTTGATATATATATATATATATATATATATATATATATATATTGTAACAACCCTTGTGAAAAGTTGGTGTAATAAAAGTAAATAAAGGCAAAACAAGACCACATGTAAGGGACATATTTTCCAAGTTGAATATTGTGCAAAGATATCCTAGTGGTCATCATTGGATGTGTGTTTTGGCTAACAAAATTGGCAAAGGGTAAGGAAAAGGCATTAAAAGGTAGAAAGACATTTTTGGAACATTTATTTATGAAAATAAAGCAAATTAGAAGAAAAGGAAGGTAAAAGTTCATAGGTTGCATGTCAGGAGGAAAATGAAAGAATATAATGGAAAATGAAGAAATTAGAGGCCTGATTGATAAAAATGCCTCTAAGGACTAGTTGGGAGGTTGCTTAGTGTTATGATTTTGTGAGTTCATGTTTAGAGTTCTCTCATTATTCTCTCTCTCTCTTTCACTATTGGTAATTTAGAGTTTCTTGGAGCACTCTAGTTTGAAGAAACGAAAGGAAAAGAAAGCAAGGGAAAAGGAAAGGAAAGTAAGATCAAGCAGCTTCAGCGGGAACACTTGCACGTAACCTTTTGCATGTGGGATTTCCGAGCTGGTTTGGACATGCAGGGTTTTTCATTTTTGTGTATCATTCTCTTGTTGTTGGTGACATGGTATTGTTGTGATATGACATTGGTTTTCAACCTAGCCTAGAATTTTTATGGATTCCATGGTGTTGGGATGTTTATTTTAGTTATGAGCTTTGGTTTTCCAAATGGATTTTAGAATCCGGGGTTGAAGTGGTCTCAAGGTTCGTTCCCAAAGGCCTAGGAATCCCTTGACTAGTTTTGGAGGGATACACTGTAAAGGGTACGGGAGAAGTCTTAGTTTAGGGCTTAGTGATCTAATTTTAGATTATGGTAAATCCCCAGAGACTGGTCTCGATTTGTGGCCTAGCTATCCGATATTGGATTACCGTAAAGCCTGAGAGACAAGGAGGTGAAAAATTCCTCAAGGATAGTGATGGATTCGAGATGCAATTCCAGGTTCTGTTCGGTTGTGATCAGAGCATCAGTTCTGGTGAGATCACAGTTTGATGTGGGTGGAGGTGGTTTATCCTCTAGATTCACTTCATTGTTCTTGGATTGGTCGTTCTATGATATTCCACATTCATTCTTGGAATATGGCACGGGGGTGACTAGCTAAAAGAGAGATTTGGTTTAGACATGTCTATGGTTGGGTGGTACATGGAAGTCCTAAAATTGGGCGAATTTTCCTATGATTAATAAAAACTAATTTCTTTTACTTTTGCACTGATTTATATGTGGATTTAATGGTTGTCATAACTCTGATATTTATATGGGTTTATTCTCATTATAAGAACGGTCGAATGACTGGTTTATGTCATGGTTATTTCATATATTTACTTGTAATTGTTAAATGGATGGATGCAAGATTTAATTGATGATTTAGTAGTTCAATGGAGAAGGAGGTGATCCTTCTGGTTATGTTTCATAAGTTGTTTCAGTCATTAATCTTGTGTCCTAGGCATATAGGTTGCATTCATGCCAAGTGTTTGATAGAATGTCAATCCTATTTGGGGATGCTCAGGCCTACTCCTGAGGATGATTTTCTTATCATGTTTTTAATGAATTCTGGAAGTTACAACAAGCTCTCGGCAGAGGCCAAGATTATGGGCTAGAAAAGTGGCTTAAATCCCGGGGTTGCTGGCATAGAACTAGTAATTTTGGTCCATAGTTGCTAGCATGCAGGCCTATGAGAGTGAATTTGGGTCTTTGGCTGCTCCCTTGCCCATAGCATGAGAGCGACTATGGCCTAAGAACTATAGAATAGCAGTCGGACCCAGGGATAGGCTGTCTGAGTGGTTGACTTGTCTCTTGAGGGTTGTGTTGATGATGTTAGATGAGTGTAAGTGATGTTTCGTTGGTTCCACTTCCTTAAGGCGACATAAGAGGTCAAATCTAATTGTAGTATCGTCTCTCCTCATGTTTATCCCAGTTGGCATGGTTACTTTGGGTAGACCTGGGAGGGGGTGTTATAGAGTGGTAACAAAGAATGGTTACGCTCTCTTTGGGTTGTATCTAGTACTACAAATATGGGTGAATGTGTTGGTCATGCATGCATGTCAGTTTCATGTGTGTCTCTTACACTTGCATTCCATGTGCTTATTGAATTCCACAATAATTGATCATGGTTGTAGCAAGGTTGTCATGAGGAACTTGATGTTGATTTTATGGAATGCATCGTTAGAAGTATATGATTGGTTACATGATTATGCAACTTGATTAAACCCTTGTATGTTGGGCTAAATTTTTGATTATTTGATTACATGCGTCAGTCTTGTAGGTTGATTACAAGAATTGATCGCCTATGCTTGACTACATGAGGTTATTCATATGCGTAGTTGATTAAGCATTGCTTATGCAGGTTGAGAGTTGCATGAGGAAATGTGTACAATGGAGTAATGGTTGTGGCCATGCATATATGGTGTTGGTTATAGTTATGCATGAATAATAGGTCAAACACACCTTGTGAAGTCATGGAATGAAATTTAGGTCATGAGGGTGATATCTGTATGTTATGATGCTAATGTGTGGCCTGAGATAGAGCACGAGATGCAGATCATCATAATGAGGTTGCAATGTTGGACATTGGGGTAAGAGAAGATCATCATACATGTATTTTATGTTTGGCATCTAGGTATGTAAGTCAATGATTCCTATATGCATTAGTTCTATATACATTAGGGTTATATACATGTATTTTGATGTTATGGTTACATTCATGATAGATGTTAGTTGATTAGTGTTGTTATATGCACATGTGTCAGATAGTCAAGAATGATAGTAACCTGTAGCTTTATGCATTGCAATTGTTGTTTTATATTAGATAACCTGATGATTATGTTATATGTTGCTGATGTGTGTGTTATAGGTTAGCTTGTTATTGCTATATGACAGTTAGCTTGACGATTAGGTTATATGTTGTTGATGAGAATGATAGTTAGCTTGATCATTAGTGTTATAGCATTTATATGTTGATGTTATATGTATCATGCTAAATTGGATTGACCTATGCAGATGGTTATGGTTACGATATTCATGTATGAGCCAACATATTTGTTGTATGGTGTTGTACTAATCTAGATTGACTTTGCATATGTGTGAATGATAATTGTGTATGAGTTATGATGTAAACATGTTACCTAGTGGCTATTTTGGATATCATGATCTTATTTATGTTTGAGTTGATATGTTGTGAAGTTATATCATGCTAAGATTGACCGTACAGACAATATAGCCTCCCCTAAGACACAGTAAGGTACAAGTTTTCTTATGTCATATATTTGGTGCTTGACTGTTTGATTATATCGAATAGTTGACTTATTTAACATGGTATGTTGCAAGTTGGTTGAATGTTTAACGAATTGGATAATATGAGTATTTGTTCAAATGATCTTGTTTTAAGATGATTGTGCTAATACATATGTGTTGAGATAGCTGACATGTACTTGAGTATGATAGGTGATAGTTGTAGCATTATGTATTGTGAATGATGTCTATGAGTTGACTATGGATTATGACATGATTGTTAGTTTTGGTAAAGGTTGATTTTGAATTGATAGATATGATTCTCTTGATATGTGACACATGTGGTTGACATGTGTGAGCAGTTGCAGGAAACACACTTGGTATTACCATGACAAGGTAATAGTTGATGCGTTTATATAACTAATAGTTGGGTGATGCGACAACACATAGTAAGCCTTGATTGCAGCAAGGAAAAAGGTAAAAGAAAGGAATTGGGCAAGAATTTCTTTGGCTCGGTTTGGAAACCCTAATTCCAAACAAATGAGTGATTTGCATACATGGGGTCTTCTTAATCTTGATTTTTTTGACATTATGTGGATATGTGCTAGATTCATGAACATGTACATGACAAGTATAATAGCTAGTCTATAGTTATAGGTGGTTCTATGAAGATAATGGGAGTCACTTAAGAGATGGTGTGCATGTATTGAGTTGCAAGGCAACAAGCTTAGCACGACAAGATAAGGTAACTGATGTATTGTTATGTTTATTTATGCAATGTAATTATGTGTTTTTGGAATTATAATGCAGTGCGTTGCACGGAAAGAGAGATTGCGATGAATCTTGAAGTCTGCTTAGGTTGAGATTTCCTTTCGAAACACTAGGAACCATGGGGATTGAGTGATTGTGTGTGTTGTTAAGCTTGTGCTTTTGGTATTCTGTGGTTTTTGTGATTGATTTGAAACTTTGTGTGTGTCTGGTGCATAGTTATGTCACTTTCCTGTCGTGTCATATTGTTTTTATGTGTTTTCATGATTTTCTTCTTGTTTGTTTCTTGGGTTGCCTTTTATGTTTTGAGTCTTGGGGGTCAGTTGGGAAAGAGGAAATTTAATGGAGCTTGGGGAGAGCTGTGTGGTACCCAATGGATAATGTAAGACTCAATTGAAGCTCTATGTAGGATTAAGCATAGCGGAAGGTAAGACTATGATAGTCAGTTGAACTGGTTGGTCCATAGTGGTAAATAGATGGTGGTTGTACAAACATGTGAAAGATACCTAGAAAAGGTAAATTAAATGTATCGGAGGTGTCAAATGCCTTGGCTATGTTGGGAACGATTGTTCTCAATGTGGTGCATATTGTACATCGATAAAGGAAGTTTGCTTAACCTAGACCTTATGCTATATGGTAATTATGTCATGATCATGGTTATGTTGATGTTTATATATGTGTGCATGTATGTATGTATGTCGTTGTCTGACACGATGATGACTCTTTTATGCTAAGTATTATATATGTATGTATGTATGTATGTATGTTATCACTGTCTCACCGGGTTGTCAGGAGTCGTTCTTTTGGAGGAATGATTTCTTATGCAGGTGAATGGTATGAAGAGATTCATGGTTCATGAGGAATCAAGTGGGAAGAGTAGTCAGGACAAATATACTAGGTAAATATCTTGTGGATATGAATTGATATTGAATACTTGTATTATGCCTATGTGTATGATAGGTAATGTGGAAGGATGCATCAGCAAAATGAAAGTAGTGTGGATTACGACATGCTGGGAGAAGCATAGATAAGAGACTGGTAGAAATGTTTCTTAGTAGAGACAGTGTGCTTTTGCATGTGAGGTACTATTGTTGTGCATATGTTGTATACGATGTACACGTTGCATCTATAATGTTGTGCATATGTGGTGTTGTGTATACATAGCATGTGTACATGTTGTTTATGCAATGCTATGTACATGATGGTACATATAGTGTTTCATGAATATTGCATATATAGTGCTGGTTATAGATGGTGCTATGTACATCATGGACAGATGGTGTTGTGTGCATATGATGTTGTGAAAATGTTGAATATGAAGTTCTGTGTACAGATGATACTATGTACATGTTGGATATGTAGTGTTATTTACATATGGTGTTTTATGCATGTTGTACATATAGTGTTGTGTGCATGATTGTACAAGTGGTGTTGTGAGCATGTGGTGTTGTGTACATGTTGTACATGTGGTGTTGTGTACGTGTCATGCATGTGATGTTATGTACATGTTGTGTCATGCACATGTCATGCATGTGGTGCTATGTACATGTGGTATTGTGTACACATTGTATAGATGGTGCAATGTATGTATGCCATTATGTACATGTTGTGCAGGTGGTGTCGTGTACATGTGATGTTGTGCACACGTCGTGAAGGTGCTGTGGTGTATAGGTGGTACTGTGTACATGTTGTACATATGGCACCAATGTACATATGATATTATGTGCATGTCATACATGTTGCTTTGTGTACATGTGGTATTATGTGTATGTACACATGATGGAGGAGAAGACACTCAGTGTTTGTCATGTTTGGAAACTGATCCAACGTGCATATGGAATAAGGACAACGGTGGAAGCTAAGGATTGATTAAAGGATAAGTATTAGTATTTTACTTCAGTTTTATTATGCATGTGATTTATGATTATGCTCTATGATGATTACATGTGATCTAGGATTTTGGTTTATGATGGTTACATATGATTTATGATTTTGATGGTTTTGTCATGAGATAACATGATGTGATATATTTATACATGTAGATTTGGTCAAATATGTTAGTTTGACTTGTTGTGACAGGAAGCGAACAAGATTCCAAGCGTACCTTATTGACAAACTACCAATGAGGTATGGTTTAGTGTACCTTATTGACAAATTACCAATGAGGTATGGTTTGAGGTTATTTCAATTTATTTTTAATCTAATGGATATTATGTGCATGGAATAGGAATGCATGAACATGCTCGGTTGAATGGCTGAAATCGACTGCAAGAATTGGCATCCGCAGCAAAAAAAATTGGAACATGCAGCAATATGTTGGGTAAACACTTCAAGAGTAGGGCAATTGTGGGACACTGGTATCCAATAGGTGTCCATCGATTTCTAGGAGCATGCTATGACTGATATGATGGTTTTGAGGCAAGTATATGCCTTGGTTTTATATCGTCCGATGTGAGGAAACTTTGCGAAGGGATGGATCGCCCGGGATAGGGGATTCTAGGGAACTTGGAAGGTGAGTGACTACACGGAAGGGGGTGACCAAATTTTATGAAGGAATGTGTAGTAGAGAAGGGAAGGTCGTAGATATATTGGTTTTAGTCCTTAGCATTTCTAGATGGAATCAGATGGACATTGAGAGTGTGCCATGGAACAATGAACTGGTAAACTTTCACTAAGAGGACAAGAGGCACATGATTGTAGCGTTGGACATTGGATGCAACTTTGATTGTTGTATTGTATTGTAGAGTTCCTGGGAAGGAGGCGAGTCTTGGTATTACTTTGAGGGTGGAGTGTTGATCCTCTGGATTCCCTTATTGATTGATATAGATACCATATCCTTTTATTTGCTGGTTTAGCAAATGTGCATATGTGGTTATTGTAAATACCATAATGAGTTTTGTTATAAAGCTCCAGTATGTGGTATGGTTGTTATCTGGTCATGTTGTCTTGATGTTTTACTTTTGAGTAGGCTATTCATTGTAAATACTGCAACAATATAAGTTATAAATCTCTATGGGAATTATATATATTATTATTATACAATTTTAAGGTCGCAGCCAAGTCAGACACCCAATTGGTGTATGAGACCCCCTTGTTTGTGGGCTAAGGGACCCACCTTCATGCAATGATTTGACTGGTAAGTCTACGAAGGCATAGATACTCTACCTCCCTCTAGTTTGAACCCATGATCTCTTAGGCAGAAACACATGCTAAGTGAAAAAAATGTTATATCTTAATTTTTTTAATTTAAAAGTTAGTTTTAATTTCAGTTTTTTTAATCTTTTATTTTCTGTATTTAATTTTAATAATTATATACTTTAAAAGTGAAATACAATTTGAGTGGGTGTAATGGTTAAGAGCATGTGCTTCCTCCTAAGAAGTCACACATTCAAAACCAGAGGGGGGTACAGTATGTAAGCCTTTGTAGACTTAACAGTCAAATCACTGAGCGAAGAGGTGGGTTCCTTGTCTTACAAACAATGGGGTTGCATACACTAATTTGGTGTTTAGCTTGGCCCTGACCTTAAAATTGGATAATAATAATAATAATATAGGATATATCTCATTATTCATAATATTTGTTATTATTTGGATATAAATTTTATTTATAATAAAAGGTTCAAAGTTCTTATGTTCAATATTCAAAAGATATATATATATATATATAATATAATGTATGAATTTAAAAGATTAAACAAATTTACATTCCATCATTTTATGATCTGGAATAGTATAAGAAAAACTTGATGTAATTAAAAAATTACAAATCAAAATGATACGACAAAGCTTTCCTTATATGTTTTGTTTTCCAATTTTTTGATATGACGGGTTCCTGTTACAAAATAATGATTTGTGGTTCTTGTTCCTGGATAGGAATATATATTTATTTTAACTTTTTATGGCTGTAGATTGAAGGAATTTTTTTTTTTTTTTTTTTTCATTTATCAAAAGCCAGGATGGATTGCTACCGAATATTCTTTGTCTAATAACTTGATCCATGCTTGCGGTGAGAGGGAGTGAAAATAAGTGTGGCAACATGGTGGTGGAGGTCGAAGGGTTGTCGACCTGTTACTTGGGAGGTGAAATGGCATGCATTTCACTTTAACATGAGGTATGTTTCACTTCATCCTTTTGTTTCATTTTCGTTTTAAAACATTTAGCCCCTTGTTGCAATGTGGCAAGGTTCATCGAAAGTGGCAAGCTTGGAGGTGCAGATTCAATGCGCTAGTTTCAACCACAGATCCCATATGCCAAGGTTAGATGGTGACTTTCAATATTAATTTTTGCAACTCTTGTAATATTCATTTTTTTCAGGTGATTTGTTTTGTAGGGGATTTGTTTTGCAAGCGATATTTTTTTTACAGGTGACTTTCAAATTTTGGTTTTCATTATTTCATATTTTTCTTAGCAGTTCTACCATAGTTATGAAGAAAGTTGTCAGAGATTTTTATTTAAAGAGGCTTTCTTAGTTGGCAATTCCAGTTCGTTACAAAGAGCTCGGTCTAGCTCGTGGCGAGGTTTTATTTTGAAAATTCCTCAACCTTCATCGGAGAGGTATATCCATGTCGTTACTACAAGTATGATCAAATTATTGAGTCTTTGCTGGGAATATAACTACATGAATGTTGATTGACTTTTTCTTTCCGAATCAATTTCTTTATAGCTACTAAACCATCAAAAGTGTTATGGAATAAAATTTGTTTTTGATGTTAAAATGTAACAGGTGCTAGAGAATCAATTTTTATCTATACAAATTGTATACCTAAATAATGGTTATTTGGGTTATATTTAAACAATTTATGATTGTTTCTATCTAGCACATTGCTTATTTCCCTGTGTATAATGTTGTGTGCAACGAACTATGGATGAAAAGTCTACACGACAAACCTACCTGAAGAAGGTTGCCATTCTGAAGAGGAGATTTCAAAATTACTTTGTGAGATACAAATTCATTTTCAAGAATGATCCAAATCATTAGAATTGTTGTTAAATGATATGTTTAAACTAATTTAAGGCATTATTAGGAAATTGAAACTTAGAAATTTATTGGGACAACATAAACAAAGTTTAATATATTCATATGCCATAAATAAAACAATATTTAAAAGTATAGATTTTTCTTAATTATTTTTATCATGTTAAATAGTTAAGAATGTAAGCATTTTTTGTGTGCTATTTTTATGCATCAAATTGATTTATATAAGAAATTTCTCCATTAAATAGAATTTTTTTTTCACTAAATAGAAAAATGGATATAATTCTCAATATAAGTGTTAAGAATTCTCAATATAAAATGAGAAAGAATAAAATCAAGTACTGGCTTTGTTGTATAAGTAATTTAACTACAATCAACATAGTAAATAAAAAATATATATATTATTGAGATTTTTTTGTGGTTTATGTCAACCCTCTCTTTAGAGGTGCAAAGGCACTCTATCTATCTTCTTAGAAATTGAGAAGAAAAGGAACCATTGGGATTAGAGATGAAGATTGGTACATGTAATTTCCATAAATTAAAAATTATTTTGATGAGGAGCTAATCATGACTTCGTCAATAAATATTACATTGGATTAAGTTTGTATTTGGTTGGACGAAATGGGAAATTTAGTTATATTCCAATTTTTCATTTTCTATGGAACCCACGACTCAAATATGAAATTTGTATTTTTTAATAAATTTAAAATGGTATATTAAAAATTCTTGGTAAACTCGAGAAAACAAAAAATAAAGATATTAATTATCCATTCTTCTTTAAGAGATGATCGGGTGCGTAATACTATTGAAGATGAAAGGAGAAATGCACTGGTATTTGAATTTCTCTTTTGAAGATCAATGAAATAAATCTGAATTGGTTAAAATTACCTATGTCATTATCTACTTAATATAAATATTTTATTAATATGGTTATGAAGACATTTGATGCACTTAAACATAACATATTTTGGGAGACATTTGTGGAAAAATCAATATGCATGAATTTTTACAGTTGTATCCCAGATGGCCATTGGAAGAGTAATACCATACTCAATCATAAAAGGGAATAATTTCTTAAAAGAGAGTAATGCCATGCATCCACCTTCCTAACGAGTAGCGGTTTATTTGGAAAGCACTTAAAAACTAGCAGAAGGGAAGAAGTTTTCCCATGTGAAGTGAAGAACTCAAAAGTTCTGTGAAAAGCGTCAAGCGTATAATATGAGTATACACCTAGACCTAACAGCAATCCAAATTGTTGGAAATAATCACTCCTGATTGATCAAGGTGGCTCCAGAGACGCTTAGAATTCAATGGTGGCTATGGGAAAGCTCAAAAATAAAAGTCCTCAGATTGAAGTCCAACTAGGACCAGATCGTATTGTTCGTCGCCCTAATTCCAACGGTGCAAAAACCACTCAAATCCAAGTTCGTATGCTCTATATATTCACCGTCAAAGTTTTGGTTAAAGTTAGCCATGTGGCAGGCTTAATGAGGAAACAAATTGGTAGACACATGGTGCATGGAATCTGGCCACCAGAATCGGAAAATTTGTTGAATAGTTAAAAATCCTAATGACCTTTATTTTCGACAAAATTAAAAATTACCATGTTGTTAAATAAAACAAAAGCAAAAACTAAAAGGGGCTAGTTCGACCCTCTAGACCCATCCACCCCAATGGAACAACACATTATATATATCATATATTCATTACATTGTAATGTGGAGTTAGTGGGAATCAAACCAGCCCAACCCACATGAGTCAGCCCCTAACAAACGGCCCCATAACCCGAAGGCAACAATGTTCCAACCAATCCAAAACCATTTAATGTTAGAACCATATAGGCAAACACATAAAACTTAACCACACCATGTTCAATTCATCAGCAAGCAATTCCATAACTGTTGCTTGCTATATTTATAACCGTTATCATTCCATATAACCATTTATTTAACCACCAAGCCAAAACATATAACCCTCAGCCAATGCGCCATATAAACATAACATAACTGTTGCTTTTGTTAACTTCAATTGTAACAACCACATTAAAATAAACAACTGTCGTTACATTAAAAATGTAAAATGTGCCCATTCTATGTATGGGGGCTCAGTGGGTCTTCAACCCCCAAGCTACCCGTGCCAAACTTGGGTGCTTACCATCGGGCCAACAACCCTATATTGATATCTCAACCCAATGACATAGATAAGAACCCAAATCATTCAGTCGATGAGAGGGGTCAGGTCAGAGGATTGAGGAGAATCATTTGAAGCAAAAAATATTCCCTTAGAAGGCCAGAGATGTCAGTGACAAAACTTGTCAAGGTTATATTCATTTTTGCATGCGTTATCGCCAGGAGTCGAACTGTGTAGTCAGAATATTTATCTAAGCAGCATAAATTAGGTGTCCAACAATAAGGAATCTTTGGAGAATCTTATGGAATCTAAAAGATTCCCTTAGAGGCTAAATTTTTTTAGAGGCAGAATGGTACCGACTTTATAGTATTTTTTCACAAAATTTTGGAGGGAGCACAATGGTATGCTTAGAATCTTCATGTGAGCAATGGAATTTTCAGCCATCTTCTAAAAGGAATCTTTGGGGGAATCTTCAAGATGCCCGAGGGTATAGAATTTGAAGGTGTCAAAAAGGGGAAAAGTTTATAGTAATTTGACATAATTTTGCACCAAAAATTCAATGGTGGTCTCCATTTCAAGAACTTAGCTTTGCATTTTTCAGCCATCTCTAAGAGTGGAGGTAAATGATGCAGTTATGTCATGTTTTTCTTTTGATTTGCTGAGATGATGTTTTTGTTGTTGAGATCCTTGATTACCATTATGTTAAGGGATACTTGTATGACATATCATGTGAGAATTTATTAGCTTGTAATGCTAAAGGAAGACCCATTTGAGTGAGAGTTCCTATAGGGAGAATGTCTCGTGGAGAGATATGCCACTATGCTTGAGGGTATTCATCCTTGTATTGAAAAAGAATATGTCATTTACATCATGATCATTTGCAGGATTTAATGAAGTGATCACCCCACTCTTAACACCGGGGCTTGGAGTTGTAACCCATAGTGGGTGAAATCTATTATCAATGTGTTTGTGTCCTTTTATTTGACGATGGTCATTATGTCTCATATTCTTTACAATATAAAATTTTTGTATATCATGATGTTTTATATGCAATTATGCTAACATCATAGAAGTAAAATATCTTGGTTAACTCCGGTAGCTCAAGAGATTTGGATCATGTTTGGTATTAGAGCAGTCTTCTCGCTGATGTGAATTTTTAGTGTGAAAAATTGAATGTGCAACAAGAAAGAAAATGGAGCATGACATAGAGACATATGAGGCCTTCCCCATGATGTCAAAAATAGTAGACATAATGTATGAAGCTTAGTAGGAAAACATGGAAAGAGAGGAAATGAAGAAAGAAAGAGCAGAGGATGATGCTTCATCTACCCCCTCGAGTGTACATTCATCTTCTTCATTGTCTTATGTCATTTAGATGAGGGGATGAGTCAGAGCCTTCAAGAAGATAATGCTGAATTGAGGAGCCTTCTATGAGAATAGAAAGAGGAGAAATAGAGATTTCTGATTCACTTACGTGTCATGGAAGAGGCCTTAGAAAAATTGAAGCGGAATGAAGGCTTAGCAAAGACATCATCACCTGTTTTCGAATCGATAGCTGAGGCAAATAGTGTTGATCATTATTTAGTTTCTTTTTCACATGACTGTATTTCGGTTGGAAACATGGAGGTACACATTTTAGGAACTGGAATGAGACTCCTTACCAAGATCAGGTATAAAGGAGGAGAACTTGGTAGAAATGGCCAAGGAATGACTCAACCATTGGAGGTTGTACAAGGACCTCGATATCCAAGTTTGGTGTACACTGAAGGAGAGTTCTTGAAGGTGTCATAAGCTTCCAAGACATTGCTGAAACTATCGAGGAAAGATGATAATGGGACCATATCACAATCATCCCATGATAGTGCACATTGCAATGGAAGAGCTAAGGCAATCTCTCATATCCAGAATCACATTAGAGATAGTCAAGAGAGGTACAAACAACCTCAGGATTCTAAATTTATTTTTTATTACAAGAATGTGAATGGTGAACATAAATCTTCTCATAGAGAACTATGTGGTTTTTGTGGTTTACATAACCATGTGGTTGTTTAGTGCTGGAAGAGAATGGAAGCAAGAAAGAGGATGAGGTGTGAAAGGCCTTCTCCACATTAGGGAAAGAAGAAATTTAAGCAGGTATGGAAGAAGAAGACTTTTTGGAGTCATTGCGACAAAGCTGGTCATCAAAGAGACACATGTTGGAGGCTCCATCTAGAGCATTGCCTTACGGACAAAGTTCCCATGCAAAAACCAATTGGTGAAGGTGTTAAACAAGCAAATACGCCACATTTCTCATGGTTCACTTTGATGAGTAAGAGATGGTTTTTCTAGATATGGTAGCCTTTCATGGCCTGATTTTGTAAATCATCTATTTTAATTTAAAATTTAAAAGTGATGATGTATTTTCCATCGCTTGATAAAGAAACACTGATGTTTTGGACTTTTATTGATAGCTGGGGTATTTATTTCTATTTTGATGTAAACTTGATCAAAGAGTGTGTCTTATAAACTCTTGGCAAGTATGGAGATGCTTGGGTGATTATTGGTCATGTAATTCAGCATGTCATTTGAAAAAAATTTAATATAGGTTTGTAGAGGATGTAGGTTTCAGCTCATCACTTATCACTCCGATGGACAAAGGTGAAGGAGAAGCAAGGGTGAATTGTCAGGACACTTGTGGTGGAGACAATGTAATAAAACAATTATAGATTATATCCATGCTTTTGAAGGACCAAAAGCTCCTCAATGGGGAGGAATAATATAGGTGGCTCGAGACACACTTAGAATTCAGTAGTGGCTATGGGAAAACTAAAAAATAAAAGTCCTCAGATTGAAGTGCAACCAGAACCAGATCACAGTGCCTGTGGGGTTGATTCCAATTGTGCAAACAACACTCAATTCCGAGTTCGTATGCTCTAGATATTCACAGTTAAAGTTTTGTTGAAACTTGGGCAAGTGATAGACTTAAGGAGTCAACAAATTTGCACAATATCTAGTGCATGGAATCCGGCCAATGGAATCAAAAAAATTGTCAAATAGTTAAAATCCCAATGACCCTTATTTTTGACAAAATTAAAAATGACCATGTTGTTAAATAAATAAATTAAAAAATTAAAAAAGGGTGGGTCTAGCCCGCTGGACCCGCCCACCCTAACATCACAACACACTATATATATCATATATTCATTACATTGTAATATGGAGCTAGTAGGAGTCAAACCCGCTTGGCCCACATGGGTCAACCCCTGATGTGCGGCCCCGTAAGTCGAAGGAAACAACACTCCAACCAATACAAAACTATTTGATGTTGTAACCATATATGCGAACACATAAAACATAACCACACCATTTTTAATTGATCGTCGAGCAATGCCATAACCATTGTGTGTTATATTTTAACTATCACCACGCCATATAACTATTTGTTTAACCGCCGAGCCACAACATATAACTTCCATCCAACACACCATATAAACATACCATATATGTCACATTTCTTAATGCTGATCATAATTACCACTTTAAAAAAAGTTGTCGTCGTTACATTAAAAATGTAAAATGCACCCATTGTTACACGTAAAATGTGAAATCGTTATAAGGGGCGCAATGTGTTCTAAGAATCTTCATTTGAGTAGTGGATTTTTCGGCCATCTTCAAAAAGGAACCTTTGGGGGAATCTTTAAGATGCCCGAGGGTCTAGAATTTGATGGTGTCAGAAAGGAGCAAAGTTTATAGTCATTTGACATGATTTCGCACCACAAATTTAGAGTTTTTATCCATTACACAACTTAATTTGCATTTTTTTTCCATCTCCAATAGTGGAGGTAAATGATGTAGTTATGACATGTTTTTCTTGTGATTTACTGAGATGATTTTTTTGTTGTTTAGATCGTTGATTACCATTATGTTGAGGGACAGTTGTATGCCACATCTTGTGATAATTTATTATCTTTTCATGCTGAAGGAAGACCCATTAGAGTGAGATTTCCTATAGGGAGAACGTCTCATGGAGAGACATGCCACTCTTGTTGACGAAATTTGCGCATATGAGTGAGAGTTCCGTGGAACATCTCATGGAAAGACATGCCACTCTAGTTGATGGTATCCATCCTTGTAATGACAAATAATACATCATGTACATGATCATCATTTGAAACATTTAATGAAGTGGCATCCCCACTCTCGACACTAGGGCTCGGAGATGTAACCCATACTCGGTGAACTCTATTATCAATGTGTTTGTGTCCTTTGATTTGCTGATCATTATTATATTTGATCTTATTTACAATATGTACATGTGGTATATCATACTCTTTCATATGAAATTGTGCTAACATCACAGAAGTAAAAGATCTTTGTTAATTCTGGTAGTTGAAGAGATCAAGTTTTTCGATGGATCTAATATCAACGCACCACCTATGCCTAATGTACCGCCTCATCACACACTATGATCCAAGTGGATATTGGTGGGCACTCGCCTATTCCAGTTGAACCCCCACCAATTTTTTTTTTTAAGTTTCCTTAACTATAGCATAATTGACTATTTTTAGCAGTTTTTCGGGCCCTGAACTTCCAAAGCCGTTTTGAGCCCCTAAACGACATTTTTTGGAAGGCAGGTGAATGTAAGTAAGAATCTAATGTTTTTAGTCAAAAGTTGTATTCCTCAAATATGTATTTATAACAAGCTATTCTGCACATCAAACGAATATCATATGGTAAAGTTACAACATCAAGAAGTTGATGTACCAACTTACCCCAATGGGGCCCATAGTTTCAGCACTTCATCTCCTAGTCTTAGGTTTTTGGATGTTTAGGCATTTCCAATGTTTATCAATAATAAATAGGTCTTCGAGCCTCATTGTAAAAAATTTCAAAGGAACATAGCGGCCAACTCTTCTTAGAGATAAACTACCATCGCCCGAACTAGTTTATTTCCATTTTATATGTAAGCATATTTCAATTCTTTGATATTAATGAAATGAAGTTTTATTTCTACTGTATCTTGGTGTGTATGTTTGTATCAGTATTCTATTGCATTCTTATATAAGTCAATATTATTCATCTCATAATGGTACGTTATTTATGTATTTTTCTTTGCATATCCCAACTGAGGTTATGGTATAAGGAGGTAGGACTCGAATTGGTTGAGCCTTTGCAAGACCAGCCTTGCAAACCCCGATGACCTACCATGGTGGAAGAAAATTAAGATGAGGTAGTAGGATACCATTTTAAAATATTTCTTAAGGAATCCCCCGAGCAACAAAGGAACATGATGATGGAAAAATTTTCCCAGATCCTTTGTCGATTACCGAGATGCGACACATCTGTTGGAAATAATACTGAGAGGGGGGGTGAATCAGTATTATCAGATCAGATAAAACTTTTCAATTTCATACTCAGAAACATATACGCGACTTCAGTTAAGTGAACCCGCGTGTACACGCGACTGTGTCTAATGCAACTAGCGTATATCCAGAGATCTTATGATTCAGTTAATCTTATCTTCAGTAAATGCATCAGAACATTATTAAGCATATTAACAGTAAACAGGTGCAGTATAACAGAACAGATCATCACACAAAAGCCACACACATGAACACCATGATATAAGGTGGAAACCCAATGTGGGTGAAAACCACCTGCTGCAATTTGTCTCTTTCTTCTTTAATGAGAACTTCTTTTACAATGTACTGGTGCAGTCCTTTACCAGCACGCAGGCTACAACCTGCAGAGGGCTACAACCCTCTTAGCTCTTGTACTAGCCGATCCATTTACTAGTACGTAGGTGCCTACCTACAGAATGCTTCTTTACTCGTTTTCCAGCTGCTAGTGGAAGGGAGCTACAACCCCCTGGCTCTTGTACTGGCTGATATGTTTACCAGTACGTAGGTGCCGGCCTACGATCTACCCGGGACCACGTTTCATACATTTTCATACTGGATCCATAAGACAATCATCATTGTAGTACAACTTGCATCATCAATCACTGAAACACCCAATTCTGAATCACTGTAACCCTGTCAACAATAACCAGACAATCATAGCAACAACCAGATCCAGCGCCATATTCAAATATCATACTTCACATAGTATACGCTACTTGGATGAACCCAACCTGCGTGTATACGCTCTTTTACCAAAACCAACTCGCGTACAGATCTATAAATTCAACCTTAAAACTCTGCAGCTATATCAGACATCAAAACATACCCAGATCATAATAATAAACATGCGTCAGTAGATCTAGTCTATCCAGAGTCAAACCATATGAAGATAATCATTCCAAGCCTTGAGATCTCGTTCCATCATTCATCATCCTCCACATGGGTGAAACCTTGGTTCAGATCACCAACCCATAACCAGCACTTGGATCACACCCTTTCTCAGATCTTCATCACTTACACTCCTTCACCTTGCTTACGTTCATTTGCCTAATGATCTTCTCCTTATATAGCCTTAGGCCCTTTACAATACCACGGTCCAAAACCATAGTAACACAATACCATCAACTTCAAAACTAGGGATCAACACGTCCGTCGAGACGCCATGGTCCAAAACCATAGGCACAACTTCCAAGGATTAACCGCCATGGACCAAAGGTACGTTTTCACATACACGCGCTTTTACTGAAGCCAACCTGCGTGTACACGCGACTTGGGCTTAATGAACCTGCGTGTATGAACTTTCTTGGCCTGCTGTACTAAGATCTGTCTTCTGATTAAGTGCCATCACCTGTACCAACCTCTGAGCAACTGTACCAACCTCTGAGTGAGTTGCCATCAAGGACAACACTTGAATCATAATGCCAACAATCTCCCCCTTTGGACTTGATGGCAACCACCACACCAAGTCACTCTCCCCCTTTGACATCAAGGGCAAAGGGCATACCAGGATATCCTCTTCTTTGGTATACCTTCTGCTGTCCATACTCCCCCTGAGTACCTGCTGCAATCTCCAAATGTGCTCCCCCTTTGTGTATGCCAAAGTGTACCAATCTATCCATCCTGCTCTTGCTGAATTGTGCTGTTCATGCTCCCCTTGTCTGTAGGCAAGATCTGCAAAAGATGTTCTTCAAGAAGAACAAGGACTTATACATCATAGAAGACCTTCCTATCACCAAAAGACTCAATACATACATTCATCACCCAACCTAGTGGGGATATACCAATATTGACTCATCCACCTAACCATGTGGAGATACATTAAGAGTTTACTCATGACAATACATAAACATTTCATCATTCATCCCAGGCATAGTGGGGAAACCAACATAGGCCGTTACATGACCTTGACATCATAAAAGAGATATCACAAAGAGATACATGACATAGTGATGAAATATCTAGACCAAGACTTATGAAAGCCACCAGCAGCATCATGATCTGTACCATAAGCATCAGCCTGCAATACCATTCCTAAACAGCAAGATGTATCATTTAGCTTCATAGACTTTATCAACAACTTCTAACCATAATGCCAACAATGAATTATTTGAAGAATCTGCTCCCCCTGAGTGTGAGCCAACCATGTCTGAACCATTTCCTGAGTCTGTTCTGCTCCCCCTGAGCCTGAGCCAACCATGACTGAACCTGGGTCTGTTCTGCTGCCCTTTCTCCATATACGCGACTTTGCAGCCTGTAACTCGCGTATATACGCGGCTTTCCTTCATGAAACTTGCGTATGAGAATTAGAACACTGAAGTTTTACACCTTCAGCTCCCCCTGAGTTTGTTATGTCTGTGCTGTGCTGAGTACCCTGTGCTGTGCCATATTTTTCTGACTGAACTTCCTTTTTCTTCCATATCTTCAAGCATGTTGATGATTTCTTCTTATCATGAGCTTTGTTCCTGCAATCTCTTGCTTTATGTCCAAACTTGTTACATGCATAGCATCTTACATGTTTCATATTCCTCCTGTAGCAATCAGCAGCTTTGTGGCCAAACATATTGCAAGAAAAACAATATCCATTAAAGTACCTTGAATGTGATGATCTTTCTACATGATGGTCTTGAAACCTTTTTCTTCTACATATGGCTGCAACATGTCCAAGATTATGACATACATAACATTCAATATTATTCAGTGGAGGAAATAATCGTCTATCACGTCCATAGTTAGGAGTAAAGAATCTTCCTTGAGGAATTTCTTTCCTTGGTTGTTCCTTGTTGGGCATTTCAGATTTCTCATTAGAGTTTCTTGCCTCACCTTGTGAACTAGATTCACCTTCAACATAACCACGAAAACCAAGACCAGTCTTGATAGCAGGAGATCTTTGACTATTAAGAATATCATCCAAGACTTTAGTACTATCTTGAAATCGTAAAAGCTTATCCTTTTCTTCTATTTTACCTTTCAAGATATTTACCTCAACTTGATGTTGTTCTTCCTTTTCAAGACATTGCTTCTCCAAGGTCTCTTCAGCTTTCCTTCCTTCATCCAACTGATGCCTTAGTTTGAGGATCTCGTTTTCTTGCTCTTTATTCAGTGCTAGCAGCATTTCTCGAATTCTGGAGGCACATTCTAACTGATCTTCTAATCTGATGATTTCTTCCTTGAGGACATTCTCCCTTTTGCTAGGTAGATCTTGTTGATCTATGATTTGATCTGATGCTTCATTTGCTTGTCCATCTTCAATCTGAGATGCTTCAGGATCTGAACACTTGCTTCCACTCAACGACAGGTTGTCATTTTTCCTTTGAGCTGTCTTCTTCTTCTGACGTGCTTTCTTCCCCATTGTTCTACGAATCTCCTTCAAGCGATCAAGCTTCTCTGAAGGACCTGCTCTGATACCAATTGTTTGAAATAATACTGAGAGGGGGGGTGAATCAGTATTATCAGATCAGATAAAACTTTTCAATTTCATACTCAGAAACATATACGCGACTTCAGTTAAGTGAACCCGCGTGTACACGCGACTGTGTCTAATGCAACTAGCGTATATCCAGAGATCTTATGATTCAGTTAATCTTATCTTCAGTAAATGCATCAGAACATTATTAAGCATATTAACAGTAAACAGGTGCAGTATAACAGAACAGATCATCACACAAAAGCCACACACATGAACACCATGATATAAGGTGGAAACCCAATGTGGGTGAAAACCACCTGCTGCAATTTGTCTCTTTCTTCTTTAATGAGAACTTCTTTTACAATGTACTGGTGCAGTCCTTTACCAGCACGCAGGCTACAACCTGCAGAGGGCTACAACCCTCTTAGCTCTTGTACTAGCCGATCCATTTACTAGTACGTAGGTGCCTACCTACAGAATGCTTCTTTACTCGTTTTCCAGCTGCTAGTGGAAGGGAGCTACAACCCCCTGGCTCTTGTACTGGCTGATATGTTTACCAGTACGTAGGTGCCGGCCTACGATCTACCCGGGACCACGTTTCATACATTTTCATACTGGATCCATAAGACAATCATCATTGTAGTACAACTTGCATCATCAATCACTGAAACACCCAATTCTGAATCACTGTAACCCTGTCAACAATAACCAGACAATCATAGCAACAACCAGATCCAGCTCCATATTCAAATATCATACTTCACATAGTATACGCTACTTGGATGAACCCAACCTGCGTGTATACGCTCTTTTACCAAAACCAACTCGCGTACAGATCTATAAATTCAACCTTAAAACTCTGCAGCTATATCAGACATCAAAACATACCCAGATCATAATAATAAACATGCGTCAGTAGATCTAGTCTATCCAGAGTCAAACCATATGAAGATAATCATTCCAAGCCTTGAGATCTCGTTCCATCATTCATCACCCTCCACATGGGTGAAACCTTGGTTCAGATCACCAACCCATAACCAGCACTTGGATCACACCCTTTCTCAGATCTTCATCACTTACACTCCTTCACCTTGCTTACGTTCATTTGCCTAATGATCTTCTCCTTATATAGCCTTAGGCCCTTTACAATACCACGGTCCAAAACCATAGTAACACAATACCATCAACTTCAAAACTAGGGATCAACACGTCCGTCGAGACGCCATGGTCCAAAACCATAGGCACAACTTCCAAGGATTAACCGCCATGGACCAAAGGTACGTTTTCACATACACGCGCTTTTACTGAAGCCAACCTGCGTGTACACGTGACTTGGGCTTAATGAACCTGCGTGTATGAACTTTCTTGGCCTGCTGTACTAAGATCTGTCTTCTGATTAAGTGCCATCACCTGTACCAACCTCTGAGCAACTGTACCAACCTCTGAGTGAGTTGCCATCAAGGACAACACTTGAATCATAATGCCAACAACATCTTCATCCAACAACCACTCTGGAGGTGCCACTCCTTTTAAGGTACAAGTCAACTTTGAAATTCAAATATTTTAATGCCATATATATGCAAATGTCATAGATAGATGGTTAAATTTGTTCGAAAGATATTTTTCGATTCTTGGCTTTTCCGATTGGGAAAATATTACTTTTCCACTCCTCAATGCCACCTCCCATGTCAAGGATTGGTGGAAAACCTACTATGAATAGAAGGACGAGAGTGAACCCTCACTATTTTCAACCACATCTAATTGGAATTATTTCCGAGATGCGATTAAGGAACAATATTACCCTATCGAGAGCTATGAAGATAAATACATAAAGTGGAGCATGCTATGACAGGGAAGGGACAAAGATGTGTCAAAGTTCACATATATTTTTAATACGCTTCACATGAAGTTAGGTATTAAAGATTATGAGTGGAATTTTGTATTCAAGTACCGTGACTTTCTACACAAGTACATCCACAATGTGATGGAGCTCCTGGACATACCCTCACTTGGGACCGCCTAACGATACACTTTCAAGATAGAGAAAAAATATAAGCAAAATAAGCGAGATTTTGGATTTGCGAATCATAAGTAAGGGAAACGTGTTGCCAAACAATAGAAAAAAGTAAAAATCCAAGGCGGAGCAACCCAAGATAACCCACTAAGGTTGCAAGAAAAGAAAAACACCACGAAGATAAAGAAGGAAATAGCGAAATGGTCTGAGTTTCATAAGATACCCACTGACAACAAAAGTGAGTGTTGATCGAACCTGTCATTGGTGGCTGAGCTGAAAGCTTCCGAATTGGATGCATGTTCCAAATCTGAGCCAAAACCCAACAAGGGAAATGACAAAGGGAAGAATACTATTGATGCAGAGGCCAGTTCCACTGTTTCCACCACCAATATTCCGGGACACCCCCCTCCCACAAGGAGGAGGCTGGGAGAGAAAACCTGCTTAGGTCTAGATGAGTTGATGAAGCCTAAACCTGACTTCCCTAACCTTGTTGGGCTGGGAGAGAAAACCTGGTAGCTCCCTCAGGCCTACTCATGAGGACATAGGTGGTATCCATAACCAATGAGGCAAGGCTGCCTGAAGATCTAGAGGAGGGGGAGCGACTCTTCCACTCATAGATGTGCATGAATGGTTCTACGCTGCAGTTCATTCTTGCATTAGAAACCAAAAGAACCTCATCACAACAGAGGTCATGAATTGGTTGGGATTATCGACAACACCACACCCACAGTTGTACACCATCGGGTGGCTTCCCCAATGACACGATCTCTGCGTCAGCCAACAATGTTGCCTTCCATACAACATCAATTCCTTCACAGATGAGGTACTATGTGATGTTTCTCCTCTTGAATTTTGTGATGTATTTTCAGGCCAACCATACTGGTGGAAGTGTCATGTTGTGTATGAGTCTAGGCCTTGCACTTTTATTATTTATTTGGGAAATAAGTTATATAGGATACGAGAGGTAGTATCGCCTACCACCATCTCTTTGATCTCTATGAAAGAATGCAATAAGATCATTTCCTAGACCAGGAAATTTTTCTTCCTTATGATTTGCCCTCATGGTAAGAAAGAGGATTGTGGCCACATCCACAACTGTCAGATAGTGCTCCTCCACATGACAGTGACATATGTAAAAGGTTGTGGAGGAGTGCAAGTACATCTTCACCTCACCCATAGGGGTACCCCTACATTGTTAAGTCAAGCACTCCATCGATATAACCCCGGGCGCACCGCTACACAATGGGTTGATCTATTGATGGTATGTTCTAGAGAACTATGAAATCAAGAGCTAGATTCATGAGCTATTGTATAAATGGAATATCAGGCCAAGTTAATGACCCTTTGGGAGCCCGATCTTGTTGTTACAGAAAAAGGACAGGACTTGGAGACTTTGTATTGAATATTGGGCACTCAATAAAATCATTTTCCATAATAGTTATCCAATCCCATGGATTGACGACCTTATGGACTAGATCAAAGGGCCCAAATAATTCAGTAAGATTGACCTGAAGTCTGGTTATTACCAGGTACCACTTGAACCCTCCGATGTGTAGAAGACTGCCTTCAAATTGAAGGAGGGCCTTTTTGAGTGCCTAGTCATGCCTTTTGGGTTCATGAATGCCCCTGAAAGCTTCATGAGGATGATGGATGACATCTTGCAGCCCTCACCAACTCATTTGTGCTACTTTATTGGGACGACATCCTAATCTTCAACTAAAGTTGGGAAGAGCACCTCCATAATATTTGACTGGTCCTCCAAACCCTATGACAACACAAATTGTGTGCCAATTTGGAGAAATGCAGTTTGGGTATGACCGAGGTTCAATATTTGGGGTACATCATTTATGAGTGGAGTGTGCATGTTGACCCATCCAAGATACAAGTTATTCAAGATTGGTGATCCTGAACCATGCCAACAGAGCTCCACAACTTTTTGGATCATGCCAATTTCTATTGCAGGTTTGTGTTGGGGTTCTCTCATTTCACTTAGCCTTTGAGTCAAGTCACTGAGGGTGGAGGGAAGGAAAAATTATTTTTGTATGAATCCCAATAAAAGGAATTTGCTAAGTTGAAGGATCGCCTTTTCTCTGTACCGGTGCTCACATTACCAGACCTGCAACAACCATTTGAGATTGAGGCAGATGCCTCCAACTAAGCTATTGGTGCATTTCTTACTCAACGTGGGAATCTAGTGCCCTATCATAGTGAGATACTTCCAGATAGAGTCTGGAAGTATCCCACCTATGACAAAGAGATGTATGCCATTATGTAGGCCTATCAACAATGGAAGCATTACATTATGGGGAAGGAAATGATCATCCACACATACCACAAACCCTTGCAATTCACATAGATAGAAGAAAAGTTGTAGAAATATCAGCATTAGAAATGGTCCACATACCTACAATAGTTCCATTTGATCATTATGTACAAGAAGGGAAGCACCAATAATGTGGAAAAATTCCTTAGTTGGTTGTCGGTCATGGAAATGAGCACTATGCTTGACTTTTGTGGACACGAGACTTCGTAATGGCCACATATTTACTAGAGTGATCCAAAATTTGGCACCACCTATGAGATACTCCTGGAAGGTAAGCAAGTTCCATACTTTCACCTCGAGTATGTGCTATTATGCCACCTGGGACACCTCTGTGATCCTTCAAGCGAGCATGCCAAGATGATTTGGGAGGTGCACTACAGTCGATTCGCTAGAAATTTTAGGAAAGAAACGATAGTTATAGTGCTATAGAAGTATATTTATCTTATCTTTGAGGTTTCTGCGAGTTTCATCATTATGTAGATTATCTTATGGATACATCGCATTTGGCTTCTTTCTGGTCGACATTTCGAACCAGCAACGATGGTTCATCTTCAGGATGTGAAATATTATTGAAAGACTGTTCTCATTTTTTCATATATATAGAGATGAGATGCTTAGCCGATAGATATTAGAATTTAATTTTTTTTTAATTTTTTTATTATTTTTTAATTATAGTTTTAATTGTTTTGTTATATTTTGCTAATTTATTATGCTGGCTTCTCAGAGAATGATTAATTTTTGCAAAGGTAGGAATAATTGATGAATCTCTGCATCTCTTCAAGAATGTAAGGTTAGTCTTCCTTTTCGTTAAGAGCAATCTGTGTCATTCAAATCTGCAAACTTCTTTCATTGTCTCCCTTCCCTATTGGGTGATTATTTTATCTTTGAGGTTTCTACGAGTTTATGTAGATTATCTTCCAGATACATCGCATTAGGCTTCTTTCTTATCGACGTTTCGAACCAGCAATGATGGTTCATCTTCAAGATGTTAAATATTGTTGAAAGACTGTTCTCATTTTTTTCACATATATAGAGATGAGATGCTTAGCCAACAGATGTTATAATTTAAAAATTAGGAATAATTGATGAATCTCTGCATCTCTTCAAGAATGTAAGGTCATTCTTCCTTTTCGTTGACAGCATATTTATTATCCCAAACTTTGACATGATGTTGAGAAGTACATCAGATCCTACACTGCCTACGTCATTTCCAAACAGTAAAATAACACTTCATTTAATTAATATCAAAGAACTGAAATATGCTTACAAATAGAATGGAAATAAGCTAGCTTGAGTGATGGTAGCTTATCTCTAAGAAGCAATTTGGTGTATGTGCCTTTGAAATGTGTTACACTGAGGCTAAAGGAAATTTTCATTCTTTAAAAACAAGGGAAAACTGTAAACAACCAAAACCCTAACCTGAGGAGATGGAACGCCAAGAATTTCTGGGCCCTGTTGGGGTTAGTTGGGTAGTCAACTTCTCGAGATCGTAACTTGGTCATATTATCTCAGTTTGGTCTGTATGATAGCTCATTGGAAAGATCTATTTGAGTAGTACATGATTCACCATACATGTGACAATACCTTACTTATGGTTATGGTGTTGCTACGAACCTAATAAAATGTCGATTCGGGGTCAAAACTACTCAAGAAGTTCAAGGCCCAAAAAACTACTAAAACTAGTAAATGATATTATAAACAAGGGTATCAATGAAACCGATTGGAGGTCTAGGTGGAATAGGAGGGTGGCCACCAATATCCACCTATATCAGTCCTCCCTCCTGAGGAAGAAATGGTCCCCATTACGTGTCAAGCCTCCATGAGGTGAGGAATTTTTTGTTAAATCGGGTCCCTAATGAACCACTTGCCTTGGTGAAAGAGTTTGCCTACTTTGACAACTCAATATAGCTGGATCCCTTGTTGGCAAGTGTTCTTGATCTCTATGTCCATGATCCAATTAGTTGTGGCATGTTCCATGCAGTCTGGGTTTAACTTCGTTGGTGTGAGTTGTTCTACAATGTTAGCTGTGTCCTGTAATGGTAGAAAGTATGGCTGAAGGTGATCCACATTTAACATTGAGTACAGGCCAAGGAACGATGGAATGCTAAGCTTGAAAAAGTATCCACTATAACCTTGTTTATGATGTACGGGCCATATCGGAGGGGTAAAATCTTATGGTGGGGCCCAACGAGGTGCTCCTTCTGCAAATGTAGCCAAACTTTGTCACCCACCTAGAACTTGTGTGGCACCCGATGGTGATCATGTCACTTATTATACTTTGCATTGCCTTTGTCCAATATGTCAGGGACCCACTAGTGGATGTGATGGATGTGCTCAATGAAGTTTTTAGGCCTATCATCTTTGGACTGGACATGGGTTGAAGCTTCCAGAAGAGTTGCAAATGGTATTGCCACATCAATGAGATGTAGTGGCTAGAATCCCAATCCCACTTGAAAGGGGTTGTGGGTAGTTGAGCTATGGAGAGGTTTGTTGTAGCTATGCTAGACATAGGGGAGGCTTTTGTCCCATGTGCATGGATGCTTCGAGTTGTACATGCACAAAATGTGTACGATCATCTTGTTGATGACCTCTCTTTGGCCATCAGTTTGGCGGTGAAAAACTATGGACATAGTGAGCTTGGTATCCAACACCGACTAGAGACTTAACCAAAATGTACTTAGAAACATGTTGTCCCGATCAGAGATAATGGACTATGGAATCTCAAAGTGTAACCTCACTTTTTCAAAGAAGATCTTAGCAGTGGATTCTGTTATGATACTTTTCATGCAAATTGGCTGAAGGGCCATCTTATAGAATTTGTTGAAGACCATGAAAACACACTCATTTCCATCTTTAGTAGAAGGGAGGCCCAAGATGTATTCCGTGGAGATGGATTCTCAAGGTCGAATATGAGTAGGAAAAGGAGTATATAGCCCTTTCTTCTTGATGGTAAGCTTGGTAATGGTGTAGGGAGTGTCGGACTTGATGTGCTTCCCAAAATCCTGTCAAAGGATCGGCCAATAAAAATATTTCTACAACACTGCCGATATTTTCTCTAGTCTGAACTGTCCAATGACCTGACTTTAGTGCGACTCCCAAATCATCTTGGCACGTTGAGTTGAAGGAACACACAGGTGTCCTAGATGACATAACAGTGTATCCTGTATGTGAAAATTTGGAACATTCTTGCCTTCCAGGAGCATCTGGTATGTGTTTCCAAATTCTGGATCACTCTTGTAGAGATGCATCCACACCAAAGTCTCATGCCCACAAGATTCGAGCACAATGGTTAGTGCCATGACTGAAAATTAGATAAGGTAGTCTACAACATTATCAGTGTTTCCATTCTTGTACATAATGTTTAAATGGAACTATTGCAGGTATGTCGACCATTTCTTGTGGTGATTGTTCTACAACTTCCCTTGTGTATATATGAACTGCAGGGCTCGTGGTCTGTGTGGATGTCTGTTTCCTTCCCCAGAATGTAATTCTTCCATTTTTGGCAGGCTTGTACAATGGAATACATCTCTTTGTCGTGGGAAACTTACAAACTATGTCTGAAAGTGACTTACTGTGATATGGCATGGGATGCCCTTGATGAGTAAGAACTACACCAATAACATAGTTGGATGCATCTGTCTCAATCTCTAATGGTTGTTCTAGGTATGGTAATGTGAGGACTAGTGCAGAGTAGAAGTGGTGCTTCAACTAAAAAAACACCTTCTATTGCGATTCAGACCAAAATAGTTTTTCTTTCGATCTTTCATTAGTGATTTGAGTTGAAGACCAAGCGACATGAGAGAACCACAAAACAAACCCGCAGTAGAAATTGGAAAGACCCAGAAATCTACGGAGCTCTATTAGAGTGGTTGGGGCTTGCCAATCTTGAATAACTTGTATCTTGGCTAGGCCCACATGCACCCCTCGCTCATCAATGATGTCCCCCAGATATTGAACCTGGGTCATACGGAAAGTGCATTTCTCCAAATTGTCATACAACTTGTTTCGTCATAGAGTTTGGAGGACATGTCGAGTATGACGAAGGTTCTCTTCTCAACTCTTGTTGAATATCAGGAAGTCATCAAAATACACAACCAAGAATGACTTGGTGAAGGGTTACAAGATGTCTATTGGGTGTGGAGCTTGATTATCTTCTTTATTCAGAGGTATCGCTGCATTAGACACCACTTTGTAATGTGGCGGCAACGTCGTCCGTAAAATGTATGCCATTAAAAATAGATGTAAAATTGCCTTGTAAAATTTTGTAATTTCGTAGTCAATCTGGGCCATTCATTAGGCAGAGATCTGACGGTAGAAGTTATGTTTAATTTAGGGTTTTTTTTTTTCCCTAGGAGGCAACCCCTTGATATATTGAGGGAATTGTATTGCATCTATGTAGATCTGTATTATGAGTGAGAAAGAGAGAGGAGATTGTGTGACAACGAAGGGTGAATTAGAACGGATCTCCTGTAGGTTGTATCTATTCAGTTTGATGAATAATATAAAAGGAAGGACTAGCTGTTTCTCCGTGGACGTAGCCCAAATTGGGTGAACCACGTATATCTGTGTCTCTCTTGTTTTATGTGTTTTTCGCGAATATATTTCTGCAATATATTTTATGTGTTCCATTTCTCTGTAATATATAATTTTCTAAAAACTAGTTTCATAGATAAAGGTCTATTTCGCTGATAAACTCGCAGGAGAGAAGGATTCCTGGTTTGAGTGGGAGAAATGGTGGAAGATAGTAGGATTAGGGTTGAAAATTTTAACAACCAAAACTACCAGCTATGGAAGATACAGATGGAAAATTATCTGCATCAGAAAGATTTGTACCTACCATTGAGCAGAAAGACAAAGAAGCCGACGAGTATGATAGACACAAAATGGGATATTCTCAACAGAAAGGCACTTGGAACAATATGGTTGTGCCTAGTGGTGTTGGTAGCCTTTAATATTTCAAAGGAAATGACAATAGAGGGTTTAATATCGAAATTGTCCAAATTATATGAAAAACCCTCGGCCCCAGATAAGGTATTTCTTATGAAGCATTTATTTAATATGAAGATGTCAGAAGGTGGATCTGTTGCTCATCATTTAAATGAATTTAATAGAGTTACTAATCAATTAAGTTCTGTAGGGGTAACTTTTCATGATGAAGTTAGGGCTCTGTTATTTCTCTGCTCACTCCGAGAAAGTTGGAATGGTTTAGTTATGGCCATTAGTAACTTTGTCTCTGGATCTAGTACTTTAAAGTTTGATGATGTTGTTGGTGCAATCCTTAGCGAGGAAATGCGATGTAAAAGATCCTGTGAGACATCAGGTAATGCTTTGACTGCAGAGACTAGGGGAACAAAAAGAAAAAGATAAAGGAGCCTAGGATATCGTACTAAGTCAAATAAAGGAAAATCCAAGTCGATATCATGGATAGTATGCTGGAAATGCGGAAAGAAAGGACACCTGAGGAAAGAATGCAAATCTCAGAAGGGAAAAGAATGAGACGCGCAACAAGAAAACAATCATGAAGTGAATGTGACAGGTGTTGTGTTGCAAGATGCTTTTATTCTTTCACTAGAAAATATTATTGATGCTTGGGTGGTAGATTCAGGGGCCTCATTCCAAGCAACACTTGATAGGAAACATTTTCATGATTATGTTCAAGGAGATTTTGGATAGGTTTGATTGGGTGATGATAAACCTTGTAAAATCATTAGAATGGGTACATTTTTCGTAAAACAACACAATGGAAATAAATGGCTATTGAAGGAGGTAAGGCATGTTCCAGATATGAAGAAAAATCTAATTTCAACAGGATAGTTGGGAGGTGAAGGCTGTGTGACTACTTTTACAGATAAAACCTGGAAGGTCACTAAAGGAGCCCTGGTAATAGCAAAAGGAGAAAAGGTTGGTACATTGTATTTATGCAGTGGTATTTCTAATTCTATTAATGGTTTAACCTCTACAGGAGAAGATACATCATTGTGGCATCATAGTCTCGAGAGCATGAGTGGGAAGGGGATGTAAATTCTTCACTCAAGAAATTTTTTGCCAGGTTTGAATCATGTTGATTTAAAATTCTGTGAAAATTGTGTTTATGGAAAAGAGAAGAGAATCAGATTCCTTAGATTTGGGAAAGAAAAGAAGAGCAAAAAATTAGAGCTTGTGGATACAGATGTATGGGGACCTGCTCAGGTATCACCTCTTGGTGTCTCTCATTATTATGTTACTTTTATTGATGATACAACCAGAAAAACCTTGATTGATTGTATTCGAAATAAATCTTATGTATTTTATACAAGTTCAAGGAATGGAAGGCTTTGGGTGAAAACGAGACAGGAAAAAGGTTGAAGTGTCTCAGCTCAGATAATGGAGGTGAATATTGCAACAAAGAGTTTGATAGGTACTATTCAAAGAATGGAATTTGTAGAGAGAAGACAGTTCGAGGAACACCACAAGAAAATGGTGTGTCAGAAAGGATGAACAAGACAATCATGGAGCATGCAAGGTGCATGAGATTGCATGTAGGATTGCCTTTACAATTTTGGGTAGATGTTGTAGATACTGCTATTTATCTAATAAAAAGAGGGCCTTGAAGTTCCTTGGATGGTGGTATTCCAGAGGAGGCATGGACAGGTAGAAAGGTAAACTGTTGATTTTTAAAGACTTTTGATTATGAAGCCTTTGTCCACATTAATAAAGAAAATAGAACAAAGCTTGAGGCAAACTCAAAGAAATGTACCTTTATTGGATGTGGTGTTAATGATTTTGTTTATCACTTTTATGATTATGAAAAACACAAAATCATTAGAAGAAAAGATGTTATATTCAATGAAAAGGTTTTGTATAAGGATCAGTTGCAGGAAAAGAAACAGGAAAAGGAAAATAGAGGATACACAATGCTTGATCAGATCACAGAAAAAGTGATGGTGCCGGAAAATCATAATGATTAGCTGCCAGAACAACAACATCAACCACAATACCAACAAGCACCTCAAACACTTGAATGTGGCTTTAGAAGATCTACCAAGATAAGTAGACCCCCTGAATGATACTCTCCTTCATTATATTATGTATTGTTGGTTGATTCTCATGAACCAGAATGTTATGAAGAAGTAGTGCAGGCAGAAACTAGGAAAAAGTGGGAGCAAGCCATGAAAGAAGAGATAGACTCCTTAGCACATAACCAGACTTGGGACTTAGTTAGGTTGCCTACAGGAAAAAAAGCATTGCAGAATAAATGGGTTTACATGTTGAAGGAAGAAGATGGAGGTAGAAAAAGGTATAAAGCTAGACTTGTGGTGAAGGGTTTTGCATAGAAAAAGGGTATAGACTTTAATGAGATATTTTCTCCTGTTGCTAAAATGACTTCAATCAGAACTATTTTAAGTCTAGTAGCAGCTAAAGATTTGCATCTTGAGCAGTTAGATGTAAAGACAACCTTTCTGCATGGCGATTTGGAGGAAGAGATATATATGCAGCAACCATGAGGATATGAGGTACAAGGGAAGGAGAAACTAGTGTGCGGGTTGAAGAAGAGCTTGTATGGCTTAAAATAGGCTCCAAGGCAGTGGTATCTAAAATTTGACAGGTCTATGTCTGAATAAGGTTATACTAGATGTCACTATGATCATTGTGTTTATCTCAAAAGGAAAAATGATGGAAGCTATATTATATTCTTATTGTATGTAGATGAAATGCTTGTTCCAGGTTCTAACATGTAGGAAATAAACATGCTGAAAAGAAAATTGGTGAACTCATTTCCAATGAAGGATTTGGGTGCTTGATAAACATCATTTTTTCACTGTCCCTGTACTCCCCATCCACAGTCCTGGAGGACCTCTATAGTGAACCCGACATGCTTTCCCATCATGAAGAAACTCCCAATATGTCCCTCTACATGAGCAAAATGATTCCCCTTTGCATCATTTCACAAGAATCTTCCTTTTAACCCGGTTTAAAATACCGACACTACTGACCAGTTTGTTCCTCATGCTTATTTGCAGAGATTAGAACTAGCCCTTGGGCCATATGGAGTCACTAAGCCATTTTCTAGTCACATCGATCCTCTTTTAGAAATTTTTTAAATAAGGAGCCGAAGCTTCGATGTCTAGAAGTTTCCTAATGGAAGTCTGGTAGATGGTTGGGCGAGATGGAGCTAAGGAAGTTAGTTTGGGTTCCTTTCCCCTATTAAGATGGAACAAACTCAAGAGATAAGACCTTCTCCAATGATGAGAGGAACCATCTCCCATCCATCCAAGTTATAAAAAACTATCTTTTTCCAAAGCAAAATCTAGGGGGCATTTTCGAGTAAGTTTGAATAATCAGGAAGTCATCTATAGCTTGTAGCTTTCTAGTGTATGTTTGAGGGAGAGTAATGTGATTTTGGTTTGGTTTGAGACTAGAGGGAAAGAGGCCTTAAAACATTCATTTTTGAGGCTATCCATGAAGTGTTAACAAAAGTGTGGGAACCCAAATACGTCAGAGGAGACCAACAACGTCAAGGCACCGGTTGTAATCTCTTTCTGATTTATATAAATGTAACTATTGATTGATTTCCTACATGAAATGTCATTTTACATCTTTATGGATTAATGTTCCTTAACCTATTAAGTAGGCTAAATACAGTATTGTATGTTATCATGTTTGTTGTTGTTGTTGTTCGCTTGTTTCAAGTATTCGAAGGAAGGAAACAAAAGATAGCTGGAGTGAGGAAGCAAGATCATCATTAAGCAGAATAGCATTCTAAGAGGTAGGCCCTCTAAATTGATTATAGCTTAAGGAGATTCTCCATAGATTGTTTGTGTGTGGCTAGACCTGCTCTCTTGGGCTAGAGGAATTGTTTGTGTCCGCACTCAGAACTTACGTGCACCATAAATTGGTGACTCCGCTGGGGAGCCAATCCTTCTGTTTTATTGATTGTCATTTTATGGTTTTGTGTGAACTTTTCTAGTATCACCATTTTTCTTTAGTATTCTCTGATTTTCCTGGTTTACTACTCTGAGCCTAAAATTTACAGTGGCAAGTATGGTCTTAGCCGTTGATTTTTTTTCCATGAATCCTTGGTCAACGCATTTATTTTTGTGACAGTCGCACCGATCAACATGAGTTTCTAAAAAGTAGTCACGCCGGCCCCCTTTTGACAAGTGTTGTCAGTTATGCAGTCACACCATATCCTGTAGGTGAAGATCAGGGTTTACCCTAGATCATAGCCAGTGTGTCTTTCCCTTCTGATTTCTTTCTGTCAACTTGTTTTGACTATGTTCTCCCTAGCTTGTTTTATATGCTTGTTCGATTTGCATTTTCTTCACTTCGTTTCTTGAGTTCTTGGATGGTGTATAACTATAGCGCATCTAGGTCATCGCCCATTCACTTGTTTACATGCTCAGCAAGTCAAGTAGATAGCCAAATTTGCTCCTTGCATTTCGTTTGATTAGTCCTTTTGTTGCCTTGATTTCAATTTAAAAAGTTTGAAAAGTTTTGTTTCGTGTTTGAGCATCCCTTTTCAGGCATAGATCACATTTCCCATCTTGTTTTGTTAGGTCCCTATACTACTAGTGTAACCCCTTATTGTTATTAGTGCAACCCCCTTATTATATTGTTGCGCCCATGTAGTCCCCATATTGTTATTATTGTACCCCATAGAAGCCCAATATTGTCATAATTGTGCCTTTACATTATTATTGTTATGTCGACTCTGATTATATTATGACCCCTTAGACTCCTATATACAGAAAGGATGTCTTGTCATTTGTATCATCCCATAATTGTTCATTTCTGTAATTTAAAGGAGGTTTCCACCTCGAAGAGGATGATTTCTAAGGCGTTCGTCTACCTTTTCTATCTTTTTGTGAGCTGGTTCCATAACATTTGGTATCAGAGCTTTGGATTATAAGGTTTCACTGTTCCAAACAGGTCATCATGGCATTTTTACTATAAATTTTTTGCTACGAAGTTGCAGAAGCTAAAAAGAAAACCCATTTGAGAAGAAGTCGGTTTGAAACTCGGGTACGAATTTAAGATCTTGTCTCGCTAAATTGCCAGAGAAATGATTTGAGGAAGTTAGGGTTTTCGCAAGCTCTATAATTTCATCTCAAATAGGTCATCATGGAATTTTCGCCATAATATTTTTGCTACGAAGGTTCAGATTCCAAAAATTAAAACCCATCTGAGCCAAAATCTTGGTGAAGCTTGGGTTCGAATCTTAGATCTTGTCTTGCTATATGTTCGGAGATATAATCTGAGGAAGTTAGGGTTTTTCCAAACTCTCGAATTACATTCTAAATAGGTGACCTTCAGACAATCATCATAACTTTCTCTCTGAGCAACAAATTGAAATTTCATAAGAAGTTACAGAAAGAGGACAGACTGTAGTTTTTTGTTTATAGTTTTCAGATCTGAAGGCCAAAACAGTGAGACGTGGAACATTAAACAAGTTTGCTCTAATGAAACATTATATAGTTGAATTGAGGCTTCTGTGATCCATATCAAATTTATGAGAGATTTTTCGGCGTAAATCACATGATATTTCATTTGTCGACGCGTTTCAAACCAACTAGTGTGGTTCATCGTCAGGACAAGTTGAAGAATAAGATCCAGCATTGCATGTTAAATAGTCCCAGCAGAACCTCCAATGGCTATAATCCTAGACCAGGCAACGACTATAATGACTAATGGCTATATATGATTGGGGGATAGTTAGACGGACCAGGGGTATAAAACAAGTTAATATCATAGCTAGTTAGTTATATTATTATTAAAATAAAAGTCAAAGGGACAAATAATTATCCTAGGGGTTTAAATATATATATAAATAATAAATTAATTTTAAAAAATTATTAAGTAGATAGTTAGTTATAAAAAGTATTAACTAATTAATAAAAATATACAATATAAATATTAGAATAAGTCAAGTGTTAGAAAAATAAGATTTAAATATTCATGTTTAATTAATTGTCAAATTAACCTAGAGGTATTTAAGTAATTTAATTGTTCATATGAATTTACCTAAAGGTCTTTACTATTTTATGAAAATTTTAATTTATAAATATATATATATATATATATATATATATATATATATATATTTATTTATTTTTATTTTTTTTTGTTTATATATATATATATATATATAAATTTATTAAGATAATAGTTAGTATAAACAAAAATATAATGATAGATTAAGCCACGTGCTGGAAAGAAAATAGTATAATTAATCGTTTATCTTAATTGTTAAAATTAACATATGATTAAATTGAGCTAAAAAAAAAAAAAAAAAAGGGACACGAACAAACCAAAAAACGAAGGAGGGGAGGAAGGGAAGAAAATGACTAGGAAGAGAGTCTAGGACCCAGCAACTACTAATCTTCCAACCATCTTCTCTATTGAGATTGCTTGGAATTTTTTCAATCTCAAGGACTTTCCTAAATTTCCAATGATAGAATTGGGAAACTCTAGCAATCACACTAGCCTCCTCAATACACACATGATGCTTAGTTCAGATAAAGCGGAAGACTTTGTTCTCCTGTTTTTAATGTCAGCTACATGCTCACTAATCCTTTGATTGATTGAGTGACCAGTCTCACCAATATAGGGGGTCCCACAAGAACAAGGGATAATATATACCCCTTTCATATCTTTAGGGAGATCGGATCCTTCACTGATTTGAGGGACCTACGAATGGTGTTAAGGGGCCTAAAGGTTGCGAGGACATTATGCTTTTTAAGAATCCTTGCAATCTTATCTGTGGTCCCTTGAACATACGGAAGATTTACACCTGGAATTTGCTTCTTCGGTTCTCTTTTAGTTAGTTAATTCTTGGCATCTTTGAGGAAAGCTTTCTGACCCAAGAATCTACTATAACCATTCTTGAAAAAGACATCGAGGAGATGGGATTTCTCCCTCTCGAAGCTCTTTTCATCAGAGATCCATAGGGCACGAGTAGCACGAGTAGCTCTTTTCATCATGTGATTTACGCCGAAAAATCTCTCAGAAACATTATATAATCAGGTCATCTTAGGAGATTGGCCATAACCGTTTCTTGGAGAATCAAATTCTGATCACACTTGTGGGGTTAGAAAGAGGACTTAGAGCGCTATTGTAGGAGACAATTTTAGAACTTGAAGATATGAAAGTACATATTTACAATCATTTCAAGATCAAGCTCCTAAAATCAAGAAAAGGCGATATGAGGAACTTTTATGACAAGGATCCGGTAAATTGGATACAACAGATGGAGAAATATTTTGATCTACATGAGGTGCAGCTGTTACAAAAGGTACATATTACATCTTCATATTTAGAACTAGATCAATTTTTATGGTATAAATGACTTTGTTCTCGTAAACCACTTTTTATGTGGTCAATTTTCACGGAGGAAATGATATCACATTATGAGGATACAAAGAGAAACACCTTCTTTAGCCAATTGATAAATCTCAAACAAAAGTCTTCAATGGCAGACCCTATTAAGGACTTTCAAAAATTGAATATAAGGTAAAATGATATTCTAGAGAAGTAGAGGATTGATGTCTCCATAGGGACTTTAAAGGATAACATTCAACATGAAGTTTGTCTTTGGGAACCTGATTCACTGGAGAAGGCATTCAGGTTGGAAAGAAAAGTGGAAAGCAAAATTATGGAAACAAGAAAGTCTACCCCTCACAGCTATAAAGATGTAAGCTTTGTTTGTCCTAGCCTTCCACAACCTAAAAGGTTGACACCACAATAATTGGAAGAAAAAAGAGCAAAAGGGCTTTGTTACAATTGTGATAACAAATACATTAAACGTCATAAGTGTGCTGAGAAGAAATTATTTTACATTGATTGTGGAGAGAAGGAAGAAAATGATCAAGAAACATCGAAAGAAGAGGATATACACTAGGAATCTACCACAGAGAAAGAAGAAATGAAGAAGACCATATCTTGTAAAGCATTGGCAATAATTACCACTCCTCAAACTCTCAAGATAGAAGGACATATCAAGAAGAAAAATGTTCAAGAAGTGAAATATCACATTGAGAAAGAAGAAATGAATCCAACCATAACTTGTAATGCATTGGCTGGAATAACCACTCCTAAAACTATCAAGATAGAAGGACATATGAAGAAGAAAAATGTTCAAGAAGTGAAAGATCACATCGAGCATCAAGAAATGAATCTCACAATATCTTCTAATGCATTGGAAGAAATTACCACTCCTCAAACTCTCAAGATAGAAGGACATATCAAGGAGAAAAAGATTCAACTAGTGAAAGATCACATCGAGCATCAACAAAAAGTTCTCCAACTTTTAAAGGATAACACCACGTTGGTGTAGAATCTAACGAAACAACAGGCAGATAACCATCACAATGAAAGAAGTTTTGATGTAGGCTATTGGGTATTTTTACGGCTACATATCAAGCAAGCTATTTATGAGAAGGAAATGTTGGCAATACTACATGCACTTAAGAAATGGCGAACTTACCTAATGGGAAGACACTTCAAGGTAAAAATGGATCATGATAGTCTTAAATACTTTTTAGAACAAAGATTATCTTTAGAAGAACATAAAAAATGTGTCACAAATGTGTTGGGTTATGACTTTGAAATCATCTACAAAAAAGGGAAGAAAAATGTTGTTGTAAATGCACTCTCAAGAAAGGATGAGGATGTGGAAGCATTATTTTGTGTTATTTATATTATCCAACTAGATTGGATAAACGAAGAAAAGGGATGAATGGAAGAAGGATGAAGAAGTGTGGCCACTCATTCAAAAGTTGCAGAAGATCCTAGTTCAAAAAATACTGCCAGAAATTGATGAGGAAGGAAAAATCATATTGGGACTTGGAGAAGTCACAGAAACAAGAACCCGTCAGCTACGAAATCGATCAATTTCAGAGTATCTCATCAAGTGGAAGAACTTACCCGCTGAAGATTCCACATGGGAGGACAAGAATTTTATACAGAAGCATAAAAAAATATTGAAGCATTGAGGACAACACTTTTTGAAGGAGAGGGGCATGTTAGGTTCCTATAATACTAGTGTAACCCCTTATTGTTATTAGTACAACCCCCTTATTATATTGTTGTTCCCATGTAGTCTCCATATTGTTATTATTTTACCCCATAGTAGCCCACTATTGTTATTATTTTTCCCTTACATTGTTATTGTTATGTCGGCTCTTATTATATTACGACCCCTTAGACTCCTATATATAGAAAGGAGGTCTTGTCATTTGTATCATCCAAGAATTATTCATTTGTGTAATGTAAAGGAGGTTGCCCCCTCAAAGAGGCTGATTTCTAAGGTGTTCATCTATCTTTTCTATCTTTTTGTGAGCTTGTTTCATAACATGTTTTTGGTTCAGTCTTTGCTTCATTAGCTTGAAAGAAAATCTCTTTTGTGCTTTGTGCTTGCTTGTGATTGATTGTATTAGAAGTATTTCATTGAAGTGTTTGTGAAAGATTCATTTCGGCATTTCATTGAAAAATACATAATTCTAGTTTGTTGAATCAATATGTTACATTAGTTAACATCGTTGAAGGCTAGAGTTGCATCGTCACTTGCATTGGAAAAGAAATGAATTCTCTTTACTAGTGAAAGGGCAACTTGAGGTGCATTTGATATGAAAGTTAAGTATTGGAAAGATTTTTTTCATCATTTTGTTTTGAGAAGAGAATTAGTGAAAAAGTCATTTTGCTTCGATTTCTTGTTTTGTTGTATTTGAGTGTTTTTTCTAATCTCATTAGTGTAGAAAATTCATTGAATTGAAAGGGTCTTGTCTCATTTAGCTACATATAGGTTCTTTTTCAAGTCACATCGATAAGGCCTGAAAACCGAGATATAATTTCAAGATCAACTCTAAAATGTACTCAATTAACCTAAGGCGCATTTTAAATCTAACGATCACATTTTAGAAGGTCTAGGCTAGAGATGTGTTCTGACGTCTTAAAACCTAGCAACTATCATTCGCTTCGGCACTAGACAGTGCTAGTACGGACTTGTTCTCCCCGTACCGTCGAGTATAGAAAGGGACACCCACTAGGTTGAAATCCTTTATCCATATAAACCGGAGTCTACTACCTTGTAAACGTGATACACAAAATACAACATTCGGGGAGATTGTCTGCCTATACTTCTCAGTTCATCGGGAGGTATTTTGCAGTTCACGGTTACCTGGTAATCCCTTTTACCTAGATCATAGTGAGTAGTCATTTTGATATTTTTGACTCCCTAAATATAAAACATCACCCGAGCGCTTGTCCTTTCGAGATCGTTTCAAACTGAAAGTGATAGAGTCACCTTTGCTTACTTCTCGACTATTAAAACATGAAAGAGCACTAGTTTGTTTTTGCGTCTTCAAAAATTGTTGCCCACGATCTTATAGCATTCTTGTTAGTAGTTTTTAGACCACATCATGAGTATAACTTTAAATACATTTTAAATCCCTTGAAATCAATCTCTCTTTTGGTTACTTGAGACAAAATCATCATGCCTAAACCAACTCGTTCACCTAGTTCCTCTTCCTCTCCTCGGTCTAAAAGATTGTTTGAGGAGCCTTTTCTTGAATTTTCACAATCGCTTGACGACCAAGGTGTTGAGCTTGTAATTGTTCTAAGTATTCAACCTTTTTCATCTCATCCTCCCCCTTCAGATACTGGGTCACTTTCTGACATTGACCCAAAGTCTCCAGATAACCCTATCCAGACTCCTGAGAGTCCTCCGACTTTTGAAGGTTAGCTTGGACTGGTTGTTTATCCTCCGAATCCTTTGTTTGATCCTGTTGTGATATCACCGTAGCATCCATCCAGTCTTTACGATCAGTCAGGCATTCCTTTTGAATTATCCCCTCGAACATCTTCGGTAGTCTATCGTCGCCTATTTTCACACATGGAATCAGAAGGTGAAATCCTAGTCTTCTCTCCAGGTCACATGAAGGTTTCCACTCCATGCATAGTTGAGGAGCAAGAATATCCTTTTCCTCCTGAAGGTTTCCCTTACACGGGAAGCATTTTGACTAGTATTCATGTTGAGTTACTGTGAAATTCGTGACTTTAGCTCAATTGGTTTCAGGCATGCCTACTACCTCATCACTATATAATAACCCTATTTCGACATATGGTGCTATGACTACCACAGGTCCATTGATTCAGAACTCGAACTCCCAACAGATGATGATTTTTGTAGTTACTCTAGTTCCGGTGCAACCCACCATTCCAAATCCTCTTGTTTTGTCAGTTCAGGTAACCCGTCTGGTTCAATCGATGATCTTGAGTCATGTCGCTGTCAGTTCTTCAATCCCTCTAGTAAGTGGATAGGCTATCCCACCACCTTGGGGGTAGAGTCTGAATGTTTCTATGATGTCTCACACAACCAATGTGAGTGGCTCACAACCTCACATGATTGGGATGAACCAACCCTCTTCAGGTGCCATTTCAAATCTTGTTGTTCCTGCTAGATCAAGTAATGTCCAGTACCAATAACCCACTATTGGTCCATTTAGGTCAAGTCATGTCCAATACCAATAGCCCAATGTTGGTATGTCTGGGTCAAGTCAAGTCCAATACCAGCAGCCCAATATGGCTCAAGGTCAGTACCAACCTCCTTACGTTCCATATGGTTCAAAAACAATGGCTAATCCACCATACATCCCTCATCCTGGACCTTATGTCCAGCCTGGTCTGTCTGCCATGACTAGTGTGTATAGCCAGATACAGTTCGAGAACTTTCAAGCTGTCATTCCGGGAACTGTTCAAGTACCTTTGTAGTAGCAAGGACAACTCCTTCAGCAGCAAGGCAAACCTTCATTGCAGCAAGAGCTATCCATACAGCAACAAGTCCAACCTTTGTTGCAGCAAGGGCAATCTATGTAGCAGTGAGGTCAGATGATGCCACAGCATAGACAACTGTAGCAAGAGTAGGGGGAACCTCGCAACAGTTGCAACAAACCATGCAACCACAAACGCAGTATGCGCCATAATTCTCCCAGCCTATGCCTCTACAAGGTCAAACTTTGCAGCCGCAGGGATAGCGTCTATAGTCGCAAGGTCAACCCTTGCAGCAACAAGGTCAACCCAAGCAGAAACAGACCTTATACTCATACCAACAGGGTCAACCCTTGCAAGGGAAAGGTCAAGGTCAAGTCCTACAGTGGTAGGCACAAAATCCTTATGTCTAAGGGCAACAGGTTCAGCCTCCTTTTGTCTAAGGACAACAAGTCCAAAATCATTATGTCCAAGTCAAACAAGTGCAAAATCCTTATGTCCAAGGGAAGCAGGTCCAAAACCCTTTCGTCCAGGGGCAGTAGGTCCAAAACCCTTATGCTCAGGGACATCAGGTGCAAAATCCATATGTCCAAGACCAGCAGGCTCAAGAAATTTTTAACCCGTATGTTACTTATCAACAGCCTCTGGTCGGATAGTTTCAAGGCTTTGAAGGTCAGAATCCTCCCTACGGGCAAGGTAACCTACAGTGGGGGCAAAATAAAATGCCTTATGAACAAAATCCTCCACTTTGAGGACAAAATCCTTACCAGCGGTGATGGGTCCCACCAGTTGGGTCCCCTTATCGACCTCAAATTCCTTTCAATACCCAATTTCCATTCATGACTACGCTGCGATTGCCAGATGTTTCTAGACACATGAATGACTTGATCCTTCATTCTCCATACTGGCCTCCAGTTCTATCCAAGATTCAGATAGATTTTCCAAAGTTTGAAGAAAAAGCTAAAGGAGATCCGCAAGCCCAGGTGATGACATATCACCTCTGGTGCTCCTCGAATTCCTACATTGATGATTCCATTCATCTTCGTATTTTCCAATGAACTCTTACAGGGGTTGTAGCTAAATGGTATATCAAACTCCCTCGAAATACCTATCATGACTTTAACACTCTCAATGTGGCCTTTCTCGCACATTTCTAGCTGCCCGTTTTCTATGAAACTTGCACCCATCTATTAACGTCGCTCAAGCAAGACATTGCAACTCACATCTCCAATCACATCCATGAATGGAGATGTAGGAGTCATCTGATTAAGTTTGAAATTGTTGATCAATTGTTGATCGAGTGGTTCACCAAATCATTCTTCAACATCCGTCACTAAGGAATAAACCATCGTGTGTGCCTAGTATCTAGACCTTATCTATTCATAGTCTAACACGTTATATGATGTGTTACCCGATGTGCCCTGACCATTGTTTGATCTAATGACATCTAAGTCTCCAGCTACCCCTCCTATTGATGGAGTAATTGGTTTAGTGACTCAGGCCCCTAAAAAATCTTCTTCCAAATAGAAGTTGGTCTCCAACACTGCTCCCAGTGACTCCTCTAGAAATTCATCTATCCCTGGTAAAACCTCAGAGGTTCACGCTATCTAGTCTACCGCGGCAAATAAATCCTCTAAAGGTAAGAAGAAATGTGAAGGCAAGGGTAAAGCTGATGCCCCAAAACAGGGTCCTCCTTAGTCATCTCCTGGTGATACTTCCCAACAGAAACCCAAGTATCCATTCCTCATCTGTGAGGAGGATCATTATACTAAGGATTGTCCTAGATGGTTTGAAGTTAGTAGTTTTCTCAAAGGCACCCCATCTATCCTGAAAGAGCCATTTCCATCCCAGTAGACTCAAATGGTAGATGATCCTCAGTCATCCGCTTCCTTAGGTTCACAAGTGTTCATGATGAGTACCCCGATCAACATAGCTACCAGGTCAAAATATTATCAAACTCCTATCCTGTCAGCAGAGAAAGAGAGAGAAGGTACCCCTTCTTCTTCTGCCCGGTCTACTTCTCATCCTCTCCATATAGAGTGACCTAATCCTGATTCCACCATTCAACCACCTTATCGAGGTGTTCTTGATGTATGACAAACATTATCGGCACAAACACACTCACACACACACACACACACACACACATATATATATGTTGTACTTCCTTGCTTACTATGGTACAAATGTTTTTGTATTTGGAATTTTTACATGTTTCGAAAATGTCTATAAAACACATAAATAGCTAATTCATCTGTCAATGTATTCATGTGTCTAGGAATATCATGATATGTAATATAATCAAAATATACTGGAAATAAATTTTTATTACATTACATATCATCATATTCCTAGACACATGAATACATTGACAAATGCATTAGCTAATTATGTGTTGGATAGACATTTCCAAAGCATGTAAAAATTCCAAATACAAAAACATTTGTACCATAGTAAGCAAGGAAGTACAACACACACACACACACACAGATATATATATATATATATATATATATATATCTATATCTATATATATATATATATATATATATATATATATATATATATATATATATATAGATATATGTATATTTCTGTGTGTGTGTGTGTGTGTGCCAGTAATGTTTGTCATACATCAAAACCTCAAAAAATAATATGTTTGTTAAGAATATATCAGGTGGCTCACAGGCCTTATACATTCGTGGCTCATAGGCCTAAAAAATGTAGAATGCTAGACCTATGCACTAAACAGCATGATGCTCATGGTAGTATGTAACTGCTCAGACTACGCAAGTTAGCAGTCATTGAATCCAATCTGATACCCCCACTATATGTCTCTAGTATTAGTGTGGTACATCACCCATCTGAGCATAGTCTGGGATCCCATCGGTCAATCCTTTGAGATTCCGCATGATCTCCTCCTCATTGTCGCTTTCCTCCTGATAGGGAGCGACCTCTAACTGCCGAGCAATGCGCTTGGTGATTGGGGACTTTCGGGAAGGGTGTTCTGGTCCAACATCTACATTTATAAAATAAAAATGTCATGAGAAAATATATTTCGAAAACAATAAAAACAACAAAAATTAAAATTGTTTGTTTTTTACCTCCATCATCATAATCCTCCCCCTCTGGGAGAAACATATCCGGATCTCCGTGGAAGTTTGTACCACTGTAAGGCCAATCCTCCACTATGATCATTTGTCATCATAGGCACGAGAAAAAAGGAGGGCTTATAGGACATTTGTTGGCCCCCAGTAATCCTGGGCATCAGCGCACTCCAACAGACCATCCATGGATCTGGTAGAATTGACATTTCTACCTCAGCCAACTGGCAGTGGAACAATGGAACCCGCTCCAGGAAGATAGTCGCTAGCATAGACCCATAGAAAAATTGCTTCAGGTTTCCCACCATAGCTTTTGATAGTTGGTGCTTCATGTTGACTTTCATAGCTTCCGCCCAGTTGAAGATAGTGGGTGTCGGGTAGTCTCATGATGTGCTTGGGCCCCAACAACTCTATTGATGGTTAGGAGTAACACTCTCAACACAAGATCTCAAACTATCATAATCTCGATCTTACCACTTTTTGATTTGAGTGCTTCTGGGCAATGTTCAACAAGTAGCATGGTCACACTTGCCTCGATTGGCCTTCACCCATATAGATTGACTGACTCCCCTCTCCGGGACAGTCCTATGATGAAATAAATGTCTGAAGTTTCCAACTCTAGCTCTTGATCACCAATGATGAAAATTTCCTGATTCACGTCCCGATGACTTATCAGATACCGTAGCAATTCAGGTTGAGCCCATAGACCTGGTGTAAGGAAGAATTTGAGGAGCCCATAGTTCCTCAAAGCATCCAAGCAATTTGGGTTAGCCATTGCTTGAGTGTCAATATCCTCATGCTTGCGTTCCTTCCAATCCACCATTTTTCATGATTTGTTCCCTGTAAAAACCATATAATCAAGTCAATAATAATCTTTGGCCTTCAAATTTGGATTCAAATGAACAAATTGAGAAAAAACAAGGAAAAATTATTTTCATGGTGTCAGCGCAACTATTTTAAAACTAGTAGCGCTGATGGCACAATTGACAGTTTTAGCAACCCTCGATCGGCACAATTCCGTGCCCAAAAATCGCGTCGATCGAGGGTGAATTTTTTTTGCCAAAACCTCCTCATGAAATCCAAAAATTGGATAAAAATAGGTGAAATAAGCATGAAAATGGAGCTTAAGGTCTTTTCTCTTACCTGCAACTGACGGCTCAACAAATGTCCTCCCGGATCTCTCGCAATATACTAAAAAAAAATTAGGGCACAATTGGGTAAAAAGATCTTCACACAAAGGTAAAATGGTAAAGGGTAAAAAATAATTATTTTTGCCTCCTCTTATTCATTTTCACCATGAAATATTAGGGTTTTCAAGTATTTTTGACCTATTTTTCCTCAGAACTAGATAATGCATTTACCTTTTTTTGCAGCGACAGGTGATGGATTGTCGAATATGCTACTAGAGTCATGTTTCAGCTCTTTTCTTGACTCATAAAACTCAAATGAAAATATCGCCGAGTATTTTTCCCTTTTTGACTCAATAGAGAATGAAAATCGGGGGTCCTCTTTTAAGCTCTTTTTTGACTCTTTAAACACGAAAATGTTGTTGAGCTCTTGTCATTTTGAACTTGTTAAAGGTTGTGAAACATCGTTCACCTAGTATATGTTTACCCCTTTTTTGGGCTAGGATTGACAACTTACGAAAAAGGTACTCCTTAACTGAAATGGTAAAGTGGTTCTCTCAAGTATCGTTTTCTACCTTTTCGGGCTTGAGAGACACAAATGTATGAAAAGGGACCATGTGGAGTTTTCTTTTTTGTGTCTTTTTCAAACTCTCTAAACATGAAAAGGATACCGAGTTACCCCTTTGTCGGACTCGTTAAAACATTCAACAACATTGGATTCATCACCATGATAGACGTGAGCTTCTCCTTACTGGGGCTCATTAAACTTACTAGGTCGGATTCATCCAAAGGATGAACTTATAGTGCAAGTAGATGATATCGACTTTAAGCTTGTGATAAAAAATAATTGGGGTACCTACCAGAAATGGTGGGCGAAAATTGGAAATTCTATTAGTCGTCTCGGCAGCTCACTCTTGAACATGACACTTTCTGCTTCGTGTCGGGTTGGGATATCCTCCTTTTCATCATTAACCTTCCTGGGTTGGACCATTCATTTTTTCCTTCCATTTGATCTCTTCCACATCATCATGACCACCGATCCTATGTATCCAAAAGTTTCCAAACTCTGGAATCGTGTCGTCAATATGTTCAAGAGTTAGTCCCTCTACAGTTACAATTAGCCATGATTCTCTGTATCATCTAAAATAATTTGCATCCCTTTGTCTCATTTCAATGATGTGGGATACATCATGGCCCTCCTTCGACATGGTCACTTCTTGTCGACTTCAGCTCTTTATCCGGGAAGTTGACGGAGAGACTCCTTTCTAGTACCTTAGAGCTTGCATGTCATAATGGCAAGTTCTTCACACTTGATGACAAGCTCACATCATTGGCTTTTGATTGGGTGATTTCACAGGTGTTCGACATCAGTTCCTTTATTCACATTCTGTGAACTATGTTGCCAGTACCTTTAGATCCATTGTCATCGTTCATGGTTTCTCTCGTGCTTGTTAACATTTCACATCATTGACCGGTAATCAAGCGACTTCCTAGCATGTTCGACTTCAACACATTCATTCACGTGTTAGGATTTGTACTTTGATAGAGTTGTTTGGAGCACAAGGCCCTGGGCTAAGATTACACAAGTCTAGGTTGCGAGGCAATGTGACATGATCGTGCTAATATACATGTCTCTTTCAGATGGATGGCTACGACCATACCATGAGTTATTATATGTCATTCCTATCATTATTGGATGGTTGCGACCATACCTTGGTTTCGTTATGATCCTTTCTATTGGATGGTTGCACCCACACCTTGGATCCATTTACATGATCATTCTCTAGATGGTTACATCCATACCTTGATTAATGTATCATTATTCAGAGTTTTCGGTGATGTATATGTATCTATGCTTTCTTGTAGGTTTTCTGATGACATACGTTGCTTCCCCGCTTCCACTTATAAATAATTTCACCCCTCACTCTATTTTGGCCTTCACGCTTTAGGGGGCATCTGTTACACAACATTTTGTCCCTATCCCTGTACTCCTCGTCCATGATCCTAGAGCACCTATACAATGAACCCAACATGCTTTCCCATCAGGAAGAAACTCCCAATATGTCCTTGTTCGTGAGCCAAATGATTCCCATTTGCATCATTTCCCAAGAATCTTCCTTTTATCCCAGTTTACAATACCGGTGCTACTGACCAGTTTCCTCCTCACACTAATTTGCTGAGATTAAAGCTATCCCTTGCATCGTACCGAGTGACTAAGCCCTTTTCCAGTCACACCGATCCTCTTTTGGAATTTTTTTTAAATAAGGAGGCAAAGATTCCATGTCTAGAAGCTTCGTAAAAAAATTTTGGTAGATCGTTAGGCTAGATGGAGCCGAGGAAGTCAATTTGGTCTCCTTTTCCCTATTAGGATGGAATAACCTCAAGAGATAAGACCTTCTCCCATGATGAGATGAACCATCTCCCATCCATCGAAGCTATAAAAAGCTCTCTTTTTCCCAATCAAAAGCTAGTTGGCCTTTTTGAGTAAGTTTGAACGATCAACAAGTCATCTATAACTTCTAGCTTTCTAGTGCATTTTTGAGGGAGAATAATGTGTTTTTGGTGTGGTTTGAGACTAGAGGGAAAGAGGCCGTAAAACATCCATTGTTGGGGCTATCCATGAAGTGCTAGCAGAGGTGTGAGAACTCGAATATGTCAGAGGAGACCAACAACGTCAAGGAACTGGTTGTAATCTCTTTGTGATTTATATAAATGCACATATTGATTGATTTCCTACATGAAGTTTCCTTTTATATCTTTATGGCTTAATATTCCTAGATCTATTAAGTAGGTTGAATAAAATATTGTATGCTATCATGTTTTTTATTTTTTTTGTTTGCTTGTTTTAGGCATTCGAAGGAAGGAAATGAAAAATAGCTAGAGTGAGGAAGCATGATCATCATCAAGCGGAATAGTGTTCTAAGAGGTAGGCCCTCTTAATTGATTCTAGCTTAAGGATATTTTCCATAGATTGTTTGTTTGTGGCTAGACCCACTCTCACAGGATATAGGAATTTTTTGTGTCTGCACTGAGAATTTACCTGCACCATAGTGTTGCAAAACAAATCCTTGGTATGAGAATAACTAGAGACAGGAAGAATTGAAAATTAACATTGTCTCTGAGTGAGTACATAGAAAAGGTGTTGAAAGGATTTAACATGCAGAATGAAAACCTAGTTATTATACCTTTGGCTAGCCATTTCAAACTAAGTAAGGAGGTGTTTCCCAAGACTCGGGAAGAAATGGCTTATATGTCTAAAGTTCCATATGCATCAGAAGTTGGAAGCTCAATGTATGCAATGGTTTGCACAAGGTCTGATATTGCACATGCAATGGGAGTTGTAAGAAGGTACATGAACAATCCAGGAAAAGAACATTGGATGGCAGTGAACTGGATTCTCAGGTATTTGAGAGGTACCACAAAACACGCATTATGCTTTGGTGGTTCAAACATTGCTCTACAGGGATATGTTGATGTAGATATGGTGGGTGATAGAGATAATAGGAGGAGAACAACAGGGTATGTTTTTACTGTAGGTGGAACAACTATTAGTTGGGTTTCAAAACTACAAAGTGTTGTTGCACTCTCAACAACGGAAGCATAGTATGTCACTGCTACAGAGGCTAGTAAAGAAATTATTTTTTTACAAAGGTTTCTAGATGAATTGGGTAAGAAGCAGGAGTTGGTCAGGTTATACAGTGACAGCCAGAGTACCATACACCTTGCAAAGAACTCTGCATTTCATTCCAAGACTAAACATATACAGCGCAAGTACCATTTCATACAATCAATGTTTGAAGATGGATAGTTGAAGCTGGAAAATATACACACTAGCCAGAATCTTATAGATATGTTAAAAACAGTTGTAACTAGGGAGAAACTGAGATTTTGCTCGGTTTCAATTGGTCTTCAAGTATGATGATGAAGATGAGAAATACCCAGGTCCAAAGTGAAGTCATTGTCCAGCAAATGAAGCAGAGGTGGAGTTGCTATAATCTGTCTCCAAGTGGGAGATTGTTGGGTGTGGAGCCTAATTATCTTCTTTATTTAGAGGCATCGCCAAGTTGGACCCTAGTTCGTAATGTGGCAGCAACGTCACCTGTAAAATGTACACTGCCAGGGTGATCCCAGGGGGCGCGACACCAAGGGGGATTGGGGCTAGCGCCCCTGAAGCTAAAAATAGATGTAAAATTGCCTTCTAAATGTTGTAATTTCATAGTCAATCCAGGCCGTTCATTAAGCAGAGATATGACATTAGAAGTTATGTTTAATTTAGGGTTTTTTTCCGTAGAAGGCGAGTCCTCGCTCTATATGAGGGAATTGTATTGCGTCTATGTAGATCTGTATTCTGAGTGAGAAAGAGAGAGGAGATTGTGTGAGATAGAAGAGGGAATTCCAACTGATCTGTTGTAGGTTGTATCCCTTTAGTTTGCTAGATAATATGAAAGGAAGGACTCGCTGTTTCTCTGTGGACATAGCCCAAATGAGGTGAACCACGTATATCTCTGTCTCTCTTGTTTTATGTGTTTTCTTTGTTTATATTTTTGCAATATATTTTATGTTTTCCATTGCTCTATAATATATAATTTTCTAACAATGTCGACCATCAACCTCATGAAGGTTATAGGGGCATTTGTCAACCTGAAAGGCATGACTAGCCATTTGAAAGGGCCCTCCTTGGATTTGAAGGAAGTCTTCCACACATCGGAGGGTTTTATTTCTACCAGGTAATGATTGTACTTCAAGTCAATATTTCTGAAATATTTAGCCCCCTTGAGCTGGTCCAAAAGGTCATCAATCTGTGGGATTGGATACCTATTCTAGACAATGATATTGTTTAACGCTTGGTAGTCAATACTGCTCCTTGATGGCATCTCAAAAATAATTCCAAGTGGTTTTGGCTGAGAAGCTTTAAGGTTCACTCTCGTCCCTCTTCTCGGAGTAGATTTCCCAATAGTTTTTGACGTGGGGGGCAGATTTGAGGAGTGCAAAAGTATTTTTTTCTCAGTTGGAAAAGTCTTTAACCGAGAAATATCATTCATCTATATTTAACCATTTATCTATGACATTTGAATCTATATGACCTTCAAACATGGGGATGCCAAAGTTAACTTGTACCTTAAATGGAGTGGTGCTCCCAGAGTGGCTGCCAGAAAAGATGCATCACGTGTGGGTAGCCAGTGAAAGATCTGGGCAAATTTGTCCATCATCAACAATACAAATGTTGAAACGAGAACTATAAACTCAAAACTAGAACTTTAGCCAAAAAAACCCCCAGAAAACATGAAAAACAATGCTAAAAACAAAAAGTGTGTATACGGGAATGATTTTTTTTTAAGGTCAATTTTAAACATTTTAAAAAAATGGCAGTAAAACCGATTTTTTTTGTGCAAAAAACATTTGTTTTTTAGGAAAAAAACATACTAATGGTTTTGGTAGAATAACATTTTTCTTTTATATTATATGTTTAACAACATGGATGTTATTATATTTGTACCCTTTCTTTTTCTCTTTCTGCCATTTTTTTTATCAACTACCATCTCTGGCTTATACACACCATTGAATGTGTGTGTATCTGTGGCATACCAATGTAATTCAACACCTGCAACATCTTCATTTTCTATAATTACCTTTATAACCTTAGCAACCCATAATGGATAGCCATTGTGATCTCCATCTCCTAGCATTGCGATCATGCAACCCTCCTTAATATCATGTACTGAACCCCTGTAAAGGTCTTCAATGGCTTCATGTTCTGCATGAGATCTTCTGGAACCAATTTACATTTCTCTTTCCTCTACCTATGAAGAATTAATAATACCTTGAGATTGTTGTTGTTCAACAATGTTTCTTTCCTCATGTTCATTTGACACAGTTTGTGGCCAAATAAGTGTATTTTTCAACGGTATATCTTCATTTGTTGTTCTTGAAATGATATCACTTTGATTATTGAAAAAATACTGCCACCAAACTGAGTTAGCAATATCAAAGTACTCATATGTAAATCTAATTCATTTTTTAATTTCTTATATGAAATCAGAATAATTTATATCTCTATTATTCTTGCATGCATTATGAACTTCAGCAACTGATTATAATAACAAAATATTTGATGATTTGGAATGAACTTGAAAAATGCCAGACATGGTTACGATGCCCATTCTACAGTAGTTGAATACTTCTTGCCCCATATTAGTGTTTTCCCATCAATTGCTTTGATACGAAATTGATGTTGGAAGCTAATGCCATTAAGTTGTTCAATGCATTTCTCCTCACCATGTGATCCTAGAATAAACCTTCACATGTCAATAGTTTCTTCCAACACATCAAAAGTAGGCTTTGGCATGTATGATTTCTTAATACATTCAATTAATGATGGAAAGCTCTGAACTTCCTTCCTCCTCAATGTGAGTGAGAAATGACTAAACATCTGATCAATATGGTCATGAGTGTACCCAAAAAGGAGGAAACCAACCTTTGCCTTCTGAAAAATTCTCAATTCAACACACATGTTTAGATATCCAAAAACAATCTAATTTTTTTTTTCACGACAAGTGTTGTCCAATTGTAGATACAAAACTTCTGGAAGATTACCAGACCAATGAGAAAGCACATCATGCATTATGGTTATTGTTAGATTTGTATCATTATGAATATTTGGAGCTGTGAAGTATACCCTTGGCAACATTTTCCCATTGAATACCATACAACCAACCAAGTGATACTGAATAAAATTTTACTCCTGTAAATGTTTTGGTGTGTGAAAAAAATGTGGTAGAAGTGTTTTCTTCTGGTCCATACCATCAATTATCAAGCCCAAATATTTATTTCGATTATCATAACACTTATTTTGATCCTTGTACAACTTTTTCCTTTCACTTGTTTGCTGTTCGCAATGCTCTTGAAGTTCTTTGACAATGGAATCTACACAAGATAAAAGAAACTCATTAAGAAATAAGTTTTCATAGTTGATGACTATACAATTTTAAAAGCTAAAGTTATGAATGCTTACCTCTTTCTAAACTTTCACATTTATCCCTTTTGATTTAAGAGAAGCACATGTACTACAAATACCCATCCTTATCTTCTTAGGAATATGAACATTGTTGAATTCTTTCTTCCATATCTTCACAAAATATTGATATGTAATAAATTGACCATGTCCATCAGTGCCTTCTACATATTCTTTGTATAAGTTTTAGATTTATTGTCTTGAGAAATTATCTGGAATATGCATTCTATCTCTATTTGGCATACACTCTCCATGCTTTGAAAATAATTTTTTCATCCATGACATTGCAATATTTGATAATGGCCCAAATTGTCGTTTATGATGTACTTCTAAATAAAATGTGGGATCCTTAAACAAAAATTTATTGGATTCTTGACAGAATAAAATTACCCATTGAATGAAACATTTTGAAAGCCTTTCTATAGATAAATAAAAACCTAATATGATAATCATAACTTGATAATGTAGATTGCATGCACCCCACTAAATATGAATTTTTCATGTTTTTATTCATTTACAAATATCTCTTCCTTTTCTCTAATGGAAACTTGAAATCCATAAATTTCAAGAAACATTTTTGACAACATTCACTTGAAATGAGAGCACTAATAGAACTTTTTCTCATCAGATATTCCACTCTACCCCTTGTATAATTAGAACAACTTTGATTGATATGAAAATGTCTGCTCCTACTCCTCAATACAATATTTCCATGCAACATCTCCATCATTGGATCATCATTTGTATAAGCATTTTCATCATCATTATGAGGAATGTTATCCTCACTATGATCATTTGTGATTTTGAAATACTGACTTGGAGGATATTGTTCATCTTACCCTTCTTCAGTGCTACTCCCATAGCCCTTAGAATTAGGAAAAAATGGAAAATTTGACTCGATGTTTACTGGATATTATTTATCATGTACATTGTCAGTGCTACTATCATAGTCCATAGGATTAGGACTACATCAAAAATGTGACTCTTTACTTACTGAAAATTCTTCATCTTGTCCTTCGTCACTACTTCTCTTATAGTCCTTAGGATTAGGACTAAGTGTTTCATGTTGTCCTTTGTCATTACTATTCTCATAGTACTTAGGATTAGGACTAGGTGGAGAATGTGAATCTTTATTTATTGGAAATTCTTCATCCTGGCCTTCATCACTTCTGCTCTCATAGTCCATGGGATTAGGGCTAAGTGGGAATCCTGCCTCTCTATTCATTTGAAATTATTCATCATTCTCTTCATCACTTATGCTCTCATATTCCATAGGATTAGGACTAAGTGGACATCGTGACACTCTATTCATTTGAAATTATTCATCATGCTCTTCATCACTACTACTCTCATAGTCCATAGGATTAGGACTAAGTGAATACCGTGACACTCTATTCAGTTGAAATTCTTCATCATGCTCTTCATCACTACTACTCTCATAGTCCATAGGATTAGGACTAAGCGGACACTACGACACTCTATTCATTTGAAATCCTTTAGCATGCTCTTCATCACTGCTGCTCTCATAGTCCATAGGATTAGGAATAACTGGAAAACATGACCCTCTATTCATTTGAAATTCTTCATCATGCTCTTCATCACTACTGATATCATAGTCTATAGGATTAGGAATAAGTGGAAGTCGTGACACTTTATTTATTTGAAATTCTACATCATGTCTTTCATCAGTGCTTCTCTCATAGTTCTTAGGATTGGAACTAAGTGGAATATTTGATTCTCTATTCATAGTGGAATAACTTCTGTTATATTCATCAATTTGAATAGAGTTGTTACACAACGAAGATGTTGATGCTTCAGAAAGCGAAAATTCACTATCAGAAGAGTCAATGCCTTTAAAATAGAAAAAGTTGAATGATACAAATGAACTCTCTCCTAATCCTAATATATATATCTTAAAGAATGAAAATTTCCCTCTAAAGGTTCCCTCTAAAAATTTTCGCTGAAATTTTTCATATTTTGTTTCATGTATTTTCTTCCATAATTTTCTTCTACGATTTATTAAAAAAATTTAACTAAACTTTTCGTATGAAATTAATCTTTTAAACTAAATCTTTAAATTAAAATTGTAAATTAAATATTTTACCTAAATTATTTTTTTACTTAAACTATATAGCATTTACTAGACAATTGAATGTTTCTTTTAATTTTTATTATATTTTCTATCAGACATTAAAAATAAATTGCTATATCGCCATAACACGAGTTATATGTTAAGTTTTTATAAGAAAAAAAGAATACCACATTCATCATTCGGTAAAACAATTCCATAATGTTCGCTATATCAAATTACTATATCGCCATAACAAGATTTATATGTTAAATCTTTTATTAAAATAAATAAATCCCACATTAACTGTGTTGTAAAAATAGTTCCGTAAATTTCCATTCTACCATAAATTTTATTATAACTATTCCTCACATCACATCAAGGTATTTCGAGGTTCGTTAAAAGATATGGAGTGAATTTGTGGAGTAGCTACATTGCTATCGATAACATATTCAATGGAATATTATCACATTTGAAAGGTTAGTTTCCCTTTTGCTGTGTTCAAGTTTTAAAATTCAATAGGTTTAATGAAATTTAGATTTCTTTTTTAAAATTGGAAATCTAGATTAGCCAAGTTTACCTGACAACCTTATGGCAGGAAGAAGGCCACTACATCCACAATGCGCTTGGTGGGCCCAATCATGCTTGTCGGTCGCACCCACCTCCGTGGCTCAACGAGCCCGTGGGGGTGGAGGCCCAATTCTCAGAATGAGGCCTACACCCCCATGCGTTTGTTGGGCCGTCAGTGGGTGGAGGCCCGATTCGAGGAATCGGGCCTCCACCCACCAATGACCCGATTCTAAGTGGGGCGAAGGGGCTGCCTGAGGAAGGAGAAGGGCAGGAGGGGGCTACATTTTTTTAATTTCTTTTTTGTTTTTTAATTTTTTCTTAAAATGTTATGTTTTACAAAATTACTTATCATTTATCATTTTGTTTGTTTACTTAAGCTATTGTTTTTTTGTAATTTACTGATTTATATATATGTGTATTTTTTGGCAGGAAAATGGCATCAAAGAAGATTTTTGTGAATCTTTCTGGACCAAAGACTGTTAAAATTAAAGGTGTATCCTCAAAAAACATTGTTGAATGAACCAAACCTAAGCTAATAACTACAAATCTATCAAGTGTCTCAAAATATAAAAAGGCGATTTCATACTAGAAGAAATCAAAATAAGTGAAGCTTCCAGAAAATGTATGGTATGTGAAAGATAGAGAAGGCGAAGAGGTGCATATATATCTATATGCCGATATCCCTAATGATAGAGGTATTTATGAGGTGTTGAGAAAATTCATAGACATCTGTTTCATACTGGACACTGAAGTTGTTTGTGTACTTACAAAACCCCCCAAGTCACATGACAAGATTAAATATGAGTTATCATTTTCAATGTATGACATGATAGAAGAATCTACATAGTTGTATAAACAAATTATAAATGACATTGCAAAATATATGGTAAGTATTGTTATTTATATTTTTTTTTTGCGTTATCGTAACTATCTCATTATATTTTTAGAAGTTAGTTTTTATTGACATATGATATTTTGTTTAACGGAATTTTACTGAAAATATTTCAATTATGTTGGGAGGCATTCATTTCATACATCAAGATATTATGAATGTTGTCAGTAGTTTCTACTCGGTGTCAAAAGAATATATGGCAAAGAAGAAGAAAGTAGTAATTCATGATGCTACAAAACTACATCCAAGGGATGAGAAAAAAATGTATTTAGTGGATAAATCTAACAAAGGTAGACAAGTTACTTTTGAATATGTTGAAGTTGAAAATGACCCTAAAGAATATGTTTCCATTATTGAGGATGACATTAGAAATGATGTTAGGAAGGAGAAGAGCAATAAAATACCAAAAGTAACAATGCCCATGAATGTCTCTGTTCTAGTTAATGATGAGAATGTTAGGAGGAAGAAAATAAAAGTTGAACATTCTCAAGTAGTCATTGCCAACAATGAAGTTTATAGGGAAAATTCAAAAGAAAGGATGGAAATCATTTACACTAGGATCTAATTTAGAGGATGACATTATTAAAACAAAATGAAATTCCATTCGACAGAACTTGACAAAGACAAACTTAATTAAGGGTGGTCATACATTTCAGCTTAATGTGAGACAAATCTATAATCCAAGTGAAGGACAATTTAAATATCAAATCAGAAAGACACATCACCTGCATGTTCACAGCTTGAAGACATTGATGAGGTACAATCCATATGCTCATGTGGTTAATTATGTGATTCTTTTTTATGCAATTCAAATTCCCAACAAAGAAGCATTTGATAAGTCAAAATGTTTTGAATACAATTATTATGTGCTTGGTGGGAACCATTCTATAGAAGCTCAAAGGAAATTGATGGAGGAATATCCCAATAACTCATGTTTTGAAACAATGAAATGTATCATTTTTGTTGGTTTATCAGATACAGAAGAAACGTTATTGGCATGGGATCATAATTCATATAATGAATATAGGATGTCTATGACTTTCATCCAAAGGGTTATATTTATTCATAATGAATTTGAAGAAAAATGTGCTGGGGATAAGATAAATGTTACTATAGTATTTCGAAAGGAATGTTGTATGGAAACAGGCTATCAAATTGAGGAGAAAATCAATTCAAAAGGTGGCAGAGTAAATATTGATATATTCAGAGGTATTGATAACATTTTCTAGTTGGCATTTAGAATTGGAGAGATATGGGAATTGATAAGTGAGATTTTTATCATGTGGGATAACATTGGCATTAAAATCCAGAAGGTCAAAATGTATAAACCATTGATATGTAGCAACGGTAAATCAGGTCCTGAAATGGAGCAACTTCCAGAAGATATGACTATCAGACCTTGGAGAGCATTGCAAGGAGTGAAGGATGAAAAACTTTTCAAAGCAATATTATTTCATGTGAAGTCAGGGGAATTATCATTGGAGGAAATGTTTGAGGAATTTCAAGTGTAAGTTTGTTGAGTTATTTTTACTTATTTCTAGATTGTAATTTTCTTTTAAATATAACATATTGTTCTTAGTAGTATTTGTTATACATATCATTATATTAATGTTTTTTAATTTATCTACTCAGTCACAAAGTTTACATGAAAATACAAGAAAAAATGGTTAAATTGTTGAATGAAGATAGTTGGGATGATTTGTACACAACTATCCAGATTCAAGTTCTACATCAATACTAAAAGATTTTTATCTTGCATTTAAAAAGATACGTTGATTTATACATTCACTTTTATTCATCTATATACTAATTTTATTTTATAACTTATACATATATTTGTTTATTTTATTAAATATGAGGAATGATGCAAATGGAGCACCGGATAGTTTCAGAACCTTTATTGAAAAATTAAGATCGAAAGACTGAGAAAGAAGCGTCTTAGGAATGTTGAACTTGATCCAACTCTTACTCATTTCATTTGGAATGGGATTATTCCCTATTTATTGCAGATATTCCCCATGGTTTCAATATCCCAAACAATGACTGTGATATTGACCCAAATACTTATCAAGCTCTTAGTAAAGTGGTTGCGGGATTTGTAGAAGTCACATCATCACCATTATGGATATTTGTGACATTTCATTCAGACACACAATTGGAAATGTTATTTTCAAGCTTCAAGGGGAAAACAAGCTCAAGGATGCAGCTTACATGGTAAGACATTGAAAATGTATGTTTGATTAATGTTAAGAAATTCATTTATGTATAAGTTAATTGAACTTTTACTATCTCATGTTAAAGGAAAAAGTCAAATCTTCTTAACTGTGAATATCAACCAATTATAAATGATTGTGAGCTCATCCATATTGATAGTTGGACAAAAGCTAATAGCTATATGTGTAAGCTTTTTAATCGGGTAAATGGAAAGAGTCATAGCCAAGTACTGGTTTATGATGTTGTTGTGAAAAAACTAACATATGAACATAAAGAAGAAAAAGGGGAGATAGTTAACATTTATCAAAAACCATAGTCATTGATTACTATCTTATAGACTTATGTTCAAATGAAAGAGATTGGGTTCTAGATTTATTTTCTGTCTCAACTAAGTTTTAGTATATAGAATTGAATTTCAATATCTTCTTTCTTAATTTATATGTCATTATACTAATTTACTTCATTATTTATTTTGTGCTTGATAATTAGGTACAACAATAGAATGTTTCGTACAAAAATGAATAAATCACATTGCCATTGAAAAAGATCCAGTACCGTGCAAAATCGGTTGAATTTTTTGCTACCTCAACAAAATGGGTAATCATATCAGTTCTCGTTTCAAAGTTTACATTGTTCATCGCGTTCCTTTGTCGCTCGAGGGATTCTTTGAGGAATATTTTGAAAGGATATCCTCCTCCCTCATGTTTCTTTTCTTCTGCCATGGTAGGTCATTGGGGTTTGTGACGCTAGTCTTGCAAGGGTTCAACTAGTTCGAGCGCTAACCCTTTATACCCTGACCTCATTGGGGACATACAAAGAAAAATAGAGAAAGAGAAAACTACTTTAATACCACTGATTTTAAATTAAACATGAACATAAGAAAATACAGATATAACCAAAAATATATATATGAAGCATAAATAACAGTTCATTTCATTAATATCAAAAAATTGAATTATGCTTATAATCAGATTGGAAATAAACTAGCTCGGGCAATGCTAACTTATCTCTAAGAAAAGATGTGGTGGCTACATGCCTATGAATTGTGTTACACTTAGCATCAATAGCCCTTTCATTATTTATAAATAAGGGAAAACCCTAAACAACCAAAACCCCAACCCGAGGAGATGGAACACCAAGATTTTGTGGGACCCGTTGGGGTTATTTGGGTAGCCAACTTCCGAGATTTGTAACTTCATCATATTATCTCTGTTTAGGATGTATGATACCTCATTGCAAATATCTCTCCAAGTACTACATGAATCAAAATACGCCCCTTCCTATGGATATGGGTTTGTAGAGAACCTAAATAGAAACTTTTTTTAGGCCGTCAAAATTGTTTTGGATGTTTGGGACCTAAAAAAATGTTAAAAATAGTAAATACTACTATAAACAAGGAAATTGATGAAACTGGCTTGAGGTCTAGCTAGAATAGGTGGGTGGCCACCAATATCCACATGAATCCCTTGGGAATTCGTCTCAATGAATTACATGTTGGGCCTTCCTTCTACCAAGCATGGCAATCACTGTGTTTTCATGTCCATCGACAAATTCTTCAAGACGACCATTTTTGCGGTGTCCAAGAAGAGTATCACAACAGAAGCCACTACCAAAATATTCTTTGAATGAGTGCAGGTACACTTTAGGATCCCATAATCCATTATCTTATATCAGGACAATAGGTTTGTAAGTGCATTCTGGTCAAGCCTCTCATCATTGTTAGATACTAATCTCACTAAGTCCATGACATTCGACCCCCAGATTGATGGTAAGATAGAGGTCATCAAAAGGATGATCATGCATATCATGTGCATGTACAAATAGAAGAATCCATGCATATGGGATGAAAGCCTCCCCATGTCCAACACGTCTACAACATATCTCTCCATAACCTAACTGGCCACAACCCCTTTCAGGTAGGACTAGGATTGTAGCCACTATGTCCCATTGATGTTTCCATACTACTTACAACTACATAGGAATATTCGTCTCATCTCTAGTGCAAAACCAACAAAGATAAAAATTTCATCGAGCTGTTTGAATACATCCTCCAGCAGGTCCATGGTGTATTACACAGAGAAAATGCTAAGTACAAACATCATCATGACCATCATCGAGTGCCACACAAGTTTGCAGTGGGTGACAATGTTTGGTTACATATGTAGAAGGAGAACCTCGCTAGGGCCTACCAAAAGTGTCGCCCATTATGATATGGGACTTACACCATCACTAAGGTTGTAGCCGGTCATCCTTCTGAGCTCAAAATTACACCATTCTATTCGCTGCACCTAGTATTAAATGTGGACGCATCAAACATTGCTGAGTGATTGACACCAACAAAGCTCAAGCAATGATGCATCGAATGGGACACAATTGATAGGATCATGGACACACAGATCAAGAACACTCGTTAGAAGAAGATCCTATTATATCAGGTTGTCAAAGCTTGCCAACTCCTACACCAAGGCAACTAGCTGACCAGAGACCATGTTCAGTAAAAGTTTCCCCATCTCAGTGAGGGACTTAATGCAATGTGGACCATTGCTTCCTAAGGGAGTGGCACTGATCTAGGTGGATATTGGTGGCTGACCTCCTATTCCATTTGGAACCACACCATTTTTTCTTTCAGTTTTTTGGTTTCCTTAATTATAGCATAGTTTACTATTTTTGGCAAATTTTCAGGTCCTGAACTTTCAGAGTCATTTTGAGGCACTAAATGACGTTTTTTGGAAAACAAGAAAGTGTGAGTCATTCAGTAACGTTTACAATGAAATATATATTTCTAACGAGGTACCGTACTCACTAAATGGAGATCGTATGCCAAAGTTATGACCCAGGGAAGTTGATGTATCAACTTACCCCAACGTGGCCCACAATTTTGGCGCTTCAGCTCCTAGGGTTAGGTTTTTGGATGAGTAGGGTTTCCCATTGCGTCTCAATAATAAATAGGCCTTTCAGCCTCATCGTAACACAATTCAAAGGCATGTAACCACCACATTTCTGGTGAGCCCTGATATTGCACCAAGAGTGCTACAACTCCCAAGGGCTCCTCGACTCTATTTATCAATCTGGGGTTTGTACAAAATTCGAGGTGATAGTGCCATATACACAGTAAATGGGATTCTACTCATGCCACCGTCAACTAGAACATCTGATCAATAGTCCTCCAAGACAATTCTTTATACTAAATTAGAAGGAAATTAACTACTGAAGGTGTAATTTAGAGGCTACCTCTAATGACAAAAAGGAAAATTCTTTTTAAAACTAAACTTGTAGACGCTATCAAGTTGTAAATGCTACTGAATAAATTCATGAAAAACATGAGAGATATACTACCTGTAGAAAGGGAACTACACTATTTTGTAATCAACCATTTAGCTATCAAATCCACTTGTAAATAAGAAATTATCCTACCAAATCATAACTCAATATCTCTTACATCATCTATCTAATTCACGCTTGCATATAAATCAATGTTCTATTTGAGTTAAATCTTTGATAAAGAAAGTAATGTTATTATATTTTGTAGTGTAGGAAAAAGGATGATTGGAATGGCCTACGTGCTTCCCTTGATCACGGAGTCCAAGCAAGGGGTCAACCTACTAGTAAACTAAGTCAAACATGCATCACATGTCAAAACAGTGGGTAAAACAGGTTGATACAAGGATGCTACAGGAAGATTCTAGAGGTGCCCTGTATTGCTATAGGAAGGACTGTAATACTACAGGAGGGCTACCGAGAAGGTTCAGAAGGTAAAAATGATGAGATCATGGGATGGAAAGGTGGATGGAAGTTATGGTAGATGGATGAAAGGTGGCCAACACCACTAGCCAAGCTAAACACCTCAGGAAGGCCTGTTTTGGAGTAAGAGGGATGCTGACAGTGACCTAAGGGAATGAGCTCAAGAATAGAATTTTGCGATTCATCAAAGTGGGTGAAGAAATCATGGTTGGAGATGGTAAAAGGCCCCTTTCCTTGAAATCCAAACAACCCTCCAACATCACATGAACATACTCTTTTATCATGGAAAAAATAAAATAACCAATGGTGGAAAAGACGAGTTGAATTTAAATAGCTTCTAATCTATGCCAAAAACTCTAATATAGTCAACAAATTAACTTCTAAGTTTCATAAAGCAGATGCCAAACAAAATGACTAGCATAGAAATTCTTCCAAGAAATCATAAAAACATATAGTTTTTGGGTTGTGATTGTACATTCTTCCATTCATGCTCCCATGAGAGAGATGAGATAGACATTGCAATCACAAGAAATAATAATAGATTATGTAAATACTTTGCCACAAAAATGCAAAGTGAGTTTGAAATGTCTATGCCTCGCGAGATGACATACTTTTTGGGGCTTGATATTTCTCAGTAGGATAAAGGAATATTCATATATCAAACCAAGTACATCAAGCAAATGCTCAAAAAATTCTAGATGGAAGATTGCAAGTGATTCCTTACCCCCATGATAACAGGTTGCAAGTTATGCTTAAAATATTTGTTAAAGGATGTGGACCAAAGGTTGTATAGATCCATGATTATTAGTCTCCTATATGTGACAACCTCCCGATCTGATGTGATGCAAGTAGTTGGACAAGTAGCAAGATTCCAAACAGCACCAAAAGAATCTCATATTATTGTCGTCAAAAGAATTCTTTGATATCTTAAGGGCACAACGAAATATGGTTTATGGTATCTCAAAGGAAATCATCTAGTTATTGAAGCTTATATAGATGTAGATTGGGCAATAGGTGTTGATGATTGTAAGAGTATGAGTGGATCAACATTCTATCTAGGTGGTTGTCTTGTTTCATGGTTAAGTAAAAAGTAGTATTCAATCTCGTTATCCACAATAGAAACAGAATATATCATGGTAGCAGCTTATTATACTCAAGTTCTCTGGATGAAAAAAACTTTGCAAGATCTTGAAGTCAAATTTGATGAGCCTATTCCCATCTTTTGCGGTAACACTAGCACCATCAATATATCCAAGAATCTTGTGATGTATTCCAAAACAAAGCACATTCTGATGAAATATCATTTCGTTGCAGAGAAGGTCCCCGAAAAGAATATCGAGGTTGAATATGTTGGCACAACGGAAAAAATTGTTAACATATTTACCAAACCATTACGTCATGAAGAATTTGAGTATCTTCGCCAAAATCTTTGAATTATCGAAATTTCTCATTAGAATCTTTCTGTTATCTAACTAAGTATAAACGGGGAGTGGAGGTGTGTACAAGTCCGTAGGATGATAGTTTTTCAGGGGGAGTTTCCCTTTTCCATTGATGATAAAGGTGGAGAGAAGGTAGTAGGAATAGGTTTGATGATCACAAGGGGAGTACTTGTGTTTCCATCAATTCCAAAGGGGGAGATTGTTGATTAGTAGTTGTCATTGATGTCAACTGAAGCAACACCAGCCCCGATATTGCATGGAAATTTTGACTTCAAAAATTACTCTATTCTGAGTCAAGGATATTCTATATGGATTCTACTCATCTATATGTCTCCATTGATATATGGCATGCCACGTAATTCTTCATGGATTGAGAGATATTCGTGTTTGAAGTTAATAACCCCAGTCAGTGGGCTAGAACCCTATGGGGTTGTGGCATGGCACTCATAATTGGTTGTGGTCATTGAATAGTCATAATTAATAATATTTCTTTATTTCTCCTAAAATCCCTCCGACACTCACTTGTTGAGGACCCTCTCAACTCAAGAAATTCATAGAAATAGTGACCCTCATATCCTCCTCGAGTAGGGATTTTGTGGCTTCAAAGAGGCCATCATGGAATTTTCCTTATAATTGTTTTTTCTTCGAAGCTTCAGAAGCGAAAATTAAAACCCGTTTGAGCCAAAATCTTGAAGAACCTCGTGATTGAATTTCAGATATTGTTTCTCTACATTTTCAGAGATATGATCTGAGGAAGTTAGGGTTTCTGTAGGCTCCTGAATTCCATGTCAAATAGGTGACGTTGGGAACATCATCAAAACTTTCTCTCTGATAATTGGATTCAAATTTCATAAATAATGATAGAAATAGGATGGATTTTTTTTTATGGTATCACTTTGAGGTCCTAAGGTCACAACAGTGAGACTTGGCACTTCGTACAAGTTAGCTCTATTGAACCAGTCTATAATTAGGTCATCGTGGGTGATTGGGAATAAATCTTTCTTGAAGAATCTAATCTTGATCAGACCTGTGGGGTTGGAAAGAGGACCAAAAGGTCTACCACAGGGTGAAATTGTAGACCATGGAGGTCCAATATTACATAGATACAACAGATTCAATATCAAGCTCCTATAAGGAATGAAAAAGCATGCATTCAAGGATCACTGTAGTAAGGACCACGCATCAACAATCAAGGGTAAGTAGCCTCCAAAAAGGTATGTATGATTAGTGCTTACATTTGAATTTTGATTATCATCTCTGACATATGTTTTTTCAGGACAACATAAGTATATACAGGGTCTTGGTTATATCTCTATGTCTCGATACGTCATAATTAATTTTGATACCACATTTTGGATATCCTATTCTTGATACTACACATTTAATGCAACATATTCTTGATGCTACACCAATTTTGCTAACTCTATATGATGTTGTAATTTCATGTTACTTGTATTTTAATAGTTGATAGAATGGTCTCTGTTGTTGTACTTAGAACTTCGTCCATCACAAGTCTAGTGTATGTCATCAGTTTTTATTGTATATATCTTTAGGTCAGTTTTGGATATTGTCTTGCATAGAGTCCGAGACTATATCAAGAGTAGGAGTATTTTTCTACTGCTACAACAAGTCAACAACAAAAGTGACAAGCACACTTTAGGCGCATGTTGTAATTTTAATTTGTATTTATTTATTATGATGTACTTACATGTGTTTTTCAGGCAGAGGTAAGTTGAACGGTATTTTGTTCTATTTTGGAATTGGTTTCAGAGCTTAGTTCCTTCAATAGAAGCCTAAGAAATGGAAGGAGATAATGGAGTATACTAAGTTTCCTTTGTTCAACGGAAATAACTATGCACTTTCCAGTGGAATAACGTAGGCTCATTTTCTCTGGCAAGGATATCAAGTATGGGAGATTGTTGAAAAGGGATTCACACCGACCCAGGATGAACAAGGTAAGACAAATATGGTATATGATGCAAGGACTAAAGATCTTATTATTAGTGGGCTTATCAAATCTATTTATCTTAAAGTATTGAGTTGCAAAACTACTAAAAGTGTTATGGGGCAAGCTTTAAAATATATATGAAGGTGACTCAAAGGTGAAAGAAGAAAAGCTTCAAATTTTGAGGGAAAAATTTGAGCAACTCAAAATGACAGAAGATGAAGATGTTGTTGCATACTTTCAGTGTGTTCATGAAACAACAAATACATGGGAAGGTTTGGGAGAACGAGTTGAAATGAAAATTTTTGTCTAAAAGATACTTTGAACCTTGTGAGAAAGATTTAACACTAAGGTATCTATCTTGGAACATAGATCGAACCTGACCAATCTGAACATAGATGAATTCCATGGAATTCTTATGGAATATGAAATGAGGATTGAAGAAGAGGATGGAAAATCTCACATAGAAATAAAATTTTTCCGCATCCAAGAAGAATAGTAAGGACAAGCAAACTCCAAAAGAAAAAACTTTCTATTATAAGGATGAGGAAAATGAAGAAGATGAAGAAGATTTCTCAGGTAAATAACTTGCCTACTTCATCCGGAAAATGAGAACATGTATGGGAAAATTCAAAGGTAAACTTCCATTAATATGTTTTGATTGTGGTGAGGTTGGGCATTTTGCATCCAAATGTTCTCACAAAAATGAGGGTGTTACGAAAGGGAAAAAAATTAATAAGAAGTTCAACAAGCAAGGCAAGAAGTAATGGTTTAAGAATAGTTTCTCCTCCAAGGAAGATAGTTCCTCATTTGAAGAAGACAATGATAACAAAGAAGAATGCAACAGAATGTTATTATTTATGACCAAGCACAATAAATAAGAGGGACCTGACGAAGAAGGAGATGAAGAAGAAGAAATTGTTGAAGTCAGATTTCAAAATGAAGTAATCAGGGTTATCAAAGAGCACAAGGCCGAAAAGAAGCATGTTAACACTCTTCAAGATGAATTGAAGACAGAAAGGGAATAGGTCCTTAATCTTAAAATCAAGGTTGAAGAATACAAACGAATTGAAGAATCACTTAGGAAACAAGTAAAGGAAAGCAACAAGGAGAGTGTAGCATTGAAAGCTGAAATAATTTCTCTACGAAAGGAAGTAAAAATTGGAAAAACTCTTCAAGACTATGCCAATAGTTCAATGGTTTTGGACGAACTCATCAACAACTAGCGATCATACAGTGACAAGATTGGTGTTAGTTACGAAGAAAAATACAAAGGGAATTCAATTCCTTCTTTGACAACTAAAGAAGATGGATATGCAAAAAGGGTAGATCCCCCAGCTAGATCAAAAGATCAAGACTCGTAGGAAGAACTTGGGAAGACAATTCCTTGAAGAAGATTTCCTCCTAGGTATCAACTTATCTTTTATGGTCATTGTTATTCATGTGGAAGGTTTGGACATAGTGATCCAGGTGGCCCTAGAGACACACATAGGAAAAAGAGTGCTTATGGAAGCTAAAAAATCAAAGTGATCAGAATGCTTTCGAACCAGGACCAAAGTGTATATCTTGTCGTCCTAGTCGCAACAGTGTGAACTGTTCGTCAATCATAGCTCGTACGAGGGACAATGAGCTAGTCAAAGTTTTGGTCAAAGTTAGGCTGTGGGACAGGTTTAAGTGTCTTACAATTTGACCGACCTCGGGGCATGAAACCTAGCTCCCGAAAGTGGGTGAATTTCTTGGATTGTTAAATTGTCTAATATCCCCTATATTAGAAAAATTCAAAAAATGTGTTATTTTAAAAAGAAAATAAAAAAGATATATTATAAAACAGGTGGTGGGCCATGAGCCCCGCCACCCCCACCGGAACCCAAAACAAATGTTAAGTTAAATTTGGGTCGACGGGCCATGATCCCTATCGACCCTCCACCCAACTCCAACATATGTTAAACAAAAATTTAATAGGGGTGGGTGGGCCACCTGTAGTGGACTCGGTACACACCCCAACCACAACAACCATATGCCTTGCATTTAATGAGGATCCGGTGGTTATCGAACCCGTGCCAGCCACATGGGCTAGCCCATCATCGTGTGGTGGCTCCACTTACGGCCAACCCCCAACATAATGCAACCAAACAATCGCCATTTCCAACGTGCTGCGGAGGTTAAGCGGCGGGCCGCCCAATGCGGACCCGACCCCGCAAAAAATATTAATTTGGTTTTTCTTAAACAAAATATGTGTTAATATGGATGGGTCAGGGTTTGACCACCTAATCTCCTCCTTGTAACTCAACGTTTTTACCAATCCAACTACAACCACCTCATTGTAATATTCACCCACAAAAGCATTATATAAACCCTCATTTTCTCAGTGCACGAAGGCCAAGGTGCGGCACATAAATTGAGAGAAAATTTTAATTAATTTATTGCAGGTGGAACCATGATTGAGCCAAATTCTCATGAGGGTGAGATTTTTCCAGTGTCTAAATTGGACAAACTTTATGTCAGTCCTACACCTCTTAGTGACAAAGATCTGATGGTGCAGTGAGAATTTAGATCTGAGCAACAGATCTTCAGATGACCCAGAGGAGCGAATCTTTGAGGAACCTAGCGGGAATCTAAAAATTCCTTCAGCTCCAAATTTTTACTTTCTCAGAATTCAGAAATTTGACAGTCAATTTTGCTCTATTTGACGCCACAAATACGATGGTGCATTTAGATTTTCCAATTGATCATTTCATTTTTTGGCCAATTTTCAAAGTGGAGTATAGGCAGGGTAGGAATTTGATGGGAAAACTGCCCATCATTGGGTGATTTTCCCTTCAAATACAGGTTAAAAACTTACAAAACTGTCAAAAATCTACTTTGAAACTATGAAAACAGGTTGGAAACTCTAAAAAAAGTCAAATTTGATGAGCTGATCTTTTTTGAAATTCCAACCCTGAGTGCAGGTGTCAGCATTCATGTCCGAGCATTTATTTCCATGTGATTCGACGCCGCAAGGTAGATGGTATGATCAGCTTCAGCAGTGACATCCCTTTCTTCAGATGGCCCTAGGATGTGAGGTATATGTAGTGTGTTCATGTACTTCTTTTTTCTATGAGATGCATTGTGCTGCATAGATCCCTATGTGATGTTTGATGTGGGATCTTGTTTTCTTACTTGCTTCATGATTCCTGCTTGATGTGATGCAGAATCATTTATGGGATGTACTCATTTTCATGATTCGTCATGTTTTGTTTGAGATCCCTTTGTTGTTATGTTGATGGGATACTCATGTGTTACCATGTATGTTTACATTGCGATCCGTTTTTTACCATGTTGGCCGGATGCTCATTATCATCATGCATGAGTTTAGGTCATACTGATAGGAGTCCTTTTTGAATGAGAGTTCCTGCAGCAGAACATCTCTTGGATCCACTCTCGCATGAGGACATTTTCGTTGTATGATAATGAAGTCACTACCTATTTACATCATCACTGTTGACAACACTCAATGCACCGGCCTACACTATCTTGACACCAGGGTTGGGAGACGTAGTCCCTCCTGGACGAACTCCATTATCAACGTCTTCTGTTTTATGTTGCTGATGATTTTCATCTTCCTTATTCTTTACAACATGCATATATGTTTAATTATGATATTTTAAATGCAATTCTAGTCACATCACGAAAGTAAAAGATCTTGGTTAAATCCATGACTTGAGTCGACTCGAATCAAGTTTGGTATCAGAGTGGTCTTTCCATCAATGTGAATTGCAAGTGTGAACAATGGAATGTGCATCGACAAAGGATGAAAAATTGATGTACGAGACCATGCTCAAAATTTCCCAAAGGGTGTAAATAATGTATGAAGCTCTACAAAAAGAGACAGAGGAAAATGAGCGACTGTAGCTTTAGTTGTGAGCCATGGAAGAGGCCCTGGAAGAATTGAAGCACAACAAAGAGAATCTTCAAATAGAGAACACTAAATTGAAGATTCTTATACATGAACAGAAAGAGGAAAAACATAGTTTGCTACAACAGCTGCAAGCTAAGGATGAGGCCTTGGAAAAGTTGCAGCGTGACCCATCTAAGGTAAAAAGTAATTTTTCGAATTCATGTATGTTTCCTGATGATTATTTCATTTTTTTTGAAAATCATACCACAGGAATTGGCTCCAAATTGTTGAGGAAAATGGGTTATGAAGGAAAAGGCTTGGGCATTAATGGCCAAGGCATTGTCAATCCCATAAAAGTATAGGAATTACCTCATAAGGCAGGACTTGGGTATGTCATAAAGGAAGTTGGGGAATGCATCGAGATAGCTAGTGAACCACCAACAACAGATGATGAGAAACCCTCATCATTTCTTTCCAAATCGATAGAGGAGGTAAAAGATGTTGATTTCCTTTCAGTTTCATCTTCACATAGTATGATTTCTGTTGGAGATGTGGAGATACTAGTTACAGGGACAAACATGAGGCTCCTTACCAGGATGAAGTGCAAGGAGGAAAAATAACTTGGTGTTAATAACCAAGGCATAACTCAACCATTGGAGGTTATATAGAGACCTCAATTTGCAGGCTTGGAATACACCAAAGGAGAATACTTGAAGGTGCTAGATTCTTCTGAGACATCGTCAAAATTGACGAGGAAAGAGAATGATGGGAACACATCCCCATCATCCCATGGTAGTGCCCATTGCAGGGAAAGAGCTAAGGCAAGCTCTTACCACCATAATGACACTAGAGATGGCAAGGAAAGGTATAACTAGTTTTGATATTCGAATGTTAATTTCGATTATAATCATGTTGTTAATGATGGACGTAAAACATGGCATCAAAAAACATGTACCATTTTTGGATTACATAACCATACATTTCCTAAGTGTTGGAAAAGAATATCAGCACCCAAAAGGAGGGGGCATGAAAGACCCTCTCAACAGTAGGTAAAGAAACATGTAAATCAGATTTGGAGGAAGAAGATGTATTGCATTCATTGCAACAGAAGTGGTCACCAAAGGGCCACATGTTTGAGGCTCCATCCAGAGCAGCGCCTTAAAGACAAAGTGTCGGTCCATGAACAAGTTGATGCAGTTATTCGACAAGAAAAATCACCAAAAGGGGCCCATTCACATCGATAAGTGAAAAATGGTTTCTAGATATGTTAGCTTGTCATGGTCATGATTTTGTAAATCATTTGTTGCATTTTAAAATGTAAAAAGCGATGATGTGTTTTCCATCACTTGTTAAGCAACAATGATGTCTGGTCTTATTTTGGGTTGCATGATAAACTGTGATAGTGATGTCATGTTTCCATCACTTGTCAAAGAAAAATGGTGTTTGGCCTTATCTTTGTAAATCATGTGTTCCATTGATGATGTGTTTTCCATCACTTGTTGGAGCAACAATGGTATTTTGGCCTTCTTTTCATAGCAAGGGTACTATTTCCATTTTGATGTAAAACTTGACCAACGAGTATGTGTTATAAACTTGTGGCAAGTATGGGATGCTTAGGTCATTAGTTTGTCATGAATGTCAAGCATGAAATTTTAAAAAACAATGTACTATAGGTTGTAGAGGTTACAGGTGTCAGCTCATTGCTTAAGGTTCCGAAGAATAAAGGTGAAGGAGAGGGAAGCGAGACCTTTTCAGGATGCTTGTGATGCAGACGGGGTACAAAGAAGTTGTAGATTATTTTTCATGCTTTTGGAGGACAAAAAGCTCCTCGGTGGGGAGGATTGATTCAGGTGGCTCTAGAGACACACACAGGACAAAGAGGGCTTATCGAAGCTCAAAACTCAAAGTGATCAGAATTCTTTTGAACCAGGACCAGAGCATAGATCTTGTTATAATCGCAATGGTGTGAACGGTTCATCAATCCAAGCTCATATGAGGGAGAACGAGCCAGTCAAAGTTTTGGTCAAAGTTGGGTTCTGGGCCAGGTTTAAGTGTCCTACAATTTGACCGACCCCGGGGCATGAAACCTAGCTCCCGAAAGTGGGTGAATTTGTTGGATCGTTAATTTGTCTAATATCCCCTATATTAGACAAATTCAAAAAATGTGTTATTATTTAAAAATAAAAAAAAATATTATAAAATGGGTGGCGGGCCATGACCCTCGCCACCTCCACCGGAACCCGAAACAAATTTTAAGTTAAATTTGGGTCGACAAGCCATGACCCCCGCCTACCTTCCACCCAAATCCAACATACATTAAACAAAACATTTAATAGGGGTGGGTGGGCCACCTCTGGTGGACCCGGCCCACACCCCAACCCTAAAAACCATATGCCTTGCGTTTAATGAGGAGACGATGGGTATCGAACCCACACCAACCACGTGGGTTGACCTATCACCATGCGGTGGCCCCATTTACGACCAACCCCCAACACAATGCAACCAAACAACTTCGATTTCCAACTTGCTGCAAAGGTTAAGGGCTGGGCCGCCCAATGCAGACACAACCCCCAAAAAAATATTAATGCAGTTAAAAAAAAAAAACAAAATTTGCGTTAATATGGAGGGGTCAGGGTTTGACCACCTGACCTCCTCCTTCTAACTCGATATTTTTACCAATCCACCTACAACCACCTCATTGTAATATTCACCCACAAAAAAATTATATAAAGCCTCATTTTCTTAGTGCACAGAGGCGAAGGTGTGGAACAAAAATTAAGACAACATTTTAATTAATTTATTGCAGGTGGAACCATGATTCTACAAAAGCACAGGCAGAACCATGATTGAGCCAAATTCTCGAGAGGGCGAGATTTTGCCAGTGTCCAAATTGGACAAACTTTATGTCGATCCTACACCTCTCAGCAACACAAAGCTGATAATTTGGTCATAATTTTGATCTGAGTAGGAGAACTTCAGATGACCCAGAGGAGGGAATCTTTGAGGAATCTAGGGGGAATCTAAAATATTCCTTAAGCCACAGATTTTCACTTGCTCAGAATTCATAAATTTGACAGTCAATTTTTCACTATTCGACACCACAAATATGATGGTGCATTCAGATTTTCCATTTGATCATTTCATTTTTTAGCCACTTTTCAAAGTGGAGTACAAGTGTCAGCATTCATGTGCGAGCAGTCATTTCCATACGATTCGATGCCGCAAGGTTGATTGTATGGCAAGCTTTAGTAGTGACATTCTTTTCTTCAAATGGCCTGAGGATGTGAGGTATATGCAGTGTATTCATGTACTTCTTTTTGCTATGAGATGCATTGTGTTGCATAGATCCATGTTTGATGTTTGGTGTGGGATCTTGTTTTGTTACTTGTTTCATGATTCCTGCTTGATGTGATGCAGAGTCATCTGTGGGATGTACTTGTTGTCATGATTTGTCATGTTTTGTTTGAGATCCTTTTGTTGTTATGTTGATGGGATACTCATGTGTCGCCATGTATTTTTGCATTGAGATCTCTCTTATGCCATGTTGGTGGGATGCTCATTATCATCATGCATGAGTTTAGGTCACACTGATAGGAGTCCTTTTTGAATGAGAGTTCTTGCAGCGAAACATCTCTTGGAGCCACTCTTGCATGAGGGCATTTTCCTTGTATGATAGCGATGTCACCACCTATGTGCAACATCACTATTGACAACACTTAATGAAGTGGCCTACACCATCTTGACACCGGGGCCCGGAGACGTAGTCCCTGCCGGACGAACTCCATTATCAATGTATTGTGTTTTATGTTGCTGATGATTGTCATGTTCCTTCTTCTTTACATCATGCATATATTTTCAATTATGCTATTTTATATGCAATTCTAATCACATCACGAAAGTAAAAGATCTTGGTTAAATCATGGAGTTGAGTCAACTCGGATCACATAGAGCTGTAGAATGTCGCATGTATGAAAATTATTCCAAGAGATCTTTCATAAATGGATATTTCAGAAATCAACAAGATATCAATGGATTTGATTATCTGAGAGATGATGTCGAATGTTACAAATGTAAAAGTTTTGGACACCTGTCTAAAGATTGCAGACTTGGAAGCTCTCCAAAGGAAATCACACAAAACAGAAATGAACAAATATGGAAAAATAAGACTAAAAGGTGTGTTCTCACTCTCAAGGCTCAAAGAAATAGAAACGTGTTGTATGTTGACAAGGCTTGCTCAATGCATATGCCTACATGTAAAAATAAATTCATATCCTTAAAAGAAAATAAGGATGGAACAATGTCTTTTGTAAATGACGTGGGCTTCAAACGTCACAGGAACAGGTACAATCACTCTTGGAAGAAAGGATGCATTACTAAAGGATGTGCTGCTGGTTGATTATATGAATCATAATTTTCTTAGTGTTGGACGTATGTGTGATCAAGGGCACACGATGCTATTCAACTCGAAGAAATGTGCAATGAGGAAAGGCAAGTTTGGTAAAATTGTGGCTACAACAAGCAGAGCTCCAAATGACATATACATTTTGTATGAGACACCTAATGGGTGTTTCTTGGCAAAGGAAGATGAGATGTGGGTATGGAAGAAATGAATGGGACATATAAATTTCGACAATTTGGTCAAGATTAGGAGAAAGGAAGCAGTTAGAGAAATGCCAAAAATTTTGAAACCTTCCAATATGACATGTTGATCATGTCAACATGGAAAGTAGAAAAAAGTTGAATTCGAGAGAAAGGAACACTTTGCTTCATGTCCATTGTAATTAATACATACCGATCTGTGTGGTCCTATGAGAACAAAAGCCTTAGACTAAGAATTATAGTTTACGCTAATGATACATGACTACACTAGAATGACAGTCGTTGGTTTCCTGAAGGAAAAGTCTAAGGCATTAGAGTGTTTCAAAATCTACAAGGAATTGGTTGAAAATGAAACCAATTTGAAGATGAAATGTCTGAGATCAAATAACGACGGAGAATTCACATCCAAATTATTTCAGCAATACTATGAAGAAAATGGAATAAAAAGGAAACTATCAACAACCATAACACCATAGTAGAATGGACTCCCTGAAAGGAAAAATAGAACCGTACAGGAAATGGATGGAACAACATTAACAGACTCAAACTTAGATGATAAATTCTGGGTTTAACCAATTGATACTTTCGTTCTCGCCTTAAACAGAGGCCTTCTCAAGAACAACTATAACATGACTCCATACAAACTATGGAAAGTAAGACCGACTAATGTCAAATACTTCAAAATATTTTTAAGTAAATGTTACATCAAAAGAGAAGACCAAAAATTCGGCAGATCCGATTCCCATGTTGACAAAGATATTTTTGTTGGTTATTCACATGAAAGAAAGGCTTATAAATGCCACAATATGAGGTGAAAACAAATAGTTGAAAGCATAAATGTTACTTTCGGTGAAAATGGTGTTCTAAAGGATAACAATGAGATCATATCTCCAAGAAAATATGAGGGGCTTGAGGTAGAATTTGTGAAGGACGAAGAAGAAGCTTCAAAATAAGGCCAATCAGATAAGGAAACATTAGTCAACCATGAGGAAATCAGAAATGTTGAGCAAGAAGTACAAGAAACTTCTCCAAAAGTTTTAAAAGAATGGTTTCAAAAGAATCATCCGTCAATCAAATCATCAAAAACATAAATGAAGGAATTAGAACTAGGATAATTTGACTACCTAGTTCATCACAGTAAGCCCATCTTTCTATATTAGCAACTTTTGAGTCTAGCAATTTTGAGGAAGCTAGTGAAAATGAACACTAGCTAGCAACTATGAATGAAGAACTAGATCAGATTGAGAAGAAGAATGCTTGGGAATTGGTTCCATTACCAAAGGATAAAAATGTTATTGGATCTAAATGGGTCTTCAGAAACAAATTGAATGAGAATTGAAATGTTACCAGGAATAAATCAAGATTAGTCTACAAAGGATATGCACAAGGTGAAGGAATCGATTTTGAAGAAACCAGGGCATTGGGGGGTCCTTCCAGTGGGAGATGGAGAAGAATTATGCTCTATAATTCTAGGAAGTTGTTTCTTTCATTTCAGTTGGGGCTGAAGATTAAAGAATTTACTAGAAAATTATTCTATGGTTTTTTACTCTGAGGGGGTTTTCCACCTAAAATTCTTGTCCCTACGACATTCTTTTATTTACTATTATTACTGCATAAATATTAATAATAATTGAAGATTAACTAATTATCTAAAAAGATTTAAAAATGCTCATTTCTAAGGAATACTAATTCACCCCCCTCTCAGTATTTCCAACATCCAACACCCCTAGCCAAGCTAAACACCTCAGGAAGGTTTGTTTTGGACTAAGAGGGTTGCTCATAGTGAGCTAAGGGAATGAGCTCGAGAATATAATTTTGGGATTCATCAAAGACGGTGAAGAAGTCCTAGATAGAGATGGGGAAAGACCCCTTTCCTGCAAATCCAAAAAATGTTGCAACATCACATGCACATACTCATTTATCATGGACAAAATAAAATAACCAATGGTAGAAAAGATGAGTTGAATTTAAATACCATCTAAACTATGTTGAAAACCATAATCCAGTCAACAAATCAACTTCTAATATACATAAATCATATGCCAAACAAAATGATTAACATATATCTTCTTCAAAGAAATCATAAACATAGAATTTTTGGGCTGTGATTGTAGATTCTTCCATTCATTCTTGCATGAGATAGATGAGATAGAGGTTGCAATCACAACAATTTTTTATTGGTTATGTTGTGATTAAATGTAGAAAAATAATAAACATTCTAAGTTAAAAAGGAAATAAAAATACATAAGAGGGACATAAGCCACTGGGGTTGGGCACAAATCCAAGAGCCTCAACCATATGAAACTAACTCAATGATGGTTCAATAACAAAATTCTCATGATCATTGCGTCAATGTCAAATACATCTCATAACTCGTCAAAAATAAATGTATCAAGTGCTTGAGCTGAATAACCTCTTAGCTGAGAAAAAAGTTTCAATCCTAATGAGATATTTGGCATGTTTATTTATATAAGAGGTTAGCTACCAATGAATTCCTAGAAAATAGGAATGTTTGTCTCCAAAAACTAGAGAAGGCTGGATCTAAATCTCCTTTAACTACACTTGCTTGGCTGCCAATGACCTCATCCTACTTGGCTTCCAATGACCTCGAGCTGAAGATAGTGAGTGTGTGGTGATTTTGGATGATTGAGAGAGTTGAGGAGGTGACAAGCTCCAAAAATCTTTCCCTGTTGTCTACTTTGAGCTATTGCATTGAAATCATCTCAAAATTATTCCATTTCATGCATTTAAACCATATTAGGTGACATGACATAGAAAAACAACTTTTACCCTTCTCACTAAGCATAATATATATCAAAAATTTTAAATAAATGTGAGAAAGAGATAGTTCTAAAGTTAGAGGATGGAATTATGACCCTGATGATGTACCTATTTATGAACCTAATCATCACACCCCTACTGAAACATGTTCTGATCCTCTGAGCAACTCATTCATATATGTCCATGTCCTTCATGTCCTGCATGGCCTCCCTAACATCCCAAGGCTCCTCAGATGGTCTGCCTTCTTGAGGATAGAATCTTTCATTATTTTGTATCTATGTCCACTCCTTTCTCTGATCTTCTTAATTTCTTCCTTCATGTAGCCCTAGCAGAAAGGGTGGACTGAGCATGAGTCCAATCCAATTGAGCTTTAATATTAAAAAGAGTATTTTGTACAAGGGTGTCATCTCCAATGCACTCCTCAACCTTTCATGAGAGTGATACTCCCTAATCTGGAGACTGTGGGGTAAGGAATTCCATCTCCTTTGCCAGTATTGGTGGCTTTTTGTCGTTAACAACCTAAGTGTGTCTTCAATATGTGAGATGGATTGCTCTTGGGTGAAAATGTATTTGGGTGCTAGGTCAACATCATTGGAGATGATGCTATAATTTCTAATGACAGTCATTGGCCTTATTAGCTCTACCCTGATATATAGTGGTTCCTTTCTTCCTTTTCCATGACTCTCTTTACTTCCTTAGCTCTTTCCTCCTCATGAGTCATCCAAGATGCTAGGGCCATCAATTGTATATCACCCAATTTTGCATTGGGATCCCAAATATTCATATCAGTCAAGGTGAGGTTATGAATGTAGAGCAAAAGCAATTTTTCTTCGTATTCTATGCTAACTTGGTTGAAAAATTCAATGAATTTTTTGTAAGCTTGAAATGGCACAAATCCATGTTGTGCTAAGGTATTGATTTGGAATTTCATCCACTCATCTTTGAGAAAGGGTGCATAAGACTTGGATGGTTGTATTCACTATAATGCCTTCATGGAGAGACTTTCCATTGTGGCTAGCTGAGTTTCCTTCTCTTGCAACTTCTCCCTCAACCACCTATTTTCCCCTTGTAGTTTCTCCCTCATTGTGGACTCCCTCTCTCTTAGCTCACTTAATTATTTGCCCATTTCAAGGACCTTTTCTTCCATGAAGCCCACATATTCCAGATTTTTATACTTAGAAATTTTCATCCATCTGTGGGTTCTTCCTCTTTATGCTTCTAGCTCAAAGAAAAGTTGGACTACAAATGTTTGGGGAATAATTCTCCTTCCTTCAATGAATTTATAATAAGAGCTTAGGTTAGGTTGTGGACTAGGATCGTAGAGCTCTCAGAAATTCCCTCAAATATTTTTGGGGAAGAGACTACCTCCTGTAGCTATTGTGTCACATTATTCCACTCTTGTTGCTCATTCTACCCATCCTATAGTTCATTTCGCCCTTCCTATAGCATCCTTTGTTCCTTCTATAACACACTTTGTTATTCGTGTAGCATCCCATTTTCTTCTTGTTGGAGGGTGGTAGGTGTCTTGGATTGTTTGAAGGAGGTTTATCTGGTGGTGTGCCTCCTTTCATATGATATAAGAGTCTTATAGATTTTGGAGAGGTGACCTCTTCAATTTTTCTTTCAATGTGCCCCACCTCCTCTTTTTTACTTGGGGACTCTTCAATTCTGATAGGTGCCTTTGTGGGATTTTTAGGCATTCCTTTCTTCATCTTGGTGCTTTTCCCGGTCTTAAAGTATACGGGGGCTTGCATTTGTCTCTTGTTTTTAGGTTTGATTAGGGTGGTCAAGGTAGCTATGGTTGCAACTACCTCTTTTTCAGTGGGTCCTGCAGACATACTTTCTTACTATGGGGATACCTTTATTTCTCTGGGCTGAGTAGTTTTCTCAAGACTTGATTTTTCTTATTGTTCCCCCTCTTCTTCTTCATCTTGCTCTTTTTCCAACTTTGCCTCTAGTTCTTCCTCTGTCCTTTATACATATGTTTCTATTTGTTCTTCTTCTGACATTACTACTTTTTCCTCTCTTGCCTTTTCCCCTTCTTCTTCTTCTTCTTCTTTCTCCTCTCTTCTTCCAGCAATAGAGGCTAGAATCACACCTATGGTGAGGGTCTCTGTATCAATGAAGACCTCACTATCCATGTCTATGAATTTGGCCGAAAGAAAAGGGATTCTCTGTTTGTTCAAGGCATCCAAAACTATTAGTTTAATGGGGCCATGGTGCCCTAGGTGTTGGTGTTTTCTCTATCTCACTTTCTGAATCATGTTTCTATGATTGATTCAAAAAAAATCGTTCAATCATTTGAACAACAAAAATAAGACACACAAATGAGTGTTGTTTGATTGTCAATGGAGCAGAAACTACAACTTTGAAGGAAGCAACACCTAAAACACAAAAACATAAGAGAAATCAGGAAAGAAACAACACTTTATTTGAAAATAGTAAATACATAAATTAAGCTACAATAGCTATGATGTTATTTCCTAAGGGAATATCAATGGAAAAAAATGATCTCTTGGAGAAATGTTTTGGCAGTAGTGACATGAATCTTCAAATGGAAATCAATTCTCCATTTCTTCTGTTACGAATTTGTTAGGTAATGAATTGGATGAAATAACCTTGTTTCATTAAAATTTCTTTCAAGAATCGCTCGTTCATAAATTGACCTTCTTTATTCTCATAGGATCTGCAAAAAACGAGTGTCTACTTGCAATAAAACATTAAATCATGGAGAAAGAGAGGTGATGGGTCTACCCTCAGTAGTCAGGCTTAGGTCATATAACATACACTAATAGAAGTAGGAATTTTAGAGGTAGAATTTTGAAAAAAAATCTCATAATTCCACTCAAGTGCTGATGTAACCACCACCCATTCCACTAACCAATTGAAAAGAACATTTGAAGGAGGAGCCTCAAAGAAACACATGAAGAACATCTTCTATTATGGTAAGAAATGGCTCACATTGCTACTTTCAAATTCCCTATCAAAGATCTAGGAGGAGTGACACAAATGCACATAATTCCCCCATCTTCTCTACCAAATTTTCATGGCTTGGAAAATTAAGGCCCAGATACATTCTTATTTGAGTTCGAAGTACTTTATAGAGGATATGATAATTGTACTAATGATCAAAGGTTAAAAGTGTTTCCTCTTACTCTAAAAGGAGCAACTCTCTGATGGTTCACGAGCCTTGGCGAGAACTGCATCCAAACATGGGGGAACATGAGGAACGCATTCTTGAAGAAGTACCAAGACTATTTCAAGGTCGGTGAAGATATTTTCAATATGATACAAGGGGAAGATGAAAGCTTGGAGGACTATGTAGAGCGATTTCATTACAACCTTCAAAAATCAAAGCATAAGCATTTGGAAAAAGAGATCTTAAAAATACTCATTCATAAAGGAATCAAAGATGAATTTTTAGAACTCTTAAATCTAATGCGAAAAGGTGATGTTTTTCAGTTATCATATGATATTGTTTGTGAATTATGCATAAGGTGTTCAAGAGGAATCTCCAAGGCTAGTAAGAATTTTAGAGAAGTTTCTTCTTTCTTTTCCAAATCTACTACAAGAACAGGAGATATAGGAGTTGAAATCAATGATTTATTTGAACATTTTAAAATTGATTTTATTAGCTCTCTAAATTCACAATTGGATGTTTTGCAGGTTCAGAAAAATCAAGAAATTGAAGAAGTGTTTTTCCCTCATTGCCAAAAGGAGCATCCCATAGATAGTCACTCTTCCTTATCTAGGATGGAAGTAGCATATCAAAGAGATGGGGAAGCTGCAACAAGGTCAAAACCATGGAAATCGTGGCCTACATGTATGGTTCAAAACACTTCCTCTCCATTTTCTTACTTGCATAATCCATTATGGAATACTCATGTGTTAGGGCAACCATGTCAATCTCAATATAACCCTCACTAATCTTGTCCACAAGCTTGGCATGGCTCATATTACGATTACATGGATACTCTTCCACATCTTGTAGCACAAACACATCATCCATATTCATTTCCAGCTATTCAAAAACATCTTGCTTATCTATCAAAACCATCCACACAACCCAATCGACTACATCATCGAAATCCTCCATGCCCTACACAATTTTCTTCTCAACTCATTCCACACCCTCATCATAAGAAAGCAGTACAACATTCTTACAGTGTTGAACTGCAAAATTTACCTACCCTTCCCACCCATTCTATCTCACATGCACCATTGCAGAAAACCTATATTGAGATTGGGAATGTTTCAAATCCAAAAATTGTAGAAGTTGTTGAAGAAAATGAGGTTTCTTCTAGCTTGCATCAAGAAGCAGTTTTAAAAAATCTAGAACTGCATGATATGACAGCTATGGGAAATTAGGAAAGTAAAGGATATATTGAAGATTGGTTTCACTCCATCATTTTTTTGTAGACTCACTTCATACTTCAACAATTTTTGACACTATCTTTTCAAGGGAAGTTGGCTGCACATACCCTACTATTTATTAACATGCATTTTTCAAATTTGGGTATGTACATACTTGAAGCCTTATTTCGAAAATGGCTCCACTGGAAGTACTCTTATACATAAGCATATTCATTTTTCAAAGCAAAGTAGGTTAATGTAGAAAATAAAATAAATAAGGACATAAATAAATACATTTTTTTTTAATGTAAAAATAGTTGTTTTTGTTGCAACATGTTGTGGAATCAACATCGGTGATAAATATTTTAATTTATTTATGTATGTAGATGTATTATATTGAAAATAGCAGTTCTACAAACACTCATATTCATTTTTATCACCAATTCGGAAAAATTGTTTGAATATCATATTTTTTGGCTTGCGAGCTTGATGAAATTTCTAAAAACACAGTCGGGACAGTCATGTTTTGAGGGACCAAAATGGAATATTTTTTAAATATGATTCTATCCTAACTATCCCTTGATGTCTGATTTCCAACCCTATTTGAATCACTCCGTTTGGATTTGAAACGAAAAGCTTATAACCAAAACATTGACAGGTTGTCTAGTAGGCAGCTCAGGAACACAACTGGGACAGTCAATTTTTGGAGGCCTAAATGTCTATATTTTTAAAACCTGTTCCTAGGGTATATTCCTCTATGAATCTAGTTTACAAGGAAATTTGAATCACTCAATTTAGATATCATATGAGTAAGTTATGGCTAAAATACTGACTGTCTATCGTAAATCTGTACTTTTAAAACTTTGTTTTTCCAGTTGTTCACTTGTGTATTTGACCCATCAATTCTTATTTTCTTCAAAAACTATTTCTATTGGATATAAATAAATGGATATAATTTTATTTCCAATTTGAATCAGCTCAATCCGTCATCAAATGAAAAATTTATGCTTAAAATATCAATTATTGGTCTAAGCTCGGAAATCGAAAATGACTTTGTTATGCAGGCTGTTAAAAGTAAAATTGACATAACATATCATAGAATTTTTAAAACCTATTTCTATTGGAGATATACCTCTGAATTAACTTTCATTTGGCTTTGGAATCACTCAAATTGGATGAAAAACAAAGAAGTTATGATTAAAACACTGCAGGTTAGCATGATTGGCCACTCCTCTCCACGAGGTAATAAATTAATTTTACTTTGTTGTTTTTCTGTGGATTTGTTTCACAGAGTAACTACTTCTTATTTTTTTTCATAATTATTGGATTAGGGTAGCCCAATCACCTCTCTTTCTCCATGATTTATTGTTTTATTGCAGGTTGACACATTTTTTGTAAGTCCTAGGAGAATAAAGAAGCTCAATTTACGAACGAGCGATTCTTGAAAGAAATTCTAATGAAACAAGGGCATTTCATCCAACACATTACCTAACGGTTTCATAAGAGAAGAAATGGAGAATTGATTTCCATTTGAATATTCATGTCACTACTGCCAAAACATTTTTCCAAGAGATCATTTTTTTCCATTGATAGATTGATATTCCCTTAGGAAATAACATCATAGTTGTAGTAACTTAATTTATGTTTTTACTATTTTCAAATAAAGTGTTGTTTCTTTTTTGATTTCTCTTATGTTTTTGTGTTTCAGGTGTTGCTTCCTTCAAAGTTCTAGTTTCCGCTCCGTTGGCAATCGAACAACACTTATTTGTGTGTCTTATTTTCGTTGTTCAAATGATTGAACAATTGTTGTTCAATCGATTGAACAACACTTTTGCATGTTTTATTTTTATTGTTCAAATGATTGACGGATTATTGTTGAATCGATTGAACAACACTTTTGCATGTTTTACTTTTGTTGTTCAAACGATTGAATGATTGTTGTTCAATCAATTGAACATCACTTCTGCCTGTTTTATTTTTGTTGTTCAAATGATTAAACAACAATTTTGCATATTTTTTTTTTGACATTCAAATCGTTGAACGATCGTTGTTCAATCAATTGAACAACACTTGTGTGTATTTTACTTTTGTTGTTCAAATGATTGTTGTTCAATCAATTGAACAACACTTGTGTGTTTTATTTTTGTTGTTCGAATGATTGAATTATTGTTGTTCAATCGATTAAATAGCACTTTTGCGTGTTTTATTTTTGTTGTTCGAATGATTGAACGATTGTTGTTCAATCAATTGAACAACACTTTTGCGTATTTTATTTTTGTTGTTCGAATGATTGAACGATTGTTGTTCAATCAATTGAACATCACTTTTGTGTGTTTTATTTTTGCTGTTCAAATGATTGAACGATTGTTGTTCAATCAATTGAACAACACTTTTGCATGTTTTATTTTTGTTGTTCAAATAGTTGAACGACTATTTTTCAATCAATTGAAAAACTCTTTTGCGTGTTTTATTTTTGTTGTTCAAATGATTGAACAATTGTTGTTCAATCAATTGAACATCACTTTTGTGTGTTTTATTTTTGTTGTTCAAATGATTGAACGATTGTTGTTCAATCAATTGAAAAACACTTTTACGTGTTTTATTTTTGTTGTTCAAATGATTGAACGATTGTTAAAAATAAAACACGAGAAAGTGTTGTTCAATTGATTGAACAACAATCGTTCAATCATTTGAAAAACAAAAATAAAACACGCAAATGTGATGTTCAATTGATTTATCATCAATCGTTCAATCATTTGAACAACAAACATAAAACAATTTTTTCTATTCAAACGATTGAGTGATTGTTGTTCAATCAATTGAACAACACTTTTGTGTGTTTTATTTTTGCTGTTTAAATAATTGAATGAATGTTGTTTAATCAATTGAACAACACTTTTGTGTGTTTTATTTTTGTTGTTTAAATGATTGAACGATTGTTGTTCAATGAATTGAACAACACTTTTGCATGTTTTATTTTTGTTGTTCAAATGATTGAATGATTATTGTTTAGTCAATTGAATAACACTTTTGCGTGTTTTATTTTTGTTGTTGAAATGATTGAACGGTTGTTGCTCAATCAATTGAACAACACTTTTGTGTGTTTTATTTTTGTTGTTCAAATGATTGAACGATTGTTGTTCAATTGATTGAACAACACTTTTTGCATTTTTTTAGGAATAACTATGATTTTCCTTTAATGTTTCATCGCCAGTCATTTTGTGATTGTTCTTTCTCTTTTATGTTTTGAATAAAAAAATCATTTGGTTGGATTTGTGCCTAAGATAAAGAAAAACAGTAATATTAATACCATTATGACTTATAAAACCTTTTTATGGTCATATTTATTCTGAAGCTGACATGGTGCACCTCAATAATGACTGGTTGAATATCTTCTCTTTGGACACATTATAAAATTATTTATTATTCTAATACCATTCTAGTTTATCTTTTACACTTTCAAAAGGATAAATCCCTTTGATATGCTAATATGGGGGGAAAAGCATAACTTTCATTGGAATTTTTTTTACTTCTTACGGTAGCCCTGACTCTTAAGGAGTAAATGAGCCTCCCTCTCTTTACAATAAAAGCATTCAAATATAAAAATATGAAAATTGTACAAGCATTGTCTTAAAGAGGATAGGGGGTCTCATCATGACCCAACCTACCATTATCATAAGGTTGTAATAGGTGACAATCCATTATGGCCACCACACCAAGGTAATGGCCTTCTTAATAGTTAAAACCATCAGAAGGATAGGGTGTCTCGTCACGAGCCGTCCTAATCACTTTGCTATATCCTAGTGAATTGCACTATGATTATCTGGTTACCATGCCAGCATAGTGGTCTCTTTATAGCAATAAAAAAAATAGAAAACCATCTAAATACTAAATGGAGGACTCTGCCTCATTTTTAGGGTTAAAAAGAAACCATGTCAAGGCTCTGAACGCCTGTTGGCAGCATTGGCTTTGCTTGTGGTATTGAAGTACTATGTTACACTGCCAAATACTCTCTATCCTATTACCCCTTATGGATTCATTTCTAAAGGAGAATTTACCATTTGAACAACATTTCAAATTCAATTAGCCAACATGCATGGTAAACTATATCTTTATACGCACTATATCATTATTGTCTAATCACTCTACCATCAGTCATTAACAATTATCGCCAGTCATGCATTCGTCACTTTTCCACCTAAGGTAAATATCTATTTACATAATGATCTAATATATGTTTTATTCTTTTTTTGGGCATTTTGAAATATTTTTTTGTGTGATGCTTTGATTTCCTTTGTCGTATTTTATGCTGCTTTTATTTGATTGGTCGACTGCATTTATGAATCCTCAATGTCCTTTCACTTTTTCCTATGCTTTATGCATGGACACCCTTTTCTAATTTGAGGGGGGAAGATATGCATTATGGAATAGCGTGTGTAATAATTACCTAACTCTGCCATAACTTGTTGATTTGACAAAATATTATTATTGCATTTATACAAAGTTTTTTTTTTTTTTTTTTTTTTCTTCTGATTGAAATTTTTGCATGCAGCTTATTTGTTGTTGTTCAAAACTAAAACTATGGAATCAATAAAATTGCATAGAGAGTAGTGAATTGTTTACAAGAGAATAGCAAGTATGGGGGGCAACTCTATTCACAACATGTCCACACTATTGCAACTAACATAAGAGGCTCGATCAACTCGCAGACAGGATGTTCTTGCATGGCTTCCACCTTTTGCATCACTTTTAACATCATCTCAGCCTACATCAGCTTCAACAAATACCAGTCCATACATGTCATTCCACATTTTTCTGGAGGTAAAACTTGAGGTAAAATAGCATAAGTTTCTGATTTATTAAAAGTTTAGGAGAATTTCATGAAAATCCATTGAGCATTATTTATCATCATTCATTCCACATCTTTACCACTTCCCATTTTTTAGAGACATAGAAGCTTTCAGTTTGGGGGAGTGTTACTTTTGTTCATTTATTTATTATGATCATTCCATCATCCACCGATCTCCTTATTCATTCTCAAAACCTCTCTTATTCCATGTTGTTTTACAAAAAGCATAGATTTCAACCACAATTGTAGCAACCAGCTCAATTTGTTTTCTAGTATTGCATCAGGGCATGCTAATTCCCCAGTTTGGGGGAGGAATTTCTACACATGATGGACGTTTTCGACTTTCTTTCTCATTTAAGGCATACAATTTCATTTTTATACAGTGCATAAATTGATTTGCGCATATCTTTAAAACTATGAACTGAATTTTTGGATAGCAAAGAGGTATCATTAAGATACACAAACCCAGAAAAGTTCAAGTTAAATTAGTTTGTAAAATTTTAGAAATCACGGACTATCACCTACAACCATTTTTCTTATATCTCATGCTCGTGCATCAAAACGATATGATTTTTAGAGCATTAATATAGTAGAAATCTTCTTTCCAAATTTCAGCAAAATCTGGTTTGTAGTTTTTGAGAAAATGGTTAATGAAGTTTACCATTACTTATATCATATTTTGCTGCAATTTCATATACATATGGTTGGAAGTCAATGTGAAAATTGTTACACCTTCATCAACATTGCTAAAATGGAATATTCATTATTTGAGGAAGAACTCATTTGTTCCATCACTTTCATGAGTTGGGATGAATATTTTTTATAGCTTGGTTAATACAGAGGCTTTGGGGTTACATGAGGACATGCAACATATTGAGTTTGGAGGTATGTTGGGCCACTAATTTGTCCTTATAATTATCACTTTTTGATGCCTATTTAACCCATTTCTACCATTTTTTATCATGTAATTTATCATAATTTATCATATAATTTCATTTTATAATTATTTATGCTCTTATGGATAAATACTATTTTTCTCCTTTACTTTTAATAAATTGATAATTATTATGCATGATTTTACCAATGATGGTTTAATAATGGATTTGTTGTAACATCACTCATGATTTTAGCCTCCAAGGTCTTTTCCAGATTGCAAATTTGATCTCCAACTCACAATTAAATATTCCAACTCAGAAATTTGCTGGAATAAGAAGTGACAATTTTAAATTGGATGTTTCTGACAAATGGAGGAGAATCTAGAAAATCCAAAACATGGGTTTGTCCAGAATGGACCGAGATAGTTTTTTCATGAGCAGTTTTCCAAAATTCGGTCCATGTTAAGAGAAAGGAAAGGTTCTTTGAAGACAATTTTCTAAGATTTGTTGTTGCGACTGTTTTCCAAATTCTTTCAGTTGTAATACCAAATTCGACTTGTTCCTATTGAATGTTGATGGAAAGATATTTCAGATATGATCTTGCTGATCAATTTATTTTATATATTCCAAATTTGGAATGGAAGTCATTTTGTAATCAACTTTGTTGTAACTTCCCTTTGCTCTATCTGTATTTAAATGAAAACAGAGATCAAAGTGAGAGGGAAGGATGGGGAGAATAGAGAGGAGAATTAGAGGATAATTGGAAGAATAATGGATGAATATTTAAAAGATAGGAAATGGACAATTGTTAAATAGGATGTAGGAGAAGAGAAAAGAGATTGGAGATGAGAGGATGAACAATTGTTGAATTTGAGGCAAAGCTAAGAGCTTCATTATGCTGTGATTATTTCTCTCATATGTTTTAATGAATGAAGTTATCCATTGAGTTCTACATCTATTATTTATAATATGATTTGAGTTATTTCTCTAGGCAAAACTGAGCCTTGGGTAGTTGGGCCTACTACCTTGGACGAGGTCCTGCCTTGAACATGTAAATTAGTGTAGTTATGTATTTGTTTATTTGAATTTCAATTGTCATTCCTTAAAGTATATTTCCTTTCTTTTAACTAATTTATTGTTTGTTGCATTTTTCAGATTTGTTGTTTCCTGCAACTTGTAGATTTCATTTGATTTGTTGCTCTAGATTAGAATTTGAATTTTGTTGAGTGCAACAACTTAAATTTCCAATTCAGCGAGGTGTGATTTAATCTAGCAATGATTCAAGTTGTGTGATTAGCATAATTGTTTTTCTTGTCATTTACTTTCTTCTTTTTAATTTTAGTTTTATTATTTAAGTCTTACATTTTGTTTCTTGTTGAATGAGCTTGATAGTATAGAATACAATCATATAGAACCAGTGTTAGTTGTTGGCATTGTTATGCATAGATTTTGCTGATTGCCTTGAAATAAAAAAATTCTCCTCGGGTTGATAATTCATGTCTAGGTGATTAAGTGTTTTATTTATTTATTTATTAAGCAATTAATTTTACACAACAAGGTTTTCGAGCCAAGTGTTGGACTCAAATTCCTCATAAAGGTTTTCATCTAGGCATTTTTTTTTCTTTTTTTTTACAAAACTATCTAGAAATTTTGTTGACTAGAAGCTATGACACTTAAAATCACATTGAATTCTCTCCTAATTGTATTTATGAATTCTTCCTTAGACATAGGTTTTTTGTATTTATGATGTACCTATTTCCGAGCCAAATAATCACGCACCTAACGAATTTGTTGCGCATCCTCTGGGAAAATCAGTCATCTATGTCCATGTCCTTCATGGGCCTGGTGGCCTACCTGACATCCCAAGGCTCCTTAGATGGCGTGCCTTCTTGAGGATAGAATATTTCATTATTTTCTATATATGTCCACTCCTTTCTCTCTTCTCCTTCATTTCTTCCTTCCTGTAGGACTAGCAACAAGGTTAGACTGAGCTTGAGTCCAATCTAATTGAACTTTAATATCTGAATGAGTCTTTTGTGCAAGGGTGTCATCTCCAATGAATTCCTCACCCTTTGAGGAGAGTGATACTCCTTGATCTGGAGACTGTGGGTTAAGGCATTCCATCTCGTCTTATAGTATTGTTGGCTTTCTATCCTTAACAACCTAAGTGTGTCTTCAAAATGTGAGATGGCTTGCTCATTGGAGATGATGATATGATTTCTAATGACAACCATTGGGCTTATTAGCTTTGCCCTGATATATAGTGGTTCATTTTCTTCCTTTTCCATGACTCTCTTTACTTCCTCAGTTGTTGCCTCCTCATGAGTCATTGAAGATGCTAGGGCCATTAGTTTTATATCACCCAATTTTGCATTGGGATCCCAAATATTCATATCAGTTAAGGTGAGGTTATGAATGTAGAACTCAACCATTTTTTCTTTGTCTTCTATCCTAAATTGGTTGAAAAATTCAATGAATTATTTGTAATCTTCAAATGGCACAAATCCATGTTGTGTTAAGGTATTAATTTGGTATTTCATCCATTACTCTTTGAGAAATAGTTCATAAGACTTGGATGTTTGTCTGCACAGTGATGCCTCCATGGAGAGGCTTGCCATTGTGGCTAGTTGAGTTTCTTTCTCCCGCAACTTCTCCCTTGACCACTTATTTTCTACTTGTAGTTTCTCCCTTATTGTGGACTCTATCTCTCTTAGCTCACATAATTCTTTTCCAATTTCAAGGACCTTTTCTTCTATGAAGCCCACATATTCCACCTTTTTAGACTTAGAAATTTGCATCCATCTGTGGGTTATTCCTCTTTCTCCTTCTACCTCAAAGAAAATTGGTACTACAAATTTTTGGGGAGCAATTCTCCCTCCTTCAATGAATTTATAAGAGGAGCTTAGGCTAGGTTGTGGACTAGGCTCCTAGAGCTTTGGGAAGTTCCTTCAAATGTTTTGGGGAAGTTGCTACCTCTTGTAGCTATTGTGTCACATTTTTCCCTCTTGTTGCCCATTCTATCCCTCCTGTAGCTCATTTTGCCGCTCTTGTAGCATCCTCTCTTCCTTCTATAGCACACTCTCTTATTCATGTAGCATCTAATTTTCTTCTTGTTGGAGGGTGGTAGGTGTCTTGGGTTTTTTGAAGGAGGTTTATCAGGTGGTGGGCCTCCTTTCATATGCTATAAGAGTCTTTGTTATGGATTTTGGAGAGGTGAACTCTTCAAAAAAAAATTTAGTGGGCCCTGCCTCCTTTTTCTTATGTGGGGACTCTTGAATTTTGATAGGGGCCTTTGTGTGAGTTTGGGGCATTCCTTGCTTGATCCTATTGCTTTTCGTGGTCTTAAAGTATAGGGGGGCTTCTCTTTGTCTCTTGTTTTTAGGTTTGACTTAGGTGGTGAAGGTAGCTAAGATTGCAACTACCTCTCTTTTAGTGGGTCCTGGAGACACACTTTCTTTCTCTAGGGATACCTTTGTTTCTTTGGGCTCAGTAGTTTTTTTCAGGACCTGATTTTTCCTGTTGTTCCCCATATTCCTCTTCATATTTCTCTTTTTCTACCTTTGCCTCTGGTTCTTCCTCTGCCCTCTCTACATATGTTTCTCTTTATTCTTCTACTGGCCCTGCTACTTGTTCCTCTCTTGCCTTTTCCCCTTCTTATTCTTATTCTACTTTCTTCTCTCTTCCTACAACAATATAGGCTAGAGTCTCACCTGCGGTGAGGGTCTATGTGTCAATGAAGGCCTCTCTATCCATTTCTATGAATTTGGACCAAAGGACAAGGATTCCCATCTTTTTCAAGGCATTCACAACTATTAGCTTAATGAAGCCATGGTGGCCTAGGTGTTGGTGTTTTCCTTCTCCCACTTTATGAATCATGTCCCTGATGGACTGTAGGAGGAAGTATGGTACACTGAGTCTTTGAGCCAAGGGAAATTTTTCTTGAAATATGAGTCCATGGAGTAATCTAAAATGGTAGGCATAGACCACACTCAACCTCCCCTCACAAGAGATGTATTTCAGGATATGGTAGGCCACCTCATCCCAAGGGTAAAGTAGAATTCCCGTCCTAACTCAATTCTTAGCTCGAATAGGCTTTTCATTAGCAGTGAAGTAGTTATTTTTAGCAGTGGAACTCGTGGTTTTGTCTTCTCTACCCCATTTGATCAGTAGATGTAGGGTTGTCACTCTGCTAATTAGCTTAAGGATGAGTGAGATAGATAATCCACTCACCATAGTAGTGGCAATGTCTTCTATTTGTGAGTTTAGGTCCATGGAAAATTCAAAGGCCATATCATCATCATATCCTTTCAACAATTCAAATAATCCTAGCCATTGGTGTCATCTAAAAAAGTTTACGAGAGGAGGGTGTAGATGGATTATTTTGGTATCAGAGGGCTCTATTATGTTAAATCCTCCCCCAATCTCTTCTCTATGTTTTTAGCTAAGTGAAGGAGATATACTTCCTGTAATAGCTTTGGTGTATAATTTTGTGGCACCAGTGGGTTAAAATTCTTGGCTGATGATAATTGCCTACGTTCCCTATAATATACAACCCGAAAAGATATTTCAATTTCAAAATTTGATTGTTACTTCCTGTGGAATTTGAAGTGCACCTTGCATACATTTTATGTATGGATAAAGGAAATGGGTCACTTACATCTTATCACGAGGTCTAGGATGAAGGTAATAAATCAGAGACCAATTCGACCCTTTGTAGCATTCCTTCACCCTTTTAGTCTTTCTGTAGTAGTCTCTTGGCCTTCATGTAGTGGTTACAAGCTTGCCTATAGATCCCTCCTATAGAAATGGGAAAAAAAAAGTTTGAAACCCCTTGATGGCACCCTGAGCTTGTTCTCTCTTTAACTGTTTTTTAAATGAGCATTTACGCAAAATAATTCAAGCCGTACTTCAAAATATGCCATTTTTGGCTTAGACTTCAAGCGTTGTGATGACCTAGCAGTCACACAAGGTTTCCTCTTTTGGATTTTTGTCCTCACTTGGAGTAATTATTCCCTCATTCCTCGTAATCACAACCCACTCTCTATGATCCAAACTCGACTAATGTGACACCTCCACATTGCATAGGTTGAAGGTCTGGATTTATTTAAGGAGTGTACAACAACCAAGAGTTGTTTCTTAGTTATAGTGTAGTTCAGTTCAACCTTAAACACATTTTTACTAATGAAGTAAATGGTATAAGATAACTTACCATATATTTCTCCCAAGGCTTTCCCCACTACTTTTTTGGATGCATCAACATGGATATGGAAAGGAAGATCCCAATTTGGGGCCCTAAGTATGGGTGCAGTGGCTAATTTCTCTTTCAAAACATCAAGGGTCTCTTGGTAGCTCTTTCTCAAGAAAAATTATGAGTCCTTAGCTATCAATCGAAATAATGGTGAAACCACCTTACTAAATTCCTTGATAAACCTCCTATAATATCTAGCTAAGCCCAAGAGAGTCCTATCATCCCTCTACTTTTGAGGAGTAGGGACCCTTTTGATGATGGAAATCTTATTTGGGTCCACTTGTATTCACTCCTGAGATATTGAATGGCCAAGGATAGCCCATGCATTCATTAATAATTCAGATTTCTAAGGGATAAGAGAGAGGTTCATTTGAATTCACTTTCTCAGGACCTTTCCCAGGTTAGACGGAGCCTCCAGGAAGTCACACCCATAGGGAGTCAAGTCATCCATGTAGATCTCTACAGATTCATGGACCATATCGACAAAGATTCTCAAACCTACCATTTTAGAAGTGGTAGGGGAATTGCATAGACTGAAAGGGAGGACCCTATAGGAATAGGTACCCTAGGGACATGTGAAAATCCTTAGGGCTGATCTGGATTTGATTGTAACCACTAAATCCATCCAGGAAAGAGAAGAAATTCTACCAAAACTACCATCTAAAACTTGATCAATGAAAGGCAAAGGGAAATGGTCTTTCTTCTTTTCTTTGTTCAATTCTCTCTAATACACACAGATCCTCCACTTCCCATTCCTCTTTGGGACCAAAACTAGAGGGGATACCCACTCACTATTTGAGATGCGGTATCTGAACCCTACATCCAAAAACTTTTTAAATTATTCCTTTACTATGTCTTTGAGGGATCTACTCATTCTCCTATAAGGTTTGCGCATAGGTTTGCATCCTTCCTTAATGTATATGTTATGAATGAAAATCAAAAGATTCACCCCCTTCATTTATTTATAGTTCCAATGAAAAGAATATAAGTATTCTCTCTATATCTTGCACAAATTCTCTTCTTGGTTGGCTGAGAGAGAGGGGTTAATCTTAAAGGTTCTAGATGGACTAAATTCTACAAATTTTAAATGGGAAGGACTTGGGACTACTCTCAGACTCTTTTACAAGCTCCACAATAGGCATGGTGTTGGAGGTTGGGTTCTGAAGGATATGGTTGATGATGTCATCTACATCACGTTTCTCCTCTCCTATAACAACATCTAGGGTACATATTAGATGGGATGTTGCATGGTACACTTCATCTTCCTCCTCCTCTTCTAGCCATATGGGTGAGTCATGCTCAATGGAAGGCTAAGAAAGAGGGTACAATGCCAATTGTTTGGATAAATGCCCATTCTTAATGGTCATGTTCATGGCTCTGTAACTAATGTAAGCATCTGCAGTGGCTAATCATGGCCTTCCCAAGATGAGGATAACCATTGAATTTGGTTTTGGGATAGAGAACCAAGAATTCAATAGGATACTCTCGGGAATCAATAGAGAGCATTAAATCCTCAACAACTCCCTCAGGGGCCACTGTGGAACTATCTCCAAGTTGTAACATTGTAGTAGTATTTCTCAAGGATCCTTGGAGGTTTAGTTTTAGCATGGTTTCTTTAGTCATCACATTGATTGTAGACCCAATATCAATCAATGTATGAAGGACAATGATGGCATCAATGCACACATCTACTACTGAACTTCCAGGGTCTAAATATTTTGGACAAATAACTGTGCCCAGCATCAAATGAGATAATTGACCAATAACATTGACGGTGGGGATGTCTACTTTTCTCCTCCTAAGGTGTTTGAAACATTTCCCTTTATAAGGTTATTGTAGATGAGAACATCCTTAATGGCTTGGAGGAGGGGTATTTTATCACATATAGTTTTCAATTCTCCGAGACGTTCATTCTCTTCTGGGGTGTGCTGGTTAGGATGGATCAATCTCTTAGGAAAAGGAGGTAAATTTACTTGCGGGATACTCTCCTCCTTTTCCTCTTGAAGTTCTTCAGGTGGAGATGGAGGTTGTTTATCTAGAAGTACTCTTCCAGACCGGAGGTTGATTGCCTGAATCTCAACTATATAGGGTAAGATATCTCTCTAATATAGACCTATTGTGCTTTCTTGTTATTCGGGTTCAAATTAAGCTGAGCAGGCATCTGAGGTTACTTGGGTGGAACAGGATGAGTGAGTTGTGGTTGAAATAGAGGTGGAGGTAGTAAAGTAGGAGGTTGGTTGATTTGAGGCCTCCACCCTTGTGATGGGTTATTCCATTCAGGATGTTGAGAAGCATATGGTTGATTGATAGGCTCGGGAGGATATTGAGGAGAATAAAGCCAAGAAGGAGGTGTGGACCATGATGATGGATGAGTGGAAGAGTACCAGGGTGTTAATGGTACATTCTGTTTAGGATGGTAATAAGAGTAAGATGCATCTTGCATTCCCTACTGGTATGATCGAGGTCCTTAAGGCCTCCTCTGATTTATAAAGCAAAGTTTCTCAACCCCATCTTCTTCCCCTTGGTATACAACTTTTAAACGAGGAAATGAAGGACATTTGTTCGTGGAATGGTTTTCTTCACAGACTAAGCAGACCTCTATGACATTTAATGAGCATTCATTTCTCGGGTGCCTTCTAGTGCATTTAGGGAAGAAAATAGCTATTGCCCTCTCTTCTTCCTCTTGTCTACTCTTCATACGAATGGTTTCCATTTGCATGAAAAAGGTATGGAAATTTTCACTTTTGAAGTCCTCCAACATGTTCCCAATCTCATTCTTGATGGATGTTGTGGAAGAAGAGGAACTCACCAAGCCTTGTCTAACCCTACCCTTCTTCCTAGCAGCCCTAGAGTGGTTTTTGAACACTGGTTTAATGTCATCATAGGATAACTAATATATGTCTCCCCAAAGCAACATGTTGATGGTTTCTAGCATGTCCTCCCTGATCCCTCAAAGAAGAACTAGCTCGAGTGATTCGGGATCAATGGTGCATCTGACCCTCCTATAAATGTGTTTAAATATTTCCACATAGTACTCTAGGGATTCATCAGGTCCAAGGGTCATTTTTCTTTGGTTTCCTTGGACCTATAGTAGTCATTGTACTTGTTATTAAAGGCTTGTTGCATTTGACACAAGTAGTGATGATATCCCCATGCAAACCCATAAACCAATGCAAGGATGCATCCATAAGGGTAGATGGGAATAAATTTAGCTTATAGTCATCAAAGGCATAGTCATTGGGCCTACAAAGAACAACAAATTCAAATATTAAAGTATCAGGATCCTCAGAGTTTAAGCCATGGATTTGTGGGAGGGTAGTAGAGCTTATATTCTTCATTCTAGCATTTTTATTAGTCTCTCTAATCAAGAAAACCTCATTATTCATGTTTTCAACCATGGTTTGGGTAAGTGAAATAGTCTCTTCCTCCCTAATATGTTCTTCAAAGATCTCAGGTTGTTCACCTAAAGGGTATTCTAACTCCCTTCTAGTGAAAGAGGGAAGCTCACAATCACCAAAGAAGAGTGAAGGTTGTTTGTTTGAGGGTGTGTGGGTGTTTGGTAAGAATTTTTCTTGAGTATCTCTATTCCTATGGGGAATGAAAGTTTTTTTTTTCTTTTATGCTATGTTTTCAAAACTCAATGCAAAACATAAAATAATGATTAAGCACAACTAACATCTACCTAGACACCTCCTCAGAAATTGCGACAAAAAGTGGTGAACCCTAGTATTGCACCAATATTGATGCAACTCCCAAAGGATCCTCAACAATATTTATTAACCTAGGGTTTGTAAAACCTTCGAGGTGACAGTGCTATATACATATTAGATGGGATTCTACTCATGCCACCCTCAACTAGTACATTTTATCAATAGTGATCCAAGACCATTCTTCCTACCGAATTAGAAGGAAATTAATTACTGGAGGTGCAATTCAAAAGCTAGCTGTAATGAAAAAAATGTAAATTATTTTTAACCCTCAACTTGTTGATGCTATCAACTTGTAAATGCTACTAAAAACATTCATTAAAAACATGAGAGCTATGCTACCTGTAGAAATGGAGCTACACTATTTTGTAGTCAAACATCTAGCTATCAAATCCACTTGTAAACAAGAAATTATCCTACCAAATCATAACTCAATATTTGATGCATCATATATCTAGTTCACACTTGGATATAAATCAATGTTCCATTTGTGCTAAATATCTGATAAAGAAACTAATGTTATTCTATCTTACAATGTAGGAAAAAGGATGGTTGGAATGGCATAGGTTATTCCCTTGATCATGGAGTCCAAGTTGGGGGTCAACCTACTACTAAACTAAGTCAAACTTGCATCACAGGTCAAAGCAAGGGGTAAAACATGCTGCTACAGTTGCCCTGTATTGCTATAGGAAGGATGTCGAGAAGGTTTAGAAGGTAATAATGATGAGATAAGGAGATGGAAAGGTGGATGGAAATTATTGTAGATGGATGAAAGGTGGCCAACACCCCTATCCTACCTCAACACCTCAAGAAGTTTTTTTTTGGATTGAGAGGGCTTCTCACAGTGAACTAAGGGAATGAGCTCAAGAACATAATTTTGGGATTCATCAAAGTGGGTAAAGAAGTCTTGGATGGATATGGTGAAAGGCCCCTTTCCTGAAGATCCAAAAAACCTTGCAACATCACATGCACATACTCTTTATCATGAAAAAAATAAAATAACCAATGGTGGAAAAGATGAGTTGAATTTAAATACCATCTAATCTATGCTAGAAACTTTGATCTAGCCAACAAATCAACTTCTAAGCTACAACAAAAAGATGGTTTTTTTTTTTTTTACTAACATAGACCTTCTTCCAAGAAATCATAAACATAGTATTTATGGGCTGTGATTGTAGATTCTTTCATTCATGCTCCCGTGAGAGAGATGAGATAGATGTTGCAGTCAGAAGATTTTTGAGGTGTTATCTTCTAATGAAATGCAAAAAACTAATAAGCATTCTAAGCTAAAAAGGAAATACAAATACATAAGAGAGAACTAAGCCACTCGCATTGGGCCCAAACCCAAGAGCATCACCCCTCTGAAACTAACTTAGTGATGGATCAATAAGAAACTTCTCATTATCATTACATCAATGTCAAATGCATCACATAACTTGTAAAAAATAACAGTATCAAGTGCTTGAGTTCAATAGCCTCTTAGATGAAAACAAAGTTCAAATCCTCATGAGCTCTTTGGCATGCTTATTTATACAAAGGGTAGCTACCAACAACTCCCAAAACTCGAGAAGGGTGGATCTACATCTCCTTTAGGTGCACTTGCTTGGCTATTAATGACCTCATGGTTCTTGGTTGATAATGACCTCGAGCTGAAGAAAGACAGTGTGGTGATTTTATCTTTTCGATGGAGTTAAGGAGGTGGAAAACCTCCCAAAATATATGTGTTGTCTACTCCAATCTCCTCCATTGAAATCATCTCAAAATTTCTCCATTTCTTGCATTTAAACCATATTAGGCCACATGACATAGAAAAACATATTTCAATCATCTCACTAAGCATAAGATAACAAAAATTGTAAATAAATGTGAGAAATAGATAATTCTAAAGATGTAGGATGACATTATGACCCTTACAATGTCCTATTGATGATCCTCGTCAATCTCTTCTCAGAGATAAACTACCATCGCCCAAGCTAGTTTATATCCATTTTGAATGCAAGCACATTTTAGTTCTTTGATATTAATGAAATGAAGTTTTATTTTTTCTGCATCTCGATCTTTATGTTTGTATCGGTATTTTGTTCCATTCGTTTATAATTCAAGATCACACTGCCTCATGGCACATCACCTCAACCTATCCAACATCGATAGGACATCACCACCATAAATATTTCAACTTGAGAGGGAAATTAATTGACATATTTTTTGTGTAAATATAGATGAGGAATAGAAGGGATGCACAATTCAAGTTGTAACATTGTTGTAGATGCTTAAACATTTCATTGTTATGTAAATTATGTTGTTTTTTGTTAGCGGCTGTAGTTGCCTATTGTTTTTTGTGTCTTTCACTTTGTGCTTTGAGTCTTTCATATGGTATTAGATCTTAGTATAGTGTGAGGAAGGACCCAAGGAAGGAAGCCACTTCCTAAAGGCTCTTTGCCACCATAAACCACCATCATATGTTGGTAGAGCCAAGCATACCAAATCTAGAAAGATAAATAAAACTTAGGAATTGTCAACTTTAAATTCATCGATGTTGTATACTAAAAGGACCTCGCTGCTAAGCTCCCAAAATTCTAGCCAGTCAGCTCAGTTACCATGTTTTGTAAATTCGATGAAGCTTTCATCCACTGATGTAGTAATTGGTGTAAGGTCTATTTTTGAAGTTCTATGATATATATGATAATAATCACTCTATAATTTGGTTGGTTGAATGACTCATACATCATTGAATAGAATTAAATTGAGAACATGTTCATGAGGGATGAGTAGATTAATAATTTCAGTGTTCAATTGATTAGAGTTGTAGATGTATTCGTCACTGTACATTTTACACAATCGTTCACTTCCACATTTTACATAGTCATTCACTGTTGCGGTTTGAATATTAAGGTAGGGTAGCTGAGTATTTATGCACCCACTATATAAAAGTATAAATTCATCACAGCTCAGTCATACTAGAGGTAATCTCGTTGTTTTTTGATAAAAATATTAAGTTCCTCATGAATTGTCTGAAGATCAGAAGTCTTTGAAAATACACATATAAACAACAAGAGGTAAGCTAATATTGTTGCTAATGGAGTGCTCAAAGTCTGGTAACTCTCCTTGTAGTACTATTGAAGAAATTATTATCATTCTCATCATCTACATATGGGGAATGGCATGGATTGCGGTGTCCTATTAATAGAGGATTGCGTTGGTATCAATTTTTTTTTCGAACTGTAAGGTATTCAATCAATTGTTTGTTAGCAGGTGAAGAAGATAATTTTGTTTGTTGCACAGTGGTTGTTGAGAGTTGTGAATAATTATCAAAGGAATGAGTGTGCTAGAGAAGAAGAGTCACTAGAGCCCTCCATTGTAATCCACATCATGTTGTTGTTATGAGTAGCCTGTATCACCCAACTTATTTTTTTATTGAAGCCAAGAAGCGGTCAAAACAGAGCATCGGGCAAACAATGTCAATTTCCTTGCATGTGCGAGAATTCCTTTTGTAGTATGGAAGGTTGAACATGCTAGAATTTGGAGTTTGAGTTTAAAAGTTCATGGAGTATGTCTAAGTATGGAGCTTGGACATCTGAAGAATGTAGCCTATGGTGTAGCATATAATTGACGTGTATTCCAAGCATCTATAAACTCACCATGAGATGTGATGCAGGAGAATCTGAGCACCCTTAATCCAAATTTGAATTTTAAGCTGTGAAAGCGGAAAACATTTGAGAGCCATAGTAAACCGGGGCAAATTCGGTTAAACCAGGGCTAATTTGATGGAATTGATAAGTCTATAGAAGCCTTAATTAATGTAATTATCTACCATGTATGCATAACGAGATTTAGGGGTTGGTTTGAACGATCTTAGGAGAAGATTATGCATCATGAATGATCCATGATTCTGTAGTTATTTCTATAAATTGTGTAACTGCGTGTAGTTATACCAACTGTCTTGAAACCTCGTTGAGTTCTGGAAATCAGGACCATTCAACATGGGATTGATCAGATGGTAATCACATGCGAACAGGTGCAAGGGTTAATGGCCTGAGTGGACCCGATAGGTTCTCAATGTGGGTTAATTTCATTTGGATTCCGGCCTTATGCGTTCAAAGTGGGACCAACATTGTAGGTCAGGTTCGATCGTGATTCCGCTATTTGTTTGCTTCCGGGTTTGATGTGAAGGCCACCTATTAAAATGCTTCCAATGTATACGTGGGCCCAAAACCCACAGGTCCACGTACGAATTTTATAAAGGTGCATCTTTGCTATGTAAAAGAAGCTAAGCTGTCATTAGGTTTTGTAAAGAGCAGGGAAAATATTTCCTGCAAGAAGGAGTTTGCGAATAAAAGGAGCATGTACAGTTATGTTGAAGACTGGTGAGGTTGTGGTCTTTATGCTATCGTACATATAACAGAAGTAGAAGGTGAGAAGATTGCAACAACCTAGAGCATGGAGTGCTCTTATGGTTCCATAGAAGAGAGAACTAGAGAGATGCCGAAAGACTAAGCTCAAAGGAGAGAATCTTGGTGAGGTATCGTGTAGCAGGGAAGACTGTTACTGCAGAGGTTTTGTTGCAGCTCACGGAAAGATCATAAAGGAAATTCCACTAAGGAGGTGGGTATAATTGCTAAGGGATGAAGGAGAAGCATATTACCAAGAGGTCATAAATTTTTGTACCTCGGGAGTCTGATGCAGGGGCATCCGAGCACCCTCAATCAAAATTTGAATTTTAAGCTATGAAAGGGGAAAATGTGGATAGTCATGGTAAACCGGGGAAATTTTTGTTAAACCAGGGCTAATTTGATGGAATTGATAAGTCTCTAGAAGGCTTAATTAATGTAATTATCTCCCATGTATGCATAACGAGAGATTTAGGGGTTGGTTTGAGTGATCTTAGGAGAAGATCATGGATTTGGAATGATCCATGATTCTGTAGCTATTTCTATAAATTGTGTAACTACGTGTTGTGATAGGGGAGAGAGATTGGATACAATGTAATAAAAAGGAGAATTTGTGACTACGGCTGAGATGACTTAGACTAAAATCTAGTTCTGTATATAATGAAATATGCATGTTGTCTATATTTCGTGTGTTTGCGTATTGTTTAATCATAATTTAGATGTATGTGATGGAAGAGTTAAAATCCCAGGTTATAGGTTTGTTGATCAACCATCGATCACTATAAGGATCGATGGCGATCCAATGATAATACAATATCTTAGAAGGAGCGTTGTATGGAGTAATGTGAGTGTTTTCTGAGTATGGCAGAGTTAAGCTGTGTTATAACGTGAATTCCATCAAAAGCGAACAAGGGATTCGTTTCAATCGAAACCATCAAATCGGCCAGATCGATGGATACTATCGAAGTACAGAGGAATCCACAGGAGCAATCGCAAACGTCCAATGGAAGGAGATCTACAGTCATTGCGTGGTGAAGATGCATGGGCGTTAATCAGAATGGAAAGGTGGTTTTCGTAGGCAGAAGTTGTTTCTCGCGTGCCATTAAATCCATAAGAAGTACTTTAAAAAAGGAACCGAGAAAGTTATGAACCGTGACTTAATCTAGTTGATGTCCAGATAGATCACATTCGTCTGTTGAGTGATTGATCAGATGCATATTGCGTGCCAACAAGCGTGACCGTTAATTCAAAAAACGGACGCGATGAGGTTTTATTCAACAGGCTTAAAACCTCGTTGAGTTCTGGCAATGATGATCATTCGTCGCGGGATTGATTAGACGGTAATCGCGCATGAACATGTTAGAGGGTTAATTGCCTGAGCGGACCCGATAGGTTATCAACGCGGGTTAATTTCATTTGGATTCTGGCCTTATGGGTTCAAAGTGGGACCGACATTGTAGGTTGGGTTTTATTATGATTCCGTTGTTTGTTTGGTTGAGGGTTTGATGTGAAGGCCGCCTATTAAAATGCTTCCAACGTATACATGGGCCTAGAACCCACAGGTCCACGTACGAATTTTACAAAGGTGCAACTTTGTTGGGTGAAAGTGGCTAAGCTGTCCTCAAGATGTCTTGGAGCATGATCCTACTAGATGAATATGAAGTCAGGGCAAATCTTGAGATAACTGTGGTGATTTATGAGCATGTATGATGGAACTGTGGAACACGTTAAAGCATGGAGCATTATCACTATTTTTTCCTTAAGAGGAGTGTTGAAAAATTATATGTCGTTGTATATGTCACCAAAAATATGTCGGTAGATTCGTAATGTTGTTTTACAATTCTTCTGCATCAAGTTATTTATTAACTAAAAGTTCTTCGTTGAGTACTTAGTTGTGTTTTTTTTGTGCAACATCGAGTTCGTTCGGAAGTGGAAATGACAATGTGATAAAGAGCATGGGAACTATAGAACTTTCATTAAATAAATGGGAAAATCCAAAAGTTTGAGAAAGTGAGAGCAACACCAAGAGCTCTTTAATGTGTATTTGAAATATTTGGAAGCCAAGAGCTCTTTAATGCGTATTTGAAATATTTGGAAGTCAAAAGGAAAATAAATGCTTTGGTATTATAAAAGAATGTGTAGATGAAAACATTCTTCTTTTTATTGTAGACGCAAAGATAACAAAGGAGGCTTGAGATATCCTTGAGAGGATTTTTGGGGTAAAGGGGAGTAATCAAGTCAATGATAGTAGTGTTGTACAACCTAGCGTAGCAGTGCTTGAAGATGAAAAGGAAAGTTGATATGTAGTAGCACATCTATAGAAAGATGAAGGGTTCGGCGAATCCCACTTGAAAGTGGATCGCAATCTTGATGATGTGTTATGAGCGTGAGTTGAGTTTGGCATAGATAATTCTACGAATGAAGATGCAACTCATTAAGTGGATCCAACAATTGAAATTATTGATGTTAACTTTGATGAAGAACAATTAACTAGTGATGAGTGGTTGCACATGATGTACCATAAACGTCGTATTGATATGTTGTTATTTGGTCAGAAAATCCAACTTGTTTCTAGAAACCAAGTGGAAGAGAACTTGTTAGTTGTAGTAAAAGAGGTTGGTAAAGAAGTGGAAAATGAAGATTATGATGCAACAACATAAACATAGAAAGAGCGACAAAGGCATAGATGGATGCGCAAGAGCAGAAAGCTCTCATTGTAGAATGAACAAAACCAATGTGCTTCTCAATATGTGTTTTGATATAAACTTAACATTGATTTTGAGCATGCATATGTTAGAAGCTACAGAGAAGAAGCAACAAAATTTGAAGAAGAATTAAAATTCCTTGAAGCATGACTTGAAACAACATGTGTTGATGAAGTACGCATAGAAATTGTAATAATGAATGTTGAAGACATGATGGACGATGTAGAAAATGAAATTTTCATGTATTAGAGTCCTAAAGAGGTAGAATTCTATAATGGATCTATGTTGCACCAAACTAATAATCAAAAGATTGATGATAATGAAAAAACTATAGAAGATGATATGTGGATGTAGTCCACATACAAACATTTTTTTGAAGAAGTAGAGGACATGCATGGACAACTTTAAATGATTTTCTATTTTTTTATGATAAACAAAGATATAACAATGGAAGAGCTACAACAACAAATCAAGAAACTGAAATTTGGAGCCTACAACAAAAAGACAAAGAGGAAGCAATTTAGGGGATACAGGATATGGAAGAAAAGAAAAGAATAAATCTAGCTAAAGAACTAATGTTAAAGTTTTTGAATCATTGTAAGCCTACGTTAGGCTTAGACAAACAAGCATGCTTAAGTTATGTTGAGTCAAGGTTAAGTTATCGGTCGTAAGTAAATTAAGGGGAGTGTTGGAAATAATTAATGTTGACAGACCTATTATCAATGCACCACCTTTGCCTCATGCATCCCTCACCACACACCACCTCAGCACATTACCTGAACATGTTCAACATCCATAGGACATCACGGCCAAAACTTTTTCAACTTGAAGGGGCAATTAACCTACATATTTTTTGTATACATATAGATGAGGCATATAAGGGATACAAAATTCTAATTATAACCCAATTGTAGCTGCTTAAAAGGTTCACTCTGTTATAGACAATTTTGTGCCTTACAGCAACAAGCATGAATTGTCAATAATCCAGGGGATCCAAAGTTCCCTAAGCATGATGTTCCTACCCCTAGAGGAACAAGGTCAGCAAACCAACAGCTCTCAGATCAGTTCTCCACCTGAAAACACTCAAAAACAAGCAATCCTGAAATCAAAGCAGGTGCTCCACTAGGCTTCTGCGCTGAAACTCAGATCCTCCATGGTGTACCTGCGTTGCAAAGCAAGTGGAACAAAGGCCACCTGCGCTGAGCGAGATGGGACAAGTGGCACAATGAGTCATTGCTCTGGAATCTTCCAAAAATGACACTTGGATCAGGGATTTCGCCTTGTGATGAGTCAGAGGCTCTGTTTCTCCAAGTGGAAGCAAGGTTCTCCAAGTGGACTCAAGAACTGAAGATCAACTAAAGATTAACTGAAGAGAGAGAGGACACAAGGCAGCTACACATCAGTTGCAAGCTGGCTCATCCTTTCTCAATTCATCTATATATTGAGCTCTCTCCTATGAGCTCAGGAGGCTGGAATTTTGTGCAAAGTAATGATATGCTGTTGGTTTCACTATAGAGCTATTGGGTGATTGCTTGAGAGAGGTGAAGAGGAGAAATTCTTTCTGCTGGGAGGTGTTGCTGGATTAGGACCTTCAATGGTTGTAACACTCTCAGAACCTTTACTTCTTCATTAATAAAAGCTATTGAGGTTCTTCTATATGCTCTTGTTTCAATGATATATTGTGATGATGGTATATTTGATTTACACTAATCTATGAATCAGTTATGATTGCATGTTGCTTGTAGTTTCCTTCTTTGCTATTTTGCAGGATCTCATTGTAGCTGGGCCAGCAATAGAGCAAGGAGCTGGGAGCAAGCAGCCATAAAGAAGAGTTTGGATTCGACATTAAGCGCCAGGCAACGGTTAGTGCATTTATCCACTCTCTTTTGCTTTCATAAAGAAGTAAACCTTAAGTAGTTCTCTTTACAGTTGTTGCTGAGGTACTATCACCCTTAGAGTGGGATAGGGTCATTTGAGTCGGATACTTTTCCCTACAACAAACTGGCGACTCCACTGGGGATTGTATCCATTTGATTGTGTTTGTAGTATCTTGCTATTCATTTCCTGAACAAAAGAGTACCAAATCGAAAAGCTTTTGACTATATCAAAAGCGAAGTAGAGGGCAGCTACTCTAGCTCATTTCTGAGCAAGTTCATGATTTGAAGAGCTGATCTACAAGGATCCTTGTAAGCTCTTAGTGATAGCTTTTCACCTTCCTAATCATCCCTTTGAGTGTGCTTGACTGATTGCTTCTGATTTGAGCAAAAACTGTGCATTTTTGAGAAAATTGTGACCCGGAAACTGAGAAAACGCAACTTTCGTTTTCCAAAGCAGGTAGTACACAGGCTACCTGCTTTGCAACGCAGGTCCCGAAGGGGCTACCCGCGCTGAGAGCCAGACTGGCTGTGCAGCACCTGCGTTGGCCCAATTTTGCCTAGTGCTGTTGGGGTTTCCTCCTTTTCTCTTGCCTGTTTTCACTATTGATTTGGCTGCCAGTTACCAGTCTTGCACCTGTTCTGAAACCAATATTACTTGCCATCATTCTGCCTCTGTTATATAACGAAATTGTACTTGTTCTTTGTATTTCTTACTCATTTACAATTTCCCATAACGAAAAGTAAACTAGTCTTGCTTTTGGCCTCTTAGATCTGAACCTGTGTTAGACATTTTGCCGGTCTAAAGAGTTAGCTTGTTTGCTGTCCATAGCTGATTAGTCATTTACTTTCGTCATTATGGTTTGATTTCATGCATTTCCAGTGATTAAGCAAGTGAATCTTAAGGTGTCTTTTGATTTTGGACAAACTTGTTTGTTTTCACTTTAAATCGAAATCAAAGTTATATAACAACTTTCTTTTTGTAATACATCAACATTAAGAAAGGGAAAAGAAAAATACATGCATTGTGCATTTTGCATTTGAAAAAGTTTGCATGATGATTTAGGAGAAAGTGCATTAGTTTGTGCTGTATGAACTGTGTGAAAAGATTTGCCTTTCTTCTCCCTCAGTAGTTAAGATTTTCATCAGTCAAAAAGATTTGAAAAAGCTTGCTTCTCATCTTAGGCTGCATTTAGGAATTGTCCATATACATCTCGTGGTGAACCTTGAAAGGCAAACTTTAAAAAGATCAATTTAAAATATACTGAATGAACCTAACAACGCATTTGAAACATAACGCAAACACATAGAGGTCTAGGTAGAGACGTGTTCCGACGTCGTTAAACATAGTGACTGTCGATCTCTACGAAGGTGGGTGATTCCTCCTGAGAGTCGGTGGCACTAATACGGACTTGTGCTCCCACGTACCGTCGCGTATATATTGGGAGACCCCTATAGGCATTTATCCTTTATCCTTAGGAAGCCGTGTCGGCCGCCCTACTGATCGCGATGCAGTGAACACAGCATTCACGAAGATCGACCACCCGTACCGTAAAACGTATTCTGTGGTTTCGCGAAAGGTTTGGCACACCCTCTACCTAGATCTCCAGAGCAGTTTCTTTTGGCCCTTTTCAAACTCTATAACTGAAAAGGTCCAACCGAGCATTTGTCACTTCGGGCTCGTTAATACATCGAAGGAGACTAGAGTCATCTTTAGCTTTTTCTCGACTCTTAAAACATGAAAAATCAAAGTTATGTTTAAAAGCGTCTAATAAAATTCATTCAAATCGGAAACACAAATTTTCCCCTTTATATTTTAGTTGATCGAGTAATCCGCAATCGTGGAAGAAAGTTAATTAAATATCCATCGTTCTCGGAGGCTTGCGAGTCAACCATCTTTGTCTCCGGAATCGAAAACAATCCGGACAAAGCGAGCTCATCGAACCAGTTCAAAATCTCCTTTAAAAGTTAGAACAAGTGTTCCAACAACATCTGAGATTCTGGTTACTCCAAACATTTCCGGAAACCCTGCCTCTATAGAAGAAGTTCAACCACCACAGAAGGACAGTAATACTGATCCTAGTCTGGGGGCAAATACTTATATAACTGAACCAGTTCCATCTGTAACTGGTCCAGAGAGTTTTGTTCCTCAAACATCTGTCGCTGTTGATACAACCCCTTCTTCGGCACCGGAAATCTTTTACGGACCTGACGGTCTTCCTCTTCCACCTGGTCTGATTGCGATAGAGGAAATTATAGAGGAACCGCAAGTATCCACTCTAATTCATTTTGGAGTAGAGGTCACTCTATTTCCTGCTACAACAGAAGTTTGTCCATCACCAGTGGAAGTTCCTGTAGAATCACTGGGCAATCAATTGGATAGACTCAAAATGTCTGAACAACCGTCGACATCTAGGACTGTGTCAAATGACACGGCGACAGCAGAATTACCTGCTGCGAATCCAACAATGTTCGCCGGCATACCATCTGTCCCAACTAGCTCTCAATCGCTAGAAGAAGTCCACCAAGGGACTATCTCGACAGTATGGTCTGTTCCTGTCTGTTCCGGAGTAATGTCTGGTAACTCTTATGGTGAGACTCATCAAATTGACCCTTTTGGGAATCAATTTAGGCCATCCAGTCCTCCAGGACAATCAATTGCCTTGAGTTCTGGATTACCACCGTATGGGGGGCAGTATGCCTTTTCATTATCCCCTCCGGGAGGGTACCCATACGGGAGTTCTCAACCTTACTCAAGTTATGGTGGAATTGCAACGAGTAGTTGGGTACCTATGCTTTCCCAGCCACCAAGAGTTGTATATTCTATGCAACAGTGTGTACCTGTGACGAACATCCCAACTACACCGGCTATTGTAACCGTGTCGCACGTTCAAACGATGCCTGTTGTATGTCAACCTCAGATTTCTCAGGTTCTCATGCAACAACCCCTTGACCCTGCGACCCAACCACAATCGCCTACTGGTGGGGCAACACAAGTACAATCGGGTACAAGTACCCCACATCTTGGTCCAATGGTTAGTGTAGCACAACAACCCATGGTATCGCAACCGTGGATAGTGCAATACCAACAGCCACAATTCCAGCAAGTGTACCAAGGTTCTGAACAGCAAATCTTTGCGAATACTAGACAACCATATATCCAAAATGGTCAAAATCAACCACTTTATAGTGGTCAAGTCCATCAACCGTATCAGTCATACCAACATCAACTCCATTATGCTGGTATGCAAAGACCAACTGTTCAGGCGATTCCATCGTACCCTGGTTACGCTTCACCTAACTTGAATCAACAGTTACCATTCGTGGCGACTTTAGAGTTGCCTGATTTACATCGGTTAACCAATGATCCAATTGCTTATGCCCCATGGTGGCCAGTGATCCCACACAAACTTCCATCCGACATTCCTAAATTCAATGGAAATCCAGGTGAAGACCCGTCGAATCATGTGATGACATTTCATTTGTGGTGTTCGTCGAACACTCTAAATGATGATTCGATAAGGCTTCGCCTCTTTCAGAGGACATTGACAGGTCCAGCGGCAAAATGGTATATAGAATTGCCAAGAGCTTCGTTCGACAATTTTAGCTCCCTTGCCACGACATTCTTAACCCACTTTCAATTACCAATAAGGTATGAAACGGGAACAGAAATATTGACTAACTTCAAACAGACAACCGCAACTCATATATCAGATCATATACATGAGTGGCGACGTCGACGAAGAATGGTTAAAACATACATTCCTGATCAGCTTTTAGCTGAGTGGTTTATAAAGTCGTTACTTCCGGCCATAACGGAAGATGTGGCGAAGGGGGGAGTCGTAACAGAAGAGCAGGTTATTGCTCGTGCACAATATTTGGACTTAGTATATACTCAGTCCGGCACGCTCTATGACAAAATACCAGACGCCCCTAGACCAGAGTTTTCAATCCCTCCTCCTCCTAAATCAAATAGTGACTCTCATGCCGGCGATGGCGTGATTGGCACGGCAAACACGAATCCGAAAAGGACCCATCAAAAGAAGGCCCGTAAGGATTCGAACCAAAATGCGCATGAAGAAGTTCTTGCTTCGGAAGTAAATGCCGTATCGACAGATAAGGGCAAAGAAACCAATCAACCAGGAAGCAAGAAGAAACAAAACAAAGGGAAGAAGAATAAACAAGGTGAGTCATCCCCTAAGAAAAATTATTCGAACCCTCCTGGAAATAGGAAACCGAGTCCATGTCAAATATGCGATGACAAAGATCACAACACTAGGAATTGCCCATTCAAAGCTGAGCTAAAGAGGTTCTTTAAGAGTCCTCATACCTCAACCGTGTCAAGTGATCCATTTCCTAACCCAGGTCAAAATCTGGTTGATAGTGGAAACGCTTCCCCATCTCAAGTGCTTATGTTGTCGGTTTCAAAACAGAAAAATGATGCTTTGATTTCGACAAGAAACAAAGATTACGGGAATCCACAAGTGTCGAACGATAAAGGTAAAGATCAACCTAGCAGTTCGACAACAACCTCGGCAGAAGTTGTACCCCCCATCACGCATGAATTAACGATAAAACCGCCAAAGGGAGTAGTGCACAAGTCGACATTTAATCCTCGTGCCAGAGCAGCACAACATTATAACATAGTGGAAGATTTGGCGCAATCGCCATCTGCTATGTCGACTCTTGAGGTACTACAACATTGCCCATCCCAAAGGCAGGCATTGTTATCAGCAATTGGTGGGGTGGATCCTAAAGATTCCAATCTAGCGTCCTTTGATCACAAAGGGTATGATCCTCAGTTACCAGCTCAACTAGCTTTCCTCGTCCAAGTGAAAGCCCTCAACAAAACAGTTCATAGAACGATTATTGATGAGGGGGCATCAACATGTATTATGTCGATGAGTTGCTGGAAAACTTTAGGATCTCCAACCTTGTCGCGATCATCGACAACATTAAAAGCATTCGACGGAAGGATATATACCCCTTACGGTATCCTTAGTAACCTGAAAGTTGAACTAGGGGGCAAAACAGTAGAAATAGATGTTGAAGTCATTGATGGCAATCTTGACTATAACATCCTACTGGGAAGACCATGGATTTATGCCATGCAAGCTGTTGTGTCGACTTATTTTAGGAAGATCGCATTCCCCTTTGAAGGAGGGATTACGGTCGTCGATCAACAAAACTTCCTCCCTAATGGTTCACAAGTTACAGGAAGCGTTCCCATGATCCATGGCAGCGACCGGTCGATTCAAGATATTGGAGTAGGTCTGTTGAAAGATCCTACTATGATGGGAACATTCGCACTACCACCTCCTATTTGCATAGGAAATGTACCATTTGTAGCAACATGCAATATGGTATCCACCTTGAAGGACACAGAAGGCAAAGTCGCTATGGATCATGCAATGGTTTTGCCACCAAGCCCCATTGAAATATTGTAGCAATCAATGTTTCAGGCCTGGGAGGCGAACCCCAATCAGCGCTCATCGAGCGTTTGGGTAGATAGATCTAGAGAATATGGTACCCCATTAGATCCTTGGTCAAAAGTACATGGGACTGACGAAGGAATCTTACAATCAATGATGATTGAGGGGGCACCATGGAATGACCACCACCATCGTTCCCTTCTTCCGGAATACGAAGAAGATACTCAAAAAGATCTTTACCACCCTTCAGTCTTTGAATTCCTAACAAATACTGTAAACACGGTGGATTCCGAGCGAAACTTATCCAATATTGAAGAGACTATAGCCATAAATATCTCGACCAAAACAGGTGTTGTAGAGAATATTCATGTTGGCAAAGGTTGTTCCCCTTCAGAACTGGAAATATATGACGCTCTTTTTCGCGAATTTAGAGATGTCTTTGCTTGGTCATATGATGAAATGCCAGGCATCGACTCGAGTATCGTTGAACATGAAATTAAAATGTATCCTGATGTCAAACCAGTAAGGCAACGGCTTCGACAGGTTCACCCTAAGAAAGCCGCTGCCATCAAGGCAGAAGTTGAGAAACTTCTCCATGCTCGATTCATCTACCCGGTTCCGCTAACTGATTGGGTATCAAATATTGTACCTGTTATGAAAAAACAAGGAACAATACGAGTGTGCGTCGATTATAGGGATGTAAATCAAGCTTGTCCAAAGGACAACTACCCTATGCCCTTCATCGACCAGATAATTGATGAATGCGCCCGATGTGAAATCTTTTCCTTTATGGATGGATTCTCCGGGTACAATCAAATTAATATCCGCCCACAGGACCAGTCAAAGACTGCTTTTATATGTCCGTGGGGCACATTCGCTTATCGAAAGTTACCCTTTGGTTTAAAGAATGCAGGGGCGACATTTCAGAGGGCTATGAATTATGCCTTCCATGACATCAAGAGCATTGTTCAACCATATCTCGACGATCTTCCGGCTCATTCGCGAAAGCGGACTGATCATCCGCAGCATCTAAGAGCGATATTTCTACATTGCCGACACTACAAGATAAGACTCAATCCACACAAATGTGTATTTTGTGTCGGTTCTGGTCGTTTACTTGGCTTTGTAGTCTCCAAAGATGAGATTTGTCTCGACCCCTGTAAGGTTCAGGCAATCATCAACTTGCCTCCACCTTCTAATTTGCTTCAGATTCAGAAACTCCAAGGGAAAGAAAACTTTCTGAGGAGGTTCATTCCTAATTACACAGAACTTGCTAAAGGTTATACATGTCTTTTGAAAAAAGATGTACCCTTCCACTGGGACCAGGTTGCGCAAGCTTCCTTTGACGCTTTGAAAGAGTCTCTAGTAAAAGCATCATTAATGTACGCCCCGGATTATCTTAGGGATTTCAACCTGTATCTAGCTGCAGCGGATACAACCATTGCGATGGTTTTAGTTCAAGAAATCGATGGAGTTGAACATCCTGTATATTATTTAAGTAAAAACTTAAATGATACAGAAAGTAAATATTCTTACGTTGAAAAGCTAGCGCTTGCTGCTGTTCAAGCGGTACAGAGATTTCGACATTATATCCTCTTTAGGAAAACTACCATTCTGTCAGATTGCAACCCCATGACTTATATACTGTCGCGACAGTTACTGGGGGGCAAGTATTCCAAATGGATAGCGATCCTTCAAGAGTTTGATCTGGAATTTGTGAAATCCAAGTCAAAGAAAGCTCTGGTATTTGCAGAATTATTATGCGATCTCCCATCGTCGTCCAACGATGAAACTTCCAAGGAATCAATCGTGGACGAGACTTTATTTTTGATATCTGCGAGCGATGAATGGTATGGAGATATAATTATCTATCTCCAAACCCAAAAGTTTCGGCCAGACACCTCACACTCCGAACAGAAACGTATACGATACCAAGCAAAAGACTACGTGATCGTCGGTGATACGCTTTACCGTCGTGGTATCGATACAGTTCTGAGGAGGTGTCTCACCCATGAAGAAGCCGAAAAAGCCCTGAATGAGTGTCATTCAGGCGCGTGTGGAGGGCATCAATCCGGTTTCGCTACAGCTCAAAGGATATTAAGAGCAGGATATTTTTGGCCAACCATGTTTAAAGATTGCATAATCGCAGTCCGAAGTTGTCATTCCTGCCAAATCTTTGATAGCAAAACCAGAAGACCACCCGCACCACTGCAACCAATAGTTGCAGTTGGGCCTTTCGCCAAATGGGGCATCGACTTCATGCAATTTAACCCCACCTCGACCGGGGGGCATGGGTATATTATAGTCGCAGTTGACTATTTTACCAAATGGGCCGAGGCGATGCCTACATTGGACAATACTGGTGAAACAGCTGCCCTATTCTTTTTCAATCATGTAGTCGCCAGGTTCGGCGTACCCCGGGCTATAGTTACAGATCATGGATCGCATTTCCGCAATCACATGATGGTCGAATTAGCTGCCAAGCTAGGGCTATCTCACGACAGCTCTACTCCGTATTATCCACAAGCCAACGGACAAGTTGAAGCAATCAACAAGGTCCTGAAGCGTATGTTGCAGAGGATGATCGGAGTTCATAAAAGAAGATGGCACCTAATCCTGTATGCAACCTTGTGGGCCTACCGAACCTCAGTAAGAAATGCAACCGGATTCACACCTTTCCAATTGGTGTACGGTCTAGAAGCAGTCTTACCGATCCAGTGTGAAATTTCGTCGCTTAAACTCGCAATTGATCTCCTCCCCGGAACTTCAGAAGAAGAGGCTCGTTTCTTGGAATTAATCCACTTGGATGAAACCCGTCGTGATGCCGCTTTGGCTAACGAAGCCCATAAGAAACGAGTCAAGGCTCAGTTCGACAAAAATGTCAAACCCTGTGTCTTCTCAGAAGGTGATTTGGTCTTGCTTTATGACCAAGAATCCGATAAATTAGGAGCAGGTAAATTCAATCCCTTATGGATGGGCCCCTATATTGTTAAAAGAGTGTTAGCAAAAGGAGCCTACGAGTTAATAGATTACGACGGAATTCCACTGGCGCAGCCCCGGAACGGGCTGTACCTCAAGCGTTACTATGCTTAAATAGTAACCTGCATGCTTTTGTTGTATTTTGTTTTCGCCAAAGTTCTTGTTTTGGTTGAGTGATTCCCTTTTTCCGTTGCAGATGTCAAACCTTATGGAGACATGTGTTGGATATGCCGACGGAGCGAGTTGTAGTTCGCGGAACCTCTCCTCCGCAGCCTGGGCCATTTTTGATCCAAGCGGCGAGTTAGTAAGTTTCAGAGGTGTATGTATTGGGAAATCAACGAATAACATCGCTGAGTATAGCGCGTTGATAGAACTACTCTCTGATGCCATCAGACGTGGCATATGCCGACTAATTGTCAGGCTAGACTCACAGCTCGTAATACGGCAACTCAATGGTATATATTCTGTTCGCAATCTAGCTATTTATCGCATGTTCCTAAGAGTAAAGATCTTGGAAAGACGATTTGATTCAATTCAATATCAACATATTTCAAGAAATCTAAACACATTAACCGACTCATTGGCAAACTATGTGTTAAATAGACATTTGCAACATTTATAAAAAGGACACATCATAAAAAGTGTACATATGAATCATCCAAATCAACCAGAATGAAAATCGAAAATCAAAATATATGTAAGCTGTTCATAAAGTTCATACATAATGTTCTGTAACCGAGACAAAATTGGTCATATGACCTAAAAACTCCAAAAGTGCTAGGGGGCACCCTAGCCTAGTGATGCTCCTGATAGTAAGCCACGGTCTGTGCTATCATGCGCAGAAGACGGGTCCATCGTCTAGGTACACCAATAGTATGCTGCTGCATCGGTAAAGGTAACTCGTCAATCTGTACATCCGGAAGACCACGGGTAAGGTTCTCAACCTGCCCCTGCATAGCCTCAAGGGTCTCAGTATCGCTAAGATCACGGATAATAACTCTCCGAGCAGGTTCCTCTACCGGAGCAGCAACAGGTGGTCTCAGACGAACCGCAGGACGAACAGGACCGACATCTGCAAGCACACATGAGTTCAAATTAAAGTCTTGATAGAATAAAGGACAAGAACATTATAAATGAAAACAATGAACAGTAATATGGTTGAAGTTCTTACCAGTAGCATCCCACTGAGCACCGTCTGGCAGTACCATATCCGGATCACCCCGGAAATCCATACCAACATATGGATACTCGGAAAAAGCCATCTCCTGGCGATCGAACCACCTGAAGAAAGCGGCATTGAAAGAAATCTGGGATTGACCTGCATGTCTGGACATGTGATCGACCCATCGCTGCATACGTGGCTCGGTAGGAGAAGGCACTCCGAGATCAATATACTGAGGTTGCATCAAAGGGATCTTCTCGAAGGCAAAGGCAGTCAGAATCGAACCAAAACCAAAGTTCTTCAGCTTCCCGTCCTTCACCTTGTTCAGTTGATTTTTCATCTGAGTAAGCACTGCATCACTCCAGTTGAAAATTTTCGGTTGGAGACACTCCAAGGCGTGCTGCATATGAGACCTGTTGGCAACATGTAAAGATGCGCTACCGGCCATCCTACCAAGAGTATACAGAATAGACCTGAGAGGCCTGCTGGTAACATCACGGATGACTACCTTGCCGTCTCTGCTCGGCTGGGACCCCTCCCTGCAATACTGGCGGACATAGTCTCTCATGGAATCATTCCCCTGAACTGTACCGGATAAAGAAATGGGAGCACCCCGCCTTGACAAACCAGTCAAGAAGTAAATGTCTGTCACGGTCAATGGAATAGGTTTGTTCCTGATCTGGAATACTTGGTTAACAGGATCCCAAGCATCAAGCATATACTGCAGTAGTGAAATCTGTGCTCTCATGCTTGAGATACGGAAAAACTTCAGCATACCACAGTCTCGTAGCGCGCGCACCGTAACAGGATCATGAAGGGCAATCATATCTTCTTCTTCATGTTCTCGTTCTCGCCATGTGAGGGCCATCTTGATCAAGAATCTCTGCAAAACAAACAAGAGAACGAGTCAGGTCCTAAAATTGATGAAAAACTGGCGAAAATTTCATCAAAATCTGTGAAAAAGTGTTGTTTTTATGCCCCAACGTAGGTGCCCAGTGTACTATCTGCGTTGGGGGACAAGCTGCCTTCAAACAGCTTGAATCCCAACGCAGTTTTCGAATGGGGAACCTGCGTTGATCAGAGGGCGCCCTGGCAAAACCCCAGAGGCTCAATAGAACAGCAAAACAGGCATAAAACAGGAAAATGAAACCATGAAAATGAGGAGCTAAGGTTTAGCTCCTACCTGGTCCAAACAACGCCGAAAATCGTCCGCAGAATCTCCCGGAATCAGCTGGTGAAAATCAAGGGGAAAGAGGCTCCTCCAAAGCTCCAACAAGCAAAATGCAAATGAAATGGTAAAGTGAGAGGTAAAAACCCTTTTTATTTGCTTTTTACGTAGTTCAAGGTAAATATTAATGTGTTAATCTCATTTTCAAGTAAATATTACTCATTTCTAACTAGTTTGTTGCAGCAATTTGAAAATGCAGTGCTATCAGTGAAAAAGAGAAGCTAGTTATGGTAAAAAAATCAAAAGTAAACCATATAATCGAGCAGTTTTAGCACACAGTTCATGCTCGTTAAAAAATAAACGCAAGATCCGAGCAGTTTTAGCACATAGTTCATGCTCGTTAAAAAATAAACATAAGTTGTGAGCAATCTTCCCCTACAGTTCAAGCTCACCCAGAAAAAATGAACCGGTAAATAACCTTGGTAAATGTAACCTTTGACAGCCATATTAAAGCCCTTGGTCGTGTTCTTGCAGTCTCACCTCCATCCGTTCACTTGGCCAATCGTTCATCTCCATATGTTTGTTTACCCATTTTGAGGAACAGCAGCGAAGAGTGATTTCACTTAGCCATCCTTGTGACACTGCCGTGATTGGAAAATTCCAACTTGTACCTGGAATCTGCTGCTATCCCTGTTTATCACTCGTTCCTCAAAAGACGAGTCTTCTTTGAGCTCTTTTCACTGACTCGTAAAATATGAAAAGTTTGCCGAGTTTTGGCCTTCCAGCTCGTTAAAGCAACCGGAAGAGCTATCCCTCCTCTAGATTTTAATCTTTTTGGACCTGAGGGATTATTGCACAAAAAGATCGAGCGCTTGTTTTGTTCGGCTCGTTAAAGCAATCGAAAATTCATCCCTTCTGTATTGTTTTATACTTTTTCGGACTTAAGGGATTAGAAGACGAAAAAGGAATTTTGGAGTTAACTTTTCGTACCTTTTCAGACTCTCTAAAAATGAAAAGGACCGAGTTTTCCTTGTCGTTAGACTCGTTAAAATGATTAAATAGCGACAAACTTGTCTTTAGACGAGAACGAGTTTCCCTATCGCTAGGCTCGTTAAAACATAGCGATGGGCTTGCCCGAAGGGCAAGTTATAGAACAAGCATATGTTATCCTCCTCAAGCTTGACAAAAATAAAGAGGTACTGGTCAGCAATGACTGGGGAAAAATTGGGAGAACCTCACAGCATTAATGGTAGCAAGTCGCTCTTGAACATGACACTTTGTCCTCCGTATCACATCGGGTTGGGTTGTTTCATTCACCGATCTCATAACCATGGTCCTCGCCACACCATCCACATTTGGGGTAATGCTACCAATCCATCACATCAGTGTCGTTATATGTTCAAGAGATGTGGTTCTGCAAAGAGTCAACCGTGTCCCATCCACTGCCATACATTATCCTTCATCCACTTCATGACCGCCACCCTGAATCATACATCATAGTTTGTTTTCACCTCATCACAATCACTAGCTCCGTTCCGTGTCACTGATGTGGGATTCTTTAAGGCCCTCCTTTGATGGATCGCTCCTTGTCGACATCAGCTCATTATCCAAGGAGTTGATCTAGGAACAACCCCTTCAGTACTTTGAAGCTTGCATACCTCAATGGCAAGTTTCTCACTTCCGGCGATAGGTATACATCAATGACCTTCGACCAGAAGATTTTGCATGGTGGTCGACACCAAGTCCTTTATTCCCACCATGTGAATTGTACTGCCGTGCCTTGAGGGTCATCATCCTTATCGGTGATTCCTCTCGCGCTTGTTAACGGTTTACATCATTGACCGGTAATCAAGCGATGTCTTTCCATGTTCGACTTCAAGAAATTCTCACATGGATCGACTTGTACATCGAGTGAAGATCGGAAGAGATTGAAGACCCCGGATCTAGTTTCATCCATCCGGGCTGCGATATATATTCAGGATATAAAGACATTTGATATGTACATCATTGCAGCAGATGATCATCCTTCTCAAAGGATGATAATTTCAGCAGAGAATTATCAGTCTACAATCAGACGATCGTCTGTTCTATGTACCAAAATGTATTTATAAAGCTGAGCATGGGAATGCCCGCCTCAGCTAGATCATGAAAATGTATGAAAAATAATGTATCGTATTGTATCTTATTACAGGAAATTATCAGTCTACAATCAGACGATCGTCTGTTCTATGTACCAAAATGTATTTATAAAGCTGAGCATGGGAATGCCCGCCTCAGCTAGATCATGAAAATGTATGAAAAATAATGTATCGTATTGTATCTTATTACAGGACACTTCTCAGCAGATTGAATGAACTTCGGATCCTCTCAATAAAGCATTTCACCCGATAAACGACCTCATACTTTAGGGGGCATCTGTTATAGACAATTTTGTGCCTTACAGCAACAAGCATGAATTGTCAATAATCCAGGGGATCCAAAGTTCCCTAAGCATGATGTTCCTACCCCTAGAGGAACAAGGTCAGCAAACCAACAGCTCTCAGATCAGTTCTCCACCTGAAAACACTCAAAAACAAGCAATCCTGAAATCAAAGCAGGTGCTCCACTAGGCTTCTTCGCTGAAACTTAGATCCTCCATGGTGTACCTGCGTTGCAAAGCAAGTGGAACAAAGGCCACCTGCGCTGAGCGAGATGGGACAAGTGGCACAATGAGTCATTGCTCTGGAATCTTCCAAAAATGACACTTGGATCAGGGATTTCGCCTTGTGATGAGTCAGAGGCTCTGTTTCTCCAAGTGGAAGCAAGGTTCTCCAAGTGGACTCAAGAACTGAAGATCAACTAAAGATTAACTGAAGAGAGAGAGGACACAAGGCAGCTACACATCAGTTGCAAGCTGACTCATCCTTTCTCAATTCATCTATATATTGAGCTCTCTCCTATGAGCTCAGGAGGCTGGAATTTTGTGCAAAGTAATGATATGCTGTTGGTTTCACTATAGAGCTATTGGGTGATTGCTTGAGAGAGGTGAAGAGGAGAAATTCTTTCTGCTGGGAGGTGTTGCTGGATTAGGACCTTCAATGGTTGTAACACTCTCAGAACCTTTACTTCTTCATTAATAAAAGCTATTGAGGTTCTTCTATATGCTCTTGTTTCAATGATATATTGTGATGATGGTATATTTGATTTACACTAATCTATGAATCAGTTATGATTGCATGTTGCTTGTAGTTTCCTTCTTTGCTATTTTGCAGGATCTCATTGTAGCTGGGCCAGCAATAGAGCAAGGAGCTGGGAGCAAGCAGCCATAAAGAAGAGTTTGGATTCGACATTAAGCGCCAGGCAACGGTTAGTGCATTTATCCACTCTCTTTTGCTTTCATAAAGAAGTAAACCTTAAGTAGTTCTCTTTACAGTTGTTGCTGAGGTACTATCACCCTTAGAGTGGGATAGGGTCATCCGAGTCGGATACTTTTCCCTACAACACACTCTTATGCAAATTATGTTGTTTTTTGTTAATAGTTGTAGTTGCCTATTATTTTTTTGTTTTTAGCTTTGTGTTATGAGTATGTCACTAATGTCTATTTCTCTACCCACCATTTTCAAGTGATGAGTCATACTTCATTCCCTTGTATTATTTAGCTTTCAAATTGAGTGCACCAGCTATAGCATCTTAATATCAAGGCCTACAATAAACTAATTGTCAATGTTAAAATCCAACTCTTTGAAAACTTAAAAAAATGTAAAAAAAAAAATTGGACAGTATTCTGACCCCGACTATGCCGAGGTAGAGACTCAGTTTGTGCGACGACGGTAGCTCGTACTCCCCCACAATACAAGATATTGTATTATTTTAGTTTCTTAGACAATGGAACTAGGTTTTTATCCCTAAGATTCTCCAAACTATAATAATAATAATATAAATTTAATTAATAAAAAGTAATAAATACTTTTAAACAATTCCAAATTTATTTTATTTCGTGCCGTTCTGGTCTATAAAATAATTTAGTGTAACGTTATAGGCAAATTATGTGAATGCTATATGGGCGGGCGTTAACTTTGATTAACTTGACTGGGATGTTTTTTAAATAATTTTTATATGAATATATTATAACGTTCTACGCAGATTATACGCCCATTAACTTCACGTCCATACTTTCGTAGAAATTTATATGAATTAATCTTTTTAAATATTTTAAATAACGTCATCCAAAACAAATTCATTTTCAAGAATGACCCAAATCAGTAAATTAATGCATTAATTTTTTCATGCAGATTAACCCAAGCGATTAATATTACTGACATTTGTTAAAAAGATTTATAATCGATCTTTCGATTACAATGTTGGTGCCCAGGTAAGGCTCATTTTGCCTTTCTAATTATCTTGATTTCAAGAAAGGCAAAATATTTATGAAATTCCAGAATATTTCTAAAATTTACAATAAGATAAATGTGATAAGGATAATTATCAGTGAAAGCGATGTCAAGCATGCAGGTGGAAGTAGAAAGCGAAGAATATAACAGCGGATGGTAGGAGATAAAGATACCATATCCGATGTCAAGCATGCACGTGGAAAGAGAAAGCGAAGAATATAAGAGGGTACGGTAGGAGATAAAGATACAACATCCATCGTTTAACTGTCAATGGATTTTCGTCCGATCGATTCCTTAAATCGATTGCTGCCACTTTTAAAAATATGTTATTATTCTTTTCCATGGTTATGGTTTATAGTATATTAAGTATTAAGGAGTTTACACAGTATATTATATTAGATATTATTTTGAAATTCAATTGTGTTAAGTAAATTTATTATATTAGTTAAATTAAATTCTATTTATTACAGATTTTGTCTATTTTTATTATCCATAACAAATCTATATTAAAATGTATAAATTTTGTCATCAATAATATAATTTAATTTTTATGAGCTAAATTAATTTAGATATTATTAAAAATAAATTATATATTTCCAAAACTAATATACTTTTATATTTATAAATTTAATATTTAAATTGAATGAAAATTTTAAAATTAAATAATAAAATTAAACAAATATAAACTATTTAAATTTCACAGACTTAAATATTCATATTTAAATTTACCAATTCAAGAGCTCTTGGCAAGGACCCTCTTTCCTTATTTAAGATAAAATTCTTTCTTCTTAAAAAATACTGTCAACGCCATATAAAATTATGGAGACTCTTTTCCGTTTAAACTTGGCTCTTTATAAAAATAATTTGAACGGTTATAAAGTTTTACCATTAAGCTTATAAAGCTTATAATTACATTACTTCAGAGTCTTCCTCTGTCATCCCTCCACATGGCCTACCTTGAACAAATGCAACAGGATTGAATGATTGTAGAGTTATGCAACATGATTGAATGGTTGTAGAGTTGTATTATGATGAATGATGGTAGAGTGGTATTATGATGAGTTTGTATTTCTGAATTATTTTTTTAAACCTGGTTTAAATTATTTTTTTACGGAATTATTATTATTATTATTATTTTATTTATCTCCACTTATTAGGATTAGAGAAAATGAAATTAAAAATTTAGTTTTTTTACTTGTTATTCATCACCGTGTTATTTTTCAGATTGTGATTAAAAGTAAGTGGCCTATAATCATTTTGGAGTCTAAGGTATGGCCATTTGGAAAAATATATAGGTAAAATGTATAACAAATTTGTAGTGGAACTGCATTTGTTATTAGGGCTTTTATGTTTTATTAGTTGGATTGTAACCTAGGTGCTATTCCATCTAGGATTGTAACACCCACCACTCCATCTATTATAAGCAAAGCAATGCACATTTATCCATGGATGCATGGATTTCTCAGTGGGTGGGTTCTTGGAATTGTTGAAGCCAAGTCATATGCAATGAAGTTAGGTCAAATTCATGGAATGATTTGCTAGAACAATTTGAAGGGGTTTCTGTAGTCTTCCATCTACAAAGAAAAGTGCACAAACCCTTAGTCTTTAAATTTTTTCAAATAAGAATTTTATTTATATATGGTTTAGTCTAGGGTTGAAATCTGAGTTTAGCCTTAATTTTTGGAAATTTAGATTACAACTACTAACCTTTAATATTTTAGATTCTTCAAGCATTTTTTATAATGCCCAATCCTTTTCCACTTAAAAACATGATTTCTCTGTATATTTAATTTGTAGTGGGTGTTCTGCAGTAAGAACTCAACCCATCCATCCTATAAAAATGAATTTAACATAAAGTGTGATTATTGCATACCAAGATTTTATTTTCCTATATAAATCATCAATCTCGTCCGAGCATTCAACCAATTTTTCTAGGTACATTCAATTTTCAATTTCAGCGGCATTCAACTACCGCAATTCTACTCACAATGAGAAATCGAAATCGGAAGCTACATATATCAATTCCAATATATAATAATAATTAACATAAACTTGAGGTCAGCATGACGGACTTTGCATGAATGATTTGATTATTCTATTGTAATGCCATATGTACACAATAGTGATTTAACATATAGATTAATCAATTCTATAAAGTGAATGATCTATTTATGCATAAAGACTCCAACAAGTCAAATATTCAATGAAGCTGTAATGTCAACACTGTAATGAAACTTACGTCATATTTGATTAAATTGTTGAACCCAACCTTCCTTCTTCCAAAACTCATCAGAGCTTATTTATTTACTATCGTTTGAGGTTTGATAATCTCACAAAGTTAATATATATTTTGCTGCATGTAAAATAATAAATTCACAACAATGTAATAAATGTTGATGTAGTGATCAGATAAATGCTATATCAACGATTTATTTATCTGGCTATATGTCAAATAATAAATGTCATATAGTTCATATTTAGTTAGAGAAATATATTATTTTGAAGAAAAAAAATGCATATTTTGAATAGGATATATAACAACCAATTGAAAAATTATTACCAAAGATAAAATTAACTTGCCTATTTACATAAACTAAGTTTTTTGGAAAGAAAAAAAAAATGCAAATGTAAGATGTCATATTATTTCTCTTTTAACCCGAGTGTTTACCTTTCTAATAATACAAGAGTGTTGCCCTTTTAACCACTATATGCAATTTATTGACGCATTCAATTTTATTGAAAGCATTGATTGCAATATATTGATGATTGATGATTTACAACATTATACTCCAGTTAGCGTGTTTGTAATGTTTTTTAGATTCAAGGAAGAAGGTCTTTTGCTAATTAGATTTCTAGGTTTGTTTTATATATACAATTTCTATTTTTACCTCGAAGTAAAAGACCTTTTATAATGAGGTAGCTTCTTCTCTCAAGAAGAGGAGCTTTTTCGAATAGATTGCAATAAATGCATTAAATATATTTGAATGAATCAATAGATAGATTGAATGTTGAACAGTCTAAATTGGCTGAGCGAATTAGTGTTAAGTTTTAAGTGATGATTTTTTTAGAATGTTACTATTAAAACCATTAATGATAAGACAACTTAGTTCATTTTCAGTTTAAAGTTCAAGAACTAGTTTCCATCTCTCTTTCCTACCAATTTCACTCTTCAACCTAATACTTTTTTTTATAAACTATCATAGATTATTATTATAATTTAGGTTTATATATAAAATATATATTTTAATTGTAAATAGAATAATAATATATTAAAAAATAAATTCAAATATTTAAAATAAAAAATTTGAAGAAAAAATATTTTTATCGAAACTTGAGGAATAATAGTTTTCCTGCTAGATATAGTTTTTTATATGGATGGAGTATATCTAACATTTAATAGATCTTTATTTTATTTTTATCTATGCAATCAATAAATTTTTAAGAATTTTATCAATCATTTTTTATGCTTTGAATAAATTTAATGCATTGCATATATTTTATTTTTTATCAATACATTTGTATGCATTAAATATATTCTAATCAGTAAATCTAATGCATTCAATCTATTTCAAAGGTAGAGTGTTTTTAATACTTTAAAAATATTTTCAAGTTTAAATGAAAATATGATTATATAAAAATAAATAAATTAAAAGTAATTCATCATTAATAAATTTATGATTATTCTTCAACATCAATAATCATAGAATTGAGTCACTCCTCTTATTCAACAAATTGAAGTGGGATTTTAATTGAATTCTTTATGGATTGAGTGGATTTTAATCAATAATTATAATGCATTAATAAATTTAATTAAATCTAAGTTAATGAATACAAAGTAAATTTAAATGAAACAAATTCTATTGCAATCTAACGCACTTAAATATATTGCAATCTATTAAAATACACTCAAGTTATGCAATTTATTGTTGCAGTCAAATCTATTGAAAACATTGGTTGCGATAAATTGAATAAAATGAAATTTGTAATAATTGAATTCAACATATTTTAAATGCATTCAATAAATTACAATCAATGCATCCAATATATTTGAATTCACCAATATATTATATAGACTAAATACAATAGATTGCAATACAAGTAGGTTCATTGAATAAAATTTTTAGATTTATTACATTCAATGTATTTAATGATTAGATTTTATGGCCTTCATAGATTTTATTAAATGGATTTTGTTTTACTCAATTGATATATATTTTATTAATGGTTGTTTATTGGCACTTTATATGTCCAATGGGATATCTCAAAACTTGAAATAAATTATATCCGATAAATTGTATATGAAATCTTTTATGTATTTCTATAAGATAGATTTATTGATTGTATATAAAATAAGTTTTTCATAGATATGTGTTGAATTGAATTTATTGATTGACTATAATCTACTAATAAATTTATATAATATATTTTGATTCATTTATATTTTATCAAATACATTTTTATGCATTGAATAAATTTTATTTTTATCAATAGAATACATTTTATGTATTAAATAGTTTTTTAATTTATTTTTATGCAATCAATATATTTTTAAGCATTGAATAGTTTTTAAACATTTTTTCAATATTTTTTTATGGATTGAATAGATTTTATTCTTACCAATAGAATAAATTCTATGCATTGAATACATTTTATGCATTGAATAAACATAATGAATTGAGCAAATTTTAATGAATAAATCTAGTGTGTTAAGTATATGCAATTTATTGATGCACTGAAATTTATTGAAAACATTGATTGCAAGCAACTAAATAAAATCAAATTTGCAATCAATGTATTAAACATATTTTAAAGGTTTTCAATAGATTGCAATAAATGGGTGTAACACATTTGAATGCATCAAGAGATTGTATAAGTTGAATGTTGAACAATATAAGTTTGTAGAGAAACTTATTATTAGTTTTTAAGTGGTGATTTTTGTAAAATTTTATTGTTCAAATCATTAATGATCAGAAAACTTACTTAATATTCATTTTAAGGTTCCATAATGAGTTTCCATCGCTCTTTCCTACAAATTTCACTCCCCAAATTTGATAGAATAATTTATTTTCTATAAACTATATTAGATTTTAATTATAATTTAGGTTTATGTATAAAATATATGTTTTAATTGTAAATAGAATATGAATATATTAAAAAAAGAAATTTAAATATTTAAAATAGAAAATTTGAGGAAGAATTAATTTTATGGAAATTTGAGAAATACTAGTTTCCTGCTAGATAAACTTTTTTATATGAATGGAGTGCATCTAACAATGAATAGCTCTTTATTTTATTTTTATTTATGCACATCTATTCAAATTTAGATGAACCAAATTTTATTGCAATCTAATGCACTTAAAAATATTGTAATCTATTGTAATACATGCAACCTATGCTTTCAATCTTTGCAAATTATTGTTGCATTCAAATCTACTGAAAACATTGATTGCAATCAATTGAATAAAATCAAATTTGTAATCAATGCAGGCATTTTTGACTTTTCCCATTCAAATATTTGATAAGCTGGGTGTGTTGGGCCGAGTGCTCTCTCCCTTTATTCTGCATTTCTTCGGTCGCATCGGCAATAAGATAAACATATTTTAAATGCATTCAATAGATTGCAATCAACGCATTCAATAGATTTGAATTCATCAATAGATTATCTTGACTAAATACATTAGATTAATAGATTTGAAATCATCAATAGATTATCTTGACTAAATACATTAGATTGCAATAGAATTAAGTTCATTGAATATAATTTTTAGATTTATTACATTCAATGTATTTGATGCATTAGATTTTATGGTCTCCATAGATTTTGTTTGATTCAATTGATATATTTTTTTAATGGTTGTTTATTAGCACTTTATATGTCCAATGCAATAATTCAAAATGTGAAATAGATTGTATCCCATAAATTCTATATAAACTATTTTATATACAATATAGAAATATACCATATAGAAATATATAAATTATATTATGTATTTTTATATGGTAGATTTATAAATTGTATATAAAATGTGTTTTTCATATATATGTGTCCAATTGAATTTATTGATTGAGTGTAATCTACTAATAAATTTATATAATATATTTTGATTAATTTAGATTTTATATATACTTTTTATGGATTGAATATATTTTATTCTTATCAATGGAATAAATTCTATGAATTGACTATATTTTATGCATTGAATAAACAAAATGCTTTGAATATATTTTATTTTATTCTATTTAATACATTTGTATTGAATTGAATAGATTTTAATCAATAAATCTAAAATCATTCTTAAATCAATCAATAAATTTTAAAGCATTTTATCAAAAAAAATTTATGCATTGAATAGATTTTATTTTAATCAATACATTTGTATGCATTCAATGTATTTTAATCAATAAATCTAATGCATTCAATCTATTCCATTGGTGGAGTGTTTTTAATATTTTCAATAATATTTTGGAATTGGACACATGACATGTTAATAGTGTGGATATTAAGTGTTTTGAAACTAAAAAATAGTTGAAAATCCTTGAGACAATGTTACAGACAATAGGGGAAAAAAATAAGAATGTTTTATTACACACAATAAATATGCATATAATGAAACCATCTTATTAACTGAAGGGTTCAATACACCAAACTTTAACAAAAGTGTCATCTATTGTATGTACTAGATTTATGTCTATTGTATGTACTAGATTTATGTAAAAATTTTTTTGATAGATTTCAAATAAGAAAATCTATATTATAGATTTATATTAAATATTTATATATTTTAGATAAGAAAATCTATTTTATAGATTTATGTTAAATGGATGCTATAGATTTATTTTATGTAATCCAAAAATTAGATCAATTTAAGAATTTGAACCAAAAAATGCATAGAAAAGCATTTAGAATTTAGTTCACTTAGATTTAAATACAAATATTAAGAATGGATGTCAAAATTGTGTTGATAATAAAATATCTCAAATTTCTTATTGATTTAATTATGTTTTCAATATAAAATCTATTCTATGTAATAGATTTATATAATACATTTGGTTCATTTTGATTTGATATAAAGTATTTATATATTAAAATTTTGTTCATTTAGATTTAAATAAATAAATTGAAAATCCATGTAAAAAAGTGTGTTAATAATAAATTATATTAATTTCTTATCAATTGAATTTATTGTATTCAATATAAAATCCGTAGAATGTATTATACATTAATATGTTAATATGCCTTTTATATTAATATTAAACATCAATATCTCTTTTAATGTTAATTAATATTAATATTATTCTTATTCTTATTTACACAATATTATTATTATTATTATTGATGTCAATGTTAAACATAGAAATCTATGTAAACCTATATTTTGCATTTATACATTAATGTGAATATTTTTTATGTAAATATTTTTATTAAACATTACACTTAATAACTTTAGGTTCACTTAGGTTTAGTGATGTTAGGATTAAAATATTTGGTAGTTTTATATTATTTGGTTTATGTAACATTGGGTTAATCTATAACAAGAGGTTTTGAAGTTTAGTTTTTTTAACATTAAAAAAATTGGTTTAATGTTAATATTTATATTGAAAATAGAAAAATGATATCGATATTAAAAATATATTAATAGAAACAATATAACATAAATATTAAACATATACATTAATATAAATACAATTATAGGTTTACTAACATTAATAATACTGGATTATAGATATTAGGTTCAAAAAATTATGGAATTTTGTTCACTATTGTAATAATGTTCTCATCACTCATTTGATTTTATACAATGTGTATATGTGAAGTTTTTCTGTATGTGTAGATGGTAAATTATGTATGTATGTTACTTTTAATTTTATTCAACATTAACTAGTTTTGTTGATACTGAATGAGCTTTTTTCTTATGTTAGGTGATTTCATTGCTTGATCATGGATCTAGCTATTTGGAGTTGTTTTCCATTCGAAATTCTTAAAATTGTCTTCCTCTGGCTACCTTTATCGGTTATGATAAACCTTAGCACTACTTGTAAGCAATGTAATAATGTTTTACAAAACCCTTATTTTTTATTGTGTTGCAAGCATGTATCCATGAATGAATTTGGATTTATGGTTCCTTTCTTTAATAATCAAGACAATTATTTTCTTGTTGAATACCTTAATCAGAATGGGCATATATGTCATTTTCATTTGTGATTCATAGATTCAAGATATAGAGTAGATTCTATTGTTGTACCAATTGTGGTTTTATCCTTACCAATAAAATGCTCCCATACACATAATTATTTTGTAATGAATCCATTTACAAAGGCCTTTAAAAACATAAGGCCAATATGAATTGGAGACTCAGGATTATTTTCATTATTGGAAAATGTAAGCAACAAAAAATATGATTAGGTTGCTTTAAAACATATGTGTCATAGAGTGCAGTCTAAATTTTATGTCTGCAGTAGTCTCGATAGGGTTTGGAAAAGGGTTGATCTTCAGGTTGGTGGCACTTCACTCCATAACAATGAAGTGTCTTATAAAAGTAAATGTTTTAGCTCTATTTGGACAAGGATTATGAAGATTATCCTTACTATGGTCATACAATCTACTAGTTTGATGTAATAAAAAATGAATGGGGTTTTTCATTTGTTCCAATCACTCACACATGGTGTATGTTATTAGAATTATACATGGATCGGTTGATATGCCTTTTCGATGATGGCTCCACTTATGTATGGTCAATTGAATAATTAGATCATTTCCAATTTGGTTAACAGTGTGTTGAATGAAGAATTGACTACTTTGATGATGATTGGGGTTTTAGATGGAGGTTGTTGGAAGAAATTTTTACATATTTAAATAGAAAATGTCCTGGTTATCTTCCATTTCTAACAGTCCATGGTGTGGTTCTTATGTGAAACTGTAGTGAATTTCCTTACCTATTATATGACATGATGTCTGGCATCCATTTTCCAATAGATATTGATAATTCAACTAATGAACAGATGTCTGTTTTTTTCTACCTAGTGCTGGAGGGTTGCAATGATTTGATTGAGTATGGAATTTTTTTTGTAATTTCTCCCAGTATGGATTGTGTTGATGAGATTCTATCATTGGATATGGATATGGACTCCTAGGCTATTTTTATTGTTGGGAGTTCCTATAAATATTTGCATTTTCTATAATCCCTATGGTTGTGGAAAATATTTCCATTTTTTGCCGTATACATACTTTTTGTCCTTATGGTAATACTTTAAAATTATCCTTGTATCGATCTTTATGCTAGAAAATATTTCATATTGTTTCCCCTAAAGTTTTCTTAATTACATGTAAATGTGTTTGGATGCTATGCATTTATTTTTGTTTTTATAATTATAATTGCTATGAGTTATGTTATACATGTTATTTATATTGGTTTTTATCACTGACTCTCAAACAATGTTATATTTTTATGTACATTTAAATATTTTCATTTATATTTTGAGAGTATATAGGTCCAAATTTTTAGATATACTTCCAAGTCATATAATCCTTACAATATTGTGTCCCAATTGTATGGGTTCTATTTTGATTCTAATGTGATACATGAAAATTTATACCTTTTGGTTTAAGCCATTTTGAAAATTCATTCTTGTTTTCAACCATTTCGAAAAAGCCTTATACATTTTGATAAGTTTATATTGTTGGACAAAATAACATACAATTTTCATTTTTATTTTTCTTTTACGCTTGCCAAAAAAAAACTTGTGCCTTTTTCATTGTTTTGTGTTTTTTTTATATTAGATATATGCTATGTTCCATGTTTGTGGTTACATACTAAATATTTTATTATTCATTGTAGAGATGTCATCTAAAGGCACAAGAAAGTGTAGAAGAAAACAAAATCTATCACCAACATCACGTGGCAGATGTAATGAAAGTCGTCGTATACGATATGAGCAAAATAAGGATGTCATAAATGAGCATAGGAGAGATATATATCATAGAAGAATGAGTGAGGCCACTCTTCAAAATGAATTTATAATTCCTTGTAGGTATCATACTATGGATGATATAATGGAAAGAACATTTCATGTTGATAGTTCATTATCAGAGTATGCTCCTCATCAACATAGTATTGTTGTTCGATTCGCTCTCCTGGAAAGGTTCATAATATTGGGGAAACCTCTTGAAATTGGGAAGAACATAATATCGATAACATGGATGAAAATTTCCACCCTAACTATTCCGTGTTTGCAATTGTATGTTTCGACCAAGGCCAAAAGTTGCAAAACATCCATGGTCGAGGTAATGATGACATTGTATGCGATGATTTGGATGATAGGTTAATTCACCATTTTTTTATAATTTGGAGCCAGTTATTCAAAACATCAGCTCTTCCAGTCTCACTTCTCAAAGTAACGCGGTCCCACCAAGAGAATTTGTCATCCTTGATAGAATTTCACATGGAACAATGGAAGTAACACAATGATATTTTGATTTTTGGTTCAATAATGGTTGTTTTATTACATTCCTCTATTGACAAACTTTTAATTACTAAACTTATAAGCTATTTTCTTCTCTTGGAATAGGATACAACTCATTTTAATAGAGGTCCATAAACTAATTGCCAAAATGTTACGTCTCCTAATATGAGAAGTGGAGATGAAGCATGTCATAACATTCCTGTGCATTCTCCTCAATGATCATATTCCCAAAGTTATGTGAATTTTCAATGTTTTTTATTTTATTTTCATTTTTTGAATTTCTATTTGGTTGGACATTGAATTTTATGGCATATTTTATTTTCTTCGAATAATACACAACTCATTTCAATAGAGGCCTACAAATTAAATTTGTAGATGTTCCATCTACTGATGTTAGAAGTGAAGAGGAACCATCTCATAATAGTCATCCACATTGCCAAACAAATGTAAATATTGAGTGCATTTGATATTTTTCTCATTTTTTCATTTACACTTGGTTTGACATTGTATTTAATAATATTTTACTTAAAAACATGATTTCATCTTATCAGGTTGGAGAATTGGAATCCAAAACATCAAATTGTAAAACTAATGTAAACGTTCAATGTATTTTATTTGTTTTCAATTTTTGAATATTTATTTGTTGGACATTTATTTTTATAATGTATTTTATTGTGTTGAAACAGGAAACAAATCATTTGAATAGAGGCAAAGAAACTAACTCCCCAAATGTTTGATGCACTAATGTTAGAAGCGAACAAGAAGCATCTAATAACTCTCATACACGTCAAGAAACAAATGTAAATTTTGAATGCATTTGATTCCTTTTTCATTTTTTTCATTTAAAATTAGTTGGAAATTAATATTTTATGACAAAGAGGCCTTTACATCCTCTCATGTTCATGAAATGCACACAATAAATTTGGAAAGGCCCTATCATAGATCCATTCCACATGCCTCAAATTTGGGAAGAAAATCTCATGTTCCTAAAGATGAAGTACATTTTCGAAGAAATTTTACTGGTATGAAGTACATTTTCGAAGAAATTTTACTGTTTCAAATGGTTCTCAACATGGTCCGACTGATAGAGATCATATTCAGTTTGATGAAAACATGATTATAGTGCATAAAATATTTTGAGAAAAGATAGATAGCTTGTCAGTTTTCCAAATGTGCCACTTTTTCCAAGAATCATATCTTGGTATCCAGGTTTTGAGACATTCTGAAGGACTTGTTTCCATATGATGTAATACTGAAAGAAGTGCCCATCATTTTTGCCGATATAATAACATGATCTTGGTGAGAACCCTCATATTAAACAGTTCTTCCTAAAGTTGAAGAAATTCTAATAACACGTGTGAATCCTATTTTTTAAGTGACACATGCTTGATGTGGGAAATATATATATAGCGGTCATACAATTAGATTTCCTGAATATATTTCTACAATTGTACAAAGTCTTCCATGACATGTTGAAGATATTGGCTTTCTAATTGTGAGGAGACACGTCGCTCAGCCTAAATATTATGAATTTTCTATCAAAATATATCGAGTGATGGGTACATTGTTTTTCAAAATCCAACATGATCAATATTATCAAGATGTTGTAATTAACTATGATTCAATGAATGTTTTGCCTGAAATATCAACAAATGTCCCCTCTAGGCTTAAATTTGTTGATTTTTATATTGAAGAATCTAAGACCAATGTAACTAATAATTAAGGGTTACCTATTGAGTGTTTTCCTTCTCATCCTTCTTCTTTTAATGCTCGCCTATAAAATGAACGAAGAGAAGTGGAAGAAATTACAGCATTTCTTGATAGTGTTGATTCTTCACATGTTCAAGAAATGAATTGGCCCAATTGGAACCTCTCTAGTGAATGAATATAATACATAGGGGTTATTAAATATGTCATTCCCATCATTGGTCCCCAATAGTGATGTTTATTGGTTGCAACCATGTATTTTTAGTGCTGAAATTCATGAGTATGCATTGCATCTTCTTAGGTACTATGATAAGAGGTTTGGAAGCCATTCTCACTTTTGATATTACTTATTGAACATGATAATTAGGCATTAGAGCTAAGAAACTGCTGAAGTTTTTGTAAAGAAATACTTACATGATAACTCACCTAAAATAATTGAAGAGTTGTGTCACCAACTTTATGATTTACGAGATAATAAGTTGGTTGAGCATATTATGTAGTTTGGTTCTTCTCTGAGAGGTAAAAGGGAATCCTAGAATAAGTGTCCAACTGAATTGAATGACATGATTCCTCAGTTGGGATGTCATCTTTATTTTTTACTTTGAGTGGAGTTGAGATAAAGTGGCAAGAGTTGTGTAACCTCATGCCCATACATTTACATTTTTTATATTAAAATGAGCGTTGTATCAAAATTCATAATTTTATCCATTACCCTGATATCATTGCCACATTTATGCATCATAGATTCAATATATTTTGAGAGGAAGTTATCCAAAAACATCTTAAACGTAAACACTTCTAGTATAAGTTTGTGTTGTCGAATTTATTTTCTATCATTTCTCAATATTTCATTATGATTCTATTTATATTGTTTGTAGTAACTATATCTTAATTTTCTTCAAATATGAATGGAAATATAGAGGTTTATAACATATCGATAGTTTCCTATGATTGGAAGGCACTCTTGACATGGAAATACATGATTGCTCAAATCCTTCTAAGGTACAACTTGCAAAGAGACTCTTTGACAAGTATGTAACTGCATGGAATCCACATGACATACATTGTCGCAACATAATGGTTCCACGAAGCCTCAATGATGACCCTTGCCTATTGAATATCGATCATATTTTCTCTTGCAATCCTCATAATGATTATGAGGAATTTTTAAGTCGTGTGAAAAGGAACACAAAATGTAGTGTAGATTATTGTTTGCATAAAAAAGGCACTATTTCGACATGTCAATACAATGCTCCATGGGATCTTTTTGTTGAATCAAGATTGTTCATAGATGATCAAGGAAGAAAAAAATATGAGCCATCAAGAAATGACGACAAGCTCAATGGCCATAACGTTGACCTTCTAACAATGTGGCGTGGAAATGTTGATTTCCAATCGGTGCTTTCTCGAATAGGCTGTCTTGAAATATATTTCTATGTATACATCAAAAGAAGGAAAAAGGTCTAAAATTTATCATCATATGTTAACTAGAATTTCAAATTCTATTAGCTCTAAGGATCATGGTTTATGTGCATAGAGAATGTTTCTTATAGAAACAATTGTTGATCGTGACATTGGAGCACAAGAAATGTGCATTATGTTGCTTTAGCTACCTGTTGGTGTTTGTAGTCAAAAATTTGTTTCCTTAAATGTTGGAAGAGGGGCTTTAAGGAAAATCTCAAGAGATGGCTTACAATGTTCATCTAAGAATACTTATGTTAAAAATTATCAAAAGAGACCTTTTTTCCTTGAACATGAATATTTGATAGAAACAAAAATATCTTGGACATTTTATAGCAAGTGTAAACAAGATCTTGGAAATTTGATAGCAAGTGTAAACAAGATCAATGGAAGCCAATAGATGTTAATGCTATTGTACGGGTTTGGCCACCATTTTATTATATTCTTGGTGAGGCTTCAAATGAATTTGAAACATTTTACTAGACATAATTTCTCTTGCATGAGCCATTACGTGACATTCCTATAGATATTGGCCTTTTAGCTGAAATTATTATTGAAAATTGGAGGAATTTTTGATATCGAGCATGGCATGTTGATCGAAATCCATCAATTGTCTACAATATTGAAGATGAAGAAGATGGTGATTTTTCTAACCATGAAATGCATCTGGAAGATGATTTTCAAGAATGGTTGATTTTCTCTCACTTGGTTCCACCAAATGATGTGAACGTTTTTTATCTTCACACTCTTGTTCGAAGGGACTTTGAGATATTCTTTGACTAGGAAAGTAAAACTATTTATAATGGTTTTGCAAAAGAATCTATTAATTCTATAAGGAATGAAAAATAAAGGGGTGATATTTTTCACGTTTCAAACATACCATTTCCATCTCTAGATTCATTGTCAGAAAAATAACGACTTTCTTTTGAAATTGTTTTAAGGCACTTTGTTGAATATGAGATTCGTGAATATCTTCTTATCATTTTTTAGGGAACTGTAGGCACTGGGAAGTCTTACCTTATCCATTGTATTTTTGAAGATCTTTAAAATTTGTCTCTTAATGGAAGAAACCCTTTGCATATTCTTGCCCCAACAGGAATAGATGCTTTTAATATACATGCAAAAACAATACACTTGGCTCTAAAAATTCGAATTAAAGATACGCAACCACTACAGAGGTAGTCACTAGCAGTATTCCAAGAAATGAACTTTCTAGGATCAAGGTTGTTTATGCAAATAGATGCTCAACTAAGAGAAGCATTTTGAGAGAAATGTAATTGTATTTTGGGTGGAAGATCCACCATCCTTGTGGGCGACCTTGGCCAACTTCCTCTTGAGAGAGATAAGCATTTGTATGCAGGTAATACAATAGGGAATGCCTTTTGGAACAAATTCAACGTTATTGTCACTCTATATGTAGTCTTTCACCAACAAGGGAATAATGAGAAACAATCGTGTTTTCATAGAGTCCTCAATAACATAAAAAATGTAGAACCTGTTCTTGAAAATATGGAGTTTCTTATGTCATGGGATGATATGAGGTTGCATTCCTAGAGAAATGGATTTATGTAATGAAATAGTTCACATCTTTCCAAAAAAATATTTTTTCTCCTTCGATAACATGCATATGTTAAAATCATTAAGTTCTCTAATTGGACAATGTATTGTTGAGCATTCAAGGCATTTTGAAATCATTAGTGTTGATGATCATCAATTGGACTATGAAATTTTGTTGTGTCGTGGTGAGCGTGTTGTGTTGACATGTAATTTTTGGGTTGAATTTGGCTTGGTAAATGGTGAACTTGGTTATGTTAAGGATATATTTTATACACCTACCTATAAGCCACCTTAGATTCCAATGTTCATAATTGTTGTATTTGACAAGTATGTTGGTGCTCCATTTGATGCATGAAATCCAAACATTGTACCTATCACACCAGTGATAAGAGGAAATCGAAAACAATTTCGTTTAAGGATGGCATGGGCTATTACAATCCATAAGTCACAGGTATTAACTTTAGAATGGGCATCAATTGATATTAGGAATAAAGAGTAGCAAAGTGTCGCCTTCACAACCATATCAAGAGTGAAATCAATATATGGTTTACAAATTTCACCACCTTTCTCTTTCCAACGTTATGCCAATATGAAATATAGTGCATATTTTACAGTTAGGAAGAAAGAAGAGGATCTATTGAATTCCATATCGCTATGACATACAACTAATAACATTGTGACATTTTTTATAATATGTTTTTTGAATTGCTTATATTTTCCTCTTGATTTACTTTTAATATAATAATAATTTTCAGATATTTATGAGATAAATAAATTCATCATATTAATAATAATACTTGAGAAAGTTGTTTACATCATTTTAGATGTTGTTCAATTTACTTTTTTTTTTTTAAGTGGCTATTCCTGTTTCATTTACAACAAACCATTCAAACATAAACAACGAGTTATAAGAATCACTCATTCAAATTCAATTTTATAATTGGTTCATTTTGATATTAATATTCTGGATTGAATCACTCATTCAAAATCAATTTTATAATTGGTTCATTTTGATATTAATATTCTGGATTCATATTACATCATGAAATGAAAAATTGGAGGTTTTGAATATTGTCCATCATCGTGGCCAATATTCATATTTTTAATATTGGCCATGGTTTTATTCTATTTCCACAGATTTTTCCATTGTATTGTGAAATGAGGTTTATATTTGTAGATTTTTTTTATATCATTTGGTTCATGTAACATTAGATTATTTTATAGTGTGAGGTTTATAAGATTAAGTTTTTAACATAAATGAAAATGGGGTGTTATGTTTTATGTATATATATGTATATATGTGTATGCCTATTTGTTTGTGCGTGTCTGTATTAATTTTGTTTTTATCATTTTGTCTTTCAAATGAAGGTATGGAGAATAATTATGTCATCTATTATTCCAGAACAATACACAATATTGTTTGAGCAATAAGTTTTCTTTCGTATCTTCGGAACAAGTTTGATAGGAAACATGGGTTCCATCCTGATTTTATTAATTAGCATATTCATGTGCTAGATGAAATGAAAACACATATAAAATACTTGTTACATGTGCACGAGAGGGACCCTGGGAGGATAACAAGAAGGAATTGGTTGAAAAGTGTTAAGTATCATGATCATTATCCTGTTTTTTTGAATTGTTGTTTCTTTTGTCATCGATATGGTTGTGTTTGGAAGAGGCTATTCCACAGGTGACTTTTGATGGAGTGTTTCAAGTTCAATTTTGTAGTGGAATTATTTGATGTAAAGAAAACAAAAAATGTATGTTAAGCCTCAATGTTCTTTATGTGGTTGCAATGTTGGTGAAATTGAATTTTTTTCTCCTTGTTGTTGATATGTAGAAAATTGTATATCTCTAGTCACAAAATGTCATATCATGTTGTTATTCCTTAAATCTAATGTGTGAAATTTAGATGTGTATTTTTTTCATTTATGTTCCTTTGATCCAATGGTGATGTTACTATTTTACATTTTTCTCTTGCATTTGTAATTTTTTTGGTCTTTTGTATGGGTACCTTCATGTTGTTCATGTCTTTTAGAAATGAAAATATTATTGACATTTATAATATAATTGTTGGGCCTTCATGTTCTTGTTGTTTATATCAATATTCTTGAGATTTATACTATTAATATATTCATGTATTGATATTAATGGATTTATGCTTTGAAATTTATTTAATGTTTATAATGTAGTGAAATAAATGTGTTATTATCAACTTGTTGATGATTTATCATGTTTTATGATTTATATTGTATTATTATCAATGTATTCATATTATTTTTTTGCGGTTCATATATTAATTGTGGTTTATGTTTATTATTATTGTTTGTTATTATAGCATTATTTACGTTTACAATATTGATGCCATGGATTTAGAGCTTAGGGGTTTTAAAATATTTAACATGAGATATATTCTCTAATTTTCAAAACCAATCATTGTGAGCATTGTCGCACATTGTTTTATAACGAAGATTGTCTTCTTATGAAGACCATAATCAACCATGGTGAATCATGGTCAACCATGGTCCAACGTCGCATTTTAACAAATTGTCTCAATATGAAAATCAATGATGGTTAAGGATAGTCATTGATATTTACTTTTTGATTTATAATATTTATCATGGGTTTTAAACAACTTGGGTGTATAATATTAATCAATTGGGGTTAAAATATCAGTCCTATCCATTTTTAATATTGATTCCTTGCATTTTTTGATCCCTTAGGTTTATAATATTTTTTTTCTTGGGTTTACAATATTAAATGCTTGGTTTTATTTGTACTTTGAGTTTATAATATTAATAATTCCTTTGGTTTATCATTTTATCCTTATAGTTTATTAATCCCTTGACATTAAAATATTAATTTCTAGGGTTTATTAGTCATTTAGGTTATTAATGTTAGTTTGTTGGGTTTATTTATTCCTTGGGTTTATTAATTGCTTCGGTTTATTAATAATTTGTTTTATAATATTAATTCATTGGTTTTATAATATTAAAAATCCATTGGGTTTATTCATCCCTTGTATTTATAATATTAATAATCCCTTTGATTTATAATAATAAACCCTTTGGTTTATTAAACCCCAATATTAAGTGTTTAATCTGTTAGGTTTATAATGTTTATGCTTTTAGTTTAGTTATTCTTTGGGTTTATAATACTAAAAATCTCTAAGGCTTATTGATCGCTTGGGTTTATAATTTTAATAATCATGTGAGTTTATCAATCGTTTGTTTTAGAATATTAATTACTAGGCTTTATTAATCTCTTGTGTTTGTAATATCAATCCCTTGTGCTTCTTGATCCCTTAGGTTTTTAATATTTATACCTTGGTTTCACTAATTCCTTGGGTTTATAGTATTTAACGGTTGAGTTGATTAGTTCCTTTGCTTTATAATATTAACAATCTCTTTGGTTTATTAATCCCTTGAGTTTAAAATATTAATTCTTAGGGTTTATTAACCTCTTCAATTTTTATATTAGTTTGTTGGGTTTAGTGATTCATCGGGTTTATTAATCGCTTGGATTTATTAATCCTTTGTGTTTATAATATTATTTTGTGGGGTTGCCTATTTCCCTTGGGTTTACTATTTCCTTGGGTTTATAATGTTAAATGATTAGGTTTATTTGTTCTTTAAGTTTATAATATTAATAATTCATTGGGTTTATCATTTAATCCCTTGTGTTTAATAATCCCTAATATTAAGGTTTAAATAATATTCCTAAGGTTTAATATTAATCCCTTAGGTTTACAATGTTTATCCCTTCAGCTTATTAACTTGTTGGGTTTATATATTAACAATCCCTAGGGTTTATCGATCAATTGGGTTTATAATATTCATAGTCACATGGGTTTATCAACACTTTGGGCTTAAAATATTAATTCCTATGCTTTATTAATCCCTTTTGTTTTTAGTATATATCCCTTGCAATTTTTTATCCCTTGGCTTATAATATTTTCCCTTGGGTTTATTAATTCCTTGGGCTTATAATATCAAATGCTTGGGTTTTTTTCATTCTTCGAGTTTATAATATTAATAATTCCTTTGTTTTATCATTTAATCCCTTGGTTTTACTTATCCCCTAAGATTAAAATATTAATTCCAAAGGTATATTAATTGTTTGGGTTTTTAATATTAATTTGTTGGGTTATTCATTCCATGGATATATTGATCCCTTGCATTTATTAATAACTTGCTTTTATAATATTAATGCCTTGGGTTTATAATATTAATAATTCCTTGGTTTTATAAAATCCAAATATTAAAGGTTAAATATTTGTCAAAATATTTATGATTATGTCAATATCACAATATATTAATCTAATATGGAGATCAACCATGGTCAACCATGGTAAACCATGTTTATTTTAGGGTTTATAATAGTCATGTTAGGGTATATATGTGTTGGGTTTATAATTTTTATCCCTTAGGTTTATTATTCCCTTTGGTTTACAATATCAATCCCTTGGGTTTAGTGATCTAAGGGTTAATATTCCTAGGGTTTAATATCATTCAACAATGGTTAAGAATAAACAACCATGTTCGACCATGATCAACAATCGTACAACATCGCATTGTGACAAGGATTGTCTCGATATGAAAATCAACAATGCTCAACCATGTTTACTTTAATATTTTTAATATTTATCTAAGGGTGTTTATACATTGGGTTTATAATTACACTCCATTTGGTTTAATATTATTCCTTTTGGTTCAAAATCCCTTAGGGTTTTAGTATTAATCCCTTGGGTTTATTATTCCTTTGGTTTTATAATGTAAAACCCTTCAGTGTATTATTCCCTTAGGTTTAATATATCAATCATGGTTAACCATTGTCAATAATAGCCAACCATGATCAACCATGGTTGAATACCACATTATGACAAGGACTATCTCACTATGAAAATAAACTGTGTTTATTTTAGTTTTTGTAATATTTATATTAAGGTTTACCAATGTTGGTTTTTTAATATTAATCCTTTAGGTTTAATATTATTCACTTCGTTTTGTAATCCCTTGGGATTTTATTATTAATTCCTTGGGTTTATGTTTCCCTTGGGTTTATTATTAACTTGGGTTTCTAATATCAATCATGATAAACCATGGTAAAAAATCATGAACCATGGTCAACTGTGGTCAATCATGGTTAGATCTCGCATTATGAAAAAAATTATCTCCATATAAAAATCATGGACAATCATGGACAATCATGGTAAACCATGGTTGATGATGGTCAAACATGTTTTATAGAATCAAACATGGTCAACCATGGTCAATCGTGGTGAAACTTGTTTGAACATTGTGCTGTGACAAAAGTTGTCTCGATATGAAAATCAACCATGATCAACCATGGTCCATTGTCACATCGTGACAAAGATTGTCTAGATATGAAAATTAACCATGGTCAACCATGGTCCAAAATGGCATTGTGATCAAGATTGTATCAATATGAAAATCAACCATGATCAACCATGGTCCAACGTTTCATTTTGGCAAAGATTGTATGGAGATGAAAATTAACCATGGTCAATCATGGTCCAACTTGACACTGTGATAAGGATTGTCTCAATTTGAAATTAACGAGGGTCAATCTTGTTTATTTTAGTTTTTATAATATTTACCTTAGGGTTTATATACATTGGGTTTATAATATTAGTCCCTTTGCTTGAATCTTATTCCCTTGGGTTCATAATCCCTTGCGAGTTTAGTATTAATCCCCTGGGTTTGTTATTCCCTTGGTTTTATAATATTAATCCATTAGGTTTATAAATATTAATCATGGTAAACCATGGTTTGTCATATCCAACAATGTTCAACTATGGTCAAACCATATGGATATGGAAATAACCCATGGTCAACCATGGCCAACATTTTGTGCTGATAAAAGATTGTCTCGATATGAAAATCAATCATGGTCAACCATGGTTAGCCATGGTCCAACGTTGCATTGTGACAAGGATTGTCTCTATATGGAAATCAATTCTCAGGCTTTTAGTATTAATAGCTTGAGTTTATTGTTCCTTTGGGTTTATAATATCAATTGATTGGGTTTATTATTCCTCACTCAACCATGATTTATTATGATGTCAATCATGGTAAACCATCATCCAACATCAAATTATGATAAGGATTGTGTCAATATGAAAACCAACGAGGGTCAATCATGTTTATTTTAGTCTTTATAATATTTATCTTAGTGTTTATACATGGTGGGTTTATAATATTAGTCTTTTCAGATTAATATTATTCCGTTGGATTCATAATCCCTTGGTATTTTAGTATTAATCCCTTGGGTTTATAATATCAATCCATTTGGTTTATGATATTAATCATTTTCAACCATAGTCAATCATAACCAACCATGTTGAACCATGATCAGATAAGGATGGATATGGAAATCAACCATGGTCAACCATGGTCTAACGTTGTGTTCTCACAAAGATTGTCTCAAAATGAAAATCAATCATAGTCAACCATGGTTAACCATGGTTCAACGTTGGATTGTGACAAGGAGTATCTCTATATGGAAATAAACCATGGTCAACCATGTTTATTTTAGGGCTTATAATATTGATGTTAGGGTTATACACCTTGAGTTTACAATTGTTATCCCTTAGGTTTATTATTCCATTGGGTTTATAATATAAATCCCTTGGGTTTATTGATCTAAGGGTTCATATTCCTAGGGTTTAATATTATTGAATAATGATTAACCATAATCAACCATGGTCAACCATGGTCCAATGTCACATTGTGACAAGGATTGTCTCAATATGAAAATCAAAGTACCCAACCATGTTTATTTTAGTATTTTTAACATTTATCTTAGGGTTTTTATACCTTGGGTTTATAATATTATTCCGTTGGGTTCATAATCCGTTGAATTTTTTTAATGACAAAAAAAAAATCCATAATTTGTTCTACGTGATTGAATATTTTCCTGAAATGGAAAAATAGTATATGATGAAAATATTCAAATAAGTAGAGTAAATTATTCACACATGAACCATTAAAATATGGGGAAGAGAGAAAATTACAAATTATCATTAATATTCAAGAAGTAATTATGTACTCTATGAACCGTTAAGCCTCTCGTTAAACCATGTTTGGGCCAACATTAGTGTTATGAAACCAACTCACAAAAAGATAGAAAATATAGATCAGCGCCTTAGAATTCAGCCTCTTCGAGGGTGCAACCTCCTTTACATTACACAAATTAACAATTCTTGGATGATAAAAACAACTAAACCTCCCTTCTATATATAGGAGAGTAAGGGGTCACAATATAATCAAGCAAACATAACAGTAATACCATAAGGGCAAAACAATAAAAACAGTGGGTTTCTATGGGGCACATTAATAATAATATGGGGACAATAGGGCACAACAATAACAATAAGGGCTACAATGACAATAGTAATGGGGGAATCACTAGTATTATAGGGACCTAACATGCCCCTCTCCTTCCTAAAAGCATTGTCCTCAACGCTTGAGTAGTTCTGGATGCTTCTGTATAAATTTCTCATCCTCCCATGTGGAATCTTCAGTAGATAAGTTCTTCCACTTGATGAGATACTCTGAATTGATCGATTCGGTAGCTGTCGAGTTCTTGTTTCTATGACTGCTTCTGGTTCCAATATGATTTTTCCTTCCTCGTCATGTTTTGGCAATATTGTTTGAACCGGGAGCTTGTCACCTATAACCTTCTTTAAACATGAAACATGGAAAATTGGGTGCTCTAAGGAAGCTGCATGAAGCTCAATTTGTATGCCATAGTACCAATATTTTGCAACACCTTGTACGGACCATAATAATTTGGTGATAATTTATTATCCTTCTTAGCTTGCTTGAGGGACATTTGTTTATATGGTTGTAGTCGTAGGAATACCGAATCCCCTACATCAAAACTTCTTTCGCTAGGATGTTGATTTGCCTGTTGTTTCATTCTATTTTGTGCCAATGTGAGGTTACCCTTTAAGCGTTGGAGAAGTTGTTGTTGATGCTCGATGTGATGTTCCACTACTTGAACCTTAGAATTTTATTTTAAATATGATGTGATGGATGGTGGATGATATCCATAAAGTGCCATAAATGGCATCATTTTTGTTGTAGTATGGAAGGAATTCTTATACCACCATTCAGCCAGAGGCAACCATTTGACCCATTGGTTTGTTTATTAGATACAAAGATATCCTTCCAAAAATTTGTTCACTATCTCATTTTTTCCATTAGATTGAGGATGATAAGATGAGCTATGAGCTAACTGAGTACCGAGACAAGAAAATAATTTTGTCCAAGAATTTTTAGTGAAAATGGGATCTCTATCTTTTATAATAATATTTGGGTCTCCATGTAGCTTTTGAATTGTTTCCATAAAGGCAGTAGAAACTGTACTTGCTTTAAATGGATGCGATACTGCACAAAAGTGTGCATGATTGGTAAGTCTATCAACTACCACCATGATGACACCTTTTCCTTCGGACTTGGGTAAACCTGAGATAAAATCCATTGAAACCTCCTCGCAACACTGGCTTGGAATGGATAAAGGTTGTAATAGACTTGGGGTCTTAATTTTTTCAACTTTATTTTGTTGGCAAACCAAACATTCAGCCAATATTTTGAATATCCAATTTAAGGCCATCCCAAAAATATTCCTTCTTAATCATGTGGTAAGTTTTTAAAAATCCTGAGTGCCCTCCTAATGGAGAAGTGTGCAATTCCATAAGAATATTTTGTTTGAGTTGGGAATTCTTACATAGGTATAACCGATATTTGTACCATAACGAATCATTTTTCGAGCTAAATGTATCAGATGTACTATGGTCTTGTTGTATCATTTGAATGAGTGCCCACACTTCTTCGTCATTCTTCCATTCATCCCTTAATTCATTTATCCAATCTAGTTGGATAATAGAAATGGCGCACAACAATGCTTCCACATCCTCATCCTTTCTTGAGAGTGCATCTACTACAACATTTTACTTCCCTTTTTTGTAGATGATTTCTCATGAGCACCAGTATTGTAGCAATAATTCTGCAACTCCTAGGCTACTGACTTTAGTCTTATCAACCTAGTAGTTTGTAACAAACTTGGAAGCGTCAGTGGTGTATGCACAAGTACTAGTTCTCACTGCAGGTTGTCACTTGGTCAGCCAACGTAAGATCAATAGGAGCTCAAGCCAACTTCTATGGATTCCAGAAGAAGCTCTATATGTGATGAAAGGAAAGAGAGATTACTCTACAGATGCTATTCTAATTGCAGAAAGGAGAAAGAGTAAAATGTGAAGCAAACCTAGCAAACCCTAATTAACCAACTAATGCTACTTTTGCAGACAACACTATGAAAACCATGAAAGAAATGCCATTACCTACTCATGGAAGTAAAAAAAATATAACTATGCTATTCCTGGAAGTAGATAAGAAAAAATAATATTTTTGGATTTTTATGTGAATTTGACATGCATGTAATTTATTGTCTGTGAGTGTGGTAGCGAATAGGTGGCGTTGAAGGGTGGTTTTGGGACTTGACAGGATGTAGGATAGTGTGGATGGGTCCTAGGAGGTCTCAGGTGGCCTTCTGGAGGATTTTCCCACACTCGGCCTTCAAAAGAAAGGCTACAGGAAAATCTACAGGAGGACACAGGAGATCTACAGAGGAAAACAGGGAATTACAAGAGGCATATAGCAGGAGGCCGAGAGCAGTTTTCTTTGTTTTTAGGGTGTGAGAGTGGGTGAAAAAGGGGGATGAAGGTTGGAAGGAGGTGTTAGGGTGCCTATGGTCTACCATGAACCACTAGGAGAGAGAACGATGATTGGATTTTCTCAAGGAGAGAGGAAGAAATTCTATGGAAAAATGCAGGAAACTGTGGCAGAATTGAGGTGAGATTTGGGAGACCGATAGGGCATGGATCAGATGGAGGGTGTGATTACTGATAATCTGGCCTACTATTGGAAGATATCTATGGCATAGAAACTGTCATTCAACCAAGGAAATCAAGCAACAAGTGAAATGAATGCATTTAGGAAAACAAAGTTTTGCATAAAAATGGTCTAAACTATGATATATGAAAGGAAATGCTGAGAAATGATGTAGTAAAGGAAAGCATGAAAGAAGACTATTGAAAATCAGGAAGTGAGCACGATGGATAAGATCTAAAGCAAAGAAAAGGTATACTATTAACCTACTAAAAAGCTGCAAACACTAAAAGTCCTATGAATGAGGAAAATTTGTGTTTTTGGGGCAGCAAGAGAGCCTTTGCCTCAAATCATGGTTCTAGAGGGAGGAAGAGAGGCCAAGTAACTATTGTTAGCCTTTTGAATCTTTATTGGTCACTACTTAACCTGCTATCGAAAGCACAAATTAAAGAAAACTAATAAATCATCAAAAGCAACCTATTCTTAACCATAAAATAAATACATCTAACAGCAAACTAATCTACAAACAAAAACAAAGCATACAGATACAAGTAAAGAGAGGCTTGGCTACTTGGATTGGGCCCTAACCCAAGAGCTTCACCCTCTGAGGTCACTCAGTGCTAGCTCAAAATGGATTCGATCTTTATTCTAAAAAAAATAGCAAGATTACATGAAACTGCCACAAAATAATAAGCTCGAAATTTGAGAAGAGTTTACATAAGAAAAAATCCAACCCTAGTGAGGCCCTAAGCCTGTCTACTTATACAAATGAAGCTACCAATAGCTTCCTTAAAATCAAGGAGGCTTGGCTACAAAAACTTGAGATAATCATCATTCATCCTCCATTTTCTCGGCTACCTTCTAGTGCATGATTCGACTGCTTGTACTGCAAGTTGAATGAAGAGGAATTCGAAGTGAAGAGTAATAAATGAGGGGGATTCCCTCCTATAAGTCCTCTCCTCTTTCCACATTGAGTTATTGTTTCCATTTGTCCACTAGATCCTTGACATTAACCTCAAAATCTATCAATAATATGCAAAATACATGTTAGACCACATGGCACAATAACTAACTCAACTCACTCTATAAGCATAAATATAATTAGTAAATAATGTAATAAGCTAAGAGAATGGTTGATTTGAATAGGTTAGGAGGTAAAATGAGCCCGTATAATTACCCATTTATGAGGCTCATCATCACCCTTACTGAAGGTGTTTCTCATCCTTTGAGAAACCTAGTCAATCTCCTCATATTTTATGGCCCTGGTGGCCTCTATAGCATCCTAGGCTTCTGATGTGGTCTACTCTTCTTTGCCATAGAATCCTAGCTTCCTATCTATGTCCTTCCATTGCTCCTCCTATTATTTTTCTCTTCTGCCTTCCAGCATGCCTAACAGTAGTGGATGACTCAATTTGAGGCCAATCCAGTTGACCTTCAGCCTCTGCATGGAGCACTTGTACATTGGCAGTCTTTTCAATGCCTCCTTTAGCCTCATGGGGGAGTGATATTCCCTAATTTGCAAATTGTGTGGTAAGGTATTCCATCTCCTCATGCATGCATGCACACATTCATCCCCAAGTAGCCTTTACATATCCTCAAAGTGTGCAATGGCTTGTGCTTGATTGGTGAGATATCTAGGGGTGATCTGAGGGTCGTTGGAAAGTAGTTTGTGTGTGCTGATGAGTGCCATAGGATCTGATAGCTTAGCTCTTATCATTAGTGGCTCATTTTTCTCTTTTATCATCAATCTCTTTATTTCTGCTACCCTAATTTCTTTCATGGTTCATCCGTGAGGCCATAGCCATTAATTGCAGCTCCCCTAGATTGGCATTGGGATCCCACACATTCATGTCTATGAGGGCCATGTTGTGCAAGTAGAATTCTGCCATCTTTTCCTTATCCTCTAAGGTGCTTTGGTCACACAAGTCCATGAAATGCCTGTAGTCTTGGAAAGGCATGGTGCCTCTTTGTGCCAAAGTTTTTATTTGGAACTATAACCATTGGTCCTTTATATAGAGGCCATAGGATTTGGCTGGTGTTTTGCATTACAATGCCTCCATGGATAAGCTGGCCATGCATGCTAGCTAGGTCTCTTTCTCTTGTAGCTGCTTCCTTAGCAATTCATTTTCAGTTTCAAGTTGGCTTCTTGTAATTGCTTCTTGGTCTCTGAGAGCACTTAATTCTCAACCCATTTCTTTGAGTTTGCTTTCCATATGGCCAACATCCTCAGCTCCTTTGGATCTGGCTATCTGCATCCACCTATGTGTTCTCACTCTTTCTTTCTCCAATTCAAAAAATAGTGGAATTATAAATTTTTTTGGGATTATCCTTCCTCCCTCAAGTATATTGTAATATGAGGCAAGACTAGGTTGGGGATCTAGTTCTTGCATCTTCATTGCTTCCTCCTTGACCTGTGGCAGTCCTTCTATCCTTTTCTCAAGCTTTTGGGTTTCCTGTAGTTTTGATAGTGTCCCCTGTAGAACTGTCTGAGCCTCTTCTAGGACTATTTTTGGGTCTTGTAGTACTACTTTTTCCTTCCATGTGGAAGATCTAGGAGTCCCCCTTTCATATGTTACAGGTGTGTTGGATGGAAATTCTTTCCCCTTGGCAGAGGGTGAATCTTCAATGGTAATTGGCACTCTTGAAGAGGGTTAAGGTTTGCCTATTTTAATCCTTGGGCTCTTCCTAGCCCTGAAATACATTTAGATCTGTCTTTTCCTCTTTTTCTTTAGCTTGATTAGTGTACTGAGGGTAGTGAGGATAATTGTTGCCTCCCTTTCCAAAGTCTTAGGGTACTCTTCTCATTTTTCTGCCTTCTCTGCCTCTTTTTCTCCTTCTTCTGTCTCTTTTTCTGTCTCTTCCTACTCTGTTTTTTCAGCTCTCTCCTCCTCTATTTCAGTTCCTTCCTCCTCCCTTTTTTATTGTGCTATGTCACCACTAGCTCCACCTTCTCCCCCTTGCTATTCTTCCTCCTCACTGCCAGTAGGGATGACATCATAGGTTAAGGCCTTTATGTCATCCTCAGCTGTCATGTTTTGGAAAACTTCCCATGCTATAGGGAGTGTAAAGGTATGGAGGGCTTCCTCTACTAGGATTTTGATTAAGACATGGTGAGCTAGATGTTCTGAATTTCCTACTTGCACCTCGGTGCTGGAGTCAATGAGGGACTGCATGAGGAAGTAAGGTATACTGAGTTTCTGAGGTGCTGGAGTGTCCACGCCGTACCTTAATTCTTAGAGGATTCTAAAGTGATAACCATAAGCAATGTTGTACCTCCCCTCACAAGAAATGTATTTGATTATTTGATAGCTAACCTCATCCCAGGAATATGGTATGCTAGCCCATTTAATTCCATTTTTATCTTCAATAGGGTTTTCATTATTTTGGAAAACGTTCTTCTTGGCAACCTGGCCAATTGGTTTGTCATCCTTACTCCAAGGCAACCCAAGAGGAAGGGTAGTGACCCTATTAATGAATTCAGGGGTTATCTCCATGGAAAGACCTCTAATGGTGATAGTGGGATGAGTCCTTGTGTGAGGGACTAGAGAGAGAGCAAACTCTTGGGCAATTTCCTCATCAAACCCTTGAAATTTCTCAAAGAAATTCATCTAGTTTTCCCTTGTAAATATGTCCACTACTTGAGGATGTGCATGGAGCCTAGTGGAGTTAGTGGTCTCCTTCATCATAAACCCTCATATCATATTGTCTATATTCTTTTGGAAAACCAATATGAAGGTGGAGACAATGAATTTTGAGAGAAACAAAGAAACAAAGGAGACTGTGTTTTTTATTTTTAAATATGCAATTTTTTTTTTTTTTTATGTATTTTATCCTCTCCTAAATACTTATTTCCTCCTCAAATTGAGACCACTTCTTTCATAGATTGATATTCAACATGGGGCATGCATGAATCCTACCTCTTTAGACCGAAAATAATGCTAAAAATCGTGTTTTCTCCCTTCAAAGCGACTCACTGGCCCTCCTATAGAAGCCTATTGTCCCTCCTATAGATTTCCTATAGGTGCTCCTGTAGAAAATGCCGAGAGGAAGAATATGGGAAATATCGATGGAGGACGGTGGTTACAAGGTTGTGAGGGCATAAGGAGACTATTGTAGCTGAGTTATGAGGAGAGAATGAAGGAAAAGGTGGTGAGAATGCTTCGGAAGGTGTATTTATTACCCTTTATGGATATTTTCGGTGACGGGTGCTGAGCTGGCAAGGCATATGTTGGGCATAAGCGGACCATTGGTCCCCACCCACTTGGTCATCATGGCCCCTCCTCGTAATCATCCCTCATTATTGCATCGGATTTCACACTTCCTCCACTACCTGTCCTTGGCATCTTGTGTTGGAGTTGACTGTGCACACGTGTGGGTGACATCTCGAATGAGTGGAGTCAACTAGATGAAGGTGGCCAAGTTAACTGGCCACCTTTCCCTCATTCAACCTCAGCCATCTCATTGCTTTTGCATGACTTCTAATTACACAAATGTAAATAGAGGAGTGACTTACTTACTTACCTCTGATCAGAATGTATTTGCTATGAGGTGCATGCTTTTATTTCCCCTTTTGCATGTTGTCTCTACTTGTTGATGTGTGATTAGGTGCTTGTGCAGGTTCTTCTCTGGCTAGATATGAGCTTTAGGTGCTTGTTCAAACTTAATGTTTGTACTCTCTTGCTATTGGTGCTGGATTTCTATGGGATCATCTGTTTCAGGAATTCCTATAAAATCTCCTGTAGTTGCTTCTTCCCTTGAAACTTCATATTCTTTATGTGCTTTGAGCTTGAGGATGATTCCAGAGGTGTAGATAAATATGTAGAGGTAGTAGGTAGGCTTCAGGTGTGGTGGATGGTTCTTTTTCCTCTTACTTTTTGTTTTTTCTCAAAAATTGAAAAACTATTTTTCTGTGTTTTTCTTATGCAGCAAGAAAAATGATGCTCGGGGTGTGATGCGGGGTCGGAGATGATGGAAAGGAGGTTTGAAGATTGTAGGAGGGCTTATAGGTTCTTCATGAAGCTTCTTTGACCCTCAAATTGCCTTTTGTAGCCACTTCTGGATCTTTGTAATTCCTACAGGAGCCTCCTATAGAAAACACAATTTTTGAAAAAGAGGCATAGTGGGGTGTGTTGCACATTAGAAAAGGTATGCAATTGCCACTTATTTCGTTATATTTTCCTTTAATTCATAATTTCTTTACATTATGAGATGGGCATATGATGAAGGATTATGATAAAGTTAAAGAGATTTGTGAGTAACATAAAATGACTAAATATTACCTTTTTTTATGCAGAAAATGAAGAAAATTGGAGATCGCCATTTCAGAGGAAAAGACAAGGCAAAATAAACTGTTATCCCTTTGATAGGGAATTGCATCCAGACGAGGCAATCCAGATCGGAGCACATGAGCCAGGAAAAGGAAGACGAAATTCCATATCAACACAAGAGGACAAAGAGATAACTGAAGGATAATGATATGACGAATCCCTCAGGATCGCTACCTTAAGAATATCTTTATCATTAGAATTTCTGCCTGGCCACCATAAAAAGGGATAGCGCTGCTAGCCCAGGGGATGGATTATTGTTGTTTTATAGAATTTGTTGTTGCAAATTGAACTTTGATCATCAACTCTCTTTAAAGAGCGATTACTGTAACTCTATTTTCATGCTCAATATATTAAATTTGTTGTTGTTCCATCTTTGATTCTGGAGTAACCATAGTAGGGCGTCCCTGGAAGCTAAGGGCTTGGCCCTAGTAGATCACTCGCTTCCTGTACCATTATTTTCCAATTCCAAGTTGTGTGTGGTTTGATTTCTTTTACTTGCTTCATTCAGTAATCTGTTGTTCCTTATCATTTCATTTACTGGCTCTGTTATATTTAATTCGTATTTGAATAGTAAGGTTGTCTTCTGCAACTGAAATGTTATGTTGTTCATTCTGAAATCCTATCACGTTGTTGTTCCCTTATAGATTGACATTATTGTATAAAATTGTTGTTCCTTTACATATTAAGATTACTGTTTGATTACAGAGTAACATTGTTGTTCATTTACAGATTGGTATTGTTATTTATTTAGCTATGGTGTATCTCTAATTGTGATTGTTGTTCATTTGTATTACCATTCCATTGCAATTGTAATCATTGTTTCTTTATAACCATGGTTAATATTTATTATGCTAAACTCAGGTTACTGATTCCATCATTATAGATCCGTTGTGTGTTAACATTTGATTTAGTTCACTGTGTGTTTGCACTTGATTCAGTTGTTGTTCAGTATTTCGTAAGACTTACTTAAGTTTGTTGTTCCATTCTTGGTTTGCTGTTCAATTCAATTACTAGTTAAAGATTGCTACTCAATTCCTTTAGGTTACGATTGCTTCTTAATTCATTCCTATAAGATTAAAGCTTTGTTGTTTTATCTTTTCAATAGATTGTTTGTCGTTCCCTTTTCTGTTAATTGAATTATCATTTCATGTAATTGCTTTGGCATGAATAGAATGATTTGCAACTGTAGTGAACATTGACTATTGCTGTCTAGTTCCCAGATTGGAGATATTCTCTTTGATTTCTTTTCATTTGCATCAGTTTACAAAGGGAAGAGTTATCATTACTGCACCCTTGACTGATGAATGTTGTAGTTTCTTAAATGAATGATTTAGTTACAAATCATTTCAATTTCTTGCCATTACATTTAGAGTTTGTTTCTAGCATTTGTTTCCTTTTGTAATAGCACTATACTACTAGCATTACTCTTGACAAGTGACCGCCTCAAACTGAGTACGCTCTTGAGATAACAAATCATACCTAGATTGATAATTAATGTAGGGTAAATAGAGGCTAAAAAGACCCTTTTTACTGCTCGACATTTTGTTGCTATTGCCGAGGAACAATGTAGCCATTTGTTTCTTTAGAGAGTAGTGTAAGAACCTGCTAGGAAAGAGTTGGGTTTTAAAAACAGAAGGTAAGAACTTGCGTACAGAGCATGTAAGAGCCCTGCTCCCCTGCCCGCTTTCCTGCAGAATTGTTGTAATTTTGGGTAGAAATCAGCATTTGATTTGTGTGCACGGCTAAGTAGAAAAAACCTAAAAAAAATCCTAAACCACTACCCAAACCTGATAAAGCTAAGGGACCAGTGACCCTTGGCCGATCGACCTTTATAGACGAAATCCTTAAAAAAGCAGAATCACAACCTTCAGTAGGACCTAGAAAAGCTACTTCTAGACAACCTACTAGTTCCCTTCAAGCCATAGGGTCACCATCTGTAGCCTTCGTTGAGGTGCACAGCCAAACAAATGAGCAAGATTTTCAAGAAATTGACAATTCTAGCCCAAAATCATTGCAAGAAGGGAAACTTAGTAATCTCTGTGAGGGAAGAGAAGAAATAGGGGAAACTGAAGAGCCAAAATCTCCTCTTGGAATAATTCAGCCATTAAGTAGCCCAAATAAGGGAAGTGCTATAAAAATCATCTAGAATGAAGCCAAAAAACTTGAAGAGCTAAAATACGCCAAAACATTAATTCAGCAAGGAACTCTCATCATCCCAAAGAGAGGAAGTGTTGTTAAGGCCATTCCTATTAAGGCCATTCCTGCTCCTTCTGGCCAGCCTAGGAATACCATCCTAGAAATCCCAGAAGGTTATTGGCACATATTTGACCAAATGGCCCACAACCAACAAAACCCCCAAACCTCTACACTGCAATATCCCATTGTAGATACTGCAGTTAATGCACCTATGAAAGCCATTCCTCTCTAGCACATCCCTACATTTCATGGCCTAACATCGGAAGATCCAGATGCATTTTTGTTTGAATTCGATGTGTTGTGCAGAGGTTATGCCTATACCACCGATCCCCAAAAGCCGAAATTATTTCCCTCTACATTGAAAGGGGCTTCTTTATGATGGTTTATGGGATTAGGTGGAGGTGTCATAAACGACTGGGATTAGATGAAAGGTGCTTTCTTAAAAAAATATCAGGATTATTGTAGGTCTAGAGAGTTGAAAGATGAAATATTTCAGATGGTAGCTAGACCTAATGAGACATTAGAAGAATATGTTGAACTTTTTCAGTATAATCTTCAAATATCTCCTTATGCATCATTACCCTTACCTAACAATGTATTAGAAACAACATTAATTAAGGGCATGAAGGAACAATGTGTTGAAATACTAAATATTATGGGAAAAGGAGATATTTATCAAGAAAAGTTTGTTGACATTATTAGCTTATGTATCAGGAGTTCGCGAGGTAGCACAAGGCTAAAACGAATGAAACATGACAGGTTTACAAGGGACAACAAGATCTCTGGAGAAGGAGTAACTCACGCAGAAATTGGAAATTTATTGGAGAATTTCAAAACTGATTTATTGGGGACTCTGACAAAGCAACTCAATATTATGTAAGTGAAACAGAAACAAGTAGAGGCAGAGAAAAATCTAGCAATATTCTGTCCCAGATGCAGAAAGAAACACAGCCACAAAGAGTGCACACTAGACACAGTTCAAGTCTGTGCTATTTGGTCAAAATACCACTCTATGGAGAGTTGCCCCTCACTTCTTGGTTTGAAATTAGTATAAAAAGGAGCGTAAGAAGAACTAAAATAGGTGTACCTACTTAATCAGTGCCATCGATGGGAGCTGCGACAATCAGGTATGTTCCCCAATCCATCTTCTTCTTTCTAGCCTCCGCAATATCATGCTCAACAATATAATACAATGTGGCAAAATCAACCTCCCTTCTCAAATTGGTAAAAACAACCATTTCCTTCATCATCTCCATGGCCGAACCAAACAAGCCAATCTAATTGGCCTAATTTCCCCTACGCTCCACCATATTGGCAAAACAATGTATATCTAACACAATGGTCCCCTCTCACTTCGCAGAGTCAAGCCTGGCAAACAAACTGGAAAAGACCGATGAATCAGCCAGTGGGAACCATTCCACTCCCTCAACCTACACTACCAGCACTATAACAAAACCCCTAGCCCAACTTAAAACTGTAACTCCCAGCCCAGCCCAACCCGAACCCAAATAATAGACTGGCTCAATCCATTCAAATAATCGAAACACCATAACTAGAAACCGATTTGAGGGAGTGCAACAACATTCAATTAAGGTCTAGGTGTATTATAGAAACCGAGGGATACAAATAGGCCCAAGTTGAAAATCAGTTGCCTGTAAAACAACCATTACAAGAAGAAGATGTGGTTAGACAACTGACTCATGACGAAGCAACCACATCTTCTCCCCCATTCCCAAAATGATTAATCATACCGTGCCCTATAGAACATCCTGACTTTGATATTCTGGGAGAACTAAAGAATTTTTACATAAAAATCCCACTCCTCCAAGCTATCCAAGATATCCCAATATATCCAAAAACCATTAAAGAAATCTGTATAAAAAAAACCAAGGAGGAGAATAAAAAATAACAGTCCAAGTAGTTGGCACCCTATCTGATCTATTATCAAGGAGAGAAGCACCTATCAAATATGAAGACCCAGGAAATCCAATAGTGACAGTGCAAATCAATGGACAAACCTTTTCAAATGCCTTAGTTGATTTAGAGGCTGCAAGTAATATCTTAACAACCACCACTTGTCAAAAACTGGGCATTACATTAGTAGAACAAACCTCCACCTTATTAGAACTAGTTGACCTATTAGTGGTTAGGCCAGAAGGTACACTACATGATGTCATGGTATCTATTGATTCCTGGGAATATCCTACTAACTTTCTAATAATAAACCCCAAAAACCAACTTGATGGACACCCATTGATTTTAGGCAAACGTTGGCTTGCGACCGCTGATACTTACATGGCTGCTGACAAGGCAGTATGACCATAACTAGAGGGAGTAACATCAAGAACCTAGCCCTATACCCTCCATCCTAGCGAAGTATAACAATAATAAAACTCATACGGAGCAATATCTTCATGCTAGTTCCCACCATTTCCCGACTCAGAAATTGGGTGTTCTCAACACCCTTGTTACTTGGGCCTTAAGGATCTTTGATGAAAAGAGCTTCGAGGAGGAGAAATCCCATCTCCTTAATGTCTTTGTTGAAAATGTTTATAGTAGATACCTGGGAAAGAAGGCTTTCCTCAAAGCAGCCAAGAATTCGTTAACTAAAAAATAACCGAAGGAACATATTCCAGGTGTCCATCTTCCGTTTGTTCAGGGGACCACTGATAGAATTGTGAGGATTCTTAAGAAACATAATGTCCCCTCATCCTTTAGACCCCTTAACACCATTCGTAAGTCCCTCAAATCTATGAAGGATCCTATCAACCCAGTGGACATGAAAGGGGTTTATATTATTCCTTGTTCCTATGGGACACCCTATATTGGTGAGATGTGTCGCTCAATTAATCAAAGGATTAGTGAGCACGTAGTTGACCTTAAGCATAGGAGAACCATGTCTTCTTCTTTAGTAGAGCATGTGGAGAAAACCAATCATCATGTCTGTATCGAGGAGGCTAGTGTTATTGCTAAAGTTTTGCATTTCCATCACCAGAAACTTAGGGAAGTCTTTGAGATTGAAAAAAGGCCAATCAATCTAAATAGAGAGGATGGCTGGAAGATAAGTAGTTGATGGGTCCTAGCCCTCTCCTCCTAGTCATTTTCTTCCTTTCTTCCCCTCCCTCGGTGTAGCTTGATCTTGTTGTCTTTTAAGTAAATTCCCCTTGCTTCTCGTATCCTGTGAGCGTTATTGTTTAGGGTGTGGTTGTTAAGATTTGAGGTATTTTAGTAGCACTTAATTTATGCTATTAGGTTTATTCTAATCATTTTAATTAACAATAAAAACAATCTTGAAATTAATCTATGATAAGATGCTATTTTTAACCGTTAAAGAAAATATTAATTAATTTTAAATATTAAAATATTTTTTCTGACCCTTAAGTTACTCTAATAGTTACATATTTAATAACTTTTATAAATAACTATTTATTTATTTATTTATTTTTAAAAGTCCCTTTAACTCGTACCTTAATAAGAATATAGCCAACTATATTACTCCAATATAGTTATATTTAACAACTTTTATAACTAACTATTAATTCTCTAATATTTATATCGGTAATAACTTTTATAATTAACTATTAATTTATATTAATTTATTTTAATATATATTTATAACTATAAGTTTATAAAATGGTCCCCTTACTTTTATTTTAATTAAAAAATATAACTAATTGAATTAACTTATTTATTTGAATATAGGTTTTGCCCCTAATCCAGTCCATCTAACCGTTTCCCGGTCAAATTTAGCCGTTAGACAATATAGCCGTTACTTGGTCAAGAAATATAGTTGTTGGAAGCTCTGCTCTAACTATTTAATATGCTAAGCTAGATCTGTTTCTTCAACCTGTCCTGACAATGAACCACACTGGTTGGTTCGAAACACGTCGACAAATGAATTATCATGTGATTTACTCTGAAAAATTTCTCCTAAACTTGATATGGATCACAGAAGCCTCAATTCAACTAATAAACATCCTGTATCATACGACACCGAAAACATTAGATCCCCATTAACAATAGAAGATGCCCTCGATTTTAAATATCAAACAGAGCATGATGCTATTAACAACTTCATTAACTAAGCTGAATCCAAATCCCGTGTATAATGTCACATGATAGAGGCAGCATTTGACAATGAACTAGAAGAAGATCCTCTCAAAGACACCCATGATCAAACAATACCCACTACCTCTGTTTCAAACAACAAAACTATAGAGATTGAGCCAGGAAGAACCTTAAACATCAATAATAACCTGACTCCTAAACAAGAAGAGAAACTTGTCCAACTATTGAGAAAATATAAGGAAGCTTTTGCATGGGATTATCCAGACATGGAAGGAATCGATCCTGAGCTATGTATGCACCACATTTATACAGCAAAAGAGACGAGACCTATTGGACAACCCCAATAGAGACTCAACCCTCACCTGAAAGACATTGTGAAAGCTAAACTACAAAAACTTTTGGATGTAAACTTTATTTGTTCGATCTCCGATAACAAGTGGGTCTCTCTGCTAGTCCTGGTGCCAAAGAAGAATGGAAAGCGGAGGATTTGTGTAGATTATAGAGAATTAAACAAAGCAAACCAGAAAGACCACTTTCTCCTTCCATTCATTGATCAGGTATTAGAGACATTAGCAGGAAAAAAATTCTTTTCTTTCTTGGATGGCTTCAGTGGATACAATCAGATTCAGATTTCCCCTGAAGACCAGGACAAAACCACTTTTACCTGTCTTTAGCAAACATTTGCCTACAGAGTCCTACCCTTTGGCCTATGCAATTCCCCTACCAAATTTCAAAGGGCCATCCTCAACATCTTTTCAGATTTAATAAATGAAGGGCTTGAAGTATACATGGATGATTTCACACCATACGGAGATGATTTTGACCTAGCACTAGACACATTGGAAAAGATGCTACAACGATGTATTGCCACTAGGCTCTACTTAAGCCATGAAAAGTGCTATATGATGATGACTGAAGGGCTCATCCTAGGATCATTATATCTTAGCAGCTGGGATACAGGTAGATCTGGCCAAAATTCAAATAATTTTGTTAATACCTACTCCTACCACACAGATAGAGGTATACAGTTTTCTTGGATTTTCTGGTTATTATAGGAGATTTATAAGACATTTTTATCAAATAGCTGCACCTCTATATGCATTGACAGGGAATGTTGATTTTGTTTGGACAGATAAATGCGACCTGGCTGAGGATCTGAAAGAGCTTGTGTCAACAACCCCAGTGCTCAGAGGCCCAAATTGGGACTTGCCATTTCAAATTTCATCAGATGCTTCGGACACAGCTATTGGAGCAGTCCTTGGGCAGGAAGAAAACAAAAAACCATATGCAATTTATTATATCAGCAAGAATTTGTCTCCTATCGAGTTGAATTATACTATTACTAAAAAAGAATTCTTAGTTGTAATACATGGTGTAAATAAATTTAGCCATTATATCACTAGATATCCTATTGTTTTATATACATATCACTCTACCATAAAATATTTAGCAAATAAACCTATTACAAACGACAGAGTAACAAGATGGCTGATTTTATTGCAGGAATTCGACATCACAATAATAGATCGACTTGGGAAAGAGAATCCTGTAGCTGATTTTCTCTCACGAATGTAAAAACCAGTGGATGCAGTAGTAGTCGAAGATCAATTTCCAGATGAACATTTATTCGATTTTACTTGTCAAAACACCCTGGTATGCTGATGTCACAAATTATTTAGCAATAGGTGAATTACTAAAGCATCTGACCCCTAATGAACGAAAACAGATTGTGCAACGTAGTACCCAATTTTCTTGGATTGGGGGCTACCTATTTCATATAGGGGCAGATATGCACATCAGAAGATGCATCCATGAAGATGAAATATTTGACATCTTGAATTCCTGTCATGACGAACCATGTGGCGGAAATTTTGCAGATCTAAGAACTGGTCACAAAGTTCTACAAACAAGGTATTATTGGCCCACAATCTTCAAAGATGCGAAGAAATTTGTTCAAGCTTGTGACAGTTTCCAAAGAGTAGGACACCCTAGATAGTCTGACGAAATTTCTTTAAACCCACAGCTAGTAGTTGAACCATTTGAGCGTTGGGTGCTCAATTTTGTTGGTCTGATCAACGCATCATCAAACCAGAAAACACGTATTCTGGTAGCAACTAAGTATGTGAAAAAATGGGTTGAAGCAGAGGCACTTTCAAGATCCATAGAGGACTCTGTCATTCATTTCATGTTCCAAATATTTGTGCAATATGGCCTCCCAAGAGACATAATCACAGACGGAGGACCACAATTTGTAGGTAATAAAATTGCTGCAACATTAAAAAACTATGATATTCAGCACAAGATTACCACTAAGTATCACCCACAGGAAAATGGCCAAGTAGAGAGCACGAATAAAGTCATAGAGGCAATATTAACAAAAACCGTTGTGTCACACAGACGTGATTGGGCTACAATATTGTCGGAAGCTTTGTGGGCATACCGAGCAACGTGGAGAAACACTACTGGTTATTGACCATATCAGCTAGCATTTGGAAAGCAACCCATCTTTCTAATAGAATTCGAAATACAAACCTTGAGAACAACATAGGAGGTCGGTTTAGATTTAAATGACGCTGAGGCCAATAGACTACAACAAATCAATGAACCAGATGAAATCAAGCTCTTGGCTCTTCAACATACTACATTAATCCAATAGCAGAGAGCAAAATGGCATGACGCCCTAATCAAGAAAAAATCTCCCATGAAGGAGATTGGGCACTCCTATACGATTCCAGGTTTCAGGATTTTCGAGGAAAACTTCAGACTTGCTCTCTAGGACCATATGAAATTTAAAAAGTGCATGAAAATGGAACCATTACTTTGACTACTATCGATGGATCCAGACATACCTTCAAAGAAAATGGCCACCGAGTCTGACTGTACCACAAACTGCTTACTCGGGAATCCTTCTACCAAGAACTCTTGAAAGATTCTGACATGCAGATTGTGGCCGGGGAAGAGAACTCTTCCTTTCCTTTGGTTCACTAAGTAATTTGATTCCTTTCAAATCTTTTACATAACCTTTTTTGTTTTGTTTGTGTAAATTTCTTTCTGTACGGATTTTTTCATTTATGCAATTTTTTTACATTTTGTTGTTCCTTTTCGAAGGAACAACACTTTCGTCATTTTGTTGTTCCCTTTCGAAGGAACAACACATTTGCATTTTGTTTTTTCTTTCTGAAGGAACACCATTCTCACCGTGTTGCTGTTCCTTTTTCGAAGGAACAACACTTTTGAATTTTGTTGTTCCTTTCTGAAGGAACAACATTTTCGCCATTTGTTGTTCCTTTTCGAAGGAGCAACACTTTTGCATTTTGTTTTTCCTTTCCGAAGGAACAACATTTTCGTTGTTTTGTTGTTCCTTTTCGAAGGAACAACACTTTTGCATTTTGTTTTTCCCTTCCGAAGGAACAACATTTTCACCATTTTTCAGTTCCTTTTCGAAGGAGCATCACTTTTGCATTTTGTTGTTCCTTTTCGAAGGAACAACATTTCCACCTTTTTGCTGTTCATTTCTAAAGGAAAAACACTTTCACATTTTGATGTTCCTTTCCAAAGGAACAACACTTCCTACTCTTTTACTGTTCCTTTCCGAAGGAACAACACTTTCATTTTTACTGTTCCTTTCCGAAGGAACACCTCACCCACATTTTTGTTGTTCCTTTCTGAAGGAACAACACTTTCGTTTTTGTTGTTCCTTTCCAGAGGAACATCATTTCCACATTTTTGTTTCATGCTTGCTTTATTTGTTGTTTTGATTAAGGAACAAATATTGTTCTTCTTAAGTAACAATAGTTTTGAGTATGTTTTTCTTTTGCTTGTTGTTCCTCTTAAAGAAACTGTGATTTGTGTGTGCAAATATTCTTTTGTTGTCCAAAAAGTAGTTGTTCCATTTAAAGAACAACACTTTTTGTGTGCATTTTTCTTCTTTTTGTGTGCATGTGTGCTTTACCATTTAGAGGATTTTTGTGAGCAATGGTAATTTAAGGCACATCTATACATTTATGCACAAATAAAAAAATTAGAGGATACTAAAATCAACAAATCAAAGAAAAATTGTTTTCTTTAGAAGAAATCACTTTGAATTGATAAGAGAAAGGAGGAAAGGACACAACTATTTATATCACTTTGTTGTCTTTATTTTCACTAATACCAATGTGATTGATTTTTATCATGATGGTTCTTTCTAAACCCCCATAATTCTCTTTGATCATTATTATTGAATAATAATAAGGGCATATTTTTCTCTATTGAGATGTTTAGACTTCTTCCACCATCCCTACTCTTAAGGAGTGTTGAGCCACCCTATGTATATAAATAGGAAAAGTGATATATAAAAGAAAATAAAGAAAAGAAAACATACATATCTATATGATTACTAATATGATTTGTTAGATGAAGGATAGGGGGTCTCATCAAGAGCCATCCTACCATGATCATAAGGAAGAAAGTGAAGTGGCATTCCCACTATGACCACCACACAAGGGATATGATCCAAAAGGCACATCAGAAAAATAAAAGGTCCTTGGAATAGGAGGTCTCATCACGATCCGGCCTATCCACCTTTCACTCCTTCCTAGTGAATGGCATTGTGATTCATATGATTACTAGGCTAGCACAATGGCCTCCATTCTAACATCGCACGACACTTTCCTAGGCATACACAAAGGATTATGGTTCCAAGGGTGAAATAAGAAACTTTGTCAATGTTATGGACACCTATGGGTAGCAAAGCTCTGTTGATGGTATTGAAATCATATTTTTCATACACAAATAGGTCCCTTCTTCTTATATCTTTATAATGATTTCAAATAAGATTATGTCATATAACCCTTTCAAACATTTGATACATGAAAATAATTTATAAATCAATCATGAAGGTTAAAGTGGATAATGACTGCATAAGAACTTTTATTCATGTTAGCTGTACTTCCCCCATTTTTCGCACCATATCACGGCATTTTCATATTTATTAGTGATTTTATCATATGCCTTGATTTCAGTAATCCGCTCATTTTTGTAAACATGTCATATATCCATACGATATTCCTTTATTCCACTATACAATTGCAGTTCAGCATGCTGCTCCTTTATTTGAGGGCCGAGGACGACCCGTCACATTACAAGGAGGTGCGGGTAATCTCCATAATTCATTGGCATACGTGTCAGCTCATTATTCAGAGGTATTATGACTTAACCAAAACTCAGGAATAGCAAGCCTAATGGTATTTTGTTTCCCAATGTGCATGGCTTGCTGTTCCAACACCATTTCCATGTTTTACTCTACAAAAATTAGCAGCAAGTTAAAAATTTGAACATCTGCTTGTTCCATCATCTTCTCTGTGTTTTCTTAATTGTAAGCTAAAAATTTGAACATCTTGATGTTCCATCATCATCTCTGTGTTGTTACAGTGTGCTAAGTGTCAATAAGATGGGAGGAAGATCAATTCGGAGTTAGCCACCAGTGTTAATGGTCTCTGACGTTGCACAAGAAATCTTAGCAAGGGTAGGATGGATAGCCTACCTTAACCGCCTATAGCAATCTAACCAGATGGTGGCAATTAAGTTGCTACAGAACTTGCAGGAAAGTCATTCCATGGTAAGAGGGAGATAGATAGTAGTCATAGATGACATAATTGCTGAAGTTTCGGGACTACCAGCTATTGGACCTGTATGGACTCTGAAAAAGGTGACACTGCGAGACGCCATGACCATCTTCTAGGATGAAGGGCAGAACCTTACTATCAAAGGGAAAGGAGTCCTGCCGGCAACCCTGGGAGAGCCTTGGATAGAATTGGCGAGAACTATCCAAAGCTACATCACTTGCAATGGCAGAAAAGATGTGGGAAGACCACGCCATCTCAAACTATTAGCCGTGTTAAAGCAAAAATGTGCTGTGAATTTGCCTGCATTCTTAAATTTTTTATTACATGATGTTTCCCAAAGCATGAGAAAATCTTCCCATGTAGAATCAGTAGTAAGCCATCATGGTTTAATCCAGTTGATAGTCAGTTACAGTCTTGCCCAACAGTAGAGTAGTTGGGAAGAATTGATTTTCTTGTTAGATGGGGGATTGGATTTTCCAGCTGCAAAACGAAAACATATTTCTAGCACATCAAGTAGACCACCGAAACGAAGACAGTCTATCAAATTGGCAAGGAGTAGAGGAATTCTGGGAAATTCCCAGGGGAACATTAGCTAGCCTGTGGAAATACATGATTCAGAAGATGAACAACCCCCAAAACTTGAAGGTGGGGAGAAGGAAGAAGAATTAGAAGGAAACAAAGAAGAAGAACCGGAGGAAGAGAGTGAGAAATCCAGTTAGGAAGAAGGGGAGGAAATAGAGAAACACAGTGAAATTCCACTGTAAAACCCTCTACAAGAAGATGAATTGACCCATATTTTAGCCAATATGAGTGAGTATGTCCAACATCATAGCCCATTCAACCCCCATACCGAAGAAGGATCGCAGGAGCACTGTGCTCATGATAAAAGTGCATCCAAGGAAATCTATGACGAGGAGGAGGAAGAAGAGGATCACTCTGCTCAAGATAAGAGTGTATCTAGGGAAAAGAGCGTCGAAGAGGAGGAAGAAGAAAAATTTGTTCCTAGTCAGAATACACCCGAAGAATTGCATAATGAAGAAGAAGTAGAAGAAGAAGCTGCTCAGGAGACAGTAGAGAAAACCAGGGTTTCCACCTCTAAAGAACCTGAACAACTGAACACTGAAGAAGTGTCCCAAGAAGGAAACATGGAAACTAGCCAAGGCGAAGATACAATGCCTGAAGTAAAAAGCCCAGGCCTAAGAAAACAAACAACTGTTCCTTCTAAGGAAACAAGGGAAATTAAAAAGTTGCAAAAGGAACATAAGAGACTGTTAAATATAATTAAGAAACTTCAACTATAAATAAGGGTTCTAAAACAGGGGAAAAGCTCAAAAAGAACCTTTGGAACAAATAATGCAGCTACCAAGGAAAAACCCCATAGAATGAGGAACAAAAGAACTCAAACCAAAGCCATTGTTATTTAGGATCGTAAGGAACAACATGTGGCTATTATAAATATAGAAGCACAAATGGACAACACACCAAACTGTGATAAGGAAGTCCAAACAGAGGCACTAAAAATTCGTGAGAAGGAAACTCAGACCATTAAGACTATATGTCATAGTAAGTAGATCCAAGTAGATCTCCAACCCAAAACTATCATGATAGATAATGACCTGAGGATAGTAACTCTGTGAAAAGATTTGGCACAGGCCCAACAAATGATAGAGAAACTCATAGAGGAAATTGTTCCTCAAGAAAAATATTAGAAGTTATAACAGCAGCTGAAGAACATCAATACATTATAAAGCTAGGCCTTTGATGGATGGCAAAGGGTAGAGGGAAGAGTCAAAAAGGTAACCCATAGACTAGACACAGTTATAAATCAAATGGATACCTTATGTTCTCTGTATACTGATGTTCTAGCATGTAGGGCACCTGCCAGAGACTATTCTTTGTTTTTAATGGAAAGATATTTATAATTGAAAATTAAGGTTGTCAAGGCAGGGATACCTATAGAGATAAAAACCATTGATGATTTGATAAACTATTGTAAGCATTACGGGGTGAAAGTTCAACGATTGTTATGTGAATTTTATTTGCACAATCTCGTGTTAGATGGAGAAATAGAGCAGAACTCTAGCCCTTTTATGGGAGATGTCCAACTTCAGGCATTTATTTATTTTGGTGTCAATCAGATAAAGTGGCTTAATGCCTACAATGTCTTCCAGAGAAAGGAGAATGGGTTAGATCTGTGGCTAAGGGGTGAACTTAGAAACCCATTGCAATTATGGAATAAACATAAGAGCTTAATTATAACTCGGGGTGTGATCTAGACATTGGGACCTATTCATACAACAGTCATCCAACAAGGGGTAGAATACTTCTTAGCTATCAAAGACTTTGCCATAGCAACAACCAAATTCCGATACCAAATTTCTAATCAGAATATCCAAAATAGAGAACCATTCAATTATGAGAACTTTAAGCTAGTTGTTGACCACTTGGTTATCTATGGTGACCTCATCTTGAGAGAAGGCCCGTCTTGGTTAGACTGTAGGTACCGAAGTCCAATCATTTGGTATCCTACACCAGGGTATAGATCCTTATATGAATTGCCTAAAGGTCAGATAGGGAATATTTTTGAAATCATAACTAGGAATCATGGTTGTAGACCACTGACTGAGAATCCTTCTCCAGCCTATTCCTTAACTCCCTTGCATGTCAATTACAATGTTTTCATGAGGGCATGAAAAAGGGTAAGCAGGGGGGTGTGTTGAGCATTAGAAAAGGTATGTAATTGCCACTTATTTCATTATCTTTTCCTTTAATTCATAATTTCTTTACATTATGAGATGGATATATGATGAAGGATTATGAAAAAGTTAAAGAGATTTGTTAGTAATGTAAAATGAATAAATATTACCTTTTTTATGCAGAAATTGAAGAAAATTGGATATCTCCATTTCAGAGGAAAATACAAGGCGAAATCAACTATTGTCCCTTTGACAGGGAACTGCATCTAGACGAGGCAATCCAAATCGGAGCGCATGAGCTAGGAAAAGGAAGAAGAAACACCATATCAGTGCAAGAGGATGAAGAGATAACCAAAGGATAATGATATGGCAAATCCATCGCTACCTTAAGAATATTTGTATCGTTGGAATTTTCGATTGGCCACTGTAAAAAGGGATAGCGCTACTAGCCTAGGGGGAGGATTATTGTTGTTTTATAGAATTTGTTGTTACAAACTGAACTTTGATCATCGAATCTCTTTAAAGAGCGATTACTGTAACTCTGTTTTCATGATAAATATATAAACTTTGTTGTTGTTCTGTCTTTGATTCTGGAGTAACCCTAGCAGTGCGTCCTTGGAGGCTAAGGGCCCAGCCATAGTGGATCACTCGCTTCCTGTACCATTATTTTCCAATTCCAAGTTGTGTGTGGTTTGATTTATTTTACTTTCTTCATTTAGTAATCTACTATTCCTTATCATTTCGTTTACTGGCTCTGTTATATTTAATTCGTATTTGAATAGTAATGTTATCTTTTGCAACTGAAATGTTATGTTGTTCATTCTAAAATCGTATCGCATTGTTGTTGCCTTACAGATTGACATTACTGTGTAACATTGTTGTTCCTTTATAGATTAACATTACTGTTCGATTACAGAGTAACATTACTGTTCATTTGCAGATCGGTATTGTTATTGATTTAGCTACGGTGTATCTGTAATTGTCATTACTACTCATTTTTATTACTATTCCATTACAATTGTAATCGTTGTTTCTTATAATCGTGGCTAATATTTATTATGCTAAACTCAAGTTACAGATTCCATCATTATAGATCTACTGTGTGTTCACATTTGGTTTAGTTCGATGTACATTTGCACCTGATTCAATTGCTGTTCAATATTTCGTAAGACTTATGTTTGTTGTTTCATTCTTGGTTTGTTGTTCAATTCCATTACTAGTTAAAGATTGCTGCTTAATTCCTTTCGGTTACAATTGTTGCTTAATTCATTCCTATAAGATTAAAGCATTGCTGTTCAATATTTTCAATAGATTATTTGTCATTCCCTTTTCTGTTAATTGAATTAGCATTTCAAGTAATTGCTTTGGTGTGAATAGAATGATCTGCAACTATAGTGAACATTGACTATTGCTATCTAGTTCCCAAATTGGAGATCAATTCTTTGATTGCTTTTCATTTGCATTAGTTTAAAAAGGGAAGAGTTATCATTACTGCACCCTTGACTGATGAATGTTGTTGTTTCTTAAATGAATGATTTAGTTACAAAGCATTTCAATTTCTTGCCATTACATTTAGAGTTTATTTCTGGCATTTGTTTCCTTTTGTAACAACACTATAATACTAGCATTACTCTTGACAAGTGACCACCTTAGACTGAGTGCACTCTTGAGATAACAAATTGTACTTGGATTGATAATTAATGTAGGCTAAATAGAGGTTAGAAAGACCCTTTCTACTGCTCGATAGGGTGAAATAAATGCCAAAAATGATGGAAGAAGGTGTGGAGAAGATGAGATGGGTGATGGTATGAATGTCACAGTCCCCTTGGCATGTTCTTTTGCTTCCTGTAGTCCTCCTACAAACCTGCAATGCAACAAAAATTCATTTCTTTTTTCTTTTCTTTTTTGTTTTTTTTTGAAAAATAACTAGGGCACCTCAGAGAGGTTTTCACCCTATTTTCCTTCCCTGGGCGCCTACAAGGGAGGTTTTCATCCAAGGATCTTATTCTTTTTCCTCCTTTATTTTTTTGACATCACTGGTCCACCTCAAAAGAGGTTTTCAACCTAATGATGGGACTGAAGTGCCTCATGGAGTTTTTCACTTGAGTCATTATTTTTTATTTTTTCCTTTTCTTCAGCGAGTGGATGAAGTGGAAGCTAAGACATGCTCTAGTACCATCACTGTTTTATTTAGACCTTTAATAAACTCTCGCTTGGAGAGGGGTTTCTTGTAAAATTTCAACTGATGTCCATTTACAAGCATGGGGATGGCTTCATCATCAATGGTTCTGAACAAAGCCAAACCATTTTCATTACATTTCTCCACAGCGTAGGGTCCCAGCCATCTTGTCCTCATCTTGCCTTTGAAATCTTTGTATCTTGAATCATAGAGCAGTGCCTAATCTCTCTCTTGGAACTGCTTCTCCTTGATATTTTTGTCATGCCATATCTTTCTCTGAAGCTGAACTACCTTTGTATGGAGAAGGGCTTACAATCTATATTCATTAAATCCATTGAGCTAAAGTAATCTCGCCTTCTGTGCGTGGCTAAGGTCTAGGTCTAGTTGAGCTGCCATCCTTATTGTATTGAACTCAAATTCTATTCACAGCAAAGCCTTATTCCCATAGACCAGTTCATAGGGTGTGAAATTGGTTGTGATCTTCCATGTTGTGTTGTAGGCCCAAGTAGCCTCAACTAATATGTCCGCCAAGTCTTTTCTACTGCTGCTCACTACCTTGGTTAGGATCCCTTCCAATTCTCTATTAGTGACATCCACTTGCCCATTGGCTTGTGGATGGTAATGGGTGGAAGTGTTGTGCTTCATCTTATGATGTGTGAGTGGCTCTTCAATCAGGTTGGAAGTGAACTAACTGCCTTGATCTGTGAGCAACTCTCTTGGATACCCAAACTTGTAGAATATGTTTTCTCTCAAAAACTCATCAAATTTCTCCTCTGTTGCTGCTTTGATGTCTTTGTCTCTGCCCACTTTGTCAGGTAGTCAGTGCACACAATGATGTATTGTTTCTCCTTTGAAGGAGGGCTGATAGGCCCCACAAATTCCATGCCGCACTTCTCAAATGGCTCAGAGTTCACTTGAGGTTGCATGGGCATCTCATCCTTTGGAGTAGGTTTCCCATCCTCTGACACCGATCACACTGGCTTGTATATCTCCTCAGATCCTGATGAAGAGAGGGCCAGTAGTAGCCTGCTTGCAATATCTTGAAGGCAATTCTTTTTGCTGCAAAATGACCTCCACAAGGCCCATCATGACAAGTCAGGAGGATATCAAAGACTTCCTCCTCCCTGAAACATCTTCTCAAGATCTGATCTAGGCCAAGTTTCAAGAGATTTCCCCTAACCCAGGTGAAAGGGGCGCTTTTCCTTACTATCCTACTCTTCTCTTTTGAGGATAGGTGTGGCGGGAACTTTGTTGAAACCAAGTAGTTTTCTATACCAGCAAACCATGGAGAGAGTACTGATATAGCAAATAGGTATTCATCTGGCATTTGGTCATCCACCATTCATTCTTCACCTGCAGGCAAATTCACTCTAGACAAAAAGCCAGAAACAACATTCTCTTTACCAGGCTTATCAATAATTGTCAATTCAAACTGCTGTAGTAAAAGAAACCATCTAATAATGTGAGCATTTACATCTAGTTTGTTCATTAAATATCTAATTGCAACATGATAAATGTGCACAAAGGTTTGATAGCTTGTGATATAATGTCTAAATTTGTTTAGGGAATGCACGACAGCTAGGAGTTCCTTCTTGGTCATTGTATAGTTAACTTTGTCTTTGACAAGTTTTTTCTTATAAAGTACATGGCATCAAGTAACTTTTCATCAATTTGTCCTAAGGCTGCTCCTATTGCTTCATTTGAGGCATCTATGTGAATGTGGAAAGGTAGGGCCCAGTTTTGGCCTTTGAGAATTGGGGCAATTACTAACTTTCTCTTCAAGGTATCTAAGGCTTCTTGACATTTTTCTGACCATATGAGCTCAACATCTTTGCCTAGGAGGCCAAACAAAGGAGAGGCTAGCTTTCTGAAATCTTTAATGAATCTTCTGTAATATTCAGCTAAGCTAGGAAACTTCTGACACCTATCAACTTTTGAAGAGGTGGGACCCTTTGGATGATGGTGATTTTGTTGGGGTCCACCTGCAGTCCTTGCTAAGATATTGCATGACTTAACACGGTCCCTTCAGTCATAAAAAATTCACATTTTTCCGGACTGAGGAATATGTTCTTCTCAATACACTTATCTAGAATTTTTCCTAGGTTGGGTAAGGCTTCCTGAAAGTTAGAGCCATAAGGATTAAAATCATCCATGTATATTTTGACTGCATCATGAACCAGTTCAGAAAATATACTCAATACTGCTTTTTGGAACGTGGCTAGAGCATTGGAAAAACCAAAAAGAAGGACCCGGTATGCAAAGGTACCCTAAGGACAAGTGAAAGTGGTCTTATCTTGGTCTTCTAGGCTGATTTGAATCTGAATGTACCCGCTAAACCCATCTAGGAAAGAGAAAAACTTTTTCCCTACCAAACTGTCTAACACTTGATCTATGAAAGGTAAAGGAAAATGGTTCTTTTTAGTGGCTTTTTTCAATTCTTGATAATCAACACAGATTCTTCACTTACCATTTTTCTTTGGCACTAGCACCAAAGGAGAGACCCATTCACTGTCAGAGATGGGATAGATGAATCCTGCATCAAGCAATTTCTGCAGTTCTTCCTTAACAATATCTTTAAGTGCTGGATTCATCCTCCTTTGAGACTTCCTGATTGGTTTGCGATCCTCCCTGATGTATATATGATGAGTACATACTGAAGGGTGCACTCCCTTCATCTCCTTATAACTCTAGGTAAAGGAATCTAGATGTTTTCTTAGTAGGCTGCACAATTCCTTATCCTAGGAAGTAGATAGGGATGGATTGATTTTCAATGTTCTTTCTGGGATGAACTCTATATTTTTGATATGGGGAGAAGTAGGATCAGCCACACAGAGATTATTTGAGAGATTGTTTTGGGTTTATCTTACTATGTCTTCTAAGGGTGATACACTGGGAGGTGGATTTTGAATCAAATTTTCAATCATATCATCCTCATGTTGGTGTTTTCCCCCCATGGTGATTTCTAATGCAAAAAGTGGTGTAGAATAAACTTCATCCTCATCTTCCTCCTCTAAATAGAGAGGAATAACATGTTCTAGCAAGGCTTGGGCAGGAGGATATAGAATTAATTGCTTGGACATGTGCCCATTATTTATGGTCATGTTCGTAGCTCGACAGTTGATGTAGGCATTGGCTATAGCTAACAAGGGTCTTCCCAGAATGAGAGGATAACTAGTGAGCTTTGCCTTTGGCTGGAGAATTAAAGAATTAACAGGGTACTCCTAAGAATCAATGGATACCATCACATCTTCCACAATCGCCTCAGGGGTCATCGTGGAGTGGTCTGCTAGCTATAGCACTATCATGGTCTTCTTCAAGGAGCCCTAGAGGTGAAGTTTGAGAATTTTGTCCTTTGCCATCACATTAATGGTAGCTTTGAGATCAATCAAGGTACGCAGGATCATTGTGCCATTGATGTGGACATCAAGTACTAGGCTTCCAGGGTCCATATATTTTGGACAGATTACCTGGCCCAACATTAGGTCGAATAGTTTTCCTATGACATTAATGGTTGGGGCATCTCTCCTGTTCCTTCGTGGATGCCTAAAGCACTTCACTTTGATCAACCTATTGTAGATAAGCACATCCTTTATGGCTTCAAGAAGTGGTATCTTCTCACATAAATGTTTTAATTCTCCCAAGAGTTTAGTCTCTTTTGGGGTAAGCTGGATTGTCGCGGATAGTCTCTCAGGAAAGGGTGGATTTGCTTTAGTTTCACTTTCCTCTTTATATTCCTCAACCTTCCTAGGTGGAGGCTGGCTATCTGGGAGAACTTTCCTAGATCACAAGTTGATTTCTTGAATCTCCATAGCATAAGTTGGGCATGATGGTTCCCCACTATACACTTGCTGAGCCTATCTGTTGTTCGGGTTTGGATTTGGCTGGGCAGGAATTTGGGGTTGCCTTGGTGGAGCAAAAGGTAATGGTTGTGGTTGGGTAGTTGGTGGAGGCATAAGAGCGGGAATAGAGTTGTATTGGGGCCTCCACCCTTGATGAGATGCATTCCACTGAGGTTGCGGCTAAGCATAGGATTGAAATGAATGGGTGGTTGGTTGGGCATGATATTGAGATGTGAAGGACCAAGGAGGTGGTGTGGACCAGGAAGAATGAGCAGGGGGGCTGCAAGAAGGTATGTAGGGAACTTGGTTGGGGTTGTAGTATGCCTGAGATGTCCCTTGTATCCCCTACTGGTATGGTCTAGGTCCATGTGGCCTTCTTTGGTTTATGTAATAGAGTTGTTCAATGACTTCCTCAACCCCTTGATATACAACTTTAAGTTCGGGCAAGGAAAGGCACTTATCTGTAGAATGATTTTCTTCATAGACTGAACAAACCTCTATAGAGTTCAACGGGAATTCATTCCTAGGATGCCTCCTGGTGCATATAGGGAAAAAAATGGCCAAATCCCTCACTGCTTCCTTTTGCTCTCTTTTGATATGTAAGGTATCAATTTGCATGGCAAGAGTCTGCAACATCTCACTCTTGAAGTCTTCTAGCATGTTTCCAATTTCTCACTAATGGATGAGTTGGAGGAAGAGGTACTAGCTATGGGTTGACTCCCCCTACCTTTCTTTATGGCTGCTCTAGAATGGTTTCTAAAAACAGTCTTTATGTCCTCATAGGATAGTTGGTAGATGTCTCCCTCAGCCAGTAGATGGAGGGTATCTAAAAGGTCTTCCCAAATTCCCCTGACCAAGACCAACTTGAGAGACTCAGGGTCAAGTGTACACCCAACCCTTTTGTAACAATGTTGGAAGCTCTCTTCATAGTCTTCCAGGGGTTCATCACTTCCTATGGTCATTCGGAAGATTTATTCTTTAATATCTTTTGAACTACAATAGTCTTGATACTTGTTGTTAAAGGCCTGCTACATCTGAGCCCAATTTGTGATGCTATTAGCAGGTAATCCCATGAACGAGCGCAGTTCTGCATCCTTGAGAGTAGAAGGGAACAATTTCAACTTTTGCTCATCTTCTGCATAGTCATAAGTTCGACAGATGACACCAAACTCAAACAATAAGGTGTCAGGATCTTCTGTAGTCAGACCATGGAAATGAGGCAGGGTGGAAGGGCTTATATTCTTCATTTTTGTGTCCCCATTGGTCTCTTGAATGGGAAAGGTACCCTCTATTCTCTCTCCATTCCCCCTAGCATTTCTGTTTTCAGCCATTGGTTCGAAAGGAATGTTTTCTTCTTCTTCTTCCCCTATAGGTTTTTCAAATATGTCTAGCTGACAATTCACCTAAGGGTTATTCTTGATCGTAGCCATAGAAGAATAGAGAAGGTTGGCTGTGTGAAGCAGTGGGGGTGTTAGGCAAAAAATTTCCTGAGTTATCTCTATTCCTATGAGGCATGAAAGGAAATCTTTTTTGTTGGTTTTTGTTTCTTTTTCCCCACACTGATGGTACCTACAGAAACTAAAATTGAATGAGCAAAAAAAATTGAAACTAACTAAAATGACCTTTCTGAAATGAAATTTGCAGAATTGAAGAGGAAAGCAAGGAAATGCAGAACTTGAAAGAAAAGAAATGACTAGTCTACTTTTGCCGAAATAAACTATTAGCAAAATGTTGCAAGAAGAAAATAGAAGAAAGCGGTAATCATAGAATACTCTGACATTTCCCTGGCAACAGTGCCGAAAGGTTTTGAGCACCAGTATTGCAGCAATAATGATACAACTCCTAGGCTACCTACTTTACTCTTATCAACCTGGTGGTTCGTAACAAACTTAGAAGCATGGGTGCTATATGCACAAGTACTAGTTCTCACTGCAGGTTGTCACTTGGTCAGTTTGTGCATGATCACTAGGAGCTCAAGACAACTTCTATGGATTCTAGAAGAAGCTCTATCTGTGATGAAATGAAAGAGATATTACTTTACAGATGCTATTCTAATTACAGAAAGGAGAAAGATTGAAATGTAAAGCAAACCTAGTAAACCCTAATTAACCAACTAATTCTACTTTTACAAAAAGCACTATGAAACCCACGAAAGGAATGCCATTACATACTCAAGGAAGTAAACAAAATCTAACTATGCTATTCCTCGAAGTAGATAATCAAAAAACATATTTTTGGATTTTTATGTAATTTTATGTGAATTTAACATGCGTGTAATTTATTGTGTGTGAGTGTGGAAGCTAATAGGTGGCATTGAAGGGTAGTTTTGGGACTTGAGAGGATGTAGGATAGTGTGGATGGGTCCTAGGAAGTCTCAAGTGGCCTTCTGGAGGCTTTTCCCACACTGGGCCTTCAAAAGGAATCCTACAAGAAAATCTATAGGAGGACACAGGAAATCTATAGGAGGAAAACAAGGAATTACAGGAGGCCTACAAGAGGAGGGTGACAACAGTTTTCACTATTTTGAGGGTGTGAGAGTGGGTGAAAAGGGTGGGTGAAGGTTGGAAGGAGGTGCTAGGGTGCCTATTTTCTACCATGAACCACCAAGAGAGAGAAAGATGATTGGATTTTCTCAACGAGAGCGGAAGAAATTCTATGGAAGAATGCAAGAAACTAGGGTAGAACTGAGGTGTGATTTGGGAGACCTATAAGGCATGGATCAGATGGAGGGTGTGATTGCTGATATGCTAGCCTATTGCTGGAAGAGATCTATGGCATAGAATCTATCAACACACCAAGGAAATCAAGCAACAAGTGAAAAGAATGCATTTAGGAAAACAGAGTTTTGAATAAAATTGGTCTAAACTATGATCTATGAAAGGAAATTCTGACAAACATTGTAGGAAAGGAAAGCATGAAAGAAGATATTGAAAATCAGGAAGTGAGCATGATGAGGAAGATCTAAAGCAATGCAAAGATGGACTATTAACCTACTAGAAAGCTACAAACACTAGAAGTCCTATGAATGAGGAAAATCTGTGTTTTTGCGGCAGCAAGAGAGTCTTTGCCTCAAATCATGGTCCCAGAGGGAGGAACGGACGCCAAGGCATTATAGCTAGAATTTTGAATATTTTCTAGTTACTACTTAACCTACTACAGAAAGCGCAAATGAAAGCAAACTACTAAATCATCAAAGCAACCTATTCTTAACCATAAAAGAAATACATCTAATAGCAAACTAATCTACAAATTGAAACAAAGAATACAAATACAAGTAAAGAGAGGCTTGGCTACTTGGATTGGGCCCTATCCCAAGAACTTCAGCCCTCTTAGGTAACTTAGTGCTAGCTCAAAAAGGATTCCATCTTTATTCTCAAAACAATAGCAAGATTACATGAAACTGTCACAAAATAATAAGCTCGAAATTTAAGCAGAGTTTACATAAGAAAAAATCCAACCCTAGTGAGGTCCTAAGCCTCTCTACTTATACAAATGAAGCTACCAACAACTTCCTTAAATTCAGGGAGGCTTGGCTCCCAAAACTTGAGATAATCATCAGTCATCCTCCACTTGCTCAGATGCCTTCTAGTGCATGATTCAGCTGCTTTTACTCTGAGTTGAAAGAAGGGGAATTCAAAGTGAGGAATAATAAATTAGGGGTATTCCCTCCTATAAGTCATCTCCTCTGTCCACTATGAATTATTGCTGCCATTTGTCCACTATATCCTTGACTTTGACGTCGAAATCCATTAATAATATGCAAAATACATGTTAGACCACATGGCACAATAACTAACTCAACTCACTCTATAAGCATAAATATAATTAGTAAATCATGTAATAAGCTAAGAGAATAGTTGATTTGACTAGGTTAGGAGGTAAAATGAGCGCATATAATTACCCATTTATGAGGCTCATCAATTTCAAAGTCATAACCCAATATCTTTGTCGCCCTTTTTTGTTGCTCTTCAGAAGATAATCTTTGTTCGAAAAAGTATTTAAGACTATCATGATTTGTTTTTACCTTGAAGTGTCTTCCCGTTAGGTAGGGTCACCATTTCTTAAGTGCATGTAGTATTGCCAACATTTCCTTCTAATAAATAGCTTTGTGTAAATACTTTCTTTTGATTGGACGACTTTTGAAAGCAATGGGTCTTTCATCTTGCATTAAAACAACATCAATTCCATTTCTTGAAGCATCACATTCCACAATAAAGTTTTTTGTGAAGTCTGGCATAGCTAAGATCGGTGCTTGGTACATTGCCTCTTTAAGATGTTCGAAGGCCTTTGTTGCTTCTGAAGTACATGAAAATGCATCTTTCTTCAACAATGTTGTTAGAGGTTCTGGTATTCTCCCATAATTCTTAAAAAACTTGTGATAATACCCTGTCCAACCGAGAAATCCTCACAGATGCTTTATGGATATGGGGATTTTCCATTCCTTAATGGCTTTAATTTTTTTAGGGTCTACCTTAACACCTTCATGAGTTACAATATGACCCAGATATTCCACCTCTTGTACTCCAAAGAAACATTTGGAGCTTTTTGTATATAATTGTTTCTCCTCCAATAGTTTGAGCACCCTGTCAACATATTGAACATGATCCTTCCAAGTCTTGTTGTAGATTAGTATATCATCAAAAAATACTAACAAAAAATTTCTACTGAAGGGTTTGAAAATGGAATTCATCAAAACTTGAAATGTAGAAGGTGCATTGGTAAAGCCAAAAGGCATGACCAAAAGTTCATAATGACCCTCATGAGTTCTAAATGTTGTTTTTGGAATGTCTTTAGTCTTCATTTTGATTTGATGATATCCTAAATGAAGATCCAACTTGATGAAGTAAATTGATCCATGCAATTCATCCAATAATTCATCAATGACAACAATGGGAAATTTATCTTTAATAGTGATCTTGTTGAGCTCCCTATAATACAAACACATGCACCATGATCCATCATTCTTGTGCACCAATACTACTGGAGCAGAGAAATAACTTTGACTAGGTTGAATTATACCATCCTCTAGCATTTCTGAAACCATAAAATTAATTTCACTCTTTTGGTTGTAGGGATGTCTGTATGGCCTGATGTTTGGAGGAACACTTCCTGGAATTAAATGAATAGCATGATCAGGATCACAAATAGGTGGGACACCTTTGGGAGTCTTAATTACCTTGGAATGATTGTCTAAGGCTTTTTAGAGATTTGTAGAAATAGATGATTTCTATGTGGGAACCTCTAGCAAACATAATTGTGAAATTATGCCTTGTTGTTCCTTCTTTAGAAGCTTTGTCATACCATTAGAGTTGATTATATTTCTCGGTTTCCCTACAATACCCTTTAATTCCACTTCCTTTCCTTCCGCACAAAATTTCATGAAAAGTTCTTGAAAATTAAAAGCTATTGTACCCAAAGATTGTAGCTAGTGGACTCCTAGTATAACATCAGCACCACCCATTGGAATGGAAGGCATTGGGCTATTCAATACATATTCTCCCATGGATAGCTTGATATTATGGCACTTTTGAGAGAAATTTATGGTTCCTCCACTTTTAACCATCACTTCAAACTCTGGTGCTAGATATAGGAAGCAATTCAATTACTTTGCTACCTTACAATGAATAAAATTATCGGTACTTCCCGAATCAATCAATATTATCACCTTTTTCTTCTTGATATGTCCTTCTATCTTGATAGTTTGAGGAGTGGTAATTCCAGCCAATACATTACAAGATATGGTCGGATTAATTTCTTCTTTATCTAGGGTTTTTTCCTGGAGTATATCCTCGTATTTTGATATTTCTTGTTCCTTTTCTTCCTCCTCTTCACAATCGTTGTAGAATAATTTCTTCTCAGCACACCTATGACCTTTAGTGTATTTTCCATCACAACTGTAACAAAACCCTTTTTGTCTTTTTTCTTCCAATTGTTGTGGTTTCAACCTTGTAGCTTGTGGAAGGCTAGGGACAACAACACTTCCATCTTTACAGTTGTGAGTGGTTAGCTTCCTGGTTGCCATAATTTTTCTTTCCATTTCTCTTGCTAACTTGAATGCCTTCTCCAATGAATCAGGTTCCCAAAGGCAAACCTCATGCTGCATATTATCCTTTAAAGTCCCTATGAACATATCAATCCTATGCTCCTATGGAATATATTTTACGCTTATGTTCAATTTTTGGAAGTCCTCAATGTGCTCCATCATTGAAGCCTTTTGTTTGAGATTTATCCTCATAATGTGCTATCATTTCTTCCGTAAAAATTGCCCAAACAACAATTTGTTTACGAGAGCAAAGCCATTGATACCGTAAAAACTTATTTGGTTTCAAATATAAAGTTGAAATACATACCTTTGTGTGTTTTTCATATTATGGAGATCGAAAAATTTCTCCATCCGTAGTATCCATGTTCTGAGATCCTTGCCATCAAAATTCCTCATATCTATTTTTGGAACATGGTGGGTCTTTAATCCAACATTAGAGTCTATGAAATCATGATTAACATTTCTTTCATTCTCATCATGAGTTTCATTTACTACCCATTCACCATTACTAAGCATTTCTTGTAGCAACTTATTCAAATTTATCTTCAATTCTTCCATCTTAGTGTCGATGCCATTCATCTTAGCATCCATGCCATTGATCTTAGCATCCATGCCATTCATATTAGCTTCCATGCCATCCATCTCAGCTTCCATGCCATCCATCTTAACTTGCACGACATATATATTAGCTTCCACACCATTGATCTTGGCTTCAGTTACCTTTTGTGAGAGTGAAATTTATTGTACTTGGTCTTGTAATTTTGATATATCATGTTGCATTTCTTCCTCTTTTTCACTAGTTATGCTACAACTTTTAGGTTGCTTACTAGGTATTTCCATTTTCTTTCTTTGGGACATCAATTAATGCTAATAATTCTTCACTATTCCCTTTTAATTCCTTCAAACTAATTTTTCAAGCCAATCTTAAAAAAAAAAATAAAAAATTACACACCTGTTTTTTCACTTCGTAAGAGCTCGATATTGGATCTCCTATATCTCTATAATTGTGAATCTCGAATATCTAAAATTGTGTCCTCAAGTAGCCCTTTGAGTCTTATTTCTAGCCCAGCAAATCTGATCAAGATTGGATTCTCCAAGGAGGAGCTATGCACAATCTCCCACGGTGACATTATTATGGAATAGTTCAGTAGAACAAAATTGTACAAGTACCACGTGTCAGTGTTTTGACCTTAGTACCTAAAAATGATATAAAGAAAACCACAGGCCATCCTCTTTCTGAAACTTCTTACGAAATTTCAATCTGATGATTAGAATAAAAGTTATGATGATTTTTCCCAGGTCACTTGTTTGGAATGTAATTCAGGAGTCTGCAAAAACCCTAACTTCCTCAGATCATATCTTCGACATTATAGTGAGATAAGCTCTAGAATTTGGACCCAAAGTTTAGAATGATTTAGGTTGAAATGGGTTGTTTGTTGAGCTTATGAAATGTCGCAAAAAAAAATTTGTCACGAACATTCCATGATGACATAATTGGAGCAGCAAAACCCTAGAATCCAAACCTCTGATACCAAATATTATGAAACCAACTCACAAAAAGATAGAAAAGATAGATCAACAACTTAGAATTCAGCCTCTTTGAGGGGGTGTCCTCCTTTACATTATAAAAATGAAGAATTCTTGGATGATACAAATGACTAAACCTCCCTTCTATATATAGCAGTCTAAGGGGTCACAATATAATCAAGCCGACATAATAGTAATAACATAAGGGCACAACAATAAAATTAGTGGGTTTCTATGGGGCACACTAATAATAATATGGGGAAAATAGGGAACAATAAGAACAATAAGGGCTACAATGGCAATAGTAATTGGGGAATCACTAGTATTATATGGACCTAACACTTAGAGACTTCTTGAAAAATAATACCTACATGCTAAACAAAGTGTAATGAGATGGTACATTGATGCTTGAGCCATATTTATTCTCTCTTATGTTATCTTCGAGGGAGTTACCTAATCTCTTTATAAAAATAATTTGAACTCTTATAAAGCTTTACCATTATGCTTATAACGCTTATAATTACATTACTTCGCAATCTTAGTCTGCCATTCCTCCACAAGGCCAACCTTGAACACATGCAACATGATTGAATGATTGTAGAGTTGTATTATTATGAGTTTGTATTTTTTAATTATTTTTATTTTTTGAAATATTTACACCGATAGGCGTCCCCTATTGGAATTGGCCACTTTAATATTTTCCCTAATTAATGTTTTTGATCGAATGGTCTAAATTGAGAGATGCCAATATATTCTTGTTGTTGCCACTCTATCAATGAATGAAATTGAACTTAATAACTTCCTTGCATAGCTAAATCATTTGTTTAAACCTTGTTTACATTAATTTGTTACCAAATAATGAGTAAAAATTCGTGTTCCTCTTATTTATCTCCACGTATTGGGATTAGAGAAAATTAAATTAAAATTTTAGTTTCAAATATCACTATTAAACAAATGTCCATTTACATTCTGAAACTTTTTCATGCTAAAAATAGGAGGAATATATGGCAATGTGGAGGAATAAGAGAAAGGTTTCATGAGTGAGCGTTTCAAATTGTCATTAAATATTTATTGTACCTGTTATTAATCACCATGTTGCTAACAAAATGATATTAAAAGTTTAAAAAAATCACATTCTCTAACAATTTTGTCGAATTCATTAGGTAAGTGGTGTGTAATCACTTTTGCCTCCAAGTATGGCCACTTCGCAAAACATTTAAGTAAAATGAATTATATGTTTGTTTTTGCTTATAGAAACGTTTGTTAATTAATGACAAAAAATAAAAATAAAAATAAAATTAAACAATATGCATTGTAACACCGTCCACTCCATTTAATGGATTGTAACGTGCATTGTAACCGACACCACTACATACATTGTTAAATTAATTAGCTATAACAAAGTTGTAGCAGAACTACATTTTTATTAGGGATTTTATGTTTTATTAGTTGGATTTTAACCTAATATATTGATGAGTTATGTTTTATTAGTTGGATTGTAACCTAGATTTCTCCACTCCAACTAAGATTGTAACAACCATCACTCCATCTATTATAAGAAAACAAATGTACATTTCTTCATGGATGCATGCATTTCTCAGTGGGTGGGTTGTTGGAATTGTTGAAGCCATTACATATGCAATTAAGTCAAGTCAAATTCCTAGAACACTTCGCTAGAACGAATCCTAGAGTGATTTGAAGGGGTTTCTATCAGTGTTTATCTACTAATAAAGGTGCACAATCCCTTGTTCTACAATTTTTTGCAAATAAGTATTCTATCTAAATTATTTTTTTAATATATAGTTTCACCTAGATTTGAAATATGGGTTTAGCCTTAAGTTTTGGAAATCTGGGTTAAAACTATCAAGATTTAGTATTTTGGGTGCTTCAAGGGTTCTTGATAGTTCCGGATCCATTTCCACTTAAAGGAATGATTCCTCTATATATTTAGTTTGTAATCAGTGTTCTAGGGTAAGAGCTCAACCCACCCATCCTCTAAAGGTGAACTGAACATGACTAAAATTGTCAATATTAGACGTCAAGATTTTGATTTTCTATATAAATCCGAAGTTTCAATTTTCGATTTCAGTGACATCCAACTACTTCAATTCTAGTCACACTGAGAAATCGAAATCGGAAGCTACAAATATCAATTCCAATATATAATAATAATTAACATAAAATTCACGTCGACATGATGGACTCCACATGAATAATTAGATTATTCTATTGGAATGCCATATGTACACAAGAGTGATTTAACATATAAATTAATCAATTCTATAGAGTGAACAATCTTCCTATGCATGGAGACTCCAACAAGTCAAATATTTGGTGGCTAGGGTGTAGGCGATATGGACAAATGGCTTAAACTTGATATATTTTCTTCTAACTCTGGCTAAATTTCTCCTTCTGCTTCCACTAGTGTATCAATCATCTACTGTTAGATTGACTACTTCATGAGATTTTCCTTTTGATCACCCCCAACCTCGTTATCGGACACAAAGCATATCATAGGCCTGTTTTCCTCCTTCGAGACTATAATTCCATAGGAATTATAGAAATACACTATCGTTGCCTTAAAATAAGGAAACTATGTTTTAGAGGCAAAATACAAAGTCGGTGGGCTTTTGTTCCAAAGGAAAGAAATAACACTATCGGCGCTTTAAAACCACTATATTGTTATTTCCAAAGAATTACACTATCACAGCAAGATTCCAAAGAAATGCATTATACCCAAATAACACTATCGGTGGTTACTATCGGCATTTCAATTTTATTTTCCCCGATGGGATAACACGTAGTGTTATCAGAAATCGCAATCAATGATTCCAATATTCCAAATGCTAGGCTCCTTCCACCTCAAACTTGCGATGCGATAAGCCTTATGGACCCAATAACTTATCCACCCTGCTCGATAGCATTTCGGGTCTAAGCTATCAGAGTTTCAAACTTCAGCGGTTCAAAAGGTCCTTTCTGCTTCACTTGTGGTTCTGTGATGTGATAAAGGTTCAAACCTAATATGGTTATGAGCTAGATTTGATAAGATTTTAGGTCCAGAACTTCATTTAGACTAAGTCTTTTCACGTGTTTCCTGTGTAAACAGAGTTTTCGCTTGCAGAACTCAACAATACTTATAAGGAAAATAAGTGTGCCAATATAAGGGAAAAACCATACCAACAAGTTTAAATCAACTACTGATAGGGAAAGAAATGCTGAATCACCATTAACAAGGTTCAGAAGGAAATAATCGCAACCAAATACACATGCAAATACCAGTTAACAAAGAACTGTTAGTTGAAATGCACAGAGAGAGTCCTTCTAAGATCACAATGCCTCTGTGATCAACTAACTCAGAGAAGTCCCATTATTTCCTTTTTAAAATAATAGATAAAGTCCTTTTGGTCCTTATCCATTTACAAAAGCATGCCAATTGCATAAAGTGATTAAAGCAATTATCCATAAATCTTACTACAGCTTATCCATAAAGTGATTATTACAACATGATCTTATTCTTAAATTGTATCCTTATCCTAAACTAGAAAAGCATGGAAATTGATGGCTAAAGGACCCCACTCCTTTTCCTATAGATTTTTATTTTATTTTGGAATAAGTTTGAATATTTTTTCCTCCAAGTCACATGCTTCTGCATCAAACTCCCGAGGACAAAATTATTCAGGGGTTCCTATCCATGAGCTCATCTATAGAACTACCCAGTTTTTGTAACATGTTTTCCATAACCCATGTAGCTTCAGTGATTGGCTGATCCTTCCATTTTACGAAATACTAGAAGTACTCTCATCCCCTTGTTTTCTTAAACACCTTCTTGTCCAGAATTCTCTCTGGCTGCAATTCCTTTGCTGTGGGTAACTGTTTTACCAAGTCAATCTCTGGGGTCTCTTAATCCTTTTCTGTATCATTTGTAGTTTCACCTTCATACTTGTACATGTCAGCAACATTGAAAATTTGTGATATTCCAACATCAGGGGTAACTCAATCTCGTAGGTATTTACAGAAGATTTCCTCAATACTCTACACGGTCCAATTTTCATGAACTTCAATTTGTTATACTCCCTCTTTGGAAACCTCTCCTTTCTGAGGTGTGCTAAAACCAGATCTCCAACTTCAAGGTTCACCTCTCTTCTTCTCATGTCTACTCTACTTCTGTACTTGATGTTACTATCCTATGGCTGTTGTTTCACTTGTTCATGTATTGCTTTCATTTTTGAAGCAAAATCTTCTCCCTTTGCACTTCTCATCTCATATTTTCCCAAGTTTCTTAACTCAGATACTCCTCTTGGATGCATTCCGTATACAATAAGGAATGGACTCTATCATGTACTCCTGTTCGGTGAGTCATTATATGCATATTCAACTTGTGCCAACACTTGGTCCCATTGCTTTGGATGTTCTACAGTAAGGCTCCTTAAAATATTGCCCAAACTCCTGTTCACAACTTCATTCTGTCCATCAGTTTGTGGATGATAGGAAAAGCTAAAACTTAGTTTAGCTCCCAAATTATTCCATAATGTCCTTCAGAAATGTCCAAAAAATTTGGAATCCCTGTCTGAGACAATACTTTTAGGAAATCCATGCAATCTTACAACCTCTTTAAAAGAAAATTAGCAATGTAAGAAGCATCACTAGTTTTATGACATGGAATAAAGTGTGCCATTTTTGAAAATCTGTCCACTACAACAAAAATTGAATCACTACCCCTTTGAGTCTTTGGTAGGCCCAAAACAAAATCCATGCTTACCATATCCCAAGGCCTATCTGGAATTGGTAATGAAATATACAAACCTATGTTTTGTCTCATTCCCTTTGCATATTGACAAACTTTGCAAGTTTTCACATACTTCTCCACTTCAGATTTCATTTTCAGCCAAAAATAAAATCTGTTTAATTGCTCATAAGTCTTCTCTACACCAAAATGTCCTGCAAGTCCTTCACTTTGTTTCTCTTTGATTAAGTTCTCCCTAATAGAATAGTTTGGTATGCACGGCTGCGTTCTCTTAAAAACAATCCATCTTATAAGAAGTAATCCAACCATTTACTCCTATCGACCAAAATAGGATTTTTACAAGCTTCAAATGCCTCTTTAAAATCTCGATCTCTTTCATACAATGCTTTAAAAAAATCAAGACCCAACACTTGGATTTGACCCTCTTGAAATAATACACTTCTCCTACTTAAGGCATCTGCAACTTTGTTTGATTGACCATTTATATGCTTCAAAACAAAATGGAAACCTTGAAGACACTCTACCCATTTGGCATGTTTTTGATTAAGCTTTGGCTACTACATAATATATTGTAGTGCATGGTTATCTGAATAAAGTATGAACTCCTTTGACATTACATAATTCCTCCATTTCTTCAATGACTGCACAACTGCATAGAACTCCTTATCATAAGAAGAATACTTCTTCTTTTAATCATTCAGTTTTTCACTAAAATAAGCAATAGGTCTACATTCCTGACTTAATACACCTCCAATAGCTTCTCTGCTGGCATCAATCTTCACTTGGAAAGGTTTACTAAAATTAGGTAGAACCAAAATAGGCTTTTCAGTGATCTTTTTCTTTAAGAGCTGAATTTTTTTTCTGCTTCAGCAGTCCATCTAAATGGTTGTTTATCTCTCTTTATGGTCTCAATAATAGGAGCATTGATCTCACTAAAATTATTTATAAATTTCCTATAAAAACTATCAAGAACATGAAAACTTCTTACCTCAAAAACACTTGTAGGTGAAGGCCACTCCATGATTGCCTTGATCTTCTCTGTATCCATCTTCAGTCCTTCAACAGAAATAACAAAAACCAAGTGCACTAGATATTTTTTCATGAATGAACAGTTCTTTAAATTCATTAATAACTTCTCTTGTTGTAGCCTTTTTAAGACATAATTTAGATGTCTCATGTGCTATTCCTTAGACTTGTTGTAAACTAATATATCATCCAAATATACTATTACACATTTACCAATAAAATCTTTAGAAACTTCATTCATGCGTCTAATAAATGTACTTGGTGCATTTGACAATGTAAAAGGCATTACTCTCCACTCATATAATCCCTCATTTGCCTTAAAGGCAGTTTTCTACTCATCCCCTTATCTTATCCTTATCTGATGATATCCACTTTTAAGATCTAGTTTTGAAAAATAATTTGCTCCACTCAAGCAACCCATTAAATATTCAATTCTAGGTAAAGGAAATCTATACCTGACTATGATTTTATTGATGGCTCTTGAATCTGTACACATTCTCCAACCTCCATCTTTCTTCTGACTCAATATCATTGGTACCGCACAAGGACTAAAGCTTTCTCTGATCAGCCCTTTGTCAAGCAATTCTTGCACCTGCTTCCTAACCTCTTCACTTTCTGTAGGAGTCATTCTGTAAGTTTCTTTGTTAGGTAGACTTGCTTCGGGAATCAAATATATATGATGGCTAATTTTTCTAATGGGTGGTAACTCATTGGGCAAATCATCAACAATAGTATCACAATAGTTCTCCAACATTTCTTGAATTTCAATGTGTAAATTATAAACTTTAGTAGAAGTAATTATTTCCTTGGGCTTGCAGATTAAAGAAAAATTTACCTCATTCTCTTCAATCTGCTTCAAGTATTCCTTTCCTCCTAGTAACAGAGTTTTTGGATCAATCTTCTTTCCTGATGCATCTTCTTCTTGCAGAGGCAGCAACGTATGATTGACACCATCCTTTCTAAACATGTAGGTGTTTATTTTCCCATCATGCATAGCTCCTCTATCATATTTTCAAGGTCTTCCAAGAAATATGTGACACACATCCATTGGCATCACATCACATACAATTTTATCTTTATACTTACCGAACTGAAACTCCACTTGACACTGTTCATTCACTAACAATTGATGTCCCTTTTGTAACCATGACACCTTGTAAGGTGTTGGATGTTTCATTGTCTTCAGCTTCAATTTCTCCACCACTTCTGTAGAGACCAAATTACCAGTGCTGCCACTATCAATGATTATTTGACAGCATTTCCCTTGAACCTTACACACTGTTCTGAATAAAGTCTTTCTTTGTGATGGTTCAACTATCTCCTTTGCTGGCCTGAGCAAAACTTTATTAACTACAAAAGATTCTCCTCTCTCTGGTATATTTTCTTCTTTTGTCACTGCTGTTGTTGTTTCTTCTCCCTCGGCTTGAGCAATAATGGCATTCCTCGGATTTGTTTCTTCTTTCTCTGGGCACTCAAAAGCTTTTTGTTCTAGTTTGTTACATATATAATATCTTATTTCTCTTCCTCTTCCTCTGCCTCCTCTTCCTCTAGAAAAAATCCCTCTGCCTCTTGCATCACCCCTTATGGGTGCATGTTGGGCTGAGCTGCTACTAGCTCCATCCTTAGGTGTTGTAGATATTCCTCTACCACCTTGACTTCCCCTTCCTCGAAAAGTACCTCCCCCTCTGGCAGACTGCTTCCTCATGAGTTTTTCTTCAGCTCTCAGTGCCATCTGATAAGCTTCCTCTACTGTTTTAGGAGACAGTATACTTATCTCATCTTGAATGTCCATCCTAAGACCATTCACATATCTAGCCACCTTCTCATCTGTATCCTGAGTTTCTTCAACTCTTATGCTTACCTTATAGAATTCCTCTATGTATTCTTTCACTATCGTAGATCTTTGTCTAAGATTTTGCATCTTTCTGAACAAGGTTTGTTGATAATTACTTGGTAAAAACTTACCTCTTAGCTTTGCTACCATCCTGCTCCAATTCTTGATAGGTTGCTTACCAAGTCTCTTTCTCTCTGCCTGTACACCATCCCACCAAAGCATTGGATGGCCTTTTAGCTTGGTGACAACAAACTTTACTTTCTTCTCATCTTCTATTTCTTCATAGTCGAATAATTTCTCCATGCCATTAATCTAGTCTATCAATTCTTCTGGATTCAGTCCTCCTTCATATATTGAAACCTCGGTTTTTGGCCTAGCTGTGGATCTCAACACTGACTGGAAGAATCTCATCTCAGGAGTAACTACCACAACTTCCTCCTCTACAGCTTCAACCTTAGGCTCACTAACATCTCCATCATATATATTTCTTCCTGTTGTTAATGCATCCAATCTAGCTTGCATCTGTTGCACAGCTTCTGTCACTTCAGCATTTACAACAGGTCGTCCTCTTCCACCACATCCTTGTCCTCTTCCAACTCTGAAAGCCATATTAACTTTACTTGTCCTACTTCTGCGATTCAATTCAGTGTCAATAGGTGGCTCTGATACCACTAATGGTGGCTGTGGTGTAGGCGGTATGGACAAACGGTTGAAACTTGATACCATTTCTTCTAAGTCTGGCTGAATTTCTCCTTCTGCTTCCCCTGGTGTATCATTCATCTACTGTTAGACTAACTGCTTCATGATTTTTTCCTTTTGATCACCCCCAACCTTGTTATTGGAGACAAATCATACCATAGGCCTGTTTTCCTCCTTCGAGACTATAATTCCGTAGGAATTATAGAAATACACTATCGTTGCTTTAAAATAAGAAAAATGCATTTTAAACGCAAAATACATAGTCAGTGGGCTTTTGTTCCAAAGGAATGAAATAACTCTATCAGCACTTTAAAACCACTATAATGTTAATTCCAAAGAATTACACTACTGGGGCAACATTCCAAAGAAATGCGTTATACCCAAATAACACTATCAGAAGTTACTATCGGTCTTCCAATGTTCTTTTCCCCGATGTGATAACACATAGTGTTATCGGAAATCGCAATTGGCAATTCTAATATTCCAAACACTAGGCTCCTTCCACTCCGATCTTGCAATGCGATAAGCCTTGCAGACCCAATAACTTATCCACCCTGCTCTATATCATTTCAGGTTTGAGCTATCAGAGTTTCGGACTTCGGTGGTTCCAAAGGTCCTTTCTGCTCCACTTGTGGTTCTGCAATGCTATAAAGGTTTAGACCCGATACAATTATGAGACAGATTTGATAATATTTTAGGTCCAGAACTTCATTGAGACTAAGACTTTTCACGGGTTTCTTGTGTAAACAGAGCATCCGCTTGCGGAACTCAACAATAGTTATAAGGAAAACAGGCATGTCAATATAAGGGAAAAAGCATAACAACAAGCTTAAATCAAGTATTGATAGGAAAAACAATGTTGAATCACCATTAACAAGGTTCTGAAGGAAAGAATCACAACCAAATACACATGAAAATACCAGTTAATAGAGAACCGTAAGTTCAAATGCATAGAGAGAGTTCTTCAAAGATCACAATGCCTCCGGGATCAACTAACTCAGAGAAGTCCTGTTATTTCCTTCTTAAAATAATAGATAAAGCCCTCTCGGTCCTTATCCTTTTACGAAAGCATGCCAATTACATAAATCGATTAAAGCAATTATCCATAAAGCTTACTACAGCTTATCCATAAAGTGATTATTACAACATAATCTTATTCTTAAATTCTATCCTTATCCTAAACTAGAAAAGCATGGAAATTGATGGCTAAAGTACCCCACTCCCTTGCCTGTAGATTTATTTATTTATTTTTGGAATAAGTTTGAAGATTTTTTCCTCCAAGTTGCATGCTCCTGCATCAATATTCAATGAAATTGTAGTGTCAAATCTTTAATGAAACGTATGCCGTATTTGATTAAATTGTTGAACCTAACCTTCCTTTTTCCAAAGCACATTAGAAGTTATTTATTTATTATCATTTGGCATTTTATAATCTCACAAAGTCAATATATATTTTGCTACGTCTGAAATAATAAATTCACAACAATGTAATAAATGACCATGTAGTGATGAGATAAATTCCATATTAGTGATTTATATATTTTGTTGTATGTAAAATAACAAATGTCATATTCAGTGAGATAAATATATTATTTTTAATAAAAAAATTAAATATTTAATCTGCATATATAATAACCAATTAGAAAAATCTTACTACTCAAATCTATATTTTAGTATCTTATCCTATGAGAAGATAAAATCAATTTATCTCTTCACAAAAACCAATTGTACTGAAAAGTATATTTCCAATTTTATATGAGAAGATAAAATCAATTTGTGTATTCACAGAAACTAACTTTACTCCAAAGACAAAAAAATGCAAATGTAAGATGCAAGAGTATTTCCCTTTCAATTAATACAAGATTGCTACCCTTTTAACGAGTATATGAAATTTATTGATGCATTAAGATTTATTGGAAGCAGATGATTAATGATTTCCAGGATGATCCTCCAACTAGGTTGCTTTCAACGTTTTTGAGATTCAAGGAAGAGGATCTTCTGTTAATTAAATTGTTGGTTTTGTTTTAGATATGCAATTTATGTTCCTACCTCCAAGTAAAAGACCTTTTACAATGAGGTCACTTCTTCTCTCAAGGAGCAGTGCGTCTTCCAATATATTGCAATAAATGCATTTGAATGAATCGATAGATTGTATAGATTGAATGTTGAACAATGTAAGTTTGTTGAGCATCTTAGTTTTAATTTTCAAGTGATTAGTTTTTAATATTGTTATTGTTCAAACCATTAATGATAAGATAAATTATTTCATTTTCATTTAAAGGTTCAACAATGAGTTGCAATACCTCTTTCTCACCAATTTCACTCCCCAATTATAATTTAGGTTTATTTATAAAATATATATTCTAATTGTAAATAGAATATTAATATTTAAAAAAAAAAACAAATTTAAATATTTCAAATAGAAAATTTGAAGAACAATTATTTTTATGGAAATTTGAGGAATAATAGTTTTCCTGCTAGATAAAGTTTTTATATGGATGGAGCATATCTCACATTGAATATATATTTACTTTATTTTATCTATGCAATCATTAAATTTTTAGGCATTGAATTATATATTTTGAAGCATTTTATCAATAATTTTTTGTGCATTGAATAGATTTTATTTTTATTAATACATTTGTATGAATTGAATGTATTTTAATCAATAAATATAATGCATTCAATGTATTCCATTGGTAGAGTTCTTTTAATATTTTAAAAATATTTTAAAATTTAAATAAAATTATGATTATAAAAAAATAAGTTAATTAAAAAGAATTCCTCATTAATAAATTTATGATTGTTCTTAAACATGAATAATCGTAGATTTGAGTCACTATTCTGCAAATTGAATTGATATTTTAATTGATTTTTTTATGAGTTGAATACATTTTAATCAATAATTCTAACGAATTAATAAATTTAATTAAATCTGAGTGAACGAATACAAAGTAAATTTAAATGAACCAAATTTTATCTCAATCTAATGCACTTCAATCCATTTCAATCTATTGAAATACACTCAAGTTATGCATTCAATCTATGCAATTTATTACTACATTCAAATCTATTGAAATCATTGATTGCGATAAATTGAATAAAATCAAATTCAACATATTTTAAATGCGTTCAATAGATTGTCATCAATGCATTCAATAGATTATATAGACTAAATACATTAGATTTCAATAGAATTAGGTTCATTTAATAGAATTTTTAGATTTATTACATTCAGTGTATTTAAAGCATTACATTTTATGGCCTCCATAGATTTTATTAAATAGATTATGTTTTATTCAACTCATACATTTTTTTTAGTGGTTGTTTATTAGGACTTTATAAGTCCAAAGGGATAATTCAAAATGTGAAATAAATTGTATCCCATAGATTATAAAATTGTTTATGTATTTTTAACAGATAGATTTATAAATTGTATATAAAATATGTTTTTTCATAAATATGTGTTGAATTGAATTTATTGATTGACTATAATCTACTTATAAATTTATATAATATATTTTTATTCATTTAGATTTTATGAATACTTTTTTATGCTTTGAATAGTTTTATTTTTAGAAATAGAATAAGTTTTATGTATTGAATAGATTTTTAAGCTTTTTTTCAATATTTTTTTATGGATTGAATAGATTTTATTACTATCAATAGAGTAAATTATATGCATTGAATAGATGTTATGGATTGAATAGATTTTATTTTAATCAATACATTTGTATGCATTGAATAGATTTTAATCAATAAATCTAGTGCACTCAATATATGCAATTTATTGATGCATTGAAATTGATTGAAAGCATTGATTGCAATCAATTGAATAAAATCAAATTTTTAATCAATGTATTCAAGAAAAGTTAAATACTTTAAATAGATTTCAATAAATGTATTAAATACATTTGAATGCATCAATAGATTATATATATTGAATGCTAAACAATATAAGATGGCTGAGCATCTTAGTGTTAATTTTTAATTAATGATTTTTGTACAATGTTATTTTTCAAACCATTAATGGTAAGGGAACTTAGTTCATTTTCATTTTAAGGTTCTAGAATGAGTTTCCATCCCTCTTTCCCACCAATTTCATTCATGAATTTTCCACCCCAAATTCGATAGAATAATTTTCTTTTAATAAACTATCTCAAATTTTAATTATAATTTAATTATAATTTTTTATGCATTTAATAAATTTAACGCATTGAATATATTTTATTTTTATCAATACATTTGTATGCGTTGAATGTATTTTCATCAATAAATCTAATTCTTTCAATCTATTCGACTGGTGGAGTGTTCTTAATATGTTAAAATTTAAATAAATGTATGATTATATAAAAATAAAATAGTTAAGAATAATTACTCATTAATAAATTTATGATTATTCTTCAATAGAAATAATCATAGATTTGAGTCAGTGATCTTATTGAGGAAAATGAATTGATATTTTAATTGAATTTTTTTTATGGATTGAATAGATTTTAATAAATAATTATAATGCATTAATAAATTTAATTAAAATTGAGTGAATGAATACAAAGTAATTTTAAATGAACCAAATTTTATTGCATTCTAATGCACTTAAATCTATTGAAATACACTAAAACTATGCATTCAATCTATTCAATTTATTGTTTCATTCAAATCTATTGAAAATATTGATTGCAATCAATTAAATCAAATCAAATTTTTAATCAATTCATTCAACAGATTTTAAATGCATTTAATAGATTGCAATCAGTGCATTCAATATATTTGAATTCATCAATAGATTATATAGACTAAATACATTATATTGCAATAGAATTAGGTTCATTGAATAAAATATTTATATGTATTACGTTCAATGTATTTAATGCATTACACTTTATGGCCTCCATAGATTTTCTTAAATACATTTGTTTCTATCCAATTGATAGATTGTTTTTTAATGGTTGTTTATTAATGCTTTATATGTCCAATGGGATAATTCAAAATGTTAAATAAATTATATCCCATCAATTGTATATAAAATGTGTTTTTCATACATATTAGTTGAATTGAATTTATTGGTTGACTATAATCTACTTAAAATTTTATATAATAAATTTTGATTCATTTAGATTTTATCAATAATTTTTTATGCATTGAATATATTTTATTTTTAGAAATACACTAAATTTTATGCATTGAATAGAATTTTATTTTATTTTTTGCAATCAATAGATTTTTAAGCATTTTTTTCAATATTTTGTGATCCATTGAATATATTTTATTCTTAACAATAGAATAAATTCTATGCGTTGAATAGATTTTATGCATTGAATAAACTTATTGCATTGAAAATATTTTACTTTAATCAATGCATTTGTATGCATTGAATATATTTTAAGAAATATATCTAATGCATTCAGTGTATGAAATTTATTGATGCATTGAAATTTATTGAAATCATTGATTGCAATGAATTAAAGTAAAATCAAATTTGGAATCAATGTATTCAACATATGTTAAATGATTTCAATAAATTCATTGAATACATTTGAATGCATTAATAGATTTCATAAATTGAATGCTGACCAATATAAGTTGGCTGAGCATCTTACTGTTAATTTTTAAGTGATGATTTTTATACAATGCTATTTTTCAAACCATTAATGATAAGACAACTTGGTTCATTTTCACTTTAAGGTTCTAGAATGAGTTTTCATTCCTCTTTCCCACCAGTTTCACTCACCAATTTCACTCCCCAAATTTGATAGAATAATTTATTTTTAATAAACTATATCAGTTTTTAATTAAATTTATTAATAATTTTTGATACATTGAATAAATTTAATGCATTGAATATATCTTAGTTTTATCAATACATTTTTATGCATCGAATGCATTAATCAATAAATCTAATGCATTCAATCTATTCCATTGATGGAGTGTTTTTAATATTTTAAAATTTAAATAAAAATATGGTTATATAAAAATAAATAAATTAAAAATAATTACTCATTAACGAATTTATGATTATTCTTCAACATAAATAATCATACATTTGAGTCACTCATCTTATTGAGCAAATTGAACTGATATTTTATTTGAATTTCTTATGGATTGAATAGATTTTAATAAATAATTCTAATGCAATAATAAATTTAACTAAATATGAGTGAATGAGTACAAAGTAAATTTAAATGAACCAAATTTTATTTCAATCTGAAGCACATAAATCTATTGAAATCTATTGAAATACACTCAAGTTATGCTTTCAACGTATGCAATTTATAGTTGCATTCAAATGTATTGAAAACATTGATTTTAATCAATTGAATAAAATCAAATTTCTAATCAATGCATTCAACATATTTTAAATGCATTTAATAGATTGCAATCAATGCATTCACTAGACTAAATACATTATATTGCAATAGAAATAGGTTCATTGAATGTAATTTCTAGATTTATTACATTCAATGTATTTAATGCATTAGATTTTATGACTTACATAAATTTTATTACCTAGATTTTGTTTTATTCAATTGATATTTTTTTTTTAATGGTTGTTTCTTAGCACTTTATACATCCAATGGGATAATTCACAATGTGAAATAAATTGTATCCCATGAATTGTATATTCAATATTTTATGTATTTTTATAAGTTAGATTTATAAATTATACATAAAATGTGTTTTTCATAGATATTTGTTGAATTTAATTGATTGATTGACTACAATCTATTAGTAAATTTATATAATATATTTTGATTCATTTAGATTTTATCAAAAAAACTTATGCATTGAATAAAATTTATTTTTAGCAATAGAATAAATTTTATGTATTGAATAGATTTTTATTTTATTTTTATCCAATCAATAGATTTTTAAGCATTGAATAGATTTTAAAGAATTTTTTCAATATTTTTTATGGATTGAATAGACTTTATTCTTATCATATATTGAATACATTTTATTTTAATCAATACATGTGTATGCATTGAAGAGATTTTAATCAATATATATAGTGCATTCAACATATGGAATTTATTGATGGGTTTAAATTTATTGAAATAATTGATTGAAATGAATTGAATAAAATCAAATTTGCAATAAATTTATTTGAACAAATGTCAAATTATTTCAATAAATTGCAATAAATGCATTGAATACATTTGAATGCATCAATAGATTGTATATACCCAATGAGAACAATATAAGTTGGTTAAGAATCTTAATGTTAAATTTTAAGTCATGATTTTTGTACAATGTTATTGTTCAAACCATTAATTATAAGACAAAATAGTTCATTTTAATATTAAGATTCCAGAATGAGTTTCCATCACTCCCCACCAATTTCACTGTCCAAATTTGGCAGATTATATATCTATATCTATATCTATCTATCTATCTATCTCTCTCTCTCTCTCTCTCTCTCTCTCTCTCTCTATATATATATATATATATATATATATATATATTATGTAAACTATCTCATATTTCAATTATAATTTATCAATAATTTTTTTATGCATTGAATAGATTTTATTTTTATCAATACATTTTTATGCATTGAGTGTATTTTAATCAATAAATCTAATGCATCCAATCGATTCCATTCGTGGAGTGTTTTTAATATTTAAAAAAGACTTTAAAATTTAAATAAAAATATGATTATATAAAAATAATTAATTAAAAAGAATTAATCATTAATAAATTTATGATTATTCTTCAACCTCAATAATCCTAGATTTGAGTCACTGACCTTATTCAGCAAAATGAACTGATATTTTAACTAAATTTTTTATGGATTAAATAGATTCTAATCAATAATTATAATGCATTAATAAATTTAATTAAATCTAAGTAAATGAATACAAAATAAATTTAAATGAATCAAATTTTATTGAAATCTAATGCATATAAATCTATTGCAAACTATTGAAATATACTAAACCTATGCATTCAATCTATGGAATTTATTGTTTCATTCAAATATATTGAAAACGTTGATTGAAATAAATTGAATAAAATCAAATTTCCAGTTAATGCATTCAATATATTTAAAATAATCAATAGATTATATCGCCTAAATACATTAGATTGCAATAGAAATAGGTTCATTGGATATAAATTCTAGGTTTATTACATTCAATGTGTCTAATGCATTAGATTTTAGGAATCCATAGATTTTATTAAATAGATTTTGTTTTATTCAATTGATAGATTTTTTTTAATGGTTGTTTCTTGGCACTTTATATGTCCAACGGGATAATTCAAAATGTGAAATAAATTATATCCCATAAATTGTCTATTAAATATTTTATGTATTTGTATAAGGTAGATTATAAAATGTATATAAAATGTGTTTTTCATATAGATGTGTTGAATTGAATTTATTGATTGACTATAATCTACTAATGATTTTATATAATATATTTTTTTTTTGTTTGGTCAAGTAAGAGTGGAGCTTTCAATTAACTGTAGGAAAGATTACATATGTTACATGTCTTTACAATTATAAATACCAGCAAGGGCAAACCCGTCGATGGATAACCATCAAAAAAACCTGAAACCTTACACATAAATCTTACAGAATAACCTTCACACATTAACCAACCTAATGGCTATTCGATAAGGCCCCAGTGATCCAATGATCCTTAAACAAATCACTTCGGAGACTTGCGCAACCTTTACTTGCTTTACAGAGCTGACAAAGAAAATAAATTGTCAATGAATAAAACTTCGGGTCCATTCTAAGACTTAATCTTCGAACACTTTTAAAACCCAATATCCATAGGATCAAGCCCCTATTGATCTGACGGTCCTTTGAGATATCAGAGCGGAAACTAGCTTAATATTTACCCTCTTTATGGATTCAATCAGGATTATAAACCGTGATCTATAAATCCCCGGGTGCGCTTGAAGACATAACCTTCGATCAATTTCCAACCTGATAGCCATTCAATGATGGAGGGCATCAAAATCTATGGTTGGCCACCTTCCAACAAGCCCGCTATTTACCAAGTACCCCTCCCCTATAATTGACTTTGTTTTAAGCATACTAAGTGGGATCAACAAATATGATTGACTTCTGCTTCCTCTTTCTCCTGCTTCCACTAGTCTTCCTTATTTTCCTTTCTCATGGTCTTGAAGTGCTCTATGTCTTTGGCCACCTATCTTTGACAATCATCATGCAATTTCCCCGAGGGTGTCGAATCCCAAGCATGCTTACTATAACTTTCCTTGCAAAGCACTCCTTCATTCGCCAAACGATCAACTAGCATATTGGCTTTTCTTCGCACATGAACGAAGCTAACCATTCTCAGGGTTCACAGGTGGGAATGAATACGCTAAAAGTCCTACAAAATCTTCCAATGTTTTGAAACTTTTCAAGGTGTCATTCCATTACATATCTTCTTGGCCACATTAATTCCTAATTCATAGTTTGCTTCAATGATGGTGTTCTGTAGATTTGACTCTATCAAAATTTCGAGACACTTCTCTAAGGCCATGAGCTCCGCCATGTTATTAGTGGCACTCCCCAAATGACTATGAAAGATATACTTTATGTGCCCTTGATCATCTATGATGACCCTGTCAAATCCAGCCACCCCTGGGTTTCCCTTAGAGGCTCCATCTATATTGATCTTCAAGAAACCATGAGGAGGAGGTTGCCAGAAGTCTTTACCAGCAATTATCTCGCTCACACCCTTGTTTATGCTTTGAGGAACTAGAAAATGGAGACCCAACTGCAACAATATGTGAGCATCCTGTGGCAGAGTAGGGTCCTCGGGATGTCTCCACAAAAGGGCTCCAACAGTGTCTTTGAGTTGTCCTCATATTTGAGCAATAATGTTTTGGGTTGAGCCAGTTTTGTTCTTGAAAATCTTGTCATTGCGTTCTTTCTAGACATCGCAGATTATAAAACCTAGAACCAGAGTCCAAGATGTGTTGATGATCTCATTGCCTAAGAATTATTTTCTCCAATTATTCAAAGTGTTGGTGATATTGATCCTGTTCCTATCAATTTGCCTAAAGACTGAGGCCACGCAATCCCACAAGGTAGAGGTGAATGGGTAGAGGTTGAGTAAGTGTTCCATCATCTCCTCTTCTAAACCACATAGATGGCATTTGGATGGGCCAACAAAACCCCTTTTCAGAAGATTTTCCCAAGTTAGAATTTTCTTTTGCTGAACCAACCACATAAACAACTTTATTTTCATCCAATACGGGTGCTGCTGAAGGTCCTTCCATACCCTATCAAGGTTTCGATAGTCAAACCATAGGGCCAATTATTTAGCTTCTTTGAGATTAGAGTTACATTTTTTGTTTCTTCACCATCTCAGTTGGTCAGACGAGGATGATACCAAAATATTCCTCTGTTCCAAGTCTAGAGCAAGAGAGCTAATCTAGGTGGATGTTGGTGGCCACCCACCTATCCCACTTGGACCCCCACAACTGTCTCTTTTAGTTTTTCATTTTCCTAAATTGTAGCATAGTTTACTATTTTTAGTAGTTTTTCGGGTCCTAAACTTTCGGAGCTATTTGAGGCCCTAAACGACGTTTTTTGGGAAAACCGTGAGCAACACGGGTCATAGGTCAATGTTGCTCTTCCCAAAGTTATAGTCCTCAGATAGATCTCTTTAACAAGGTATTGTTCATGTCAAATGAAGATCAGATGCCAAAGTTACGACCCAGGGAAGTTGATGTACCAATTTACCAAAATGGGGCCGATAGTTTGGTGCTTCATCTCCTAGGGTTAGGCTTTTGGATGTTTAGGGTTTTACACTATTTCTCAACAATAAATAGGCCTTAGAGCCTCATTGTAACACAGTTTGGAGGCATGTAGCAGCCACACCTCTTCTCAAAGAAGCTACCATCACCCTAGCTAGTTTATTTCCATTACTGTTTGTAAGCATATTACAGTATTTTAAATTAACGAAATGAAGTATTATTTCCATTGCATCTCTGTTTTTATCGTTATCTCCATGATTTGTTGCATTCCTGTTTAAATCTGGATCAAGAGCCTGCATGGGCCTTCAAAGGCCTCTCTTCACCATAGCCCAGATCCTTTGATATTCTCCATTTACCATTTTTCCTTGCCTGATCCCAGAAGTCACTTACCATACATAAACCTTTTTTGTCAGTGTCATTCTTGAGAGCGGTTAGTTCTTCCCTAAACAAGTTTGGTTCCTGCTACCAGTGATCCTCACAAAATCTTGCCAGGTTCTGAGCTCGAATCTCCCAGAAGCTATGCTGCTTTTCCCAAGAGAGATTCCAAATGTGGGACCCCTTGATAATTCTAGACATTTGGATATGATCCCTCTCTTGCCAATTATTTGCATATTCCTGTTGCCAAAGCTTGGCCCAAGGGGTTGTCGATTCCTTAAACCACCTCCACCAAAGTCTTTCCCCTGAAACTCTATTGAGGGTTTCAGGGTCGTGAAGCCCCAAAACACCATGGGCCTTAGGTTTGCAGATCTTATACCAAGCTACCAAAGCCCACTTCTTTTTCTCTTTCCCTTTGCCCTAAAGAAAATCTCTTTGAATATTCCTGATCTGTCGCATAACTCCTTTAGGAGCAGGAAGAGCTGACAACATGAAAATGGGTGTGGATTGTAGGAAAGCCTTTGTAAGCACAAGATACCCTGCCAAATTCAAAGACTTGCAAGTCCATTTCCTGATCCTGTCCTGAATCTTGTTAATTACTGGCTCCCACACACCCTTGGTCAGAGGTTTATTAGTAAGAGGCATTCCAAGGCATTTAGAAGGTAACTGATCCCTTTGAAACCTAAGAATCCTGGTGAGGTTCTTCTAAATAGCAATGTTAGTGTTAAAAAAGAAAAGCTTTGATTTGTCAAGGCTTAACTCTGTACTAGTGGCCATAGCAAAGTCGTTAAGGATTTGTTTGAAATCTTTAGCTTCCTTAACCATGGGAATACCCTGTAGCATAGTGTCATCCAAAAATTGTTGATGAGTCGAAGCAGCACCATCTCTAGTTAGTTTCAATCACTGGATTCTTCCTTCAACATTTTCCGTTTTGATCGCTCTGCCTAGCCCTTCCATTATGAGCACAAAGAGGAAGGGGGAGAGTAGATCTCCTTTTCCGAGACCTCTAGAAGGCATAAAGGTTCTGGAGGGTGAGCCGTTAAGAAAGATTGAAAAACTAGCTATGGATACAAGGGCCATAACCCATCTAATCTAGTTGTGGTCGAAACCATAAGCTCTTAGCATCACCCTGATGTAAGACCATCTTAGCTTATCATAAGATTTTGCTAGGTCAAGCTATACGATCATAGCAACTTGCTTAATGCTCTTAAGAGATTGTACCACCTCGTGATCTTGTATGATGTTATTGAGAATCTGTCTTCCTTCCACATAACTAGTTTGCTCCTCTAAGACAAGAGCTGGAAGAAGGGGCTTGAGTCTGTTAGTGATCACTTTGGAAATAATTTTGTACAACACATTACATAAAGCTATGGGTCTGAATCTATCCGGTGTCATAGCTTTTTACCGCTTTGGAATCAAAGCTATTAAAGAGGCATTGAGATCCTTCAAAGCCATTTTGGATCTTCTTGAGTCTTCCACAACATCAAGGATGTCTTGTTTGACTGTTTTCCAACATGATTTGAAGAAGTCCATATTGAAACCATCCAGGCCAGGAGCCTTACCATTTTGCATCTCATTGATAACTTCACTGACCTCATCCTCAGACACTGGTTTGTTAAGATTTTTATTGTCTTCCCTCATTACAAGCTTCGGAATGTACTTTGTGAAATTGTTAATGAACCGTGATCTAACGAGGAGAGGCTCCTCTACTATGCTAAGGAAGTGTTGAACTAGGACAGGTTCCATTTCTTTGTGGGAAACAAGCTCTTTCCCTTGAACATCTCTAAGTTTTTAAATTCTGTTATGTGACCCGTGTTCCAAAGTTGATTTCTAAAAAAAATTCATGTTTCTTTCCCCTCCTTTGATCCACTGCACCCTCAATTTTTGTCTCCATAAAATCTCCTCTTTCATGCACCTATCTTCCCATTCCTTTTGAATAGAATCAACTTGACTTTTCCTTTCCTTGGTAAAACCATTTGTGATGATGATCTGATTAATCCCCTAGAGCTTCTATTAAACTTCTCTTTTGGCTTTAAAAATATTACCAAACTCTTTTTTGTTCCAATATTTAAGTCTGGATTTGATAGGTTTAAGTCTTTGTTGCAGCATGAACATTTTAGTGCCTTGAATAGGCATATCTTCCATCCACCATTTGTCAATATTGCTGGTGAATTCAGGGTGAGAGAGCCAGACATTTCCAAACCTAAAAGGTTTGTCCCTCAGTGTACCATAAAAGTGTCCTCAAGCTAGATAGGCTAGTGGTCCAAGCCTCCAAAGGAAAGGATTAAAGTTCACATGTCAAGGCCTATGAGAAGGAGGTTCTCTGAGATTATGAATATATCTAGTTTAGAGGCAACTTGAGAAGCACCTCCCCTCTTATTGTTCTAGGTGAAAGTGACATTTATTCTTTCAGTATCCACTAGTCCCATGTCATTTAAGAAGTTTTGCAAGGCAATGGAGTCTCTACCTAGTACTCTGGTGCCACCCTTTTTCTCTGTAAGAGATTTGATCATATTGAAATCCCCTGCCAGAATCCAGGGCATGTCAGGATATCTCTCTCTCAGCTCGTTAAGGGAGGTGAGAAGCCTGAGTTTGTCTTCTAGTTTTTGAGGACCATAGATGTTTTTAATCATGTAGATCTCTTTATCACCCAAAGGTTGAATCACGAGTGATAGATAGTTCTTGGATGCTTCAGCATCCAGGATTCCAAGTTTTTGGGGATCCCAAAGTGTACAAATCCCCCCTGCTGAGTTACCTTCCTTAACCTCTATATACTCATACTTTATCAACCATTTACTATGTATTTCTCTGATATTGTCCATCATACACTTTGTTTCCTGAATAAAAACCATATCTGGTTTTTCTTCTTTTATTGTACTGCTAAGATTTCTTTGTTTCCTTTTACTTCCTAGACCCCCAATGTTCCAGATTGTGAGCTTCATTAAGAAAGGTTTTGTAAAGGAGTAAGTGGTGAGATATTTCATCTTACCTGAGTTAATCATGACTTTCCCACATTCGGTTAGTCGCTCATTCTATCTTTTCCTTCGTCTTTTCCTGTCGAGGTTCTTGGAAGAGTGCCTCGATGTTTCCTCCATTGTTTTCATCCCTCTATTCTCACAGTTTTCATGGTTTCTTCTGACTCCAGAACCTTTCAGTTGGTTGAATCCTGTCAAACTCCTCTTTTGGCAGGGAGTCAACCCCTTTGGTGATCTCCTGCTCTAGAAACTTTTCTAGATCTAAATTCTCACTTTCTAGAATCTCATGCAGTTCATGGTCCTTTATTCCTGCCTCACTTGGGGTCATCTCATGGTCCCTACAAAGCTCCATAATGCTTGGTATATCATTCTTTTATTGGCTATTCTCTGGTGTATCCTCCATGCTAGCATCCCTTTCCTTCTCAGTGGGATTGGTCTCTAATTCCTTGTTTCCCCTGTTGTTTCTGACTTCTTCTTCAAAGATCTTGAAACTATTGTGGCTCAGTTGCCCATCCTTGTTGATTTTCTTTTGGTACCTCTTTCCTCCTCTCCCTTTCCCCCCACCTTAGTGAAACCCTCGAGATCCTTACCTATGGTGGTTTTCATGTTTCTCTCTAGTTTGTTTGAGGGGAAGTCTTTGTATATGTGCCCGTGTTCATGGCACTTATGGCACCTAAATGGGACATGTTCATAGTCCACCGCCTACACCCATTCTTTGTCATATGCTTATAAAATGATCTCATCCAGAAGTGCCTCAGATGAGTCCATTTCCATACAAATTTGGGTGAAGGAAGTGTATTTTCCTCTTAGAGTCACATCTGATATCTTTACAAAATTGCCTAGCTTGCTGCCGATAGCCTTTAGAAACTCCGGCAGCCAATAATCTAAAGGAAGGGAGTAAATTCTTAGCCATACCGATACCAAAGTGAAAATTTCTCATTTTGGGACAAAGTTCATCACCCATGGTCGCATGTAAAGGCCTGTAGCAATGTAAAAATAGGGTCCTCCCTCAAACACTCTGTCTATCCTCTAATCTTGTGAACACCACCATAAAGAAGCCCTTGGACCCAAGGTGAAGGTTTATTTCTCCCATTGGTTTGTAGTGGTTCCTTATCCATGTGTGCAAAGCATTCTCTGTCGGTGAAATCCCCATAAATTTTCATATAATTGTGTGTTCCATCATGTGATCTCTATGCACCTAAATTGCTAGGTCTCTTAAAACTACCGAGGGTATAATGGTCGACTTTGGTTTACAGATGCCTATCGCACTCATAGGTGCAGCTTTCTCACTGCTACCCCCTGTCCTCTTCTCCTTGTTATCTTCCTTTTGATTCTCTCCCTATCCATGAGGTACGATATTTCTAGTGTTAATATCCTTAGTTGCCACCCCCATTGGTTTCTTGAAGCAATGTTGACCATATCCCTTGTTTTTTTTCATATAAAAATGACTATAGGTGGGAGAACTCCCTCCTCCATGTCCCGCCATGGTTACCAGCTACCAAACCCTAATTCAAACCCTAGTTCAGATTGCAGACGATTGTGATGCCAACATTTCTCTAGTGTGATGACTCTTTAGAATCATATAAAATGCCATATGTAATATATTTTGATTCATTTAGATTTTATCAATATTTTTTTATGCATAATTTATGTTTAGCAATAGAATACATTTTATGCATTGAACTGATTTTTAAGCATTTTTTCAATATTTGTTGATTGATTGAATATATTTTATTCTTATGAATTGAATAAATTCTATCCATTGAATAGATTTTATTTTAATCAATATATTTGTATAAATTGAATATATTTTAATCATTATATCTATTGCATTCATTATATGCAATTTATTGATGCATTGAAATTTATTGAAAGCTTTGATTGTAATCAATTGAATAAAATAAAATTTGCAGTCAATGTATTCAAAAAATGTTCAATTCTTTCAATACATTGCAATAAATGCATTGAATACATTTGAAGGCATCAATAGATTGTATAGATTGAATGTTGAACAATATATGTTGGCTGAGAATCTTAGTGTTAATATTTAAGTGATGACTTTTGTAGAATGTTATTGTTCAACCAATTAATGTTAAGAAAACTTATTTCATTTTTATTTTAAGGTTCAAGAATGAGTTTCCATCCCTCTTTCCCACCAATTTCACTCCCCAAATATGATATAATAATTTACTTTATATAAACTATCTTAGATTTTAATTATAATTTAGGTTTATGTATAAGATACATATTTTAATTGTAAATAGAATATTAATATATTAAAATAAAATAAATTTCAATCTTTAGAATAGAAAATTTGAGGAACAATTATTTTTATGGAAATTTGAGGAATAATTGTTTTGCTACTACATAATTTTTCTTATATGGATGGAGTGTATATAAAATTGAATAGATATTTATTTTCTTATTATTCATTCACGTTTATTTAAATTTAAATGAACCAATTTTTATTGCAATCTAATGCACTTAAATCTATTGCAATCTATTGAAATACACTCAAGCTATGCATTCAATCTATGCAATTTATTGTTGCATTCAATTCTATTGAAAACATTGATTGCAATCAATTGAATAAAATCAAATTTGTAATCAATGCATTCAAGAGATTTCAATCGCTGCAGTCAATAGATTTGAATTCATCAATAGATTATATAGACTAAATACATTAGTTTGCAATAGAATTAGGTTCATTGAAAAGAATTTTTGGATTTATTACATCCAATGTATTTAATGCATTAGATTTTATGGCATCCATAGATTTTATTAAATAGATTTTGTTTTATTAAATTTATATATATTCCTTTAATGGTTGTTTATTAGTAATTTATATGTCCAATGTGATAATTAAAAATGTGAAAAAAATGATATCTCATAAATTGTATATAAAGCTTTTATATACAATATAAAAATCTACAAATAAAAATATATCAATTATATTATGTATTTTTATGAGGTAGATTTATAAATTGTAAATAAAATGTGTTTCTCGTAGCTATGTGTTGAGTTGAATTTATTGATTGAGTATAATCTACTAATAAATTTATATAATATATTTTGATTGATTTAGATTTTATCAATATTTTTTTATGCATTGAATAGACTTTATTTTTAGCAATAGAACAAATTTTATGCATTGAATAAATTTTATCATTTGATTAGGTGGTTATTTATTTTTTTGCAATCAGTAAATTTTTAATATTTTTATCAATATTTTCTATCGATTGAATAGATTTTATTCTATCAATAGAATAAATTCTATGCACTGAATAGATTTTAAGCATTGAATAAACTTAATGCATTCAATATATATTCTTTTCATCAATACATTTGTATGCATTGAATATATTTTAATCAATAAATCTTAAATCAACCAATAAAATTTTAGGCATTGAAAACATTCTTAAGCATTTTATCAATAAGTTTTTATGCATTGAATAAATTTTTAAGCATTTTATCAATAAGTTTATATGCATTGAATGAACTTAATACGTTGAATAGATTTTATTTTAATCAATACAATTGTATGCATTCAATGTATTTTAATCAATAAATCCAATGCATTCAATCTATTCCATTGGTGGGGTTTTTTTAATATTTTCAATAATATTTTGGAATTGGACATATGACATGTTAATAGTGTGGATATTACTTGTTTTGAAACTGATAAGTAGTCAAGAATCCTTGACATAGTGTTACAGACAATAGGGGAAAAATAATAATATTTTATTAGACACAATAAATATGCATATAATGAAACCCTATTGTTAACTAAAGAGTTCAATACACCAAACGTTAACAAGAGTGTCATCTATTATATGTACTGGATTTATGTAATCTTTTTTTATATATTTTAAGTAATAAAATCTATTTTATAGATTCATGTTAGATATTTTTTTTATATATTTTATATTTTATATAATAAAATCTATTTTATAGATTTATGTTAAATGTATGCTATAGATTTATTTTGTGTAATCCAAAAATTAGAACAATTCAATAATTAGAACAAAAAAAAAAACCTAGAAAATCATTTAGAATTTAGGTAATTTAGATTTAAATACAAATATTATGGATGTCAAAATTATGTTGATAATAAAACATCTAAAATTTCTTATTGATTTAATTTTGTGTTTTCAATATAAAATCTATTTTATATAATAGATTTATATAATACATTTGGTTTATCTTTATTTGATATAAAATATTTATATATTAAAATTTTGTTCATTTAGATTTCAATAAATGAATTGAGAATCCATATAAAAACTGTGCTAATAATAAATTATGTTAATTTCTTATTAATTCAATTCATTGTATTCAATATAAAATATGTAGAATTTATTAAACATCAATATATTAATATGTATTTTATATTTATATTAAACATCAATATCTCCTTTTTTATTTTTATTATTATTATTATTATTATTATTATTTATTATTATTATTAATGTTGAACATATAAATCTATGTAACATTATATTTTGCATCTATACATTAATGTGAATATTTTTTTTTTATCTAAATAATTTTATTAAACATTACACTTAATAACTTTAGGTTTATCTAGGTTCAGTGATGTTAGGATTAAAATAATTGGTAGTTTCATATTTCGTTGATGGAGCATTGTGTTAATTTATAAAAAGAGGTTTTGAAGTTTAGATTTTTTAACATTACAAAAATTTGTTTAATGTTAATATTTATATTGAAAATAAAAAATTGATATTGATATTAAAAATATATTAATAGAAACATTATAACATCAATATTAAACATAGACATAAACATAATTATAGGTTTACTAACATTAATAATATTGGACTAGAGAGATCAGGTTTAAAAAATTGTGGAATTTTGTTCACTATTGTAATAATGTTCTGATCGCTCATTTGATTTTATACAATGTGTATACATGAAGTTTTTATCTGTGTGTAGATGGTAAACTATGTATGTATGTTACTTTTAATTTTATTCAACATTAAATTGTTTGTTGATATCAAATGTGTTTTTTTTTCTTTTCTTTTTCTTTTCTTTTTTTCTTTTTATGTTATGTGGATTGATTGTTTGATCATGGATCCAACTATTTGGAGGTTTCCTCCATTCGAAATTCTTGAAATTGTCTTCCTCTGGCTCTCTTTATCGGTTGTGATAAAGTTTAGCATTGTTTGTAAGAAATGAAAGAAGGTTTTAAGAAAACCATACTTCTTATTGTGTTGCAAGCATGCCTATACAAACAAATTTGGATTGATGGTTTGTTTCCTCAATAATGAAAGCAATTCTTTTGTTGTTGAATAACTTAATCATAATGGGCACATATCTCATTTTCATTTTTTATTCATAGATTCAAGATAAAGAGTAGAGTCTATTGTTGAACCAATGGTGGTTGTATACTTACCAACATAATTTTCCCATACACACAACTATTTCGCAATGATTTCATTTACAAATTCCTTTAAAATGACATGGCCAATACGAATTAGAGACTGGGGATTCTTTTCATTATTGGAAAATGTGAGCAATAGAAAATATGACTAGCTTGTTATAAAACATATGTATGATAGAATTCAGTCTAAATTTTTTGTTTGCACTAATCTTCATAGGGTTTGGCAAAGGGTTGATATTCCATTTGGTGGCTCTTCACCCCCTAAGAATGAAGTGTTTTATAAAAGTAATTTTTTTCGGCTCTATCTAGACAAGGAGTATGAAGATTATCCTCGGTATGGGTATACAATCCACTGGTTTGATGTAACAAAAAATGAATGGGGTTTTTCATTTGTTGCAATCATTGGCATACAGTGTATGTCGTTAGCAATATAGATGGATCCATTGATATGCCTTGCCAATGATGACTCCACTTTTATATGGTCAATATAAGAATTAGATCATTTCCAATTTTCTCAACCATCTGTTGAACGAAGAATTGACTACTTCAAGGATGATTGGGGTTTTAGATAGAAGTTTGTGGAAGAAATTTCTACATATATAAATAGAAAATGTCCTAGTTATCTTCTATTTCGAACAGTCCATGGTGTGGATCTTATGTGAAACTGCAGTGAAGTTCTTTTCCTATTATATGACATGATGAATGCTATCTGATTTCCAAGAGATATTGATAATTCAACTAACGAACAGATGACTTGGTTTTGTTACCCAATGCTGGAGGATTGCAATGATTTGATTGAGTATGGAAATGTTTTTGCAATAGCTCCCCATACGGATTATGTTGATGACATTCGACCATTGCATATGGATATGGATTCTTAGGCTATTAATGTTCTTAGGAGTTCCTATAAATATTTTCATTTTATATACTCTCTATGATTGTGGAAAATATTTCCATTTTTGGATCTATACATACTTTGGGTCTCTAGGGTAATAATTTAAAATTATGCCTGTATCGATCTTTATGCTGGAAAATATTTCATATTGTTTCCCCTAAAGTTTTCTTAACTACATGTAAATGTTTTTGGATGCCATGCATTTTTAATTTTTTGTATAATTATAAATGTTATGAGTTATGTTATACATGTTATTTCTATTGGTTTTTATAATTGATTCTCAAACAATGTTATATATTTATGTACATTTTAATATTTGCATTTATATTTTGATAATATATAGTTCCAATTTTTTAGATATACTTCAAGATCATATAATTCTTATAGGTCCCAATTGTATGGGTTCCATTTTGATTCTAATATGATCCATCAAAATTTAAACTTATTTGTTTAAGCCATTTGGAAAAACTAATTTTTTTTAGCCATTTTGATATTTTCATTTTTGTTTTTAGCCATTTGGAAAAGGCCTTACACATTTTGATATGTTTATATGGCTCAAAAAAATAACATTTACACTTCTTCTTTTTTACAATTCCAAAAATAAATTTCTGTGCCTTTTTCATTCTTTTTTGTTTGTTTATATTATATATATGTTATGTTCCATGTTTATGTTTCCATAATGAAAAATATTTTATTATTCATTGTAGACATGTCATCTGAAGGCACAAGCAAGAGTACAATAAAATTAAATTGGTCACCGGCATCATGTGACAAGTCTAATGAAAATCAACATTTACAGTATCAACAAAATAAGGATGCCATAAATGAGCATAGGAGAGCTATATGGCATAGAAGAATGAGTGAATCCAATCTTAAAAATGATTTTATAATTCCTCGTAAGTATCATACTATGGATGATATAATGGAATTAGCATTTAGTGTTGATAGTTATTTATTAGAATATGCTACTCATTAGCATAATTTTGTTGTTGAATGTTCTCCTGAAAATGTTTGTAATATTTGGGAAACATATTGCATTTGAGAAGAACATTTTATCGATAATGTGGATGAAAATGTCCACCTTAACCCTTCTGTGTCTACAATTGCATCTTTCAACCAGGACCAAAGCTTGTAAAACATCCATGGTGGAGGTAATGATAACATTGTGTGTGATGATTTGAATGACAATTTAACTCACCATTTGTTTGATAATTTGGAGCTAGTTACTTGAAACATTGGATCTTATAATCCCCCTTCCAAAAGTAATGTGGTCCCACTAAGAGAATCAATCATCCCTGATAGAATTTCGCATGGAACAATGGAGGTAACATAATGATATATATATATATTTTTTTTTTCTGTAATAGTGGTTGTTTTATTATAGTCCTCTATTTACAAACTTTCATTTACTAAAGTTGTAAGCTATTTTCTTGCCTTGGAATATGATACAACTCGTTTTAATAGAGGTCTAGAAATTAATTCACAAAGTATTCCATCTACTGATCTAAGAAGTGAATATGAAGCATGTCGTGACATTCTTGTTCATTATCCTAGATGACAAAATTGACAAACTAATGTAAATTTTCAATTTATTTTATTTTCTTTTCATTTTTGGATTTTCTAGTTGCTTGGACATTGAATTTTATGGCATATTTTATTTTCTTCGAATAGGACACAACCCATTTCAATAGAGGCATAGAAATTAACTTCATATATGGTCCATCTACCAATGTTAGGAGTGAAGAGGAATCATCTCATAATGTTCATCCACATATCCAAGCAAATGTAAATGTTAAGTTCATTTGATATTTTTCTCAGTTTTTCATTTACAATTAGTTGGACATTGTATTTTATAACCTTTTATTAAAAAAGGACACAATTTAATCTAATCGGGTTGGAGAATTGGAACCCAAAGCATCAAATTATAAAACTAATGTAGATGTTCAATGTATTTGATTTGTTTTCCAATTTTGAATCTTGATTTGTTGGAAATTTAGTTTGATAATGTATTTTCTTTTGTTGAAATAGGAAACAAATCATTTGAATAGAGGCATAGAGACTAACTCCCCAGATTTTCCGTTCACTGATGTTATAAGTGAATAGAAACCATCTCATTACCCTCATCCACATCAAGAAATGAATGTAAATTTTGAATGCATTTGATTCTTTTTTTCATTTTTTCATTTATAATTAGTTGGAAATTAAATTTTAAAATATTTTATGACAAAGAGAAATTTACATCATATTAGGTTCGCGAAATGCAGACCATAAATTTGGAAAGGCCCTGTCATCTATCCATTCCACATGCTTCAAATTTGGTAAGGGAATCTCATGTTCCTGAAGATGAAGTGCATTTTAGAAGAAATTTTACTCTTCCAAATTGTTCTCGACATGGTCCGACCGATAGATATCATATTCATTTTGATGAAAAAATTATTGCAGTTCATAAAATATTTCGAGCAAAGATAGATAGCCTGTCAGTTTTCCAAATGTTCCACATTTTCCCTGAATCCACATTTTGAGACATTCTGAAGGACCTATTTGTAGACGATGTAAGAGCGAAAGAGGTGCCCATCGTTTTTTTCGATATAATAACATGAATCCTAGTGAGCAAACTCATACTTTAAGAGTCCTTACTCAAGTTGAAGAAATTCTAATAGCACATGTGAATCCTATTTTTTAAGTGACACATGCTTGAGGTGGGAAATATAAGCATAGTGATTATACAATTAGCTTTCCTCAAGATATTTCTATAATTTTACAAAGTCCTCCCCTGACATGTTGAACATATTGACTTTCTAATTATGAGGATACATGCCTCTCAATATAAATATTATGAATGTTATGTCAAAATATCTCAAGTGATGGCTGCATTGCTTTCCAAAATCCAACATTATTAGTATTATTGAGATGTTGTAATTGACTCTAATTTAGCGAATGCTATGCTCGAAAGATCAATGCATGTCACCTCCAAGCTTAAATTTGTTGATTGTGATATTGAAATCTCAGATCAATGCTAATAAAAATGAAGGGTTGTTTGCTCAGTGTTTTCCCTCTCATCCTTCTTCTTTTAATGCTTACCCACCAAATGAATGAAGAGCACTGGAAGAAATTAGAGCATTTTTTGATAATGTTGATTCTTCACATGTTCAAGACATGGATTGGCCCAGTATTTTAACCTTTCTAATAAATGAATATAATACATAGGGGTTATTATATACGAAATTCCCAACATTGTTCCCCATTGGTGATGTTGATTGGTTGCCACCATGTATTTGTATTATTGAACTTCATGAGTATGCATTCCATATTCTTAGGTACTATGATCAGAGATTTGGAAGCCATCCTCACTTTCGATATTACCTATTGAACATGATAATGTGGCATGAGAGACAAGAAATTGTTGTATTTTTTGTAAAGAAACATTTACATGATAACTCACCTACAACAATTAAAGAGTTGTGTCACCAACTTTCTGATTTACCAGATAATAAGTTGGTTGAGCATCTTATGCAATTAGGTTCTTCTCTGTGAGGTATAAGGACATCCTGGACTAAGTGTCGAGCTGAATTAACTGATATGATTACTCAGTTGGGATGTCCATCTTTATTTTTTACTCTGAGTGTGGTTGGTACAAAGTGGGAAGAGTTGCATAACCTCATGCCCATACATTCAAATTCTCATCCTTGCATCATATGAAAATTGAGAATATTATCGAGTACCCTCATATTGTTGCCACTCACCATAGATTCAATGTTTTTCGAGAGGAGGTTTTCCAAAAATATCTTAAAGCTAAAGACTTCTAGTATAGGTTTGTTTTGTTCAATTTATTTTCCAATACTTTGTTAATTTCTTATTATTATTCTATTTATATTGTTTGTAGTAACTATATCTTCATTTTCTTTCAATATGACTCGCAGCATAGAGGTTCGGCACATATCCATAGTTTCCTATGGTTGGAAGGTTCTCTTGAAATGGAAATACTTGATTGGTCAAATGGGTCTAATGTACAACATGCAAAGAGATTCTTTCACAAGTATGTAACTGCATGGAATCCACGTGACATGCGCGTCATAACATAATGGATCCACGAAGTCTCAGTGATGACCCTTGCCTATTGAATACCCATTATATTTTCTCTTGCAATCCTCATAATCATTATGAAGAATTGTTAAACTGTGTCCAAAGACACACAAAGTATAGTGTAGATTAGTGTAGTGTAGATTCATGTTTGTGCAAAAAAGGCACTATTCTCTCCTGTCAGTACAATGCTCCATGGGATATTTGTGATGAATCAAGATTGTTCATAGTTGATAAAGGAAGAAAAAGGTATGTCACATGGAATAAGTCGATCTTGCGGACAATATAGACCTTCCTAGAATCTAAAGAAGACCTAATGACAAGCAAACCAACCAGACACTATCTTTCTCTAAATATGCTCTGATAAACAATGGAAAACAAGTGTTTTTTAGGGCCTACCTTAGGTCCAACGCAAGCTTGTGGATGCCCTCGCTCCTTCGATCCAAATGAGATCCTTTGTCGCGAATCTACAAACACAAACAAGGAAAACAAATAAAATAGCACCTGAAAAGCCAATTGCATAAAACATATTTAATGTGAAAGTCAAGGAGTCCATGAAACAAATAACATGAGATACTTGTTGAGAAAAATGAGTTTGATTGTATTAATTCAAAAGAAGAAGAACTTTACAACCTTTGCCTTGACGCTGTACAAGCTCCTCCCAGGGTCCAGCAAGAAGTCTCCTCTACTTTGACAAGTTTCACTCACTCCCCAATGAAGCCAAAAAGGTATGTGATCTCTCCTCTTAAGCTCCACTAGGAAGTCTTGATTTCACTAGCATTTACCCTAAAAAACGTTCAGCTTCTAACCTCTTTAGCAACCAGCCCAATGCCTGTATTTATAGTGCAATGAAGGGAGGTTACTAGGTCCTCCTTCAAAGGGATAAAACCCTCCTTCAAAGGGATAGCTCCTCTCATCAAGGGATTAGCTCCTTCTCTTTTGGGATGCAGGAACCACCTCAAAGAGAACAATCCACGTCAAAATTCCTTCTAGAAACCTCTAGAATTAACCCAAAGTGAGTTTTTTAAGATAAAACTTGTGCCTTTTGACTTTCACAGGGGTCCGCACCTACACTGTTAGGGACAGAGCAGGCAGGTCCGCAGCTTTTGTACACAGAAGGTGCGGGACCGCAGGTGACAATGAGAGAAAGTGCAGAACCAGAGTTACATTGATTTTTAATGTCTTTCTGTCATTTCCAAAGCTTGATTTGAAGAGCTGAGGTTTTAGACTTGCTTAGGAGGACACTACAAGTGATGATAGACCCATACTGACTGCAAATAATCATGGTGACGATGTTTTTGTGTAACAGATTGCCCCCTAAAGTGCGAAGTCTGTAGTAGATGAGGATTTCTTATCATTTAGGAAGAGTGAAGTACTTTATCATTTCGAGGATCATCTTGTGGAGAACCCGGTTGGAACCTGTAAAAACATTCAATGCAAAATATATATATGAGATCATATCATCGCTGAGGTAGGCATTCCCATGCTCAGATCAAAACTGACTAGAAAAACTAACTACTGTTTTGATACAGGAATGATCTTGTAAAACATCACAAGTATAGACTCATGTGGACACAGTATGGACGCAACCATCTATTTATGAATAGTCCATTATATAATGAATACAAAATTCCTCGCAGCCTCGATTGTGGAAACTAGATCTAGGGTCTTCACTTCTACTTCTCGAAACAGTACGATTCTATCCATGCGAATGAATGTGTTGATGTCGAACATCGTAGAAACCACTTGATTACCAATCAATGATGTAAACTGTTAACAAGTGTGAGAGAAACCACCAGTGATGTCAATGGCTCTCAAAGTACCCAGTATAATCAATGAGATGTGAATAGTTGTGTTGATGTCGAACATGTCACGGAATCCTTTGATCTAAGGTCAATGATGCAACCTGTCGTCAAAGGCAAGAAACCTGACATTGAGGCATGTAAATCTCAAGGTACTGATGATTTCTAGATCATCTTTCTAGATAATGAGCTGATGTCGATAGAAAGCGATCCGTTTTAGGCAAGCCCACAACACGAAATCATAGATCAAGTTGCAGAAATTTAGTTGCAAGGACTGACTCAGGGATGGTCAAGATGGATGACAGATATTTTGCAGATGAATGGCTTATTGGCAGTGACCTCTTGAACACATAACAACACGACAGATGGCTTGGTGACAATTGACCCAAAGTTAATACCCAGAAACTGGCTGAAGACTTTCAATGTGATTTGATCAACTGTTAGGCAAAGGATTTCCCAACCCAGGTGAATAAAAGTGTCGTGTTCAAGAGTGGTAACAAAGTATGACAAACAGATTCATTTTTCTCTCTTTTCCCCCACCATTTCTAGCAAGTACCTCTTTATTTTTGACAAGCTTGAGGAGGATAACATTTGCTTGATTATAAGCTCATCCTTCAGATGAGTCCAAATTAGTTTAAATTCGAACCCTAAGAAGGAGTGGTTTGTTCCTGTTTGTAATCGAACAGGTCCTTTACTGTGAAATTTTAACGAGTCTAGTATAGGAGAAACTCGGCGTTTTTCAATTTTAGAAAGTCTAAAAAAACTTAAGAAGACTCCAGGGTTGACCTTTTTCGTAAATTTGTGTCTCCCAAGCCCGAAAAAAGTATAAAATAATACTTGAGAGAACCACTTGATCTTTTACGACCAAGGAGTAATTTTCATCATTAGTGCCCTTGATCCGAAAAGGTAAAAAAGTGATCAACAACACGTCGTTTTATAACTGATATCGAATTTGAAACGAAAAAAATCCGGCAATCTTTTCATGTTTTTACAGTCAGAAAAGAGCTATAAGTGGACCTTCTTTTAGTTCCATTTTAACGAGTTTAAAAGAAAAACTCGGCAATCTTTTCATGTTTTAGGAGTCAGAAAAGAACTTAAAAGAGAACTCCAAGGTTTCACTTTTTTGTAAGTTTTAACGAGTTCGAATAAATGATAAAAATGTACTCATGGTTTTCATTTTTTCGTCAGTTTTAATGAGTTCGAAAAAATGATAAAAATGTACTCATATGGCCGACTTTCAATTTAACTTACCAACAAGAAAAGACGGAAAGAACTCGGCATTTTCATTTGTTTTACGAGAATGAATGATAGCAAAATAATCTCGGTATTTTCATGAGTTTAACGAGTCTTGAAAATAACTGAAATTGACTCGAGATAGGTTTCATTTTTACAAAAGCTTGAAACAGAGAAAAACTATGCTTCAAAGTAGTTTCATTTTTACGCAAGCTTGAAACAGAGAGAAAATTGTGCTTGATGCCCCCTAAGAATAACTGCTAGAGCGCATGCCGCCCAGCTTCATTTCATTCGACTAGGTACATTAATTAATAGCTAGATGGAATGAAGGTTCAGTTACGAGATCATTTGAAAGACTCGACCTAAAACTGTAAGAAAATTATGCAAAAACTAAAATAACTAACCTAAATATACAACTTAACATTTATGAGATCTATTCAAACTCTCGACTCAATTAGAGGAGGATTTGTTTCATTTTTTAACGAGCTTGACACAGGAAAAGAACTATGCTCGGATCCAGTTTCATGTTTACGCGAGCTTGAAATGACAAAAACTATGCTTGTTATAAGTTCGCATGCCCCCAGCATAACGACCCAGAACGAGGTACATGCCACTAAGCTTCATTGCATTCAACCAGGTGCATGAAATGAAGGTTTACTTTCAAAATCTTGGAAAGACTCGTGGGAGTTGTTTCATTTTTAGTGAGGTTGACAGAGGAAAAGAACTATCCTCAAAACCCTTGTTTCATTTTTTAAACAAGCTTGACACAAGATAAGGAACTATGCTCATAACTACTCTCTACAATCTACCTAACAAGGAACTATACTCTAAAAATCTTGATTCATTTTTTAACGAGCTTGACACAAGACAAGGAACTATGCTCTAAAATCCTTGATTCATTTTTTAACGAGCTTGACACAAGACAAGGAACTATGCTAATAAAATCCTTGATTCATTTTTTAACGAGCTTGACACAAGACAAGGAACTATGCTCATAACATCCTTGATTCATTTTTTAACGAGCTTGACATAAGACAAGGAACTATGCTCATAACTACTCTCTACAATCTACTTATATAACCTACCCTTGTTTCATGTTTTTAAGAGCTTGACACAAGACAAGGAACTATGCTCAAGACTCCTTGTTTCATTTTTTGAATGAGCTTGACACAAGACAAGGAACTATGCTCAAGAAGTTCGCATGCCCCTAGCATAACGATGCAAAGCGAGGTACATGCCCCCCAAGCTTCATTGCATTCAACTAGGTGGATGGAATGAAGTTTTACTTTCGAAATCTCAACTCAAAAAGGGAGTTGTTTCATTTTTTAATGAGGTTGACACAAGAAAAGAACTATCCTCATGCCTGATTCATTTTTTAACAAGGTTGACACAGGAAAAGAACTGTCCTCATCTAACTGATTCATTTTTTAACGAGGTTGACACAGGAAAAGAACTGTCCTCATGATTCCTAGTTTCATTTTTTTTTTTAACGAGGTTGGGACAGGAACAAACTATCCTCGTGCCTGATTCATTTTTTAACGAGGTTGACATGGAAAAGAACTGTCCTCATACCTGATTCATTTTTTAACAAGGTTGACTCAGTAACAGGAACTATCTTCTTGGACACCTCTTTCATTTTTTAATGAGGTTGATACAAGAAAAAAACTATCCTCGCACCTGTTGATCATGGCTTCCAACTGGAAGAAAGACATGTCAATGGACACACCTTGATCATGGCTTCCAAGAGGTCTTCATCAGAAGGAAGAATAGTTCTCTGGAAGGAACACATGTCAAGGGACTCAAAAGGGATAAGAACATCATGTTCAAGTAATCCCATAGATTTTTCCATGTCAATTACCGGATCTATGTCAAAGGAAGATGAGCAAACAGTGGGAGGCTCACTTACATCGGTAACTGAAAACATGGGACCAGTTGCCACATAATTAACCCATGGCGGGGTAGATACCACTTTAGAATCAGGAACATTTAGGGTTGTCATATTATTGGTAGTTGAAACAAGACTAGGGAACGAAAGCTGGTCTACGGTCACAATATTTCCATTATGAGGGAAAGACATCATGCAAACGAGTGTCGATACGACAGCTTTCATTGCATAAACATAGTCTCACCCAAGGCGTAAATTCAAATCCAAGGGACCTCGAACTACCATAAGACCAATACAGATAGTTTTACCTTCCAAGGTAATAGAAAACCTAGGAAGGATCCCTAAAGGTTCACTAATGGTTCTGTTAAAAGCTTTCAGATTCTGCGTAATAGGCGCAAGCTGAGGGGAACCCAAAGATTTCCAAGCAGTTGAGGATAAAATACTAACAGAAGCACCTTCATCTACCTGTGTGCGGTGCATGTCCCTAACACCAACCTTGACAATGATTTGGAAAGGGATGGAGGAAGGAAGATGAGGTTCTGTCAGTCTATTCCAATCAAAGGAAAAGACCTCAGTACTTGAAGGGGGTTCTTTAGAAACAGGTGAAATGCCCCCCGGCATAGAAGAATCTGATGTAACAAGAAGAACATGAGCGGTATGAAATTCACTCTCGAAAGGGAGAGTGTGATCGACCGAATGTGAAATTGAATCGACCACTTGATCAACTAATGGATCATCAACCTGAGTGATATGAGTTTCACTCTCCAATGGAAGAGCGGGATCGATTGTACTTGAAATTAGATCAATCACTCCGTCAGTTGACGGTAGGTTGGGAGAAAGTTTACGGTAACCAATTGGAAATTCTTGCTGTGGAACAGTAAGGTTTTCCAACAATTTTGAGGCTTCATTCATGTGAGGGAAAATGTGAGTTTGATGACTCCCTTTGCATAACTTACAAGGAATCCTAACTTTACCCTTTTTCCCAGGAACCTAACTATCACTGGTTGATGGATCAATGGAAAGTTCATGAGATTTTTCTAACCATACTTCCAAGACCTTTGGAATACCAGGACAATTGATAAGGAAGTGGTCACCCTTACAAAGCCTGCAAGGGTATTTGGGTTTACGATGCATGTCGGAGTTTTCCTCAACACAACTAACACTTACAGTCATGGTTGGTTGGTTGACTTCTTTCTTATCGTGCTTCTTCTTCTTCTTCCCTTTCTTCTTCTTCTTAGCCACCTAGTTACTAGCATCAAGGCTTTTACCAAGCGAGGAGGAAGAAATGGAAGAAGAAATATTAGGCGAAGAAGGTAAAGGGTCAACAGAAGGTTGGTAATGTTGAGATGGTGAACTCTATTGAGGTGAAGCATTCGGTTGAGGTGGAACAATTGGAGTATTTGGGGCCAACGAAGTTGAAAATAACCATATCGGTAAACCTATTATAAATCCAGGTAATGACAAAGTAGCCATATAAGGAGGACCAACATTTCCAAAATAAGGAAAAGTACTAGGATTCTCGTTAAGAGGGGTTCCTTGGTCGGTAAATTCCAGAACACTTGCCATTATATTCAACTTCAGTGAATTTAAAACTAAAATTAACAATTCACAATTCACACCTATGGTCTCTAAAAGTAAACATAAACAAATTAACACGTGCTATCAAATCTAGGAGTCAAACCACACACAAACAGTAACTTTCCGTACCGAAAACACTAGTTGGTGATGAAATCCAACGTCGCAGAATTCAATACAGAAATGGCAGTTGGAATAGTTACCCCAGCAACCTACTTAATAAATAGACTGGCACAAGTTCCTCCACTAAACCGTCTCGAGTGAAGAGAACCCCCCAGAAAATCCAAGTGAGTCTAGCCGACGTCTGCTCCAGGTACAGTGGGATCTTCCCTCCATCGTCACCTTAGGAAAGAATCCTATAGAATATGGTCACTAAGGTTACCAACGGAAACAAATATACCTGGGGGAACAGTCTACGATCCGATACGCACGCAAGGGCAGAGTAACAAGCTCAATCCCCTTGAAGGCTCCTTGACATAATCCAAGGTTTACGAACAAGTGACCCCAGGCTCCTCGACAATGGTTAATTCAAGGTTTACCATTTTTAATACGTGAATATCTAGCGTCGTTCCCAATGAGGAAGGATTGATTCCCACACTGGTTCAGACACGATCTCGTGCTTCTTCTTTAAGAGGAGCTTTCCCAGAGCATAGATGTAACAATTGGAGTTTCTCCCTACCACAAGATCGACTACTTGTTTGTTTTACTGTCTTGGAGAGTTAACTAAAACCTATTCCAAGACACTAGCCTAAGCTAGATTGGTGGAAAGATCCCTAAAAATGTAAAAATTACTAGATGAATTTTAATTAAGCGCTGTGTTATTTAGGCTGTTATTACTCAAAGGGGTAAATGGATATGAAACCAATGGTGTTATGACCCGACTCAAAACTGAATGCAATCGAATATGATAATGTAATATTTTTAATTCAATGAATCCTAACTAAAATAAGGGGAGAGTTTCCATTCACTTCCAACAATGAAAAAAATTGATCACTAAGAGAAAATATAACAAATTCTCTAATGCACTAATTTCATCAAGAAAAACTAATGCAAATCAATTCCAAAATAGTTTATTTATTTTTATTTTTGTGTGTTAAAAACAAGCATAAAAATATGTAAATTCAAATCAAAGAAAACTGATCTAAATCTACGATTGATTTTTCAGAATGTAAACAATGCAATTGTAATCTATGCACAATTCACTTGAAAAGTATGCAAATGTAATCTATGCACATTTTTCATTCATATTCTGAAAATGAGAATTCTAATTATGAAAATGTGATCTATGCAAGATAATTCTCAAACACAAGATGATTCTAATGTAATCTAAGAACCAATCAAGTGCAAGTCAAGAAAATTGGGTGAGAGTTCCAAAGATCAAAAAATAAAAACACTCAAAGGCGATTAACACTCATAAGGGGAAATTTTTTTTGCAAAAAAAAAAGCAAAAAGATGCAAAATTGTGAAAAGACTGAGAAAAACCTCCAAGTAATGACCAAAGGAAATCAAATTAAGAATTTCTCAAAAAAGAGACTCAAAACACCTAATTGATAAAAGCTTAAAACAGGAATGCCAATGGAATTAACTTAAGAAAAGCTTCTGACAAGTTATATGCAGGTCTGGGTAGGGGATAATAACATCTAAACAAAAACTAAGCTAACTAACAGAGGAAATCTTAGGTTTTTCAAAATTTTGACAGGGTCCGCAGGTCCACAGTTAACACAGGTGCGGTCCCGGTCTATGCTAAAAGCAAAGGTGCGGATAGGTACGCACTGTGTCAAAAGGTTAGGGTGCGGTCCTCTCCCAAAGCTATGAAAAATGAAAAATAACCCTGGATCTACAAACTCTACCCAATTTTACACACAACAAGCCAAAAACAGAAACAAAAACACAGTTTCTCAAGTCAAAGTAAAAACAAGGAAAACAATCAAGTCCCCAGTGGAGTCACCATTTTGTCACACGGAATAAGTTGATCTTGCAGACAAGATAGACCTTCCTAGAATCTAAAGAAGACCTAATGACAAGCAAACCAACCAGACACTATCTTACTCTAAATATGCTCTCATAAACAATGGCAAACAAGTGTTTTTTAGGGCCTTCCTTAGGTCCAACGCAAGCTTGTGGATGCCCTCGTTCCTTCGATCAAATGAGCTCCTTTGTCGTGAATCTGCAAACACAAACAAGGCAAACAAATTAAATAGCACCTGAAAAGCCAATTGCATAAAACATATTTAACATGAAATTCAAGGAGTCCATGAAACAAATAACATGAGATACTTGTTGAGAAAAATGAGTTTGATTGTATTAATTCAAAAGAAAAAGAACTTTACAACCTTTGCCTTGATGCTGTACAAGCTCCTCCCAGGGTCCAGCAAGAGGTCTCCTCTACTTTGACAAGTTTCACTGACTCTCCAATGAAGCCAAAAAGGTATGTGATCTCCCCTCTTAAGCTCAACTAGGAAGTCTTCATTTCACCAGCATTGTTGGCATTATGATTCAGGTGTTGTCCTTGATGGCAACCCATTCCGGTGGTAGATCACTATTCTTGATGATCAGCTCTCTATTTTTAAGAAGGACGCAGGCAATCTGTTCAGAAAGTGCGTCCCCGCAGGTATACCATGCAGAACCCGCGTCCAGGGACGCAGGCCAGCCGTTCAGGGGGTGCGTCCACCTAGTGCACACATTTCAAGACAGAGAAAAGCACGTGGGGGTTTCTTGTGTGGTATCTAGCCGACGGTTTTGTGTTTCTATGGTGTCGGCTCGTGGTATTGTTCCATGTTTTGGGGAGGAGCTTGCCTATATAAAGCAAAGGAGTTTTTGGTTGAACATCTTATGAGGGTAAGATCTGGTCTAGATCTAAACAAGGCGAATCTGATGGACCGAGATCTCTTCGGCTCTTGCTCGGATCTGTAGATCTGATTGTCTGGGTTACTTCTAAAGTCTTGAAATCATCTTTGCCCAGAGGGACGCAGGTGCAGTAAGGGTTCAGGTGCGTCCGGGACGCAGGAGCGAAGTGTTTCAGGTGCGCCGGACGCAGGTGCAGGAAGGGTTCTGGTGCGCCGGGACGCAGGCAGTTCAATAGACTCAGTGCGAGGGACGCAGGCTAGCAGTTGAGCAGAGTGCGTCCGGGACGCAGGCTAGCAGTTGAGCAGGGTGCGTCCAGGGACTCAGGTCAGCAGTTGAGCAGGGTGAGTCCAGGGACTCAGGCTAGCAGTTGAACAGGGTGAGTCCGGACTCAGGCTGGCAGTTGAGCAGGGTGCTTCCTTCTCTTAAAATCCTTGTTTCTCATTGTTGTGTTCTGGGTTTTGGTCCTATTATTGTTACTACAGTTGATTGGGTGATTCTCTTACACTTGATGATCAATTAATGCTTATGGATCCAGTTTGAAAATTTATGAAAAGTGGTCCTTGTATGAAAAGAAGTAGGGGGTTGTAGCTCCCTTCCAGGAGAGACTGGAAAACGAGAGAGAGTTGTAGCTCTCTGCAGGTTGCAGCCTGCGTACTGGTAAAGGACTGCACCAGTACAAAATCATTGTAAAAGAATTTCTAAATTGAAAGAAGATAGAGACATATTGCAGCAGGTGGTTTTCTCCCACATTGGGTTTCCACCTTACATCTTGTGTTCTTTGGTGTGACTGTCTATTTTCTTTGTTCATGCTCATTATTTCATGGTACTGATATGCAAGAATAATTCAAAAGATCAAATAAGGAAGATTTGCTAAATTGCTAGATAATACTGATTCACCCCCCCTCTCAGTATTATTTCCAACAATTGGTATCAGAGCAGGTCCTTCAGAAAAGCTTGATCGCTTGAAGGTAGATCGTTCATCATGAGCAACTACGAGAGAGAAGCATCAATCAGGCCACCGGTTTTTGATGGGACAAACTTCAATTATTGGAAGGTAAGAGTTACTGCATATCTTCAATCTCTTGGTACAGAAGTTTGGGACATTGTAGAAACAGGCTATGCTTTTCCTTCAGCTACTCCTACAGATCCAGCTGAGAAAAAGAAGTATGAAACAAATGCAAAAGCAGTCAGTACTCTATTAGGAAGTATATCCCAAACAGAATTCATGAAGGTAATGCACTTCAAATCAGCAAAAGAAATATGGGACAAAATGATCACGAGCTATGAAGGAGATGAACAGGTAAAACAAGCTAAACTTCAAACTCTCAGGATTCAATATGAGACTCTCAAGATGTATAATGATGAAAGTGTGGCTAATTATTTTCTTCGGGTAGATGAGATTGTTAATTGTATGAAAAATTTGGGTGAAGAAATAAAAGAGTCTATAGTAGTTCAAAAGATTCTAAGATCATTATCCCCCAAGTTTGAATCTAAAGTATCTGCAATAGAAGAAAAAGAAAATCTCCGTGTTCTCACTATGTCTCAGCTACATGGAATTCTAACTGCTTATGAAATGAGAAAGGGAGGTCCATCAGACAAAAGGGAGGCTGCTTTTAAGGCATCAGGCAAAGAAGATCACTATGAAGCAAGCCATGTTCCAGAAGAAGAGGAAGAAGAATCAAATTTTGTCAGAAATCTTCAAAGGGGTTCTGGAAGGTTCAGAGGTAAGCTACCTTTCAAATGCTTTGCTTGTGGAAGAGTAGGTCATTATGCTGCAAAATGTCCTTATAAGGATAAAGGAAAGGAACCAGCTAGATGGAACAAGAAACAAAGTGCAAATAAGAAAAGCTACTACACCCATGAAGATAGTGATGGCTTATCAAACAGTGATGAAGATGAACAAGGTAATAAATATAGGTTGTTAATGGCATTTGAAGATGATGATTATGAGGATGCTGTAGATGTGGATAACCTTTATGATGAAATTACTAGACTCAAGAGATGTATAGAAGAAAAGAACATGATCATTGATACTCTACAATTTCAAATTGATGAAAAGGAAAAACATCTTGAAAAATTAGAAGGTGAAATTGTTGGTCTTAGAAAAGAAATTGAGAAAACAAAAGCTATTAATCTCAAGTTTGTCAAAGGATCTGAAACTTTGGATGAGATTATCAGTGTGCAGCGGTCTCCACTAAATAAGACAGGTCTGGGCTATAATGGAGAAACTTCTCAAGCATCCACTTCAAAAAGTTATCTTGATGCAGCAAGAAGAAATGAGCAAAAGCACAATGAAGATCATCAGGTAAAGCAGGGACAAACTTCAAACAGAAACTATCAGGGGCAATCCAGCTTAAGGGTGAACAAAAGCCACAACCAGCCACAGGTAAAATCTTCCCAGTTTGGTTCAAAAATAGATGAAAATAGAAATTACAATCAGTTGGCTGGTAGATTCAATAACCGCAGAAGCTTCTTCAATGGACAATGCTTTTCTTGTCATAACTTTGGTCACAAAGCAGCTCAATGTGTTGCGTATAAAACAATCATGACTAGGGAAGCTCAAAAACAAAGAAGTATGACAGGGATTACAAAAAAGACCTATAACAGCTTTTCGGCTCTTGAAAATGAAGTTGAATGTTCTATTTGCAATAATTTTGGTCATGAAGACTTTGAATGCAGAAGCAGGTTTCAGGAAAGAAAGGAACAAGAACGGAAAAAGGAACAAGCCTCAGGAACCAAAACATGGAGAATAAAGGAACCTCAAACAGAAAGATGTGGTATAGCATTTTATGCAGAAGGACAGGAAAATCTATGGTACATTGACAGTGGATGTTCGAAGCATATGACAGGTGATAAAGAAAAACTTGAGTCTTATTCTATTTTAGAAAAGGGAAAGAAAGTCTCTTTTGGAAATGATACTCCTGCAACTATAAAAGGAAAAGGTATTGCTCCTTTAAAAGAAGATGTTAAGGCTGGAAATGTTTTGTTTGTTGATGGATTGAAGCATAATCTACTAAGTGTCAGCCAGATGTGTGATCAAAGAACCGAGGTTATATTCAGATCAAATGGATGTCTTGTTCGTGATCTTGATACAGGTAAAACAGTTCTCAAAGGGAAAAGAACTCCAAATAATCTATACATATTTGAAGAAGGACAACAACAATGCTATCTAAGCAAGGATGAAGAGCACTGGTTATGGCATCGAAGGTTGGGACATCTAAGCTTCTCACAAATAAGGAAAGCATGCAAATATCAGGCAGTTCGCGATCTTCCAGATATCAAAATTCCTGACAACACCATATGCAGATCATGTCAGTTTGGAAAACAAACCAGGACTAACTTTCCAGAGAAAGAAGGATCAGCTAGCATGCCTCTTGAGCTAGTACATACAGATGTATGTGGACCATTCAGGAAAAGAACACCTAGAGGAGAGGAATACTTGATATTATTTATTGACGATTTCTCCAGGTTTGTTTGGTTAGGACTTATGAAGCACAAAGATGAAGCATTCGAAAAATTCAAATCCTTCAAAGCCTTGGTTGAAAATGAATCAGGTCACAAAATTAAGTGCCTCAGATCCGACAGAGGTGGGGAATTTACTTCAAATGAATTTTTCGATTTCTGTGATGAACATGGGATAAGGAGAGAATTCTCTACAGCTAGAACTCCTCAGCAAAATGGAGTTGTTGAAAGAATGAACAGAACAATCCAACAAATGGCTCGTGCTATGCTTGATGAATCAGGAACTCCCGCAACTTTCTGGGGTGAAGCTGCACATGCTGCGGTTATTATTCTCAACAAGACAAATGTTCGGGTGAACAGCACTCAAACTCCTCATGAGCTCTGGAGTGGTAAAACTCCTTCGGTAAAGCATTTCAAAATCTTTGGGAGCAAATGCTATATCAAGAATACTGAGGAGCAGCTTGGCAAACTTGATCCTAGAGCAGATGAAGGCATTCTTCTTGGCTATTCTCCACATAGCAAAGCATACAAATGCTACAATAAAAGACTTGGCAGAATTGTTGACAGCATTGATGTAGTGGTTGATGAGAAGGGATACATTCCTAGGCAAATACATCGTGAAGACATCGAAGAAGATGAAAGCTACCCTCAAAGACAGAATGATGAAGAAGAAGAACCTCAAGAAGAATCTCAAGAAGAACCTCACGAAGACGCAGAAGAACGAACAAGAATAGAAGAAAAGACTCCATCCAGATATGTTCAGAAGAACCATCCAGAATCTCAGATCATGGGACAGAAAGAAGCAGGTATACAAACTAGAAGAACAGTTGCAGAAGCTTCAAGCTATTTGGCATTACTCTCCTCTACTGAACCACAAAATGTGAAAGAGGCATGCAAAGATGAATGTTGGGTGAAAGCAATGGATGAAGAACTTGAGCAAATCGAAAAGAACAACACTTGGGAGCTGGTTCCTAGACCAAAGGATAAGAATGTTATTGGAACAAAATGGGTCTTCAAAAATAAATTGAATGAAAATGGAGAAGTAATTAGAAACAAAGCCAGACTTGTTTGTAAAGGGTATGCACAGCAAGAAGGAATAGACTTTGAAGAAACTTTTGCTCCTGTTGCAAGACTTGAGGCCATCCGAATGTTCCTTGCTCTCTCAAGTTTTCAGAACTTCAAAGTATTTCAAATGGACGTAAAATCAGCTTTTCTGAATGGAGACTTGGAAGAAGAAGTGTACATTGAACAGCCAGATGGGTTCATTCTTGGAAATGATCCAAATCTTGTATGCCGATTGAAAAAGGCTCTCTATGGTCTCAAACAAGCCCCAAGGGCTTGGTACTACTGGTTGGACAAATATCTTCATCAACAAGGTTTTTCAAAAGGTTCAGCAGATAGCAATCTATATATAAAAGTTGAAAATGACAAATTGCTAATACTTGTTGTGTATGTAGATGACATTATTTTTGGCAGCAATGAAGAAGCTATGAGTCAAAGCTTTGCCTCAGTCATGCAGAAAGAATTTGAAATGTCCTTTCTAGGAGAACTGACATACTTCCTTGGTTTGCAAATCCAACAAAAGGAAGGAGGAATCCTTTTATCTCAAACCAAGTATCTCAAGCAGATTTTGAAGAAATATGGCATGGAAGATGCAAAACCAGTATGTACACCCATGGTCACAGGATGTAGTCTCAGTGCAAATGATGAATCTGCAGCAGTACATCAACCAACCTACAGATCTATGATTGGAAGTTTACTATATTTGACAGGTACCCGACCGGACATCATGCATGCAGTTGGAATAGTTGGAAGATTTCAGGCAAATCCGAAGGAAACTCATCTTCAGGCAGTGAAGAGAATTTTCAAATATCTTCAAGGGACTCAAAATTATGGCTTATGGTATCCTAGAGATACAGATCTCACTCTTCATGCTTATACAGATGCAGATTGGGCCGGAAGCGTGGATGACAGAAAAAGCACAAGTGGTGGTGCGTTCTTTATGGGTTCCAGACTGGTATCTTGGTTCAGCAAGAAACAGAGTTCAATTGCCTTGTCTACAGCTGAAGCAGAATATGTTGCTGCTGCATCTTGTTGCACCCAACTCCTTTGGATGATGCAGACTTTGCAGGATTATCAAATCACTTGTACACCTCCAATCCCTATCTTATGTGACAACACAAGTGCAATCAGCATCTCAAAGAATCCGGTTATGCATTCAAAAACCAAGCACATACCAATCAAGTACCATTTTCTTCGAGAACAAGTACTTGAACAGAAGGTCAAGTTGGAGTATGTTCCTTCTAAGGAACAAGTTGCTGATATTTTCACCAAACCGTTTCCCAGGGACACTTTTGAATACCTCAGGCAAAAGCTGGGGGTTGTTGATGCATCATCTTATTGTTGAACATCTTCTTATTGGTGGTATAGGCTCAGGGTGAGCACATAATGCATTGTTGGCATTATGGAGAAGGAGATCTTGGAAATAGCTGCAATATGTCTCTATCTCTTTCATGGTGGTACGTTGCTGCAGATCAGGTTCATAGGGGGAGCATGAGCGTAGGGGGAGCATACCCTTTGCCCTTGATGTCAAAGGGGGAGAATGAAGCTGAAGATCATGAGGTTGCCATCAAGTCCAAAGGGGGAGATTGTTGGCATTATGATTCAGGTGTTGTCCTTGATGGCAACCCATTCCGGTGGTAGATCACTATTCTTGATGATCAGCTCTCTATTTTTAAGAAGGACGCAGGCAATCTGTTCAGAAAGTGCGTCCCCGCAGGTATACCATGCAGAACCCGCGTCCAGGGACGCAAGCCAGCCGTTCAGGGGGTGCGTCCACCCAGTGCACACATTTCAAGACAGAGAAAAGCACGTGGGGGTTTCTTGTGTGGTATCTAGCCGACGGTTTTGTGTTTCTATGGTGTCAGCTCGTGGTATTGTTCCATGTTTTGGGGAGGAGCTTGCCTATATAAAGCAAAGGAGTTTTTGGTTGAACATCTTATGAGGGTAAGATCTGGTCTAGATCTAAACAAGGCGAATCTGATGGACCGAGATCTCTTCGGCTCTTGCTCAGATCTGTAGATCTGATTGTCTGGGTTACTTCTAAAGTCTTGGAATCATCTTTGCCCAGAGGGACGCAGGTGCAGTAAGGGTTCAGGTGCGTCCGGGACGCAGGAGCGAAGTGTTTCAGGTGCACCGGACGCAGGTGCAGGAAGGGTTCTGGTGCGCTGGGACGCAGGCAGTTCAATAGACTTAGTGCGAGGGACGCAGGCTAGCAGTTGAGCAGAGTGCGTCCGGGACGCAGGCTAGCAGTTGAGCAGGGTGCGTCCAGGGACTCAGGTCAGCAGTTGAGCAGGGTGAGTCCAGGGACTCAGGCTAGCAGTTGAACAGGGTGAGTCCGGACTCAGGCTGGCAGTTGAGCAGGGTGCTTCCTTCTCTTAAAATCCTTGTTTCTCATTGTTGTGTTCTGGGTTTTGGTCCTATTATTGTTACTACAGTTGATTGGGTGATTCTCTTACACTTGATGATCAATTAATGCTTATGGATCCAGTTTGAAAATTTATGAAAAGTGGTCCTTGTATGAAAAGAAGTAGGGGGTTGTAGCTCCCTTCCAGGAGAGACTGGAAAACGAGAGAGAGTTGTAGCTCTCTGCAGGTTGCAGCCTGCGTACTGGTAAAGGACTGCACCAGTACAAAATCATTGTAAAAGAATTTCTAAATTGAAAGAAGATAGAGACATATTGCAGCAGGTGGTTTTCTCCCACATTGGGTTTCCACCTTACATCTTGTGTTCTTTGGTGTGACTGTCTATTTTCTTTGTTCATGCTCATTATTTCATGGTACTGATATGCAAGAATAATTCAAAAGATCAAATAAGGAAGATTTGTTAAATTGCTAGATAATACTGATTCACCCCCCCTCTCAGTATTATTTCCAACATGGCAAACAAGTGTTTTTTAGGGCCTTCCTTAGGTCCAACGCAAGCTTGTGGATGCCCTCGTTCCTTCGATCAAATGAGCTCCTTTGTCGTGAATCTGCAAACACAAACAAGGCAAACAAATTAAATAGCACCTGAAAAGCCAATTGCATAAAACATATTTAACATGAAATTCAAGGAGTCCATGAAACAAATAACATGAGATACTTGTTGAGAAAAATGAGTTTGATTGTATTAATTCAAAAGAAAAAGAACTTTACAACCTTTGCCTTGATGCTGTACAAGCTCCTCCCAGGGTCCAGCAAGAAGTCTCCTCTACTTTGACAAGTTTCACTGACTCTCCAATGAAGCCAAAAAGGTATGTGATCTCCCCTCTTAAGCTCAACTAGGAAGTCTTCATTTCACCAGCATTTACACTCAAAAATGTTCAGCTTCTAACCTCTTTAGCAACCAGCCCAATGCCTATATTTATAGTGCAATGGAGGGAGGTTACTAGGTCCTCCTTCAAAGGGATAAAGCCCTCCTTCAAAGGGATAGCTCCTCTCATCAAGGGATTAGCTCCTTCTCTTTTGGGATGCATGAACCACCTCAGAGCGAACAATCCACGTCAAAATTCCTTCTAGAAACCTCTAGAATTAACCCAAAGTGAGTTTTTTAAGATAAAACTTGCGCCTTTTGACTTTCACAGGGGTCCGCACCTACATCATTAGGGACAGAGCGGGCAGGTCCACAGCTTTTGTACACAGAAGGTGCGGGACCGCAGGTGACAATGAGAGAAAGTGCGGAACTAGAGTTACATTGATTTTTAATGTCTTTCTCTCATTTCCAAAGCTTGATTTGAAGAGCTGAGGTTTTAGACTTGCTTAGGAGGACAGTACAAGTGATGATAGACCCATACTGACTGCAAATAATCATGGTGATGATATTTTTGTGTAACAGGTATGAGCCAACAAAAAATGATGATATGCTCAATGTAAATAACATTAACCTTCTAACAATGTGGCATGCAAATCTTGATTTCCAACTAGTGCTTTCTCCCTATGTTGTCCTGAAATATATTTCTAAGTATGCATCAAAAGCAGAAAAAAGATCTGAAATTTATCATCATATGTTAATTTGAATTTCAAATTATATTGGCTCTGAGGATCATGCTTTATCTACATATATAAGGTTTCTCGTAGAAAAAATTGTTGACCATGACAATTGGAGAACAAGAAACATGCCATATATTACTTAAGCTACCTCTTGTTGTTTGTAGTCAAACATTTGTTTCCATAAATGTTGGAAGAAATTTTTTCAATAAAATATCAAGGGATGGCTTGCAATGTTCATCTAAGAATACCTTTGTTCAACATTATCAAAAGAGACCTCTTTTTCTTGAACATCTATCTTTGATAGAAAGAACAAGATCTTGGACATTTGATGGAAAGTGTAAACAAGATCGAAGGAAGACTATCTATGTTCATGCTATTGTTCAGGTTTGGACATGGTCATTCTATTCCTAGTGAGTCTTTAAATGAATTTGAAACCTTTTTCTCAACATAATATCTCTTGTACAAGGCTACAAGCGATTTCATGACATTCCTAGAGAAATTGTCCTTTCAGCTAAAATTATTATTGAGAATTTGATAAATTTCCTATATTGGGCATGGCATGTTGATCGAAATCCATAAATTGTCGATAATATTGAAGATGAATAAGATGTTTATTTTGCTAACTAGGAAATGAATATTGAAGATGATTTTCAAGAATGGCAGATTTTCTCTTGCTTAGTTACACCAAATGATGTGAATGTTTCTGATGTTCACACCCTTGGTTGAAGGGACTTTGATATATCCTTTGACTTAGAAAGTACAACTATTTATGATAATGTTTCATAAGAAGCTATTAATTTTATAAGGAATGCAAAATCAAGGGGTGATATTGTTGACCTTTAAAATAGAACATTCACATCTCTAGATTCATTATCAAAAAAATAATGACTTGCTTTTAAAATTGTTCTAAGGTACTTTGTTGAATATGATATTCATGTATATGTTCTTATATTGTTTAGGGAACTACAGGTAATAGGAAGTATTTCCTTATCCATTGCATTTTTGAAGCTCTTTCTAGTTTTTCAAGTAATGGAAGAAGCGCTTTTCTTATCATTCCCTAACAGGAATAGTTGCTTTTAATATACATGCAAAACAATACACTTCACTCTAAGAATTCCAATTAAAGATATGCAGCCACTACAGGGGCAGTCACTAGTAGTATTCCAAGAAGAAACGAGACATATTATAGATATATATATATATATATATATATATATATATATATATATATATATATATATTGATTGATGAAACTAGCCTTCTATGATCAAGGTTTTTTATGCAATTAGACACTCAATTATGACAAGCATTTCTAGAGAAAAGGAATTGTCCTTTTGGTGGCAGATCCATCATCCTTGCCGGCGACCATGGCCAATTGCCTCCTATGAGAGATAAGACTTTATATGAAGGTAATACTTTAGGGAAAGTCTTGTGGAAAAAATTCAAGATTGTTGCCACACTTGAAAAACTATTTCGTCAATAAGGGAATAATGTGAAACAATCTTGTTTTTGTAGAGTCCTGGATAACAAAAGAAATGTAGAACCTATTGTTGAAGATTGGGAGTTTCTTATGTCATTGGCTAATATGAGGTTGCATCCTAGAGAAAGGGATTTATTTAATGCAATAGTTCACATGTTTCAAACAAATAATTTTGTCTCCTTCCATAACAGGGATATGTTAAAATAATTAAATTATCTGATTGCATGATGTATTGCTGAGCATTCAAGGCATTCATAAATCATTAGTGTTGATGATGATAAATTGCACTGTGAAATATTTTGTGTCGTCGTAAGCATCTTATGTCGACATGTAATTTGTGGGTTGAAGTTGCCTCAATGAATGGTGCACTTGGTTATGTTAAGGATATATTTTATACGCCTACCTCTAAGTCAACTCAGCTTCCAATGTTCACAACTATTGTTTTAGATAAGTATGTTGGTGTTCCATTTGATGTAACAAATCCAAACATTGTCCCTATCACACCAGCGATAAAAGGAAAATGAAAACAAATTTCTTTGAATATTGCATGGGCTCTTATAGTCCACAAGTAATAGGGATTGACTTTAGAATGGGTGTTAGTTGATATCGGGAATACAGAGTAATAAGGCCTTACCTTCACAGCCATATCAAGTGTGAAATCATTATATGGTTTACGCATTGCACCACCTTTCTCTTTTCAGTGTTATGCCAAGATGAAATATAGTGCATATGTTACAATTTGGAAGAAATAAGAGTGATTGAAGTCTATATATCTATGCCATACAACTAATAACATTGCGACCTTTTATATGGCATGTTTTTTGAATTGCTTTTATTTTCCTCTTGATTTACTTTTAATATAATAATCATCTTCATATATTTATGAGATTAACACACTCATAATATTCATAGTAATATTTCAGAAATTTTTTTACATAAATTTTCATGTTGTTCAATTTAATTATTTTTTTTAAGTGGTTATTCTTCTTTTCTTTACAACAAACCATTCATACATCAACAATGAGCAATATGAACCAATCATTCAAAATCAATTTTATAAATGGTTCATAGTGATATTAATATTGTGGATTCATATTACATCATGAAATGAAAAAGTGGAGGTTTTGAATATTGGCTATCATCGTGGCCACTAGTCATTTCATGAATATTGGCCACAGTTTTATTCTATTTCAATGTTTTTTTCCAATGTATTGTGAAGTGAGGTTTATATTTGTATAATGTTTTATATCATTTGGTTCATGTACGATTATATTATTTTATACCATGAGGTTTACAATATTAATTTTTTTAACATAAACAAAATTTGGGTGGTATGTTTTATGTATATATGTGCATGCTTATTTGTTTGTGAGGGTCTATATCAATTTTTCGTTTGGTTTTTTATCTTTTAAATGCAGATATGGGTAATAATGATGTCATCTATTATTCTAGAACAATGTGTAATATTTTTGGAGCGATAAGTTTTCTTTCGTATCTTCCGAACAAGTTTAATAGAGAACATGGGTTCCATCGTACTTTTATTGATTAGCATCTTCATGTGCTAGATGAAACAAACAAACACGTAAAATAATTGTTGTTGGAAATATACTGAGGGGGGGTTGAATCAATATTATCAAGTCAATTATTTTTCATTTCACAATCGGATTTGTATATGCTACTTCAGTTAGTGAAAAATGTGTATATATGCAATTGTAGTTAAGGAAACTAGCATATAACCTACAGACTTATAATTTAATTTATTCTTCAGATGTTGATCATTAATCTGTGGATTAGAAATATATAAAAAGTAATCAGGTACCGCAAAATAGAGCAGACAGTCACACACAAGAACACAAGATATAAGGTGGAAACCCAATGTGGGTGAAAACCACCTGCTGTAATTCGTCTCTATCTTCTTTTAATAAGAAACTTCTTTTTACAATGTTTCTGTACTGGTGTAGTCTTATACTAGTACATAGGCTTCTACTTTCAGAAGGCTACAACCTTCTCTCATTCGCCAGATTCTTCTGGAAGGGAGCTACAACCCCCTTAGCTCTTGTCCTAGCTGATGTACTAGTACATAGCTGCTAGCCTACAGAAGGCTACAACCTTCTCTTTTCTTCCAGGGACCACGTTTCATACATTTTCAGACTGGATCCATCAATAACATTAATCAAACATCCAATAGATCTAAATCAACCAATCTCCTATGTATCCACCAAAACTAAATCACATAATCACTTCTCTGAAAGTTGTAACCTGAATACAATATCAGTAACCAGAAACCAATCCTCAACCCAGAACACTGCAGCAATAAACATAAGTAGCTAAAACATATTTTATGAGACATATGCTGCTTCAATATGTAGATCCTGCGTGCATATGTTGTTATATTAAGGCAAACCTACATATACACGGTTTTCAATTACCGAACAACCGTGTATATGCACCTTTGATATGTTGAACCTACACACAGATCTATAAAAGATAATTTATCCTTTTCAACTATTCAGACATCAGTTATACCCAGATCATCAAATTTATAAATCAAGTCATGTGCCAAATATAACAGATCAAAATCACACAAAGATACTTCTCCTTAAGCCTTAAGGTCTTGACCCTTAATAGAACTTATCCTTCACCTAGTGCTCAGGATCCTCCTTGGTTCAGATCCAGCTATGCACCATAACCCAATGACCAGTCTTCTAGATCTTGTTCCTCATAAGATATTCAATCCTTTAGTACCTTTACCTAATGATCTCCTCCTCCTTTTATAGTCTTAGGCCTTACTCAATACCATGGTCCAAAACCACTTAGAATGAATACTTGGGCTCAACACTTTAGACAAGATACCATGGTCCAAAACCATAGGCCCGAATACCAAGGACCAAGAACCAAGTTTTCCAAACTGTAAGTGATTTTCTGTGCATGAAATTCGATGTAAACACATATGCACCTTTTGGTTTGTGAATCCACATGTATATGTGACTTGATCAACGGGAACCTGTGTATACCTCCTTTTCCTTTATTCTGAGAGCCTGTGATCCTGAGCTTTCATCTGAGTGATTTGTCGAGTGAGTTGCCATCAAGGACAATACCTGTGCCATAGTGCTAAGCCTGTGTCATAATGCCAACAATCTCCCCCTTTGGACTTGATGGTAACCCCAAGTCACTCTCCCCTTCTGTCATCAAGGGAAAAGGGTTATGCTCCCCTTGAGTACATGTTGAAATCTCTGCTCTGTTGTGTTGTCGATGCTCCCCCTGACTATAGGCAAGGTCTGCAAAAATATGTTCTACAAGAAAGAACATGACTCTATACATCATAGATGACCTTCCTATCACCAAAAACTCATACATACATCCATCTCCCAACCAAGTGGGGATATACCAAAAGTTTATACATGATAAAACAAAAACGTTACATCATCCATCCCAGGCATAGTGGGGAAATAAAATAGGTCGTTACATGACCTTGATACTAAAAGAAATATATGATATAGAGACCAAATATCTAAGACAATATCAACAATTATCATCAACAACATCTATCAATCACCATTCGGATCATCAACCAAGATCTCCCTTTGCACCTGTTCTACCTGAATAAAAAACAACTATGAAATTGAACCAAGATATTCTAAAGTAATGCCAACAATGCATTATTAGAAATATATGCTCCCCCTGATCCTATGTTAGATGGTCTCTGAAAAACCCATATCAGACTCTTTTCATCTTGAGTCTAGCCCACTGTTTTTCTTCAAACCAACATATACGCGACTTCTTCCACAGAAACTGGCATATGTACGCGAATACGCTTCATGAAACTAGTGTACACCCACTTTTCTCTGAAATAGATAAGTGTCAATAGCAAGATGATGCATCAACTACTCCTAGCTTCTATCTAAGGTATTCAAATGTCTCCCTGGGTAGAGGTTTGGTGAATATATCAACATCCTATTCCTTGGAGGGAACATACTCCAATTTGACTTTTTGTTCAAGCACTTGTTCCTGAAGTAAATCATATTTGATAGGTATGTGCTTGGTCTTGGAATGCATGACATGATTCTTTCAAATGCTGATTGCACTTGTATTATCACATAGAATGGAGATGGGTGGAGTATAAGTGATTTGAATGTCTTGCAATGTTTTCATCATTCAAAGGAGTTGTGTGCAGCAAGATGCAACAACTACATATTCTTCTTCAGCTGTAGATAAAGCAATTGAAATTTGTTTCTTGCTGAACAAAGACACTAATCTGGAACCCATCAAGAATGCACCACCACTAGTGCATTTTCTGTCATCCATGCTTCCTTCCCAATCTGCATCTGTATATGCATGAAGTGTGAGATCTGTATCTCTAGGATACCATAAGCCATAGTTTTGAGTTCCTTGAAGATATTTGAAAATTCCTTTAACTGCCTGAAAATGAGCTTCCTTTGGATTTACCTAAAATCTTCCAAATATTCCCACTGCATGCATGATGTTTGGTCAGGTACTTATTATATAGATCAGACTACCAATCATGAATCTATAGGTTGGTTGATGTACTGCGACTGATTCATCATTTGCGCTGAGGCTGCATCCTGTTACCATAGGGGTACATACTGGTTTCGACTCTTCCATGCCATATTTCTTCAAGATCTGCTTGAGGTACTTGGTTTGTGATAGAAAGATACCATATTTGTTTTGTTGAAATTGTAAACCATGAAGGTATGTGAGCTCACCAAACAGGGACATTTCAAATTCTTTCTACATCACTAAAGTAAAGTTTTGACTCATGGTTTCTTCATTGCTACCAAAGATGATATCATCAACATACACAACAAGTATTAGAAATTTATCATTGTCTATTTTTATATATAGGTTGCTATCTGTTGATCCTTTTGAAAAACCTTGTTGATGGAGTTATTTGTCCAGACGATAATACCAAGCCCTTAGAGCCTGTTTAAGACCATAGAGCGCCTTTTTTAGTCTGCATACAAGTTTTGGATCATTTCCAAGGATAAATCCATCTAGTTGCTCAATGTACACTTCTTCTTCCAAGTCTCCGTTTAGAAGGGAATATTTCACATCCATTTGATATACTTTGAACTTCTGAAAGCTAGAAAGAACAAGGAACGTTCTTATGGCTTCAAGTGTCGCAACCGGTGCAAAAGTTTCTTCAAAGTTTATACCTTTTTGTTGAGCATACCCTTTACGAACAAGTTTGGCCTTGTTTCTAATAACATCTCCATTTTCATTCATCTTGTTTTTGAATATGCATTTGGTCCCCATGGAATTCTTATTATTAGGTCTAGGAACCAATTCCCAAGTGTTATTCTTTTCAATCTTCTCAAGTTCTTCATTCATGACCATGACCCAGCATTCATGTTTGCATGCTTCATTTATATTTCATGGTTCGATGGAGGAGAACAATGCTAGATAGATTGAAGCTTCTGTAATAGTTCTTCTTGTTTGTACACTTGCCTCTTTCTGCATCAAAATTTGAGTCTCTGGATGGTTCTTCTAGACATACCTAGATGGAGTCTTTTCTTCTACCCTTATTTGTTCTTCTGGTGCCTCATACGTTTCTTCTTCATCATTAGTTTGATTTGAAGTCAAAGGATAGTCCTCATCATCTTCAAAATATTCGGTTTTTATCTGTTTTGGATAGTTACCTGCTTCATCAATCACCACATCAATACTTTCAACAATTTTACCAAGTCTTTTATTGTAACACTTATATCCTTTAGTTCGGGAAGATTAACCAAGGAGAATGCCTTCATCTACTCTAGGTTCAAAACTACCTAGCTTTTCATCAGTCCTTTTGATGTAACATTTTCTTCCAAAAACATTGAAGTATTTTATAGTAGGAGTCTTAACATACCAAAGTTCATGAGGAGTTTGAGTGTTGTTTACCCAGATGTTTTTTTTGTTGAGAATAGTAATGGCACCAAATGCAGCTTCACCCCAGAAGGTTGCAGGAGTTCCAGACTCATCAAGCATAGCACGATCCATTTGTCGAACCATTCTGTTCATCCTTTCTACCACTCCATTTTGTTGAGGAGTCATTGCAGTAGAAAATTCCCTTCTTTTTCCATGTTCTTCACAAAAGTCGAAAAATTCATCTGAGGTAAATTCCCCTCCTCGATCAGACTTGAGACATTTGATTTTGTGATATGATTCATTTTCAACCAAGGCTTTTAAAGCTTTGAACTTTTTGAAAACTTCATCCTTATGCTTCATAAGTCCTATCCAACACATCCTGGAAAGATCGTCAATGAACAATATAAAATATTCTTCTCCTCGAGGTGACTTTTTCCTTGATGGACCACATAAATCAGTATGGACAAGTTCAAGTGGCCTACTAGCTGATCCTTCCTTCTCAGGGAAATGTGTTCTGGTTTACTTACCAAACTAACATCATTTGCATATTGTGTTGTCTGGAATTCTGATGTCAGGAAGATTGCAAACAACTTGATACTTGCATGCTTTCCTTATCTGAGGGAAGCTCAGATGCCCCAATCTTCTATGCCATAGCCAATGTTCATCATTTTTGCTTAGATAACATTCTTGTTGTCCTCCCTTGAGTATGTATAAATTATTTGGAGTTCTTATGCCTTTGATCATTGTTTCTCCTGTATCAAGCTCACAAACAATCCATCCATTTGATCGAAATACTACCTCATTTCTTTGATCACACATTTGACTAACACTCAATAGATTATGCTTTAATCCATCAACATACATAACATTTCTAGCTTTGACCTTTTCTTTTAAAAGAATAAAGCCTTTACCTTTTATGAGTGCAGGGGAGTCACTTCCAAATGAGACCTTCCTTTCCTTTTCTAAGGCACTATATGACTGAAGTTTTTCTTTATCACCTGTCATATGTTTTGAGCATCCACTGTCGATGTACCACTGATTTTCCTATCCTTCTGCATATAAGGCTCTACCACATCTTTCTGTTTGCGGTTCTTTCTTTCTCCATGTTTTGGGACCCAATGAAGCTTTCTCCTTCTGAGATGTTTGTCGAAACTTTCTTTTGCATTCAGAATCTTCATGACCGAAGTTGTTACAAATAGAGCATTCTATTTCATTTTCAAAAGCAGAAAAATTATTGTAGGTCCTCTTCATGATCCAGTCATACTCCTTTGATTTTGCGCTTCCCTAGTCATGAAGGTCTTGTAGGCAACACATTGAGCAGCTTTGTATCCAAAGTTATGACATGAGAAACATTGGCCATTAAATAAATTCCTGCGATTATTAAATATACTAACCATGTGATTGTAGTTTCCATTGACATTCATTCTTGAAGCAAATTGGGAATGATTTACCTGTGGTTGGTTGTAGCTTCTATTCATCCTTGAATTAGATGGACCCTGATTTACTTGGATATCTTCCTTATGCCTTTGCTAACGATTGTAAACTTGTTGACTTCTCCTTGCTGCTTCAAGATAACTTTTGGAGGTGGATGTCTTCTGCGCTTGAGATGCTTCTTCCATATATCCAAGACCTATTTTTATTAGAGGAGAACGCTGCACTTTGATAATCTCATCTAAAGTTTCAAATCCTTTAGCAAATATAAGAGCTTTTGTTTTCTCAATATCTTTTCTAAGTCCCACAATTTCACATTCTAACTTTTCATTGTATTTTTCCCTTTCAGTAGGTTGGAATGTTAGAGTATCTATAATCATACTTTTTTATTCTAAACAGATTTTAAGTTTAGAAATTTCTTCATAGATAACATCTTCATCTATAGCATCCAAGAAATCATCATCTTCAAAAGCCATCAAAACTCTATAATCATTACCATGTTCATCTTCATCACTATTTGAAAGTCCATTGCTGTCTTCATGTGTATAATAGCTCTTCTTACTTACGCTTTGTTTTCTATTCCACTTAACTGGTTCCTTACCTTTATAAATCTTATATTTACGAGGACATTTGGCTACATAGTGACTGACTCTTCCACAAGCAAATCATTTGAAAGGTAACTTACTTCTGAATCTTCCAAAGCCCTATTGAAGGTTCTTGACAAAATTTGATTCTTCCACTCCTTCTCACGTATGTCCTGACTCATTGTATTCTCCTTTTCTTGAAGCTTTGAATACGGCTTCTCTCATGTCTGATGGACCCCCTTTTCTCATTTCAAAAGTAGTTAGGATTCTGTGTAGATGTGACATAGTAATACTTTGAAGATTTTGATTTTCTTCTATGGCAGAAACTTTTGATTCAAACTTAGAAGACAAGGATCTTATAACCTTTTCAACTAAAGTGACTTCTTTTATCTCTTCACCCAAATTTTTCATGCGATTAACAATGTCATCTATACGTAGGAAATAATTAGCTAAACTTTCATCATTGTGCATTTTGAGAGTTTCATATTGAATTCTGAGGGATTGTAGTTTTGCACGTTTTACCTGATCATCTCCTTAATAGCTTAGAATGATCTTGTCCCATATTTCTTTGGCAGTTTTGAGTTACATAACCTTGACGAATTCTAATTGTGATAGACTCACAATAGAGTATTGACAGCCTTTACATTTGTTTCATACTGCTTTTTACCTACCATATCTATAGGAGTTGCTGCTGGAAATGTGTATCCTCCTACCAAAATATCCCAAAATTCTGTTCCAAGATATTGAAGATAGGCTATGATTCTTACCTTCCAATAGACGAAGTTTCTCCCATCAAAAATTGGTGGCTGGATGGATGCCTCTTTTTCGTAGTTTCTCATGATGATAGATCTTCCTTCAAGCGATCAAGCTTCTTCTGAAGGACCTTATCTAATACCAATTGTTGGATATAATACTGAGAGGGGGTTGAATCAGTATTATCAAGTCAATTATTTTTCACTTCACAATCATATTTGTATACGCTACTTCAATTAGTGAAAACTCTGTATATACACAAATGTAGTTAAGGAAACTAGCATATAACCTGCATACTTATAATTTGATTTATTCTTCAGATGTTGACCATTAATCTGTGCATCAGAACTATATAAACAGTAACCAGGTACAATAAAACAAAGCATACAGTCACACATAAGAACACAAGATATAAGGTGGAAACCCAACATGGGTGAAAACCACCTGCTGCAATTCGTCTCTATCTTCTTTTAATAAGAAACTTCTTTTTACAATGTTTCTATATTGGTGCAGTCTTATACCAATACGAAGGCTTCTACCTGTAGAAGGCTACAACCTTATCTCATTCTACAGATTCTCCTGGAAGGGAGCTACAACCCCCTTAACTCTTGTACTAGCTAATGTACTAGTATGTAGGTGCTAGCCTACAGAAGGCTACAAACTTCTCTTTTCTTCCAGCGACCATGTTTCATACATTTTTAGACTGGATCCATCAATAACATTGACCAAACATCAAATATATCTAGATCAACCAATCTCCTATGTACCCACCAAAACTGAATCACACAATCACTTCTCTGAAAGTTGTAACCTGAATACAATATCAGTAACCAGAAACCAATCCTGAACCCAGAACACTGCAGCAATAAACATAAGTAGCTAAAACATATTCTATGAGAAGTATTCTACTTCAATATGTAGATCCTGCATGCATACACTGTTATATTAAGGCAAACCTACATATACACGGTTTTCAATTACCGAACCAGCATGTATACACACCTTTGATATGCTGAACCTACGTATAGATCTATAAAAGATAATTTATCCTTTTCAAATATTCTGACATCAGTTATACCCAGATCATCAGATTTATAGATCAAGTCATGCACCGAATATAATAGATCAAAATCACACAAAGATACCTCTCTTTAAGCCTTAAGATCTTGACCCATCAACAGAACTTATCCTTCTCCTGGCGCTCAGGATCCTCCTTGGTTCAAATCCAGCTATGCACCATAACCCAATGACCAGTCTTCTAGATCTTGTTCTTCATAAGATATTCAATCCTTTAGTACCTTTTCCTAATGATCTCCTCCTCCTTTTATAATTTAAGGCCTTACTCAATACCATGGTCAAAAACCACTTAGAATGAATACCTGGGTCCAAATACCTGGGTTCAACACTTCAAATGAGATACCATGGTCCAAAACCATAGGGCCAAATACCAAGGACCAATAACCAAGTTTTCCAAACTGTATGCGCTTTTTTTACATGAAAGTTCATGTATATGCATACGCGCCTTTTGGTCTGTGAATCCACATGTATACGTGGCTTTATCAATGGGAACCTGCGTATACCTTCTTTTCCTTTATTATGAGAGCCAGTGACCTCAAACTATCATCTAAGTGAATTTCCAAGTGAGTTTCCATCAAGGACAATACCTGCACCATAGTGCGAAGCCTGTGTCATAATGCCTACAATTGTTACATGTGCACTAGAGGGATTATGGGAGGAAGAAAAGAAGGAATTGGCTGGAAAGTGTTAAGTATCATGATCATTATCCTATTGGTTTGAATTGGTGTTGATTCTATCATCGATCTGGTTGTGTTTTGGAAGAGGCTATTGCATAGAAGACTTTTGATGGAGTGTTTCAAGTTAAAATTTGTAGTGGAATTATTTGATGTGAAGAAAACAAAAAATAAATGGGAAGAATCAATGTTCTTACTGTGGTTGCGATGTTGATGAAATTTATTTGTTTTTCTCGTTGTCATTGTTATGTAGAAAATTGTATATCTCTCGTCTTAAAATGTCCTATCATGTTGTTCTTCCTTCAATCAAATGTGTGAAATTTAGATGTATTTTTTGTATTTATGTTCCCTTGCTCCAATGGTGGTGTTACTATTTTTTTTTTCTCTTGCATTTGTAATTTGTTTTGGTCTTTTTTTTGGGTCCCTTCACTCTGTTCATGTCTTTGATACGTGAAAATGTTACTGACGTTTATATTATTATTGTTGGACCTTCATGTTCTTGATGCTTATACCAATATTCTTGAGATTTATACTATTTATATATTAATGTATTTATATTAATGTATTTATGTTTTAAACTTTATTTATTGTTTATAATGTTGTAATATAAATGTTTTATTATTAATTTGTTGATGATTTATCATGTTTTAATGATTTATAGTGTATTATTATTAAAGTATTCATTTTTTTTTGTATTGATGTCTTAATGGTTTAGAATGTGGTTCTTATATTGATTATGGTTTACGTTTATTATTATTGTTTTGTATTATGGCATTATTTACATTTATAATATTGATGCCATGGATATAGGGCTTAGGGGTTTTAAAATATTTAATATGAAATATATTCTCACGTTTTCAAAACGAATCATCATGAGCATTGTCAAACGTTGTGTTATAAGAAATATTATCTTCAGATGAAAACCATAATCAACCATGGTGAATTATGGTCAAACGTGGTCAAACGTTGCATTGTAACAAAGATTGTCTCACTATGAAAATTGACAATTGGTAAGGATGGTTATTGATATTTATATTTCGATTCATAATATTTATTGTGGGGTTTAAACAACCAGGGTTTCTAATATTAATCCATTTGGGTTAAAATATCAATCCTTTCCATTTTTAATATTGATCCCTCACATTTTTTGATCCCTTAGGTTTAAAATATTTTTCTCTTGGGTTTATAATATGAAACGCTTGGGTTTATTTTCTCTTTGATTTTATAATACTAATAATTCCTTTGGGTTATCATTGTATCCCTTGGGTCTATTAATCCCTTAACTTTAAAATATTAATTTCTAGGGTTTATTAACCGTTTAGGTTTTTAATGTTAGTTGTTAGGTTTACTTATTCCTTGGGTGTATTGATTGCTTGGGTTTATTAGTCATTTGTTTTTATGATATTAATGCCTAGGGTTTATAATATTAGAAATTCATTGGGTTTATTCATCCCTTGTATTTATAATATTAATAATTCGTTGGATTTATAATAAAATTAATCCCTTATATTTATTAAACCCCAATATTAAGGTTTTAATCCATTAGGTTTATAACCTTTATCCTTTTAGTTTATTTATTCTTTAGGTTTATAATACTAAAAATATCTAAGCTTTATTGATGGTCTTGGTTTATAACTCTCATGAGCTCCATAGTGAAACGGGTCATTGGGCAGTTCCTAAAACACCATGGATGGAAAGGTTTTGCCATCTTTGTGAGAATACGAACGTTGAGGATGAAAATCACTTCCTCTTAGACTGCCCCGCGTACAACCACAGTAGACCTCAGTTTCAAAATCTTTGTTGCAATACTAACCTTCCTAGCCTTTTACTTGTCAAAATTATAGTGAGATTGGGAGGCTTCTCTCCAAGCTTTTTAAGCACAAGAATACAATATTAAATTAAACTAAATAATTCATTTCTTTAGGTCTGATAGACCAAATTTTGGTCACAGTGGACGTTAACCATCATCATAATAATATTAATAATCATGTGATGTTATCAATACTTTGTTTCTAGAATATTAATTCCTAGGATTTATTAATCTCATGTGTTTGTAATATTGATCCCTTGTGATTCTTGATCCCTTATTTTTTTAATATTTATCCCTTGGTTTCACTGATTCCTTGGATTTAAATATTAAATGGTTTGGCTTATTAGTTTCTTGGGTTTATAATATTAATAATCCCTTTGATTTATTAATCCCTTGAGCTTAAAAGATTAACTCATAGGGTTTACTAATCTATTCTGTTTTTATATTAGTTTGTTGGGTTTATTGATTCCTTGAGTTTATTAATCTCTTGGATTTATTAATCCTTTGTGTTTATAATATTATTTTGTTGGGTTTACTATTTCCCTTGAGTTTACTATTTCCCCGGGTTTATAATATTAAATAGTTAGGTTTATTTGTTCTTTAAGTTTATAATATGAATAATTCCTTGGCTTTATCATTTAATTCATTGGGTTAATTAATCCCCAATATTAAGGTTTAAATTATATTCCTAAGGTTTAATATTAATCCCTTAGGTTTATAATGTTTATCCCTTTAGTTAATTAAGTTGTTGGGTTAATAATATTAACAATCCCTAGGGTTTATTGATCCCTTGGTTTTATAACATTCATAGTCATGTGGGTTTATCAATCCTTTGGGTTTAAAATATTAATTCATAGGCTTTATTAATCCTTTGGGTTTATTGATTCATTAGGTATATCGATCCCTTGCATTTCTTAATAATTTGTTTTTCTGATATTAATGCCTTGGATTTTTAATATTAATAATGCCTTGGGTTTATTGATCTCTTGTATCTATAATATTAGTAATCACTTGGTTTTATAAAACCCCAATATTAAGGGTTAATTGTTTGTCCAACTATTTATGATTATGACAATATCACAATAGATTAATCTAATATGGAAATCAGCTATGGTCAACCATGTTTATTTTAGGGTTTATAATAGTCATTTTATGGTTTATATGTGTTGAGTTTATAAATTTTATCCCTTTGGTTTATTATTCCCTTGTGTTTATTGATCTAAGGGTTCATATTTATAGTGTTTAATATTATTGAATAAGGGTCAACAATAAACAATGATGTTTGACCATGGTCAACCATGGTCCAACATCGCATTGTGACAAGGACTTTCTCAATATGAAAATCAATCATGCTCAAACATGTTTATTTTAGTATTTTTAATATTTATCTAAGGGTCATTATTCCTTCGATTTATAATATTACTCCCTTGGGTTTAATATTATTCCCTTGGGTTCAAAACCCCTTAGGGTTTTAGCATTAATTCCTTGGGTTTATTATTCCTTTGGATTTATAATATCAATCCCTTGGGTTTATTATTCCCTTAGGTTTATAATATCAATCATGGTCAACCATTGTTAATCGTAGCCAACCATGCTCAAGCATTGTTTAATGTTGCATTGTGACAAGGATTGTCTCAGCAGGAAAATAAACCATGTTTATTTTAGTGTTTGTAATATTTATATTAGGGTTTACCAATGTTGGGTTTATAATATTAGTCCCTTGGGTTTAATGTTATTCCCTTTTATTCATAATCCCTTGGGGTTTTAGTATAAATCCCTTGGGTTTATGTTTCCCTTGGGTTCATAGTATCAATCCCTTGGGTTTATTATTAACTTGGGTTTATAATATCAATCATGGTTAACTGTGGTCAACCATAACCAAGCATGGTCAATGGTGGTCAATCATGGTCAGACCTCGTATGTCGTCTTCTCTCATCAAAGGTCAGCAAATTATTAGGATAACTAGTTACGCTTTCCTTAGCCTTCATACAAAATTCATGTCTAAGTAAGACCTCAAATTATGGCATGGGTACAACCATTAGATTCATAAATCGTTGCCAATCTCCCACTTTGACATTCACATACAAAAATTGTCTCTACATAAATATCATGGAAAATCATGGTCAACCATGGTTGTTGATGGTTAAACATGTTTTATATAATCAAAGATGGTCAATCATGGTAAATCGTGGTCAAACATGTTGAACGCTGTGTTGTGAGAAAAATTGTCTTGATATGAAAATCAACCATGGTCGAATGTCACATTGGGACAAACATTGTCTAGATTTGAAAATTAACCATGGTCAACTATGGTCCAACATGGCATTGTGATAAGGATTGTCTCAATATGAAAATCAACCATGATCAACCATGGTCCAATGTCGCATTGTGACAAAAATTGTCAGAATACGAAAATTAACCATCATCGACCATGGTCCAACATGGCATTGTGATAAGGATTGTCTCAATATGAGAATCAACCATGTTCAATCATGTTTGTTTTAGTGTTATAATATTTATCTTAGGGTTTATATATGTTGGGTTTATAATATTAGTCCCTTGGGTTTAATATTATTCCCTTGAGTTCATAATCCCTTGGTTTGGTTATTCCCTTGGGTTTATAATATCAATCCATTGGGTTTATAGATATTAGTCATTCTAAATCATGGACAGTTATAGCCAGCCATCTTCAACCATGGCCTAACCATATGGATATGGAAATCAACCATGGTCCAACGTTGTGTTCTCACAAAGACTGTCTCGATATGAAACTCAATCATGGTCAACCATGGTTAAGCGTGGTCCAACATTCATTTTGACAAGGATTGTCTCAATATGGAAATCAACCCTTGGGGGTTGAGTATTAATCCCTTGGATTTATTGTTCCTTTGTGTTTATAATATCAATCATTGGGTTCATTATTCTCCTCTCAATAATGGTTTATTATGATGTCAACCATCATCAACCATGGTCCAACATCAAATTATGATAAATATTGTCCCAATATGAAAATCAACAGTGGTCAATCATGTTTATTTTAGTGTTTATAACATTTATATTAGCATTTATATACGTTGGGTTTATAATATCAGTCCCTTGGGTTTAATATTATTCCCTTGGGTTCATAATGCCTTGGGGTTTTAGTATTAATCCCTTGGGTTTATAATATCAATCCATTGGGTTTATAATATTAATCATTGGCAACTGTGGTCAATCATAACCAACCATGTTCAACCATTGTCAACCAAAGCTCGATATGGAAATAAACCATGGTAAAACATGGTCTAACGTTGTGTTATGACAAAGATTGTCTCAATATGAAAATTAATCATGGTCAACCATGGTTAACCATTGTCCAACACTGGATTGTGACAAGGAATGTCTCTATATGGAAATAACCCATGGTCAACCATGTTTATTTTAGGGTTTATAATATTGATGTTAGGGTTTATATACCTTGGGTTTATAATTGTTATCACTTATGATTATTATTGCCTTGGGTTTATAATATAAATCCCTTGGGTTTATTGACCTAAGGGTTCATATTCCTAGTGTTTAATATTATTCAATAATGGTTAACCATAACCAACCATCGGTCAATGTCACATTGTGACAAGGATTGTCTCAATATGAAAATCGACCATACTCAACCATGTTTATTTTAGTATTTTTAATATTTATATTAGTGTTTTTATACCTTGGGTTTATAATTTTAGTCCCTTTCGTTTAATATTATTCCATAGGGTTCATAATCCCTTGGGGTTTTAATATTGATCCCTTGGGTTTATTATTCCTTTGGGTTTATAATATCAATCCCTCGGGTTTATTATTCCCTTAGGTTTATAATATCAATTATGGTAAACCATTTTCAACCATGGTCAATCATGCAGTTTTAGTATTATTCCCTTGGGCTTATTTTTCCCTTCAGTTCATAATATCAATCCCTTGGGTTTATTATTAACTTGGTTTTATAATGTCAATCATGGTTGACCATGGTGGGATGTTGCATTGTGACAAAAATTGTTTCCATATAAAAATTATGGATAATCATGGTCAACAATGATTAGACATGGTTGATCATGGACAACCATGGTCAATCATGGACAACCATGGTCAATCTTGGGGTTTTTTGTATTCATCCCAATGGTTTTTTATTCCTTTCGGTCAAACATGGTGACTCTTAGTCAACCATCGTCAACCATAGTTAACCATGATCCAACATCACAATGTGACAAAGAATTATTTATTATGTTAGACATCTGTGGTTTATATATTTTGACCTAGTTTCTAGAGAACCCACAGTAAAAACCATTTTTGTCATTGTTTCAAATCCCAACTAGGATTTGAAACGTTGACAAAAATGGTTTTTACTGTGCATTCTCTGGAATCTAAGTCAGATTATTTATTATTTTTAATTATTAATGTAATTAATTATTATTATGTAAAACTAAATAAATTATAATTATTATTATTATTGTTTAATTAATATTCATATTATTATTATTTACCAATATTTAATTAAAAAATACTATTAATGTTTAATAATAATTTACCATTTAACCATTATTTATTCATTTTTATTAGATTTCTATTATAATTATTATTATCGTTATTTTTATTATATATTTATCAACGATTTCCGTCATAGATAGAAATGAAGCCTTATGGGTATATATTATTATAATTAAATAATTGTGGTTATTAAGTTTATTATTGTTAATTAATATTTTTTTTTTGTTGATAAGTGGGTGAATCATGAAAATCACGCTTACCCTGTGGCTAAGAGGCCACGACTCAGGGGCATCTAAGCCATCAAAGTCACCCGGGGATCGCACCCGGCTTGAGCTGCACCAGTGGAAACCATGCTGGATTTTTTGGTATCAGCGAGACTAGAACCGGTGGCCTTTGCTTACGGAGGGCCTTAACAATGCGCTGCTTCATCAACTGTTCTAAATCTTTTTGATTTATTGTTAATTAATATTACTAATATTATTATTAGTTAATATTATTATAACAATATAATAATAATATTGTTATTATTATTAATTATTATTACTAATATTATTATTATAATATTAATATATTAATCGTAAATATAGGAATATATAGGAATATGGTTGTTATTAGTTATATAGTTATTAATAATGATAAATAGTTGGTTTTTAAAAGAATACACATAATAATTATTAATGTGGTTGATATATGCCTATCGGGTATTTCAACCACATTGCAAAATGTGGTTGCGCTAGTTATGCCTATAGGCGTCCCCCTATTGGAATTGGCCACTTTAATCTTTTTTCAAATTAATTTTTTTGATGAGATGGTCTAAATTGAAATATTCCAGTATATTATCGCCGTTTCCACTCTATCAATGAATGAAATTGAAACTGATAACTTCCTTGCATATCTAAATCATATGTTTAAACCTTGTTTAAATTAATTTTTTACCAAATCATGATTAAAAATTTATTATTCCTCTTATTTATCCCCACGTATTGGGATTATAGAAAATGAAATTAAAATTTTGGTTTCAAATATCATTATGAGACAAATGTGTGTTTACATTTTGAAACAATTGCATGATAAATCTTGTAGGAATATATGGGAACGTGGAGGAATAAGGGAAAGGTTTCTTGGCTGAGTGTTTTGAATTGCCATTAAATATTTAATGTACATGTTATTCATCACCATGTTGTTGTCAAATTGTGATTAAATGTTAAAAAAATTCACATTCTCTAACAATTTTGTCGAATTCATTAGGTAAGTGGTGTGTAATCACTTTGGCCTCCAAGGTATGGCCACTTGGAAAATCATTTAAGTAAAATGAATTAAAACTTTATTGTTTCTCGTAGGCATAGATGTTAATTAATGAGAAAAAATAAAAATAGAATTAAAATTAAAGAATATGGATTTTAACCTACATTGTAACTAACACCACTCCATATATTGTTAAATTAATTTGCTATAATGAAGTTGTAGTGGAACTGCATTTGTTATTAGGGATATATGCTTTATTAGTTGGATTGTAACCTAATGTATTGATGCAGTATGTTTTATTAGTGGAATTGTGTCCTTATTAGAGATATTATGTTTTATGTTTTATTAGTTGGATTGTAACCTAGATTCCTCCACTCCATCTATGATTGTAACAACCACCACTCCATCTGTCATAAGCAAATAAGTGTACATTTCTCTATTGTTGCGTGCATTTATGAGTGGGTGGGTTGCCGGAATTGTTTAAGCTAAGCCCTATGCAATTAATTTAGGTCAAATTCCTGGAATAATTTGGTGGAACAATTCCTGGAACAATTTGAACGACTTTATATCTACTTCTATCTACTAAGAAAGGTGCATAATACCTTGTTTTGCAATTTTTTCAGATAAGTATTCTATTTATAAGTTTTCTTTTCTATATATAGTTTTGCCAAAGGTTGAAATATGGGTTTAGCCTTATGTTTTGGAAATCTAGGTTACAACTATCAAGATTCAATATTTGCGGTACTTCAAGGGATCTTGATAGTGTTGAATCCATTTCCACTTTAAAAAAAACTGATTTCTTTGTATATCTAGTTTGTAGTCAGTCTTCTAGGGTAACAACTCAACCCATCGATATTGTAAAGGTGAGCCAACCATGACTAAAAATGTCAATATTACACACCAAGATTTTACTTTCCTTTATAAACCCTTATTTTTGGTCGATCATTCTGCCAATTTTTCTAGCTACATTCAATTTTCAATTTTAGTGACATTCAACTACCGCAATTTTGCACATGCTGAGAAATAAAAATCGAAAGCTAGAAATATAACTTCTAATATATAATAATAACCAACATAAATTTGAGGTTGACATGATGGACTCTGCATGAATGATTTGATTATTTTATTGGAATGCCATATGTACAGAGCAATCATTTGGCATATAAGTTAATCAATTCTATAGAGTGAATGATCTTCTTATGCATGAAGACTGCAACAAGTCAAATATTCAATGAAATTGTAATGTCAACTCTATAATGAAACTTATGTTGTATTTGATTAAATTGTTGAACCTAACCTTCCTTCTTTCCAAGCTCATTGGAGGTTATTTATTTATTATCGTTTTGAGATTTTATAATCTCAGAAAGTTAATATATACTATTATGCATGTAAAATAGTAAATTTACAACAGTGTAATAAATGTCCATGTAGTGATCAGATAAATGCCATATGAGTGATTTATATATTTTGTTGTATGTCAAATAATAAATGTCATATTTAGTTAGAGAAATATATTCTTTTGAAGAAAAATACATATTTTCAACTGCATATATAATAACCAATTAGAAAAATCTTACTACTTAATTCTATATTTTAGTATCGCATCCTATGAGAACACAAAATCAATTTGTCTCTTCATAGAAACCGATTTTACTCAAATGTATATTTCCAATTTTATATAATATAAAATCAATTTGTCTATTCATAGAAACTAACTTTATTCCAAAGACAAAAAAACAAAAATGTAAGATGCAAGAGTGTTTCCCTTTTAACCAGAGTGTTTCTCTTTCGATTAGTACAAGATTGTTTGCCTTTTAACCAGTATATACAATTTATTGATGCATTGAAATTTATTGAAAGAATTGATTGCAATCAATTGATGATTGATGATTTACAACATGATCCTCTAGTTAGGGTTCTTGTAATGTTTTTGAGATTCAAGGAAGAGAGTATTCTACTAAACATATTGTTGGTTTTGTTTTAGAGATGCAATTTCTATTCCTACCTCCAAGTACAATACCTTTTATAATGAGTTCCCTTATTCTCACAAGAAGAGGAGCTTCTTCCAATAGTTTAAAATAAATTCATTCAAGACATTTGAATGCATCAATAGATTGTATAGATTGAATGTTGAACAATATAAGTTGGTTGAGAATCTTAGTGTTGATTTTTAATTGATGATTTTTGTACAGTGTTATTGTTCAAACCATTAATGATAACACAACTTAGTTCATTTTCATTTTAAGGTTTAAGAATGAGTTGCCATCCCTCTTTCCCACCAATTTCACTCCCTAGTAGAATAATTTATTTTTTATAAACTATCATAGATTTTAATTATAATTTAGGTTTATGTATAAAATATATATTTTAATTGTAACGAGAATATTAATATATTAAAAAAAAGAAATTTAAATATTTAAAATAGAAAATTTGAGGAACAATTATTTTTATGGAAATTTCAGGAATAATAGTTTTCCTATGGATTGAGTATATCTAACATTGAATAAATATTTATTTTCTTTTTATTTATGCAATCAATAATTTTTTAAGCATCGAACAAATTTTTAAGAATTTTATCAATATTTTTTTATGAATTGAACAAATTTAATGCATTGAATAGATTTTATTTTTATCAATACATTCATATTCATTGAGTGTATTTTAATCAATAAATCTAATGAATTTAATCTATTCCTTTGGGGGATTGTTTGTAGTATTTTAAAATTTAAATAACAATATGGTTATATATTCTTCAGTGAAAGGGTTCTGAGGCTCTGTGAAAGAGTTAAAAACATACTCTATATATTCTTCGCATATATTCTTCAGTGAAAGAATTCTGAGGCTCGGTGAAAGAATTAAACACCTACTCTATATATTCTTCACATATATTCTTCGGTGAAAGAGTTTTGAGGCTCGGTGAAAGAGTTAAAAACATATTCTATATATTCTTCACATATATTCTTCGGTGAAAGAGTTCTGAGGCTCAGTGAAAGAGTTAAAAACATACTCTATATATTCTTCGTATATATTCTTTGCTGAAAGAGTTCTGAGGCTCGGTGAAAGAGTTAAACACATACTTTATATATTATTCGCATATATTCTTTGGTGAAAGAGTTCTGAGGCTCGGTGAAAGAGTTAAAAACATACTCTATATATTCTTCAGTGAAAGAGTTTTGAGGCTCGGTGAAAGAATTAAACACATACTCTATATATACTTTGGTGAAAGAGTTCTGAGGCTTGGTGAAAATGTTAAACACGTACTTTATATATTCTTCGCATACATTCTTCAGTGGAAGAGTTTTGAGGCTCAGTGAAAGAGTTAAAAATGTACTCTATATATTTCTTCGCATATATTCTTCGGTCTGCGGGCTGGGGCGGGCACGGGCGATCTACAGTCAGGTTTGTTGATATCAGGTGCACACATTCCTTATCTTTTTCTTTTTTTCTTTTTTCTAATACATATTTTCTCATATAATTTCAAGTATGAATATTTCACCACAGTTACCAAAGATTACAAAGGGCAGACCTAGCACAGTTACTTTACAAGGCCTTTATGAGTATATAGAGTCTTTAGAGAAACGTAGAGAAGAAAGAGAAGCCAAGCTACAAAAAGAGTTAGAAGCCATGCTGGAAAATAAATTTTCATCTCTTGAAGACACAATCCAAAAACAAATAGAAACTAAAATAGAACTACTGGAGAATAAAATGGAGGCAATGGAGACTAGATTGCAGGTTATAGAAAAACAAAACCAAGATACTAACCAACCATCCCAGCAAGGAGATGCTGATACTTTACAGAGTCTTAAAATGAAATACATGATTAAAGAACTAGAAGAAAAAGTTAATAACTGCCTCACACTAAATAATGTGGTAGATAAGTTAGATATCAAACCAATTAAAGATGAAATGAAAAAATTAATAGAATTATACCACGAATGTAATAGAAGGGCCTTGAACCTTATAATCTTTGGTTTAAAAGAGGTTGTATATGAGGATACTTTAGCCTTAGCCCAAACAAAATTACATAATAGATTACAAATTGAAACAACATGTCTCACAGAAGCAACAAGGTTGGTGAAATTAACCTAGAATAAAGGAAGACTAATCCACATAAAGGTGAGCTCCACTGATCATAAGTAAAATATACTTAGTAAAACCTCAAGTCTAAAAGGAACGGGAATATTCATAAATGAAGATCCTATTCCAGAAGATCAAGCTGAATAAAGAGAGGAGGTTCAAAAGGTAAAAGAAGCTAGAAAGAAAGGAAAATGGGTAGTAGTTAGAAATAGAAAAGCCTTTATTCGAGATATAAACCAAAAATATAGTAATCAATAGCAATTAAACGTGCTCTGTATCCTTTCTTGGAACTATCGGGGCTTCCCATGGAACAAAGGCCCCAAGCTAAGTTGGATTTCAAATGATGTTGATATTATTTTGCTTGTTGAAACTTGGGAGCATGAAGAATCTAAGGTACCTAACATAGATGGCTTGACGCTATGGTCTATCTGGAACAAGCAATCCTCCCATAGAGGCATTGGGGGAATATCTTGTTACATTAAGAATAACATCTCCCCCCATGCTAGGATTTATAAAGACGACCCTCGCAACCAATATAGTTGGATAGAGATAAGAGATATTAATAATAGAAAGTCCTACATAGCAATGTGTTATTTCCCCCCATCAATTCTAACTTCTATAAGAAGAAGAATCTAAATAAAACTAACCCTTACAATGGTTTAGAGAATGATATTTCTAGCCTAAGGAATGACGGTAATATCCTTTCAATAGGTGACTTTAATGCTCAAACTTCAAACAACTAGGCTATTATTCTAAGAAATCATTCCAACCCTAATCCTCTTTGGTTAGATGAAGACCCTATTCTGGCTAGTAGGTACAAAAGGAGCTCTGAAGACCTCGGGGAAAATTTGTTTGGGTCAGAGCTAGTCAAGCTCTGTAGTGCTCAGGATCTCATAATTTGCAACAGTCTAAAGCAGTGGCCTAATTCCAACAAGATGACCTACATCCATGGACTTGGTAGAAGTGTGGTAGACTACGTTATTTTTTTATCTCCCATTATACAACGAAATAATAAATTTTGACATCTTAAATGACCACAAACCTGACTCTGATCATAGGCCTTTACTTATAACTCTCAATTTTGTCATGCATAGAGTTCCCACAGAAAATAATACTTACAGCCAAAAGAACTTAATATTTGATAGAAATAAAAATGATCTCTTTCTAAATGAATTAAAAACTAATTTGCTTCCTTTATCTAGTATAGACAACATAGAATACCTCTATCATAATTTTACTAAAACCCTCTCATATTCTATTAACAAGTTCTCAATTGAAGTTTCAAATAATAAAAGAAATAAAAAAACCAATCCATGGTATGACAAAGATTGTAAAAGTGCGAGGAGAGCAATTAAGGAAGTTGTTGATGAATCTCTTAAAATGGACAAGATTAAAATATATAAAGCCCTAACTAAAAGGAAAAAGAGGCAGTACATTTGTCAAAGACAGGAGAATCTCTTACACCTCTCTAAGGTAGCTCCTAAGAAATTTTGGAGGCAGATTCTGACTAGGAAGACTAAAGATAATAATAAAATTGCTCTTCACGATTGGAATTCCTATCTTAAAAAGTTTTATGAATCTCCAAATGTCATGGATAATTTGGAAACCCTGCCCACAATGAAAGAAGTTTTCTCTTTAGAAGACATTAAGTTTGGGGTTAATCACCTCGCTAATAGGAAAGCTAAGTACATTAAAGGTTACCAGGTGGAAATCTTAAAAATTGGAGGTCCTGTCCTCATCCCCCACATCCACAAGCGTTTCAATCAAGTAGTCAAGCAAGGGTTCCCTAAACCTTGGACTGAGAGCCTCATTATCCCTATTTTTAAAAGGTGGGGATACAAATAACCCCTCTAATTATCAAACAATTATGATCAACCCTCTCTTAGCCAAGTTATATCGGAGTATTTTGGAAAAGAAGTTAAGCATATGGCTTGAAAGTAAAGGTAAGTGGGCTAAAGGCCAAGCAGGTTTCAGAAGGCATCACTCAACAATAGACCACCTCGTTATGCTTAGGATCATTGCGAAGGAATGTTGTAATGATAAATCCAATTTATTTTGTTGCTTTGTGGACTTTAGAAAGGCTTTCAATACGGTTCCTAGATACAACCTTTGGAATAGATTAAAAGAGCTAAAGGTTCCTCTCGAGTTGAGAGATGCCACTATAAGGTTATACGAGAATTTAATTTCCAAGCTAAAGAGCAATGAGGGGTGGTCGAAAGATATTAAGTGTAACATCAGAGCTAAACAAGGTTGACCCCTTTCCTCTACCCTATTTGGCATTTACATTGATAAGCTCGAAGGATATTTAGAGGAAGCAGGATGTGATGGCACGATCTTAGCTGGGATAGTCATCATCCTTCTTCTCTATGTTGATGATATTGTTCTTTTGGCAAGGTGCCCATCTGATCTTGATAAGCAACTCAGGCTTCTTAGGGATTTCTGCTCTACCATGGGTATGACTGTTAACACTGACAAAACAAAAGTTATGATTATCAAATCCAAGAAGGAAACTTGCGCTAATTTTATGTATGACAATAATAACTTGGAGGAAGTGTATTCTTACAAGTACCTAGGAATTGATATTCATCATAAGCTCAACTAGAACCATAGCATTGAGAAAAGGATTAATTGGGGGTGGAAAGCTTATTTTGGTCTTGAAAATAATTGTAAAATGACAAACCTTGTAATATGGGATAAAAAGAAGTTCCTCTTTGAAACTTTAGTCACTCCTGTTATCTTATATGGCTATGAGGTTTGGGGTTGCAGCATCTCCAGAGAATCATGGAGAAATATTGAGCATATCCAGAAGCGTTTTATAACTTATAACCTGAAAATTAAAAGTAATACACCCTATCCTATTTTCCTTATAAAAGCAAGTATTTCCCCTATTGAGAGCCTAGCTATGATTAGGTTTCTACTATACAAGCACAAACTCAATAACATAGACGATCATATACTTCTTAAGCTAGCTTTAAATTCTAGCCAAAACCACCTAAGGCTCAATCGGGGGTGGCATAAAGACACAAGGACCTGGTTAAACTATTGGGAGATCAACAAGAATGATGCTTTGCAAAACATAAATAACATTAAAGATATTGTTACCTCTAAGTTCAAAGAAAAAATGTGGTGTGAGAAAGATTTAGCGACTAAAAGAAAATTAAGTTATTATAAGAAGGTCATCAACCCCACCCTAGAAGATCAAAAGTATCTCTCTATTTTAACTAGCTCAAAGAAGAAAATTAATATAGCAAAGATTAGAACGAATTCTCATGAGCTCCATAGTGAAACAGGTCTAGGCAGTTCCTAAAATGTTGTGGATGGAAAGGATCTGCCATATATGTGAGAATAGGAACGTCAAGGATGAAAACCACTTCCTCTTAGAGTGCCCCACGTACAACCACATTAGATCTCAGTTTCACAATATTTGTTACAATACTGACCTTCCTAGCCTTTTACAATGTCAAAATTATAGTGAGCTCAGGAGGCTTCTCTCCAAGCTTTTTGAACATAGGAATAAAATCTTAAATCAAAATAAATAATTTGTTTCTTTATGCCTGATAGACCAATGTTTGGTCTTAGCAGACATTAACCATCATCATCATAAAAGTAAATTAATTAAAAATAATTACTCATTAATAAATTTATGATTATTCTTCAACATCAATAATCAAAGGTTGGAGTCGCTGATCTTATTCAACAAATTGACCTAATATTTTAATTGAATTCTTTTATGGAATGAATAGATTTTAATCAATAATTCTAATGCATTAATATATTTAATTAAATCTAAGTTAATGAATACAAAGTAAATTTGAATGAACCAACTTTTATTGAAAATTAATGCACTTAAACATATAACAATATATTGAAATACACTCAACCTATGAATTCAATCTATGCAATTCATTGTTGCATTCAAATCTATTGAAAACATTGATTCAAATCGATTCAATAAGATCAAATATGTAATTAATGCATTCAACAGATTTTAAATGCATTCAATAGATTGCAATCAATGCATTCAATAGATTTGAATTCACCAACATATTATATAGACTAAAAACATTAGATTGCAATAGCATTAGGTTCATTGAATAAAATTTTTAGATTTCTTACATTCATTGTATTTAATACATTATATTTTATGGCCTCCATAGATTTTACTCAATAAATGTTGTTTTATTCAATTGATATATGTGTGTGTGTGTGTGTGTGTGTGTGTGTGTTTATTAGAACTTTATATGTCCAATGGGATAATTCAAATTGTGAAATAAAATATATCCCATAAATTTAATATAAAATCTTTTATGTATTTTTATAAGGTAGATTTATAAATTGTATATATAATGTGTTTCTCATAGATATGTGTTGAATTGAATTTATTGATTGATTATAATCTACTAATAAATTTATATAATATATTTTGATTCATTTAGATTTTATCAATACTTTTTTATGCATTGAATAGATTTTATTTTTAGCAATAGAATAATTTTATGCATTGAATAGTTTTTTATTTTATTTTTGTGCAATCAATAGATTTTTAAGGATTGAATAGATTTTAAAGCTTTTTCTTCAATAATTTTTTATTTATTGAATATATTTTATTCTTATCAATAGAATAAATTATATGCATTGAATAGATTTGAATCAATAATTCTACTGCATTCAGTATAGGAAATTTATTGATGCATTAAAATTTATTGAAAGCATTGATTGCATTCAATTGAATAAAAGTAAATTTGCAATCAATGAATTCAACAAATGTTAAATTCTTTCAATATATTACAATAAATGGATTGAAGACATTTGAATGCATGAATAGATTGTATAGATTGAATGTTGAACAATATAAGTTGGCTCGGCATCTTAGTGTTAATTTTTAAGTAATGATTTGTATACAATGTTATTGTTCGAAATATTAATGATAATACAACTTATTTCATTTTAATTCTAAGGTTCCTGAATGAGTTTCCGTACCTATTTCCGACAAATTTCACTCCCCAAATTAGATAGAATAAATTATTTTTTATAAACTATCTCAGACTTTAATTATAATTTAGCAATATTTTTTTATGCATTCAATAAATTTAATGAATTCAATATATTCCATTGGTAGAGTGTTTTTAATATTTTAAAATTTAAATTAAAATATGATTATATAAAAAAAAATTAATTAAAAAGAATTACTCATTAATAAATTTGCTATTATTCTTCAACATCAATAATAATAGATTTGAGTCACTGATCTTATTGACCAAATTGATCCGAGTTGAATTTTTTATGGATTGAATATATTTTAATCAATAATTCTAACTAATCAATAAATTTATTTATATCTGAGTGAATGAATGTAAAGTAAATTTAAATGAACCAAATCTTACTGCAATCTAATGCACTAAAATACACTGCAATCTATTGAAATACAATCAAGCTATGCATTCAATCTATGCAAATTGTTGTTGCATTCAAATGTATTGAAAACATTGATTGCAATAAATTGAATAAAATCAAATTTGTAATCAATGCATTCAACATATTTTAAATGCCTTTAATAGATTTCAACCAATGCATTCAATAGATTATATAGACTAAATACATTAAATTGTAATAGAATGAGGTTCATTGAATAAACTTTTTAGATTTATTACATTAAATGTGTTTAATGCATTATATTTTATGGCCTACATATATTTTATTAAATACATTTTGTTTTATTCAATTGCTAAAAAAAAATTAATTGTTGTTTAGTAGCACTTTATATGTCCAATGGGATAATTCAAAATGTGAAATAAATTATATCCCATAAATCGTATATAAAATCTTTTATGTATTTTCATAAGGTAGATTTATAAATTGTATATAAAATGTGTTTTTCATAGATATGTGTTGAATTGAATTTATTGATTGAGTATAATCTACTAATAAATTTATAAAATATATTTTGATTCATATAGATTTTATCAATACTTTTTATGCATTGAATAAATTTTATTTTTAGCAATAGAATAAGTTTATGCATTCAATGGATTTTTATTTTATTTTTATGCAATCAATATATTTTTAAGCATTGAATACATTTTTAACATTGTTTCCAAAACTTGTTTATTGATTGAATAGATTTTATTCTTATCAATAGAATAAATTCTATGCATTGAATAGATTTTACGCATTGGATAAACTTAATCCATTGAATCAATTTTATTTTAATCAATATATTTGTATGCATTGAATATATTTTAATAAATAAATCTAATGCATTCAGTATATGCAATTTATTGATGCATTGAACTTTGTTGAAAGCATTGATTGAAATCAGTTGAATAAACTCAAATTTGCAATCAACGTATTCAACATATGTTAAATGCTTTCAATATAAAGTAATGAATACATTAAATACATTTGAATGCATCAATAGATTGTATATATTGAATGTTGAACAATATAATTTTTTTGAGCATCTTAGTGTTAATTTTCAAGTAATAATTTTTGTACAACGTTATTGGTCAAAACATTAATCGTAATACAACTTAATGCATTTTAATTTTAAGGTTTTTTAATGAGTTGACATCCCTCTTTCCCACCAATTTCACTCCCCAAATTCGATAGAATAATTTATCTTTTATAAACTATATAAGATTTTAATTATAATTTACCAATAATGTTTTATGCATTGGATATATTTTATTTTTTTCAATACATTTGTATGCATTCAATGTATTTTAATCAATAAATCTAATGCATTCAATCTATTCCATTGGTGGGGTGGTTTTAATATTTTAGAAATATTTTAAAATTTAAACATAAATAGGATTATATAAAAATAAATTAATTAAAAAGAATTATTCATTAATAAATTTACTATCATACTTCAGCGTAGATAATCATAGATTTGAGTCATTGATCTTATTGGTCAAATGGAGTTGATATTTTAGTTGATTTTTTTATGGATTGAATAGATTTCAATCAATAATTCTAATGCACTAATAAATTTATTTAAGTGTGAGTGAATGAATGCAAAGTAAATTTAAATGAACCAAAATTTATTTCAATCTACTGCACTCATATATATTGCAATCTATTGAAATACAGGAAAGCTATGTATTCAATCTATTCAATTTATTGTTGCATTCAAATCTATTGAAAACATTGATTGCAATCAATTGAGTAAAATAAAATTTGTACTCAATGCATTCAACATATTTTAAATGCATTTAATACATTGCAACCAAGGCATTCAATAGATTTGAATCCACCAATATATTATATAGACTCAATACATTAGATTGCAATACAATTAGGTTCATTGAATATAACTTTTATATTTATTACATTAAATGTATTTAATGCATGAGATTTTATGGCCTACATAGATTTTACTAAGTAGTGTTTTTTTTTTATTCAAGTCATAGATTTCTTTTAATGGTTGTTTATTAGGTCCAATGGGATAATTCAAAATGTGAAATAAATTATATCCCATAAATTGTATATAAAATATGTTATGTATTTTTATAAGGTAGATTTATAAATTTTATATAAAATGCATTTTTTTTTTTTTTTTTTCTCGGCAAGATTAACTACTAATATATTAATATGTACAGATAACTTTACATTCAGAGAGGCTGGCGACCCAAGGCCTACTGCGGCTCATGGGTTGCATTTTCAAACGAGTACATTTGCCGCGCTGGGCTTTACGATCAGTAGGATCAAAAATCAAAATGCTGAGAGTTTCCAGAATGACTCCATAACGACCCACGCAGGGGCATTTCCAAACAGACCTACAACCCAGACCAACTATGGAACCTGAAGACATAAACATGAACATACAAAAAACCAGGCAATCACCAAGGATTTGCGCCCAACAGGAGATTAAGTCCCCACTGCCGTGGTGGAAACCGCATGCAATACCAGACAGAAAAAAAACACAGACAACCATGTGACGCAGGAAATTGCGATTATTCTTACCCCGAAGCCCGACTTGAGTGCAAAAGGCAAAAACACAGAACCACCCGCCAGAGCTAATCCTCTGGCTCTTTTTCCATTGCTGACGGATTGTGCACAGGTTTCGGTTGCTCGGGAGCTCGAGGTTGGGATGGGGATTGAGAGCGGTCTGACCCTGAATTGCTCTCCTCACTCACCGACTCCCCCACTGGGAGCTTCCCTCGATCACTTGCTGAGCCTTCCGCTTCAGTTGACGGCTCCCCCATTGGGAGTTTGCCCTTACCATGCACAACATTGTCCTCCGCCAGGACCAGAGACGATTCTTCTGCGTTCTCCTCCTCAATTTGGGTGAACAGCACAGAGATATGGGCGTTAATGCCTGGATTATCCCCAGAACAACCCAAAGTAAATATAACTGAACCGAATGCAGGTAACTTGTGTTCCCCACCGCTTGAGCTGCCCACTTCCATGACTTGACAGGGTTGGATAGGGGTGGCTCCCATCCTCTGGTGGCAGTAACAACAACAACAGTGATGATGAATATCAGCAGCTGGAGGGCGAGAGGATTCTCCACGCCAGGTTCCTCTATGACAAGGCATTCTCTCACGCACCATGACAGCCACCAAGCTTTTGTTCCTTTCCCCGACAGACGAGGTCCAGCAATGGAGCTGCGCCTTCCCCACAACAAACACTCCCCAATTTGGGACAGAGCAACGCTTGAATAGGCTAAAGACCAGTCCGAGGAACGCAGGCGAGTTCTGAGTCGCGGCCCAACTCTCCACCTCCTGCCCTCCGCGCAGACGCTCAACGCTCTGCAAATTCCCTTTACCATAATGAGCTCCCTTCTCCAGGCATACCACATTCTTAAACCGCACTCCATTACCAATGAAAAGACCAGCAATGAATGCCTCCCGCAGGATAGCCATTCCCTCCCTCGGCTCCATTAAGAATGCTCAGAGGCCGCTTCAGATGAGAGGTACTAGCGGCGTATAGCATTTAAGGGTGGAGCTCTATCACGTGGCAGCCCATGGCCGTCATGTGGCTCGCCGTTGAATATCACACTGCCACCCGCATCCGGGGTATAAAATGCGTTTTTCATAGATGTGTTGAATTGAATTTATTGATTGAGTATAATCTATTAGTAAATTTATATAATATATTTTGATTCATTTAAATTTTTTCAATAATTTTTTATGCATTGAATATATTTTAGTTATAGAAATAGAATAAATTTTATTCATTGAATAGATTTTTAAGCATTTTTTCAATATTGTTTTATGGATTAAACATATTTTATTCTTATGAATAGAATAAATTCTATGCATTGAATATATTTTATGAATTGAATAAAATTTATGCATTGAATAGATTTTCTTTTAATCAATAGATTTGTATCCACTGAATAGATTTTAATGAAATGTATAATGCATTCAGTAAATGCAATTTATTGATGCAATTAAATTTATTGAAAAAATTCATTGCAATCAATGGAATAAAATCAAATTTGCAATCAATGTATTTAATGAATGTTAAATGCTTTCAATAGATTGCAAGAAATTCTTTGAATACGTTTGAATGCATCAATAGATTCTATAGATTGAATGTTGAACAATATAAGTTGGCTCAACATCTTACTGTTAATTTTTAAATGGTGATTTTTGTAAAATGTTATTTTTCAAATCATTAATGATAAAAAAACTTTGTTCATTTGCATTTTAAGGTTCCAAAATGAGTTTCCATCCCACATTCCCATAAATGTTTCTCCCCGAATTTGATAGAATAATTTATTTTTTATAAACTATCTTAGATTTTGATTATAATTTAAGTTTATGTATAAAATACATATTTTAATTGTAAATAGATATATATATATATATATATATATATATATATATATATATATATATATATAAATATTTAAAATAGAAAACCTGAGGAACAATTATTTTTATGGAAATTTGAGCAATAATAGTTTTTGTACTAGATAAATGTTTTTATATGGATGGAGTGTATCTAACATTAAATGGATGTTTCTTTTATTTTTATTTTGCACATCTATTTAAATTTAAATGAACCAAATTTTATTGCAATCTAATGCACTTAAATCTATTGGGATCTATGGAAATACACCCAATATATGCATTCAATTTATGCAATTTATTGTTGCATTCAAATCGATTGAGAACATTGATTGCAATTAATTGAATAAAACCAAATTTGTAATCAATGCATTAAATAGATTTTAAACGCATTCAATAGATTTTAAGTAATGAATTCAATAGATATGAATTCATCAATAGATTATATAGATTAAATAAATTAGATTGCAATAGAACTATGCGATAATTCAAAATGTGAAATAAATTATATCCCATAAATTGTATTTAAAGCCTTTCATATACAATATATAAATCGACCATACAAAAAATATATAAATTATATCATGTATTTTTATAAGGTAGATTTATCAATTGTATATAAAATGTTTTTTTCATATATGTGTGTTGAATTGAATTTATTGATTGAGTATAATCAACTATTAAATTTATATAATATATTTTGATTCATTTAGATTTTATGAATAATTTTTTATGCGTTGAATATATTTTATTTTTAGGAAATCAATAAATTTTTAAGCATTGAATGAATTCTAGGCATTGAATAGATTTTGTGCATTGAATAAGCTTAATGCGTTGAATATATTTTATTTTAATAAATACAATTGTATGCATTGAATATATTTTAATTAATAAATCTTAAATCAATCTTAAATAAATCAATAAATTTTTAACATTGAATATATTTTCAAGCATTTTATCAATATTTTTTATGGATTGAATAGATTTTATTTTAATCAATACATTTGTATGCATACAATGTATTTTAATCAATAAATCTTACGCATTCAATCAATTCCATTGATGGACTGTTTTTAATATGTTCAATAATAATTTGGAATTTGACACATGACATGTTAATAGTGTGGATATTACATGTTTTGAAACCAAAAAATAACTAAAAATCCTTGAGACAATGTTACAGACAGTAGGGGAAAAAATAAGAATGTGTTATTATACAGAGTAAATATGCATATAATGAAGCCCTATTGTTAGCTAAAATGTTCAATATACCAAATGTTAACATACTTGTCATCTATTATATGTACTAGATTTATGTTATTTTTTATAGATTTTAAATTATAAAATCTATTTTATAGATTTATGTTAAATGTATGCTATAGACTTATTTTATGTAATCCACAAATTAGTACAATTCAAGAATTAGAACCAGAAAAAAAAATCATAGAAAAGCATTTAGAATTTAGTTCATTTCATTTAAATACAAATATTGAGAATGGATGACAAAATTGTGTTGATAATAAAACATCTAAAAGTTGTTATTGATTTAATTTTGTGTTTCCAATATAAAATCTATTTTATTTAATAGATTTATATAATACATTTGGTTCATTTTTATTTGATATAAAATATTTATATATTAAAATTTTGTTGATTTAGATTTAAATAAATAAATTGACAATCCATGTATTAATAATAAGTTATGTTAATTTCTTATTAATTCAATTTATTGTATTCAATATATAATCTGTATAATGTATTAAACATCAACATATTAATATATGTTTTATATTAATATTAAAAATCAATATCTCTTTTAATGTTAATTAATATTAATATCAATATTATTATTATTATTATTAATGTTAAACATAGAAATCTCTGTAAAAATATATTTTGCATCTATACATTAATGTGAATAATTTTTTATGTAAATATTTTTATTAAATATTACACTTAATAAATTAAGGTTTTTTTTAGGTTCAGTGATGTTAGGATTAAAATATTTGGTAATTTTATATCATTTGGTTCATGTAGTATTGTGTTAATTTATAATAATAGGTTTTGAAGTTCAGATTTTTTAACATTAAAAAAATTGGTTTAATGTTAATATTTATATTGAAAATAAAAATTATAACATGAATATTAAACATAGACATTAATATAAAAATAATTATACATTTACTAACATTAATAATATTGGATTATAGAGATTAGGTTTAAAAATTTGTGGAATTTTGTTGATTATTGTAATAATGTCCTCATCACTATTTTGATTTTATACAATGTCTATATGTGAAGTTTTTTTGTATGTGTAGATGGTATTTTATGTATGTTTGTTACTTTTAATTCTATTCAACATTAAATTGTTTTGTTGATATGAATTATGTTTTTTTTTTTTTTTTTAGTAGGGTGATTCCATTGTGTGGTCATGGATCCAACTATTTGGAGTGGTCTTCCATTCAAAATTATTCAAATTGTCCTCCTCTAGCTCCTTTTATCAGTTGTGATAAAGTTTATCAATGTTTATAAACAATGGGAGAATGTTTTGAAAAACCCTTCTTTCTTATTGCGTTGCAAGGATGTCTCTATGAAAAAATTTGGATTTATGGTTCCTTTCCTCAATAATGAAAACAATTATTTTGCTACTGAATACCTTAATCAGAATGGGCACATATCTCATTTTCATTTGTGATCATAGATTCAAGATACAAAGTAGAGTATATTGTTGGACCAATGTTGGTTTTATCCTTACCAATAGAATTCTCCCATACACACAACTATTTTAAAATGAATCCATTTACAAAGGCCTCTAAAAACATAGGGTCAATATGAATTCGAGACTGGGGATTCTTTTCATTATTGGAAAATGTAAGCAGAAGAAATATGACTTGGTTGTTCTAAAATATATGTATGGTAGACTGCAGATTAAATTTTATGTTTGCAGTAGTCTTGATAAGGTTTTTGAAAGGGATAATCTTCCATTTGGTGGCACTTCACCCCCTAAGAATGAAGATTATCCTCGGTACGGTTATAAAATCTACTCGTTTTATGTAATAAATAATGAATGTTGTTTTCCATTTGTTCCAATCACTAACATACGATGTATGTCATTAGCAATATATATGGCCCCACTTCTGTTTTTTAATTTTTTTTTTTGTTAATTTTCAAATTTTTTTTTAATATAGTTTGTTTTTTATTTTTTATTTTTTTCCTATTTTTTGTTAATGTTTATTTTAATTTTTTAATTTTTACATACTTAATTCTATATATATATATATATATATATATATATATATATATATATATATATATATATATATATATATATATATATATATATATATATATATATATATTTTTTTTTTTACAAATTCTTTGATGGTTTATGAGATAATTTTATTTTTTTTACATTTTTTTGTCTTTTTTATATATATTTTTATATTTGTTTTTTTAAGTAATCAACACTTTAATCTTAATTTTAGTAGTTTTTAATTTTTTTTGGTTAATTTTCTATTTTTTTTTTTTTAAATCTAGTTTGTTTTTAATTTTCAATTTTATTTTTTTTTAGTTTTTTGTTAATGTTTTTTTAATTTTTCTATTTTTTACCTAATTAATTTTATAGTTTTTTTTTTCCATTTTTTTTGTTTTTTTTTCTTTTGCCAATTTTTTAATGGTTTACAAGATAATGTCTTTTTGCATTTTTTTTAAATATGTTTTTCTTACTATTTCTTTGTTTATAATTTTTAAGTTTTTTTTTTAGATTTTTAATTCTTATCTTTTATAGGTTAATTTTGTTTTTTCTTTTACATTTTTGTGATTGATTTTTTTTTTTTGATGTTTGATTTTTTTTTTTTTGTCTTTTTCTATATATTTCAATTTTTTTTTTTTTAGTATATATTTTAATTTATGTTTTGTTATTTTTTTAACATTTTTTTGTTTTGTGTTTTTTCATTGTTTTAATTTTTTAATTTTTTTATTTTATTTTATGTTTTCATTATTTTTTTGAAATTTTAATGTTTTTCGAGGCCATGATAAAATATTTTACACCAATATTTTGAAATGTTGAAATTTTACCCTTGAAAAAAAAAAGTGTTATTTGAACATCAACACTTTTCATTTTGAGGGTGTTTTTGGACAATTTTTGCACAAAAAAATGGGTTTCACTGCCATTTTTAAAACATGTTGAAAATTTACCCTAGAAAAAAAAGGTGTTATTCCAGCATCAACACTTTTAATTTTTAGCATTTTTTTTTATGTTTTTACGGGGCTTTTTGGCCAAAGTTCCCATTTTGAGTTTATAGTTCCCATTTCGAAGTTTACATTGCTGTTTGAAAAAAATTACTTGTGCATTTTTCATTCTTTTGTGCTTTTTTATATTAGATATATGTTATGTTCCATGTTTATGGCTCCATAATGAATATTTTATTATTCATTGTAAACATATCATCTGAAGGCATAAGCAAGCATACAAGAAAATGAAATATGTCACCAACATCACATGACATGTCTAATGAAAGTTGTTGTTTACAGTATCAAAAGATAAGGATGCCATAAATGAGCATAGGAGAGATACATATCATAGAAGAATGAGTGAAACTACTCTTCAAAATTATTTTATAGTTCCTCATATGTATTGTACTATGGATGAGATGATGGAAAGAATATTTGCTTTTGATAGTTCATTATCAGAATATGCTCCTCGTCAACATAATTTTGTTGTTCGATGCTCTCTTGAAAATTTCCATAATATTGGGGAAACATCTAGCAATTGGGAAGAACATCATATCAATAACGTGGATGCAAGTGTCCACCCAAACCCTTCCATGTTTCTAATTGCATGTTTCAACCAAGGTCAAAAGTTACAAAACATCCATGGTGAAGGTAATGATGAAATTGTGTGTGATGATTTGGATTATATATTAATTAGCCATTTGTTTGATAATTTAGAGCCATTTGCTTGAAAGATCAGAACTTCCAATCTACCTTCTCAAATTACTGTGGTCCCAACAAGAGAATCAGTCATCCCTGATAGCATTTCACGTGGAAAATGGATGTACGCAATGATATTTCATTTTTGTTGCAATAGTGTTTATTTTGTTAAATTCCTCTATTTACAAAGATTTATTTACTAAACTTATAAGCTATTTTCATCCCTTGGAATAATATGCAACTCGTTTAATAGAGGTCTATAAATCAATTCCCAAAGTGTTCCACCTACTAATCTGAGAAGTGAAGATGAAGCATGTCATAATCTTTTTTGTGCATTCTCCTAGACAATCAAATTGCCAAAATAATGTAAATTTTCAATGTTTTTGATTTGCTCTTCATTTTTTGAATTTCTAGTTCATTGGACATTGAATTTTATGGCATATTTTATTTTCTTCAAACATGACACAACTCATTTCAACAGTCATAGAAATTAATTTCGTAGATGTTCCATCTACTAATGTTAGAAGTGAAGAGGAAGCATCTCATAGCATTCATCCACATCGCCAAAATAGATGTAAATGTTGAGCTCATTTGATGTTTTTCTCATTTTTTTCATTTACAGTTGGTTGGACATTGTATTTGATATCCTTTTATGGAAAACTTATGATTTCATCTGATCAGATTGGAGAATTGGAATCCAAAACATTAAATTGAAAAACAAATGTAGATATTCAATGTATTTTATTTTTTTCCATTTTTGGATCTTTATTTTTTGGACATTTATTTTTATAGTGTATTTTATTTTGTTGAAATGGGAAACAATTCATTTGAATAGACGCATAGAAACTAACTCCATGAATGTTCCATGCACTGATGTTAGAAGTGAAGAGAAACCCTCTCATAACCCTCATCCACATCAAGAAACAAATGTAAATTTTGAATGCATTTGATTCTTTTCTTATTTTTTTCATTTATAATTAGTTAAAAATTAAATTTTAAAATAGTTTATGACAAAGAGACCTTTACATCCTCTCAGGTTTGCGAAATGCAAACCATAAATTTGGAAAGGCCCTATCATACATATATCCACATCATTTAAATTTGGGAAGGGAATCTCATGTTCCCAAAGATGAAGTACATTTTAGAAGAAATTTTACTCTTCCAAATGGTTCTCAACATGATCCGGTCAATAGAGATCATATTCATTTTGATGAAAACATGATTGCAATGCATAAAAGATTTTGAGAAAAGAGAGATAACTTGTCAATTGTCCAAATGTGCCACATTTCCCAAGAATCATATCCCATAATACAAGTTTTGAGTCATTCTGAAGGACCTATTTGTAGATGATGTAAGAGTGAAAGAGTTTCCCATCATTTTTGTCGATATAAAAGCATGGATCCTCATGAGCAACCTCATACTTACGAGTTCTTACTCAAGTTGAAGAAATTCTAATAGCATGTGTGAATCCTATTTTGTAAGTGAAACATGATCGAGGTGGGAAATATAAGTATAGCGGTCATACAATTAGCTTTCCTCAAGATATTTCTACAATTGTACAAAGTCTTCCTTGACATGTTGAAGATATTGACTTTTTAAGTGTGAGGAGACATGTTTCCCAGTCTAAATATTATGAATGATATGTCAAAATATCTCATGTGGTGGATGTATTTCTTTTCAAAATCCCACATGATCAATATTATTGAGATGTTGTAATTGACTATCATTCAGTGAATTCTTTGCCCGAAAGATCAATATGTGTATTCTCCAGGCTTAAATTTGTTGAATTTCATATTGAAGAATATGAGATCAATGTAACTAATAATGAATGGTTGTCTGCTGAGCATTTTCCCTCTCATCCTTCTTCTTTTATTTCTCAACTACCAAATGAACGAAGAAAAGTGGAAGAAATTAGAGAATTTCTTGATTATGTTGATTCTTTACATGTTCAGGACAGGGATTGGCCAAGTATTGGAACCTCTCCAGTGAATAAATATAATACAAAGGGGTTATTAGATATGGCATTCAAAACATTCTTCCCCATTGGTGATTTTCATTAGTTTCAACCAGGTATTTGTAGTGTTGAACTTCATGAGTATGCATTCCATCTTCTTAGGCACTATGATCAGAGATTTGGAAGCCATCCTTTCTTTCAATATTACCTATTGAACATGATAATGTGACATGATAGCCAAGAAAATATTGCAGTTATTGTAAAGAAACATGTACATGATAACTCACCTACAACAATTGAAGAGTTGAACCACGAACTTTCTGATTTACCAAATAATAAGTTGATTGAGCATCTTCTACAGTTTGGTTCTTCTCTGAGAGGTACAAGGGCATACTGGACTAACTGTTGAACTGAATTGGCTAACATGATTACCCAGTTGGTATGTCCATATTTATATTTTATTGTGAGTGTAGCTAACAAAAAGTGGCGAGAGTTCCATAACCTCATGCCCATACATTCCCATTCTCGTTCTTTAAATGAGCATAGTATGAAAATTAAGAATTTTGTCTAGTACCCTAATATTGTTTCCAAATTTATGCACCATAGATTCAATATTTTTTAAGAGGAAGTTCTCTAAAAATATGCTAAAGCCAAAGACTTATGGTACAAGTTTGTGAACTGTTGAATTTATTTTCTATACTTTGTCAAATTTTTATTATGATTCTATTTTTATTGTTTGTAGTAACTATATCTTCATTTTCTTCACATATAACTGGAAACATAGAGTTTTAACACATCTCCATGGTTTGTTATGGTTGGAAGGTGCTCCTCACATGGAAAGACTTGATTAGTCAAATGGTTATGATTTACAACTTGCAAAGAGATTCTCTGAAAAGTATGTAACTGCATCGAATCCACGTGACATACATTGTCATAACATAATGGTTCCAAAAAACCTCAATGATGACCCTTGTATATTAAATACCGATCAGATTTTCTCTTGAAATCCATATAATGATTATGAAGAATTTTCAGATCATGTCCAAAGGCATGCAAAGTGTAGTGTAGATTCTTGTCTGTGCAAAAAAGGCACTATTATGACATGTCGGTACAATGCTCCATGGGATCTTTGTGATGAATCAAGATTTTAATAGATGATCAAGGAATAAAATAATATGAGCCAGCAAGAAATGATGATAGCTGATCAATGTACATAACATTGACCTTCTAACAATGTGGCATGCAAATGTTGATTGCCAACCAGTGCTTTCTCACTATGTTGGCTTGAAATATATTGTTGAGTATGCATCATAAGCAGAAAAAAAAAAAACTTTGAAAGTTATCATGATATGTTAACTATAATTTCAAATTCTATTGGCTCTTAGGATCATGCTTTATGTGCATACAAAATATTTCTTGCAGAATTAATTGTTGATCATGACATTGGAGCACAATAAACATGCCATATGTTGCTTAATCTACCTCTTACTATTTGTAGTTGGAAATTTGTTTCCTTAAATGTTGGAAGAAAGGTTTTGAGGAAAATCTCAAGGGATGGATTGCAATGTCCATTTGAAAATAATATTTTTCAAGATTATCAGAAGATACCTTTTATCCTTGAACATCTATATTTGATAGAAACAACAAGGGCTTGGACATTTGATAGCAAGCGCAAACAAGATCCATGGAATCCTAGAGATGTTCATGCTATTGTTCGGATTTGACCATGGTTTTATTATATTCATGGTGAGGAATCATATGAATTTGAAACCTTTTGTTGGACAAAATTTCTCTTCTACAATCCATTTCATGACATTCCTGTAGAAATTGGCCTTACAACTGAAATTATTATTGAAAATTAGAGTAATCTTTGATATCGAGCATGGGATGTTGATCGAAATGCTTAAATTTTCAACAATATTGAACATGAAGAAGATGTTGATTTTGCTAACCAAGAAATGAATCTTGAAGATGATTTTCAAGAATGACAGATTTTCTCTTGCTTGGTTCCACCAAATTATGTGAATATTTCTTGTCTTCACACCCTTGGTCGAAGGGAATTAGATATATCCTTTGAATAGGAAAGTACAACTATTCCTAATGATGTTGCAAAAGAAGCTATTAATTCTATAAGGAACACAAAATCATGGGGTGATATTATTGAAATTTCAAACAGAACATTTGCATCTCCAGATTCATTCTTGGAAAAACAAGGACTTGTTTTTTGAAATTGTTTTAAGGTACTTTGTTGAATATGATATTTGTGAAGCTCTTGTTATGATTGTTTAGGGTACTACAGGCAGTGGGAATTCTTTCCTTATCCATTTTATTTTTGAAGCTCTTTCTAATTTTTCATGTAATGGAAGAACCCATTTTCTTCTTCTTGCCCCAATAAGAATAAATACTTTTAATATACATGCAAAAACAACACACTGAGCTCTAAAAATTCCATTTAGAGGTATGCAATGGCTAGATGGACAGTCACTAGCCATATTCCAAGAATGAAAGAGAGATATTAGGTATATACTGATTGATGAAATGAGATTTCTAGGATAAAGGTTGTTTATGCAAATAGATGCTCGATTAGGAGAAGCATTTCCATGGAAAAAGAATTTCCCTTTTGGTGGCAGATCCATCATACTTGTGGGAGACCTTTACAAACTTCTTCCTCTGAGAGATCATCCTTTATATGCAGGTAATACAATAGGGAATGTCTTGTGGGAAAAATTAAACATTGTTTTCACTCTTGACACAATCTTCTACCAATAAGGGAATAATGAGAAGCAATCTTGTTTTCCTAGAGTCATAAATAACATAAGAAATGTGGAGCCTATTCTTGAAGATTGGGAGTTTCTTATGTCACAAGATGATATGAGCTTGCATCCTATAGAAATGGATTCATTTAATATATAATTTCAAATATTTCCAAAAAATAATTTGGTCTCCTTCCATAATAGCCATATGTTAGAATCATTAAGTTGTCCAATTGTACGATGTACCGCGGGGCATTCAAGGCATTCAAAAATCATTCCTATTGATGATGATCAATTCGACCATGAAGTTTTATTGTTTCATGCTTAGCGTGTTATATTGACATGTAAATTATGTGTTGAAGCTGGTTTGACAAATGGTACACTTAGTTATGCTATGGATATATTTTATATGCCTACCTCTAAGCCACCTCAGCTTCCAATGTTCACAACTGTTGTTTTTAATAAGTATGTTTGTGTTCCATTTGATTCAAGCAATCCAAGCATTGTTCCTACCACACTAGTGATTAGAGGAAATCGAAAACAAATTTCTTTGAAGATGGAATGGGCTCTTACAATCCAAAAGTCATAGGGATTCACTTTAGAATGGGTGTTCATTGATATCGGGAATAAAGAGTAGCAAGAACTTACCTTCACAGCAATATCAGGAGTGAAATCAATAGATGGTTTACACATTGCATCACCTCTCTCTTTTCAGCGTTATTCCAAGATGAAATATAGTGCATATGTTACAATAAGGAAGAATGAGGAGGATCGATTGAGGTCCATGTCGCTATGACATACAACTAATAACATTGTGACTTTTTTTATAGTATGTTTTTTGAATTGCTTTATTGTCTCGTTGATTTACTTTTAATATAATAATCATTTTCATATATTTATGAGATTAATACATTCATCATATTCATAGTAATATTTGAGAAAGTTGTTTACATAATTTTTCATGTTGTTCAATTTACTTAATTTTTTTAAGTGGCTATTCTTATTTTCTTTACAAAAAACAATTTAGACATAAACAACGAGTTATATGAACCAATCATTCTAAATCAATTTTATAAAATGCTTCATATTGATATTAATATTCTAGATTCATACTACATCATGAAATGAAAAAATGCAAGTTTGGAATATTGGCCATCGTCATGGCCAATATTCATTTTTTGAATATTGGCCACGGTTTTATTCTATTTTCATGGTTTTTTCCATTGTATTCTGAAATGAGGTTTATATTTGTAGATTTTTTATATCATTTGGTTCATGCATCATTAGATTATTTTATAGAATGAGGCTTATAAGATTAATTTTGGCATAAATAAAAATCGGGTGTTATGTTTTATGTATATATATCTATATATGTGTGTGCTCATTTGTTTATGTGTGGTGGCATTAATTTTGCTTTTATTTTTTCATCTCTAAAATGCAGATATGGATGATAATGATGTCATCTATTATTCTAGAACAATGCACAAAACCGGACTCCAAATAAAATAAACTAATGTCCATACATTTATCGGGTCCGCTCAGCAATTGAAAATCAATTGAACAACAATTGAATAGCAATTGAACAAAAACTGATCAACACTCATTCCCACGTTGACTTTCCCTTTTTGCACAAATCTTATCAGATTAATTCTCCACCGTTGATCTCATCATTAATCCGACAGTTGATAGTCACCTGATAATCGCACATCGAATATCACAATTTCTCTCATCTAGGGTTCATTCACTCATGAATGATGTAATGCGATATTAATCCAACAATCAACATCAACAGTGATCCAATGGTCTATGGCCCTTCAACTAACACATTGGTTACCAAACAACTTAACCCCTGCAGTTGACTGTGACATCAATGGTTGAAATTGAAATCAATGGCTAGGAATGAGTGCAGTGCTTCAACCCCGATCAAGACACCCATAGACTCCTAACCTCCATAGTTACGCATTTCACTTTGGCTTGTTTCACTTTGGCTCCAATTCCTCAGGAACCAAACTTCCATGATAAATATTCATGCCGGTTTATAACATTCCAACTCCACACATGTAGATATTCCCATCTGTTGTTCTAGCAGATTATAACACAATTTATGCTTTCCTTTGGCACTCAAATTATTGGCCAGATTATACCTCTAAGCTTTGTGCTGATTTCTTTAATCAGATTCATACAATCCGACCACTATCTTCCTCTGTATTCCTTAACACCACTTCGAACTAGAATACATAATACTCTCTGTATTATTTCCCTTTTTCCAGATTTCATAATTCATTCTTTACTTGACCTGTACATACATCTATTAAAGCCAAACTGGAAACACATGGATTCTACCCAGATGGTAAGTCTCTTGTCAATCAAAAAGACTTTCAAAAATTCAACTTGAATTCATTCATCATGGTTTATCACACAGAAACCATAAATTCACAATTACGGATCACTCAGCAAATAAGAGGAATGACACACACAGTCATAATGAATTCAATTTCCTCATTCATTAAACAAATGTATAGATACAAATAAAAACCTATTTTATAATCTAGCTTTGGCCTAATCTGCCTTTACATGGTATGTATCAGTCACCCTTTATCATTTCAATGCCTGTAGGCTCACAATCCAACCTTCATGTTTGCTGACTCTCTCACTAACTCACTCTTTTAAGCCTTTGAGGCTTACAAATTATACCCGAAAGGATTCTGCTAACCAATTTTGGTTCAGATCCTTAATCTTCTCAACTAAATCCTAAGAATTCTCTAATTCCTCAATTAGTTCCTAAAACATCTTCTTTATCCCTTGAGGATCTCAACTTTCAAATAATCCTAAGGATCCTCCATAAATCATGAACTACTTTCTAAGATTTACAATATCTCAATCCACACTAATTACTCATCATCACTCATGTTCTCCCACATTCGAGAACATTTACAAATATCCTCACAATATTTAATTAACTCCTATTCTAAATGTCTCACCTAAATCACTCAAAATATTTAAAATTACATGAATTAAATACTTAGGAAAACCACTCTTTTGAAAACACAAGACCACCTAGATTCTACTAAATGTACACATTTTTGGAACCATGATGCTCCTGCATCAGACTCCCAAAGTAGAAAATAATTATGATCTCCAAATCATGTGCTTCTAATCTTTGTCCTCTTGGATCCCAGATTTTGTTTTGTAATTTATCTTTTCCTATTTCTTTTCCTTTTAGCTGCTCTATTGTTGTTGTTGTCTGCTATGGTTTTCCAGTTTTTCGTACCTTATTCTGCAATGCTCCACTTGCTATGCTCTCACATTCTTCTACTGTATTCTTCTTGTTGCTGCTTCTTTGCTTTCCTACTGCTATCTTCTTCTGAGACACTTTCATCATTAACCTTCTTACCAACTCAATTTCTTCGTCTAGTGTATCTTCTTACTGCTAATTTCCTTCAACTCTTGATTGTTGAACTCTCATTCTTGTTGCCACCCTTACATCCTTACCTTCTTGTTCATTATTGTCTTCTATATAATTTCACACCTTTTTAGCTACTGTTATATTATCCTTTAAGACAATTTTCTACTTCTCTTTATTGTACCTGTCAACTTCTTCTTGACTATCATTTATGACAATTTCTTTTTCATCCTTCATCAACAGTTTATTCTGAACGTTTATCCTCTGCTTTTCGAACTTTCTTCTTCGAAGGTCTAACTTTATATATAACTCAATGATTTTACTAGGAGTAAAATTTGGAAATTTTACACAATCTCCCATTTATTCATTTGTTATTGACCAATCATCAGATGGTCCTTTCTCCTATGCTAAATATTTGTTAACATCTTTTAGTAGATGTCTTTCTCTGCTTCTTTCATTTGGCTATCCACCTATGCCAAATATGTTCCAGTTTCTATAACAAAATCTACAATCATAAGACAATTATCAAAATAAAAAATATAACACCTTTGTACCTCTTCTTCCTCTCGCAACCTTTCAGTACATTGCTCTGATATTTCCTTTAACTTCTCTATCAGCACATTAGTATGCTGATTCAAACTCAAAGAATTCTTGAGACTCTCAGCATGTCTCTTTTCCACACCATCTGTCTTAATGATGCCTCTCTACACGTGTTCATTGCAGTGAATTGTGTCTTCTCCAGTCTCATTGTCATACTCTGCTTCAAAAAATTCATCTTCATGTCATAACTCATATCTGTTATTCCAATCTTTACTATTACCAGCTCCAATATTCTACTGCATATTTCCATGAGACCTTTATGTCTCCTTTCATTTCTGAGATGTTGCTATCTCAGTCTTAATATGAATAGATTTTAGATTCTGCTCCTTCTTAACAAACTCTAAAGTTTGTTCATCACGATGTGTTGTACCTCCAATCATACACAAATCATTAGTTTTAAGAATACAAGACCTTTCGTTCTCAGTCGATGCTTCAGACATGAGGCCTTCTTGCCACTCTGAATCATTCATATGATTCAACTCCTTTGTCCCTTCATTAATTTCAAAAGGTAATGGTCCGTGTTCTAGTTCACATACCAAAACTTCAACACCTTCTCTAGCATTTTCCTTTTACTGTAGCTCAACTCTTTCGAGCTTCTCTCTCTCCAATTTGACTTCTATAATCTGTTCAAGTTCCCTCATCTCCTTTATTAACTGCATATTTTCTTGCTGATTCCTTTTCTCTTGTAGCTTCTGCCACTTCACTTTCTTCCTGATGACATAACCATATTTTTGGTCCTTCTCATTTTTCTGTAACATTTCCGTTAATACTTCAAGCTGAACTCCCATCTCAGCCATTTCTCTGTCATATTTTTCATCACTCATTCTCATGCCATTAGCTTGACATCTCTCTTCTTTTGTCCTTTGTCGTGATTTCTTTCAAAACCTCTGCTATGACTATCAGTAGTCATCATCCCTTCCATATCTATGAGTTCCTCACTCACTTTACTATGAGTTGCGCAGGCCTCTACAACAACAAGTCTTCCCTGCTGCCACTTACCTCACCAAGCTTTCCTCTGGACTTGGTCTTTTGGCAGGTACTGGTCCTCTATCTGGAACCTCCTTGAGGATTTTCCACTAATCCTTCTAGGCCTCAACTCATCTGCACTTTAATAACACAACTCTCCTCTCACAATGAAATACTAGGTTCTGACCACCTCTTCTTTCACTTAGAAACACTTACCAGCTTCCATCATCCCTTAGCAATTCTACCCACATCGTCCATGGAATTGCCTTTGTGAGCTAGAACAATACCTCTACAGTAACAAGTCTCCTTCTTGGTACATATGCCTCATTAAGCTTATCTCCTATGAGCTCAGTCTATTAGCATTTCTCTGGTTCTTTCCTCTAGAACCAATTGAGCATTCCTTACTCTAGGTTGTTGCAATCTTCTCACCTTCTTATACTACTATCTGTGAATCAATATAAATACCACAAACTCTCCAATATTTAAATCAAATTAAAATAAAAACATACCATCTCACCTTCAAGATCTCTGCATCATCTTGTTCTATCATTCACCTGCACTTTGAATGGATTGTTCTTTTATTCAGCCTTTAGTTGTATCTTCAAACTCTGCTACTTCAAGAACTTGCAAAAGTCCCTCTTACAATTTAACTATTGTAATCCTACTCTAAATTCTCATTCATTCGATTTCTACTGATCATTAGACAAATTTTCATTCCATCACCTTTCTTCAGGATCTCACCACCCATGCAAATATGTTTCAGCAGATCTTCATGCTTCCACTGTGCAAATTTTCAACATTTAGCTACTGTCAATCAGATTTAGAATCTGATTCTTTCTTTCAATCTCCTATCTTTATCTTGGTGAAGCCTAACTATCAGAAACAATTACTCCTTTGTTGAGTTTTCTTTCACTATTTTGTTCTTACCCTGAGTTTCTTCAAAACAAATTTACCTGTTCCTTTTGCACACAAAGTCTTCTTCCTACTCACAGGAAACCTTTCCGTGCTCTGATACCACTTGACGTAGGAAAAACCACCTAAAGGGAATTTCCTTGGTTTCCATAATCACCTTACATAAACCTGTTGGTTATGGCCCACCTATACAAATTAGAAGAATTTATATTGTTGTATTTTATCTAAAACCCGACCAATCACCAAACAGTGTTTCTACACATAACCCGCCAACTAACGCCAGTCCCACCTAAATGCACAAAACAGAACTCCAAATAAAATAAACTCGCATCCATACACTTCTTAGGTATACTCAACAATTGAACAACAATTGAGCAACACCCAGTCCCACATTTACTTCCCACATTGACTTTCTCCTTTTGCACAAATCTTATCGGATTAATTCTCCACCTTTGATCTCATCATTAATCTGACAATTGATAGTCACCTGATCATCGCATATTGCAATTTCTCTCAGCCAGGGTTCATTCACTCATGAATGATGCGATGTTATATTAATCCAATGGTCAACATCAGCAGTGATCCAACAGTTTGTGGCCCTTCAACTGACACACGGGTTACCAAACAACTTAACCCCTGTAGTTTACTGTGACATCGGTAGTTGAAATTGAAATAAATGGCTAGGAATGAGTGTAGCACTTCAACCCCGATCAAGACACCTGTAGACTCCTAACCTCTGCAGTTACTTATTTCACTTTGGCTTGTTTCACTTTGGCTCCAATTCCTTAGGAACCAAACTTCCATGATAAATCATCATGCTGGTTTATGACATTCCAACTACACACACACAGATCTTCCCATCTGTTGTTCTAGTAGATTATAACACAATTTATGCTTTACTTTGGCACTCATATTATTAGCCAGATTATACCTCTGAGATTTGTACAAATTTCTTTAATCGGATTCATATAGTCCGACCAATATCTTCCTTTTTATTCCTTAACACCACTTCGAACTGGAATACATAATACTCTCTGTATTATTTCTCTTTTTCCAGATTTTGTAATTCGTTCTTTACTTGACCTGTACATACATCTATTAAATCCAAACTGGAATCGTACAGATTCTACCCAGATGGTAAGTCTTTTGTCACTTAGAAAGTCTTTCAGAAATTCAACTTGAATTCATTCATCATGGTTTATCACATAGAAACCATAAATTCACAATTACGAATCACTCAACACATAAAAGGAATGACACACATAGTCACCATGGATTCAATTTCATCATTCATTAAACAAATGTACAGATACAAATAAAAATGTATTTTACAATCTAGCTTTGGCCTGATCTGCCTTTAGATGTTCTATGTCAGTCGCCCTTTCTCATTTCAATTCTCGTAGGCTCACAATCCAACCTTCATGTTTGTTAAATCTCTCACTAACTCACTCTTTTAAGCCTTTGAGGCTTACAAATTATACCCAAAAGGATTTTGTTAACCAATTCTAGTTCAGATCCTCAATCTTCTCAACTAAATCCTAAGAATCCTCTAAGTCCTCAATTAGTTCCTAAAATATCTTCTTTATCCCTTGAGGATCTCAACTTTCAACTAATCCTAAGGATCCTCCATAAATCATGAACTACTTTCTAAGATTTACAATATCTCAATCCACACTAATTACTCATCATCACTCATGCTCTCCCACATTTGAAAACATTTACAAATATCCTCACAATATTTAATTAACTCCTATTATAAATGTCTCACCTAAATCACTCAAAATATTTAAAATTACATGAATTAAATACTTAGGAAAACCACTCTTTTGAGAAACCAAGACTACTTAGATTCTACTAAATGTACACATTTTCGAAACCATGATGCTCGTGCATCACAATGGCAGTGTTACTATTATATTTTTTCCGCTTGTATTTGTAATTGTTTTGGTATTTTGTATGGGTCCCTTCACTTTGTTCAAGTCTTTCATAAATGAAAATAGTATTTACGTTTATAATATTATTGTTGGGCCTTTATGTTCTTGTTTTTTATATCAATATTCTTGAGTTTTATACTATTAATATATGAATGTATTGATATTAATGTATTTATGCTTTAAAATTTATTTATTGTTTATAATGTAGTGATATAAATGTGTCACTATAAATTTCTTGATAATTTATCATGGTTTAATGCTTTATAGTGTATTGTTATTAATGCATTCACATTAATTTTTTGTATTGATGTCTAAATTATTTACAATGTGGTTCTTATATTAAATCTGGTTTACGTTTATTATTATTGTTTTCTATTATAGAATTATTTAGGCTCATAATATTGATGTCATGTATTTAGAGCTTAGGGGTTTTAGAATATTTAATATGACATATATTCTCTCATTTTCAGAACCAAACATTGTGAGTGTTGTTGAACATTGCATTATAACGAAGATTCTCTTCAGATGGAAACCATAATCAACCATGGTGAATCATGGTCAACCATGGTCCAACATAGCATTGTAACAAAGATTGCCTCAATATGAAAATCAATGATGGTTAAGGATGCTCATTGATATTTATTTTTTGATTTATAATATTTATCATTGGGTTTAAACAGCTTGTGTTTATAATATTAATACATTTGGGTTAAAATATCAATCCTTCTCATTTTTAATATTGATCCCTTGCATTTTTTTTATGCATTAGGTCTATAATATTTTTGTCTTTGGTTTATAATATTAAACACTTGGTTTTATTTGTTCGTTGATTTTATAATATTAATATTTCCTTTTGTTTATCGTTTTATCCATTGGGCTTATTAATCCCTTGACTTTAAAATATTAATTTCTAGGGCTTATTATTCATTTAGGTTTTAATTGTCAGCTTTTTGGGTTTATTGATTTTTTGGGTTTACTAATCATTTGTTTTAATAATATTAATGCCTTGGGTTGATAATATTAAAAATGTATTGGGATTATTCATCCCTTGTATTTATAATATTAATAATCCATTGGATTTATAATAATAATAATCCCTTCTATTTGCCCCCGATCGGGGTGACGAAGTGGGTAAGAATTCATAATGGTGATGTCATAAGTGGGAAGGTGCGAGGACTGCTCACCACAACTCGCATGATGGTAAGGCCAAACGTGGAGAGGTACTATAGAGCGGATGAGAGAAGTGGTGTGAGGAATGTCGAGAAGAGGAGAGGTGGTGAGGATGGCGGTGAATGAAGGATGGGACATCAGGTTGATGGGAGGGAGTATGAAAGAGGGGTTTAAGGAAGGAAGGGTGGTCAGAGTGAAAGAGAAAAGAAGAAGGAATGCATCGGGGAAGCCAGACATACATCCAACACATAGGAAGCATAATATTAGGTATGTATACTTTCTCTGCTTTGTAATTTGAACAACAAATTGTAGTATGATATGAGAGGTAAGAAACCTGGGTCAGGGAGGGAAGGAACGACCTTGTGTAGAGGTTCTACTATATAAACAGCATGGGAACCGAGAGAGAGAAGGGCCCGGTAGCTTGGCTCTGAGGCAAGAAAGGAGAGGGGATACAAATAATAATATGGAGGGTCATGCTGAGTTCAAAACTGAGGATACTAAGGATATCATAGAGAGTTTCAAGGAGGTCAGGAGGTCCACCAGCCTAGAAAATTTCTCTAGACAGGGAGCCTAGGAAGGGGAGGGAAACTCGAGTAGCAAAAGGGAGCTAGTTTGGGAGGGGAAACCAGGAAAGAACCAAAGAATGAAGGAGATGACCTCCTAGGGGGGGAACACTGAAAAGAGAGGGAGTGGTGACAGCCAGCAAGGTAGCAAGGGAGAGAATTTTAGTTAGCAGAACCATGGTGTCACTATCCTAGGGCAGCTTCGAGAGAGGGTTACCCAGTCAGAAACTAACGAGGGGGAATGGGGAATCGGCGGTGAGATAGTACCCAAAGACCTGAAAGCAAAATAGGGAAGAGGGAGCAGGGGAGTACTTGGGAATAAAGGAGTGCAGGCATACGAGAGATAGTGCAGGCAGAAAGGAACCCCCAGAAACAATGGGAATTTGGGTGGGTAACGATGTTTTTATCCTGACTAAGTATTATGCACATTGTGAATAGATAGAAGCGAATGAAGACATGGTATGGGTATCGATAGGTCGCAGTCGAAGAGGCAGGGAAAATAATGGAAAGCTCTCTTAGGACAGTGATACCTTAGGTAAAAGGATGGGAAAACATCCCATGGATGAGACCATGAAGGAAGCAGCCAGGGCTTATATGAAAGACATGAATTTAGGGATCAGAAAAATTATTGAGGAGATGGAAGACAGGGTTAAGGAAGAGGACTCGGAGGAAGAGATGGAAGAGTGGAGAGACCACATTCCTAACCCTGGCAATACTAGAGGTCGTATGTCTCAATACAAGCAGCCTTTATATTTGTACTGGCTCATGAAGAGGCTAGTTCAAAAAGCGGTGGAGCAAGTCTCCATGGGGATGCCATTGATAATAAGAGATATGCCTCACTATAAAATAGACCTGCAAACCATACAGTTGTAGCTGTGTAAAGAGGATATGAGACTTGACCGTATACAGAGACACATCCCCTATATCGTGGAAATGACACCAGTGATTGAAGGCTTAGTCGAAGATCCAGTAGTTGTTGAGCCAAACCAGGACGAGCCCAAGGAATAGACTGAGCTTATGATCTCGGGTTACTATTTTTTTAGCGGTTGGTTTTCTTTATATATGCATGTTTATGGGAACTGTGGTTAAAAACTGGTTTATAAATAGTTATGTATATATAGCTTAGGTAGAAATATTGTTAATTTACCAATTTTGGATGGTGTATAATATGCATAGGTGGCCAATAGACTTGGTTTCCCACTAGGCAAGTTGAGGCCACCTATTGAAAGTATGTGGATTCAACTTGCTTTTACATAAATAGAAAAGGAGGACCTACCTAAGCTTACAAAAAAAAAAATTAATCCCTTCAATTCATTAAAACCCAATATTAAGGGTTTGATCTGTTAGGTTTATAATGTTTATCCTTTTAGTTAATTTATTCTTTGGGTTTATAAAACTAAGAATCTCTAAGGTTAATTGATCTCTTGGGTTTATAATATTAATAATGATGTGAGTTTCTCAATCCTTTGCTCTTAGAATATTAATTCCTAGGCTTTATTAATTTCTTATGTTTGTAATAGCGATCGCTTGTGCTTCTTGATCCCTTAGGATTTTAATATATATCCCTTGGGTTCTCTAATTCCTTGGGTTTATAATATTAAATGGTTGAGCTTATTAGTTCCTCGGGATTATAATATTAATAATCCCATTCGTTTATTAATCCCTTGAGTTTAAAATATTAATTCTTAGGTTTTATTAATCTCTTCAATATTTATATTAGTTTGTCGGGTTTATTCATTCCTCGGGTTTATTAATCACTTGGATTTATTAATCGTTAGTTTTTGTAATATTATTTTGTTGTGTTTACTATTTCCCTTGGGTTTACTATTTCCATTGGTTTATAATATTAAATGCTTAGGTTTATTTGTTCTTTAAGCTTATAATATTAATCATTCCTTGGGTTTATCATTTAATCCCTTAGGTTTATTAATCCCTTATATTAAGCTTTAAATAATAGTCCTAAGATTTAATATTAATTTGTTATGTTTACAATGTTTTTTCCCTTCAGTTTATTATCCTATTTGGCTTATAATAATAACAATCCCTAGGGTTTATTGGTCTCTGGGGTTTATAATATTCATAGTCATGTGGGTTTATCACTCCTTTGGGTTTAAAATATTAATTCCTAGGCCTTATTAATCCCTTCTATTTTTAATATTAATCCCTTGGAATTTCTAATAACTTGGGTTTCTAATATTTTTCCCTTAGGTTTATTAATTCCATGGGTTTCTAATATCAAATTCTTGGGTTTTTTTATTCTTTAGGTTTATAATATTAATAATTCCTTTGGTTTACCATTTAATCCCTTGGTCTTATAAATCCCCTCACATTAAAATTAATTCCTAAGGTTTATTAATCATTTAGGTTTTTAATATTAGTTCGTTGGGTTTATTGATTCCTGGGGTATATTGATCCCTTACATTTATTGATCATTTTTTTTGTAATATTAATGGCATGGGTTTGTAATATTAATAATGCATTGGGTTTATCAATCTCTTGTATTTATAATATTAATAATCCCTTGGTTTTATAAAACCTAAATATTAAGGGTTAAATATCTTTCCAACTAATTAATATTATGTCAATATCACAATACATTAATCTAATATCGATATCAACCATCATCAACCATGGTCCCATGTTCATTTTAGGGTTTATGATAGTCATGTTATATGCGTTGGGTTTGTAATTTGTATCCCTTGGGTTTATAATTTGTATCCCTTGGGTCAATAATATCAATTCCTTGGGTTTATTAATCTAAGGGTTCATATTCCTAGGGTTTAATATTCTTTAACAATGTTCAACAAGAAACAACCATGTTCAACCATGGTCAAACATGGTCCAACGTCACATTGTGAGAAGGATATTCTCAATATGAAAATCAACCATGCTCAACAATGTTTATTTTAGTATTTTTAATATTTAACTAAGGGTTTTTATACCCTAGGTTTATAATATTACTTCCCTGGGTTTAATATTATTCCCTTGGGTTCAAAATCCCTTGGAGTTTTAGTATTAATCCCTTGGATTTTTTATTCCTTTGGTTTTATAATATCAATGCCTTAGGTTTATTTTTCCCTTTGGTTTATAATATCAATATTGGTCAACCATTTTCAATCAAAACCAACCATGATCAATCATGGTTGAATGTCACATTGTGACAAGGATTGTCTCACCATGAAAATAAACCATTTTTATTTTAGTTTTTGTAATAGTCCATTGGGTTTAATATTATTCCCTTCGGTGCATAATTCCTTGGGGTTTTAGTATTAATCCCTTGGGATAATAATATCAATCCCTTGGGTTTATTATTAGATTTGGTTTATAATATCAATCATGGTCGTCCATGGTCAACTATAACTAGCCATGGTCAACTGTGCCCAATCATGGCAGGGTCTTGCATTATGAAAAAAAGATCTCAATATTAAAATCATGGACAATCATGGACAATCACGGTCAACCATCGTCAACACTGTTTGATGATGGTAAAACATGTTTTATAAAAGCAAACATGATCAACCATTGTCAATCGTGGTCAAACAAGTTTGAATGTTGTGTTTTGACAAAAATTGTCTCGATATGAAAATCAACCATGATCAACCATGCTACAATGTTGGATTGCGACAAACATTGTTTGGATATGAAAATTAACCATGGTCAACCATGCTCCAACATGGCATTGTGATAAGGATTGTCTCAATATTAAAATCAACCATGATAAACCATGGTTCAATGTCGCATTGTGACAAATATTGTCTGGATATGAAAATTAACCATGCTCAACCATGATCCATCATGGCATTGGGATCAGGATTGTCTCAATATGAAAATCAACAATGGTAAATCATGTTTATTTTAGTGTTTATACTATTTATCTTTGGGTTTATATACACTCGATTTATAATAACAGTCCCTTGGGTTTAATCTTATTCCCTTGGCTTCATAATCCCTCAAGCTTTTAATATTAATCCCTTGGGCTTATAATATCAATCCATTGGATTTATAAATATTAATCATGGTAAACCATGGTAAATCATAGACAACCATGTTCAACCATGGTAAAACCACATGGATATGTAAATCAACCATGGTAAAAAATGGTCCAACATTGTGTTCAGACAAAGATTGTCTCGATATGAAAATTAATCGTGGTCAACCATGGTTAACCATGGTCTAACATTGCATTGTGACAAGGATTGTCTCTATATGGAAATCAACCCTTGGGGTTTTACTATTAATCCCTTGGGTTTATCGTTCCTTTGGGTTTATAATATCAATCACTTGGGTTTATTATTACCCACTCGACCATGGTTTATTATGATGTCAACCATGGTCCAACATCGAATTATGATAAGGATTGTCTCAATATGAAAATCAACAATGGCCAATCATGTTTATTTTAGTGTTTATAATAATTATCTTAGCATTTATATACATTGGGTTTATAATATTATTCCGTTGGATTTAATATTATTCCCTTGGGTTCATAATCTTTTGGGGTTTTAGCATTAATCGCTCAGGTTTATAATATCAATCCATTGGGTTTATAATATTAATAATTGTCAACCATGGTCAATCATAACAAACCATGTTCAACTATCGTAAAAAATGGTTGGATATGGAAATAAACCATGGTCAATCATTGTCTAGTGGTGTGTTCTGAAAAGGATTGTCTCAAAATGAAAATCAATCATGGTCAACCATGGTTAACCATGGTCCAATGTTGGATACTGACAAGGCTCATCTCTCTATGGAAATCAGCCATGGTCAACCATGTTTATTTTAGGATTTATAATATTGATCTTAGCGTTTATATACCTTGGGTTTATAATTGTTATCCCTTAGCTTTATTATTCTATTGGGTTTATAATATAAATCCCTTGGGTTTATTGATCTAATGGTTCATATTCCTAGGGTTTAATACTATTAAATAATGGTTAACCATAATCAACCATGGTCCAATGTCACATTATGACAAGGATTGTCTCAATATGAAAATCAACCATGCTCAACCATGCAAGTTTTAGTATTTTTAATATTTATGCTAGGCTTTTTATACCATGGGTTTATAATATTACTCTGTTTGGTTTACTATTATTCCCTTCAATTAATAATACCTTGGGATTTTAGTATTAATCCCTTGGGTTTATTATTCCTTTGGGTATATAATACTAATCCCTTGGTTTTATTATTCCCTTACATTTATAATATCAATCATGGTAAACCATTGTCAATCATGGAAAATCATGGGGTTTCAATATTAATCCCTTGGGGTTATTATTAACTTGGTTTTATAATATCAATCATGCCCAACCATAAACAACCATGGTCAACCATGATGGGATGTTTCATTGTGACCAAAAATGTCTCCATATAAAAATCATGGACAATCATAGTCAACCATGGTCAGGCATGGTTGATCATGGTCAACCATGTTTTATAGAATCAAACATGGTCATACATGGTCAATCGTTAACAAACATGGTCAATCTCTAGTTTTTAGTATTGATCCCAGTGGTTTGTTATTCCTTTGGGTCAAACATGGTGAATCATAGTCCACCATAATATTAATCTTAATATTTTAATATTTTAATTAATAATAATAATAATGTAATATTAATATTCATAATCATTTTAATTTTAATATTTCAATCTTAATATGTAATACTTTAAATCAATAAATAATATTTATGGCATTAAATAAATATAAATAGTTATTAAATTTGTTATGAGAAATTGTTATTTTATTAGAAAATTTAATTGATTAATTTAATTATAAATTATGAAATTAAAATAAATTTTAATCATTATAAAATGTAAATTAATATAAAACTAAAGATTAATCTTAGGGTTTTATATTAATCTTATTCTTAAGGCTTAATATTGAAATCAATATTAATTTTATTATTAAAATAACGTTAATTCTAATTTTAATTTTAATCCCAAGGGTTTAATAGTATTAACCATACTAATTTAATATTTATAATATTAAATTAATAATATTAATATTAATCCCTTATAGGACACTTTATTTAGTGTCCTCTCTTAATATTATAAAATTAGGATTCATTAATCCCTAAGAAAGAAGTACAAAAGGTCAAGGGGGTAAGAAAAGAAGGGAAATAGGCAATTATTAGGAATAGAAAAGTTATTATCAGAGATAGAGTCCCAAAAATGAATGATAAATAGGGAATAACATCACTTTGGATCCTCTTTTGGAACTGTCCTGGTTTTCCATGGTGTCAAGGTCCTATGTTAAGTTAGATCCTGAGTGATATTTATCTTATTCTTTTAGTTGAATCTGGGACCATGACAAATCTAGGGTCCCTCACCTTCATGATTTCACTCTTTGGTCTACCTGGAATAAGAAATCCTCAAGGGGAGGTTTTGGGGGTATAGCCTATTATATTAGGAACACTAGTTCCTCTAACATATGACTTCATAAAAATGACCCCTTTAATCAATACATTTGGATCGAGATCTCTAATTCTACAATCAATAGGATCTTCCTTGCAATCTGCTATTTCACCCCTATCAACTCTACATCCTACAAGAAAACAACCTATATAAGAATTGTCCTTTCAATACCTTAGAAAAAGACGTCTACAACCTAAGGAATGAAGGCAATATCCTTTTTCTCGAGGACTTTAATGCTCAAACTACTACTAACCAATATATTATGTTAAATAAGAAATCTAACCCCGACCCTTTATGGCTTGATGAGGATGATAACTTAGCTAATAGATTCAAGAGAAAATATGAAGACATAATCGATAACTTATGTGGCACCGAGCTACTCAAAAATTTCTAGTTACCAAGCCCTAACCATTTGCAATGCTATTAATAAATGGCCTCTCTCTAGTCAAATGTCATATTTCCATGGGCTTGGTGGCAATGTCGTGGATTATGCGATCTTTGGTATCCATGTCCTCAACCATATTACAAACTTTGAGCTTATTAATGGGTACGAGCCTGACTCTGACCACAAACCTTTGTCTTTATCCCTTAATCTTGCTATGCATAACACCCACACGCAGGAGAACAGTGAAAGAAAAATTCACATTCACTTCGATAGAAGTAAGGTCAACCTTTTATTAAGGGATTGAAAAAGGAATCTAGGCTCCATACTTATAATAACAACATTGATCAAATCTATTACCATTTTAGTACTGCCCTTTCCACCACCATTAGAAAATTCTCTAATAACACTTATTATAAGAAAAATAGTAGAAGCTCCAATCCTTGGTATGACAATGACTATAAAATTGCTAGGAAATTAATCAGAGACGTTGCTAATGAAAGAATTAGGCTCTAGAATATATGTATATACAAATACCTCATTAAGAGGAAGAAGAGGTCATCTATTAATAAGTGATAAGAACATCTTATCCACCTCTCAAACGTTATGCCCACAAACTTTTGATGGAATGTTCTTGTTCGTAAAACTAAATAATCATTCTATTCCCATAGAATATTGGGATAACTATCTTAAGAAGTTTTATCACTCTCCTGACAGCATGTGCATACTATTAAACACTCCTATTAAGGATGATATTTTTTCTCTTGATGACGTCGAGTCTAGAATTAATAAGCTCACTAATGGGAAAGCCAAATATATTTATGGTTACCAAGCTGAGATATTTAAAATGGGAAAACCTATCCTCATTCCTAATCTCCAAAAGCTTCTCAATTTGGTTGTAAGGCATGGCTTCCCTAAGCTTTGGAGGCAGAGACTTATTGCGCCTATCTTAAAAAATGGGGACAAAAGTGTTCCTTCTAACTAGTCGACCATTATGATTAGCCACATCCTAGCCAATATTTATGGGCTCATTCTAGAAAAAAACTCATCCTTTTGCTTGAGAATCAGGGTAAAAGAGCTGAAGGGAAAGCTTGTTTTAAGAGGCATCACTTGACTGTCTACCACTGTAACACCCCTCCATTGTATGTTAAACTTTTCTAACCTAAGCTAATAAAATCTAGTTCTGATGTGTAACAAGAATACTAAATACTCTATTATGAAATAAATGAAATAATTTAATCACTTGGAAAAACAAGACACCAAGAGATGAAATTGTTGCCAAATCCCATTGGTGAACGAGAAGGGATAATTCTTTCATGATAAGACTTCTAGATCCAATTCTAGATAATCTTAATGGATTGGACATAAATATCCATTAAGGTGCTTATCTAAAGAAATATGCTATGTTATGAAAAACATAAAATCCTTGCAGGAGAGAAAGGTAATCTTTTATGAGGAAAAATCTCACGAAGAATAAAGGTGAGATTTTCTGAGAAATTCCTACGAAGATGGATAAAAAGATCCATAAAATTAGGACATCGCTAATGGAAACCATATCATGAAAGAGAGTATTAAATACACATGGAAGTGATCAATAGGAGGCAGTTGATCCGTGGGAAGAACTCTCAGCTTAGGGGTGAAATGGTGGAAGATAGCTCTAGTTTGGGTGGCGGTGCTTAGTTTTCCTAAGTGACTTCCTACAACTAAGCTAGTTTACTTCAATTGCTTGGGATGTACTATATGTGGCCCCTTTACTCTCTTTGTTTTCACATATTTAAACTTATGAGTACGATTACATGATGCTATCTTATGACTCATTACTCTTGGTGTTGTAGAATTTGTGAGTGTATGATGCATGAATAATCCTTGCGCTGAGATGATGGAATAATGGTGATTAATTATGCATGAGACAACTATGTTTAAAGAGTAATTATGTTTTAAGATGTGAAATGGTATAGTTTATGGTTCAGGTTGTTTATGCTATGAATTATGCATCATGAGGTGAATTTCATCTGTAGGGACATCATTTAGCTAATTACTCATATTGCATAAGATATATGTCAATAATATTTTGGACTATGTCAGTACGACTATGAGCATGATTATGGCTATGATAGTTATGGTATATTCATGATAACATTCCATTAATGCTGGTGATAAACCCTCATAGAAATGAAATTTGGACACTCAAATATTTTTGGTTGAATGCCATGATTGATTATGTTGTCCAAGTTATAATTTATGCTTAAGGGATTATCTGAAGTGTAAGTCTATTAATTGAATCTAACTGTCCACATCATGGAACTGGTAGAGCATAGAAGGAAATTGTAATATTGTACCCAGGGGGTATGTGACAACCACGTTGTCACCATTAGGATCATTGTAAAGGAATGTTGCAATAGAAAAATTGATCTCTTATGTTGTTTTGCTAACTTTATCAAATATTTCAACATTATCTCCCGAGATAAGCCCTGGGAGAGGCTTGAAGACAATATGGTTCCTCCTAAACTAAGGATTATTTTGATACACCTCGATGAGACTGACATTACTAATCTTAAGACCAATCAAGGGTGGTCTAAAGATATTCAATGTAATGTCAGGGTTAAGTAATGTTGCCCCCTTTCCTCTACCCTTTTTGGTATTTAAATCAATAAACTAGAAGAGTGTCTACAAACTACGGGCTACAAAGGCACCGAGATCACTAGTATTATCATTACTCTTCTCCTTTATGCTAATGATATTGTTCTTCTTGCAAGGAGCCACAATGACCTAGACAAGCATCTTACGACTCCTCATGTCCATTGCTCCAAGATGGGTATGACGGTCAATACCAACAAGACTAAAGTAATGATCATTAAATACAAAAATACAACCCGTGGTAGTTTCATCTATGATAACCATTGTCTTGAGCAGGTTTCTTCTTATAAATATTTCGGTATTGACTTTCCTCATCACCTTAACTAATTATAGCATCGAGAGAAAAAATATTGGGGGTTGGAAAGCCTATTATGAGCATGAAAACAATTGTAAGTGAGTCTATCTTTACATTTGGATTAAAAAAATTTCCTCTTTTAATCACTCATCACCCCAGTTATCTTATATGGATGTGAATTTTGGGGGTGTAGTATATCTAAGGAGTCGTGGAGAAAGATTGAGATGATCGAGAAATAATTCATAACCTATAACCTCAAGATCAATGGGAACTCACTATCATATCCTCTTGATTGTAGTTGGCATGTTCCCCATTGAACGCACAACCATGTTTAGATATCTAATGTATAAGAATAAGCTTCACAATATTGAATCCAAGAGGCTTCCAAAAATTGCCTCTAATTTTAGTCAAAATCCCCGCCTGCGACTTAAGCACAGGTGGCATCGGGATGCTCAGTATTGGCTCATCACTTGGGGGATTAAGGAAGAGATCATCCTCGGAACCAAGGAAAGTATTAAATATGCTATTCCCTCAAGTTTTAAGGACAAGATGTGGGATGCTAAGGAGTTGGAGGGTAAAAAGAAGCTAAGGTACTATAAGGAGGTTATCAAACCCACCCTCGATAACCAGAATTATCTCTCTAAGTTCACTAGCACTAGGAAGAAAATGAACATCACTAGGATTAGAATTTAATCTCATGAGCTTCAGAGTGAGACCAAGCAAAGGTTTACTTCCAAGATGCCCTGGGACGATAGACTTTGTCAAATTTGTGATACTAAGAAGGTGGAAGATGAAAAGGACATCCTTTTAGATTGTCCGGCTCTTTCCCACATCCACTCTCAATTCCTTATCATCAATCACACATCCAATATTCTTGACTTATTAAGTGAACCAAACTATAGCAACGTTGGAATGCTTCTTTTCCTTTTATTTGATCACAGAAACAAGATTTTGAAGAATGACAATTATACTCTTTTTCGTCATGTCCAATAGACCACATTGGTCTTCCTAGATGTTAATCATCATCATCAATATTAACCTTTAGTTTTATTAATTATTTTCATTTTTAATATTAATCCCTTAGATTTATAGTCTCTAGGGTTTATAATATTAATTAATTAATATTAAAATTATTTTTATTTTTATTAATAATTATTAATATTTGTTATTATTAATAATAAATATTATTATTACTATCTTAATGACCAAATCTTAATGTTGTGATTAATCCAAAAGGCATTCTCATTTACAATATGGGCTACAAAATTCTAAGACCTAACATTGTTATTACCATTAGTTAATAATAATATAAATGTCTTAGGTTTATAATATTAATTTTTTGGGTTGTCTTCTTCTTCTACTATTATTATTATTATTATTATTAATTAATTTAATTATTTAATTTAATTTTAATTCCTAGTAATCGAATTTTAATAGTAATTAATCTTCATATTGTAATTTTAATATTAATATTTATATTAATATTAATATAAATTTATATACTAATATTAATAGAAATTTTATTTTTTATATTTTGATTTTATTATGAGATATTTTAAAATGAATAAAAAACAATATTTTTGTTTTAAATACATTTAATTTTTTATAAATTTATTATCAGAAATTGTCATCTTACTTAAAAGAAAAAATATTAATTCAATTATAAATTATGAAATGTAATTAAATTTTAATCATTATAAAATGTAAATTAATATTAAAATAAATAATAATCTTATGTTTGATATTAATATTATTTTTAAGGTTTGATTTTAAAGTTTAATATTGAAATTAATATTAATTTTATTTTAATAATAATATTAATAATATTAATTTTCTGTGATTTTAATTCACAGTTTATAATATTAATCTATTGAGTTCATTAATCCCTTAGATTTATAATATTAACCTCATAGATTTATTATTGTGTTGTTATTATTATTAATATTAGTATTATTAATTAATTAATATTTAATATTATTTTTATTTTTATTAATAATTATTAGTATGTAGTATTATTACTAATAAATATTATTATTATTATTAATTATAAATAATAGAAATGTATTAGGTTTATAATGTTAATAATAATAGTATTGTTATTATTATTATTATTAAATAATTTTTGGGTTTTAATCTAGAGGGTTTATTGTACACATTTTTTTATTTTTTTATTTTTTAGGTGTATTATTATTGTTATTATTATTATTAATTTAAATATTAAATTTATATTAGTGTATTGGTTTATTTTAATCATATTTACTAATATAATTGTGTATGTGATTAATATATACCTACATAGCTTGAGTGGGCCTAATGGTTAAGAGTATTTGTTTCCTCCTAAGAGGTCACAGGTTCAAAACTAGAGGGGTTTGGAGTATGTATGCCTTTGTAGACTTTATTTTCACCACATGGTGAATCAGTAATTGCTAGTCCTAATCTATGGGAGACCCAGGATCAATCCTCGTAGTTGCCTCTATAACACCAAGAGTACATCCAACCACCTGGAAGTCGGGTATACTAAGATCCTATGATTTTAGCAAGAGCAGACTCACGTGCCACCAAGACGAGATTGGGGAATCCACCCCTTTAGCTTCCACCGCAGCAGGTCAGTGTACTCAATGAGATTTGAACTTCGGTCTCCCAGACTTCGCCCAAGTGACTTACAATCAAACCACACATCACTGTACATGTATGCCTTCATAGAATTAGCATTAAAAGCAGTAAAATCGCTGCGCAGAGGTGGGTCCCTTGTCCCACAAACAAGGGGGTCTCATTAACCAATTTGGTGTCTGGCTTTGTTGTGACCTTAAAAATAGATATTATTGTTATTATTATTATTATCAAACATATTTATTTAAATAAATATGATTATACTCGTTGGTAAGAAATATTGATTTTATTTTGCTTACTACTTAATTTATTTATAATAATGGTATATAATTTTCCTTATAAAGATAGATCATTATTTAAAACATGTTTGCATGAAATCTATAAGTCATCGAATAAATATAATAATAATTAATAAATTTAATCATATTTGTAAGTCATGTTTCATTTTCCATTGACCTGTATTATATTATTTTTTTAAATAACAATGAATGGATTGGACATTATTTTGACATAATTAAGTTTAAAAAAAAAATATTGTTATTATTAATTTCATAATATTTTGAAAGCAAAATAATGGTGGCCGAGGGGATGAAAACATGATAGGCACAAAAAAGAATTATTAATTAAACTAGTAACTAACCTAAAGATGGTAAATCCATCTCAATTAAAAAATAAAAAGACCAACATTGTCATTAAAAACACAAATGTATTTCCTCTTGCACTCAACTAATAGTCAATTTTGGGACATACGTTTAGTTGGTAAGTTATATTCCATTTTAAAAACTTTAATTCTCAAATGAGATTTTGATCGAAATAAGATTACGGAATATTTTATACCTTTTAGTTTCACAGCAAAATACACGATAATTACAAAAGCTATTTTTATCAATAAAAAATAATTGGATAGTGATATTGGATATTGGGTTGAAATGTAAATGGATTATTTAAGTGGATATTTAAATCAAATTAATTATTTATTTAATCTTTTAAGTTTTACACTCTCCATGAATGGTGCTCTAGCGTGGGATTTGTGTTGCTTCTTCGATATGAGTGACAATATATTAAGAGGGGATGTCTTATCCCCAAATGGAAGGCAACATGTAATCTAACCAATAATTTTCCATTGCCCATTATTTTTAATTCTTTTCACATATTTACACATGTATATTTCCATTCAATTTATTAGTGTGCTAGTAAACCTATCTTTCTCCCGTCTTTTCTTCGATCAAATAACTTGAGGGCACCATGAATATGTTTAAATCGTTTTCCACATTCTTGCCTCAAGGCTAATTGCCTTTAGTCTTTGTTATGATCTATGGTAGAAAATAGTTAGCTTAAAGTTATAGGTGGCTATGCCACCCCATTACTCATAAGTGTGAACGATATATAAATATTGATATAGCATGCTTAACAATTTTATCGTTGTTACAATATCTTCTAAAATTTTGTCTTACACTTAAATTATGGATTTTACTTTGATTTTTCATATTGTTGTCACAAGCTTAGGGCCTGTTAAGTGTGTTTTCTCTAAGTGTTTTAGTCCCATTTGCAAGAAAATCAAAATATCATCTTTTTACATGTAAAGTTTCGCACATCACATTGAAGCTAGTTTTGGTGGTAGTTTCAACGGGTAATCTTTGCATAAATGAGATGTGCTTACCATGTAAACATGTGTTGTAATCATTTCTAAAGTTTTAAGTACTTTTACACAAGTGTCGTCATGGTCATCGTAAATTGTATCCTTGTTGTTGCATTTGTCATTGAAAAGTTGTCGCACTAAGGCAAATATGTTGTTTATTTTTTCTGCATGATCTGCATTGTGTCATCAAGTGTTCTAACTATGTGATCACAATGAGGTCTTGTCATTTCTCACATCGGATTCATAGATCCTACACTCAGTCAAATTCAAAAAACTTCCTGACCAAGGAACTTAGCCTCATCTGCCCTCTTCAACTATGCATTGTGTAGTATCAGTGCTCAAGAAACAACCCTGCCTCTTAGCACTATGTAATGCATAGTTCTCACCTCCCAGGACTACATATTGTGTAATCTCAATGTTCAAGTCGTACGCCTAATCTCCAAAATTGCACAATCCATCTCTCCAATTAGTCCTAAACTACATAGTGTGTAGTATTAGCTATCAAGCACAGTCATTGAGCTCTTGAATTATGTAATTGCATAGTCACCTGGCCTCCTTGTCTTTCTAGGAGTGCGTCGTGGGAAACTTCATTCATAAATCCCTGAGCATGGCTACTTGAGCTCATGGACTGCACAATCAATAAGTCTATTCCATCTTGAACTGTGCATTGTGTAGTCTTAAGGCTCAGACCTAACTCTTGACTACATGAGCTACACAATTGGACAATCACTAAGCCCCTCCCTCATCCTACCAACCCATTCTAGATCAGTGAGTGGATCATCATGCAACCATCTTAGAGTAGAGGTTTATTGGACTCATGCCATCTTTTCATGGGTGAATTGCAAATGTGTGGACTCTATCATGCTATGAAAAGATGACGAAGAAGGAGATGGAGAAGGAGAACATTCTAGAAGACACCTTTGTAGTTGAATATGCAAGTTGATCAATCGAGAGAATGCAAAGGGACATCATTTTGCGATTAGAGCACGATATTTAATAACAATGAAGAATCCTCATATCTAAGCCATTTGGAGGTGGACAGAAGATCATTCTCAAGAAGACACACAAGAAGAAGAAGCAAGAATGACTTGACATTGCCATGTCATGATGTCATCCATGTCATTAGTGTCATGTCATGTGATTTCATGAGTCATCATATTCCACATCATTTCATGGATTATGTAAATTCTCATTAAAAAATGTATGATAAAGTGAATGTCCAAATGACCTGTATAAAATATGAAGAGTCATGTAAAGTCCAAAAGTCATATGGAAGTCAAATAGTCATGAGGGTAGTCAAAGATCCACAAGGGAGGTGAATAATCACTCCATTGGTCATATATACACCCTTATTGTACAAGCAAAAGGAATTTTCACCTTGCCTCCTCCCACAAGGCATTAGAGGGACAAGCTAGTTCTTTTGGGGAGCAAGCAGTGATTTCAATGTTCCACTATTGGAGGTAGTGGTGTTCGTTGTATATATGCGTCTTGGGACTTTTACTTAATATATGAAGCCTAATGGCCATCACATTCTTCATGCATGGGTTATGAATATTTGTAATATTGTTCTATGAATGTTTATGGTTCATGTTTGTTTTCACCAATACTAAATTGGTTGCACTATTTTGGTTCTTTCAGTCCTTATCATATTGAGAATGTGTTGTAATCATTCCAATGACCATCACATATTTGTGAAATGTTCCGATGGATGTTAGACAAACCTCTCTTGTTTGTGTGGGCTTCTACTAGAGTGGTACTGCTACCTCTGTCTTAGAGGCTCGCCTTCTTCTCCCCTATGGAGTAGAAGAACCTTGACACACCTACAACTAAATAGTCACCAAGCACACTCACTTGCTTTTCAAATGCACATACGCATTTCTCTCTTTTACTCACACTTAGGGAATAGGTAACCAAGATGTATTCCAAATGGGGCTCCTATCCCAAATTGTGTGAGGTCTAATTAGAACCACATATCGGGGAGGCTCCCTTGAATGTTGGTAGGTCTAAAACTCTTAACATTTTTGGTGCTAGAAGAAGGAAAGCCAAATTTTTGCGGTTGATAACTTCACCCACCATAAACATACTTATTATGGTTAGGGAAGCAACATTCCATGCACCTCCCCTTCTCATATTCCTGAAGTTGGTGGATCTTATTAGCCTGATCTTAGACAAACTTATGAAATATCTTACTAGTAGATTTGTGCCATCCAACCTATAACATGAAATTTTGCAAAGGTTATTGTATTTATCCCTAGGGTAGACACTCTTCCTTACTTTCCAAAGAAGAACATAACAACTCCTACTAGGATAGTGGTTTCTACAATCAAATATTTGGTTCTTGTGACCCTTGAAGAGCTAGCGTATACTGCAAAGAACATAAAAAAAATTGAGTAGCCTCCATATTTTAACACTGGTGATGGAGATGACATTCTACTCTCAGACGACATTTTCCACGTGTTAGGAAGTTACGAAGAGAAGGAGGAATATCCCTCATATTCTGAAGAAAAGGAGGAGAACAGAGACAAAGACATGGCAGACCAGAATCTATATTTGATGACTCGAGGCCCACTTTCTCTACAGGGTGTTTTGCATAAGATGTCGATGCACTTGGAAAATTTGTTAACAAAGTATGACCCTGATAAAGAAGTTAAAGAAAAACACCATTTGGAAAACTTCTACCTACACCTACAGATGCTTGAAGTATGTTACGATGATGTTCCATGTATAATTTTTTCTTGCACCTAAGATGGAAGAGTGGTTGGATGGTACCACAGTGTTCCTCCAATCTTAATCTAGAACTGGAACGGTTAAAAACGTTGTTCCTTGAAAATATTTCTGATGACAAAACCTCAACCATCTTATTGAAGGAGCTAGGCAATCTCAAGGTGGATTAGAAAGAAAATGTTTAATATTTTAATCAGAGGTTCAATCACATATTGAACATATTTCCTACAAATACAAAACCTCATGACTCTATCACAGTTAATTATTACAATTTTGCCTTACTGCCAAGCATCACATCATTCGTTAAGAGAAATGTGAAAGGAACTCTAGCATAAAATTATGAAGAAGCCATTGCGGTTGAAAAGGACTTGCGCGTAATTGGAGTCATCATTAAGGATGAACTATCAAAAGACTCTAATGACACGGGTAAGATGTCTCATCCCTCCTTAAGAAAGGCCAAAAATAAAGAAGTCACTGATATTGAAAGTTTGGCATGGACGATCATGTCTCTATCCAATGAGTTGGGAGAGTTAAAACACAGGTCATTCGAGACCACCATTGCCAACAACCCCAAAAAATCAACTTTTTGAGAAGGGCTGCCAACTCCAGCAACAACATTAATCAACCAACAAAGTCTCCATAGAGCTCGAATGCCATGTTGAATGTCAAAAGCATAGGAATGGACCAGTATTGTTCTTTTCATCAAGAATATCATTAAGAAAATACATGCCTGGAGTGGAATCACAACATGAACACTCTTGCTATGGATATCATTGATACTATATTTTCATATGTGAAGGCTAAGGAAAAGGAAGAAAAGGAAGAAATTTTTGTGATTAAAGATACTCCTATTTTTGGGCACGTAGTGAATGCTTTCACTTGTGTATTCAGTGCTAAAAAGGAAATAGCTGAGAAGCACCACTCAATGAGGACCTGACTCAAAAGCACAATAGTCGATATAAGTTGAGAATCCAAGGTCTAGATTCCAAACAAGATTTGACGAGGCAAAAACTAAAAGAACATTTATTAAGGAACATCACATCGTATGTCAACTCAGCTCAAAACAATCATAATAAGTCTGGAAACATTGCTATAGTGAAAAATACTTCTGCCAATGGTAAGAAAAATTGCACTGGAAGTATTGAATAGAGACTCCTCTAGACACATGAATGATGTCCTCCATGCTTGATTATAACATAGTCCAAGACATGAAGAAAGATTGTGCTAATATTATACTCTTCCAACTTACCAGGATCACAAGACAGGGGGAATTTCTTGTTTGAGCTCTTGGTGAGTCTTCCTTAGGTGTACGATTCTTTATAGAAGGGATCTAGTATGTCTTAAGGTCCCCTGGAATATGTTCATAATGAATTAACATTAGAATCAAATGCACTCTACCCTTTTTTTATTGACATTTGAAATTTTTAATTAGAATTTAAACAATTGCTTAGTCGATTTCGGTGTGTCTCCAAATGTAATGCCATTATTCGTAGCTAAAAAAATCAATGTGAAATGGGATTTGATAGATGCACAGATTAGTCATCTAGACAAGACTCTTATCTAGCTATTGGTGAACTTTCAAATGTGCCTATTCGCGTATCATCTAATCAACAAGTTCACCAATGCATAAACATAGTAATTGTGGACATCTCAGAAGCCTACTATTTATTACTGAGTACAGATGGGTCCAAAAAACTATAGGGGTATTTTTTTATCAACTGGTGACATTTATGGATTCCATATAAGGGCAGGAGTAACCAAATCTAGGTAGACTCAGAACCTTACATGAAGCACATTGTCACACCCTTCGAGGGAAAGAACGAACTATTTTCCTTCACATATATGATCTTTTGACATTGCTTCTTGAAGACTGACCTAGTGTGCCACCTTGGTTAGCCTTCCCCAATCCCACTAGAGACAGAATTGGAACTCATTCCTATTCTGACTAGTGGAAATGACCCTTGTAAAATAGATAGTAGTAGTACCAGTGTAGGCCATCATTCTTGTGCATATGATGTCTAGAATTTTTGTTTTTGATGGTTCTAAGACACAAGAGGGCTTTGGAGTTGTTTGTGTTTTAATAGACCTTCGATATACAAAACACCTAAACTCTAGTCACTTGGAATTCAAGTGTAATAACAACACTACAGAAGATGAGCCACTCATCATGGGTTTACATAATTCCATTGGCATCAAAGCTTTAGTTCTTAAAGAATTAGGTGACTTCAATATCATCATACAATAGGTATGAGATACTATACATTGTGTGTTATCTAATTAGAAAAGTTATCAAATAGAGGTATGGTGTTTGATTTCTCAATTCCAATATTTTAATATTGTATATGTTCGTAGAATGTGTAAAGTAGTTGCGAATGCATTAGAAAATGTTGTTGCTAGGTTGTCACCAATTAGGGATGGGTTTTCTATTGATATTATTTATAAACATTTTCCCCTGATAATATATTTAGTTTAGGAGTTCTTAATGATGACCAACAGATACTGCATTTCATGGAAAACACTAATGTATTCAAAGATAAAACCATTGGCGAGGATGAGCATGATAGATGGTTGCAAGATGGATCATTGGAAAGCATTACGAAACCCATTCCAAAGTGAATGGTATCATTAGAGGCAATGTATGACTTGCATAATATCTTTAGAGGACTAGTCAATGTCAAAACCCACAATTCAACGTTGTCGTATGAGTAGATCAATATTGGAACAAATAAGTATCCGATGTTTTTGAATCTTGGTACTTATTGCAGACCACAAGAGAGGCAAGCCATCATCTTCTTATTTTAGCAGTATCGAGATGCTCTAACATGGAAATATTATGAGTTCAAAACTTATGACACACTAATAATCCAACATGTCATCACAATTAAGGTATGGACCAAGCCATTTCAACAAAAGTTGCGGAAGGTGCATCTAATGCTTGAGCCTATGATTCATAAGTAGTTGAGGAATTTATTTCATGATCAGATCATTTACAAGGTACAAAATTCAACATGGTTGTCAAATCTAGTCCCAGTGAGGAAGAATTCTGGGGAAATACACTGGTGCATGGAACTCCAAAATCTTAACCGTGCCTCGCACAAAGAAAATTACATTGCACCATCGATGGAGTAGACATTACGGAAAATATCGTGGTCAATTCTTTTTTTATATACTTGACCAATATTTTGGCTATAACCAGGTTCTGGTCTCAGATCCTAACAAACATAAAATGACTTTCTCAATGAAGTGGGGCATGTTCACATTAATAATAGTTCCCTTTGGGCTAGCTAATGCAGGTGAAACCTTTCAACATGTAATGGACATCACATTGCATGGACTAATCAGTCAGAGAACAGTGGTTTATCTTGACGATGTCACTCTTTTTTCAAGGAAGATATCTAACTACCTACACCACTTGAAGCAAATATTTGAGTGATGTCAAAAATACGAGATATATATTAATCCCAAGAAGAGAATATTTGTAGTGCCTAAGTGAAATCTCTTGGGCCTATCATAGAAAAAAGTGGGACTAAATGAGACCATGAAAGGGTTAGGGCAATTACACAAATTCCCTTCCCAGTGAATAAGAAATCTATGCAATCCTTGCTGGGGAAGATAAACATTCTTCGCAATTTCATCTCTGACAACACTCAAATGGTGAAACATATGTAGGAGATGGTGCGAAAGGATGCAATTTAAAAGTGGGAGAAAAGGGAAGAGGATGGATTTTCCCGTATCAAGAAATTTATCGTACAAGCACCAACCTTATACAGACCAGATTTCAACAAATATTTCATGATCTACACCTTTTCTTCTGATACTTTTCTGGTTGTCGTGCTTACACAGAAATATGATCTGAATAATGAGTGACCAGTATATTTTATGAGTTATATCCTACAAGGACATGAACTTAACTAATCCATCATTCATAAACAAGTTTATGTAGTCTATAAGGTGGTGAAGCACTTTCAACCCTATATTTTGGAAAACCATTGTATTATCTTTATTCCACACATAGCGGTCAAATCATTGTTTGTCCAACAAAAGCTGGGTGAGAGAAGAGTGAACTAGATGACTGGCTTAAAAGAGTATAGTCTAGACTCCAAACCAATTCACACTATTAAGGGCCATGGCATAGATCGTCTAACAACAAAAGCAGTGAACACAATAGATGATGATCCATCAAGGTGAGAGAAGGAAATCGAGATGTACAATGTTGAGTGAGCTACCACCACTATTATCTCAGACTCTTGGTATGCAGATGTGCTCTAGTATATTTAGAAAGGAACTTTGCCTTCTCACTCATTTGCATGACACAAGGGGGTGGTTAGGCTGAAAGAATTATCTTACCGGTTAGTGTGTGGGGAGATTTTCATAAAGCACCATAACAAAGTATTTCTCAAATTATTGGAAGCACATGATTCAGAGAAAGTACTATGTGATCTCCATGATGGACCAACCAAAGGACACTTTGTAGGCAACACTATAGTGCACAAGGTGATGCAGGACAATTTTTGTTGGTTTGCATTATTTAAATATGCTCACACATATGGTCGCAAGTTCGTGGTATGTCAGAAGTGTGATGGCTGAGGAAAGAAGTCAATCACCCCATTCTTGCATATCGTTGTCGAAGAATAATTTCAACAATGGAGCCTAGATGTCACCAGTGATATTTTTCCGCACTCATCGAAGAAACATTGCTATATTCTAATTGCTACATATTACTTCATGTGGTGGAGAGAAGTTGTTGTACTCGAGCAAGTGAATGATCAAGAATCCATGAAATTCCTCAAACATAATACCATTTCCTAGTTTTGTTTTCTAACTTGATTTGATTTTTAGAATGCATTGTATTTTTTACAACCTCATTCTACCAATAAGAACCTCATTTTCATCACAAAGAAGATCATTTTCTCTAAACAAAGGAACTGACACTCCACTTTTGTGAATTCATTATGGGCAGACTAAGGCATGTGTAAACCTTCTCTGAATACATCTCCCTACTTCCTATTGTGTGTAAAGGAATCCATCCTTCCCTTGAACATCTATTTCATGCCCTTCAAATTTCACAGGAATCCTAGGGCAAGCCATGTTGATTGCTTCAGAGTAGGATAGACACCCTTTACGAGCTATAGGAAGAGAGACAAAAAGCTAAAGAGAAATTTTCTCTTCACTGAAGTCATATCAAGAGGTTATTTCATAAGAAATTTGTAGGAAAATTTGAATTCAATGTGGATGACCTACTCTTGATGTGGGACAAATCCCACAAAGACAAAGGAAAACATACTAAGTTCCAATCCTTGTGGACCAGATCATTCATAGTGCACGAAATCCTTGGCCACCATACATATCATCTTCAATATTTAGATATGAATATTGACTCTCTTTCGATTAATGGCCAAGATTTAAAAAATTATTTTCAATGATGGTCTAGTGTTGTGTCCTACCCTATGTACATCACTTATTTTATTGATTATTTTTTGGTTGGGTCTTGCATCCTTTTTTATTCATGTAAACAAGAGTCATGTGTAAATGTGTTTTCTGGCTTCTTTGTGTGTGGCTAAGTTGAAAAGGTTCTTGTGACACTACAACATTTTGCTAACCTTCGATCCTCCTTCTTTGTTTTTTTAGTTTTTTGGTCAATGATGTTGTGATGAAAAATATCATCCTTCTATAAGGAGAGTTTTATGTTGAACCATGATACCTGTGTCTATTCTGGGAACCTTACACCCATACTCGGTTCTTTATGTTTTGATGTTTTTAGGTTTATGGAATCAAGTAGAAGAGGAAAAGGGGAAAAGGTTGAATGTGAAAACCTAAATCAAATTTCCTTATATGATTCTCTGAAGGAACAACCTCTCTTTCTCTCAATAAGTGAGGATCTGTCTTCTTCCCATTAAATAAAAAGGTTCCTATGCATATTCCTCCATAAATATATAAATAAGGGCAAAAGAAGACTCAAGGCTTCCTGCATAGAGAGATGAATCAAACAACTGCACTGGGGTACTATCTAGGCTCACTGGCAGTAGGGCAATGTTTACATTCCTGTAGTGACTCTGTCGGGGTATTGTCCAAGTATGTTGGTAGCAGAGAAGTTACACTAGAGATGAAAAACTATACTCTAAAAGTATAATGCTCGTGAACTATACTACCCTTTCCTGATTCAACACATGGAACTATCGTCGATCTTATGTTTATGCTCAATCAAGAAGGGATAGAGGGTACTATGTTTATTCATGAGGTAAGTGGGTAAACCAAAGTGATATGAATGATGAATCAATACTCCTTAAGGAACTAGACCCTACACAAAAGAATAAACTTAGGCAGAGAAGCTAAAATTCTACTAGTGTGTTTCCAAGTGTTATCATCACTACAACACCCTCCAGAATTTTTTCCTACATTCAAATTTCAGAGCCTACCTTGATCTTGCATATTATTATTGTAAGAATTAGGACTTGATACATGTGCCTTCTCTAAGTTTTTTATTCCAATTTACCAAAAAATCAAAGTGTCGTCTTTTCGCATGTCAAGTGTTGCACATCGCATCAAAGATAGTGTTGGTGGTTTCAATGTGTAATCTCTATGTAAACGAGTTGTTCTTAACATGTAAACATGTGTCACACTCATTTTGAAAGAATTAAGCATAGTCTCACAAGTGTTGTCACCATCGTCGTAAAGTGTATCTCTGGTGTTTCATTTGTCATCGTAATGTTCTCGCATAGAGGGAAGTGAGTTGTTCATGTTTTATGGATTTTCTAGTATTTGTTGTCAAGTGTTCTACATCTACGATTATAATCAAGTCTTGTCACTATTTACATCAACTTCATGGACCCCACCCTTAGTATAATTTAGAAAACTTCCTAGCCAATCAAATTAGCCTCCTCTGACCCTTATGAACTGCACATTGCATAGTCTCAACCCTCAAGTAGTAACCCTGCCTCTTGGAACCATGCAATGTGCAGTTCCTGCCTCCTAGGAGTGTGTACTACGTAGTCGTAGGGCTCAAGCCCTACCCCCATGCTCCAAAAATGCACAATCCATACCTACATCCAGGCCTGAACTATGCATTGCAATGTCTCAATCCTGAAGCCAAGACCTTGAGCTCTTGAACTATGAAATTATGTAGTCGCCTTGCCTCTTTGTCCTTCCATCATTGTGCACTACGAAACTTCATTCATCAAGCCCTCATCCTAGCTCCTTGAGCTCCCCAAATTTGTAATCATCAATTCTATTCCATCCTAAATTATGTATTGTATAGTCTCAATGTTTAGACCTAAACCTTGACTGCCTCAGGTACACAATTGCATAGTCATTGAGCCTCTCCCTTAGCCCGCCACCTAGTTCTAGCTCATTCATTAGATCATCATGCAACCATCATATGCTAGATGTTTATCAGACATATGTCGTCTTGTCATGAGTGAATTGAACATATAGGGACTCTAGCATGCTATGACAGGATGTTGAAGAAGGACATGGGGAAGGAGGACATGTTAGAGGAAACCTATGTAGCTGAAGATGAAAGTTGATCAATCGTGAGAATGCCAAGGGAAAACAGTTTTCAACTGCAGTTGAAGACCTAGTAACACTGAAGAATCCTAATCTCTAAGCCATTTGGAGATGGATAGAAGATCATTCTCGAGAATACACACTGTAAGAAGCAACAAGAATGACTTGACATTTCAATATCATCATGTACTTCATGTCATCAGTGTCAGGTCACGTCATGTTATGAGTCATCATATGCCACATCATTTCATGGATTATGTAAATTCTCATTTGAAACTGTATTGTAAAGTGGAATTCCGAAGGACATATCCAAAATATGAAGGGGCATGTAAAGTTGAAAAGTCATAGGGAAGTCAAACATTGATTAGGGTAGTAAAAGAGTTACAAGGGAGGTGAGGAATGACCCCATTGGTTATATATACACACTCATTGTACAAGAAAAAGGAATTTTCACCTTGGATCCTCCCACAAGGCATAAGAGAGACAAACTAGTTCTTTTGGGCAATAAGTATTGGCTCCAGTGCTACAATATTAGAGCTCGTGGTGTTCGTTGTATACACATGTCTTAGTACTTTTAATTAATATATGAAGCCTAATAGCCAACATTTTCTTCATGTGTGGGTTATGAATATTTGTATGACTCTTCTATGAATTTTTAAAATTCATGTTTTCTTTCACAAATACTAAAATAGTTGAACTATTTTAGTTATTTCAGTGCTTATCATATTGAGAAGTGTTGTAATCATTGCAATGACCATTACGTCTTTGTGGACTATTCTGATGTATGTTAGATGAAACTCTCTTATTTTTGTGTGTTTCTACTAGAGTGGTACTACTACCTCTCTCTTATAGGCTCACCTTCTTTTCCCCTTCACAGTAGAATAACCTTGACACACCTACCACCGAACACTCACTAGGCAGACTCACTTTATTTTTGAAGGAACATATGTATTCCTCTATCTTGTTGACACTTACCGCCAAGGAAAACCTTTAAGAAAATGCTAGCCAGGTCATATTCCAGATGGGGCTCCTATCCCAAACGGTGTTCGGGCTAATTGGGACCACAAGTCAGGGAGACCCCTTGAATTTTCTCACCTTAAACACTGTCAACAATAACATATGCCAATTTTATGGTATATATATATATATATATATATATATATATATATATATATATATATATATATATATATATATATATATATAGATATATATATATATATATATATATATATATATATATATATATATATATATATATATATATATATATATATATATATATATACACACACATACACACACACACACACACACACACACACATATATATATACACTTATATATATACATATATATATATATATATACATATACATACATACATATACATACATACATACATATATATATATATACATATATATAACCATTGGAGGTGTTTTTGAACTCTTTCCTTTATCCAAGGTGGAATATTCATTATTCATTGCATTACATTAACACTCTATGGTTTATTTTTTCATTTCGTTTGTGTCAAGCTTATTCGATGAAGACCACATGACTTAACCAACCTAGTTAACCCACTTGGTGACATTTGGCCACTTCTCATGATGTGTAACGTGCGGATGACCTAGAAGAATTCATCTTGATCCACTCATAGGGAACAACAAATGGGTGGTTAGGCTAACTACCCCCCAAACCTTCTCACCCGTGTCATTCACATCCTGACACTTGAGTGGATTGGGATCTGCAATTTGAGATAGGGTTTTCCCTATATTTTCTTAGTTTTTACATTTATAGACCAATGATTCTACCTAAATTATAATAGGGTATGCAATATTTTCTTCTCTACGATGAAAAAATGTTTTGTCTACCTATGGTGGATTCTCTCTGCACATTTTAGTAGTCAAATTCTACAACTAATTGTCATAATTATAATTATCAATCATTTAACAGGTCATTTTCTCATTGTAGAATATTTTTCTTTAATTTGATATTATTTTGCAGGGTCAATTCTATAGTTCTCTCAAACAAGATGGTTTCGAAAGAAAATAAGGAATTTTTTTTCATACTACTTTCTTGATGCATTTCCTTCCAAGGGATGTCTAAATCAATCAAGGATTCAACATAATACCTAATTATAGAGGCAATTTTAAGAATCCATCTCACAAAGAGCTTCTTTTTTCTTGTTACTTCAATAAAATTTTACGGGGGTTTGTACTCTTTGGAATTTTCTATATATTTTTTTTTAATATTTGAACTATGCTCCCATTACGAGTCCATTTTTTTCTCAAGTGAACATTTTGTAGGTATTTTATTTTATAGTAGTAGAGTTTAAATTTCTCTCTACTATTATTCCAATGATATACCTTCTACATTTTTTTCTTTATCAAAGCCATCAATTTATTTTTATTTTTCCATGGTTTTATGCAGTTGACCTACCATGTATTTGAAACATTAAACTGGATTATGGTTAAGATATACCATAGGTTTAAATTGTTGTCCCAAATTACAGTAATTGGTTGATCCTATTAGATTTCCATGTGTCAGAATTGTGACATTATTTTGGTACTTGGATTTGCTACAACCTTTTCTTATAGAAATTTTTCAACATGATAACATATGGATAATCATTGTGAATACCTCCCTAGCTAAGAGGGAGTATTGAATTTTCATAGTTGTGGTCGGTCTTCATAATAATTAGTTTTTTTCACTGATTTATTTTGTAAAGAACGTTCTTCATGCTATGATCAAAATAAGAGCATTAAAGGCATGGCCTTCATGTCCTTTGCAAAAGGAAGAAAAATTTATTTTTTGAAAATAAATTTGTTTCTTCAGAATAATTGAGGTTGACTCCCCTCTATTCAAGTCGACCCTAACTTAAGAGGAACCTATTCATCCTAGAAAAAGTATATATATGATGCATTTGACCTCCTTTCCAAGCAAGCAATTAGATTGGTATGAGGGAAGTAATACAACCTATTTTAAGGTAACGAAGATGGCCTATCTAAGGTAGAAAAGAAGGTATGTATAAGGTAGCAAATAACGTCTATCTAAGGTCAGAAAATTTAAGGTATTAGGCTAGCCAAAGAGACATTTATGAGGTAGGAAAAGAGAGAAAATATGAGACCAAAGAAGCATTTTTTTATGCCAACAAAGTAGCATATCTAATGTTATCAAAGAAGAAGATATACTTGTAGAGGCTAAAGGTTGTTTGTTGTCACTATAGGGAAGCTTGACCAAGTTTTACCTAGTTATATGATTGGTTTGTTTGACTTATATGATTGGTTTGTTTGACCATGTATTTGAATGATATATGTCTATTTAACTTGGTGATTTATTGAAGGAAAAGGTTGCTAGAGTTTTCCCCCATGTGGGTTTTCCTAGGGTAAATGCTTGTGTTCTTGATTTGCTTGTCTCTTCTTGATCTATTGTTTATGGTTGAATATATTATCTGTAATTACTTTATCATGAAATTGAATGAATGAAATATTAAATTTATAAAATCATACAAGTAATTATTAGATAAGAATATCCCCAAAAGCTTGACATAAAGTGGCACCTGATTTCCATTTTGTTTCCCAAATGACATTTTCTAGTCCTATGAATCCTCTTATAAACCTACAATGACTTGAATTTGAGCCTCATTTTTCTCTCTTCATCTAGCTATTGGCCATATCCCAAGGAGGATCCTAAAAATCTTCATGTTTCTTAATGGTTGCATATGCATATCACTTCTAATGTATTCATCCCTACTGTTATGTTTTTTCTTGCCCCACTTACTACCACTATAGTCAAACTAGACCTCTTGTCATTTACATAAATATTTCCTCCATTTTGTGACCTAGCCTTTCCTAGAGAGACAATTGCAATGAGTGGTTTTACACTTCCATATTCATTTCTTGACTCTACTTAAGTTACTTCTACCAACATGGAATTGTATGCATGTCCTTTATGTCACTCATTTCTCCGGGATGAACTTCCTTTTTTTACTTCTCATGTTAGTTAAACATTGCAATATGTTAAACTTATTTTTTTTCATTCTCATGCTCATAAAACTATGAGAAATTTATTAAGAATCCATTTACCTCTTTTTAAGTCTTACTGAAATCTAATAAAATATGCAATTTTGAGAGAAATACTACCTCTTCTTAAATCTCCTTAAACCAAAATGAACACACCCTATCAAGTACACTTTTAACTCTATTTTACACATTAAACATGAATAAAAAATACAACATTGAATTTACTTTTCTTATATTTATCCACCATAGACTAATTTACATATAATGTCATTTCAGGTGAAGAGGAAAAAAATAGTGTAAGAAGGTTATGCGCTAGAGAGGAAGGTAAATAAATGAGATTAAGGATTATGTTGCTACAAAATTTGCATACAGAAGTTGTTAGTATGATACATATAAAGTATGATATGAAATATTTAAATTGACATTAGTAAAATATGGAATGTGTGTGTATATATATATATATATATATATATATATATATAAGCTAACAAAAAATTATTATTCTATGAAACTGTTTTACAAAGTACAATTGCATTCAAATTTATATGACATAGTTTGACAATTTATATCCCCCCGCCCCTCTCCCAAAACAAAATCTTATAATTTGGTAGAACTTGTTTGAATCAAAATTTAAATTATGTGCATATACAACTAAATAGATGTCGCATTCATATATATTTGAGTTACAAATTTTTTAGTATAATACGCCATTAGATAGTGTTGATCAATTAGGCATGACACATAGCATTACACTACTCTTGCATAGGTAAAGACTAATATTGTGAAAATTATGAGGGATTTCCTTTGGGTTTCTTTTGGTCTATGTATTCAACCATCGACCATGTCATAAATTGTTGATGTTTTGAAAAAGAGATGAAGAAACAATATTTAATAATTATTCTTTGTTTTTTTCTAAAAATTATCATATATTCTCTAATAACTTTCAAAAAGATGGGGAAAGTAGGAATTCAACTAGAGTGGTGAAGAGATACATTCTAATTATATGAAAGGTTTATTGTAAATTTGAGGATTTCAATAAATGATAAAATTAGAAGGACCAACCAATATCAAGAGTAGAATATAAATGACATAAGAATGCCTCCTCCATTTGACTTATACACTTACATATAAATTAGTTGAAAATTGAATCATAAAAAATAGAGGGAGTATGGATATAAGAGTCTATGTTTTGTTATTGTTAATTTATGTGGATGATGCCATATTATTAACAAATTGTAAAATAAATTGTGATAACATATAATCATTTCATATAATAGTGACATTTTCTTCTTAGGCAACATTAGTGTTATTATTTAAAAACCTGTATACATAAATAGGTAACTATGAACATCTAGATAATAAAGGAAAAAGAAAAATCAATTATTTATTTATATATAATAATATTAACATAAATTATAGAATAAATTCACCTAAAATTTCGTATAAATATATACTATACAATATAATTTTGGAATATGACAATGAAATAGTATGTTGTAATATAAAATTTATTAAATTGTAATTACATATATATATTTTTTAAATATGTTAAACCGTTAATACACTTAAATATAATGGAATTTAACTAAAATATTATATAAATTTTTGCAATGAAATTTAAATTTTATCTCTTTCTTAGGAAATTAGCTTTGTCTATGCCATTCTAAATTCACTTGATTTTCTTTTCACATAATATCAACCTATATATTTAAATTGATGCTATATGTGGAAAATTTAGATTATGATATTTAGATAAACTTAGTTCAGACTTTCCCCTATTGGGGTGTGAAGGGGATTAGGATCCGGACATAATATAGTTATCAAAAAAGGCATAATGAAGAGGGTACGTGGGCAACACATTAAATGACCCCAAACGAAGGGGATGGAAGAATCCAAGAAAAGGAGGCAAGTGGAGGATGCCTCGGGAATGCAAATGAGTAGGTGGGTCAACATTAAAGAAAAAGAGGTGGTGAGAGAGCGAGGTGAATGCATGCAAAGGGTGAGAGGAGAATGAGAGCCAAGCACTGCGGGTGGTAGTCGAGAGGAGAGCAGGAGAAGGGGTGGCCTTCGGCATATGGATTTAGGCTACATCAACCTAAATTGTAACTGATATGTAAACCATACTTCCCTCAGCTTAGATTTGGCATTAGTGACGCACAGTTGGAAGAAAGTCTAGAAGAAAAGGAGGATGGTGTCGAAAGTAATTGGAAAATGTTGGTCTTGTCTTAAGATGATGATGTCTGGTTTCTTAATTTATGAAAGATATGGAAAAATTCATGAACTTGGGGTCATTTCTCTATTCGTAATGTGTGGATATGAATCAACTGCATTACATGAGAGGAGGGGTTGGGGGGTTATGGGATCTATGAAGGGTTTGTAGGGTTTCTTGTACATGTGGGAAAGAAATTGATAACTGTCATAGGGAAATTCTTCAGTTTGGGATTAAGAAGAGGCTATGACTCATCTGTCAGCCTATGGGGTTCTAGTAGCTTCCAGAATCTGTGGGGGGTGAGAGGGGGGAATGGGAAAGATAAGACAAGGTTGGGGAGGTTAGTCTAGCTATTTTGGGGTTGCCAAACCCTAAGGGGAAGGAAAAAGATTCAGGAGTAGAGGAATAGGGTGAAGCTATACCAAGGGGACTCTACATGGCCTAAGGGAAATCCATTCACAAGAGCCCTAGGTCGAGTCAGAATGCAAGGGTGGGCCAAAACCCGTAAAGCTAAGAGGAAGGGGTGGGAACATATCAAGTCAAGAGGATCTGCCCTAGTGGAAGAATCCCAAATCCTTGTTGGCCAGATTGTAAGAGTGGAGAGGAACCTCTAAGGGCATCCCAGTTGATGGTCTCTAGGGGGGGCTTAGAGCAGATGAGAGAAGAGATAATTGTGTTGTTGCTGTGAATTGGTGACAACCGAGCTACCGAGAACCAAATGGGTAGTTGGAATGTTGTAAAGGGGAAATATAAGGAATGACACAATGATATGAAGGAAATACAAATTGGTTTTAATGTATGAATTTATGTTAACATTATGGGTTTAATTAACTCCTATACTCTTCAACCCATGATGCTCCGTCATGAGGAACAGGTAATAACATGAGAGGGGTGGGGACTGAAAGAATTTCTTAAGGAGAAGATGGTGAAAGGAGAAGTGAGATAGGGAATAAAAGGAGGCTGAAGAGTAGGTAAGTAGGCAGATAATAAAATGAAGGGTCTCGTGGCTTTAGCGAGCCAAATCCTGGAGAAAAAGGGGAAGAAAACGGGCAAGGAAAGTATGCATAACTTATTGTATTCTTACAATGCAGGTACCCAGGAACAAGTAAAAGAAGTAATAGTGATGTGGGATACATATTTAAATGCCAAGGTGGGAAACGAAGAACTTCTAATGGAAGACGGCAGCCATTACTTATTGACCGAAGACATGTTAGAGGCCTCCAAACACTATTCAAATAGACCATCCAATAGTACGAGGTCATGAATAATCTGTTGGCAATGGCAATGACATATAGGGACAGAGAAGAGCCAAAGCAAGCAAGGCAGGAGGAATCATGTTTAAGGAACATTCAAAAGGAAATCCATGATGTACAGGTACAACAATATCACCAGAACTTTCATTTAGGGAAAATGGAAAAGCAGATCCAAACCTTGCTACAGAACGATGTTCCTGGGTCAAGTACCAAGGACCCAACCCCTGTCAAGTCTGATGACTGATGCTGAGTAGTAGAAAGTTAAATTTTGTTATTATGATGGATAGCATTTACTTTACAAGTCAATGCATTAAATATATATTAGATACAAGATCAAACTGTTTAAATTTTGGACATCTTTAGATGTTGATCGGTGGCTAATAAACCTGATTTCTTTTAGGGAGGTTGAGGCCAACATATATATTTTGTTACCTTCTTATAGATAATTAATAGAAAATGGAAGTAATACCAAGCTTACACAAAAAAAAAAAAAAAAAAAAAATTGGAATTTACAAATTAAAATTTTCTAATAAATTTTATTTATATTGTAATAATATAAATAATATTTAGAATATCTTATTTAAAATAAGAAATGATGATTAGGGAGATGCCATGGTACTTTTTGTTTTAGAATTAAATATTTAAAATTTATAAATAATCAACGGACATAAATAAATAACAAAAATTTAAAAAATACTTTATATTTTATAAATTAACTATTTCATTTTAATATTATTTAAAATAATATAAATTTTGGTGAAAAAAAGTTATTGATATAAAAAAATTTAAATAAAAAAAAAAATTAAATTTTAAATATATATAAATTAGGGAGAAAAACAATTTTTCAAAACAAATATATTTGATTTAGTTATTTTCAAATTTATGATTTAAATTTTATTAAAAAAATTCAATAAATTTTATTAAATTTAATTAATAACATTATAATAAATATTAGGAAAATTTTAAGAAAATGTTATATTATAAATATGGGTGGGATGTTGGGAAATTGGCTTAACAACCGGACATCTTTGCAAACTTTCTATTTTCAAAGATGTGTTGATTTTTTTATAAAAAATTGTGAATCGACTTTACATCATTTAAGATCATTTTCATATGTATATATGAAAACATAAACATAAAATCCTAATATCATTTGGAAATAATAGATTTATATTAAAGAAAAATAAATTTTAAAGATAATATATTTGTAATAAAACAAAATAATAAATATAACATTTCAATGACATTTCAAATGTTTATTTAAAGTGTGATGGTCCTTGGAGTTATTTACTAATAATTACGATTTCGGTTATGTTAATTGAACTTTTCCACACGGTAGAGAAATGCATAGTATGCAATATAAATCTAAAGTAATATTTAATATATTTCCTTACCGTTTATAAATTTATTAAACACAAACATTATAATAGAATAAATAAAATTACAAATATTACATTATTTTTAAACAATTATCTATGAAGTTTTATCTCTCTAAATGATATTGTTTATAAAATATGAAACTAAAAAATTAATTTGTTATGATCTAAACATGCTATTAAATTATTGACCAAATTTCAATAATGATATCTAAATATATATAAACCAAAAACCACATATACCAAGATGACTTAATATCATGAAACCAGACAAATATATAAAAACTGAACTAATATCGTAAAACCCATAAACTAATATCATGAAATCAATGCAAGTTCTGAATTGAAGTTTCAAGTAATAAAAGAAATAGCAAAACCAACCCATGGTATGACAAAGTTTGTAAAAGTGCGAGGAGAGTAATTAAGGATGTTGTTGATGAATCTCTTAAAATTGGCAAGATAAAAATATACAAAGCCCTAACTAAAAGGGAAAAAATGTAGTATATTCGTAAAAGACAAAAGAATCTCATACACCTCTCTAAGGTAGCTCCTAAGAAATTCAGGAGGTAGATTCTAACTAGGAAAACTAAATATAATAATAAAATTGCTTTACACGACTGGAATTCCTATCTTAAAAAGCTTTATGAATCTTCAAATGTCATGGATAACTTTGAAACCCTACTCACAACGAAAGAAGTTTTCTTATTAGAAGACATTTATTTTGGGGTTAATCGCTTGACTAATGGGAAAGGTAAGGACATTGAAGGTTACCAGTTGGAAATCTTAAAAATTGGAGGTCCTATCCTCATCCCCCAAATTCACAAGCTTTTCAATCAAGAGGTCAAGCAAGGGTTCCCTAAACCATGGAGTCAAAGCCTCATTATCCCTATTGTTAAAAGTGGGGATACAAATAATCCCTCAAATTATCGGACAATTATGATCAGCCCTCTCCTAGCCAAGTTATATGGTATTATTTTGGAAATGAAGTTGAGCATATGGCTTGAAAGTGAAGGTAAGCAGGCTAAAGGCCAAGCGGGTTTTAGAAAGCAGCACTCAACAACAGACCACCTCGTTATGCTTAGGATCATTATGGAGGAATGTTGCAATGATAAATCCAATCTCTTTTGTTGCTTTGTGGACTTTAGAAAAGCTTTCGATACGGTTCCTAGAAACAAACTTTGGAACAGATTAGAAGAGCTAAAGGTTCCTTTTGAGTTGAGAGTTGTCGCTGTAAGGTTATATGAGAATGTAATTTCCAAGTTAAAGAGAAATGAGGGGTGGTCGAAACATATTAAGTGTAATATCAGAGTTAAACAAGGTTGCCCCCTCTCCCCTACCCTATTTGGCATTTACATCGACAAGCTAGAAGGTTGTTTAGAGGAAGCAAGATGTGCTCGCACGATCTTAGCTGGGATAGTCATCATCATCCTTCTCTACATTGATGATATTGTTCTTCTTGCAAGGTTCCCATCTGATCTTGATAAGCAACTTATACTTCTTAAGGATTTCTGTTCTACCATGGGTATGATTGTTAGCACTCAGAAAACAAAAGTTATGATTATCAAATCCAAGAAGGACACTTATGCTAATTTTATGTATGGCAATAGTAACTTGGAGGAAGTGTCTTCCTACAAGTGCCTAGGAATTGATATTCATCACAAGCTCAACTAGAACTATAACATTGAGAAAACGATTAATGGGGGATGGAAAGCTTATTTTGGTCTTGAAAATAATTGTAAAATGGCAAACCTCGTAATGTGGAATAGAAAGAAGTTCCTATTTGAAACTTTAGTCACTCTGGTTATCTTATATGGATGTGAGGTTTGGGGTTGTAGCATCTCTAGAGAATCCTGGAGAAAGATTGAGCAAATCCAGAAGCATTTTATAATGTATAACCTCAAAATTAAAAGCAACAGACCCTGTCCTATTCTCCTTAGAAGTGGGTTTTTCCCCTATCGAGAGCCTAGCTATGACTAGGCTTCTATTGTACAAGCACAAACTCAATAACATCAGAGACCATAGACTTCCTAAGCTAGCTTTAAATACCAGCGAAAACCAGCTAAGGCTCAAACGAGGTTGGTATAAAGACACCAGAGCTTGGTTAAACCATTGGGAGATTGGCGAGAATGTTGCATTGCAAAACATTAATAACATTAAAAATATTGTTACTTCTAAGTCCAAAGAAAAAATGTGGTGTGAGAAAGATTTAGGAGTTAAAAGAAAATTAAGATAATATAACGAGGTCATCAACCCCACCCTAGAAGATCAAAAGTATCTCTCTATTTTAACTAGATCAAAGAAGAAAATTAATATAGCCAAGATTAGAATGAACTCTCATGAGATCCATACTGAAACGGGTCATTGGGCAGTTCCTAAAATACCATGGATGGAAAGATTTTGCCATCTCTCTTAGAATACAAACATCGAGGATGAAAATCACTTCCTCTTAGAGTGCCCCGCGTACAACTGCATTAGATCTCAGTTTCAAAATCTTTATTGCAATACTAACCTTCCTAGCCTTTTATGTTGTCAAAATTACAGTGAGCTCGAGAGGCTTCTCTCCAAGCTTTTTGAGCATAAGAATAAAATCTTAAATAAAACTAAATAATCCATTTCTTTAGGTCCAATAGGCCAAAGTTTGGTCTTAGTGGACATTTACCATCATCATGAAACTTCGTCATGGAAACTATCACAATATATAAGCTAATATCTAAAAATTATCAAAATTTTGGTATTAAGGTAAAATCGTATTTTTAAAATTTGTTGGCTTCTTGTGCCACTATATATAGAGCGACAAAACTTGCTACATTTTACCTTATACTTTTGAGGATAATTAATAAAAAGGCAAGTAGCTTGCTTTTTTTTTAACCAATTAAGTTTTCAAAATTAATTTTTAATTTAACTCTTGTTATAATTTTATGCTTACTAGTTTTTTCTTTCTTTCTTTCTTTAAAGGTTTTGCGGATATAATTATAGGTTCTGAAGTAATAAATACATAATAACAAGCTTAGACATACACTTAAAGTTAGACATACACTTAAAGTTAAAAGGTACCAGATATTATTAAAAATTATGAAGAGTTTGACGAGTTAAATAAAAATATGTATTTTTATATAAGTTGTAGTTTTATATTATAATTACTTCACCTATTACTTGTTCACATTGAAAGATGAGAGATATTCTACATTTTTTATTTATTCGAAAATTTTTGTTCACATTCACAAGTAATTCTTTTACATGTTAAGAAAAATAAAACTTTCTTAAAAATTTAATTAATCAAAATAGTCTAAGAGAACAAAAAAAATTCTCAAGGAAAAAGAAAATATATAGAAATTTTGCATATAAGTCTAAAAATTTCATCAATACTAATAAAAACAAAATCTTCATTCAAATCATGAATCTATATAAAAGTTGATAGCAAATCTTAAAATATATAAAAAAAATTATTATAAAAAATATTTATAACAATTAAAACTATAAAATAAAATAAATAAATAAAATAAATAGTATTTAGATAAAAAATATCCACCATCAAAATTATTTATTACCCAAATGAATTAGTTAAATAAAAATTAGATGAGGAAGTAAGGAATTAAAATTATTTATTGAATAAAACCTCACTACGAAATTATTATGTTATGAAAAAGTTTGTAAAGTAATACTATAAAATAAAATGTGTGCATATTAGAAAATAATATTGACAAATAAAGATATAAGATGAACATGTGTAGAAATTTTGGAAAATATAGTTGTAAGCATAATTCTTTTGAAAAGTATTTATACTGAAATGTTTTCAAATTTTCATTAGAAATATATGCAAATCCATAATACTTGTAAAATGCGTGTAAGAGTTAAGAGTATATATGGTTCGTCAGCATTAAAAAACAAAAAAGATTTTTTTTTTATCTGCAACATTTAAAAAAAATACAATGTTGGTAAAGGTTAAAAGAATAAAAAACATAATGCTAATAAAAATTAAAAATATGTATATGATTCTTGAAAATGAAAACAATTTAGGGAAAAAAATGCATGCATGCAACAATCCAAAAAAATACAAAAAGTGAGAACCTCTAAACAAGAGCAGTCAAGAAGCTCTAAACAAGAGCAAGACTTTGATACCTTGGCAAGAACTGGTTGATTAAATTCGTGTGCGAACATTCTCCCAAATCGACTTCGATACTCCAATAAAAATTAGTTAACTAGCTACATGTGCTCACATTATTCCAAGCGTGAATCCTCACAGCGAAATACTAATGAAATAGCATAACGATAGCATGAAATTTATGTTATAAAATATAGTAAAAACAATATAGGCAAAGTGCAAGGTAGGGAAAGATTCACACTGAAATACTAATGAAATAACTAAATCATAACATGAAATTTACATTATCAAATATAATAAAAATAATAGAGCTAAATTATAAGGTAGAGAAAGATTCACTCATGAATAGAATCAAAATATTGTCGTATTAAACATTAAACATAATGTTAAATTTTAAAATGTCAATAAGTATGGCTGAAAATTAATTTCTAAAGTTCTGTAAACTTTGCTTCGTATTTTGGATCGAGTTAATTCACTTGCATTTTGATTTGGTTTTTTGAATTTTTTTTTTTGTCCCTTGCATCACAGGGAAGAGATCCATATGTTGTGGAAGGATATCAATGAATGTAACAAAAATTATAGAAACATTAATGTTAATGAACTTTTTTTTTATGTTTTATAATTCATTTTATTTTTTTTATTTGATTTTCTTTATAAAAAAATAATATTTTTTCTCATTTCTTATTTATTAATAATATGATGGATTTTTTACAAACATTATCTAATCATTTTATTTATCCTAGATACAAAGTAGATTATTCACTCAATATATTGAATGTTTAGAGAAACTATGAGATAATTAAAATTCCACATAATTTAAACGTTATAACATAAAGAATTTCTTTAAATTTATTATAGAGTGGATGTGTGTGTGTGTGTATATATATATATATATATATATATATATATATATATATATATAAACTATAGTAATCACTATTATGTTTGCACATTTATACTTTTACTCCTATATGTTAAACTATTGAAGAAAATATCATTGTAGGTATATTTATTTCTATCTTTGTTCCTATTCATTTTTTATGCAAATACTTGCTTAAATTATGGTGGGCAAGAACTCATATTAAATAAATTATCTAGATTGGTCTGAGCTATTTTCATGGATTTTATTTTTATGTGGTTTTCCTATCAAACTTAATAATGAAAAAAAGTTGCTCAAATATTTAAAAATCATTTCATAAATTTGCAATTGTATCAAAAATGTATGACAAAAAAATTTGAGGCATTTTTCGATATGGCATAAAGTACCTTCAAAGTTATGATCCAATCAAATGTTTGAAAAATAAATATCTATTTTTCAAAGTTAAACATTATAACTTGGGTTGGTCAATACTAGATTAATACTAGTCAATTCCAAAAAAATGATTGACATAAAGAATAGTTTGTAAAATTGACCAATTATCAAGGTGAGTAAATTTCATGGATGACATGGGACACATGTCAAGAATGTTAAATTAAGGCAAACAAGTATTTAACCCACTCAAGTGGTAACAAATTATTTTAAAAAAAAAACATTAATGATTTATAATTTTGAATATTCGAAATTGTCATGGTAAATGCTAAACTATTAGTGGTTAACATGAAAATCTATTGCTATAGTCTTGTATTAAGGGACAATATGAGAATTGTAGGTATTAATTACCCAAATGGACTAGTTTTCCATAATTTTCTTTTCCCAAAAAAAATGTGATTTCCATTTTTCCTATGATTTTACCAAAATAACCAAAAATTATAAAAACTATAATCATTATTAATTTTGAAATTTTTACTATTTTCATATTAAAAATTAATAAAATTAAACAATTTTTACACTTTATGAATTTCTATCCTTAAAATTTTATCCAGAAATAAATATATTAATGCATCCAAAATAATAAAACTACTCACTATTCTATTATTTTTTTATTATTTAAATTTATTTTATAAAAACCATATATATAATCATTATTAATTTAATTTTTTTATTGTTTGTATATTAAAAATAAATAAAATTAGAACATTCTTAATATTTTATAAATTTCTATTCTTAAAATTTTATGGAAACATAAAAATATTAATGCAACCAAAATCATAAAACTACTATATTTTTCTTTTGTTATTTAAATTTATTTTTAAATTCATATTTTCTTATTGTCTACTTTTATTATAAAAAAAATATAATACAAAATATACTAATGTGAATGCATTTTAGAATATAACATTATCATTTCATATTACAAAATAATAATTTTACTTCTCTATTTTTCTCATCTTTAGAATTGAATGACAAATGTTTAATCATTATATTATTGAATTTTTGGCTTTGGAAGAAGATGGTTTTTATTATTCTTTATATCCTTTTGGCTTTGGAAGAAGATGGTTTTTATATGCCTTTGGAGATTATAAATTCTAGTTGTCATTATTTATATTAACAAATAAAAAAAAATTATATGGCTGTTTTATATTTTTTTTGACAATTACAATTATAGGTGGTGTGAGTGACGAGTCAACCAAATAACAATTATTAATAATTGTCATGTTATCATAGTTTTAAAAATTGGCTGGTTTGAATTGGATACGGGTGAAATTAACGGGGTCAAATTGCCGAAAAACTCTATTGAAGGGTCCATTTCGCCCAAATTTCATAAAAGCTGGACTAAATAGGCCAATTTATGATGAAACCATCTAGTTTATGGTCAAACGAGTATGCTCCATCATAAATAGGACAGTAGCTATACACCCCATAGAATGCAGTTTTGGGAGTTTTGAAGTTGTTTTTACGTAAATTTGCCGTTGTTTTCTTCCAAAAATAGTTCCTAGGGGTTGTTTTCCTCCAAAAAATAGTCTCTCCAAGAAAAGTATGTCTACACTCTCATTTATGTGACACATATCAACCCTAGCAATGTTTGCAATTAATGGTAATCTTAAATTCTTAAAGTAAAAGTGATATTTCCTTTATTTTTCATTTTCATCTTTTCACTTAAATTTTTAACATTACCATGAAATCATTTTCATCTTTTCACTTAAATTTTTAACATTACCATGAAATTACTAGCGATGTTTGAGAGTGGTTTCAACCTCATTAGATTTCATATGGAGAAACAGGAATTTTAGATTTCACTCAAAATTCAACAGACTTAATGGTTTTCGGGATTTCATGGTCTTGGGGTTTGCAATGTTTCCATTTGATTCTATCATGCATGAGGATATGAGATTGGCATTTGATGAAGAGCATGAAGCCTTTTAAGAACCTTGATGTTGGTGGCATTGATTGTTGAACATTGTTGATGTTGGTGGTATTGATTTTTGAACTCCTCGAGCTTAACAAGAATGTACGCTTCACTCAAAGTAAAAAACTCTTTAGGCATGCTAAACTTTTTCTACCACATTATAAGGTTGAGGAGGTGAACCCTTCACTCAAACCGAAATCATTGGTTAGGCATGTTAAAGATTTTCAATTTATATCATATTATAAGGTTGAGCAACCCAAGTCTCAAGACTTTGAGCTAGATGATGTTTATGTATCTCTTGTTGATGATCCCATTGCTCGTAGCGCGCATCAATGATGAGTTTGATGAGTGACCATGTTCATTACTGATTTTTAGTTTTGATGTCTTTTTGCTACTACTACTACTAAAGTTGTAGAGGAGGTTTAGGAGTCCTCAAACTCTGAGCCATATTATTTATGTAGCTCATGTTGATGATCTCTTGTCTAGTGGTGGTGATGAGTTTTATCATGCTAAGGAGTGATCATGTTGTTGATCATTGATATGTAGACTTCTAGTAGGTCACTGACCCCATAGCTTAGAGCATTGTTTTTGGACTCTAGAAATGATTTAGAGCCTCATTGATTATGTATTTCGATGTCATTTTGTTATATTCACCTTTACATGATATATAGATGAGAAAAACTTGCATATTTTGTCTATATTATTTTGGAATCATGGTTTTAAATCTTAAAAATATTTTTTTTATTAAAACCAATTATTCCATGTGCTTTCTAAAGACGAGTTTATCAAGATCACATCACTGGGATTTGAAACTCGATTTATTAGATGAATGAGTCAATTCACAACATGATATATATATATATATATATATATAATTAGAAAAAAACTCCGGAGGCCAAATGAAATTGACACTATGTATATATATATATATAATTAGAAAAAAAATCCGGAGGCCAAATGAAATTGACACTGAACACGACAGTTACCACAATTGCGACGAATAATAGATAAAAAAAACGAGACTTCAATTTCCGCGTTTGCATATTTGTTCAAGATTCATTCAATTTTTGAAAATGTTACTTTCATATATAATCGAATTCATGAATCCAATCTACGTGATGTGCGGCGGATCTCGACCCTCCGTTGACAAACGGCCATTGTTCAGAACCCATACCTTCGTACTTTTTCGTTTCTTCTCCTATGTTGAACTCTTCCATTTCAAAATCTGTCAAGCAAAAGGACACAGGAGCTAGCATATTACAGTCGGGAGACAGTGGCTCGTACAAATCAAAACTTTCCGCTATTGGGGCTGGATTTCCTGCAAACTGATCGCAATTTGGGGCTTGCTGGTCAGCTGAGGTAAAATTTCTTACTTCTGTTTCCACGAGATTAACATCTCCCAGATTCGCAACGGCTCTCTGCTCTGGATGTTCTTCTGCGATCGGATCCTCCACTACTAGGTTAGAAAATGACTCGGACGAATTCACAATTTCTTGATTAGTAAAAAAATTGAGGGGATGGTCTGAACTTGTACAGGTACCGCAACCAGAACTGTTGCAAGAATTTCGGTTTACCATTTCAGTGTGTTTCACCGGAGTTTTTATTCTGATAGGTCGGGGTTTGAGCGCCTCAATTTTTAACGTTTTCTTTCTTTGAGATCCCTGGATTGGTGGCACCTTCTTTTGCAGATGAAAGTTCCAGTGGTTCTTGATTTCGTTGTCTGTCCGCCCAGGCAAACGGCCTGCTATCAGTGACCACCTGCATGGTAATATGTGTCACAAATCAGCATCAAAAATGTTTTTGACCCATGAGATTGGAAATCTTTATTTTTATTTTACTAAAATGATTAATTTTTATTTTACTAAAACAATTAAGATATTTTCGATCAATAACAATAATAATTTTATAACCATCTTAATTATAATATTAATAAAGTATTGACAATATTGATTACAATGTTATTGATAATATTGTTTATAATATTAATAATATTATTGTTTATTTCACAACTCAGCATAAAGTTAGATGTAAATTTGCAGTGTGTTCCTCTATGAATTGACAGGTATTCTTTTTTCTATTTTATCTAAGTGAAACAGAGGTTGTTCCTATTGAAGCAATTGCTATGATAAGAGTCATAAGGTATTTAATAAAAACTGAGGAAATGGAAGAGGGTAGATGACCTAAGGTTGTATTTAATTACATATTGTGCACAAGAAAGAAGACTTCGATGCAGCAAAATAACCAATGGTTTAGTAAATGGGGTCTTGGCTTCAACATGTGTACTATAAACAGTAGAGATAAAAGCTTTTATTATGGATAAGCCATGGGGTATTTGCTTGAACATGTGTACTGTAAACAGTAAAGAGATAAAAGCTTTTGTTATGAATAAGTTCCACAAAGGTAATTAGGTATATTGAAGTGTTTAATCATCAACAAAAAAAAAAAGTACATAAAAGCGGAATACATAAGCACATGAAGAAGTAATATGTCCTATAGAATATCTTTAGCCTCTTGGACTTAAAATAATTTTTTCTTTGTTTCTTAATTAAAACATAATTTATTTTTATTTAAAAAAAACACCCGACCAAAATAGAATTCAAAAATAAACCCACACACAAAATTACACATCTCATACAAAATTGTAAAACAAACCTCTCCCCTTGAAAATTCGTAAATCTGGTTCACACAATTACTCCACATACCTATTACCGAGAAGGCGATGCATCCGAATAATGATGTCCTCCTCATCGATGGAAATATTACCACGTTTAATGTCGGGGCAAAGATAATTGATCCAACGTAATCTACAACTCTTTCCACAGCGCTGAAGACCTGCAAAACAACTTCTCTCGGCTGATTTAACCCATCAATACCTATTTAAGACTCTATCAACACACTGCTATTGCAGATTTGTTGCAACTCACCTGCTTTTTGGGGGAGATCTCTCCATCCTCCAGCGCCATGAATTCGAATGTAATCGCCCAGAATCGTATCCTCCTCGACCTTCCAGGGCCCCTGATTAAGCCCTTGTTTTGAGCAGCAAGGAGCTCTACCCATCTTAGATATATTCTCTTCTGCAACTCCACACCCAACGATCTGCTATCCTGGCACTCAGCCTGCTCGCTCGTGTTTTGCTGGGCCTTTGACTATATATCGAATATAGAATTAGCTAGTGAAGACCAGCACGTCACCATTAAATATTTTAAAAAGCAATTTGAATTAAATATTTAAAAACAGGGTGTTGAAAATTTTCCGGATTTCTATTTTTACCAGAAACAAATATATTGCAAACAATGATCTCATTAAAATGGTTGAATTTGTAAAACAAAAACAATTAAAAACATTAACAATGTGAATTTCTAAATCATACCATTAAATTAGCAAGAAAACAAAGACAAATAAACTCCAAACAATAATCTCACCATAAAAATATACCACTGAATTGTAAAAAAACAAAACAATTAAAAAGATGAATGCAACATTATTGAAAGAAGTCGCGGGTCTCTCTCTTGGCGGCTGAAGAAATACGGCGGGATGTCATTGTGGACCATCTATCTTCATTAGGAGGCCACGAGGAATTCCAGGCATGTTGTATACCCATCGGAACAATTTAAAACCGCGGTCGAGTGATCTGTGCCGCAATGTGAAACAACAGTTTCCAGGTTGACAGAACCTGAAAAACGGATGCGACTTTCCCTCCAATCCATTCGATAGGGCTTTAGTTGAAATTTCACCAATAAAATTTGAACACGTTGTTTACTATTTAGGTACTTTATCAGCCAAGAATTTTATTACATTTTCGTTTCACACTTTTCAACCTCCCAGTTATGCCTTAATGGATAAACGAGTTTTATTAGATGTTCACCTGTAATTTTTTAACCTACTTCGGATATAATTTCAATGGACATTACAAGATTTATAGTTAAAAGGGTTGGATTTTTGAGCCATAACTTTTCCATTAATAATTTATATTCGTTGAATTTTTTAACTTGTTAAGTTCTTTAGTGGAGTACGAATGTGTATAATGTGTCTAATTAAACTAAATAATTTTATAAGATAATTTATAAAAACTAAATAAAGCATATAAAATAATATAATATTATAAATTTATAATTTATAAATTTGATTTTGAGTATAATTTAAAATGGTTTGTTTTAAATAAAGAGGTAAGTTTAATCTGTAATATTATTATAAGAGTGAAAACTTATGGCTAAATAATTATATCAGATTATTTTAAATAATATAATTATAAGAAATTTCTATATATTAAATAATAATAAGGAGGGTCGAACGATGGGAGCACAATACGTTGTATATGAGTAGCAAGGATCTTGAACCTGACCTGGGTCGAGCAGTGTTGGCTTGTGTTGAAGCCTTTTTGGAGTGGAGAAAAGTCCAAGTACATTGGTGTTCCACAATTACCAATTTTTTAATATAAGGTTGGAAGTGCTTTTTATGTAAGTCCATGGTTGATGTGTCAATTTCTCTAAGAGGAATGCAAATGGGGTAACATAGATGATAAATTATGAACTAAAAGGCAGCAATAAAGGTATGATCTTGCAAACTATTCTAGAATTTAAGGTGAGGAAAGACAGTGAAAGATACAAAGGATTTTCATATTTGGTCCCCCATCCTGCATCTTTTTGTGAAGACTTTCCCATGGAAAAGGTACGAGAGACATCTAGAGAAACAGGGGTTGAGGTGTTCTCTTTTGACTTTCCAGAGTTGGGGCTTTCGCAAGACCCGGTCCTCACAATGGAGTGTCAGGGCCATAACTCTCTATGATTTTCAAAAAAAGAATTCTAAGGTACATCCCCCTATCAAGTCTAATTCCTTGTATTCCTGGCACTAAAATAGAAGGTCATTTTTTTGAGTATCTCCTTGAAGTATCTCGGAGTTCTGTCTCTACTAAAAAAAAATTATACTCAAGGGATTTTCTTGAATCAATTTTTCCACCAGTCGAGGAATTGCAATCATCCTAAGGAAGTTTCCTCGAGGAGGTCTTGGTTGCCAAAGAAATTGATGGTCAGAAGTTAGCAGAAAGTAGAGAAAGGGGACTAGAGAAGGAGTTTCGCATAGGAGCAAGAGGAGGCTTGAATTCAACAAAAGCTAGGTTGTGACACACAAAGAGGAAAAAATATATTTTGTGAAGAAGAATCCTAACCACCCAAAGTTAAATTTGGTATTAGGATTAGACGTTATAATCAATAACAATATAAAAATGGCAAAAAAAACCTTGTTAGACTGAGCAAAGGGTAGAAAGTTTAACATGAATTCCTTAAAAGCATGGGTGGAAAGAGAATTAGTTGCTCGTGTTAGAAACCCCCCTACGACTTCCTTGTTACCAAAAGGATGGACACAGTTGAACTTCAGTATCCTTACGAGGAAAAAGGAACTTCTTAGATAGTTTGGAAAATAGAACCTACAATAAAAATATTCAATTTTTAGTCCTTTTCGATGCCAACAAAGAAAAGATTGATATCATCCCAATTTGGGTATGCTTTCTCGGTCTATTCCCAAATTGGATGAGGTGACCTTCAAAAATCTAGGGAATTCATTGGGAATTTATCTTAACCATGAAACCTCCTACCTATCCATGGGAAAAAAATCATTAGCATGTATCATGACCAATATTGACCTCCATGAAGGGTTAGAATACATGATAGATATCGGTCAAGGAGAGGAGAAGTTGTAATTACTTGACTACGAAGGAATTTATTTTAGGTGTTAGAGGTGCCAAATATATGGTCATTTAGCTAAATATTGTGTTGTATTGATGCACATGAAGGCTCATTCCGAAATTTTACCTCTCAAAGTTTCGAGCACAAATCTGATATCGGAAGCAAACAAGGGAGTGGTTCAAGTGGGGGAGGTATAAGAACCACATCTATAATTGGGAAATTATAGTGAAGGTTCACTACAAGAGGCATCCAAAATCCCAAAGACAAAGGATGTTTTAGTCTATTATGAAGGAAGTGTTGAGGAAGAGGTGTTACAAGATACATTCATGGCACATATTTCAAATAACTCTTTCCTTACTTTTCCTTCTACTCTTTTTGTCAATTACGTTTTAGAATATGGAAGAGTGTGGTATCCATCTGAAATAGGTATTCCTCCATGCCTCCTTCCTCTATCACCTTCTTCCCTCTACTCATCGATGACCACTTTCCATTGTACCCAAGTCATGTATGGATTTTACTCCCTTGTGATCTCTATATTGAAGGATCCATTGGAATAGTCAAAGATAAGGAAAGTTGTTTATATTGTCCATTCTAGATTAATCCTTCCCCATGCAAATGTTATAATAGCGGGTTTGAGAAAGCTTTCACTCTCCATTCATCGAGGTAAGGGGAAAGGAAAGAAGTCACACTTTAAGAAAGAAAAAGAGAAGGTTCGAGAGGACATAGTTGTAGGAAAACCACAATCCATCCAAGGGATACTTAGAGAAATCATAGCCCTAAGACGGGTTTACCAATGAAAATTCTCTCCAATTGTAAGGGTTTAGCATATCCCTCCAGAAAATATGCTCTTACTTGGCTAGTAGATCTAAAAAACCTGATGTTCTTCCCTCCAAGAAACTTTGGTTGGGGGGGAGTATTCAGCAAAACTATTGGAATACCTTTTTGTTGAATGGAGTTTTCTTATCCTTGATGTGTGATGTCACTAATGCGGTCTAGATGTTGGATGTAACCCTAATAATATAAAAGTATCAAAAGCATAGAGCGTAGATTCACGTTACGGCGTCAAAATCTTCTTGGAAGAACTTGGCACATTCATGACTCTTCTAATGTTTATGGACTTACTTGAATAGGATCGATTTCTAGCATAATTTCTTTGCCAAATATTTCTTTTCCTCACGTTCACTGATAATAGGAGGGGATGTGAACATCTCTTTGGTTGTGTCTGATACCTATGACTTATAAATTTCAAAGAAACATTTTCATGGATGCATATCCTATTAAATTATCTCTCTCTTTGACAAATCATCATGTAGGAGAAGAACGGATTGCAAATATTCTTGACGAATTTCTCATTTCTAAGGCCCTAATGAAATGATTCAAGCTCATCAAGTAATGGATGGGAAGTCAAGGATTTTCAGACCACTCTCCAAAATTTATGGAAATAAAAGGGATGGCTCCAATGCTTTAAATATCATTAGAAATGAGTTTTTCATGGATAAAATAATAATTATTTCTCTCACGAGTAAATAAACACTAGAAGGAATATGATCCTAAAGTGGGAGGTATAGTTGTATGACCGTTTAAAGTCAAACTAAAGTTAATCAAAAGAACATCTAAGGATTCGATGAAAAAAGAGACAAGAAGTTGACCAAGGGCTCATAGATTTTGAGAGGAAGCTCTAAGATTATGCATATTAAGAGGGGAAATTATTTGCAAATGTAGACTTAAGAGAGGCCATTCTCAAGCCAGAAAGAAGGAAAAAATTCTTATAAGAAAAGAAAGTGGCCAGGCAATTAAAAAGTAGATTTATATGATTGGAAGGTGGAGATGAGAACATTAACTTTGTCCAATCATATGAAAAAGGATAAAGACCATGTAATACTATTTGGAACATTTGTATGACTTTGAGAACCTCGAGATCTCAAACTTCAAAGGCCTTGTGATATTAGGAAAAAAACCATTTCTAGAATATTTTTTGTCAGATAAATGGGGATACCATAGTTGAAGCTATTAAAAATGCTCATTTTCCCAAATATTTGTAGATGAGGAATACAATAGTTCATTAATGGAGGTGGTATTAGAGGAACATCAAAAAAAATCCCATGATTGAATGGTGGGGTAGGAAAAATGGGGAAATACTTGTTTTTTTTTAAGAATCAAGAAGGAAGGGAAGAATTCTTCATGCTTATAACTCTAGTTTTATTTATCTCATCTAAAAATTGGATACCCCAATGAACTTTGATGAATTTTACCCCATTTCCCTATGCAATTCTATATACGGGTTGATTTCCAAAGTGTTATCTAGAAGATTAAAGCTTGTCTTATCGAAATATATTACAAGGGAGCAGTTTACCTTTTTGGAAGGAAGACAAATCCACAAAGATTTAGGAGTGGAACAAGCAGGCTTGTACATTTTCAAAGTTAAAATTATTAAAGGGTCCATCCTAGGTATTGATCTCTCCAAATCTTATGATTGGGTTAGTTGGTTATGTATCAGCTTATTGTTAACCCATCTAGTTTTTTTCCTAGATTTATAACTTTCGTAATGAATTTCCTTGAGACAATTTCTTATGTAGTTTTGATCAATGGCTCGGTGTCTCATTTATTCCATGCACAAAGAGTGATATGATAGGGTTCCCTTTATCAGCATTATTATTTTTTCTAGTGGTTGAAGGTTTGATTCGCTTATTGGTTGAGGCCAAGCGAAGAGGTGAGTTTGAAGGTGCACTCTTTACACAAGCATTAGCAATAATTCGTATGATTTTTTTTCACGATATTCTTATCCTGTATAATTTTTTAACAAGAGATGTTGAAAAAATATTGTAAATACTAACAATCTTTAGCAAAGTTACTCAAACAATTATTAATGATAGGAAATCTTTAATCTCTTTCAAAAATATGGAAGAAAGATAGGTCCATCATATTAAATATATCTTTCCTTTTGAAACAAAGAACTTGGGGAAGGCCTGAGGTACTTGGGCTTTGATATTAAACCAATTTTTTATAGGAGGATTGCCATTGGTTATTATCCAAGTTGGAGAAAATACTATAAAAATAGAGTCTAAGGTGACTCTTTAGGGAAGGGAGATTAATACTTATGAAATATGTCTTAGAAGTGATTAATGTATATAGGATGTCATTAACATGCATACGCAAATATATTTTATAAAAGGCCCACAAAATATGTTTTGAGTTTCTTTGGAAAGGAACTCAAGATAAACATGTTCTTCCTTGGGTCAAATTAGACAATATAGCATCACCAATGCTCCTGGGTGGATAAGGTTTAAAAAACATCTTCCTTTTCTCAAAATATTTAATTTTTGAATGTGGATGGAGACTTATTTCCACTTAGAACCTATGGTTCATGGTGGTATATTTGAAGTATATCTCCTTGAGTGCATTGAATGATTAGATAGTAATGTTGGCTAGGCCTCATACAAACATCTTAGTTATATGGAAATTAGTTTTGAAATCCTTCAAACTCATTAGTGATGGGTTACCATGGTATGTTGGGAATGGTTCTAAGGTAATAAGTGGAACCAATGCATTTTCCTGAATGCAATGAGTGACATGTCCTTCCATAGCCCCTCATCTATTTCCTTTGGGACAAAGGGATTTCTAAAGTCTCACATATAGATAACTCAGCCAAAATAACTTTGTGGAGATAGGCTTGGAATTAAATAGAGGAGATGGGGTTGGAGGAAAGCTTTCATGACGTTTGGAATAGGTATTTAGCTACTCTTGTAGAGGGACATATCAGATTGATGGGAAGGGAAGATGAATTGGTATGGGTTTTTTCTCTAGTTGGTTCATACTCTCCAAAGCTCAGGGATGTACACCTTAATGTATCAAAACTAAATGGAGCACCGAAGTGGTGGTTGTAATTGGTCTAGCACTCCAAATTCCCCACAAAGACCCAAGTATTTATTTGGTTTTTGCTGGAAACCAAAGCTTCTACACAAGATGTCATGCAAATGCATTATAAGATTGGGTTTAGAAGGTGTCTTTTTTGTAAAATGAATGATGAAAATACTATTTTTGTCATTCACTTCAACTTTTCTCTACAAGTCTGGAGATTTAGCAGTTTGGTTATGAGTCAATCATGTGTTTGTAATTTGGAAAGGGTGGAAGAAAGGTGGAGATGGCAGATTTCTTCTCACACCACACTATTGGGACGTTTCATTTTTTCTAAAGGACCAACTGACCTCTATAGAATAAGTCATCAACCTGAATTTTCGTATGTTTATTTCAAGGCTGTCCACATAGCTTGTACAAGAAACAATGCTAATATCACCTAAATTATATCAACCTAACAAAAATTAAAGGCATATGAATGAAACGAACAACTCACAGTTACAGAAACAAACAACTCACACTTTGCTTGTAGAATTCAAGCATAAACAATCAAGACTACTAAAGGAATCAAATTGTTAAGTCTCCTATAAAATAATGATGAAATCCAACTAAATACAAAGCTGCTTACTAGGGAAATGCATCTTTAAGAAAGGAAAAACAATATAGCTAGAGATGAATTCACTAGAAATGATATCAAATCATAAGAATTTACAACTCTACATTAATCAACAGGAAACAACAAGGAAATATAATGTTCCAAAGAACCAATTAAAGTAAATCTAACTGTATGATATTGTTGTAATGGCTAGAACCACCCTCCAAAATTTTAGCCTACATCAATTTCGGAGCGTCCCTTGAAGTGTTTCACTTGATGATGGCACACACCCAGGTTCGCACCGTGAGCCTATGTGAGTCTTTACATTTGTCTTGCTTTTTTATTGCACTCAAGTCTCTGCTTTTTGATGTCTAAGTCTTGCTTGCGACCATATTCTGGTTATGCTCAAAGTCTTTGCTTCATATGTGTTTGTTGTGTTCACCATGAAACATCTATTGGACTCACACACGTAGTCACATTCACTGTTGCACAAGCATCATCTCAATCATGAAAGATCAATCACGAGTGTCATGCTTTTCGCTTGCATAGTCGATCGGTCATGTTGAACATGTGTGTCTGGATGGTTCAGTCATTTCGTCGTCAAGTCATGCGAGTGTGCGTTCATATGATCACCTATGCATATTTCTACTGTTCACACACTTAGTCATTTTGCTAAAGTTCTGACGACCAGACTCTTCACTCACAGCTAGACCATCACCCTACTTTCGACTTAATCGACTGTCAAAGAGAACATCACAGAAGCACCAAGATAGTTCCTTCAAGTAGCGCTATTAGCAAGAAACTCAAGTAGCACTCATGTTGGCCACCCAGACAGTCGACTGAATGTTCATCTCAGAAATGGTGTAGTGCTCATGAGCAGGCCTCCTGCTTCCCATCCGTCAGCTTAGTTCAGAAATTGCACAAAGATGATTAGCAGATCGGCCTTCCAGCCTTAGTGTAGTTTTCCTAGGTAGCAACTCCCAGCAGCCAACTAGCAATTCCCTCTTTGAATTGCATAGGTCTGATTGCAAGTGACCCCAAAAGCCAACTAGAAATGGCCTCTGGGAATTGTGCAAGTCTTGCTGCGAGTGAACCCAATAGCCAACTCGCAGTTCCCTCTAGGAATTACGCAATTTTGGCTGCCAGGGACCCCAGCAGCCAATTGGCAGTTCCTTTGTGAATTGCGCAAGTCTGGCTGCCAGTGACCCCAGTAGCTAACTAGTATTTCCCTCTAGGAATTGCGCAAGTTTGGCTGCTAGTGACCCTAGCAACCATTTGGTAGTTCCCTCTGGGAATTGCGCAAGTCTAGCTGCTAGTCTCCCTGATAGTTCCCCAGGAAAACTACGCAATCCCTACTTGTTGACCCTTCATGCAGTTGGGCCTGTTCGTATGGAAAATTGTGAAAATCTGACTATCCATCCCCTACTGACTGTTCATTCCGGAACATACGCAGAGCATGGCTACCTTTCCTTCTTGCAACCTGCACTATTCCTCCTACAATTTGCGCAATTTTTCCTCCCAGCCAAGCCATACCTTGCAGGTAGTCACTCTTGACTGAGATTGTCTGTCTCCATCCCTCAATGACTCTTGCACATTTTTCATCAATAGTTGCCTAGAGCCATCATCCCGAATCACGGCCCTGCTGCCTCTCGCATTCACTCACATCCAAATGATCATGCGTCATTGTAGACATAGAGGTTGTGGATTTGATGTCATCTCGTCATGAGTGACTATAGGTGCATGTACAAAAACAAACATGTCAAGATGACGAATACGATGAATGAAGGGAGCACATGTATATGGAAAAGTTCACCAGCAAAATAACGAACGAAGCATGCGAAGGAGAAGAACATGACAAACATGCACCTTCGCGAACAAGTGAGGCTGTCAGGCCTTCCAGTATCAAATCAAGGAACAGCATGCTAAAGCTTCATTAAGCAAACCAAGTACCATCGAAGACTCCGCACACTATGCCATGTGGAGGTGAAGCTATGCTACATCATGAAGACATCCATCACTCAGTAATACTCTAGCTTGATATGCACTCTAACAACAGCACAAATGTACCAGCATTATCATGTCAAGTCATGTTAAGTCAAGTCATTATTCATGTTTCCCACATCTCTACTATGGGCTTGTTGTCAGTCAATGTGATGTAACGTGGAAGTCCAAGAGACCCACTTGTTGAATATAGAGTCATGTAAATTGGAAATTCATGGAAGTTGGATGGTCATGAGGGTAGTCGAACAGCCACAAGGGGTAGTTTCACCCTTGCCTATAAACACCCCCCTCATTTGTACATGAAAGGACTTTTCACCTCTTCTCCTCCCACATAGCCAAGAGAGTTTGTAATATTTTCTTTGAGGAGTAATTATTGGCTCCAACGCCCCACTGATGGGGTTAGTGATGTAGGGTGTAATGATGTGTCTTGGAACATTCGCTTAATTCAGAAGCCTATCAACCAACCATCACATTTTCACACATGTATTGTATTTGTTGTAAGACTGATATTTAACAATTGTAATGCATGTTACTTTAACCATGTGTTCTATATATGAACTAATTCATTTATTGTAATGCATAATCTATTAATGGAAATGTGTTGTATATGTTGTTAATGTTGCCCTATTTGTGTCGACTGCTATGTTGGACATCAGACAAGCCTTTCACATGAACTTTGCTGTAACATCCATTTCACTCATCTCGAACTGACCCATGAGTGTTGTATGTTTTATCTTACCTTGTATGTTGTGACTATCGCATCCGAGTGGACTGCTCTACCAGAAGCTGTGTATATCCTTTGTGTTCTGTGTTCCTAGCCGATTTAGTACTGATCCCTTTCAACCTGGAACTCACCTTCAACCTTTTCCCTTCACAGTGAAAGAATCGTTAACAAAAGTACACTTACACTCACCAGGCACACAAACATCACTTCTTAAAGACAAAGAGAACCACTTTGTTGTGCTGACAAGCAAGAGTTGAGGATAATCCTTAGGACAATGGCCACCAGGCCATCATACTTGATGGGACTCCCACACCAAAAGGTGTGAGGTCTAGGGGGGACTTGATACCAAGGTGATCCCTTGAATGTTGACGGGTCTAGCACTGTCAATATTTCTGGTGCTAGAAGGAGGGCAATGAGTTGTACATGGCTAAAATTCCCCACACTCACTCATTAACCATCTGGTCAAGGCAGTAACTTGTAACCCACCTCTCACAACTCAGCAGTTGGTTACTCCTCACCTCCCATAATTGAGCACGAAATTTCATATCAACACCTTCGCTTCGTCCGTACCATCACTCGCGAGTTCGTGAAAGCAATTGGACTAATCCCAGGAATACAGTACCTTCCACATGCATCTAAGAAGCAAAAGGCCACTCCCACTGGAGTGGTTGTATCATCGGTGGAAGAAGAAGTCCTTGCTACTCTTTAAGCAATGGAAGAAGTTATTGAAGATGGAGAGGAACCTCCAATCTTCTTTGAAGACGAACAAGGCACCCTTGTGGTCTTGGGATCGAACTCCAGTGTAGGAGGTGGAGGGGAAGGCAGTGGGGGAAGTGGAGGTGGAAACAAACCAACAAACTCAGATCCAAAACCATCAAATTTAGACAAAGAGGAAGAAGATGAAGAGGATGAAGGAGATTAAGAGATGGCTGACCAAAATTTTGAATGGATGACTCAGGGACCATTGGCGCTCTCGGATGTTCTACACAAGATGCCAAAGTGAGTGGAGAGAATGAACATCAAGTTTAACGTTGATAGTGCAGTGAAGGCAGAAGACAACTTAGACAACTTCTACCTATAGCTGCAGATCCTTGAGGTACCTTATGGCGATGTAGCATGTAGATTGTTTCCATGTAACTCAGACGGTCGGGCAGCTGCTTGGTCTCATAGCCTTCCACCCAACTTTATATAGAACTATGGTTCTCTCAAACTTATGTTCCTTGAAAAGTTTGTTGATGACAAGACTCCAACCATGCTACTCAAAGAATTGGGAAGCCTCAAGATGGAGGGAAAAGAGAAAGTGAAATATTTCAATCAGAGGTTTACTCGTACCTTGAACAAGTTTGCAACAGACACCAAACCTCATGACTCCATCGCTATTGACTATTACACATCTGCACTACCAACCACCATTACGCAGTTCGCTAAGCGAGCCGCAAATCCAACACTGTTAGAAAGTTGTGAAGAGGCTATTGCCATTGAGAAATACTTGCACGCCATTGGAGTCATCAAGGATGACGAATCAATGAAAGACACAAAGGATGGGAGTAGAGATAAGGAAGCATCTGATATTGAAACCCTCACTCACCTGGTCAAGAGCTTGACCATCTAAATGTACAAACTCAAGCAACGGAAGATGGACACATTCACGAGTAGTCATCCGCCCAACCAGAGCCAGGCAAGCAGCTCATCAACCGGCTCATCAAAAAATAGCCGTTTTGGTTCCCAATTTGTATAGAATCCTATGTTCCAACTCGATCAATGCGCTAATCCTAAGTACTATTCCTTACATGAAGAATTTCATCCTGAGAATTCTTGTTTAGATTGGAAGTGATTTTTTACCTCGGTCTGTACTCATACAGTCGATGCATATGCGACGTACAAGAGCAATCGAAAGACACTGATGACAACGAAGAGGTTGCACCTGATGAAGCACCAATTTCTCAGCATCAGGTAAATGCATATCAGTGCTCGCAAGTAGTCTCGAAGACGAACACTCAGAAGCAGCCCCAATAGAAAAATGATTGTTACAATATTAGGAGTAAAGGGGCTTCCCCGACACTTGAGGAGATGCAAGAGAAAGTGAGACGACTAATAAAGAGATCCGATCCACCCAGCTACCTCAAAGCAACAAATAGAAAGGAAGCCTGGGAAGATAGCGACGAATAAGAACACATCCATGAGCAACAAGTTGTAGAAAAATCCGCCAGACAGCACAAGCATCCATTCCACCCCGGACAGCTTAGCGAGTCTACCATCTATGGATTACAAGATAGTCGATGACATGAATAAAACGTGAGTGAACATTAGTTTGTTTGATTTAGCCAAAGTCTAGAGCTAGTGAGATATCCTCCTACACGCATTGGGACAAACAAGAATAGACAGCGCAGCCTCTACGAGCAAGGGAGCATGCACACCTCCCAGATCATTATCCACTATGCTCAATACACTTTGGATGGAAGAAGGAAATTTAGGTTTCCCCCCATTCCTACTTTCATTCAAAGCTTTCAACTACAATGTCCACAACTGTTTCGTTGATTCTAGCACGACAGCCAATGTCATGCCATTCTCCATTACTAAGAAGATCAATGCATGACAGAGTGAAACATCTGCGAGAATCATCCAACTTGATAAAACATTAGTACCAACCATTGGTAAACTATGAGACGTAATCATCCAACTATCTCATGACAGTCGAGTCCACCAGTGCATCAACATAGTTATTGTCGACATAACAGAAGCATATGGTTTAATTCTCAACAGAGACTGGTCTAGCAAGCTAGATGGATACTTTTCTACAGACTGGTCTCACTTGTGGCTTCTATACAAGGGAAGATGCAATCAAATCCCAGTGTTATCCAAGATGTATATGAAACACAATGTCACTCCCGTTGATAGCGAGAATGAACCATTGGCCTTCGCAAAACTCATGTTTGACAACTGCCTCCTGGAAAAGACATTAGAGTGTTATCCTACACGGCCTACTTCAACATCATCAGACAAGTAGTTGGGACCCTTCCTCGACAAATTGATGATAATGAAACTTATATAGTTTGTTTTTCTATTATTAGTAGTAGTAGCCACAACAATATTAGCAACAGTACCAGCACGCCAAATGGTCCATGTACAAACAAGTTTTGGACCATGAGTCTTCGTAAATCAGGAACACATGATGACTCAAGGACCTAGTGCATCTCAGTCATCCAAAACAATTAAAAATGCAAGGTTTCAAGCTATTTGAAGTTCGTAGTCACAAAAAATGATGCCGAAGAACTCATGTTGAAAACACGAAAGACAAACACTATAAACGAACAGAGAAACTCGAGAATCCACCATGGTTCGAAGACAGCTAATCTCGGTATAAGTTAAAGACTATAGCAACAACCAATCATCGACCACTTGATCGAACAGTACTAGGATGGGCCTGCATGAGTAGACGATGACGTGAGTACCCACTACATGTGAACAATCCAACGTGAGATTCCAAGTAAAGGAGAAGACAATCCATTACAACAAAGAACAGGTAACACATACATGTTGTTTGTACTCCTTTCACCAAATAGATTGACTAAAATTTTAAGTGTTTGGATTACTTGCAAAGTTCGTGATCACACTTGATTTTATGATTTAAATCCTCCACATAAGAAATCTGGGAAGATTTTCTTACGTATTGAATTGAGAAACTTGAACCCTTCCGAGAGTAAAAAAAATCATCTAGTGCCATCATCTGAGCCCATGTCACACACAATACTTAATATGGTAGTGTTGTCTTCACTTGAAGGCCTTATGGAATGCCACCAGGTTCCGGTAGTGGAGCACGGTGGACCGACACTAGTCCATGAGAAACTTGGCTCACACAACTATCATTTGTAACCACTTTATGGGAGGATTGATAATCTTCCTATCAAAGGCCAAGTCCTCAAACACTAGTTTCAGTAGGTCCGGTTGCGCTCATGCCTTGTACATAGTCTACTTGCTGCTTGTTATTTAATTTGGTTTGTTTTGTTTATTATCTTTGTTTTTTCTTTGTTTTATTATGATTACTATTTTTTTTTCACGTGTATTTCATTTGTTTGATATATTACTATTTTTTTTTTTGGAAATAAGTGATGCCAACTACAACGTTTTGGCTTTTCAATAGAGTATGTGGCTAAAATTTGAAGAGACTTGTGACAATGCAGTGCTTGGCCAGTCTTGTGTCCATTTTCTCTGTGCTTCATTAGAATATTCAGCCGATGAAGTCCTGATGGAAAATATGAACCATCTATAAAGGAAGCTTTGGTCCAACCGTGAACCTATTTCCACACTGTGAAACCCCATGCCTGTACTCATCCTTTTGCTTTGTGTGTTGAAGCTAATCCAATTAGTATAAATGGAGAAGGGGAAAAATCTAAACGAGCAAACCTATGTCAGAGGTCTTACATGACTCTTTGAAGGAACAATCTCTTCTTCTCTCAATAAGTCAGGATCCCTCTTCCGCCACAAAAATAAACAAGTTCCTATGCATAGTTCTCTTTAAAAAAAGACAAAGGCAAAAGAAGAGAAAGGCTTCCTGTGCAGAGAGGTGAAGCATGCAACTCCACCAGGATACTGACCAGGCTCGCTGGCAGTGGAACAATGTGTATGTTCCTGCATGACTCCGTCGGGGTACTCTCCAAGCCTACTGGTAGTGGAGCAACAATAGAGATGAAAATTTATGCTCTGAAAATATTCAAATCACGAACTAAACTACTCTTCCTAGATTTGAAACACTGAGATATAAGTTTAACTTTTAATTGTGTTTTACTAAGTTGGCAAAGGGTGACCCATGTATGTCCATGGGGTAAGTGGGGAAACTGAAGTAATCTACACAGTGATTCAATACTCCTCGAAAGATCAAGGCCCTATGCTAGCAACGAACCAAAACAGAGAAGTTGGAGTCCTGGCGGTGTGTCGCCAAGTGTTGTAGCAGCTACAACCACCCTCCAAAATTTTGGCCTGCATCAATTTCAGAGCCTCCCTTGAAGTGTTTCACTTGGTCATTGCACACACCCGAGTTCGCTCTGTGAGCCCATGTGAGTCTTTACATTCGCCTTGCTTGTTTATTGTACTCAAGTCTGTGCATGTTGATGTCTAAGTCTTACTTGTGACCGTGTTTTTGTTATGCTCAAAGTCTTTGATTCCTATGTGTTTGTTGTGTTCATCATGAAGCATCTATTGCACTCACACATGGAGTCACATTCGTTGTTGCACAAGCGTCATATAGATCATGAATGATCAATCATAAGTGTCGCGCTTGTCACTTGCACTGTCAGTCAGTCATGTTGAACACGTGTGTCTAGATGGTTCGGTCATTTCATCGTCAAGTCATGCGAGTGTGTGTTTGTATGATCACCTATACATATTCCTATTGTTCACACACTTAGTCATTTTGTTGAAGTTCTCATGGCTAGAGTCTTGACTGACAGTTGAACCATTACCCTACTTTTGACTTGATCAACTGTCAACCAGAACATCACAGAAGCACCAAGCTAGTTCCTTCAAGCAGCACTACCCGGAAGCAACTCAAGCAGCACTCATGATGGCCACCCGGACATTGGAGTAATTGTTCATCTCAGAAATGGCGTAGTGCTCATGAGCAGGCCTCTTACTGCCCATTAGTCATCTCAGGTCAGAAATTTTGCAGAGATGATCAATAGGCCGACCTTCTAGCCTTAGTGCAGTTTTCCCAGCCAGCAGCTCCCAGTAGCCAACAGGAAATTTCCTCTTGGAATTACACAAGTCTGGCTGCTAGTGACCCCAACAGCCAACTCACAATTCCCTTTGTGAATTGTGCAAGTCTGGCTGCTAGTGACCCCAACAACCAACTGGCAGTTCCCTTTGGGAATTGCACAAGTCTAGCTGCCAGTGACCCCAACAACCAATTGGTAGTTCCCTGTGGGAATTGTACAAGTCTGGCTACCAGTGACCCAAGTAGCCAACTCACAATTCCCTCTGGTAATTGCACAAGTCTGGCTGCTAGTGACCCCAATAGCCAACTTGTATTTCCCACTGGGAATTACACAAGTCTGGTTGTAGGTCTCCGAGGAAGTCCCTAGAAAAGCTACACAGTCCCTGCCTGTTGACCCTTCATGCAACCCGGCCTGTTCCTCTGGAAAATTGGGAAAATCTAGCTGTCCAGCCCATGCTAACTGTTCATTCTAGAAAATGTGTAGAGCATGTCTTCCTTGCCCTCCTATAGCTCAGATTGTTCCTCCCAAAATTTGTGCAATTTTGCATCGCATCTGAGCCAAACCTTGCAGGTAGTCACTGTCGACTCAGATTGTCTATCTCCATCCCTCAGCGACTCTTGTGGAGTTTTCATCAGCAGTTGCTCGGAGCCATCATCCTGCATCACAGCCTTGCTACCTCTCCCAGCAACCCGCATCCAAATGATCATGATTCAAGTCATACTAGGAGGTTTTGGATTTGGTGTGATCTCATCATGAGTGACTGCATGTACAAGTACACCATTAAACATGTCAAGAAAATGAATTGGATGAACAAAGAGAGCACATGCAGATGGACAGGTTCACTAGCGGACGAACGAACGAAGCAGATGAACATGACGAACATGCACCTTCACGAACAAGTGAGCCTGTTAAGCCTCCCAGCATAAAAGAAAGGAACAACATGCTAAAGCTTCATCAAGTGAACCAAGGACCACCAAAGACTCTGGCACTTCTTCATGCGGAGGTGAAGCTATGATAAACCATGGAGACATCCATCACTCAGTAGCACTCTAGCTCGACATGCACTCTAGCAACAACACAAATGTACTAGCCTTTTCATGTCAAGTCATGTCGAGTCAATTCATGACTCATGCTGCCCACATCTCTACTATGGGCTTTTTTTCAATCAATGTAAGGTAACGTGGAAGTCCAAGAGACCCACTTGTTGAACATAGAGTCATGTAAGTCGAAAAGTCATGGAAGTTGAACAGTCATGAGGGTAGTCAAACAATGACAAGGATCAGCTTCACCCTTGGGTATAAATACTGCCAACATTTGTACATGAGAGGACTTTTCACCTCATCTCCTCCCACGTAGCCAAGAGAGTTTGTAATCTTTTCTTTGAGGAGTAACTAGTGGCTCCAATGCCTCGCTGACGGCATTAGTGATGTATGATGTAACGATGTGTCTTGGAACTTTCGCTTAATTCAGAAGCCTGTCAATAGGCCAATACATTTTCACACGTAATGTATTTGTTGTAAGACTGATCTTTAACACTTGTAATGCATGTTGCTTTAACGATGTGTTCTACATATGAACTGATTAATTTGGTGAAATGCATAATCTATTAATGGAAATGTGTTGTGTATATTGTTAATGTTGTCCCGTCTGTGTCGACTGCTCTACCGGACATCAGACAGACCTTTCACATGAACCTTGATGTAACAACCATTGCACTCGTCTCAGACTGATCCGCGAGTGTTGTATGTGTTATGTTACCTTGTATGTTGTGACTATCGCATCCGAGTGGACTACTCTGTCGGAAGCTGTGTATGTCCTTTGTGTTATGTGTTCCTAGATGTGTTGGAATTGATCCCTTTCAACCTAGAACTCACCTTTACCCTTTTCCCTTCATAGTGAAAGAACAATTTACACAAGTACACTTACACTCACCAAGCACGTGAACCTCACTTCTCGAAGACAAAGCAAACCACTCTGTTGTGCTAACAAGCAAGAGTTGATGCAAATCCTTAAGACAATGGCAATGAGGCCATCATACCAAATGGGACTCCCACACAAAACGTTGTGAGGTCTAGTTGGGACTTCATACCAAGGTGATCCCCTAGATGTAGGCTAGTCCAGCACCGTCAACAGATATTCAACTATAACGGCCGCGAAAATACACACATTAATAGTGAATATTATTAACAACGAGTATATCTAGAGAATGAATAAATAATTGAATAACATGAACTGAAAGTGGAATACAAAAATAATGATACAAGAAATGACAGTAGTAGTTCGAGGACTGGGCCCAAAATCATTGGAATTCAACTGCGTAATAAGTTCAATTTGAACCGTAAGAGTCTCCATTAAATTATAATGAGTATATTACAAGAAATGTTTATAGAGATTTACAATATAGATCAAACTAATTATATCTTGAACTCCCCTTAATGAGGTTCAATTCCCCATTCTTATATTACAAAACAAGCCTATTTTCAAATAGAGAGCAGTCCTGAGCATACGAAAATTCTCAGGATGCTTTATTAAAATTAAAAAAACTACATTGTTTCCCCGGAGTAGCGTGGTAAGGATCTCTTTCCCAACTAATTCATCCGGATAGAAGTCAACCTCATTTAGATGGCTATATTTGACCTAAAAGACACCACATAATCCGTTCGACCTTGGCTATTTTAGGGAACAACATCCGGTATCTGATATTGCTACCCAAATAATGGTTCTAATCGTAAGTAAATCACACCTTTCATAATTTAAATCAATTGAAAAGAGATGAAATAATGAAAATACAATGAATCCTTTCTAGTATTTATATTTCGAAAGTTATCACATTCACCACACAAAAAGGCTTAGACAAGTAATATTAAAATAAGAAATAAGGTAAGAAAAGCCCAACATCACCCCTCAACTTACCTTTTTGCATGACCTCATCCAAACAAATGTTCTAAATGAAGAGTAGTTAGCGAATAGGTTGGGCAAGGCTCTTCTCCTACATGCTGGAATTTGTCCCTACTTTGGACTTCTTGAAAGGAAGCATACTTACTTACCTCTGTCAAGTCATATTCAGATTTGTAGGAGGCTTGATGGCACGAGATTATGGGGCATCTATATCTACACCCAAGCCAACTAGGGCGTTATTGATGAGCCCCAAAAATGTACAATTATTTGGGCTCATTCAACCTCCTAATTTGGCTTAGTCCACCATTCTCATTTGTTTATTGCATGTTTTTGATTATTTTTATGTTAATAGAGTGAATTTGGTTGGTCATCATGCCAACAAGTCTAATGGGTGCTTTGTGTAGCCTTGTTGGTCAACTTGGAGACAAATTTGAAGGTCTTGATGAGCACTTGGCAGCCAAATTCGTGGGAGAACAAGCTAGAGGATTTGTAGGAAGGTGTCCCCCTCATTTATGGGCCCTTACCTCGAATTCTCCACCATCATCTCGGAGTTCAAGGGCCACCGAATCAATCAGCTCAAGGGCAGCCAAGCAAGTCAAGTTGGACTGCTGTTAACTACAAGTCTTGGGCAGCCAAGTCCCTAACTTTTAGGAGGACTGATGGGTCCTCAAATTGTATAAATAAGAGGGCTTGGGGCCTCATTTTGGTTAGCTAGTGGTTAGCCATTTTGTAGCCAGTTAGTTAGCTAGTTTGTAGTTCGATTTTTATGCAATAGATTAGCTTTTCTTTCAGCTCATGTTCAAGTTCTTCTTGTGGACAGTTTTGATGTAACTTTTCATTTCTTGATTAATAAAGATGGATCCAGCTTTGCACCAGCTCTAAATCGCTCTTGGGAGGCTGTAGTTCTTGGGGTTGGGCCCATCTCAAGCGCCCAGTACCTCCCTTGTTTATATTTATGTGTTTGCTGCGTTCTTGAAATAAAATCCGCTCTTTAGATTTAATTCGTGCTTTGTTACTTAGGTTTCTTTTGATGGTTCAAGTAGCTTTTCAGGTTTATAATAGATTGGTAGGAGTTTGTTATGCATTTAGATCTTTTGGCATGTTCTTGCTCACGTGATATATATGGTTCTCTTTGCAAACAAAGCTGTTGTTTATTCATTTCATTGATAGTTGGATTGAGTTAGCTAGGACTTGGTTTGTTTGCAAGAATTCATTGATTCGTTTGAATGAGCATTGTGCAGGGCATCTCTATCACCTTCATCACCTCCTCGTTCATTTGAGCCTCGTTCAGATCAGCTCCTCCATCACCAAGTCTGTTCCTTCATCTCCCATCCTCTCTTTTGCCAAGTAACCTTACCTTCTTCCCCATTGTTGTCTCAACCACCTTCAAGCCAAGTCAGCTTTCCACATCATCTCACCACTCCATCCATCAGCTCCTGGATCACTTCAGACCCCCATCCTACCTCCATAACCATCCATGCATCTTCCATCAACCGTCCATCCTCAAACATCCCATTTCAGAACATCCTGTAGAAGAATTGCAGACCTTCCTGTAGAAACCCCTGCGTTTCCTGTAGAATCCCCTGCAGACATCCTGTAGGAGGCCACTCACTCGGTTGCTGAGCCTCTGAACGTGAGGAACCTCTGTGGACTGATGCTAAGGATCTCTGGGGACCTCTCCTAGCCTCCCCAACCTTTCCCAAGCTTTTCTTCCTTCCGCATCACATCTGCACAACCACACCCTAATAAGCACAAAATCACAATCACTCCATCCACTTAAAGAAAAAATATAAAAACATGTCTTTTAAGATGCAAGTAGATTAGATTCATGCATTTTCACTTATTAGAAGTAATGGCATCATTGGTAGAAGTTTCCTTCACATTCTTTGCATCATAGAGGTTAGACTAGTTAAATTAGGGTTTCCTAGGGTTTCCATGTTTTGATTTGCTTTCAGTTCATTTTTGCCAAGTAGATTAGTCTTCTTTGAGCTAGCTTTCGTCCATCATTTAACAAGCTTCTTCTGAGAGGCTATAGAAGTTGGCTTGAGCCCTAGCGGACTTGTGCCAGCTGACCAAGTGACAGCTGCGACAAGAGCTAGTACTTGTGCATACAGCACCGTCGCTTCCAAGTTTGTACGAACTACCGGGTTGATAAAATTAAGAGACAGGAAGCCCCAGGAGTTGTAGCATTATTGCTACAATACTGGAGCTCACCACTTATTCCAACACCAAATGAGCATAATCTCGTGTCCTACTCATAACATGGTGGAAATTTTGAAATCCAAAAGGTTCTCCATTTTTAATATCACCAGATGATGTTGTGATATTTGTCTGGCTCCATGGATAGCTTTAACCCTAATGTCTCCTAGGTATTCCAGTATCGATCACAGAAAATCATTGTGAATGGGTGCCAAGGCAAGAAGAACACCAGATTATCGCATAAATGTTTTATGACAGATAAGTGTGCGCACAGGGCTCTATCGCTCCCTATAACCAAGAGATCCAAGCCAAGCTCTCTTCCTTGAAATTTATGATAAGCTTTAGCCCACTTTATCCGATTCTGAGAGAATGATATAAAATCTTGAAATTGCACATCCCCTATGAAAGGAAAATGATTCTCATCAACCTTATATTCTGGGAAGAATTTATGCAGGTACAACTAACATAAGAAGTACCTCATATGATCATCCTGCATATGAAAAGAGGTAACAAAGTCCAAAACATTGTTGAATTCATATGGTTGTCCTGATTGTGTGACCTTGACTTGAAGTAGTAAATATGGTTCTAACAAAAATAAAACATGATTCCGGGATAAATATCTACATGATAGAGCATCAAAAAATATAGAACATATTTCCTTTATTTGTTCCATGGCCTTTCCAAGATGACACTTTAGAGTTTTAATATTTTGATCAATTTCTCTAAGCTGATTATAAGTCTTGTCCTTTGTGGCTACGAATGACTTAACCTTTTTAAGTAGTTCTTCATGCTCCTTATCAGGTACTCCCTGTTACTGGTATCGAGCTATAGTTTCTTGTTGGTCCTCCATTATTTTATTTGAAACCTAGAAGGTGGCTTCTACAATTAGAGTATATGGAGGTACATGTTTTGTCTGTGCTCCTCTCGTAATGAAGATTGGGGAATCTATTTGGGTCCCTACTTCAGTAGTCAAAACATCAATTATTAATGGGTCCAACTTAGTTTGAGTTCCCACAGTAGAGGTAGGAACAAGGTATGCAAATCCGGTTTGAGTTTCATTCTCCCAGACAACTCTTTTCTTATCATTTTTCTTCTCATAACTCCTTTGAGGCTTACTATCACACAACCATTTATTTAATTGTTCTAACATTCTTTGTATATTCCTATTTTATTTTCTCAACAACTCAATTCCTTTTCTAGTCCCGCTTTTCCTTTTATCATTCGGATCTCTTCTGATCTTTTGTATAAAAAATTTGGCCAAATTAACGAGAGAAGAGGAAACAATGACTATGGCCTCAGATCCTTCAGCCGACATTTATTGGGTGGACTCAATTGTGACATCAATTATAGGTTCCATGAGATCCCTTTCAACCTGAGGTTCAAATGGAAAGTCAATATTGACTTCTTCTTCTGCGTTTTCCAAAGGAAATTGTAAAGATACTTCTTTAGGGGAAGGGGGTTCCAGGACAATTACAACGAAATATGTAGAATGTTCTTGAAGAAAATCATTTTCAGGTTCTCTTAAGGATTCTAAAATAATAGTAGTTATAGAATTAGGAGGAGATTTTGTAGAATTATGTGGCATATTCTCGTCAGAATGATTTTCTGAACAAGTTTAAGCTTCTTCTAAATTCATAGACTTCAAACAGTTCGCTAATCCTTCCATAGTTTGGGATACCTCCATATCTTGCACTTGAGGAGAATTCTCCTAATGGAACTCCTATTGTATTCCTTATGTATCTAGAAATTCTTGAGGCCCACTTTCTTTGAGTGGATGTTCAAAGGAGTCTATACGATTTCATGACTTAACTAACCTAACCAATATTCTCCTTTTTCTAGGTGGGGAGGCCAAGAGGGAAGTCATTCTTTTCTCTGCCCTAGTTAATTTTTGAGTGGTTGGGGTTTGTGTTTTTCCCTAAGGAGTACCTTCTACCGTGAAATTTTCATTTTGATTGGCTTCCTCATTCACCTGTGGCTGCTCAGTATTAAGTAGGGTGTTTCAAAAATCCCCAATCAGCGCTTCACTTTCTGGTGGAGCCTTGGGGTTTCCTAAGAACTCTTCCCATATTAATTTTACTTGATTCTGACCTCTAAAAAATATCATTTTTATGAGCCCATAGTGACTTACAATTGAGGCTTGTTCCTTCTATATCTTGAGTCTTAAAGTAGTTTCATGCAATAATGAATTCAGAAAATAGGGAAGGTTTAGGATTACCTTTTGTCTCAATGATGTCATTAATTTCAAATTTTGTCCTCTTACCACGTCATATCTTCAATCCCATGTAATGTACATTTGCATGATGCATGCTAATTCCCTCCATGGATCTACAATGGGGTGTGATTGTATCATTTTCCTTTCCTAACCAGTTTATCTCCAGGGTTCACAAACAAGAACACCGTGCTTTGTAGCAGAGTATGTATTTTGAACCACTTCTCTCATTTTGTGGAAATTCCTATCACTAATACCAAGAATTATTCATTTACCTATGTCTATCATCCCTTCAATGCTGTTATCCCATTTCTCAAATTCCTTGTAAATTCCAAGGCGGCCTCATTATCAAAGCCTTGCAGTCAAAGGAAATATTCTAGACACCCTAGTTAATCCAGGATATTACAGTTTTTTCTCAGAGATCCGCAATTGCTAAGGTTCACTACACACCAAATGGCCACCCATTTTGGTTGCTCCATAGGGAGAAATTTGGAGCTAGTAACAAAAGAGTTAAAAAAATACAGAGACAAAAATCCTGCACAAAGTGCAGAATTAAACAACCATAGCATGAAATGATGTTTTTTTTTTTAATTTAAGAATCTAATTATATGTTTAGCCTTGCATCTTCCCCCCCCACCCCACCCCCCGCACCCCCCCCCCCCCCCCCCCCCCCCCCCCCAAAAAAAAAAAAATAAAGTTATAGGTCACCCAAGGCTATGCATCATGAATTTGATACATTGATATGGTTGACATGACTAATAGATAAGGATATATTAATTAGACATAATGGAGCAACTGTCAAAAATAGAAATAAAGGGTGAGGAATGTGATGTAATTATTGGATGAATTAATCATTAAGCACGTTGACATGACAAGATATTATGACACCCAAAACAATGAAGGGAAGTAAAATCACATGAAGATATTTTAAACACGGAAAAATCTATAAGACAATATTCACTGAAAGAATACCCTTAGAGAAAAATGAAAGAAATTTAGAAGAAATAGTGGATCTTCAAAAAAAAGGATTGCATATCTAATATGTAAATTAAAATTAATTTCTTATGCATACCTATCATCACCACTTTCCAAGGACAAATCTAATAAGTTTCCTCGCTAATCCAACGATTTTCCTTTATTGTTGCTAAGGGAGGGTGAAATAGCTAACTTTAGATGGTAATTTCAAATGTACTTCAATACCATAGGAATGTCCTCTGCTACCATCAGGCATCCATAGCCTCGACAGGGTTTCCTTTTAACCCATTGATATGTCAATGTCCCATTTTACTAGAAAATATTCATAACTTTTTATTTTTTCGATTATCAACAAAAGGCCATTGTTCTAGCATGGTGACCAGTTGGTAACAATGCCATTCACCAGAGCTAATGAGATGAACAACTTGACTCATGATGATACCTCTTGTCCTTCGACCTAATGGTTGAAGGCCATTACCCTGGCTTGGTGACCAGAGTGGTAATGTCACCCCATTAAGTCCTATGATCATGGTAGGTTGGCTCGTGATGAGACCTCTTATCCTTTGTTCGATTCCTTTCTTCTTTTTTATTTTTTATTATTTTTTTTATTTTTGTTTTGTTATGAAAAAATATTAGTAAATGGGGTGGCTTATCAACTCCTTAAGAGTCAGGGATGGTGTAAAAAGTATTGTAATAATTACTTTTTTATCTCACCATTTTGCTTCCCAAATTTTATTTTTTAAGGAGATCGAAGAACTATGAGAAACTAAAATGAAGGAAAATTCCTCTAGTGGTGATTGAAGGAATGCATTATAAATATCTTTATGTATTTACAATATCAGGGTTGTTTAGAGTTTAAATATGTTTGGAAGCCTATTAAAAGTTACTTATAAAACATTTTTTTATGGACATTACTTGGGTGAACTAATTGGCTCACCGTTATATCAAAGAAGAGCTTGAATTAATTTTTTTTTTTAAAGAATAACTATATCTAAAAAAAAACTCCGGCTTAGAAAAAAACAACTGTGACTAAGGGAGCAACAACTGTGACTAAGGAAATGACAACTAGAACTAATGAAACAACAACCGACCAAGGGAACAACAATTGTGACTAAGGGAACGATCACCTTTTTATTTTTTAAATGAAATTATATTTTATTGTTTATTATTTATCAAAACTAAATTCCATAAAAAAATTCACAAAAGACATGGACATTATATACAAAATGAAAGAAATTTTGAAATACTTTAGTTGGCTATAGCTGCAGGGTTACCTCCCTGATCAACTATAACCTATAGGTTGGAATCATTGCTTACCTCATAAAGAAACAACTCATGAGTGAGTGACTGGTGATACAGACAAAGTCAGTGTCCATTGGCAAGGAAAGAGATACCAGAAACATCAATCATAGTAAGGCTTACCATGCCATTATCATAAAATTTAGTGACCTCATATGGTCCCAACCATCTTATTTTGAGTTTTCCTAGGAAATCTTGGAATCTAGAGTCATATAATAGCACCCAGTCTCACTTCTGAAAGGTTTGTTTCTTGATTAGTTGATCATGCCATTTGGTCGTTTTCTGTTGAGTAATAGTTGTGCAATGTAAGGTGAATTCATTAACCTATTGTAAGCGTTGTTTTTGTGCTTTTGTGAAATCTAATCTGATTTTCCTGGCGGTTTTGAGAATCTTGATTTCATATTCTATTGGAAAAATGGGGTCCTTACAAAAAACAAACTGATACAGTGAATAACTAGTAGTGTTGTGCCAAGTCATTTGATAGGCCCATAAGGCCTCAAGGAGTTTGGCAGCCTAATTCCAGTGGTTCACAGATACTAATTTGGTTAAGATTGTGTCTAGAACTTTATTGGTGTTTACCACCTTTCCATTTACTTGAGGATGGTAAGGAGAAGTAATTTTGTGTTTAATGTGATATTTTTGCAAGGTAGCAGAATTTTTTTGGGCAGTGAAATGTGATAACCCATTTGTTACAATCCATCTAGGCAATCCATAATGCACAAATAGTTCAAATAGGAAATTAATAACCTCTTATTCTATAGCCTTTGAGAGAGCTACTACCTCCACCCATTTCGTTACATAGCTTGTGTAAACCAGAATATACACCTTCTGATTTGACACTGTGTTGAAGAGGCCCACGAAATATATCACCCATTTTTCAAAAGGTTCAAGAATAATTTCTAGCTTCAAGGGAATTTCATGAGCTTGAATGGGGCAACCCATATTTTGACAATTATCACAGCTCTGGACAATATTTTCTTGCATCTTTAAATATTATGGGCCAATAATAACCCATTTGTAACACTTTATGCCTATTTCCTCGATTAACAAAATCCCCACCACAGGGTTCATCATAACAAGACTTAAGAATATCATAAACATTGTCTTCCCTAATGCATTTGCAGGTTTGAAGATCATACCCATTATGGAAGAGGTAATCATCAATCCAGGAGAACTGCGCACTACGTTGAACAATAAGCTTATTTTCTTGGGACTATAAATGTGCTGGCGGTTTTCCTACTACCAGGTAATTGGCCACAGTATCATAGCAGGGTGTTCTAACTATCATAGAAAATAGATGTTCATGTAGAAATTGGACTTCCATACATAAAAAATCAGCCACTAGTGGAACTCTGGACAAAAAATAGGTAAGAAGATTCTCCTTCCTTGGTCGATCATTTATGGTGATACCAAATTCTTGTAATAGTTGTAGCCAACGGTTTATTGTACCATTAGTAATAGTTTTATTAGATAAATACCTAATGACAGAATGATCAGTATATAAAAATACTGGATATCCTATTATGTAGTGACGAAATTTATTGATAGCATTAAAAACATCTAAGAATTCATTTTCCATCACTAAATAATTTAGCCCTGTGGGTGTAACTTTCTTGCTGATATAATACATGGAACAAGGATTCTTATATTCTTTGGGTTGAAGTAAATCTCCTATTGTTGTGTCTAATGCATCGAATGAAATGTGGAATGGTAAATTCCAATTTTTCCCTCATAACATAGGGGTGGTTGAGAATAGCTTTCTTAGATCCGCAAAAGTAGCATCACACCTCTCAGTCCATTCAAATTCCACATTTACAGTCAATACATACGTTGGTGCTACTATTTGTGAAAAAATATATATAAAACAACGATAATAACTAGCATAACCAAGGAAACTACGCACCTCTGTTGGTGTTTGAGGACTAGTTAGTATAAGAATTATCTCAATATTTGTTCGGTCTACCTGGATGCCTGCAGTAGAGATGTAATGCCACCAAACTACACCCTTTGTCATCATCATATTTCATTTTTCATTACTAAGGCATAATCGGGTAGCCATGCAGCATTCAAGAACTTTTTCTAGATTCTATAAGGCTTGGTCAAAATCATTGTCATAAATAGTAAAATCATCCATGTATAGTTCAAGTCCTTCACTGATTAAGTTGGAAAAAATACTCCAAAATACCCTTTGGAAAGTTGCTCGTGCATTGCATAGCCCAAATGGTAAAACCCTATATGCAAATGTTCCCCATGGCAAGGTCAAGATGGATTTCTCCTAATCTTTGGGAGAAATATTGATTTGGTTATATCCACTAAAACCATCTAGGAAAGAGAAAAAAATTATTTTGGGCAAGAGTTTCGAGGACCTGATTTACAAATGGAAGAGGAAAGTGATATTTTTGTGTAGACTTTTTCAATTCTTTGTAATCCACACAAATTCTCTATTTGTTATTTTTCTTACGGACCAAAACTAGTGGTGAAACCCACTAGCTGTAAGAAAATAGATATATGAAATTAACATCAAGATGTTTATGCAATTCTTGTTTTACTATAGCCCAAAGGTGAGGATTTAATATTCCTTGAGGCTGGAAAATGGCATGAGCATTTTTTTCTATATAAATGTGATGTGTCGTAGTTGGGGATCGATGTCTCTCATATCAGAATATTCCCAAGTAAAATCATGTTTATATTTATGGAGAATTTCAATTAATTTTTTATGTTTCATGTCGTCCATATTAGCATTAATGTTCAAAGTCTTTCTAGGTTCAATTTCGATGGGAATACTATTATGAACTACAGTTGTGGGTATATGTTCATTATTTAGAACCTCCAGTGGATCTCCATAGACTTCATTATCAAGCATAGGCTTTAACATTTGACATGTTGGATGCCCAATAGTAGAAGGTCGGTAAATAAAACCATTAATTACATCATCCTCAGTTTTCCTTTTAAAAATAAAAGGTTCATCTAGAGCAAGACGAGAATGTGAATGTTCTTCTTAGTATTTGGGGGGGGGACGATTGATAATTTTTACTGATAGGCTAGGCCTAGCAGGTGGATATAAGATAATATTTTTAATGGAAATGCCTTTTACAATCGCCATATGTCCTATCTGACACCCTATATATGCATCTGCAGTTGTCATACATGGTATGTCTAATATGAGAGGGTGTCCATCCAACCTATTTCTAGTATTGATAACTAGAAAATATATTGGGTACTCTAAGCCATCTACTGAAATGATAATATAATCCAAAGTGCCTTCTGGTTTTTTTACAAATCTCTCAACAAATTCCAACATAATGGAGGGTGGTTTTAATGTTTTAATTCCAAGGACTCCACAAGTTTCTATAGTCAAAATTTTTATTATGACTATTAAGTCCACTAAGGTGTTTGGGATGTTATGGCCCTAAATTTCACTAGTAACTACTCGATTTTTAGGGTCATCATATTTAATAGGTATTTACTTTCATAAGATGAGATCAGAAAGTGTCCCAAGAACATGGACTGTAGTGGATTATTTTGTTTTTCTCTTAGGATTTTCGACACGGTTCTTTGATGGTGTTAGCATAAATTAGGAAATCCCAGATAGCTTAGAGAGGAGGAATTTTAATACATAATTTTTTTAGTTCCCCTACGAGATCAAAATCTGAATAGACTAGTGGTTTGATCACAATAAGTCTCTCATGGAATTAAGGAGCAACATCTGTAGTTTTAATAGGCTCTTGTTCATCATTATATTTTCCAGTGCCTCTATTTCGGTGACAACTATGGTGGAAGAAGTGTAACTTGCTAAGGAATTCTCCTCAATAGGATTTGTGTTTTCTACCTTCTCTCGGTTTCCTATATTGTCTTCTAGAATGATAGTCCGTCCAGACCTCAGTCGCATCTCATTACATTCAAAAGAGGTAGAACCATAATTTGAGTTTTCAAATATCTCCAAATATTGGACTGTCATGTTATTCATATTAGGATTCAGTTGAGCAAGTAATTGAGGAAGTAATTTAGGTGGAACATTTGGGGAAATTGAGGTGGATCTTGCAATGGTGGTTATGACTGAGGCATCATTCTGACAAATTGATTAATTGATCCCGCAGGAAGCTTCCATTTCTGAAACCACATTGGTCCCTAAGTAGGTTAGTTTTCCCAATGTGAAGGCTATGAGTTATTTGATGGATTTTTCCATGAAGATGTAGGGTACTATTGATTTTTCCAAAATGGTCCAACAAACGGCTTATTTGTCCAGGGTGGTGTAGAGTATGGATGAGATTTCTAGGTGGTAGCAAAAGGTTGCTAACCTTGCCATATTGATTGAGGAATCCATTGTTGAGCATATTGTTTGGAATAAAATAGAGAAGGATCTTGCATCATACCTGGAGGGTGAGTTTACAACTTCAGTCATTGTGTCATGAGATACGCAAGCTTTGGGTCTTCCTCAACTTCCTTGAATACAACCTTCAATCTAGGGAGTGAGGGATAACATTCAGTTGAGTGATATTTAGTTCAGATAGCACATACTTCAATTGTATCCAACGAACATTCCTTACGACTATTATTCTTCTGACAACGAGGATAGAAAATAGTGAAGCGCTTCTCTACGCCAACCTATTTTTGATTCACCTATAGGACATCCAACTATGTATTTAATGTACTCAAAATATCATTTTTAAAATATTATAAGAGATTACCAATTTCTACTCATGTTAATCCTCCGCCTGCGGTCCTACTAGTTCTATTGAGAGGATCTCAAATTCTAGATTTGGTTCATGTACTCCCTCGTGAGCACCTGATACTCAATTTTATGATATCATGATATTCCTGTTTGGAAATTTCACCCTGTCCCATTAGATTAAGTGTTTCTATCCATTCATCTTTCATGCCCCTAATCAAAGCAGTTTTCAATATATATTTGGGTAGAGTAGTGTATGGTGATCTTTTCTAATTATATTGAAATATTTCGACATATTCTTCCAGATTTTCATCTTCTTTTGACATCATTTTAAATATTTCTACTCTTAAATGCCTAGAACAGAAATAATCCTGATATTTATTAAGGAACGTTTCTTTCATTTGATCCCATGAGGTTATAGTACGACCTCCTAGACCCATGAACCACCATAATGCTTCTCTCTTTAAGGTAGGAGGAAACCATTTTAATTTTTGAGGGTTAGTAGTATAATAACAACCTTGTCATAAAACATCAAACTCAAACAAAAATGAATCATTGTCCTCTGAATCCATTCCATGGAACTTTGGAATATTTTGAAATGGGATAGCCTTCATTGGTGCAATATCATGTGGATGAACAATAGGATATTTTATGGTTGAATTTTATGTTCCAGTTGTTGTGTTTTCCATTTAGTTAAATATTTTGTAGTAATCTTCAGGATTCTTGTGATCAAGAGGTACTATCAGGAAAATAATATGTTGGTGATGTTCCAGACCTTTACTAGGTTTGACAGCACTATTCAGATCAGGAACTTCAGGTTCTCTCCTTACAACAGGTGTTATAAGAAATTATGGCTCTGAAAGTCCTTAGTGTCTCTCACCTGTCTCACCTTCGCTATTTTAAATTTCAATAATTCCCCTCACTTTTTCTAGAAGGGCTGAGATGCCTAAAAATTAGACCTTGAAATATTTTCTTAGATCCTATAGTTTTGTCATGAATCCTAGAGTTAAATGCATTAGATGGACCTGTTACTCGAGGGGAAATAGTAGAACCCTTCCCACAAACATCTTGGGACCTACTAACACTTGAGACTTTGATTTTCGAATGATTTTGTCTATAAAGTTCATTCTTCTAAGGGAAATTTGACCTTATGTTCTGTTGGTTTTTGGGGTAAACTTTTTATCTAAACTATCTGGTTTGTAGTCCTATGCTTCTTCCAAGTCATACACACTAAAATATCTAAATGTATTGGTTTCGGGTAGGCGCGGGCACAATTTTTTTACTTAGTGCATGCGTAGGTTCTTACCTACTATCTTTAATACCCAACCCTTCAGAGATATGGCTAACACTTCTTTGACAACCTCCCGGAAACAACACCAAAATTTTGGGTCATTTTGTTGTTCCTAAAGGACCAACTAACCTCTCCACATTAAATTATCAACCTAGAGTTTCACTTTTTATTTCAAGGTTGTCCAAAAAGTTTTTACATGAAACATTGCTAATATCACCTAACTTGTATGAACCTTATGAAAAGTAAATGCATATGAATGAAAGGAAAAACTCACACTTACTGAAAGAAACAAATCATTCTTGGATTCTAGACTCTGAGCTTAAACAATCAAGATTTCCAAAGGAATCAAATCGTTAGGTATCCTATAAAAAAATGAAGAAATCCAACTGAATATGAAGTTGCTTCCTAGGGAATTGTGTCTGGAAAAAAGGAACAACACTATAGCTGGAGATGAATTCACCATAATTGATATCAAATCAGAAGAATGAGAAACTCTACATTAATCAATAGGAAACAAAAAGGAAAGATAACACTCCAAAGAACCAATTGCAATAATTATAACTCTATGATAGTCAACTACAACTGTTACGAAAACACACACTTTCACATTGAATTTGACTAACAACAGGTATATCTAGAGAACAACTAACTAATTGAATAACAAGAATGAAAATTGGAATATAAACTTAATTATACAATAAAGGATAGTAGAAGTTCTAAGCCTGGGCCCAAAATCAATAGAATTCAACTTCCTCTTAGCTAACTCAGTGCAATAAGTTAAAGTCAAATTACAAGAGCCTCCATTATATTACAATGAGTAAATTACAAGAAATGTTTGTAGAGATTACAATATAGATCAAAATTATTATATATTGAACTCTTCGTATTGAGCTTCAATTCCTCATTCTTATATTACAAGATGAGCCCGTTTTCAAATATAAAGTGATTTTGAGCATATGAAGATTTTGAGGATGCTTTATTCAATTGAATATCTCCGTCATATCCTGAGAATAGCGGGGCTCAGATCTCTTTTTCAACTTATTCGTCTAGGATAGAGGTCAATCTTGTTCAACTCGATATGATTAACCTAAACAACCCCACATAATTTGTTCTTCCTTGGCTATTCTAGGGAACAACATCTAGTATCAGATATCCCTGTTCAAATATTGGTTCAAACAGTAAGTAAACCACACCTTTCATAATTTAAATCAATTCAAAAAATGAAAATCAATTGAGTCCTTTCTAGTATGTATGCTGCACAAGTTATCACATTATGCGCACAAAAATTCGTAGAAAACTAATATAAAAATAAGAAATAAGGTAAGAAAATTGTATCAATTACGAAACCCAACAAACATGTACCTTTAAAGCACTACCACTTAAGAATTCCTAGGGGGTTAGATGGCTCTAAACAAATCCGTCTTACACGACAAATCATCATTTGGTGATCATGTCACAACTTAAGTTTACGAAATTCTTGAACACTTTCGACAAGAAAAAGGCTTATACGCCCCACAAACTATTATGACACCTCAAAACCATGCACATATTTTGACGTAACATCTCAAGGAAATGAAAAGACATGTGGGGGAGGATTCATTATTTTTCTCTCATAGTACCATGTTTTTCATACAAAAATGGGTTTAGGAAGGGATACAAATAATCTAAAAAACTTCTAAGGATTCATTATTTTTCTCTCATAGTACCATGTTTTTCATACGGATACAAATAATCTAAAAAACTTCTAACATGAAAACTTTTTATGCTCTATGAAAGGGAAAAAGGATATGAATAGATCCAAATATTTGGAGATTATTTGAATATGATTAATTGGTTAAATGAAGTGTAGCAATGGAAAAATATTATATTAGTTCTTATTCTAGAAGATGTTTTTTCAAATCAAGGCCACTTTTGATAGTTTTTCATGCTCATATATATACAAGAAATGGAATATATTGTAGCTGATAGCATCTCCAAATGAGCAATGTACAAGGAATAAGGAATATAACAAATATTAAAGCAACAAAACAATAAAACTTTTAAATTTTATCACAAGATTTTCATAGAACAGTTCAAACCAACAATTCTAGAGTAAATGCTAATCAAACTATTTTTTTATATAACACAATTATTCTCAACTAATATAACAATTTTTTAACTCAATTAATATAACAATTTTTTAAACAAAATTATTTCTTAAGATTATGGAGTAAAATTTCTTTTAATTCATCATATTTTAAACTGATATTTTGGTCATAAGCATGAACAAAAAATAATATGATTTTTAATCCAAATTCAAAAAATTCAAATAATACACGCAAAATGTGTATATACAAAATATATTTTTGTATTATTTATTAATAAAATAAAACTACAATTTTTATCTAAGGAAAAACATTAAATAAATATAATAATAATAATTACATAATATGAATTTCTAAATCATTATGTATTTTGGTTCAATGATTCTTAAATTACATTCTTTTAAAAAAAATTGTCCATATATGAATTTAAAATAACATATAATTTAAAATAAATTTATTCTATTTGTAAAATTAATTATAAAAGATAAACCAAAGGCATGATATTATGTGATCAATCAAATTTAAAATTTATTAAAAATAATAACATGAATTTGAATGATAAAGCTAAAAGTGGTTTATGACGCATGTTTATTACAGTTGAGATGTTTTGTATATTGGGTTAATTATTATCAGAGATAATGGTTATAATGTAAATCTATATATCTAATACTGAAATAATTTATAAAATAAAATTAGTATTTAATATATAAATAATTATATATTAATGTGGATATATAATAATTAAATCTATAAGTATAGATATAATGATTATATGGCAAATTTATAAAATTAATAACATTTTTAGGAAATTTCTCGAGGAGAATTATGTAATGAATTCGATTTGTCCAAGGTTTTGGGTAGATACTATATCCATTATCAAATAAGGATACCACGTAGCCATTAGGGCCAAGTTTCTTTAAAGATTAAACTAGCTAAAGGTTAAAATTAAGTTTAATTAATATTAATTTGAAAGTTAATTTGAAAAGTATTTAGATGGGAAATGACCGTAAGGGAATAATGGAAATGAAAAAAAAAATAATGGAAGATTTATTAAGGTATAAATTAATTATTTAATTAGAAAAATTTAATGGAATTAATGTATTTTGGTTAAAAGTTAATCAAATAAATAATCAAGGTCAAACTTGGAAAAATAATTATTGGATGAATCAAATCTTACATAGTTCTCTTATGGAAATATCTAAACAATATGAATAAATAAGAAAGTAGTTGATCATATATTTCCAAACAATATGAATAACTATGAAAGCATATCATCATGTATATTAATAATATTATAATTTAAGTAAAAATGGTGCGATGAGCAGGCTAAAAGAAAAATTCAAATGGAACACATACTCTAATTTTTATTTTTATTTTCAACCGCTACAAAATTTGGTAGCGTCCATTCTCTAATTAATTGTTAATTGTTTAGTAGCTACAAAATAATTTGGTAGCATTTTTCACTACATAACGATTTGGCAATAAGCTGTCAAAATTCGGTATAGCAATTTTTAGGAAGATGGATCGACTAAACTATTTCCAAATCATCTCTCAACGTCCCTGAATTTTCCCTAGACATACTAAATAATTTCACTTGCCTTTCTTTACAGAGGTTTGCAGTAGTATTACAATTTTTTCAATCAGAAAGAAAAACAATACTAGTCAAGAAAAATGTTTGACAATATTCCAAACTAGGGTACTTTGTCTCATTTAATATCACCCAGATCGTTGTAAATACTACACATTCCTTACCCCATGACATAGTGGCACATTTGTCCATGGGTTTTGAAGCTGATACAACAAAATTCCAAAAGTAAAATGGACTATCATACAAAACGACTAAAGCCACAATGTTTCAGTTTCTTAATATAAATCAGTTCACAAGTTACAGGGTTTTAAAAATGTCGAGTATGAAAATCATCAAGTACGTAGGAATAAGCTATGAAGCAATAACAATTCACAACATAAATCAATTTGCAGGGTTCAATTCAATATCAAATCATTTATCCCACCTGGGGTAGTTCAAGTGGCGATGGCCATGGAATGAAGTCTCACCGAAATAGAGATCTTGGGTTCGAACCTTGTGCTACCCTCCCCTCGTTTCAGGGTGAATAATGGACATGTAAACTCAAAAATTGGAGTGTCCTACCAAGGTTACAAGAAAAAAATATCAAACCATTTAAAAATCACACAACCTACAGTGAGAATTTATGTTCATTTTCGTTATCCACACAAAAAAATACCTTCCAATTCATATAGATTGGAAAGTATTGGTTTGTTTGCAAACTTCAAAACTGTCATTACACAGAGAAAACAATGAGTTCCTCCTTCCTCTTTGACGAGATTCCATAAAATCATTCTTTATTCGCAGAAAAGAAAACTGACTATGACAAAAAAGAGTTATAAATGTGAATCAATTCCCCTTCTCCACAGAACAAGGGAAACTCAAAACTATATTTACAATAGAAAATAACCTCTCCAAATAATAACTAAAAAAGCTCAAAACTCAATCCTAAATTAAATATCTAAAAAAATTTAACAAAACATTTAAATTGTTTCCCCAATATTACCATGTGAGCATCCCATCACATTGGTAAGCTCTTGTCCAGACTTCCTCAAACTTTTTTCTCTCCCTATTCACTAGCATCAGGCTCCCATGAAAGAAAAAATTTATGAGCTCTCGTTCATAAGGTCTTCTACAAAATAACATATTTTATATATAGTTGCAACACTCATCCAAGTAGAATCCTCAACTCGATGACCTTTCCACTTCACTAAGTACTCTAGATATTCCTTTCCTCTTGCTTTCATTGCAACCGTTGCATCCAAAATCATTTTAGCCTCCAATATTTTTTCCATAGGAATTTTTTTTACCCACTGTCACTCATTGACTTCATGACTGTCTATGTTTATTGTAGATGAGTCTTTGTCACTGACTTGATAATGATACAAATAAGTTATGTTGGAATTGGTGAAATACCTATACTTGTAGGTAAGTCTAGTTCATAAGAATTTTTAGAAAACATACGATGTATCTTGCAAGGAACTTATTTTTTCATCTTAAGTTTATTATATGCCTTTCTTGCAAATATCTCATTTCTTAGGTGAGCTAATACCATGTATCCCACATCAAATTTTACTTATCTTCTTTTTGAATCTTCTTTTTCTTATATTTTGAGTTACTAGCTCGTAACCTCTTCTTAACTTGCTCATGTAACTCACTCATTGCTGCTACAAAATATTCTCCTTCAACACTTCTTTGTTCCAATTTTCCCAAATACCACAATTCAAAACTCTGTGTTAATGATGTTGGACCCGCCAACATGTCAAGGGGATATCCCCGGTAAGAAGTCCCAATTAGACCTCAGACCGTTTGGTGTAGGAGTCCCAGCAGTGGGTCATACGGTAATGCCTTGACCGCGATTTCGCACAGAGGAAAGTAAGATAAATTTGTTGGTAGCAAGGGTGTGACAGCTGCAGTGAGTCAAGGAAGGTGCATGAGAGGTTCTAACACATGGGGGTTGAGATGAGTGCGCCCCTTGGCAACCTGTAATAGTACTCGGATGGGAAGGGAACACACGAGCAAAGATGCATCACAAGATGGAAAGCAAGTTAGCTGGCAATCGAAAGTGATGGTTATATGAACGGCACATCTGCAACAATATTCACATAATTGCATACAAAATAGTTCATACACAACTATGTAAGTTAAATAACATACATTGCTACAACAACCATAATAGTCCAACTAGAAAAGCAACATATGCATGAAAACATGTCGGCTCTATTTTATTAAGAAGTGTATGTTGTGGTCATACAATACATCCATGTACACCTCATAGTTCCATTAGTGGAATGTTATAGCCACATCTGCTTGTTCCTCCAAAGAGATGTACTAGCTCTGCGTAGTGGAGAAGCCAAGGCTCGTTACAATATTGTCCAAGCTTTCACTAAGATAGTATTATCGAAGCTTGGGTGACCAAAAGCCTATACAATGAGTTATGGGGGACTATTTATAACAAAGGGTGGGTTGACCCTTGACATCCCCCTTTTTGATAGTTCATCTACCCTCATGACTCTTCATCTACTCTACGACTGTTACACCAAACTATCGACACTTGACTTACACTTGACATGATGTCACATTACAATGCACATGTACTCATATGAGACAACATGACTTGAGAAAGCCATGCAAGGCATCACTGACCTCGGTCCATTGTGATGAGACCAACTATTTGACATGATTGTGATGGTGAAGGTGGTGAGTTGATGCCAAGATTGGTTTTCCATGATGGTGTGCATGCACCACATGGTGACATCTTGCTGAAGCGAACTCTTGCCTCCGTTGCAACTGGTGAATTGGTCTAGCTCCTTCATCCAACTCATGTACTAACAAGCGCATGGTCGTCCGGGTGTGGCTGAACTAGCAAGACACTGATGCATAATGTCCATGTTGATCTTCAAGTGTGTGCTGGTGGTCATGCGCATCAACTTGCCAACGTACATGTTCAACTCCAGTTGGACTTTCTTCTTGTCTTCGCCTTGGTGAGTGTGTTGAATCGGTTGGATCGCATGCGTGTGCACACTGACATGTATGCTACTGAATCCCTTGGATGTGATCAACAACATAACTCACCATGTCTACTCTATGTCAGCTGTTGGGATGGTTCTTTAATTTATACAGGAACAATTTTATCCGTGAGGGCATGTTGTGCCCACTGTTGTTCCTATTCCTACTGCAACTCATTTGTGTATCTGTGCATCTTCATGTTCTTCCTCGAGTTGCTGCTTAAGCACATGCAACTCCTTCTTTGCTCCATTCTCTGTCTTCGCACGATCTTCATGTCATGGCGTCACCTCATAGCTCGAGTCTCCAAAGTTTCTTTCATCATCAGTGGATCTACTTGAGCTCACAACTTCGTTTCGCCTCTATGTTGTCAACAACCTTCCTCTTGCATTCGTTGCATTCAACATGCTACCTTCAGTTGTTGTTCATGATGTTGATCGCTATGATGTTGCTACCATCGTATCTTGGTGCCCTTTTCTACAAACAACTTGATGTCTTCGTGCGTAGGGAATTTCATAGACACTTGATTGACTGCATCCCCAAGTGTGCTCTGAACAGTGTCTTCGACTCTGCTCTATTGAAACCATTGTACCTGCACTGCTGAGAGGCGGATGAGCACCTGCAATACCTGTAGACATGGAAACACTCATGGCAAGCAATATATTAGTCAAAAACCAAAACGAACTTGAGAACTGACTTGCAACATACCTGTGTGACTGATCATGAGGTTTGCGCAATTTCGACCTGGTGGTCGGGAGACTAACTGCCAACACTATGAAAGGCACAGTTTGGGCTATTTAAAGACTAACTAACTGCTAAAACCCCACAATTCACAGTCCAGTCTTGCTGCTAAATGCTGGAATTGTGCAATGCACAATCTCAACTAGCAATGGATATAGACTCAATGATTGCATTGTGCAATTTTATGCGCTAGCAGTCACTGTCGCTCAGAAATGCATAAAACAGTCCTGTAGGATAGTGCCTGGGAAAAGATGAGCATTTCTGGAGAGGAAGATAGAGCCTTCCTTCCACAGATTGCACAATGCTATCTCAGTGAAGCCAGAGTCTGGGCCAAGGTTGACCAGACTCGCTGAAGGGCAACTGAACGAAAAGATGACAGTGAATGCATAACGACACTAAGTGAAAGCAGAAGTGATTGATTGTGCATGCAAATATTGAATGAAAGATTGAGTAAACAGGTCAACATGCATGTGTGTGAAGTGAGTCACCGAATCGGTGACCGCTCATGTAAAACATTTTCATGCATGCAAGAATAGTGAGATAGTAACAAAAACTGAAACAATACTAGGACAAGCTAGTGTACATGTAAATGACAACAAGCGTTAAAATAAATGAAGCAAAAAACACTCACATAAGCAAATACACAAAAAGCGATAGAAATGGAACATAAGGCATGGATGGCGGGCTTACCCCAAAACAACTAAGTTGAATGTGCTGAGAGCTCCTAGAAGTGATATGGGATGTTAGAGCTGCAAGGTTGATGTGAGAAATGAGCTCTATAGTGTTCGGCCGATGATTTTTTATCACATCAAAGTTCTAATGCGCATGCCACAAATCTAGGGAAAGTGACACGGTGGGAGGTTTCTAAAGTGATCCTTACATATAACCTACAACTGCTTGAAGTAAATCCTTGAATCAAGGGATGCCTTTGCATGCTACCTTGGGAGAAGCAGCCCAATCATGTAAGTATATTTCTCATGGTCTCGGAGCGAACCGGTCAACTAAGCTGCACATGCAAGAGGCTGCTCAACTACTGGGAGAAAATGCGTATTTCCGGCTGGGAACTAGGCTGCCTGCCGAGGAGATTTCTGCAATTACTAGGCAGAGCAACTGACTGCTGCCAAGATTTGTGCAAGTTCTTGGTTGAGCAGCCCTGCTGGGGAAAATTGCAGAATTTTCACGATGAGTGTTAACTAGTAGAATTGTGCAATTCTGGAGCCCTGCAGGCTGTCAGACAGGATTGTGCAATTTCTAGAGGGAAGGCTAATTTTCCTCAAGAAATGCGCAATTTCTTGGGGGAGATGCTCAGCCTACAGCTGGATCAATTCTGGGTGATCAGCCTGTGAGGGGAGTGCATCAAGATGTGATCGACAAGCTGCCTTTGTGCAAGGAAAACACTGAATCTTGTGAACTTGATGAAGCAAGACAAGCTGCTATGAAAAGTTGGTTGGGAGGCTCCAAAACGAAACTAAGGAAAAAATTTGGAGGGTGGTTGTAGCCGCTACAACGCTCCTCTAGGATGCATTCCATACAAAATCTGAAATTGGACTTTCCCTCTGCTCCTATTCGACTAATAATTATATAGTAACTCAGCTTGAGCTAATACACAATCCCATTTCTTGGGATGATCACCCACAAGGTTTCTCAATATGTTCTTGCGACTTTTGTTTACCATTTTGGTCTATCCATCAACCTTGTGGATGATATCTTGAGCTAAAGTTTAACATGGTTCTTAGTTTCTTCCACAATGTTCTCCAAAAGTGTCCTACAAACCTTTTGTTCCTCTTAGAAATTATACTCTTTGACCAACCATGTAACCGAACAATCTCACTGAAAAAACAATTAGCCACATGTGTAGCGTCACTAGTTTTGTAACATGGAAAAAATGAACCATTTTAATAAATCTATCCACAACTATGAATATTGAGTCATTACCACACCAAATATTTGGTAAACCCAAAACAAAATCCATACTCACTGAGTCCCATGGTCTACCAGGAATGGGTAAATGAGTATATATTCCAGAATTTTGACTCATTCCTTTCACATGCTGACATAACCTACACCTACTCACATATTTATGCACATTCACTCTCATATTTGGCTAGAAATAAAAATATTTCAACTTCCCAAGTGTCTTATCAACATCAAACTGTCTTTCCAACCATCGATTGTGTTTTTCTTGTATCAAGTTCTCTCTCAAAGAATAGTTGGGAATACATAGTCAGTTGTTCTTAAATAAAAAACCATCCTACAACATGAACTCTTTCCATGGCTTTCTATCTTAGTTTATAGGATTCTTGCATGCATTAAAAGAATCTTGAAAATTAGCATCAACTTCATATAGATCCTTCCAAAGGCTAAGACTTTCACTTGACTCTCTTGCATGATCAAACTTCTCTTGCTCAAAGAATCGACTACCTTGTTTGATTGTCTACTTGTATGCTTCTAGAACAAAGGTGAAAATCTACAGAAATTCAACCCACTTGGATTTATTATGATTCAACATATGTTTCTGCATTATATACTATAAAAAGGAATTATCAGAGAACAAAACAAACTCCTTAAGCACTAAATAGTTCCTCCAATGCTTTAATTAGTGAACCACAACATATAACTCTTTGTCATAAGAAGACTATCTATGTTTGAAGTCACTTAACTTCTCCTTGAAATATGCAATAGGTTTATCTTATTTGCTAAGTACAACTCCAATGAATGTCTCAATGGCATCACATCTTACTTCGAAGAATTGATTAAAGTTGGGAAACTTCAACACTAGTCTCTAAGTGATCTTCTTCTTCAATATCTGGAAACTTTTTTCTTTTGTTCTTGTCCAATAAAATTCTTGCATATTCTTCTTGATTTTATCTATGATAGGTGAAAAGATATCACTGAAGATACTGATAAACTTCCAATAGAAGCTAGCTAAACCGTGAAAGCTTCTAACTTGAAAATTCTCTTAGGTGGAGGCCCATTCATAATTGCATCTATTTTTTGCAGATCCATTTCCAATCCATCTTTTGAAATGAAAAAACCTAATCATACTGACTCAGGTTTCATAAAAGTGCATTTCCTTAGGTTAATTAGCAACTTTTCTTCTTGCAATATTTCGAGAACATATCTCACATGTCTAAGGTGCTCTTCTTTAGTTTAGCTTAAAATTAAGATATCATCTAAGTAAATAATAAAAAAATTACCAATGAACTCCTTCAAGACCTCGTTCATAAACCACATGAACCTACTGGGTGGGTTTTCCAGTCCAAATGGCATGACTAATCACTCGTAGAGCCTATCGTTAGTCATAAAAATTTTCCTCCACTCACCTTTGTCTCTGATCTAGATTTGATGGTAACCACTTTCCGGATCAATGTTTGAAAAGTTAGCTTCTCCACTCAAATATTTCACCATATCATCCATCTGTGGCAATTAAAATATGTATTTAATCATGATATTGTTGATTTCTCTGGAACCTATACACATCCTCCACTCTCCACCCTTCCTTAGACTTAGTACTATAGGCACAACACATGGACTCAAGCTCTCTCTTATCAACCCTTTGTCTAACAACTCTGGAACATTATTCCTTATTTCTTCATTTTACTTGGGCGTTATTCGATATGTAGCCTTATTTGGAAGGATTTCTCTTAGTATCAAATTAATGTGATGGATGATAGTTTTTTTTGGTGGAAACTTGCTTAGAAAACCATCGACCACAATATCATTAAATTTCTGCAACATTTCCTAAACTTCAATAGGTAACTCTACAATTTCAGGGTGAAGAAGTATTACCTTTAGTTTATAGATTATTGCATAATTGACCTCTTCTTTCTCCATTTGTTGTAGAAAATATTTAAAACTTAACAATAGTGCTTTTTCGCTACTTGTTTCAGTTGGACTCTCTTCCTTCAATGGTACAAGAGTATGTTTTATGCCATCCTTTTTAAACTTGTAGCAATTTCTCTCTCCATCATGTATCACTCTCCTATTGAAATGCCATGGTGGACCCAAAAGGATGTGGTAAAAAACCATTGGCATTATATCACAGATTAGCTTATCCTTATATGTTCCTATCTGTAACTCAACTTCACTTTTCTCATTCACTAACAATTGGTGTCCGTTTTGCAGCCATGACACTTTATATAGTGTTGGATGTTTAATCCTCTTTAGTCCTAGTTTTTCCACACTTTAGAAGGAAACAAAAATTTCAGTGCTTCCACTATCAATCACTACCTTGCAACACTGCCCTTTGGCTTTGCACAGACTTTTAAATAAGGACCTTCTTTTGGATGGGTAAGTAATTTCTTTAGTTGGCTTCAACAATACTTTATTCTTGATCACCGCATCTATGGTTTCTGGCATATTTTCTGCGTCGGGTGCTTATGCTTCTAGCACTTCTCGCTTAACTATGTGTGCACCACACTTTTGTATATTTTCATTGCCTCGACATACAAAATATTTATGACCTAATTTTTTACATATATAACATCGATAAACAATCTCTATGCTTCTTCCTCTACTTGTATGGTAAGATCACCTCCTATGGCGCCACCTCTTTTCTTTGCCCACCCTTGTTGTTTTGAGCCACCTGCATCATTCTTTTGAGATGGAAGCTTTCCTTTTCGAGTTGACTATCCTTTTCATTTGGAAATACCACACCCTATACCTAAATTTAGATTTATTTCTATCTTTTCTTCTGCCTTCAAGGCACGCCGGTATGCTTCTTCCATGGTCCTTGGAGAAAGCATGTTGATTTCATCCTAAATATCCATTATTAATCCATTAATATACCTTGTTTTATTTTTCCAGAGTATCTTCCACATAACCTTCTCTAAAATTGACTTTGTAAAATTCTTCGGTATATTATTTTACTATCAGTCACCTTTTCTTGAGGTTCTTCATCTTCCTATAGAGAGTTAACGGTTAATATTTTGGTTAGAATTTATTCTACGTCTTTGTCACCATCCCGTCCCAAATTTTGATCAATGGCTTATTCTTATTTCTCCTTTCAGCCTGCACATTGTCCACCCATAATGCATCATGACCCTTGAGCCTTTTTACTACAAACTTCACCCATTTGCCATCGCTCATCTCTTCATGTTCAAATTATTTTTCTAACTCACTCGTCTAATCAAACAACTTTTCATCTACCAGGTTGCCATTATAGGTGGATAGTTAAGTCTTTGGTCATTAACTTGAGCGTAACAATGAACTCAATAATTTTACTTCTGGAGTTTCCTCAATAGGGGTTGCACCTTCTTCCTCATCTTCTTCTTTATGTTCACTAATATCTCTAGCCTTAGGATATCATTTTCTTCATACCTCCATGGCCTCGAAATGAGCATGCAATCTCCTTATCTCTTCTCTAAGCTCTGCATTGCCCACTGGTGTAAATCCTCGACCTATTTCTCTTCTTTATCGCATATTCATCTTCTCTCACACTATGGACAATAACAACTATCCAAAAGTTTCCTCTCATACCACAAATTGGTGCAACAGGTAGGCTAAAACAAAATTTTAAATTAAACATGTAATACTCCATCTTTGTTTTTGGTTCAGTTTCTACGAAACGATTTGGTAGCGTCCATTCTCTAATTAATTTTTTAGTCACTACAAAATAATTTAATAGCCCTTTTTACTATAGAATGATTTTGCAGCACACTGTTAAAATTTGATATAACGATTTACGAGAAGATGAATCGACTCAACTCCTTCCAAATCGGCTGTCAATATCCCTGACTTGCTCCTTGACAAATTAAACAATCTTACATTCCTTCCTTTGTCGGGGTATACACTAATATTGCAAAAGTACCAATCAAAAAAGAAAAGGAAAAAACCAGTAAAAAATGGGATTGATAATATTCCAAAATGGGGCACTTTTTATCATTTAATAGTGCCAACATAGTTGTAAATACCACACATTCCTTACCCCAAGACACCAGGGCACATTCCTCCACAGGGTTTTGAAGCCAATAGAACATAATTCCAAAAGGAAAATGGATTATCGCACATAATGATTGAAGCCACAAAGTTCCAGCTTCCTGATATAAATCAATTCACAAGTTACAGGTTTTTCAAATTGACCAGTATCAAAATTATCAAGTTCACAGGAATAAAATATGAATTAATAATAGTTCACAACATAAATGAAGTTGCGGGGTTTGATTCAATCTCAATCCATTTAGAAATCACACAACTCACAATCCAAATCATTGTTCATTTATGCCATTCACGCATAAAAATACGTTCGGGATCACATAAATTAGAAAGTACATATGTGTTTACAAAATTCATAAATGTAGTTATGTAGAGAAACTGACGAGTTCCTCCTTTCACTCTGAGGAGCTTCTGGACACTTGTTCTTCATTCCCCAAAAGGAAATTTGACTATGATAACCAATAGTCACGAATGTGAATCCATTCCCCTTCTCCATAGAATAAGGGAAAATAAAGACTATATTTACAACAACAATAACTTCTCCAACTTATTTCTATAAAAAAAATCAAAATCCACTCTATAATTAACTATTTAAAATATCTTAACAAAACATTTAAACTTTTTTTTTCCAGCAATACCATGTGACCATCCTATCACACTGGTAAGCTTTTGTCTAAATTTCATTAAATTTTATAATCAACCTATATACCTATTTCAAAAATATAAATATATATATATATATAAAATATTGTCTAAATTTCATCAAATTTTATAATCAACCTATATACCTATTTCAAAAATATAAATATATATATATATATATATATAAAATAAAAATAAAAATTGTGTTTTCTAATTATTCATTATTATCTTTTTCTTTAAATTATAAATTTTCTTTCAAAACTTAGAAAACAACCTAATATATTTTTACTATGCATCATAGCATTATACGCAAACTTTACATAAAAAATATATTTTCATAATTCTTTACCAGGAATAACTAATCATAATCCCTTACATTTAAGTATCACTAAATAGATATAAAAAACATTATAAAATAGAGGAGAGAACACTCGTAAGGTGTAAATTAATTTGTGGAATTTAGTTCTCGTGATATTTTAGATTTAAATTTTATGGAGAAATTAATTTGTGTAGTTTAGTTCTTGTGATATTTTAGATGTAAATTTAATGGTGACGAGTCAGGAATGTAAGTTAATTATGGAAATAAAAATAATCATAAATGTTATGGAGAAATTAATTTGTGTAGTTTAGTTGTTGTGATATTTTAGATGTAAATGTAATGGAGAAGAGTTAGGAATGTAACTTAATTATGGAAATAAAAATAATCACAACAAATATTTAGATCCAACTAAGTTTCAGATAATTTTGGTAACCTATCATATTATTTAAAAAAAATATCATAATAATATGATAATATGTAACTTATTAATAATAATAATATTTAAAAAATTCCAAAAAAATAGTACATAAAAACTGTTTTGTAGAAACATTTTAATATACAAGTCTGAAAAAGTACAAGAGAATATAACGGCTAATTAAAACATACACCATAACAGTTTGTAAGATTATTTTGATGTCTCTATTAATAATTAAATGTTCATAGAGTAAATAGCATTTTTACCATAAAATATTATTGACTTTAAATTGAAATATTTGTTTAACGGAAAATTTAAAATTATTAAAAATTATTAGCTTGGAATTTTAAAATTATATCTTTCATATTAGTTTCACGATAATAAAACTATTATCTTTCATATTACTTTGACGATAAAGGATCAATTATAATTTTAATATAATACGTATTGCTAGATTTTTTTTCAATTCTTTTTTTCCTAATGAGTTAGCTAATGAGTTAGGTATAGTGAGTTCCACACTTTTATTTATATATATATATATACATATTTGTATTTTTCTATTTGTCATCATTATCTCTAATCAGCACTAGGTCTCTTTCATTGTTATATAATGGAGGTCTTTTATATACTTTTATTTTGTTAGTAATATAATACTCTTACATGGTATCACAATGTGAATTTACTACCTTGTTGTATCCTTTTTTGGGGATCTCATAACTTTTGTCTTCTCTAAATAAGGTTTTCTTTAAGTCTATAAAGGTTTAGAGAATATGTACATCTATATCAAATCCCTTAGCTTTCACATCAAAATGTTCTCATTGTAGATTAGTGAGGTTTTATGCTATTCAATGGAGGCCTATGTGCAATGTTTTCCCTCTGGGAAAATATGTAAGCCCCTATTCATGTTTTTAAGAGAGATTTGTGAGAAATGACGAGATAATATCTTATCTAGATAGCAAGTTATATTTCAAAACTTGTGTTTTTAGAAGATCCATTTTGATTGGGTTTAAATATCTAGGAAGGAAAGATGATTGGGACCTAGATCAATACACTTATTTGAATCTACAAATGGAATGATTGAAGGAGAAATTATAAATTTATTTTGTGGTCGGCTTGGTAGTGGCATGCAAAGCACCCAAAATGTTTCATGTAATCATTATTCAGTCTTATGGCAAGGTCATTTTAGCTCCTCTCCTCAACTTTGTTAGAATTGTTGCTTCCTAACGAGAATATCATGCTTTTATGTTAGACTTTGCATAAGTTACACAACTTCATAATTAAAATTTTCCCATATTCATTAATTGTTTGAGATCGCATATGGATCAAATAAAGGAAATTGTAAATTCTAGATGCAAGGTTCGATCTCTCTCGAGATTTTGAATATTTAAAAAAGCATGTTGTTGGATGCTTGTGGAGAGGGAAATGAGCCAAGGGATTAGGTTCACTAATCCATTCAAGTAGAAACTTATGAGCATATTTAATTCTAGTCCTCGTGAAGTTGGATTTGGGATAGGTTGAAGAAGAACCTCTAATTGAGGCTATGCCCACTCCACAATATGTTCAATATAGAAAACTCCTGAAAGAACAAATTCAACCAATTGGAAGAGCTCATTAAATCTATTTGTCTTCCATTCACTTATTTAAGTAGGGAGCTTGGGATTATAAAAGAGATAATAACTGAGACACCATCATAATTTTGATTTTACACAACCAATGACCTCTTTTACCCGATTTGAAATTTCTATTGTATTTTGGCATGTTCAAAATTTGGTGTCTAAAAAATTATATTGTCACATCCACTCATCTAGAAGAGTCATGGATGTCTTCAACAATGGAATTTTTTTGGTGTAGATGAATAAACAACAAAAAAAGATCTAGAGTTTTCTCTTGTGGATGATATTTTTAGTGTTCTTCATGATATGAGTGTAATATCTAAAACCTATTTATAACTATGATATCTTTAAGATCCATAGCATATTAGATTGACACTCGTCACTTCAGATGCACATTGATCATTTCAATCTAAATCATGGCTTCTTAACCAAATTCCATGGCCTTTAATACCACAACATTCACAAAACTATTACATGCTTCCATATTTGGATAGAATTGTATCTTTTATGCTTGAGGATATTCAAACCTCGAACCTAGAAAGGATTTTATATTCGGAATTGGTTCATTTTTTGGTTTGAAGCAAGCAGATTAAAAATATAGGATAATCTAAAGCAAAGGTGATACATATCCTAAGGGATAAGATTTGGGAATCTTAACTAATGACAGAAGGAGATTAAACATAAAATATACCATGAAATTATTCTCAAGATATTGATTAGAATGCACACCTTGAATACATCACAATATATTAAAATAAGGAGATAGAATCCCCAAAATCCTTTTACTACTACATTGTGAAGAAAAATAATATGTTCCTTTAAAATGTCAGGTCTGATATTTATAATGTTTTTAGTGCCTCCTTGAGTTACATATGTTTTAATATTAATTCCATGGATGAACACCATGGGTGGAGACCATGGGTAAATACCATTGGTGGATACAAATTTCCATTTGGATTAGAAGGAACAACGAAATTAAGAGTTGCCCACTTGGTTGTTATGATGGCTTCAATTTGAAATTTGTTTCAAGGATAGCACAACACTACTATATTTGGATTTGTTCTTTTGTTATGAAACCAGCTCACAAAAACATAGAAAAGATAGATCAACGCCTTAGAATTTAGCCTCGTCGAGGGGGAAACCTCCTTTACGTTACACAAATGAATGATTCCTTGATGATTCAAATGAAAAAACCTCCTTTCTATATATAGGAGTCTAAGGAGTAACAATATAACCCAACCGACCTAACAATAATAATATAAAGGCACAAAAATAACAATAGATGGATTCTATGGGGCGCAGTAATAACAATATGGGGACAATAGGGGCACAACAATATTAATAAGGGATACAACTACAATAGTAATGGGGTAATCACTAGTATTATAAGGACCTAACATGCCCCTCTCCTTCAAAAAAGAGTTGTCCTCAACGCTTGAGTAGTTCTGGATGCTTCTGTATAAAATTCTCATCCTCCCATGTGGAATCCTCAGCAGATAAGTTCTTCCACTTGATGAGATACTCCGAAATTGATCGATTTCATAGCTGTCGAGTTCTTGTTTCTGTGACTGCTTCCGGTTTCAATATAATTTTTCCTTCCTCATCCAGTTCTGGCAATATTGTTTGAACTGGGAGCTTGTCACCTATAACCTTCTTTAAACATGAAACATGAAAAACTGGGTGCACTCGAGAAGCTGCAGGAAGCTCTAATTTGTATGCCATAGTACCAATCTTTTGCAACACCTTGTACAGACCATAATACTTTGGTGATAATTTATTATCCTTCTTAGCTTGCTTGAGGGACATTTGTTTATATGGTTGTAGCCGTAGGAATACCCAATCACCTACATCAAAACTTCTTTCACTGTGATGTGATCTGCCTGTTGTTTCATTCTATTCTGCGCCAACACGAGGTTATCCTTCAAGAGTTGGAGGACTTGTTGTTGATGCTCGATGTGATGTTCCACTACTTGAACCTTAGAATTTTCTTTTAAATATGATGTGACGGATGGTGGCTGATATCCATAAAGTGCCATAAATGGGGTAATTTTTGTTGTTGTATGGAAGGACGTGTTATACCACCATTCAGCCAGAGGCAACCATTTGACCCATTGTGTCTGTTTATCAAATACAAAGCAACAAAGATATCCTTCCAAACATTCATTTACTATCTCAGTTTTCCCATCAGATTGAGGATGATAAGATGAGCTATGAGCTAACTGAGTACCGAGACAAGAAAATAATTCTGTCCAAAAATTTCCAGTGAAAATGGGATCTCTGTCACTTACAATAATCTTTGGGTTTCCATGTAGCTTTTGAATTGTTTCCATAAATGCAGTAGAAACTGTACTGGCTTTAAATGGATGTGATAATGCACAAAAGTGTGCATACTTGGTAAGTTTTTCAACTACCACCATGATGACACTCTTTCCCTCAGACTTGGGTAAACCTATGATAAAATCCATTGAAACCTCCTCCCAATGTTGACTTGGAATGGATAAAGGTTGTAATAGACCTGGAGTCTTAATTGTTTCAACTTTATTTTGTTGGCAAACCAAACATTCCACCACAAACTTTTGAATATCTAATTTAAGGCCATCCCAAAAAAAATCCTTCTTAACCCTGTGGTAAGTTTTTAAAAATCCTGAGTGCCCTCCTAAGGGAGAAGTGTGCAATTCCATAAGAATCTTTTGCATGAGTTGGGAATTCTTACAGAGGTATAAGCGATCTTTGTACCATAACGAATCATTTTTCTAGCTAAATGTATCAGATATACTGGAATCTTGTCGTAACTTTCGAATAAGTGCCCACACTTCTTCATCATTCTTCCATTCCTCCCTCGCTTTGTTTACCCAATCTGGTTGGATAATAGAAATGGCGCACAATAATGCTTCCACATCCTCATCCTTTCTTGAGAGTGCATCTGCCACCACATTTTGCTTCCCTTTTTTGTAGATGATTTCAAAGTCATAACCCAACATCTTTGTGACCCACTTTTGTTGCTCTTAAAAGGATAATGTTTATTCTAAAAAGTATTTACTATCACAACTGTAACAAAGCCCTTTTTCTCTTTTTTCTTCCAATTGTTGTGGTGTCAACCTTATAGTTTGTGGAAGACTAGGGTCAACAACACTTCCATCTTTATAGTTGTGAGCGGTATGCTTCCTGGTTGCCATAATTTTACTTTCCATTTTTCTTGCTAACCTGAATGCCTTCGCTAATGAATCAGGTTCCCAAAGGCAAACATCATGTTAGATATTATCCTTTAAAGTCCCTATGAACACATCAATCCTATGCTCCTCTGGAATATTTTTTACCCTTATGTTCAATTTTTGGAACTCCTCAATGTGCTCCATTATTGAACCCTTTTGTTTGAGACTTATCAATTGGCTAAAAAAAGTGTTTCTTTTTGTATCCCCATAATGTGCTGTCAATTCTTCCGTAAAAATTGCCCAAGTGATAATTTGTTTACGAGAGCAAAGCCATTGATACCATACAAACTGATTTGGTTCCAAATATAAAGTTGCAATACGTACCTTTTGTGTGTTTTTCATATTATTGAGATCGAAAAATTGCTCCATCTATAATATCCATGTTGCGGGATCTTTGCCATCAAACTTCCTCATATCGATTTTTGGAATATGGTGGGTCTTCAATCCAACATTAGATTCTATGAAATCATGATTAACATTTCTTTTGTTCGCATCATGAGTTTCCTTTACTACCCTTTCACCATTAGTAAGTATTTCTTGTAGAAAATTTGTCAAATCTGTCTTCAAATCTGCCATGCCTGTCTTCAAATTTGTATTCAAATCTATCTTCAAATTGTCCATCTTAGCTTCCATGCCATTCATCTTAGCTTCCACGCCATTTATCTTAGCTTCTATTAGCTTTTGTGAGAGTGACATTTGTTGCACTTGGTCTTGTAATTTTGATATATCATGTAGCATTTCTTCCTCTTCTTCATGAGTCATGCTAGAGCTTTCCAGTTGCTTACTAGGTGTTTGCATTTTCTTTCCTTTGGGCATCAATTACCGATAATAATGCTCTACTATGCCCTTTGAATTCCTTCAAAATAATTTTTCAAACCAAGCTTAAGCAAGAATTTAAAAAAATCTACACACCTGTTTTCACTTTGTAGGAGCTCGATATTGCCTCTGATGTATCTATGTAATTTTGGATCATCCAGTTTTGAAATTGTGACCTGTAGTAGCCCTTTGTGTCCTCTTTCCAATTCCACTAGTCTGATCCAAATTGGAATCTCCAAGGAAGAGTTCTGCCAAATCTTCCACACTGACCTGATTATAGACTAGTTCAGTAGAGCGAACTTGTACGACATGCCATGTGTCCCTGTTTCGACCTTTGGCTCTAAAAAATATATAAAGAAGCTACAGTCTGTCCTCTTCTTGTACCTTCTGACGAAATTTCAATCCGATGCTCAGGGAGAAATTTATGATGATTTTCCCCAGGTCACCTGTTTGGAATGTAATTCAAGAGTATGCAAAAATACCAACTTCCTTAGATCATATCTCCGCAAATATAGTGCGAAAAACTCTAAAATTTCGACCCGAGGTTTAGTGCGATTTCGTCTCAAACGGGATTTTTTTTTAGCTTCTGAAACGTCGCAGAAAAAAAGTTGTAGCGAAAATTCCATGATGACCTATTTGGAGCAGCGAAACCCTAGAATCCAAAGCTCTGATACCAAATGTTATGAAACCAGCTCACAAAAAGATAGAAAAGTTAGATCAACACCTTAGAATTCAGCCTCTTTGAGGGGGAAACCTCCTTTACATTACACAAATGAATTATTCCTTGATGATTCAAATGACAAAACCTTCTTTCTATATATAGGAGTCTAAGGAGTCACAATATAACCCAGACGAGCTAACAATAATAATATAAAGGTACAAAAATAACAATAGAGTGATTCTATGGGGCACAATAATAACAATATGGGGACAATAGGGGCACAACAATATTAATAAGGGAAACAACTACAATAGTAATGGGGTAAGCACTAGTATTATAGGGACCTAACATCTTACATCGAGAAATATAGAATTAGACTTGGATATTGTATTATGTTAAAATGTGTCTACCTATGTATTAATCAAAGAAACCTAATAAATTAATGCTTCAAGCTTCATTGTTAGCAAATTTGTGTAGCTTGGATCATTACCTCATTAGTTAGGATTGTAAAATCAATGGTATGTTGGTGAATATATTCAATTTAATTACCTTTGAAGTTCAGTATCAATTGATCTCTTGTTCTTATCTCTATTTTCATGACAAAATTTGTTGCTTGGGGGGATGTTCCAAATCCAATTTTGCAGATTAAATGCCTCTTCACTTTTGATTCCCCATTGTTTCCTCTTATTTAATTACAACTATTGACACAGTGTTTGTGGGTTGGCATGCATTTTAGTGGTTCTCCATATTCTCAATTGATGCTAAGTTATTCAAAATTGTTGTTACATAATTCCTGGAAGTTGTACCATACATATGAGTTATTTACTCCTCTAGTTGGTTACTCTTCCAATCATTATGGAATATAGTTCAATGTATCATGCATTATTTCATGCCATATGGTTCTCATGAGTCAATGTTTCCAAGACATTGCCATGTAATGCCTCATATGTTGAAGGGAAGTTTAAACTTGAGTTATCCACTTGCAGTTTTGTTGACCTTCCATGTTACTCGTACGGGAATCAGTTAATCAATTACTCTATCCCTTCAAATAATCACTTGTTGTTTTTCCTTTCAGATCATTTGATGGGGGATACACCAATTACCTTCTTCAAAAAATACCTTCCTATTAATGTCAACTAAAAATTTGGGAAATGAATCTAGAAACCAACTAGTGCCTTGGAACTTATAGTCATAAATGGAAATTTTCCTTATGATAAAAAATGGATTTACCGCATTGAATCTTAGTAAATCAAATATAAAAGAATTCAATCTTAGTTAATCTATTCACACTCACTAGATTATATAAGGTAACTTGGGGTACATTTTTATCATTGGTGGTTCACCTTATGTATGTTAATGGTAAACCTCAACAATCGATATCAAATAATTTCTACCATGCTTGACATGAACTCGTCCATTTGTATGATTTAGAATTGTACCATCAAGGTTGGAATGAATATATTTACATTGCGGCCATATAATTTTTTAATGCTATCCCTCCCAAGTTCTGATGGAATATTCCACTATGAGATGTACTTTGAATACCACTTGGGGCACTCTCATTCATGTCTCATATATTCCTAATGTATATGATGGCATAGATTCACATCATATTTGCTAGTGGTTATGTTGTTTTTATTGATTGCATGGATCCACAACATATTCCTTGATGGACATTTCTTTTCATTCCAAGTCATGGATCGGAAGTGTAATATATTGGTAATCCAGTTTTTTTATGAATTCCCACTTTATGGATGATCTATATGATTTTCATGATTGGTTTCTTATGATTTGAATCCTTTGTTATGCCATTGTAATGGTTTTAGTATTGTAATGTGTTTTGGCCATTAGTTTCCCTTCTAACATCATACATTAGGGATATTCTTAAATGGATTTATTTTCCTTTGGTTGACATGATTTTATATACCTTAGTAAAAAAAGGGGATGTGACCTAGATTGAGGCTCATTGAATAGGTTAATCTATTTGGGATGGTCACTCCTGATGAGTTTAAAGGATCCATTGGCATAAATCCCTCTTCCTCTTTTAAAGGGAAAGACAAAGTTTAAATCTTATCGTTATCCTAAAGTTGACCTAAAACCAATGGTTTCATTAATGCATCTAATATATAAGTTAAGTTATTAGTAAAATACAATGAAATAACACAATTAGTATAATAATATACAAGATCAAATCAAAACATATAATACAAAAAATTTACATGTAATGACCTCTCCCACATTTACCCGCTTTCACAAGCCATAGGTTAAACATGATATGAGTGATACTCTGCAATGACCTGACCTCGAAATTCTAGTTAAGGAAGTACGACCTACAAACTAAATACTTCACTGACATTCCTCAAGGTTGCAGACCACTTCGAAGCTAAACAACTACCCCAGGTGACCAATCCCTTAGTTGGAACTCTCTCTCACTTCATTAGGACCATAAATGCACCCAAAATATATCATCCATGCAATTGTGAGACTCTAACCGCACACATGGGCCTTGAGCCATGTGATTATAACCTCATATCCTGAGTTTTGTGCCTGGACTTCCGAAATCTCAGCCACTTTTCCAGGTTAGTCTCCAAACCACTTCCCAAAACTTCCCATATCTTTCAATAATCATGATAAAGGTGATAAAAATACCAAACATTCAATATTGAAATAAGAACTTGACTGAGACTACCTAGAACACATTAGGAATTTCGTCAAACATTTGGTGAACATGTAAGTTATACGTTATGAATGCATATTTAATCTTAAATGTTTGAACTTCCTTTGAGAGTAATCAAGAGGTTCTAATTCCTTCTAATAGTAGCTTCAATAAAAGTTGTTAGTCCATGCTTTCATCAATCATTCGCTAATGTATCAAATCAAGAACAAGAGCCATAGCTAGAACATATCATGGAACCATGCTTGTAACCATCATATAACTAGAATAGGAACCATGACAAATTTTCCATATAATAAATATAATAGAAAGTAAATGTGCTCATTAATCACATTATGAACATAACTCTTAATTACATAGGAAAAATCAAACCAAGTCAGTGACTTCCACGTACCAACTAACCATAGATTGTGTTGTACAAAATATTTGTTTAATCCAATTAGCCACGTGCCATGTTCAAAGCATGAATGTGGGATCTCATGGGATAAAACAAGACATAAACAACCAAGGACTCCACAGATTAAACCACCTCCATGCTCATGCTACCGTGATCTCACCTAAACTAGTCTCGAGATCACAACCTAAACCAAGATTGTATCCCTTAGAATTCCTTCACCATCCCTTGAGAAATTTTCCTATCTCCACCCACCTATCAAGGGCTTCCCAGAGAAAACCATCTCCACCCCCAACCCTTGGTATTTTCTTGAGACCACCTCACCCAGATCCAAAACCTTTCAGTAATCCAAACCTTAACTAATAATGAATCCCATCACACCATGGTTATCCAAGAAATGGTAAGGTAAGGTTAAAACCAATATCAAACTAGGAAACACCCATTCCAATGACAACAAATGAAATAAATACATAAATGCATGCACCATGCATTCACAACTTAGCTAGGAAATGACACATGAAACCTGTTACCTGAAAAATCCCCTTCTTGAAGTCGTTGATACAACATTCCTCTTGATTTTCCTTTCCTTCCATTGGTTATCGTTTGCTTTCCTTGGATTTATTTTTCTTTCTTTCTTTTTATTTCTTGTTATCTTCTCTCTCTCGCTTTGAAATGGATCTAAGCCAAAACTAACCAAAAGTTGTGAATTGTTTATTTGATGCCTTTTTATCATTGATTTTCCTTTTTTTGTTCAGTTTCCTTCATTTTCCTCTAATTTCCTTCTCATGCAAATTTGTGTCTCTTCATCTCCCTTTTCTCCTATTTCCCTTATTTTCATAATTAAATAAAAATTATTGCCTCTTTTCCTTGTTCAATTCCTTTGTGAATGCCTTTGCCTATTTCCTTAGCCATAATAAACGACAAGTGATACCCACTATAGTGTTTTTGCAACTTTCAGCTTGGAATATGTGTCTCGTGACCTTAGTATGATTATTTTTCCTTTATTATCCTTTTTTACATGAAACTTTAAACCATGGTTGTTACAATACATTAATGTAATAGAAAGGGTAAAAAATAGAAAACATTGTAACTAGTGAAATATGAGTAAAGATGAATTTATTCAAAGATAGATGTTACAAAATACAATTATAAATTAAATTTATTAATAATCCTTAATGTGAATTCACAAAATATTAAGAACTTCAAAAATACAAGCTTCGTATATTTTAAACTAACATAGAAGAATAAATGTTTTTTTGAATAATTCACATCAGGAATGAATCATATATGCAAGATATCTAATTTTTACTTCTTGGATGAGGTAGAGGTGAAACATAAATATTACAATTTCTATAATCGTGCTTCCATTATTCATTTATGAAACAATTCAATAAACAAATAATGAACTAAGGTAATACGTTAGAAACTGCTACAACTATATCAAATCAATTTATTTTAAGATAACATTTCTCAACAATATAAGTAACTCAAACTGGATGCTTCTGTGATTCATGATATAAGTTAAGATATTCCAGAGAAATCACATAGAAAACAAAGGGTTGACGCGTTTCAAACCACTATCTAGGTTCATCATCAAGACCAAGATGAGGAAGAAGATCAACAAACCACTAATGTATATCTCAGACATGCAACGATAAGTTTCCAATGGTCAAAAAAGAGAAACTAATAAAAGGAACATTAACGGATAAAAACCAATTTATTTATTACTTAGTTTTGAATTTTATTTTAATTTATTTAATTTGTATTTTAATTATTCATAAATAATTATATGACTCTAACAATTTCTAATATTTTATTGTATGACTCTATATGTGTGTATATATATATATATATATATATATTCTAATATTTCATTGTATAATTGATTAAGATACAAATATCTTATCAATTAAAATTATATTAAATATAAACAATGATTTCTTATAAAAATATTTATCTAATAATAAAGTAAAAATATTATTAATAAAAATCTAATAAATACAATAATAAGACAAAAAATAAAATCAACACAAATAAAAGAAAAGAAATCCTAGAACAGAAAAAAATACCAACCATGAGATAAGAAGGAATCCAAGGGGGATAACAACAAAGAGAAGGGACCCATGAGCTGCTTAACTTCCATCCATATTCCCTATAAATATTCTTACTCTTGTTTTCAATTTCAATGTCTTCTCTTAATTTTTGGTGATGGAAATTATCAACCCTCGCGAGGACCTTAGAATCCTCTAAGAAAATATGGTTCTTCATTAATTCAACATGTTCCACGAGAAAAGAGGGTAAATTTCTATAGTTTCTAAGGTCCATTGCATTCTCCTAAGTCCTTTTTATAAATGAAACGACCAGTCTCTCCAATGTAGGGGGTTCCACACGAACATGGAATTAAATAAACACCCTTCGTGCATTTGGGATCAATAGGGTCTTTAACTAATCTTAAAGAGTTACAAATGGTTTTTAAAGGTCTAAAGGTGGAGCCAAAATTTTGTTTCCTCAGAATCCTAATAATCTTATTAGTCATCCCCTTGATAAAGGGAATTTGGACACTAGAGGCCACCTCAACCTCTTTCTTTTTTATAGCTCCGTGATTAGCTTTTGAAAAGGCTTGGAAACATTAGAACTTATTATAAACATTATTCTTGAAGAAATTTAATAGGTGGGTTTTCTCATCCATTAGATGGTCTTCACCAGAAACCATTAAGGCCCTAGTAGCTAGAGTGTTGACGAACCCTAGTTTTTGGGCTGGAAAGTGTTGAGATTTAGCATGAAGATACTGCTTAGTGTGGGTTTTCTTACCAAAAAAGTGGTTGGAGAAATAACCATCATATTTCCTTGATATAAGAACATCAAGGAAGGGTAAGCTTCGATTAACCTCAACTTCCATGGTAAATTTAATGGAATTGGATTGATTATTAAGATGCTCGAAGAAAGATACTAATTTTTCTTGACCATGGGGCCATAAGTTGAAGGTATCATCAACAAATAGTTTCCAAATTTTTGGTTTAAATCAAGCAGAAGCTAAATCCCTTGATTCAAAATCTTCCATAAAAAGGTTAACAACCACTAGAGACATGGGAGAACCCATCGCTATCCCACAAGTTTTCTCATAGAATCCCCCTCTGAAACTAAAGAAGGTTAAGGTAAGGAAAATATGTACAAGCTTAGTAGTATCAAGATCGGTTATGTGATTGATAGAATCAATAGCCTTGATAATATGGATGTTAGTGTAAAGAGAAACAATATCAAAACTAACCATAAAATATTTAGGCTCAAACCTCACATCTTTCAACTCATTTACAAAGGAGAAAGAATCCTTAACAAAAGAACTAGACTTACCTACTAAAGGTTTAAGCTTCCGAGCTAAATACTTAGAAAGGAGATACGTTGGCCCACCTATGGTATTGAAAATAGGTCTAAGGGGGGGCCTTCCTTATGAGTCTTAGGAAGCCCATAGATATTAGGAGTGAGAAGGTTACTTTGTATAAGCGTGTGACTTGAGGAATATTCTAATTGATATCATCCTTAGGACACAAGTCACTGAAGGACGATATGACTAAATGTAAAAAAGTATAAGATTAACTAACAAGAATGGAAAGAAATGAAATAATTCACTTCCTGTTCATCGATCCAAGTCACAAAAATATAAGCTTCCATATTCAAAATTTTCAAAAATCAAAATATATAAAATGAAGGAGACTATTAATGAAAAGCGACCATGGATAATAAAACTAATATAAGTATTACTTTTTTCATTAAAATAAAATCAACACACTTATATAAAAAGTTTAAAATAGTTCCACAGTCACTATATAATTTATCCAATATTTCTTTTTCTATTACCTCTCTCCCCTTTTCTACATTTTCAACTAAAGGTTTATATACAGGGTAATAGGTTGAATTGCGTTCCAACAAAATTCACAAAATCAAATCTATTTATGCAAAAATACATTTTATTATTTTGGACCTATCAGTTGAATCCTAATTTCTGAAAAGAAATAGACATACAAACTAATAGGACATCCTCACTTGATTTAGGACAACGGCATGGTATCCTAAATATCCTCTTTCATGCAAACTGAGACCATCGTTCAGAGTGTTATACGATATTTATGATTGTGGACCAACGTATCTCCCCTAGGTCAATGGATAACCTAGTACAACAGAGAGATGATGAACACAATTTTTTTCCCTAAAGTAAATAGATGACGAAGTGAGGCCTACCTATAATCCTTTGCACACGTCACTCCTTCTTTAGCTTGGAAGCTCCAATCCCAACTCTGAATGCCAAACTTACAACCTACATAGTAAGATAACACAAGCCAAGAAACTATCATATCCATGCAATATCATCTACATACCTCATTCAGTAGATCAACATGGTATTGAAATATATCAAATAACAACATCACATATTGGAAAAGAATGAATTATTTGCGTTAATATAATGGAAGGAGATTACAACCATAAGTAGTGGTTGATATTGTAGAAGAGCTACTCCAAGTTCTTGGCTTGTCATTTCCTTGTCAAAATATGCACCTCCAATCACCATAAATGTATGAGATAATAATCACACACTATAGTTGCATAAGGGCAGAATCACTTTCCAAAATCCAACCCCCAACCACATAGAAGGTTGGGAATATATAGAGAAGTAGAGTAAGTTGGGAGTTCTTATCCAATTACCAATCTAGGGTTTGAAATCCACCTTTGATGGAGGGATAGGACCAAGGATAAATGGTGAAAACTACAAAGTAGGGAAGGATGAGATATGAATTTTTTATCCAATGTAAGTAGTTGAAACAAATTCTGGAAACTCGTAGAAGGGGAATCTTTTGGAATCCCCATCATTCTCCCATATTTCTAGAACCAAAGAAGGTGAAAACGGGAGAAACTTGTTGGTGACCAAAGCAGGCCATAGTTGAGCACCCTGTAGGTGATTACACCAAAGTAGGCATACATGGAGTGCTGGTCCTTAAACTAGCTTAGATGATGCAGTTTAGGGATGAAATCCTAGCAGGTGAAGAGAACATTCGTAGGGATTTCTGAAATATGGGGACAAGGGTGAATAGGATGTTGATTGATCCCATTAGGAGGCTCACTGATCGTATGTGACAAGATGGCCTATAAAAAATGTCCCCCTAAAGTGAAAATTTGGAGATGATGAGTGATGACTGAAGTGACTTACATTGTGACAAGTTGGGATCAAGGAAAACAAGTGACATTCATCTGTTACAATACATTTATAATATGACATATTTGTTTGCTGAGGGAGGCATACCCATATTTAGATCATCAGCTAAAATAACATGTATAATGATTAAAAGATCTGTCCACAGATGCAACTAGTGGACCCATAACCGGATGAATGTCTATATGATCATGACCATCATACATTGTGATATTTGTATAACTCGTGAAATCGTATCCAAGATGGATGAAACTAGATTCTTCTATCTCGTTCACACGAGCAACCAACATACTAGTCTAACCATGCAAATCAAGGAGATTGTGTCAAACATGGTAGACACCATATGGTTACGAACCAATGATATAAGTTGTTGACAAAGACTAGAGGAAACACTAATGATGTTAATGTCTCTCAAGGTACAATAGTACAATCCATATGGTGTGAATAAATTATTTGATGTTGAACACCACACAGAACCTTTGGGTAAAAGGTTATTGATGTAAACCTATAACTGAGAGAGAGGAAACTTGTCGTTGATGTATGCAAGAACTAAGGTACAAAAGGTGTGTTTCTAACTCAAATTCTTGGATGATGTGTTGATGTCGACAAGAGGTGACCCGTCGCAGGAGGGCCTTGATGTATTCCCCATCAATGAAATGAAATGGGTATAATGATTGAGATAAAATGATCAAAATGATGCTGAAATAGAATTGGATCAGGAAAGGAAGACATGGAATGAAGGCTTAAGAGTATTGTAGCCTAGATGAACTGAATGAGTTCTTTGGAACATGCCAACGACATTGAATCGAGTTGGAAGAATTGACTCAAAACCAAAATGGAGGCTGTAAAAATAGTATGATAACCAAAATAGAAGAAGATTACCTAACACAACGACCATGGAGATGAAGTGGAAGAGTGTCGTGTTGATGAGAAACTCACTACCCCTAGAAAAATGGAATCCCTCATTCTCCCAATTTCCCCAACCATACTAGTTAGTACCTCTTTATTTTTTAACTGGATTGAGGAGGATAACAAATGCCTGATCTGTAAGTTCATGCTTCAGATGGATCCCTCCGAGTATATTTAATGAACACTAAGAGGAGTGGTTTGTCCCTACCATGATCGACGAGTCTATCATTATTTGATGATTTTATGAGTCAAATGAAGGTTAAACTCAATGTCTTTTTCATGCTTAGAGAGATTGAAAGAGGAAAAAAAGAAAACTCCAAATGTCTCTTTTTGTAAGTAGTCCCTTAGGTTCAAAAATGTAGAAAACAATACCCAAGAGAACCTCTTTGACATGTTCAACTAAGGTATTCCTTTTTTGTAGCTAGTCTATCTCATTCTTAAAAAGGGTTAAACTTATATTGAGTAGACATATTTTCATTTACTTTTATGAATTCAAAAATGCAAGTGCTAGACTATCTTTTCATGTTTTGGGAGTCTGAAAAGAGCTAAAATAGGACTCCTCCTCTAGGAACGAGTGGTATAAAGGGTTGAAACTAGTTCTAGTCATGATGGAATTGCTTATTGGCTTAGGTCAGGATGAGCTAGGTTTGAAGTTTACTATGCACCAACAAAACCCTGAATCGCTGGCCCTCTCGGCAATGACCTACAACCAAGTCGTTGTCTCACCCAAGGTGGCTATGGGAGGTTGAAGAACCAGATTTCTGCAGCCGTTGGGATGTTGTGATGTGGCACTTTTCTATTTGCTTTATGTTTTAATACTTATGAACTTACTTCACATACATCAATTACTTCACACTTATATATTACTTAGTGAAAATACATTCATCACTTTAACATAACATAAACATCCATAAATTTCATAGTACTTAAATAAAGTGCATATAATAAGAAAATCAAAACAGGAGACACAGATTTTACTATGGTTCATCGTAATGTTCGACTATCTCCATATGAACTGTTGCTTATAATAGATAATTTGGTACAACAATAGTTCTTCCTTGTGCACATAGCTTCAGGGTGTCTACACACTAAGTTGCATACTCAGGCCTCTGTGCACTCAATTATGGAGCCTTTTCCTTTATTTGAAGTACAAATCAAAAGAATACAACCATAAACATAGATTTTGATCAATACTTCTCCTCATTCTTTATTACTCATACCTATATATATTATTACATGAGGGATTACATCACTACATTACCATGGACTCGATACCATGGTTTTCAAAATACAAGTGACTATGATCCAAAACCCTTCAACTTATACAATATGATATGTTTTTACAAAATGTAAGGGGCTTGGCCATGAAGCCCTCATACTATACGATGAGTTTGATGTGTGTCCCTTACGTGTTCTGTTGCGTAGTCCACTTTGCACCTTGTACTATGTCCTTTATCCCAAAAATTAGGCTTCCTCACCAAAAATATGACAGAGTTGGATTGTTCCCAACAGGTCCCCAACAACTATCTCTGACTCATCCTCAGTCACTTATATGTTATGTCTCTCATATTTTTTTCAATGTTGTTACAGCCCTATTTTAACTGTTGTAGAACTTATGTTATATGTTTATCCTCATTGCATGCTTCCTCCAACAATGTTTTTGTTACATGATCTGAAACCTTCTGTTACTCTCTTGTAACTGCTCCTACTTGTGTTGCATCTCCTCCTACAACTTCTAAACATTTGGATCTTCTTGTAGTGAAGTCCAAATCTTCATACCCTTGTCTAGTAGTTTTTTGTAGTCCACTAATGTTGCAAATATGCCAACCATGAATAAATTTAGGTGGGCCTCCCTCTAGTCTCTTACATCCTGCAACATAGTTGGTTGTAGGTTCAATTTCAACTCACTTATTTTAACTTTGTATTCAAACTATACCACAAAAAACTTGTCTTTCTACTCCTTGATTGGAAGGTTGAGCTTTGCGACCTTTTCTTCTATTGAATCCTATTTCCAAACCTCCATGTTTGGCATTCCATTAAATGTTGTTTCTACTACATTTTTCAGCTGCTAATATTCTTTTTCTATCTGATCTCTCTCTTGTATTGTATAGTGAAGCTTATGTGACCACACATCCCGCTGCTTTTCCACCTATAGGTTGATTTGTGATGTGTGCTCTTCCCTTAGTTTTAATTCCTCTGTAATCTCTTCATGCAAGTTATGTAACCTTGGCAGTGGCACTGCTGCAATGTTCATGTTTATGTCTATCATGTTCTTGGTTTGCTGCTAAATTTCTTCTAAATCAAATTATAGATCCCTTGTAGGTATCGGTGTTAGCCTCGCTGCAAGGGTAGTCACACTCGACCTTCCTTTTTAAATCCTCTCTTGTAGTAGTGAAGGATGTCTAATATATAATTCCAAAACCTTCAACCCTGCAATCCTCTCTTGGACACCTATCATAAGCTCGTCATAGCGATCTTCCACCATATTGCAAGATTCTATTGTCATCTCGTGAACCTTATCTCCAATCCATGTCTCCCTTAGCGAGAACCATTGGTGTAACCCCCTTTGACTTATCTACATTATGCTTCTTTCTGGCCTTGGTGAAAGCTTTGCCTTGGCTCCTACTTTTCTCTGTAGCAATTTTTTTTTTCCTTCTATGTCTACTTCATCGTATCCTTGCCTCCTTGAGGTTCCTTCTCACTTTCTTCGTCATGGTTTTCTTCTTCCTCTTCCTCTTCCTCTACTTCCTTCTCCATATCCTTTCCACTGGTGTGAAGTGTCCATCTCTTATTTTTGTTGCACTGTATCATTCCTCCTCCAATGGAGTCATCAAAACTACGAGCCATGTCTACACTACTTCTAGTAGATCATCGTCTTTGACCATATATGGAAATGAATTCCATTTCTTCTTCACTTCTCTACGTGCTTGTATGTACAATCTTTGAAAATCTGCCTTGAATGTCGCCACAACATTATATTGTTTGTGGAAATTCTGCGAAAGGCCCAAATCTTGGTTTATGATCATGTGTAGATCCATCTCGTATAGTATAAAAGATATCTTGTTTTCATCGTGACCTCACATACATCTTTTTCTATTGGCGGAAATTGTGTATCCTCTAGTTTCTTCCATGTGAACATAGCAATGATCAGAAGTAACGAGGCATAATGGAAAGATTTACTTTTCCCTAGACCTCGTGGTAGTCATCCAAGAATTTTGTATATAAATACATAGCCTAGTTATACTAGAATCCATTTTCACACTGCATGACTAAAGCCACCACCAGCACAGGGACTTCATTTGCATGACACTTCCTCGTAATCTTGTCAACTAGAATATGTGTCATTAATAAGACTTCTTGGTCACTGATAAAGTTTATGTCCTAGCCCCTATTGCCTTTGATGAACCCATACTTCTGCTTCATGCTTTCTGCCAAGGAATGGTCCTAGTCCTTCCCGATGAACTCCTTCGTGGGCTTCTACCCTTTGTAAGGTAATTTAGTTATCCTCCAGATCAAAATTTGGTCTATGGGGATTTTATTCCCCATCCATAGGTGTCTGTCATGAAGTAACACCAAGAATTGGTGCAAACACCCTGTGTTCGTTGAACTCCTACCGAAGTGCGACACATTCAACATGTTGAGTAGCCCTCACTATGTCAACCCATTTTTCCACCATTTTTGGTTACAATCTCATCACCTCACTCTCTACGTAATGAACCTGTTGCAAGTACCTATCCAGTGTGAACTGTGGGTAATTCGTTTGATTGTTTAAATCGTTATTTGTAAACTTTAGCTGTGGAATCTTTCTTGAAAGCTCTCCTTCAAAAGACACATCCTCCAACAATAGTGGTGTGAATGTCCCATACTTCATATCTTTGGCATCCTTTACTCGTTTAGCGTTTGTCTTCCTTGGAAGAATATATGAGGGCGGAGGTGAGATGAACATTGCACTACCTTCCTCGGCCTGAATTTCCTCCACTTCTTCTTCAATGTTGACCTGTTGATGTTTCTTCTGAGGGTTCATAGGTTCGGTAGGCTTATTGTCCTCTTTTTTCTTAGTTCTTACTTCCTTGGGTTGCTTCTGCCTCTTTGATGTCCACGACTTCTGTGGTGGCCATGTTGCTAATGTGGGTTTTGTTGCTACGGGTGGTGCGACTGGTGATGTTGTGGGAGTATCAGATGTTGCTACATAAAATACTTCCTCCACTCCTTCTAAACCTTTCTGGTTAAATATTCACACAAATTCCTCAATTGAAAGGACATTTGGTGGTCTGGTTGCAGGTGTGAGGGATAGTCTTTTAAAACGTGTGACAATTTATTCTAGTGCGGGTGGAAGTTTTTCTTCTATTTCCTTGGGAGTCTTAGTCATCCACCGCTAAACGTAGATATTTTGCTAAAATATTAGAATTGTTAAATTTACACGGAATTTGTTGAAACTTCACTTACCATAGAATCGAAAGGAAATAACACCACAGTTCATTAACTTCTCGAATCCACCTTTTCCAATTTCTTTATCACGACGTTTCTCTACTATTGATCACGATTCTAAGATTTGTCGGCTACACTTTTTCCTGGTCAACAAACTAACCTGACGCTTTATAACCGTTGATCAAGATCCGCTTGATCCGATGGTCCACAGCAATATCGGGTGGATCACTTATGCGACGGTTACCCACCCAATAAGGTGGTTTTCTCTCTCTTGCAATGTGCTACATGCTAGAGAGTAAATGGAATCAGTTGATCCACCTGATGAACCTTTACCGCCAATGAAAACCCCTTTCACACTGATTAATGCTCACGCTTCTCTATCACGCGATGACCGTCTATCTGCTTTTCGGGCCTCGTTCGCTACTGAAGTTTAACAGCCAGGATAAGTCCTAAAAGGTAGTTTTCCAATACCACCTCTTTTTTCTCTCTAGTGTTTTGGGACTAGAAATCCTGAAACTGCTTACTGCTCATACTTAGTCCCGAACGCGGTTTTGCAGTCTTTCATCCTTCTGTCAATCTAATGCTCTGTCAATCGGATGGCTCTCACTCTTCTTCGAGGGTTAGTTCGTTCTGTCAAACATTCCTCTATTCTATTATGTTTTTAGCGCTTCCACCAAATCTATTCTATTTCTAATCAATTCATAGTTTAACTAATTAAAGCTCTGCAGCTCGAAGCACATTCCATTTAACTTAAGATACAGTGAAAGAGGAGCTAAACGCAATCAAACTAAATCATACAAAATTATAGGAATTACTGTTAAACAGGAATTCAACCACAAACAGAAATATTCTGAACGAATTCAACCTCCAGGATTCACCAATAATGTACAACACACACAGAGATACAGTCTTCTGCAACTTAACCTTTATATGGCAAATCGACCAAAATCAATCAAAATCCCCTTAAAATGATTCAGAACCTACATAAGTACTGGTTCATTCAACAACCAGATCCTAAATCAAAGCATTGAACTAACTATTCTTATCTAATATGCATGATATTCTCCTCTAGAATCTCCACTACATCTAACTGCTTGAATTTATTGCATGATAATCAAAATCCTATATTCTAGTTCAAATACTAACTAGAAAGCTTTGTAAATTGACAGCTAAAGGACCCCACTGCTTTGCTTGTAAATTTTTTTTGTATTTTTTTTGTTGGAATAATACGAAGCCTTTTGTCTTTAAGCCTCATGCTCCTGCATCAGACACCTGAGGACAAAATTCTTCATGGGCTCCTATCCATGATCTCTTTTACAGAACTGCCCAATTTCTGTAGCATGGCATCTGTCACCCAGGTAGCATTTGCAATTAGTTGATCTTTCCACTTGACCAAATACTAAAAATACTCCTATCCCCTTGTCTTCTTCAACAATTTCTTGTCCAAAATCCTCTCTGGCTGCAATTCCTTCACTCTAGGTAATTGTTTTACCCAATCAATTTCTTGTTTTTCTTGGTCTTCTGCTGTGTGATCCATTTTCACCTTCATACCTGTACAAATCAGCAACATTGAAAAATGGAGATATTCCTCAATACTTTGCATGGTCCAATTTTCTTGAACTTTAACTTGTTATACTCTCCTTTTGGAAATCTTTCCTTCCTCATCGGTGCTAAAACCAAATCTCCAACTTCAAATTTAACTTCTCTCCTTCTCAAGATTGCTCTGCTCTTGTACTTTATGTTGTTGTCCTGTAACTGTTGTTTTACTTGTTCATGTATTGCTTGCATCTCTGAAGCAAAATCTTCCCCTTTAGCACTTCTCATCTCAACTTTTCCCATATTTCTTAATTCAAACACTCCTCTTGGGTGCATTCCATAAACTATATGAAATGGACTCTGCCCTGTACTCCTATTAGGAGATTCATTATATGCATATTCATCCTATGCAAATACTTGATCCCATTGTTTTGGATGTTCACCTGTAAGACTTCTCAGAAAATTACGTAAGCTTATGTTTATAACTTCAGTCTCTCCATCTGTCTGAGGATGATAAGCAAAACTGAAACTCAATTTAGTTCCAAGATTCTGCCACAATGTCCTGCAAAAATGTCCAACAAATTTGGAGTTTTTGTCTAAAACAATACTCTTAGGTAACCCATGCAATCTTACAATCTCTTTAAAAAACAGATTAGAAATGTGAGTAGCATCACTGGTTTTATAACATGGAATAAAATGTGCCATTTTTGACAATATGTCAACCATAACATAAATTGAATCATTTCCTCTTTGACTCTTTGGTAAGCCCAAAACAAAATTCATGCTTACCATATGCCAAGGTCTATGTGGAATAGGTAATGGAACATACAACCCTGTGTTTTGGCTTCCTTTTGCATACTGACAAACTTTACAATTTTTCACATACTTATCCTCTTCATTCCTCATCTTCAACCAGAAATAAAAATTGTTCAACTGCGCATAAGTCTTGTCTACACCAAAATGTCCTGCAAGTCCACCACTATGCTTCTCCTTGATTAAATTTTCCCTCATAGAACAATTTGGTATGCACAACTGATTTCTTTTAAACAACAACCAATCTTGCAAGAAATAATCAAGCCACTGAATTTTGTCTAACAAAACATGATTTTTACAAGCTTCAAATGACTCTTTAAAATATAAGTCTTTTTTATACAATTCCTTAAGAAAATGAAAACCCAACACTTGAATTTGACTTTCTTGAAGTAGTATGTTTCCTCTACTTAAGGCATCTGCTACTTTATTTGATTGGCCATTTATATGCTCCAAGACAAAATTAAAACCTTGAAGATACACTACCCATTTGGCATGTTTCTAATTAAGCTTTGGCTATTGCATAATGTACTGCAATGCATGGTTGTCTGAATAAAGTATAAACTCTTTAGACATCAGGTAATGTCTCCACTTCTTCAAGGACTGCACAAATGCGTAAAATTCCTTATCATAAGAAGAATATTTCTTCTATGGTACATTCAGTTTCTCACTGAAATAAGCTATAGGTCTGTCCTCCTAACTTAAAACACCTCCAATGGATTCTCCACTGGCATCGCATTTCACTTGGAAAGGTTTATTAAAATCAGGCAAAATCAAAATAGGCTTTTTAGTGATCTTCCTTTTCAACATCTAAAAGTTTCTTTCTGCTTCAGCGGTCCATTTAAATCGTTGCCGATCTTATTTATAGTGTTGATAATAGAAGCATTGATCTTACTAAAGTTACTTATGAATTTTCTATAAAAACTAGCAAGACCATGAAAACTTCTTACCTCAAAAACACTTTTTGGTGAAGGCCACTCTATGATTTCCTTGATGTTCTGTGGATCCATCTTTAATCCATCAACAGAAACAACAAAACCCAAATACACCAATTCTTCCTTCATGAATGGACACTTCTTTAAATTTAGTAGTAACTTCTTTTGCTGCAACCTTTGTAAGACATAATTCATATGTCTCATGTGTTCCTCCTTAGACCTGTTGTAAAATAATATATCGTCCAGATATACTATTACAAATTTACCAATAAATTCCTTCAAAACTTCATTCATAAGGCTTATGAACGTACTAGGTGCATTTGACAACCCAAAATGTATTACCATCCATTCATACAATCCTTCATTTGTTTTAAAAGAAGTTTTCCATTCATCCCCTTCTCTAATCCTCATTTGATGATACCCACTATTTAAATATAGCTTTGTAAAATATATTGCTCCACTCAAACAATCGATCTAATCTTCAATTCTCGGTAAATGAAATCTGTACCTGATGGTTATTTTATTGATTGCTCTTGAATCAGTGCACATTCTCCAACCTCCATCTTTCTTTGGGCTCAACACTGTTGGCACTGCACAAGGACTCAAACTCTCTCTAATCAGTCCTTTATCTAACAGTTCCTAAGCCTGTTTTCTAATTTCTTCATTCTCTATGGGAGTCATCCTGTAAGCTGCTTTATTTGGTAGATTTGCTCCTGGAATCAAATCTATATGATGACTGATTTTTCTAATGGGTGGTAACTCATTAGAAAGTCATCTACAATGATATCACAATAACTATCTAGCATCTCTTATATTTCAATTGGTAAATCAGAAAATTTAATGGAAGTAATTATTACCTTGGGCTTGCAAATCAATGCAAAATTCACCTCATTCTCTTCAATATGTTGCAAGTATTCTTTTCCACTTATCAATAGAGTCTTCGAATCATACTTTCGTGATGCATCCTCTTCTTCCATAGGCAGTAATGTATGATTGACACCATCTTTACCAAACTTGTATGTGTTCCTCTTTCCATCATGCATAGCTCCTCTGTCATATTGCCAAGGTCTCCCAAGCAATATGTGACATACATCCATAGGCATCACATCACACAAAATTTTATCTTTATACTTTCCCAACTACAACTCCACTTCACATTGTTCATTCACTAACAACTGATGTCCCTTTTGTAGCCATGATACCTTTTAAGGTGTTGGATGTTTCTTTGTCTTCAATTTCAACTTCTCAACCACTTATGTATAGGCCAAATTATCGATGACGCCACTATCAATTATCATCTGACAACATTTTCCTTGAACCTTGCACATAGTCTTGAACAAAGTCTTCCTTTGTGCTGGTTCAACAACTTCCTTTGGTGGCTTTAGCAATACATTGTTGGCTACCAAAGATTCTCCTTTCTCTGGTACATTTTCTTCTTCTATGATCGTTGCTGCTTCCTCTTCAGTCTCAGCAACAATTGCATTTCTTTCAGGTGCTCCTATGTTTTCTGGGCACTCATAGCCTCTGTGTCCCAGCTTGTTACATCTGTAACATCTAACTTCTCTTCCTCTACCTCTGCCTCCTCTTCCTTTCGAAAAAATCCCTCTGCCACTTGCATCACCTCTTACAGGTGTATACTGACTTGAGCTACTGCTAGCTCCATCTCTAGGTGTTGTAGACCTTCCTCTACCACCTTGACTTCCCCTTCCTCGGAAAGTACCTCTATTTCTAGTAGACTAGTTCCTCATGAGTTTTTCTTCAACCTTCAATACCATCTGATAAGCTTCTTCTACTATTTTTGGAGATAGTACACTTATCTCATCTTGAATGTCCATTCTAAGACCCTTCACATATCTTGCCACCTTCTCATCTGTATCTTGAATTTGTCCAACTCTTATGCTCACCTTTTATAACTCCTCTATGTATTCTTTCACTGTCAAAGACCTTTATCTAAGATTTTGCATCTATCTAAATAATGTCTATTGATAATTACTTGGCAAAAACTTACTCCTCAACTTTTCCACCATTCTGTTCCAATTTTTAATTGGCTACTTACCAAATCTCTTTCTTTCTGCCTGCACTTCATACCACCAAAGTGCTGCATGTCCTTTCAACTTTGTGACAGCAAACTTCACCTTCTTTTCATCCTCTGTTTCTTCATAATCAAATAATTTCTCCATGTCATTAATCAAGTCTATCATCTCCTCAGGATTTAATCCTCTTGCATAAATTGAAACCTCAGTTTCGTGTCTAGATGTGGATCTCAACACTAACTTAAAGAATCTCATCTTAGGAGTAAATTCTACAGGTTCCTCCTCTTTTGCAACTTCAGCTTCAAGCTCACTAACACCTCCAACATCTGCATCTCTACCTATTTCCATTGCTTCTAATCTAGCCTGCATCTATTGCATAACTTCCATCACTTCAGCATTTGCAACATGTCTTCCTCTTCTACCATGTCCTCTTCCAACTCTAAAAGCCATGGTGGATTTCATTCTCTGATCCTTGAGATCCTGTTCAGTGTCTTTAAGCTGCTCTGATAACACTAATGGTGGTCTGGTTGCAGGTGTAAGGGATAGTCTTTCAAAACATGTGACAATTTCTTCTAGTGCAGGTGGAAGCTCTTCTTCTATTTCCTTCGGAGTTTCAGTCATCTGCCGCTAAACGTAGATATTCTGCTAAAACAACAAAATTGTTAAATTTACACGGAATTTGTTGAAACTTCACTTACCACAGAACCAAAGGGAAATAACACCATGGTTCATTAACTTCTCGAATCTACATTTTCCAATTTATTTATCACGATGTTTCTCGATGTTGGTCATGATTCTCCGATCCGACAACTACACTTTTTCCCGATCAATAAACTAACGTGACAATTTATAACCATTGATTAAGATCCACCTGATCCGACGGTCCACAGTGATATCGGGTGGATAACATACACGATGGTTACCCACCCAATAAGGTGGTTTTCTCTCTCTTGCGGTGTGCTATGTTTCAGATAGTAAATGGAATCGGGTGAGCCACCCAATGAACCTTTATTGCCAATTAAAACCCCTTTCACTTTGATTAATGCTCACGCTTCTCTGTCACATGATGACTGTCTATCTTCTTTTTGGGCCTCATTCTCTACTAAAGTTTAAGAGCCAGGATAAGTCCCGAAAGGTAGTTTTCCAATATTGCCCCTTTTTTGTCTCTAGTGTTTCAGGACTAGAAATCCCGAAACTGGTTACTGCTCGTACTTGGTCCCGAACACGGTTTTGCATCCTTTCATCCTTCCATCTATATAACGCTCTATCAATTAGACGGTTCTCGCTCTTCTTCCAGGATTAGTTAGTTCTGTTGGACTTTCCTCTGTTACTCTATTTTTTTAGTGCTTCCACCAAGTCTAATCTATTTCTAAGAGATTCATAGTTTAAATAATTAAAGCTCTGCAGCTCAAATCACATTCCATTTAACTTAATATACAGTGAAAGAGGAATTAAATGCAATCACACTAGATCATACAAAATTCTAAGAATTATTGTTAAACTAGAATTCAACCAGACATAGAGATATTTTGAAGGAAATCAACCTCTGGGATTGACCAATAATGTATGACACACACACAGAGATATAGTCTTCTGCAACTTAACCTTTATACGGAAAATCAACCAAAATCGGTCAAAATCCCCTTACTATGATTCAGAACTTACATAATTACTTGTTCATTTAATAACTAGATCCTAAATCAAAGTATCGAACTAACTGATCCTATCTAATCTGCATGATATTCTCCTCAAGAATCTCCACTACATCTAACCACTTGAATTTATTAACTGATAATCCAAATCCTAGATTCTAGTTCAAATCCTAACTAGAAAGATTTTTAAATTAATAGCTAAAGGACCCCACTCCTTTGCTTGTAAATTTTTTTTGTATTTTTTTTTTGGAATAATACGAATCCTTTTTTCTTTAAGCCTCATGCTCCTGCATCAATATTCATGCAAGAAATCTCTACAACCACTTCACATTATTACTCTCTGAAACTCTCGATTTAGCAAAGTTCTTAAGCAGCATAGGAGTAAGCTATTTATAACAATTTTAGCCTTCAAACCTCATCATTAGATTTTATTTGGTACTTATTATGTTCAGATTTCGTCATTAAATGAGTATATATCATTAAATTCTACCAAATTTCATCTGAAATGCAACTTGATGCCTGTCTTTTCCCTTTTAATGGTCATATTTCTACTTTTCTGGAAAGCTTCAACACGTCCCCTACTATAGAACACATATGTCTTACATCATGGCTTCTTGTGAACTTCAACATATTCCTAACTGTAGGGAAGTACTTTCTTCGTCAAATCTCTCTCTGCAGCACAGTTTATAGTCTAGTTTCAACTGTGTGTGACACTAAAACTTTCCCTCTTTCTCCTTTAAGGTGAAGTTGTAGGAACAATGTTGTCCCTTTACAACTTTAATCTACTTCTATTTACTTTTCCCTAAATTAGTTCCCCATTTAACTTTGCTAACTGTCTTGTGCCCCCATCAATAATATAGTCAATAACATATGAGCCTAACCAATATGTTTTGAATTTCCCTAGAAATTTCACAAACTTATTGTAAGAGAGGAGAACAAGGCCTCCTACCTGAAACTTATTTTTCTTAATGTTCTTGTCATGCCAAGCCTTTTCTCTTGCTTTTTGTACTTGTTGATGAAATCTTGCTAAAACCCTATCTTCTTGTAGAGCAAGTAACTATGACATCCTATCCTCCATTATGTTGGCGTCATCCGGATTTGTAAAAGTTGCAATTCTTAGGCTAGGGAGAATATATTCCATGGGCATCACAACTTCTTTCCCATAAACCAACCTAAAGGGTGTCTTACCTATCAAATTTTTGCATGTAGTCTTATAAGCCCATAATATTGTTGGAATTATAAGATCCCAGTCAACCCCATACACATTACATACATTGGTTAGTGCATTCTCCAAAATTTTATTGAACGCCTCCACAGTTCCATTTTCCTGAGGTTGATAAGGAGGGTAAAATTGAAATTCCTCAGTTAATGCTTCAATTCTCCTATTCAAGAAATGTGACCCTTGTTTACTCATCAATATATTTAGGTAGCCAAATCTAGACAGTATGTATTCAAAGATGAACTTCACAGAAGTTTTTACATTGAAATCCTTCACTGATTGCGCTTTGGCCCACCAGGTCAAATAATCAATTGCACTTATTATATACCTCGCACCAGTCCTTTTCCTCGTGGATTGATAGGTAAAAAAAAATCAACAACCCATTTCTCGAAATCCTACAAAGTTACTTGTGGCACTAGTGGCATATCATATCTCCTTGAATGTTTTCCTGTTCTTTGGAATATATCACAAGCTTGATAGTACTCCTTTGCATCTTTGTGTAGTGTAGGCCAACATAGTCCTTCTCTTAAAATTTTCTGCACGGTAGCTTTCCCGTGAAATTTCCACCAACTGCATCACTATGAGCTTTTATTAAAATTATCTGCCTTTCGTGCTTAGGAACATACCTGTGTAGTATTTCATTTGGTCCCATTTTATACAAATGTCTTTCTATCAGTAAAATATATGTTATCTTAACCACTAATTTTTCATCTACTGCATAGTGTATTCTAAAGAGCCATCCCTGTGGTTAAGAACTAAATAATATTAGAAAAGTGATCATCTATTATCTGGATTGCAAACAAGCGTGCATCAGGAATATTATCCTCTATATTCGTTGGTTCTTCTCCGGTCTCTAACCTTGACAAATGTTCAATTCCAACATTTAGTCTTCCTTTCTTAACAACAACTTCAAAATCATTCTCCTGAAATAATAATAGCCATCTGAAAATTTTTACTCCTAAAACAACCTTATTGACCAGGTACTTTAGTGCATAGTGGTTTGTAAACATCTTAAAATGTAATCCCAACAAAGTATATACCATATCTAGTCCTTCTCTTTCTATAGTTGTATAGTTTTTCTTCTTTAGATAGTTTCCTACTTGCAAAAGCTGTAGGGTGATCGATTTCTCCTCCACCCGGTTGTACCAACACCACTCCTAAAGTTATGAATGAAGCATCCACATGAACAAGAAATTCCTTATTCCAATATGGAAATACCTATATAGGAGTAGTTACCATCTTTTCATTTAGTGTTTCAAGGCTATTTTGACATTCTTCATTCCATACGAAAGTAGCGTATTTCATCAACAACTTTTCCATAAGCGCAGTAATCTATGCATATCCTTTGATAAATTTTCTGTAATATGTTGTATGTCCCAAAGTTTTGCGAAGCTATCTCACTATTTTTGGTGGAGTTAAATTCACAATAATAGTAACCTTTGCAGGATCAACCATCAGTCCTTGCCTTCAAACAATATGTCCCAACAATAGACTAGAAGGTACACATAATATGCACTTCTTAATATTCAGAGAAATATGATATTGTCTGCAAGTGTCGAGCATCAGTCTTAAGCATGCAACATGTTTCATCAATAACCAAAATATTGTCTAATCATTGAAGGATACTTCTAAGAACTTGTGAATATATTCTTTGAAAGTTGCAACCCCCACTCTTGAAAATATGGCAGGGGCATTCTTCAGTCCAAAAGGTATAACTATATATTGATATGATCCCCATTATGTAGTGAAGGTAGACTAATGGCGATATTCTGTTGCAACTTTGATCTGATGGTACCTTCAAAATCTATCTCTGAATGAGTAGGCCTCTTGTCCACCTACATTATCCAACACTTCATCTGTAAAGGGTGTAGGGAAGGGATCATGCACACATGCATCAGTTAATTTCCTTAGATCGACACAAACCTTGATATCTCCTTTAGCCTTCTTTCCTTGGACCACCATGAGACTTACCCACTCTGATTCCTCTAGAGGTTCAATCGTTCATGTTGATATCTTTTTGTCTAATTCTTCTTTTACTTTCTCCTTATATTCTGGATTCAATCTATAGAGTATTTTATGGACATGCTTTGCATGAGGCTTTAAAGGAATATTCATAAATCCCAAGTCTCCTACTATGCTGTTGATATCTTAGAACTTAGTGGGGAATAACTCCTAGTATTGACGCAAAACATCTGTCACTTTGTTGACTTTTTCTTCATCCTACTAATCTCCTATCGTTTCAAACTTTAGCTCATGTTCTTACCCTATATTCACCTTCTTTGTATTTAATGGCTTTGTTATATTAGGAATTTATAATTCAATTCCATTCACTTCACGATAGCATTCAGATTCTGTTATGTCAATATTGTGAGGGTATTCATCTTCTTCCATAATGATGTTGTAGCATTCCATTACATTGTGTAGTTGCATAGCCAAATCACTTTGCCAATGAAATTTCATTCTCAAAAATATTATTTTTAACTATCTGAAGGGATGAATCTATATATGGACAATCATCTTCGAAGCTAAATGTTAATATAAAACCATCAACCATCTCTTCCCAAATCACAGTACTGGGTCGAATTTCTATTTCCAAGCAGAATTTTTGAGGAATTCTCTCCAATGTATGGATGAACCCATGCACCCATTCTTATTGTGGAATCTCCTTCCATGTTGTCATACAAAGCTGGATGAGATCTCTAGGGTTAGTCTAACCATCATATTTATCTATCAATTATGTTTCTACCTGACCAAAACTTATCCATATCAACCTCCGAAATTCATGTGAAGTTCTTATATTCTTCTTATGTGTACCCCACCATCTCGTAGGAATAGCTCTTAATGTTAGATCTAGAGCTAACAATGTTTGACACTCTAGTACTTATTCTTCATATTCTTCAAGAAAATTATTTATATTATCCAAACCCTGATAAAAAGGTAAGTTACACAACTCATTTGCCATACAGCGAAATGGTTTAGTAAATTTTTCACATCACCTTGTAGACACTTCATGTAACTTGTTTTGCCAATTTTCCAATTCTTCTTCTGAATCTGAGGTGTAGGAAATGTCTTGTTACGAGCCTAATTTTCCATCTGCAATGGGATTAATCCATTCTTCTTCTTTGGCTATTATCTGATAAATGTTGTTTATGTCTTCTGCGCTGTACTCTTCTTTAACTGGTTTAGTATACCTTTCCTATTCTGATGGATCTAATGGAACAATGGCTCTCATACTGTTGCCTTCAATTATCATTTTCCTCTTCTTTATGTTCAATATAGCCATGTTAGAAAATTCCCAATCCATTCCAGGTAGTGAGGGATAGGGGTTATTGTCCTCCACAATTTATATCACTTCAAAATTAGTAGTAGTGCACACTCCTTCAATGTCTATTGTAATGCCTGATAATCTTCCTAAAGGAACAATATTTTTTTGGTTCACCATTCTTAGCTGAATAGGTGACCATTGCAACTTCGGTTTACCTATTAATTCCCATGTTTTCTTTGTCAAGACACTAGCTTCAGATCCAAGATCTAAAATAACTTGGTCCATGTCGTATTCTCTTATTTCTGCACTAAGCCTCATTTCCTTCCCAAATCTCTTTTGTTTATGTAAATTGTTAACTTCGCACATCTCATTCCACGGTATTTCTTTAGATGCGCAAGAATATATCAATTCCTGAAGTCCTTCTACAACTCTTTGATCTTGCAACAATTTCATATAAGTTTGAATAAATGATTATAGAGTATCTACCTGATATGTTCCATCTTGTTCCTATAGTTAGAGCTTGGCCTCGTCTTGAAGATGATAGATCATACCTATTATTCTGATTCATAAAGCTTCGCTTCACTTCCTTAAAGACTTATTTTTCACTTTGAATATCAAACACAAGGAATTTTTCTGTAGTGTTTCTTGCCCATGTAGCATTGACTTCCTTCTTCCCATTTAATTTATCATGTCTAGTCACAACTCCACTTCTTGTTACAATATTTATGTGAGGTTCATTGGTACTTGGTTCTGCTGTCATCATTTGGATGTTTTGTGTCTGTTGTTGGTTCCACTTTTCTTGAATTTTTTCCATAAGTATTGGACACTCTTCAATTACATGATAAAAATATTTGCAATACTTACATGTCATGGTGGGATTCTGATAGTCTCTCTTGAGGTTCCTTCCTGGCCACAATTATAGCAAAAAATCTATCCTCGTCCTGGACCAGCTCCACCACATCGACCAGTACCTTGACCTCGACTTTGATAGCCACCTCAACCAATGTCATTTCCATGTTCCTCATATCCATGTTCTTCGACTTGCATCCTATATATATCAGCACTTCGATCCATCATTAGTTCATAATCTCGACAATTGTTTTCGTCATTTCCCATTGATTTGTAGAACTTGTAATACAGGTTCCTTGGATTTGTACATACTTTTGCAAGAGATAACAGTCTTTAGAATGTTTTTCAACCCTAGTTTTATGTATCTCACACCATAAGATGGATGTCAATTTCAAAGGCTTCGGTTCTCCAATAGCCATAGATTTTCTAGAGAGAGAAAATTGTTCTTTAGAATGACCTTCTCCTTTACACTTTCGAACTTCTTTACTTTTCTTCATATCTTGTATCTACAGAGTAAAATTTTCCAGCTGGCTCTGGATCTGCTGCATACCTACATTAGTATCCCCTATCGGTCAAGCTTCTAACTTCTTCGTAAGTTCTAAGGCTTCGACTTTAGTTTCTATCTTCTGTTCTAACAAAGCTAATGTTATATGTGGAAATAGTGTAGCTATAAACCACTCTTTATCTTGTTACAGAGCTATTTCGAAGCTCACCTAATCCAATAGTATCTTGAATCTTTGATCAAATTCCCAAACATACTTAATAGGATTTTGTTTTATTTATTTTAGCTATGTGATGCACTATGACTCAGACTTCGGCTTCTTGAATTCCTTTACCAACATTGTTTTAATATTTGCAAATCGTCTATTCCGATTGCTCGAATACTTGATATACCATGTTAGCTCTCTATCCCGAAAGGTTGTAACAATTTTTGATTTATTCCTATTTTCTTCATGGACCTGCTTCGTTGTCCATACTGCTTCACATATGAACCATAACTGTTCTAGATCCTCTAATCCAGTCTCTTTAAAAATAGGAAAGTTAGTATCATCAACCATATATCTTCACGGAGGGGGATTCGTAAGGAGAGGGGGATGAGGGGAAATGGGGATAGGAGTGGCAGGGGGATGGGGAAAACCAAAAATACCCTCATTGTTACTTGATTCTGGCTTCGGTGAACTTTCAGGTTGGAAGGGTGAATAGTATGGTGTTCCTTAAGGGTTCTTACAACAATTTTCTTCGCTTTCCGACTAACTTAACATAGGGCTCTAATCAGTTTCTATAAAATTCTTCAGATATTGGCCATGAGATCTCTTCATAGTGTCTACTCTATATATTTTTCCACTTTTCTTGTTCCAATTTCTTCTTTAGGTCTTATCCCAAACATAAGTAACTAATAATTTGAATGCATTCATAAAATCCCCTTTTCACACAAAATAATCTTAATCCAAAGGTTCAGAGATTTTAATAACTTACCTCCGAGTGATTTGAAATTTTTTCATTTTGCTTCATTGTAGGACACAATCGAGACTACTATGAACTCAGTAATGAATCCTCCTAAGATGCTATCCATCTAGAAATCGACAACTCTTGAGATCATATTGTTAGTGTTCTTGAGTCATTGTATTAATTAAAGATTCCAATCCTTATGTTCGCCTCCTTTAAAGCAGTTTTTTCTCTTAGTCAACCTTGATATCCACTCATATAACTCAACATGGAATGAACCAAAGAATATTTTGAATGGATGTTTGAAAACCTACATTTCCAACCACCTCCTAGTTGACATACGAGGGCTTCTATTTTTTTTTCTGCAACTTCTCATTTCTTCTATTTTACATAATCTTGAATTTCTTTCTTCGACGGATGCCACATAAACATCCCTCAAATAGATCTTCTTCCTAGAAATGGAACCATTTGTTGGCTTAGGCTGGGTTGACCGAGGTTTAAAGTTTATTGTGCACCAAAAAAATCCTCAACCACTTGCCCTCTTGGCAATGACCTGCAAGCATATCATAGTCTCACATGAAGTGATTATGTAAGGTTGCAGAACCAGGTTTCTAAAACCTAAGGGATGATCTGATGTGGCTTTTTTTCAATTTCTTATGCTTTAAGACTTACTTGATACTTCGCATTCACAAAATACTTCACACTTATAATTTACTTCACATAATTACATTCATCACTTAAACATAACATAAACATCCATAGACTTCATAGTAATGAAATAAAGTGAAGATAATAAGCAAATCAACACATATGCTATAGAGCCAGGCCTCCACTCACTTAGTTGTGGAGCTTTTCCCCTTTCTCCAAAATACAAATCAATAGATTAAAACCATAAACATAGATTTCGATCAATACTTCTCCTCATTGTTTATTAGTCATACCTATCTATACTATTACATGAGGGATTACATCTCTACATACCATGGATCTCATACCATTGTTTTCATAATACAAGGGACTATGGTCCAAAACCCTTCAACTTATACAATATTATATGTTTTTACAAAAAGGAAGGGGCTTTGCCACGAAACCCCCATTCTGCGTGGTGCGTTTCAAGTGTGATCCTTCCATGTTATACTACTCTACTGCGTGGTCCACTTTTCACCTTGCAGTACACACCTTATCCCCATAATTTGGCTTCCTTTCCTAAAATCTGGCCATGTTGGGTTGCTCCTAACACTCCTTAAAACATGCAAAGTTCAAGAGGCTAGCTAATATGACCACTCATCGGACTAGTTCCTCAAGAAGGGTGAAAACCAAGTGAAAGAATATGATCGGCCACGCAGATGGTGACGATGGAATGAAAACAAAACCAAGGCTCATATGGAAAAAACAGGCAATCACAAGGCATAAAATGGGAATTGTTTCATTTTAATGAAGCTTGAAACATGGGAAACTATGCTTGAAATTGGTTTCATTTTTATGTAACCTTGAAACATTGGAAACTATGCTTGAAATTAGTTTCATTTTCACACAAGCTTAAAATAGAGAAAAAAATATGCTTGAAATAAGTTTGTATGCCCCTAGCATAATGACTCAATTGGAGGTACATGCCCCCCAAGCTTCATTTCATGAACCTAGGTCGACTACTAGGTACTAACAGGTGGATGTAATGAAGGTTCATTTATGAGATCAAGTGAAAGACTTGACTGGGAATTTACGAGATCTAATCGAAGACTCTAATTGGAAAGGGAATATATTTCATTTTTTAATGATCTTGACATAGGAAAATAACTATGCTTGTTGGACCTATGTCATTTTTTAATGAGGTTGACATAGTAAAATAACTATCGCCATAATATCTTGTTTCATTTTTTAATGAGCATGACAGAAGAAAGGAATTCTGCTCCATGACCTTTTTTCATTTTTTAAGGAGATTGACACAAGAAAACCAACTCTGCTCCAATCCTTGATCATGACTATCAAGAAGACATGGCTTCCAAGAGGTTCTTGTCATATGGAAGAACAATGATTTGCAAGGGATACATATAAAAGGATCCAATGGAAAGATCAGACACAAATGCCACTAGTAAATGATTCACCATATCGCCTACCGATCTAGGTCAAAGTAAGTTGAGCAGATAGTGAAAGGATCATCTTCAGCAGTACGTATGTGAATGGGATAGGTTTACACATAATTAACCTATGGCGAGGGAGATACCACTTGCATATAAGGACCATTTAGGGAAGTTGGTTGATTGGGAGTCAAATTAGCACCAACGAACGAAAGATGGTCAATACTCATGATTATTCCTTCGTGTGGGAGACACATCACATTAAAGAGTGAAGAGACATGATCTCCCATGACATAAACATAGTCATCCCAAGGATTAAATTAAAATCAAAAGGACCTCAAACTACCATCACATCGATATAGATAATCTTTCCCCCAAAGTAATAGGAAACATAGGAAGGATCCGTAATGGTTGATTGGTTCCTCTGCTAACAACCAACAGATCTTGGGTAATGGGTACAAGCTCTGGATAAACTAAATATCTCCAAGTATTTGAGGACATAATACTAACAAATTCACCTTCGTCTATGATTGTGCTAAATATGGGAACATTAAAAGCATGTACTATGATCTCAAAGGGAATGTAGTAAAGAAGACGATATCTTGTGAATCGAATCCAATCAAAGGAAGTAACCATACTACTTGGAGGGGGTATTGTGGGAATGAGAGAATTTCCCCCTTCTACTGTGTGAATTGGAGGATTTCCTCCCTGTGCCATTGCAATGGGAGGACTTACCCCTAGTTGATTGGAATCTTAAGAAACAAGAAGAACCTGAGTGGTATGAAGTGCACACTCTACGGGAAAGGTATGATCAATTGAAGGTGGAATCTAGTCAACCATTTTCTCAACCAATGGTTGGTCAGGGATAGACTCATGGGATTCATGTTTAGAGAGAGTGTGATTTAATGGGTTCAGATTTTGATCAATCACTTCATCAAATAGTGGAGGATTGGGAGAAAGCTTCGGGTGAGCAACTAGAATTCATGGTTGAGGAGTTGAAATTTTTTCCAACACTTTTGCAGCTTCATCCATATAAAGAAAAAGGTGAATATGATGAATCGCTTTACATGATTTATAGGGAAATTTTATTTTACCCTTTTTCCCAGGGAGCTTACTATCACTATTTGAAGGTTTGACACCAACATGATCTCTAGAAGATGACGAAAAAGGTTGATGTGAGCTTGTGGACCACACGTATAATATCTTGGGAATACCAGGACAATCTCTAAGAAGGTTGTCGCCCTTACATAGCATGCAAGGGAATTTAAATTTAAGGGGCTAATTGGAATATTTATCAAGGTTTGCATCCATAGCAATGGTTCCTTCGTTGCACCCTTACTTATTTTTGTTCTTCTTCTTCATCCTTTTGTTCTTATTCTTACCTTCTTTATTACTAGAATACATTCACCAGGTGAAGAGGATGAAAGGGATTAAGAAACAATATGTGAAGAAGGAAAAGGGTAAATTTTAGGATCAATATGAGGTTGATGTTGTTTAGGTGGAGGAGAAATTGGTTGAGAAATAGCTTGGACATTCGAAATGATAGGGGTCGAAAATAACCAAACTTGAAATCCAATGGTATATCCATGAAGGGAAAACGTTTCCATATAGGGAGCACCAATATTTCAAAGGAAGAAAAAGGACCAGGATTCCAATCATAGTGTTTCCCTTCATTTGTAGACTTGGGAAATGTTACCATTAATATCATCCTAAGATCCACTAAGGAGTTTTTCCACCAGGGGGATGTTCTTCCATGGTCAATTAATTGATTTTAAAAATTAGAAACACAGACAAAACAAAGGGGTAACTAGGCATAAATTGCTACTAAGAAACTGTGAACCCCAATATACACCTTGGCGAACGAAGGATTTAATGCATGTGCAGGAAATCTCCTTGAATGATCTCTTCGATGTATTGTGGTATATAAGGTGGCCGACTCGGTTACCTGTGGAAGGAAAGAAACCTATAGGAGACTCCCAAAATATATCTGATGGTACATGGGAGTGCAATGTATAGTAGTGCTCTTTGATGCATAACCATTTGATGAGAGCATTCGTGCATTTAATGGTGCTCGAACACGTCTCTAGCCTAGACCTATATGTGTGTCATTAAGTTTCAAATGCTCCTTAGGTTAATTGAGATGAATTTTAAAGTTGATATTGAATTATGTTTCAGTTCCAAGGAACAAAAATAGATGTCACCTGAACACTCCTATCATGGAACTAATATGACAAAAATAACTCTTTTCATTTTTTATGAAAGCTATCTAGTGTAGGAAAGAGGTGAAAATAATGATGCAACACTCAAATATGAAGAAAGCAAGAGATTCCTAACAAGATATTTCAATGTTAACATTCAAATTAAATTTAAAGCGTTAAAATATGTCAAGCCATGAACTATAATCTATGCACAATTCCCCTCAAAACTATACAAATGTAATCGTTGCACAATTTCCCTTCCTGCTGTGATAATGATAATTCTAACTATGGAAATGTGATCTATGCAAGAGAAGTATTCAAAACAAGCAGAAGAGGATTCCAATGAAGTCAAACATAATCTCAAATTTCATGAACATCAAAAATTGGGTGATAATTCCAAAAATCAAAAGAGATGCCACTCAAAGGCAATTAACACATACAAAATTCAACCCCCAAGCAATTGAAGGGGATTTCTTTTCGAAAAAATGAAATAAAAAATATGAAATTTCACATACAACACCCTAGATGAAAATGAAAGTTTTTTTTTCACCACACTTAATTTTCGAAATGAGAAAACTAAGATGAAAAAGTTCATCTGTTGATTCAATTACAATTTTCAATCGCTATCCAGTGTAGGAAAGAGGTGAAAATAATGATGCAACACACAAATATGCAGAAAACAAGATATTTCAATTTCACTATTCGGATTAAATTGAAAACATTAAAATATTTCAAGCCATGAACTATAATCTATGCATGGTTCCCCTAAAAACTATACAAATGTAATCTATTCACAATTTCCCTTCCAGCTATGAAAATGAGAATTCTAACTATGCAAATGTTATCTATGTAAGAGAATTATTCAAAACAAACACAAGATGATTCCAATGAAATCAAACATAATCTCAGATTTCATGAACAGTAGACTCAAACAGAATTTGGGTGAAACTTTCAAAAATCAAAAGAGATGCCACTAAAAGGAAATTAACACTCATACACAATTCAACCCCCGAGCGATTGAGGGGATTTTTTTTTGGCAAAGATTAAAGAAATAAATATGCAATTTCATACACAACACCCTAGATGAAAATGCAAGTTTTCTTGTTCCCCACACTTAATTTTAGAAATGAGAAAACTAAGATGAAAATGTTCATCTGCTGATTCAATTACAATTTTCAAATTGAGGACTAGAACAACAATTCATCTAAGAAATCAAAAATCAAACGAAATGAGTTTTCAAATGACCAAATTACAAGAACAAAGAAAGATCAAAACAAATTCTTGACAAAGGCAAACAACACAAATGCAAACCAAATGGAGCCTTTAGAGAGATGACAAGGCACTCAAGAATCAGGAAGGTCGAGCTGGAAGTAGGTCGACCAAAGAGAGGTTCAAGAACCAAGGAAAAATTTATGCAAAAAATAGGGGCCAACGCTCGTGTAGAAGAGGAAACAATGTGTTGCAAATTTCGTACAGAGTGGTCCAAGGTCAGGTTAGACACTTTGTTAGAGTCACTAGGGGAGAGTTGGGCTTGGGAAAGAGGATTACGACACAAAAATTGCAAAAAAGGCTCAATGAAATTACTTCCTAAGTATGTTTCTAGTTGAATGATACAACAGAGGTATGTTAAGGAGGTAATCAAAGACAATGGACAATGAAACCACCAAGGGAAGACTCCATCCCTAGTATGGTCACCAATTTCTTAGACGAGATTTACGATTGTGGACAAAATTTTCTCCCATCGGTCGGTGACTAACCTATAACAACAGAAATACAAGGAACATAATTCCTTTCCTTAAAGTAAACAAATTACGGAGTGATGCCTACCTAGAATCCTTCACATACTTCTCTCCTTCTTTAGCTTGGAAGCTCCAATCCTAGCTTTGAATGCCAAAATTAGAACCTGCACAGTCATATAGCACAAACCAAGAAACCACAAGATCTATGTAGTACGATATAGATAATTGATTCAATAGATCAAAAAGGTATTGAAATATATGAAATAACAACATCACATATAGGAAAATAATGAATTCTTTGCATTAGTATAAATGGAAGGAGATTAAAATCATAAGTAGAAGTTGATCTTGTAGAAGAGCTCCTCCAATTTGTTGACTTGTCCTTTCGTTATCACAATATGCACCTCTAATCAACCTAAATGCATGAGATAATAAGCACTCACTACAACATCATAAGGGCATAATCACTCCCCAAAAGCCAACCCCCAACCACATAGAAGGTTGGGAATATATAGAGAAGTAGGGTAAGTTGGGAGTTCTTATCTAATTACCAATCTAGGGTTTCAGATCCACCGTTGATGGAGGGATAGGATCAAAGGATAAGTGGTGAAAACTCCAAATTAGGGAAGGATAGGATCTGAATGTTTTATCCAAAGTAAGAAGTTGAAACAACTTTTGGAAACTCCTAGAAGGGAAAGCCTCCAGAATCCTGGTCATTTTACCATATTTCTAGAACCAGCGAAAGTTCATAGGGGACGAACCTGTCGGTGACCAACACATGCCACAATGGAGAAACATCTAGGTGATCGAACCCCAGTAGGCATACAAGAAGAGTTGGTCCTAAAATTGGCTCAGATGATGCAGTTTAGGGCTGAAGTCCTAGGGGATGAAAGGAACATGCTTAGGGTTTTATGAAAGATGGTGAAAAGGGTTGAATAGGATGTTTATTGATCCCATTAGGAGGTTCACTAATCAGATGTGAGAAAATGGTCTATAACACAGAGAATGGGAACAAACTATTAACAAACAAATAAATAAAATGACACTAACAGTTGATATTAACATCAAAACAATGATGCTACATAATCGAATATTTTGTATTATCTTTTAAAATTAGTAAATATAATATAATAAAAAACATACCTCAAAATTATTCGACCCTAAAAATCATATTTACTTAACAGAATTTGATTAATTCATATCTAGATTGGTGACCACCTTAACATTTGATGACTTAATGACTATATCTTTATCTCCTCACTATGTTTTCACCTCAGACTTAATAAATTTCTATTTATTTTTACTTTCCCTTAATTGATTTAGGGTTCTAAGTCAATTTTTCTCTTGTAGAAGTTGAATAATATCATGCTTGAGGTGAGGCAATATAACCAAAAACTATTGGTGCTAATATGTATCAAGAATGGATGAATCAAAACTAGAATTTCTCTAAGGAGATTTTTTTGACTTTCTGTTGTCATCATGAACATATTTATCACTATTCACAAAACTAAAATTATCCTTAGTATGAGCCTTATTCTTCTTTGGTGAAGGCTCAACAGGTGTTTCTAGATCAACAAAAACCTCCTTAACTGGGATAGTCTCTGCTTTATTATGTTGGGCCCTTGTTATTTTCCTTCCAATTTGTTTAACTTTAACTCTATATTGAGGATTATATGTATGTTTAAAGTGAGAGCTACGGTCAACATTGTCTAGCTCATCCTTTTCCTTAAATTCTGGTTTTGATTTGACAAGATGGAATTGGATACTCTTTTCCATACTCCTAGTGACATGAATAGGTATAGTTTGAGGGCTTTCAATGCCATTACAACCAGAAAAATATGACTAGTTAGGATGAAATACCTCACTAAGGTCCTCTCCATTAACATTGTCACAATAAAATGTAACTGATTTGTTTGGTGGAGTATTGTGTGAAACCCTACTTGTAAGACCTAGTTGCTCAAAATATTGGGCTTTTTCGTAACCATTGTGAAGAATAAAGTCATCCCAAACATCAACAATTTTTTCCAAATTATGCTTCACCAAAATGCATATAAGGTCATTATGGAATAGATATTTGTCACAGATTTTATGTTCGACCTGATATTTCTTGGCCATTTTGGTGATACGTTTGTGCAGGTAATATGGTAGGTGAATATTATAACCTAATTAAACCATTACTAGATGAATATGTCATATAAACACTAACCCATATCATCCTTCACATGTTATAAAACACCAAATAAAATATAATAGATCCTGTTATTTATGTTTGATATAAGTAAATGACATACATTTGACGATATCTATGCAATTATTTTTTCCCAAGAACTTACACCATGGTATATTGTGGATATGACAATTCTTTCACCAATTCTTACCCTTCATAGAGATATGGTTCACATCGGCTACAAAATTAACATCCACATGAATCTCCATGTTGTCAACCTTTGTTCTCTTTCCATTAAAAGTATAGGTGAAGGCCCTTACTATTCCATCGTTAAAAACCAAAAAGTGTTGAACAAATTCCCACCACTTGAACTATTGAAAAACATCTAAATATTCATCATATGTCTTAGTAATACCATCTTTGATTATCTCATTTATTGTCACATGGGGGTGGCTAGAAATTGGATATAATTTCAGTAAGGATTAGGCCTGCAAAATAGTAAAATGAGCCAAAATAAGATTCAAAACCCAAACCACTTATAAAGTGGCATGCATAGGGTTGAACACAAGGAACGAAATGCATGTAGTTTGGAAACAAAATGCTATGCAATGTATTGGATGATTGGCATGCGTTGTACAAGGTGTACCAAAGAATACTATGATAGCCAGAATAGTACTACGACCTAAGAATTTGAGTAATGACAATGATTAACACTATGAAAAAATGTCAAAATCATGCTTTCCAAGTTGGATATGTTGTGTCATATCACCCAAAACAAAGATAATACATTAAAAATGATTCCCATCAATTATGTCTACCATGGCCAAATATCATTTTATAAGACGATTGATCGAGAACTTTCGATATGATAGTTTAATTGAACACAAAACCATGAGACTATTATGAATTTGATTTGAATCAAACCATACAACCAATGAACATTCATAAAAAAATGAATAATGATAAGGGATATCATATGGTTAATAGGTTATGGAATGACATAAAACCCTTTCAAAACAAACATACAAACCTATGTTATGACAATGCCCAATAACATTGAAACACATATAATCCTTGGACATATATAATACATAAATATTATAGCTTGCACACAACTTTAACAAAAATAAAGGTAAAGGTAATTAGAAAACATAATGAAAGCTTTAAAATTAACATGTTGGCTTGGTTAAAAAGGTTTATGGCCTCATGAAGTGGCTCAAATAACATGGGTCATGTTATTATTTTCACAGAAAAGAAGAAGCATGCTCTTTTAATGAAATTGACCAACAACCATATTCATCATAATTTAAGATGATTTTCCTAGCTCGTTAGAGATCATTAACATGCCACTTGTGAAATCTAAAGAGAGTGATGTGACAATCAAAATGAAGCTTGTACTTCAAAACCATTATCATCATTTTAGTTGACGACTAGGTATGAAAATAATAAAAAAAGCAAGAAAATAAAAATAGGCAAACCTTTTCATTTTGAAAATGAGAGAGGAGTCTGTTGGGTGGCTAACAATTGATCACTCACTCGAGGAACTAGTTTTCTCTGACTGAAATTGTGTTATGCAATAGGGATAAAATCTAGATTTTGTCTTAAAATTAGATGCTAAACAATTTGAGAATTGATTTCTTCAAATATTATTATATGAAATTATTGGTAAATTCTTCAAAGATACATTATCACAAATTAAAATAGTATATATAAACTCCATATAGATTTTCAAAGAAAAAATAACTAATAAATTCAAAGAATGAAATAGTCAATTGGGCAGGTGGTGTAATTATGACTTTAATACCACAAGAATTGCCTCTAATTATAGTCAAGCCTCCATAGCCATGGAAAAACTTCCTTTTAACTTGAACTAGATGCTTGAATTCCATCATACTAGTTATAAATTCATGGTTAAGCATTCTAATTATTTGCTACTCGGGAAGAAGACTTAGAATCCCCATAAAGGTGTGGGATGACATGTAGAATCTGAAATATTTGCACATAAAATTATTCAAATATTTATTCGGAAGCCAATATGTCATATATGGAGCCACTTTTACTAGCAAGAATCCATAGCCTCATAAGGGAATTCTCCTAAACCCATTTTATCTATGTGATTTTGTCTGAGGAAGATAGAATAAAGAAAAGCTAAGATCATGAATAATTGAGATTGTATAATAAATCGGCAAGCAAATCTAACGTATTATTAAGAGAGATGATGGCAGAAAAAGTTGATGATCACCAAATTTGCACCAATTTCACTATTTGTTAAAACTATGTTGGTTTTGAAATGAGCTACCTTCACAAATTAAGGATTTAAGTAAGATTTATTTTTGTACTAATCATTCAATTCTCAAATATCCTGAATAGAATTTTTTTCATTTATCTATTGATACTATAGAAATAATCAAATATTTAAAGCATCAACAAAAAAACATTTGTTTAAAATTTCCCTAAAAACATATTTTAGACATAATTTTTTCATTTTCAGGTTGCAGACATCACCCAAAAACTCAACTATATAAAAAATAAAAACACACTGAAAAATAGAATTCAAGTGAACATTAATGAAATATTCACATAAATAAGAGATCCCCAATGGGATTTAGGAAAAATACATCTTGAGAAGCTTCCCATTAACCAAAAGGGGTTCTCATTGGCCTTCCATATTTTCTATATGGAATGTACTAGGGCCAATATTTTTTGTAACAATCGAAGGCCCTAGCCATAACCTCTAAAATTTGGAATGCTCCCATTTTTCCTCATGTTCCTTGTCCCACTTAAGAACTACGCTGCCTACCTCAATATTTATATGAGAAGAAGACTTGACATGAAACCAACGTTTTACAGTCTATTGATGCTAATGTAGTTTGTGTTTAGACTTGTCTCTATCTTCCTCCAATTTAAGCAAGGAATCAATCCTATTTTGCATACTAGAGGATTTGACTTCCTATACTTCTAGAGACAAACATAGAGAAGGTAAGAAAATATTAGGAGGTAAAATATCTTCTCTATTCTAGAAAAGGAAAAAGAGATAGTTACCAATTATGGCTTTGGGGGTTACCCAATCAACCCATAATGAGTTAAATATGGAAAAATGTCAATTTTTATGGTGCTTAGAAACAGTTCTTTTAATCATTTTTAACATATTTTTATTTGAGGACTCAGCAAGACCATTACCCTTAGGATAGTACTTTATTCAATACTTAATCTTAATTCAATTATAAGATGCATAAGAATATAACTCATAAGAGGAAAGATATGATACATTATCAAACATTAATAATTCTAGAACTCCAAAACGAGTGATAATGTTAGAATCTAAAATTGATATTACTTTCTTAGCATTTACCACTAACATAAGAGTTTCATCCACCTATATTGTAAAATAATTAGTAGTTGTTATGATATATTTATGTTGTTGATATGAGGGAGGATTTACGAAACCAACTATGTCTAAGCCACATTGTTTAGAGGGATCTTTGACAATAATAAGCTATATGGGGGAGGTTGGTTAATTAGTCCTACTGGAAACATTTTGGAATGTCTCACATTTTAGGACTAGGGCATGAATCTTTAAATAAAGTGGGCCAATAACACCCAACCCTCAATACCTTGTGACCAGTAGTGTTTCCACCAAAATTACCCCAAGAAGGAATATAATAGATTTCATGTAGTACATTCTAAGAATCACGTTGTTTTAGAAATCAAAGTAATACCCCATAAAAAAACATTATTGATTATTGGATAAGGAGATAACTTGAGCCTTAACTCTCTTCTCCTTTTTTCTTCAAGATGGGGTGGTGCTATACCATTCAACAAATAAAACTTGTTGTTAAAATACCAATAGTTAGTACACATAAGACTTTATTCTACATTAAATAGACTTCATAATTAGAACATAGATCTTGGTAGGGGAAATTAATAGACACATTGGCTAGTTTTCAAAGACCTTGACCTTTCATTATCTCACAAATTTCAATCTCCTTGTCATACTCTTGGAGGTTTTTCATCTACTAGACCTTTTTTTATCCTAATTCCTTATGTACTAGTAAATTTCTTACTATTGGATAGGGAACCATTACCTAATTTTTATATTTTAGCATATAGGATCTGGAATGTTTTACAACGTTGAAGACAACAAAGGCTTGTTTATCTACTACTAGATAATTTACTTCTACTACTTTAAAGAAAGAGCTCGTAAATGCAATAGGAATTTTTAGTAAGGCCCTATCTTCTGAGTGAGAACAATAGTGTAAGCAAAATTGGATGTGAAGGTAGAGATCATCAAATATCTAAATAAACCTAGGTTCATCACAACAGGAGCCTCACAGATGCATTGTTTAATTGTGAGAAAATCTTTTTTCCTAGTATTTCCACTTGAAGGTAGAGTTCTTTTTTTCTAGATCTTGAAGTGGCTTGACGATTTCAAAAGAAAAAGGATAAATAGTCTAAATAAATTGATTTTCAAAGGAAGGACTACGTGGAATTTTTTTGGAATTCGGAGGTGACAAATTATCAATGGCCTAAGTTCTTTCTAGGTCAATCATCATACCATATTTACACACAATACACCTTAACAATTTCCCATCAATAACTGCAAAGATAGACATTTTAGGATTTAAGGAAATGCCAAATTTTCTATATTTTTCAAACATGTTACTAATAAATGAGATATGGTCATATCTATGTTTAGAATAAACAATGACACCTTCAAGATATATGATAATAGTCTAATTTATTAGCCCCTAAAATGAAATTTCCATCGCCCTCTAGAAAGTCACCCTAGCATTAATCAAGTTGGAGGGCATGTTTCTGTAGTCGAAGGTTCACCATGGATTTCTAAAGGAATTTTTGAGTTGGCTATAGGGAGCCACCATTACCTTGTTATAGCCTAAGAAATTGTCCATATGAGATAATATCTCAGATCCTGAAAACCATTAAAGGATTCTCTCCATGGGGGGAACTAGGTTCTTATCTTTGTCATAGGCTTTATTTAAGATTTTGAGGTCTACACAGAAATCCGTGTCCCCATTCTTCTTCGTTACTAGCTCTAAATTCCCAACCCATGGCTTATGGTAGACAAGGAATATAATTTTAGTTGTTAAATTTTTTTTCATTACACTATTGACAACTAGCTCTAAACTGGGATGGGTTTCCCTTTGTTTTCCTTGGAAACACTTGCTATGAGGTTTTATGGGAATAGTATGTTGTATAATAGTATGATAGAAGGTATTAAGATCTTCATAGTTCCATATGAATACATTTTTTTTTTCTTTGAACAAGCAGATAAGATCTGCCTTTTCTTCACGAGTATGATTAGTTCCCAAATTAATAAATTGTGGATTCTTTTCAGCTCCTAGATTGATGAGTTCGTACTACATTTTGAGCTATTAGTTTTACAATTTTTCAAGTCTAATAATAGGTCTAGGAATATGGTTTACTAGATCCATCTATTCATCCACGAACCATTCATTTTGAATATGGGAGAAATTGTGGAAGTTCTCTTCGTGAGTTAGCTCATCTATTAAGGTATCATGGAAACTATCTTCAAAGTGAAAGAAATCTATTATCTCTTGATCATGATAAAAAACACACCAATTACTGATATTATCTACAATTGACAATCTAAACATTAGTTTAGTAGAAAAATAATTAGGTTGAAATCCTTCAACATGAATTAACCTAGACAATATGTTTTCTAGTAAGTTAACTTCTTCATTAAGAGATCTAGGAATAGGAGTAATATTAAATGCTGAAATTTTTGAAATAAAATCCCATATTTTTGTCTGACAATTCCTTAAGTGGGTTGAAATGTATTGTATAACATTTCTTACCTGCTTAATTATTATTTTAGAATAATCGTAGACTCTTAGGCATTGGATTCCAAGTTCTAGATCATTTTTTAGTCTCATATTCTAAAATATTGCTAGTGAAATCAAATTCTAATATACAAGCAATAAAAGATTTATTAACTTGTATATAAAATCAAACAATCATCACCTACACCTTATTTTGATTTAAATCCGTCAAAATATAAAGACGAGAGTTCACTATTTGGATCATAATTAATATCAAGAATCCTTTTGTTAGTTGTTACTAATTTATAGATAGTCAAAATTTCATATTTTTATTCTCTATTAGTAAGAGGAGAGATTTATGAAAAAATAGATTGAAATCCGAATATCCAAAGAATCATTAAACACTCTTGGTTCATTTACAACATTAATATCAGTAACAACATGTTTCATATATCCTTCTTTTTTAACTCTAATCATATTACGCTCCCCCTTCCAGCGTAACCACAAGTGAGTTGTATGTGTATCCGCATATCCTTCAAGGTGTTGCTTCTAATCCCAACTTAGGAACACACCATATGCTTATAGTATGTTTGTAATAACTATATCAATCTTTTGACGAACTCTGTGACCTAAGAGAAATATGATCAACACATCAATGGGTTCTCATACAACTTTTGTGTTATCAATTTAAGACATCTTTGGTTTATATCTTTTAATTTAGTAACCAGAGAACCCACAGTAATAACCATTTTTCATCAACGTTTCAAATCCCAACAGGGATCCATCATCAGGATATTCTTGAATGATGATAGTAGAAGAGCTTAAATGAGGGTATTAAATAGTTTTTAATAGTTTGAAGTGGTAAGATTAAATGAATGTCGACTGTTTTAATCATTTTTATTTATTATTATCCTATTTATTTATTTTTTATTTAATTTTTTAATTAGTTTTGAGAATTTTTAAATTAATTTTAAGAATTTTAAAGTATTTTTCAAAAGATTATTTATTAATGTAATAATAAAATACTTTGATTGTTTACTCCTTAATGTTAATGAATTAATGAATTAATAATAATTGATAATTAATAACTAATAATTAATGTTAATGTATTAATAATAATTAATAACTAATATTTATTAATAATATTAATTTTAATGTGTTAATAATAATTAGTAATTAATAACTGATAATATTAATTTTAATGTATTAATAATAATTAATTAATTAATAACTAATAATTAATAGTAATATTAATGTTAATGTATTAATAATAAGTAATAATTAATATTAATATTAATGTTATAATTTATACCTAATAGTGAAGCAACTAACTACTAATTGCTAGAAAAGGAAAGAGAAATTTACCTACTGAGCTTTATACCTGAGATGTACTAGTGCTCTTAATTTCTCTGATTAAGGGAAGCCAGCTTCCAGTAATCTCAATACCATTATCCCTGTTGAGATTATGTGGATGTTTGATAACTTCAAGAGCTTCTCTCATCTTCCGCCTATGATCAGAGTTTGCATTAGTTATGTCTAGTTATTAACTAATAAATATTAATAATATTAATGTTAAATTATTAATAAGAATTAATAATTAATCACTAATAATTATTAATAATATCAATGTTAATGTGTTAATAATAATTAATAACTAATATTTATTAATACTATTAATTTTAATGTGTTAATAATAATTAGTAATTAATAACTGATAATATTAATTTTAATGTATTAATAATAATTAATTAATTAATAGTAATATTAATGTTAATGTATTAATAATAATAAAATTAATGTTAATGTATTAATAATAATTAATAATTAATAACTAATAATTAATAATAATATTAATGTTATAATTTATACCTAACAGTGAGGCAACTAACTACTAATTGCTAGAAAAGGAAAGAGAAATTTACCTACTGAGCTCTATACCTAAGATGTACTCGTGCTCTTAATTTCTCTGATTAAGGGAAGCCAGCTTCCACTATCTCAATACCATTATCCTTGTTGAGATTATGTGGATGTTTGATAATTTCAAGAGCTTCTCTGATCTTCCGCCTATGATCTGAGTTTGCATTAGTTATTTCTAGTTGTACTATCCTCACCTTATATGGTTTCATTTGGGAGTTACGTTTCTTGCAAACAAAGACAAGAATGGAATTTCAGGAGGCTCCAGAATCTATCATACAATCATGAACATTACGGATACAAATATTGAACATAAGAAATAAAGGAGGTGGTTTCTTTTGCTGTGGAAGAGGATATTTTGAAGGGCACTTTATAATTTGAATGTGATCAGTCGAAGACTTTTGAAAACTAGCAACATTCCCACTAGGAATAGTTTTGTTCTTACCATAATCTCTAGAAAACTATTGTTGAAATTTCTATTGTATTATAGTAATCTTAAGGAGCTGAAACAACAAGATATTAGCATTTTAGTTCTTAAAATCTTTGATTGGGCCATACTCTAAATTTATAATATAAGTTTTATTAGTATTTCCTAGTTATCTTTTAGAGTTATTTTCCTTATCAAAAGGTGAAGAGTCTTGATTTTCAACCTAACTTTTTCTACATGTGTTGTATTGGTGTTGGTTTGCAATGATAGAATCAGGATCATCTTCAAACAAATTCTCTGAAAAATGGACTATGAAAAAGTGTGGTTAAACATCATCTTGTTCAATATCATTTCAAACCTCCTCTATAGCATTATCCTTAGAGAAATATTTTACAATAATTTTATGTGAAGTATCTAATAATCCTTCAACAATCAGACCTTCATTTGGGGGAGTAGGTTTATTTTCAAATGGTTTCTTGTAAGGATTTTAGAAATTTGTCTTATTACAAGTTGGTTTTATTGAATTTTTCTTAATACTAGACAATTTGTTAAGAGCTTTATGAAGGGTTTCAAGGTCAAAAGGAGATATTTCCTTCATTTTAGAAGGTAGTTTTAATGTTGATTAAAGTTTTTTACTAGAAGAGGATTCTTAATCACTTTGTTTGTCAAAATTAGGTTTTAAATTGAATAGGCATATGGTCACCAAATGCTACCTATAAAGCGTCCTTTTACAACCTCTTCACCCACATAAACATATTAGTATTCAAATATTTAACATAATAGGAAATTAATAAGTATTGAGAAGGCATAGAGTCATTACGGATCCTTTTTTTTTTTAATTAAAGGAAATTTATGTTAAAATCCTTTATCTTTTATTTATTTTCCATTTTCATATTTGATAGCTCCATGGATAAGAGCTCTCGGATATTTTCATCTCCAAATTTCACCAAGAAAGCAATTTCGAATTGTTTCCAAGAAGTAATGCTTTGAGGGGGTTGTGCAAAATACCATGTTGCAACTTTTCCACAACTGTTTACGGGAAAAATCTACAAAAAAAACCTCGTGGTGCATGCTTTTCTAGCTAATAACCAACATAAAAGTGTTATTATGATCCTCAACTAGTTGTTTAGAATATGGGTTACATTCGGGGAGAAATGTTTAGGGATTTGTAGGTAGAGGATGTTGCACAAAAAGGATAGTGACAACATCTTCATCGAGCCATGGAGTTGAAATATTATTTTCCTAGTTTCCTTGATTTTATGGTTATTATCCATTCTTGTTGATACCTCAAATTCAGATGACTTAGAATAATCGTCTCCACCATAGGAATCTTCATGGGAAGAAGACGAGTTAGGTGGGGAAGGATGTGGACTAGAAGCTCCAAAAGAGTAGGTTGGATGTATTCACTAACACGTGGATCATATGCTAATTAATTAAGATTAATAATTCTACTATTTAATATATCATGTAGTTTATCATTAGTTTTATTAGTATTCTGAGGAATCTCTACACAGAGATCTAGCACTAAATATTGTTCTAAATGAAAATACAGAGGTGATACAAGATGTTGGGACACAAGTCTTTCAATAGACCTTGCTCATTCCAATCTCTCTTGAGTCCTAAAAAAAACTTGATGTGACCTTTGGAGACACTAGTCAATCATAGATTGGATTTGTGAACGGATTGGAGTTGTGGGTTCCATAGTTGTTTTTCCATGAATATATTGAAGCCGAGAACTAGAGGAAGTTTCAGCAATGGGAGGGTCTAAGGGACTTCTCGTGACATAGGGAACCTAACCATTTTTCTCTTATGTTTGCCCATATCCATTTAAAGTTAAATACGCCCTCCTTCTGGCATCATTTTGTTCACGTAAGTTGATAGACCCTATTTAACAAAGGGGATGTGACCTAGACTGAGGATTTGCAAATAGATGAAGTTACCTGGGATGGTCACTCCATACAATTTTAAGGGCTTTGTTGGCATATATTCCTCTTCCTCTTTCGAAGGGAAAAATAAGGGTTAACACCTATTGTTACCCTAAAATATAGCTAAAACTAGTGTTTTAATGCATCTAATATATAAGGTAAATTATTAGAAAAATACAATGCAATAACACAATTAGTAAAATAATATAAAAGATTAAATCAAGGCATATAATATAGAAAATGAACTGAAATATAATACAAAGAGTAAAAACCAAAAAACATTGTAACTAGTGAATAATAAGTAAAGAAGAATTTAAATGAATTTTGATGTTATGAAATTTAATTTAATTGTAATATATATATATATATATATATATATATATATATATATATATATATATATATATATATATATATATATATATATATATATATATATATATATATATAATTTAATTTTAATGCACTCACTGGTTGAGTACATTAATGCATCAAGTGACTGTTAACTCACTATTAGTTCCTCAAATAGTTTGGAACTAATTTAACTAGACTTAACTCAGTAAACTGAGTTAACTAATTACAACTCAAATATAACTCAATCTTATCTCCTTAATTTAAGGGATAGCTCTTGCATGACTTCAGAAAGACTTCTAACTTGAATTTCTCCAACTAATTAAATTAAAATAAATTAATTAATTATTTCCAAGTAGCTATTAAGACTAAATTTGATATATATATATATATATATATATATATATATATATATTTGTGTGTGTGTGTGTGTGTTTTTGTTGAAATATGGCAACAAGAATATTCCAATTTAATTTGTTCTTGAATTAAACTGTGAATTAAAATCAAATTTAGTCTTAATAGCTACTTGGAAATAATTAATTAATTTATTTTAATTTAATTAGTTGGAGAAATTCAAGTTAGAAGTCTTTCTGAAGTCATGCAAGAGTTATCCCTTAAATTAAGGAGATAAGATTGAGTTATATTTGAGTTGTAATTAGTTAACTCAGTTTACTGAGTTAAGTCCAGTTAAATTAGTTCCAAACTATTTGAGGAACTAATAGTGAGTTAACAGTCACTTGATGCATTAATGGACTCAACCAGTGATACTCCAGTTAACTGAAGATTCCCTGATCAAAGACTCATGCATGTCTATTCTGAGAAACACCCAGTTGATATTAATGTTCAAGGACAATGTACTATGAGTTGCATGTGTTTTCTCATGGAGAAAAATCATGCATGCAGTCAAGGATTCATCATTGAGGATTGTGCAGTTTTGAAGGCTAATCAGCCACAAGGAACATCGCAAGGAAATAGGAGCTTGGAGATCAGAGAGGAAGGCTGGAGAGAAGCCAAGATTGCTTATGAGCTTCTGTGAGAATTGTACTGAGAGGTGGCTAGCTGTGAGAGCTAAGGCTTTTTATAATTGCTGTGTATTTCCACAATGTATGATAATACAATAGTGTGGGGTTTTTAGCTGAGGCTTTCCCCAAAGTATTTTCATGTTTATTGTGCCATTGATTCTTCTTCTTTTGGTTATATTGTTCAGCTCGATCTTTAATATTCCACAAATTGATAGTAGAAGTAGGTTATAGTATTCTTCTTTGATTTATATTGCATTATTGGGTTAACCTATCACATATTTTCTACATGGTATCGGAGCTGTGAACAGTATACTGAGAAGAGAATTCTAAGTTTGAAGTTCAGGATTATAGGTGCAAATCGAATAAATATCATACTTCAAGGTTGGCCAATGGTGTTCTATGGCTTGGGACTCGAGTATGCCTTGGAAAGTAGCTCGAATTACATACCATGGAAAGATAGAATGGAGGCTGTATTAGAAGAGAATCTCTTGAAGGAATTCATTGATCAAGAAATCCCAAAGCGAGATTCAACTAATGCACAAGAGTTTGCTGAGTGGAAGGAGTGTGTAGCGAAGGCGAGATGGATCATCCTTAAGGGAATTCAATACCATATTCTCTTGAGTCTCTATGGAAAGGATACTCCATTTTCAATGTGGAAGACATTGAAGGACCTCTACCAGAACAATAGCGACCAAATGAAATTGGCACTCAAGGATAAGATTCAAAGAATCAAGATGGAGAAGGGCGATACTATTTCCACATATCCGAACAAGCTCACCACCTATAGATATGACCTTGGCAGTGTGGGAATAACTACTATTGATGATGATATGGTGAGCCTCACTCTCCTTGGCCTTCCAAAGATTTGGAAAAGCTACCAGGACTCTGTGAATGGAAAGGAGAAACTGTCAGATTGGAAACGAATGTGGTCGGATATTATGCAGGAGGAGGTCAAGAGGAGCACATGAGAGGGTTCTTCATCCAAGAATGATCATGAGGAAAATCTGGCCTTAGCATGTAAGCTAAGGAAAGGGAAGGGGAAGGCTTCCCATTTCAAATTGAATTCTTCTCATGGAGGGAAGAAGGGTGACATGTCTAAAGTAAGATGCTTTAATCGTCACAATATGCGACATTATGCGACTAATTTCCCATTGAAGAAGTCCAAGAAGGGATCCTTGGAAGGATCGGAAGGGGAGGCATTATCCTCTCAGTTCGAAATAGACTTTACCCTCATCGCATGCATGGTGTCATTGATGATGGGTTGTGTTTGGTATCTTGACAGTGGAGCCTCATTTCACATGACCAATGATAAAAATTTATTCAGTGCCTTGGAGGAGATAGACCTAAATTCACATAGAGATGGGTGACGATGGAAGGTATAGTGTTTAAGGAGTGGGAACAATTGCTTTTCAGAGGGAGCATGGAGCTCCTCTCACCTTGACAGATGTGATGTATGTGTCTGGACTGAAGAAGAGCTTGGTATTGGTCGCAATGTTGGAGGAAAAAGGCTATGATGCTATATTCAGTAAAGGAAAGGCGTTCCTAAGACACATAGCCATGGGTCAGACCAAGAGATGGGTCAGACCAAGAGGATAGGGATTCAGGTGAAGAATCTCCATAAACTAGAGGTAGATGATTGTGCACCATTGAGTACGAAAGCATAATTGGTGAAAAGCCAAGACATTGGCAAGTTGTCGCATAGGCAGTTGGGCCATTTGCATCATGGGGCTTTGAAGATAATGCAACAGATATCTACAAGACTTCCCAAAGGTAAACTTGACCAAGTTGACACATGCGAAGGTTGTACCTTGGGAAAGTACACCAAGTCTTCCTTTCATGATCGAGACAGTCGAGCAAAGGCTATCTTAGAGTGAGTTCATATTGATTTCTGTGGACCATTCTCGATGGCATCCACAACGAAGCAAAGATATTATGTGATTTTCATTGATGACTATTCTCATAAATGTTGGATCTATTTCATGCAAAGAAGGACCAAACCTTCACAAAGTTTTATGAGTTCAACGCTTTGGTCGAGAAAGAGTCAGGGAAGAAGGTCAAGGCCTTGAGATGTGACAACAATGTAGAATATGTCTCTCAAGAGTTTAAGGGCTTCAGTGCAGCAGAAGGAATTAAATGAGAGTTGACTGGACCTCATAACCCATAGCAGAATGGGGTGGCATGGGCAATTCTTCATGACCAAGGCCTACCACTTCACTTTTGGGCTGAGGCATGCAACACAACGGTCTATTTACAGAATAGAAGCCCACATCACATAATTGGGATCAAGACACCAAAGGAAGCTTTCTTTGGTAAGAGACCAGATGTGGGTCACTTCAGGATCTTTGACTCATCGGTATATTTCCATGTGACAAAGGATTCACAGAAGAAGCTTGAGCCGACAGTAGAGTTGGGGATATTTGTGGGGTACACTGATACACCTCACAACTATTGGTTGTACTTGCCTACCAGTCGAAGGACAGTGGTTCAAAGAGATATCAAGTTTGATGAGTAGAATGCCATGTGAGTTTCCCTTAAGAGGGAGCTCCACCTATAGGTTGTGGAGGAACTATTGGTTCCTAAGGGGGAGGAGCCTCATACTAATGCAGAGCAGCTGCATGCAGAAGTTCCAGGAGTGGAGACATCCACTCAAGTAAAGTCTTCCAGAGATGTATGGAAGCACACAAGAGAAGCTCACAGATTTTTGGAGGATGCGAGAGAGAATGTAGGAGAACCATCTTCTCAGTGCAGACAGAGGAGGTCATCTGATAGGTACACTAAATACATGGTCCTTCCTAGGTAATGTGTTGAGACCGATCAATATTCCTTTGAGGAAGTAGTGAAGCAGCCAATTTGGGTTGATGCTATGGTGGAGGAGTATGACTCCATAGTTCATAATAGTTTTTGGGAGGTAGTTCTGAGACCAGAGAAAAAGTCAGGTATGAGTTCCCGTTGGCTTTACAAATTAAAACAAGCTGTTGATGGTAGTGTGTAGAAGCATAAGGCAAGATTTTTTTCCCGTGGCTTTTCATATGTCGAGGGAGTGAAGCTACGAGGCTTCAATGATGCAGATTTGTTAGGGAGTCCATCAGATCAGAAGAGTACATCAGGAGGGATTTTCAACCTTGGGTCAGTGGTAGTTTCTTGGTACAGCAGGAAACAAAGGTTAGTTGCACTCAACTCAGCAAAGGTAGAATACATGGTTGCAAGTCAGGAATCATGTGAGGCCATCTGGATGCAAAAAATCCTAGTTGGTTTGTTTGATCAGAGGATGTTTCCAATTGTGATCTATTGTGATAATAAAAGTTGTATCAAACTCTCTGAGAATCCAATATTTCATGATAGGTCCAAGCACATCGACACCCGGTATCATCATCTGAGAGACTGTGTAGCAAGGAGGATCATGTTGTGGTAGTATATTTCGACAGAGGAGAAAGATGCTGACATTTTGAAAAAGGCGTTGTCAAAGTGTAAATTCATGTTCCATAGAGACAGGATCGAGGTGGAAGATAATCCCTTTCTTGTTGAGAGGGAGTGTTGAAATATGGCAACAAGAATATTCCAATTTAATTTGCCCTTGAATTAAATTGTGAATTAAAATCGAATTTAGTCTTAACACCTACTTGGAAATAATTAAATAATTTATTTTAAATTAATTACTTGGATAAATTCAAGCTAGAAGTCTTTCTGAAGTCATGCAAGAGTTATTACTTAAATTAAGGAGATAAGATTGAGTTACATTTGAGTTGTAATTAGTTAGCTCAGTTTACTGAGTTAAGTCTAGTTAAATTAGTTCCAAATTGTTTGAAGAACTAATAGTGAGTTAACAATCAGTTGATGCGTTAATGCACTCAACTAGTGCTACTCCAGTCAACTGCAGATTCCATCATCAGAAAATCATGCATGTCTATTCTGAGAAAGACCCAGTTTAGATTAGTGTTCAAGGACAATGTACTATCAATTGTATGTGTTTTCTCATGGAGAAAACTCATGCATATAGTTTTGAAGGAACAATGCAAGGAAATAGGAGCTTGGAGGGCAGAGAGAAAGGTTGGAGAGAAGCCAAGATTGCCTATGAGCATCTGTGAGGATTGTACTAAGAGCTGGCTAGCTGTGAGAGCTAAGGCTTTGTATAATTCCTATGTATTTCCACCATGTATGATAATACAATAGTGTGGGGTTTTTAACCGAGGCTTTCCCCAAAGTATTTTCATGTGTATTGTGCCATTGATTCTTCTTCTTCCGGTTATATTGTTCAACTCGATCTTCATGCTTCTGCAAACTGATAGTAGAAGTAGGTTATAGTATTCTGCTTTGATTTATATTGCATTATCGGGTTAACCTATCACAAATTTTCCACAATATAAAATTATAGATTAAACTTATTAATAATACTTAATGCGAATGAATAAAATACTAAGAACTACAAAAATTAAAGCTTTGTATATTTTAAAACAACATAGAACAATCAACATTCATTGGAATAATTCACATCAAGAATAAATTATATATCCATAAAACTAAATAAGGGTACCTAACTGCTAGTTCTTGGTCGAGATAAAGTGGAAAGATAAATGTAACAATTTCTATAATTATGCTACCATTAGTCATTTATGAAAAAATTAAATAAACAAATAATGCAATAAAGGTAATACATGAGAACTACTACAACAAATATAACAGTTCAATTGATTATAAAGATAACATTTCTCAACAATATAAATCCTTAGAACAAATTCACAGGAAACTGGACTTGAGGAATGTTTAGATCGATATCATCCTTAGGACACAAGTCAGTGAAGGATGATTATCATCAAATGTAAACAAGTATAAATTTAACTACCATGAATGGAAATAAATGCAATAATTCATTACATATTCGTGGATCCAAGTAATAGAATGACATGATTATATCTTGAAAAAAATAGAAACCAAATTACTGGAAATTAAGGAGACTGTTAATGAAAACCGATCACAGATATCAAAATTGATATAAGTATTTCTTTATTTAATCAAATCAAATAAACACACTTACATAACAAGTTTAAAATAGTTCCACAGTCACTGTATAATTTATCAAGAATTTATCTTTTCTATTCTCCCTGTCCCCTTTTTCACCTTTTCAACTAAATGCTTATACAGAGGTTAATAGGCCCAACCATGTTCCAACAAAATTTACAAAATGAAAAAAATATGAAAAATTAAATTTCATTTTTTTTACCTATCGGTCAAATTCCCACTCCTGAAAAGAAATAGACTTAAAAACTAATAGGAAATCCTCCCATGATTTGAGACAACAACATGGTATCTGCAATAACCTATTTCATGGAAACCAATAAAATCATTTGGGGAATGTGAATAACTTATAAATGTATATATATATATATATATATATATATATATATATATATATATATATATATATATATATATATATATATATATATATATATATATATATGTTAACAATCAATCTTGACATCACAACAAGGTTGCTACAAAATCAAATATTCTATACCTACATTTTAAAATTAGTAAATAAAATCTAATAAAAAACATACCTCTAAATTCTTTGACCGTGAAAATAAGATTTTCTTGAGGATTTTATTCATGTGTATCTAGAGTGATGACCACATTAACATTTTATTGTTATCTTCTATGAGTTTATTAATATGATGCTCAAGGCGAGGCACTATAATTAGAAGTTGTTGGTGCTAGTACATATCAAGTAAGGATGGATCAGAGCTAGAATTGCAATGAGGATATTTTTCTAAGTTACTTTTTCCATCATGAACATATTTATCATTATGCACAAAAGTATAATTATCCTTAGTCTAAGTACTAATTTTCTTTGGTGAAGGATCAACAGGAATTTCCAAATCAACAGAAAAACTCCTTAACCAGGACATTCTTTCCTTTTTTATGTAGAGCCCTTGATATTGTCCTTCTAATTTTTTCAGCTATAAATATGGAGTGAGGGCTATAATTGGGTTGGCTAACTTCCTCTCTTAGTGTAGGTTTAAAGTCAGGGTTACAGTTCGAGAGGTCTAGCTCATCCTTTCCCTAAATTTGGGTTTTAATTCAAGATTATGGAATTCAATACTCTTGTTCATACTCCTCATGACATGAATATGCATAGTTTCGAGGACTTCAACCCCATATATGTCAAAAAATATGACTTCTTGTGATGAAATGACTCATCAAGGTTATCTCCATGGACATTGTGAGAATCAAATCTACTCAAGTCGTCTAGTGAAGTACTATATGAAACCCTAGTTGTAAGACCTAGTTTCTCAAAAGCATAGGTTTTTTCATAACCATTGAAAATGATAAAAGCATCCCAAACATTTCCAATTTCATCCAAATGACACTTCAAAAAAATTTAAACAAGGTCATGAGGGAATAGAGACCTGTCATGGATTTTATGTTTGGCCTGATATCGCTTGGGCATTTTGGCAAGACTTTTGTGTAAGTAATAAGGTAGGTTTAGTTTATAACATAAGAAAATTATTAGTAGATGAATGTGGTATATAAATATTAACCCATGTCATCATTCACATGTTATAAAATGTCTAAGAAAATATGACAGATCCTTCCATTTAAGTTTGAGATAAATAATCAACATACCTTTGAAATTATATGTAGAATTATTGCTTATTGGAAGCTTGCTCCATGGGATATCACACATAGGACAATTCTTTGGCCAATTTTCACCATCTGTAGAGATATGGGTCGCTTCAGATACAAAATTAACATCCATAGGAATCTCCATGTCCTTGACCTTTGCTCTCTTTCCATTAAAAGTAGATGTAAAGGATTTTACTACTCCATCGTTAAAACCATGAAGGAGTTGAACAAAATTTCAACACTTGAGTTGTTGAAAAGATCTAAATATTCATCATATGTCTCAATAATATTGGATTTGTTTAACTCAATTCTTATCACACGGGTCATGGCTAAAAACTCGGTAGAAATTTAGTAAGGATTAGGCCAACAACAAAATAAAATGTTACAAACAAAGATTCAAAATACTAACCACTTACAAAATGGAAAGTAGAGAGTTGAATAGAAATAATGAAATCCATAGAATGTAGAAAAGAACCCTATACAATGTATTGGATGGTTGGCATGCATGGTGCAAGGCGTACCAAAAAATAACTATTACAACCATAATAACACAATGACCTAAGAATTCAAGTCATGAAAACAACTAACCCTATGAAGAAATGTAAAAAAAACTTCTTGATAAGTTTGATACTTTTTGCCATGTCAGCCAAAATATAGATAATACATTAAAAATGAATTCCATCACATCTGTTTACAAATGCCAAAGGTCATTTTTTATGCATCAAGAACTTTCAATATGAGTTTAATTACACATAAAACCATATATCTATTATTTAATTTGATTTTAATCAAACCATACAACCAAAGAAACATTCATTGAAATCGAATAATCATAAAGGATATAATATTGTTATGTAATAACATAAAACCCTTTAAAAACAAAACATACAGACCTATGTTATGACAAGGTCTGAGAGCAATGAAATAGATATAATCCCTGGACCTATATAATAGATAAGGATTATAACTTGTGCACAATTTTGACCAAAAATTGAGGTAACGTTAATTATAAAACGTAATGAAAAATTTAATATTGTGATGTTGGATTGGTTAAAAATGTTTATGGACTCATGAAGTGGCTCAACTAATGTGGGTTATGTTATTATTGTAACAAAAAATAAGCACCATCTTCTTGTAATAAAAATGACAAGCAACCATAGTCAATGTAATTTAAGATTAATTTCCTAGCTCCTTAAAGATCATTAACAAACCACTTGTGAAATGCAAAGAGAGTCATGACAACCAGAATGAAACTTGTACTTCAAAACCATTATCATCATTTTAGTTCAAGGCTATTTATCAAAATTTAAAACATCCAATAAAATAAAAATAAGATATCCATTCCATTTGGAAAATGAAATGGAAGTATGTTGGGTGGCCAACACCACCTTAGTTATGAGCTTGAGAGGCCCACTCACCTACTAAGATGAGAACTTATTTTCATACATTAGGAGACCAAAAAAGATAACATGATCACAACTAACACATTATCAAGGAGAGATGCATTACCTATTGTACCTCTAGAAGGGGTCACTGAGTGCTTCATACATCTTAGCACAAAGCAATGACATGTATAGGCTTCTATATTTTCTCATTCATGAGGAGATCAATTTGAGAAGGTTTTAATTGCCTCATCTAATGGAATTGGAATTTATACCAGACTCTAAATTCTATATGACCTAGGGGTCTAGATTCGTCCTCTCCTCTCCTCATTAAGTATATATAATGAATTCATTCCTACGGGAGAAAAGAGACTAAAATGCATGCACTGAAAATGCTTTAAAAATTCTCAAGGAGTCTTTTGAAATAATAAGGTTTAATTAATTGTGAGGTTAAGCCAAGGAGGAGTTTTATCTAAGGATCCACAAAGGGTATTCAATAACTTAAAGGATAATTGCTTCATTTCATAATATATATCCTATTGTTTCTCCCCAAAATGCATTTAGTTCATCTTCTATATATATATGTGTGTGTGTGTGTGTGTATGTATATGTATATGTATATGTATATGTATATGTATATGTATATGTATATGTATATGTATATGTGTGTGTGTGTGTGTGAGTCATCTAAATCAAATATGGAGTTTCTCTTATCTTCATAACATTTAAATGATTTTTTTGTGTATTTGTGTACTATGGTTGAACATGATTGAAGTAACATCTCATGCAACCACTACGAGTAACAAGAAAACAAGTATTGACAAGAGGCATATACCAATTCCATAATAGCATATTTCTTAGATTTTAAAGTTTTTTGATGAATATATCTAATTTGTGTTGGTTGGTATATCATAAATTTTTCGGATATGTTGGGTAAATATGAGCAACCTCCATGTTTGCAAGAGGTTTTTTTCTCACAAAAATAACATAACATTGTGTGGAAACCCAAGGTGTGCCATTATATAAGAAACCAATGATTTAAAAAATATGGGATGGAATCCAATTCTAAGTATTTCACACATGTGATAATAATAAAAGTATTAACTTCTTTTTCTTATTCATTTAATTTCAACAATTGAAAATAAATTTCTATCAAATTATCATGTCATATTTTTTTCTTAATGACTATTTTCTTTCATAATATTCCCCAACATAAACCACCTAAAATTAGAGTTAGTGATACCATAGTGGACTTCTAAAGAACCTGTCTCCCACCTTTCTAGTCCCCTCTATATATCCTTTAATTTTCATAGACAAAACACATAATTTAAAAATATAATAATTCCATTGTAGTTCTAAGTACAATCCATGAAACATAAACATAAAAAATATAAAATAAATACACCACAAAATAAATAAAATAATCCATATGAAAAGAAAACCAAAACATTAAGAAGTTGTGAAAATTCTTACAATGCTTTACCAAAATAAAGATATAGGTAAAAATTTTCATAATTCTTTCAAACGCCTCTAATACCAAGACTCCAAGAGCAAAACAAAAGATGGAAAAAATAACAATGGACCCTTCTAAAAGAATATGGATATTAACATTTTATAACATAATGTTTCTCGTCCTTAAAGCAAGTAATGAGCATCATACTTGAAGTATATACATGCCTCATAGAGAAAGTATCATAAGACAATTGAATGCCTTTGATTACAGGATGAGTAACTGAAGTTTACATACCAGAGGGGGCATATAGAGATAGAACCTCATTTATTCTTTTCTTCGCTTCATTCAACACAACACCTAGGTTGGATTGTAAATTAATGACCATTTAGGATTCTCAAGACTTTATGAGAACAAATTAATGAAAAATGATGTGATAAACCAATAATTATTTGTTTGGGTTGAGATAAATTTAAAAAATTTATAGGGAAGTATTCAAATAGTCATTAAATGGTCAATAATGGAGGAATATCTTAAAATTGTTACCTGCATTTCATTACATCTTGATCTTGTAGTATAATTAAATCTTGATATAAAACTAAATTATTTTCCTCATTATTGGTTTCTCTTCGAAAAGTTGAAGAAAATTTTTTTCTATCCATCCACAAGATCATAAATAACTCCCCTCTCTACTCCCTCATACTAGTCAACCCTAAATATAATCATTAGTATCACCAATTTTAATACATATAATTTACGTATTATGACTACCATTATTATATATATATATATATATATATATATATATATATATATATATATATGAGATTTATTATTCTCATAAAATATAGTGTTTATATTTCTATTTTCAACTTTTTAGAATAATACAACGCATATTTTTTTTTTTATTAAAAAATAAAAATAATAATAAATTATTCATCCATATGAGATAATATTTATTAGTCATTATATATTAATAATTTTAAAATTTTAATTCTTATATTTATATATTGAGCTATCTATCATCATATTTTAGAGTTTATAGATTTTACAAAACATTTGTATAACAATATAATAAAATACTTATTTCTATATTATAATGTTAATATATTTTACAGAACATTTTTATAATAATATACTAAAATACCTATTTTTATATTATAGTGGTAATAGGTTTTACAATACATTTTTAGGATTAGTACTATATATTTTGTATTTAAGAGATTATCCCAGTAAAGGGTCAATTGTCAATAGGTATTGAGAGTTCAAATAATTCAACATGCTCCAAAATACCTTGTCGAGAAACAAAAATTCATGTTGCATGTGTTATGTCATGAGGTGGGTGAAGAAATCGGAATATATATATAGGAGCACCACCACATTTGAATTCATATTGGAAAGTTAAATGTGGGCTTCATGGGATAAGAAAATCAACACCTATTCTTCTATGGATGTTTTCTTTTGCAACTAAAAGATGGAAGTTAAGTTTTGAATATTTTTCCCTTACTATGGTTGGTGATCCTAGCTATTTTTTTGAATTGTATCTCTCATTGAAAAAAGCTTAGGTTTTTTAAGGTATCTAATAGAGATGAAACAATTTAGTCATTGGTAGGGAGGAATTGGTTCAATCTCTTCTAGTGCCATGGTCAGTTGCCATGGTAACTCAAATAATATGTGATAATCAAACCAATGAGAATCATCAAGATTTAAATTTATCAATATGCATTGGGAAGCAAGAAATAATACTAAGATTTATAGTGTAAAGCTAGGAGATTAATATGCTTGTAATAATAAATAATAAATAGATAAAAGCTCATATAAAAAAATAAAGTGGATTCATAGCATATGTGGAATGTAACAATAAGAAGTATGAAATTTTGGAATCCAAATGTAATTCCTTGCATGAAAACATATCCATCACTATAACTAAATGTGATTTGATAAGAGAAATTTGTAGTCTTAAAACTGCCATCCCAATGCATCCTTATATTCATTTATATATAACATCATTTGAGGGAAACAAGAAAAATTAATGTAATAAGGTCATACACTAAAGAAAAGAATAAATAAAGGAAATAAAATTGGAATTACGAAGTTCTAGTGGAAACCTAGGACACTAGCTAGTTTGTAATAATAAGTAAAAAATAGATCAAAATTCGCATGAAAAAAAGTAGTTTCATAACATATATAAGGAGTAATAATAATACATATGCAGCTTTGGAAGCCAAATTCAATACCTTCTAGTGCCATGGTTAGTTTCCATTCAAAATTCAAATCATCATGTTACATGTGAAAAAGAGACTTGACGAGCAGTTAAAGAGGATGTGAGCACCGCAACATTGAGAATCATTAAGATTTGAATTTATTTATATGGGTTGGGAAACAAGAAAAAAGACTAGAATTTATCGCATAAATCTAGGAGACTAACAAGTTTGTAAGAATCAATAAAACGTAAATGAAATATCACATGAAAAAATAAAGTTGATTCATAGCATATGTGGAGAGTAGCAACAGGAACTATCCAATTATGGAATTCAATTTTGATTCCTTAGTGCATGTGAACTGTATGCATGGATATAATTTGGGTGTGATTTTCTAAGAGTACTTTGTAGTCCTCAATCCCCTCCTCCCAATGCATCCATATCCCGATTTAGATATAACACAATTTGATGAAAACAACATTAGATAGTGTAGTGAGGTCGTACATAGAAGAGGAAAATAAAATTGGAAATACAAAGTTGTAGTGGAAGCTTAGGATACTAGTAGGTTTTTAATAATAAGAGAAAAAATAGATCGAAGTTCACATAAAAAAATCGCATCATGACGTATAGATAGTAATAATAAGAAGTATGAAATTATGGAATCGAAGTTCAATCAATTCTAGACCCATGGTCGGCTTCCATTGTAACTCAAATGGTCTTGTTACATGTGAAACAAGTGACTTGATGGGTTAAAGAAGATGTGAGTGCCACACCATTTATAATGATCAAGATTTCACTTTATGTATAAGGGTTGGGAAGTAAGAAAGAAAAATAGGACTTGTAGTGTAAACCTAGGAGGTTAATATACTTGTAATAATTAATAATAAATAAATAAATAATCACATTAAAAATAAAGTGGCACAATAGGATATAATTAAAGTAACAACAAGAAGTATGTAATTTTTGTATCCATATTTGATTCCTTGCATGGAAAACATATCCATGACTACAATTGGGACATGGTTTTCTAAGAGAAATTTATTGTCCTCAGTCACCTCCCACCTCCCCAAATGCATCCATATCCTTATTTAGATATAATTTCATGATGGAAACAATAATATATAGTGTAATAATATCATACATAGAAAAGGAAAATGAATAAAGGAAATAAAAATGGAAAGACAATGTTTCTATAGAAACCTAGGAGATTAATAGGTTTGTAATAATAACTAACAAAAAGATCAAATTTCACATGAAAAAAATGGCTTCGTGGAATATATAAAGTGTAATAACAAGAAGTATGCAATTATGTAAGCCGAACCCATTCCCTTCTAGTGCCACATTTAGCATCCATCATAACTGAAATCATCTTATTGTGTGTGAAAAAAGAGACTTGATGAGGGTTTAAAGAATATTTGAGTACCACACCATTGAGAATCATCAAGATTTGACTTTTTCTATATAGGTTGGGAAGTAAGCAATCAAACTTGAAGTTATAGTATAAACCTAGGAGACTAATAGGTTTTTAATAATCAATAATAAATAGATGGAAGCTCACACCAAAAAATAAAGTGGCTTCATAGCATACGTGGGGAGTAAAAATAGGAAGTGTTCAATTTTTTGGATCCAAGTCAAATTAATTACATTTAAAATATGTCCATGGATAAAGTTGGTTTGAGAATTTCTAAGAGGACTTTGTAGTCCTTAACCACACTTCCCCCCCTGGCCACAAATCCCTCCATATCTTTATTTAGGTATAATTCCATTCGAGGGAAACAACAATAGAGAGCGTAATAAATTCATACAATGAAAAGGACCATAAATAAATAAAAGAAAATTGTAAATATGAAGTTGTAGTGGAAACCTAGGAGACACTAGTACAAAATGACTAATTAGTTACTAAGAAAACAACTAAAATTTGCATATAAACGACCATTTTTCAGTTGGTGACAAGACAATAAGGACTATCAATAAATTAAATTAGAGACTTTAGAATGCAACTCAATTGTACTCGAATGTAACGATAAGTATTTACAGCTTCCTAGTCACCGATGAGCATCAAATCACACTGTGAAAAATTCCTTGCATTATGATAATTTGGTTGCACCTGCACTAATCCTCAGTAGTAGTCCCTTGACTTGCCTATAGATATAATTTTAGAAATAATCCTACTCCTGTAATTCTTCCCCATATGGATCATCTTTGTCCCCCCTATTTATAGTTATTTTTCAAGGAAACATAATAGAACTCTCCAATTGCATCATTGCCTTTCAAAACAATGCTTGAGTATTATTAGGTGATTGTTGAACCATTCTCTACTCAGGTCCATGAAATCCTTGATTTGTCTCCATCGCAAAAACCTATTTTCGTAATAAAATTATAAATCCCACATCTGCATTCCTCGTCCCCAACATACCAATTCTTTACAGTGGAATACTTTATCATTTCTCCCTCGGTGCAATAGATATCCACTACTGTGGCATGGAGATGATTGGTGTCATAAAATGGTATAGTTCATCCTTCAATGTATGTCACATAACTCCTTTCATCTACAAAAATAAGATTCCTCTCAAAATGCTTGGTATCCATCTCATTCATCCTGAAATAAGTGGATATTTCCATGGCTGACAAAGTGTGCTTGGAGATTTAATAGAAGGAGCTATCACTAAAAAAATAAAAATATAATGCAGCATAATAGTTATCAGTAGGAGCAATAACCCTAGCAAGCTACTTCCTAACTAGATAAAGATACTACTGAATTACCTCTTATAACGAACAAGAGATGACCTCAACTACCTATAGAGTCTCCCTATTCATGCTAGAAATGAAAACACTGTCGAAAACAACATCTACAGCAACATTGGTCAATCTCTTCTTCTAGTCAAGGGCATGCCCAACATTTGAAAAGTATCAAGAAGGTCAGGTTGGACCTCATCCAGGCTCCTCTTCTTCTTCTACGCTCTCTCTAGAGGTTCAGAATAATACCAAAGGTCTTCAAAATTGATGGGTGGGTAAAATTTATCAGACCATTGAGTTCTTCCATTTTTAATCATTGTCTGTAAGAATTGAATCTAAATTGCAAAAGCCGTCGAGGTTCCTTCTTTTAAGCTGAAATTAACCTAACCTTTGGAGAGTTGTAAGTTTTAATGGATCTAAGTTTATTCTATTTAAAATATAGTAACATGGTTTAAAACTATAGACATTGAGATCAGAATGTAGGGATGAAACAGAAAATATTTTAGGTTCATGGTTACAAGAAATTTTTATTTCGTGTAACAAAGTTTGAGGAAGGTCTAGCATTTTCATCCTACCAGAAAATTTTCTTGCATCACTTGAGCCCTTTTAATTTTGGCATGGTGGATTCCATTACAAAAACAATCAACCACTAAAAAAAAGGTGAAAAGAAAAAATAAAATTTCATGCATTTTGACCCTAGAAAATTTAGGGAGGAGTGAACTGATTTGTACAATAAGGACATGCAAAATACTTACTGTCCATTGTCCTCTAATGAATTGTTGGTCGCAATAAAGATCTGCATGATCATAATCATTAAACCCTTTGTATAATAAGGACATCCAAAATGCTTACTTGTGCATTGTCTTTTGATGAATTGTTGCCCATAATCAAGATCTGCATTATCATTATCATTAAACTATCAACTCTAGATAAAATTTAAGATTTGATCATATAAGCCCTCAAAAGTATTTACCCATAAGAAAAAAAATCATCTTTAGTAAAAAAGAAGAACAGAGTCCAAATTCATACCCATGTACAAATTATGAAAATAGCATAATCATTAAAAACTCAACTCCTGATAAAATTTATGCTTTGATCATATAAACCCTCGAAATTATTTACCCATAAGAACAAAAATCATCATTAGTAAAAAGGAAGAACAAAGTCCAAATTCATACCCATTTACAAATTACCAAAATATCCACGCCTAATGACCTTGCCCTCATCACAATCATTAAAACCTCAACTTAGATAAAATTTATGCTTTGATCACCTTCCCCTTATCATAATCATTAAACCCTCAACTCTAGATAAAATTTATGCTTTGATCATATAAACCCTCGAAATTATTTACCCATACAAAAAAAATCCTCTTTAGTAAAAAGGAAGAACAGAGTCCAAATTCATACCCATGTAGAAATTACCAAAATATCCACGCGCAGTGACCTTGCCCTTCCTCCATCTAATTGTTGATGCTCTCCTAAGGCATTTCCCATGCAAAATCCATCTAGGGTTGAATCCCATGAAATCCATAGATCACATTGATGGTCTTCCTTCTTCTGGAATTTCCACACAAATATAGACAAGGGAGAGAAAAATACAGTGCTACAATGTAATGTTGTGATCTGTGAATATTTTATTTTTTCCCTTCCTCCATCTAATCGTTAATTCTCTCCTAAGGTGTTTCCCATGAAAACTCCATTTGGGGTTGAATCCCATGAAATCCATAGATCATGTTGATGGTCTTCCTTCTTCTGGAATTTCCACGTGGATATAGACAAGGGAGAGAAAAATACACTACTACAATGTGATGTTTTAATCTGTGAATATTTTATTTGAACCCAGCGCTAAACTGGAAATGAAAAAGAAAAGAAATATTTATAATAGACAAAATAAAATAAATATTTATAATATAAAATAAAATATAGAAATTTCAATAGGGTTAAATGATTTATTTTTAATAAGAATTTCTTTTTTTTTCCTAAGACGCTAAATTAAAAAGAAGAAGAAGAAGTTAAAAATGATCTTGGGATGAGTGTAAACATTTGAATATGACCTCATAAAAAGTTAAATTAATAAAAATAATAAAATTTAATTTGTTATATTTTGGTTTTGTTATTAACTTGTGACTAGGCTTTGTTATAATACCATGGGCCAATACTATGGCTTATCAATACTGCAAGTCCAAAACATAAATTATTTCACAACCAAAATATTTTACAACAATATGACAAGATTCTTAATTATGGATATTCACCCCCACATTACGGTAGATATTATTAACTTGTAAAAAATAGCCTTTGTTACAATATCATGGCTCAATACCATGGATTATTAATACCACATGCCCAAAAAACATAAATTATTTCACAATAAAATATTTTATAACAATATGAAAAGATTGTTAACCATGGATATTCACCCTCACTTTACCATGGATATTAACTTGTAAATCTGCTTTGTTACAATACCATGGGCCAATACCATGGCTTATCAATACCACATGTCAAGAAACCATAACTTATTCATAGTAAAATTATTTTATTTTAATTTAATTTTACAACATTTTTTTAATTGAACCTAAAAGGGAAAATGTTACAATTTGAGATATATCTAAACCTTCTACCCTCACAACTACTAAAAATATTCCCATAGAAATTAAATTAAGGATTTAATAAAACTAAGCTAAGATGGATCTATGTCGATTATAGATATATAAAGAATCGACATAGATCCATCTTAGTTAAGGATCCAAGGGATGACTAATTATAATAGATTAAATATAGTGCATGTTTTTCTAAATTTTTTCATTATTTTATTTTCTTTGACATGATTGATCCAAAATATAGGTTTAATATTTTACAGCCAATGCCATGGGTCAATTCCATGGCTTATCAATACTATAAGTCCAAAAATCATAACTTATTTCACAACCAAAATATTTTAGAACAATATGACAAGATTCTTAACCATGGATATTCACCCCCACATTACAGTAGATATTATTAACTTGTAAAATATATCCTTTGTTACAATACCATGGGTCAATACCATGGATTATCAATACCGCATGCCCAAAAAACATAAATTATTTCACAATAAAAATATTTTATAACAATACCACATGCCCAAAAAACATAAATTATTTCACAATCAAATATTTTATAACAATATGACAAGATTGTTAACCATGGATGTTCATCGTCACTTTACCATGGATATTAACATGTAAATTTGCTTTGTTACAATACCATGGGCCAATACCATGGCTTATCAATACCACATGCTAAAAAACCATAACTTATTTCATAGTAAAAATATTTTATTTTAATTTAATTTAATAACATTTTTTTAATTGAACCTATAAAGGAAAATGTTACAAATTTACATATATCTAAACCCTCTATCCTCGTGACTACTAAAAATATTCCCATAGAAACTAAAATAAGGTTTTAATAAAATTAAGCTAAGATGGATCTGTGCCGGTGCATTTTATATATATATAAAGAACCAAAGAACCGACATTGATCCATCATAGCTTAGGATCTACGGATGAGAACAAGCAAATTGACTAATTATAATAGATTAAATATAGTGCATGATTTTTTAAAGTTTTTCATTATTTTATTTTCTTTGACATGATTGATCCAAAATATAGGTTTAATATTTTACAACCAAATAAGTTTTTCTAATTTAGATAATTTATTAAACACAATACAATGTGATCAAATTTAAGAGAGAGTTGGGGAAGGGGTGGAGAGAGGGAGTGAGAAGGTGAAAAAGTTGGAGGATAGAGAGAGATAAAGAGAGAGTGATGGGGGGAGAGAGAGTCAGGTGGGAGAGGGGGCAAGAGGAAGGAAGGGAGAGGAGAGAGAGAGAGAGATGGAATTGGAGTGGGAGAGAGAGGGAGGAAAGAACAAAGGCATACATAGATAGAGGTGGAGAGAGAGAGGAGTGAAAAGGGAGAGATGGAGAGAGAGTGAGGGAGAGATGAGACAAGGGAAGAGAAAGAAGAGGAGAGGATAGAGATAAGGAGAGAAGTGGAAGGGATAGAGATGGAGATATAGATATGGAGAAGGATAAGGAGGGGGGGAGATAGTGATAGAGTTCGATGGAAGAGAGAGAGAGATAGCGAGAGTGATTTGGGGGAACAGAGATAGAGGGAGGTGGTAGATAAGGGATAGAGAGGAAGGAAGATAGAGATGAGGAGAGAGATATGGAATTGGAGGGGGTAGGAGAGGGAGGGAACAAGAAAAACGTAGAGGGAGAAAGGTGGAGAGAGAGAGGGGGTGAAAAGGGAGTCATGGAGAGAGAGTGAAGGAGAGAGGAGAGTGGGAGGGAATAGAGCAAAGGATATAGATAGAGGGGAAGAGAGAGATAGAGAGAGAAGGGGAAGAGAGGGAGAGAGAGTGTCTGTATGTTTGGGGCATGAGATAGAGAGAGGGAATAACAAAGGGACAAAAATACAAATATAGATATTATATAGTATTATATAACCAACCTCGATCCATATTAACCTTATAACTATCAAGTGCCGAGAGCAATCCAATCTCTCGAGGTGAAAACATTTCCTCAAGTTTTGCACTAGGAAAAAAAGTTTGCACCTCGAGAGATTAGACCCCTCTCAACACTTGATAGATAGGGGGTTAAGATGGATGTAGGTAGGTTATTATGAAATTAAAGTAGTTTTTATTTGATATTATAGTCTTAAAAATTAAAATTTCCCTTTCAATTAATTTCAAATTAGAACTAGATCCAATTATATTCAATGAATAGATTTTTAAAAAATACATAAAATAATTTTTCTATTAAAAAATATATTTTTAAAATTACAAATTATTAGAGATACATAGAGCAAAATTGGCTCCCCTATACACCATGTGAGGATGAAGAAGTGTTTAATGAAGGATAACCTTTCAACCAATCTTTAACAACCTTTCAATGCCCTATCACTTGTAAGTTTAGATTGCTTGACACAATTAAGATGACTAACATAAAAAATAATTCATATTATTGTAGTACTTGCTAGGTAGTTTTATTTTTGTTCTTAGACTAAATTAGTCATTCATGTTAGTCATTTTTAGTTGTATTACTTATTAGCTAGTCACATATTTTAACCCGTGACTAAATCAGTGATTTATGTTAGTCGTTTTTAGTTCGGTCAGTTAGGATTGCTCATTTTTTGTAGTATTTCACTTGGAAAAGATGTGGTGACTAATTTTTTTAGTCACCTGGTCACTAATTGCTCATTTTTTGCTAGTGAGACTAGTACATATTTAATAATAGGTAACAGATAGATCAAATTTCACATGTATATAAATGACTTCATAACATATATAGAGAGTACTAACAATAAGTATGCAATTTTGGAAGCCAAATTCAATTCCTTAGAGGAAATCATATCAACAGCTATAATTGGGACATGATTTCCTAAGGGAAATTTGTAGTCCTGAATGTCCCCTCCCAATGCACCATAGGCTAATTTAAATACAATTTCATTCAAGGTGAAGAGGAACAAATAGTGTAATAAGGTCATCCACTAGAGAGATATAAATAAAAGGCCACCTAACCCATAACCAACTCCTAGGTTAGTGTGAAACAAGAAACCCTTAATGAACATAACCTATTACAATTATGGTTTTATTATGTTTTAGAAAATAACTTTGCTATTGAATCACTTTATAAATCACATTAAAAAGTAATAATAAAGAAGGAAAAATTTAGATGTTGAATTTAGCAAATGGGCTATTTTTCCATGTTTTTCCCCAGAAAATTTATTTTTCAATTTCCATTTTTTCTAAAAATGACTAGCGAAAATTCTATAGAATAAAAGTTTTTTACCTTTAAAATTGTGAAAAATATTATAGACACTATACATGAAAACATTAGAAGTTTGAATATTTTTAGAAAAAATATTGCTAATCATTTTATAGTTTACATATTAAGAACACTTTAAGATAAATTTCCATCTTTAAAATTTTTCTTAATCATAAATATATTAATATAACTAAAAAAATAAAACTAAAATAATCAAGGGGGCGAAATGGAATTCACTTTGTCTATTAGGGTTTTTTTTTCAAAGGAAGAGTTTATCAAGTGTTGGCATATGTGACTCATGATCAAGTTTTCAAGTCACATATTAGATGCATGCTACTAAATGGAGACCGTTAGCACATTATCATCCAAAGGGAAGATCTATGACTGATCTGGGTGACCTACGCAACATTTTTGCCAACAATCTCCAAAATCTCATACAACTTTTCGACACTCTGAGAATGTGGATTGGTGGGATCTTTGGCTTTGCTTGAAGGTGGCTTATTTAGTCTGTCCTTTATTTCCTCGTTTGTTAGATTGGAGGAATTTTTACTACACTGCAAGGGACATCCATCTAAATAATATCTTTAGATGGATATACCACAAAATCTGTTGAGCGATTTTTTAGCCTATTTATGATCTCGAATCAAATCAAGTATATCTAGTCCCACTCCTATGGACCTTTTGGGTCACGAATCTAAATCCATGTGCATATAATATTTGCAACCCTATGAACATCATCAAACTATTAGGAAAATCTGAATGTTCGTATTAACTTGGGCTATGAAGATGGATGTAAGAGATGGTAGAAGGGTATGATTTTCATTTTTGTTCTAATATCCCGCAACGGAAAGTCCATTTTTCAAGTCATGGGTTTGGACTCAGCGGAAAATCTCAAGCAAAGAATAGATAATTGGTTGGGTTTTCCTGCAAATATACATTGCCTTCTTTATGAAAGGAATAAACTTGAGGATCTCGCTAAGCTATAGTATTACTATATTTTGAATAATTACACCATTATCATGAATTTAAGGCTACGAGGTGGTGCTTCAGGATACAGGAGCCAAAGAGGCTCAATCTCCCATAAAGATGGGGCAATAAAGTAAGTTTTATAATCCATCAGATCTACCACAATACAACCTTAGACCTCATATTGTCAAACAACTACAACAAGTGCCTGCCATGGATGTAAACATAATAGAGGTAAGACAATTTTTTTATTTCCATTCCAAGGTAGTGATTTGAACATTCAATCGTTTTTGGTCCAAGTTTTATGCTTTGCATTAGTTGTTTTTACAACCTGGACCAACAAATGTGACATCTACCTATGCTCAAAAGGTTTCTTCATTGTCCAATTTGATACATGGGAATAATTAGAGAAACTATTAAAAGAAGGGCCCTATTTTTGGGGAAGAGTAGGGATTTTCATCACCCCTTGTTTCCTAGATTTTGACTCCACAAAAAAGATGGTATTAAAAATTCCAGTATGGGCGAGGCTTCTAAATATTCCTCTTCCTTTCTAACATCACAAGGTTCAAGGATATGGGAAACACTCTAGGGTCATTAAAAAATACGGACTCTCAAAGAATAGAAAAACGTTATTTAGCTTTGTCAAAATCTATGTAGAAATAAACCTAAGTAAAGGTTTACGACACCACATTCAGATGAAACATAAAACCTTTGAGTGGACCCAAATTCTAGATAATGAAAATATGGCATTCAGATGTCACTCATGTTACAAACCAGGACACTTGCATGATGCATGACCTGGGGCAAAAAAATACCCAAAAAATAAAAAGGGGTAGGATCACCAAACAAAGGGATGACACCCTTCTAATACCTTCATCATGGAGGATGAAGAAGGAGAAATCTCAAACAACCATCAAATGAAGAAGAAGGGAGTACTCAAGTACATGATGGGAATGTAAACCACAGGAAAAATGGAAGAGAATCATAAGCAATCTAAGAACAAAAACAACATAACAGGGTGGCGCAAAAAAAAAAAGTTCATGTTTTGGAAATTTTTTATTCACCCATCAAAAATAACCATGAGCGATTTGGAAATGATTTTAGTTTATGCCCACCTAGGGGGTGGAAGAAGTTCTAGAGAAAAAAGGAAATAACTAGAAGTTAAGTGAACTCTTCCAATTCAAAATTTGTCAAGGAAAAGTTCACAAGAGTGAGCAGATTATATATTAATTTTTTTTTAAATTTGATTAAAATTATTAAAATAATAATTTTCTATTAAATTTTTAAAAATTAAGTTTGTTGGAATTTTACTATATTTCAACTAATGATATCTTGTATTATTAAATTTTCATAAAAAAAATAATATATTTCAAAAAATGATCTCATCAAAATTGTTGAATTTGTAAAAACAAAAACAACTAAAAAGATTACCAATGTGAAATTCAAAACTATAGCATTAGCAACACTATATTAGTAAATGTGGTTGATATACGCGCAATACTTATATCAATCACATGCACAACCACATTAATAAATGTGGTTGATATACGCAAAAAACGTATAATTCTGATTATTTTGATTACTATTAATAATTAATATTACTATTATTATTAATTAATATTATTTTTTAATCAACAATTAATTAGTTCATATTATTATTTAATTCACAATTAATTAAACTTAATAGCATCATTAATTATTAAATATTAAAATTAATTAATTCATTCATTCATTCATTCATTATTAATATTGTTTTATTAATATGAATATTTTTGATGATATTTATTAATATAAATATTGTTTACTATTTAAATAATTCATTTTTATTTCATTTATTATTAATTCATTCATTCATTATTAATTAAATGATTAAATAATTTATTAATAATAATTAATTCAAAATTAATTAATGAATAATAATAATAATAATAATTAAATAATTATTACTATTATTATTAATATAAATATTATTTTTATTTTTGTATTAATCTAGACAATGTGTTTTTTAATAATTTATATTAATTATTATTAATTAATTAAACTCAACGAATAATATTTAATGCAAGGACAAATAATAAAAACCCTATGAATAACAAATTACCCTACAAATATGAACCCTTCGATTAATAAACCCAAGGGATGAATATAATAAACTCAAGATATATAAACCCTAAGATAAATATTATAAACCCTAAAAATATCATGGTTGACCATGGTTGATTTTCATATTGAGAAAATATTTGTCACAATGTAACATTGGACCATGGCTCACCATGGTTCACCATGATTGATTTTCATATGACGACAATCTTTGGAATAATGCAACATTAGACAATGGTTAATTTTCATACTGAGAAAATCTTTGTAGCAATGTGGTGTTCGCCCATGTCTCACCATGATTATAAACCCAATTCATATATATTAAACCCAAAGATTAATATTATAAACCCTTTGAATAATATTACACCCTAGAAATATGAACCCGTAGATTAATAAACTAAACGGATTGGTATTATAAACCCAAGGGATTCGTACTAAAATCCAAAGGGAATAATATTCAAGCCAATGGATAAATATCATAAGCCAAAGGTGTATAAACCCTAAAATAATATTATAAACTATAAAATAAACATTTTTGACCATGTTTTGCCATGGTTGATTTTCATATTGAGATGATCTTTGTCACAATGCGACATTTGACCATGGTTGATTTTCATATTGAGACAATATTTGTCAAAATGTGACATTTAACCATGGTTGCGCATGGTTGACAATGATTATAAACCCAAGGGATTCATAGTAAACCCTAGGATTAAAATTATTAACCCTATGAATAATATTATACTCTACCAATATGACCCCATAGATTGATAAATCCAAGGGATTGATATTACAAACTCAATTGATTAATTCTAAAACCCCAAGGTATTATAAACCCATAAGGCATTAATATTATAAACCTAAGATATGTAAACCCTAACCTAAATATTATAAACACAAGGGAATAATAAATCCACTGGATTATTACTAGAAACCGAAGATATTATAGACCCAAAGGAATAAAATTAAACCCAAGGGATAAATACTATAAACGCAAGGTATATAAACCCTAAGATAAATATTATAATGTCTAAAATAAACATGGTTGACCATGGTTGACAACAATTGATTTTCATATTGACGCAATCTTTGTAACAATGTGATGTTGGATGATGGTTAACCATGATTGATTTTGATATTGAGACAACCTTTGACACAATGCGACATTGGACAGTGGTTGGCCATGGTTAAACAAGGTTGATTTTCATATTGAGAGAATCTTGGTCACAATGCAATGTTGGCCCATGGTTATGATAATGTGACGTTGGACTAAGTGATTGATATTATAAACCCAAGGGATTAATTCTAAAACCCAAAGGTGTTATAAACAAAATGGAATAATATTAAACCCAAGGGATTAATATTCTAAACCCAAGGTATATAAACCCTAAGATAAATAATATAAACCCAAGGGATTAAGACTAAAAACCCATGGGATTATAAACCGAAGGAAATATTATTAAACCCAAAGGATAAATATTATAAACCAAAAGCATATAAGCCCTAAGATATATATTATAAGCCTTAAAAAAAATATGGTTGACAATGGTTGATTTTCATATTGACACAATCTTTATCACAATGCGATGTTGGACTTAGGGAAAATTTTAAGGATGGAAAATTATCTTGAATTTTAAAAACATTCGTGAATCTCACTAGTCCCTAATATGCAAATTGTAAAATGTTTATTTGTGAATTTATAAAATTATTCAAATTTATAATGATTTTGTATATACTATCTATATAATGTTGGTGATTTTTAATGTAAAATCATTTATATTGTAAAATTTGATTGAATCATTTAAAAAAAATGGAAATTTGTCTTTTTTAATGAAAAATCATGGAATATTAGCCCAGCTACGAATATTAGCCCCTAAAATTTTCCATGGTTGGACTATGGCTGACCATGATTGATTTTCATATTGAGAGAAGCTTTCTCACATTGTGACATCGGACCCTATTTGACCATGGTTGACCATGATTGACCATGGGTTACCATATTTGACCATTGTTGACCATGATTGACGATGGGTTACCATGATTGACCATAGTAGACCATGGTTTATTTTCATATTGAGACAATATCTATCAGAATGAGATGTTGGATAAAGGTTGACCATGGTTGTCACAATGTGGCGTTGGCCATGAGACCATATATGACACAATTTGACCATGTTTAACCATGGTTGATTTTCATATTGAGACAATATTCATCAAAATGTAATGTTAGACCATGGTTCACAATGGCTGATGATACTTAACCATCATTGACCATGGTTGACGATGGTTCACATATGGTTGATGTTCATATTGAGACAACATTTGTCACAATATGATGTTGGACCATGGTTGACGATGGTTAACCATGACTGACTATGATTGAGCATGGTTTATTTTCATATTGACCATGATTGACCATGATAGACCATAGTTGAGCATGATTTATCTTAATATTGTGACAATCTCTGTCACAAAGAAATGTTGGACCATGGTGGACCATGATTGACCATGTTTGGCTGACACAATGTGACCATGTTTATTGACCATGGTTTATTTTCATAGTGAGACAATCTTTATCAAAATGCGACGTTGGACCATTATAGATAATTGTTGATGATGGTTGAACATCATTAACCATAGTTGACCAAGGTTCACATAAGGTTGATGTTGATATTGAGACAATATTTCTCACAATTTGATGTTAGACCATGGTTGACCATGAATGACCATGATTGACCATGGCTGATTTTCATATTGACCATGGCTGACCATGATTGATTTTAATATTGACATAATCTTTGTCATAATGTGACATTAGACCATGGTAGACCATGGTTGACCATGATTATAAACTCAAGGGATTTATATTAAACCCTAGGATTAATATGATAAATACTATGAATAATATTATATTCTAAGAACATGAAACCTTAGATTAATACACCCAATGGATTGATAAACCCAATGGTCTACTAAATAATAATAGTAAATATTTTCTAATAATAAAATAATTGACCCAATCTTTATAAATAAATATTAATAATTAATAATAGTAAAGTTATGTGAACTAAAAGTGTCTTTTTGTTTTGGTAAGTGGATTAGTGGCTATAAATTTCATATTATATGTTTCTTACTAGTGATTAGAGAAATATCTACAATCGTGCTAGAAATCATTAAAGAAAACTTTCGATTTGGTTTGATATAAATCCAAATCTTATTTTTACAAAAGTTTGAATACTATCATCACACTAATTCCATGACATAAGAGGTTTTAAAATATATTAAATTATATTAATTTAATTATCTTATTATTATTATTTTAATGAAAATATGAAGAAAAAATTAAAGAACAAAATATTTTTTAAATAAAATAACTAAAATATTAAATAATAATAACTAACATAAGTAATTTTTTAAATAATAATAGTGATAATAATTCATGAATTCTAGGAAAAATTGAATAGTTCATAAGTTGTAAGCCATAACAATGATAAAGTGTTAAAAATAATTTTTGTCACAATGTCACCATGGTTATTGACCTTGGTTTATTTTGATATAGAGACAATATTTGACACAATGCGACATTCAAACATGGTTGACCATGGTTGATTTTTATTTTGAGACAATCCTTGTCATAATGCGACATTGGCTGGTTTTCATATTGGGAAAATATTTGTAACAATGTTACGTTGGACCATGGTTGACAATGATTGATAAACACAATGGATTAATGCTAAAACCCCAAGGTATTATAAAACTAAGGGAATAATATTAAACCTAAGGGATTGATATTATAAACCCAAGGTACATAAACCCTAAGATAAATATTATAAACCTAAGGGAATAATAAACCGAACAGATTAATACTAAAACCTCGAGGGATTGTAAACCCAACAAATTAATACTAAACCCAAGGGATAAGTATTATAAAATCAAGGTATATAAACCCCAAGATAAATATTATAAACCCTAAAATAAATATTGTTTACGAGAGTTGATTTTCATATTGACACAATATTTGTCAAAATGCAATGTTTGATGGTGGTTGACCATGATTGATTTTCATATTGAGACAACCTTTGGCACAATGCGACGTCAGACAATGTTTGGCCATGATCGACAATGGTTGATTTTCATATTGAGAAAATCTTTGTCACAATGTGATTTTGGACTGTGGTTGACCATAGTTGACCATGGTTGTTGAAATTTGACTTCGAACCATGAGACATTCTTTGTCAGGGAAAATTTTAAGAACCCCCCCTAAATTTATAAATATAATAAATGGGCGAATCTCCATGGTATATAGGAAAAATGGAAGGCGATTTGATCAATAATATAATATGTATATATAATTTTTTGGCGAATCTCTCACCAGGCATGGCGAATATTTTACTCAATTACAAAATCTTGTAAGATCTTGGCGAGTCTTTCACTAAATAATAAAACTTTGTAAAGTCCTAGTGAATATTAGCATAGGCAACATGCTGGTTTAATTCCCCATTTAAATAGGCTACATTCGAGGTGAATACCATGGGTCAATACCATGTGCCATTTTGGTGAATACCATGGGTCAATACCATGTGCCATTTTTATTTTTATTAATTCTAATATTACGGTTAATAATGGTTTTTTGTATGGTATTAATAACAATCTAGTCCATGGTATTTGTCCCATAGTATTTTGGCCATAGGTTTCACCTAAATATAACCCATTTTTTGAGTGTTCGTAAATATAAGGTGACTTATGGAGTAAATATAAAAAAATGTTTTATTTGTTTACCATACCTCTTGTTTATTTATATTTTTATTAATTTACGATACCTCTTTTACAAATATGGTATTTGGCCCATAGGATTCACTTAAATAAAACCTCTTTCTTGAGCTTTCATAAATAGAACGAGGGTTATGGACTAAATATAAAAAGAGGTTTTATTTATTTACGATACGTCTAGTTTATTTATATTTTTATTTATTTACCATACCTTTTGAGTAAGTATAAAAAGACGTTTTATTTATTTACCATACCTCCACTTTACTTATATTTTTATTTGTTTACACCCTTTCATGTATATAAGGTGACTTATGGAGTAAATATAAAAAATGTTTTATTTATTTACCATACCTCTCATTTATTTATATTTTTATTAATTTACCATACCTCTTTTATAAATATGGTATTTGGCCCATAGGATTCACTTAAATAAAACCTATTCTTGAAAATGGGCGAATGGATTCACTTAAATAAAACCTATTCTTGAAAATGGGCGAATGGAAGGTTGTAAGTCCTAATTTCAAGGGCTAAATTTACCTTTTTTACCCTCTCCCTTAAAATAAGGTGGGCTATTTGAGGTAATTTGTAAAAATGTACTATGATACAAAATATTCGCCCACTAAAAATCAAAAACCCCTTAATTTTGCCAAAGGGCGAACATTCGCCCCTAAAATTATCCTTGTTCTTTGTCACACTCTGACTATGCTTATTAGCAATGGATGACCAATATTTACCATGCTTGGCCATGATTGATTTTCATATTGAGAAAATCTCTCTCACAATAGGATGTGGCACCTTAGTTGACCATGCTTGATATTCATATTAAGATAATATTTGCCACAATGTGGTGTTGGACCATGGTAAACCACAATTGACCATGGTCGACAATACACGAGCAATTTTGATCATGATTGATAATGATTGACCAAGGCTAGCCATGAACTTGGTTTCCCATGGTTGACCATGATTTATTTCCCAATTGACAATATCTTTATGACAAACCCATATTGGCATTATTATAGACCCAAGGGATTAATATTTTAAACCCAACCAATATAAACCCTAAAATAAACATGGTTGACCATGGTTGACCATGGTTGACCATGATCGATTTTCATATTGAAAGAATCTTTCTCACAATGTGACATTGGACTTTGGTTGAGCATGATTCATGATGGTTGGCCATGGTTGGTTTTAATATTGAGACAATCTTTATTAGAATGCAACAATGGACCAAGGTTGACCATGGTTGTAAGAATATGACATTGGACCAAGGTTGAATATGTCTTTCATGACATGATGTTCGAACATGAGACAATCTTTGACATAATGTGAACATGCTTATTAACCATGGTTGAGCATGGTTAATTTTGATATTGAGACAATCTTTGTCAAAATGTGACGTTCGATCATGGTTGATAATGGTTGATGATGGCTAACCATGGTTGAAAATTGTTGACCATGGTTGACTCTAGTTAACATATGGCTGGTGTTCATGTTGAGACAAAACTTGTTACAATGTGGCATTGGACCACGGTTGACAGTGACTGACCATGATTGACCATGGATGATTTTCATATTTACCATGCTTGACCATGGTTGATTTTCATATTTACCGTGATTGACCATGATAGACTGTAGTTGAGCATGATTGATTTTAATATTCAAACAATCTTTGTCACAATGCAACGTCAGAACATGGTAGACAATGCTTGACTATGATTGAACATTGTTGACCCACACAGTGTGACCATGGTCATTGACCATGGATCACCATGGTTGATTATCATATTAAGAGAATCTTTGTCAAAATGTGACATTAGACCATGGTTGACAATTTTTGATGATGGTTGACCATGATTGACCATGGTTGACCATGGTTAATTTTGATATCGTGACAAGTTTGTCAAAATGTTGCGTAGGACCATGGTAGAACATAATTGACCATGGTCAACCACACTTGGGCAATGTGGATGATGACTAACCATGGTTGATCATGATTGACCTTGGTTGGCCATGGTTGACCATGATTGCTTTCCATATTGAGAAAAGCTTTGTTACAAACCCATATTCACATTATTATAAACCTAAGGGATTAATAAACTGAATGAATTTATATTATAGACCCAATGGATTATAAACACAAGGGATTGATATTAAACCCTAGGAATAATATTATAAACCCTATCAATAATATTATACCCTAGGAATATGAACCCTTAGATTAATAAACCTAAGGGATGGATATTAAAAACACAAGGAATTAATATTTTAAACCCAAGTTAGATAAACCCTAAGATAAATATTATAAACGCTAAAAAAAACATGGTTGACCACGGTTGACCATGGTTGATTTTCATATTGAGACAATATTGATCACAATCTGTTGTTGGACCATGGTTGACTATGATCAATTTTCATATTGAGAGAATATTTCTCACAATGTGACATTGGATCCTCATTGACCATGGTTGACCATGATTGACGATGGTTGACTATGGTTGATTTTCATATTGAGACAATCTTTGTGAGAATATGACGTTGGACCAAGGTTGACCATGGTTGTCACAATATGACAATGGACCATGAGACAATCTTTGACAAAATGTGACCATTGTTACTGACTATGTTTGACCATGGTCTATTTTCATATTTAGACAATCTTTGTAAAATTGCAACGTTCGACCATGGTTGATAGTGGTTAATGATGGTTGACCATCATTGACCATGGTTGACCATAATTGACGATGGTTGACTATGGTTGATTTTCATATTGAGACAATATTTGTGAGAATAGGATGTTGGATCAATGTTGACCATGGTTTTCACAATATGGCATTAGACCATGAGATAATCTTTGACAAAATGTGACCATTGTTACTCACTATGGTTGACCATGGTTTATTTTCATATTTAGACAATCTTTGTCAAAATGCAACGTTCGACTATGGTTGACAGTCGTTGATGATGGTTGACCATCATTGACCATGGTTGACCATGGTGGATGATGGTTCACATATGCTTGATGTTCATATTGAGACAAAATTTGTCACAATGCTACATTGGACCATGGTTGACCATGACTCACCATGATTGACCATGGTTGATTTTCATATTTGACCATGATTAACCATGATAGACCATGGTTGAGCATGATTGATTTTAAGATTGAGACAATATTTGTCACAATGCAACATTGGACCATCGTTGACAATGGTTAACCATGATTGCACATGGTTAACCATGGTTGACACACATAATGTAACCATAGTTATTGACCATGGATGACCATGGTTGACTTTCATATTGAGACAATCTTTGTCAACATGTAGTGTTGAACAGTGGTTGATAATGGTTTATGATGGTTAACCATCATTAACCATGGTTGACCATGGTTGATGATGGTTCACATAAGGTTGATGTTCATATTGAGAAAATATTTGTCACAATGTGATGTTGGACCATGGTTGAGCATGGTTGACTATGACTCACCATGATTGATCATGGTTGATTTTCATATTGACCATGATTGACCATGATAGACAATGGTTGCCCATGATTGATTTTAAGATTGACATGAACTTTTTCACATTGAGGAAATCTTTGTCACAATGTGACATTGGACAATGGTTGACCATTATTATAACCCCAAGGGATTTATATTAAACCCTACGATTTATATTAAACCCTATGATTAATATTATAAATACCCTAAGAATATGAACCCTTAGATTAATATACCCAAGGGATTGATAAACCCAAGGGTCTACTAAATAATAATAATAAATATTTTCTAACAATAAAATAATTTATCCAATCTTTATAAATAAATATTAATAATTAATAATAGTAAAGTTATGTGAATTAAATTGTATTTTTGTTTTGGTAAGTGGATTAGTGGCTATAAATGTCATATTCCGTCTTTATTACCACCGATTAGAGTAATATCTAGAATCGTGCTAGAAATCAGTAAAGAAAACTTTCAATTTGATTCGGTATAAGTCCAATTCTTATTTTAACAATAGTTTGAATACAATCATCACACTAATTCCATGACATAGAAGCTTTAGAATATATTAAATTTTGATATTAAATTACGTTAATTTTAATTATCTTATTATTATTATTATTTTAATGAAAATATGATTTTTTTTTAAATAATAGTAACTAAAATATTAAATAATAATAACTAAAATAACAAAAAGTTTCAATAATAATAATAATAATAATTCAAATCCTAAAAAAAATATAATAGTTTATAAATTCTAAGCCATAGCAATGATAACTGTCAAAAATAATAAAAATAACAAATATATATATATATATATATAAAATAATTCCTATAACCATTTTAAATATATTAATTTTAGATCTCACTTTTAAGTAAATGAAAAAACACTATAAAAAATCATTTAACAACTCTATAATACTAACCACTTTCTGATATTTTGAAAATCCCTTGTGACACTAAAAAGCACGGTTTCATCTATTGATTAGACTATACATTTAATTTATATAAAAATAATTATAATATGTATAATAATAGTTTTAAAAAAATAAAACAATTTGTTATAATTTACTTGTTATTTAGTAATGGAGACAGTTATTGTTAATTATTATTTGCAAATCAAATCGAAGATATTTATTATTCATTGTTACTTTTAAAAGTAAAATAATAATTTAGGTCATTAAAAAATTTCATTCCAAAAATAAATATTAAAAATTTTAAAACTCTATATTATATTATATTTAAAAAACCTATAATAATAATATTTCAAAATATAAAAATTTAATACTTTATATAAATAAACAATTTTTAATATATTAACTATTTATAAAAAATATCTAATTCATGATTTCAACGATAAATTCATATAAAATTTCGATTAAAACGTGAGAGAAAGGCAAATTCAAATTTTGATTAATATATTCCTATAAATTTCGAATTAAACCTTATTCTTAAAAAGGGAAAAATAAATAAATTATACTATGGTATCCATTCTTGCTTGAGAATCTTCTGCATAACACGATTCCGTAAGATATTACAGAATAGAATAATGTTATCGCAGAAAAATTAAAAAATTAATTTAATTTAAATTTAATTTTTTTATTTAAAATTTAAAAAAATAACAATTTAAATATATTAAAATAGGGAAGTTTATTTTACATCTAGGTATGATGTGTGAAATTTTGTTAGATCTCTTTAAAATAAAAATAAAAATTAAAATAATTATATAAAATATTTAAATAATATTTTTCCATTAAAAAATTACAAATGTTAATAAAAAAATCGAATCTTTCTAAATTAGTGTTAAATAAAAAAATCGAATCTTTCTAAACTAGTGTTAAATCAATATTTAATATAATAGATCTATACTGTTAATTAATGAAAACCAACAAATTCCTAAACCATTAACCATAATTGGCTAAATTCCAGTGTCCACTCTCTCATAACTTTTCCAAATAATGTTACCAAACATGCCATGTTCTTCTTTCACCGGAAATGTCGCAACGTATTTGAACAGAATAAAATATTATATGAACATAGGAAAGTCTTATATGATAATCCTAGTGGTAGTGGTATTAGCTTTCAGGGATTTTTTTTCGCCATCGCTATTGAGATAAAAACATACAGCTTTTGGATATCCCGGTAGTACAATTTTTTGCAGATTCCAAGTGGATAATAGATCATGTAATTGGAAAGAACAATATCTAACGGGTTTCCTTACAAGGTTGGATAAGACTGATACAAAACATTTTTTTTTCAGAATTTATCTATTCAGCACATTAACAGGACACATAACAAAACAGCGGATGATTTATTAAAGAAGAAACTAATAGTCACAGAAGAAGAAATGTATATCATGTTCAAAATGGGAGAAGACCAGACAGAAGTAAAAGGTCTAAAGCTGCCAGGATAGGACACTAAAGACTATAAAAAAGAAGAAGGCAGAATTCAAGTACAGATAAGTTCGTAAAAAAATCCTGCTTTTTTCTGTTTTTGTTTAAAATTTTGTACAAGTTTTGATTCAGCTCCTGTAAAGAAAAAGCATCGTAGAGAACTACAGAATATGTCAATGTCCTGTGACATATCTAGAGCCTAGCGTCTCTTTGATAATTCTATGATATATTTGTAGTTATGGCAGAGAATTATACTTCCACAATTGTCACAAATTGTATTCTACAATTCAGCTGTACGTAAGTAGAATATTTTCTATCCAAGTAATCATGCTGTGGATTCCACTCGGCTGATGAGGACGATTTGTCTTTTAAAATTATGTACTGTTTTAACATAATGTAAAACAGACCGTTTTTTCTTGCTTTAAAAAAAAACATACCCTTAGAGATTGGATAAGAATCTCTATGCCGAAGAAGGGTTGGATAATTTGCAGCGGCCTCGCAGTGTTTGCTCCCATAAAATAAAAGTGATTTGAAATGCATGTGTCACATATGAAAGCTTTTAACGAGAGAATAAATACAATCCAAACACAAATACAATCCAATCCAAATTCAAATACAAATAGGAGAGAACAAATACAATACAATCCAAATTCAAATACAAATAAGAAGCTTTTAACGAGAGAACAAATACAAACACAATCCAAACAATGATGCCACCCGAAATTGTAGCGTCGAATTTGTTAAAAACCCATAACAATTAAAAACATGGATTCGAAATTATTGAATGAAATCGTGGACCGCTCTCTAGGCGGCTAAAGAAATACGGCAAACCATAGTTGTTAATGTGGACCATCTATCTTCTTTTGGAGCTCACAAGGGATTCCACGTAGGACGTATGGAGGTAATAATTATTAAATAAATTTAGTTTTTAATATTAAAATAGTTCATAAGGTAAACAGTTATGTATTAGTGTGGAAATATGATAATTGAATGTATAGTGATAAGCGTAGATTTAAGTTATTTAAACGTTATAATCTTAATTTTATATATATATATAAAATTAGTTTTTTTTTTTAACAGCTTAATATATTTCTATTATGGGTTTTAATATTGTATTAAAATTGTGATTATGCTCTACTATGATAAGGTTAGAAAATGTTTTTTCATCTATTTTATGTCCATATTTAGTAATTTAATGGAATATTGTTTGTTTAAAAAAATCACATTGTATTTATATTTTACATCTGCATTAAAATATATTTTTATAATTTTTTTTTGTTAAGAATCATTAGGAATTTCTTACATAAATCTATAAGATAAAATACTCATCAATTAATTTATGGAATTTCATTTGTGTCTTATTCTAGATTTAAATTTTATGAAAAAGAATTGAGTATGAGAATATCAGAATAAAAATTATCTCAATATATGCCAAAGTCAACCAAATTTAATGTTATTTTGATATTTTCTTCTCATATTTTAGAAATTATTTATTTAGAGAATTTTCTAATCTATACTAAGTTTAAATAAGATAAATCAATTCAAAATCAAATTTTAAAAAGATTATCATGATATAATAATATGTAACTTTAAGAGATAAATAAAATAAATATCAACACCTTAACAAAAATAATTTAAAATTTCTTAATGTTTTTTTAATGAATAAAAAATATTTTAGAGAAATAGTTTAATATCTAACACCAAAGGAAAGTTTTGTCCTCTGCAACTTAATGTAATGGTCAATTATAACTTATAGTCTAACAAATGGTTAAAACAAAACTAAATGTTTTTATTAACAATTAAATGCTTCATAGAGTAAAAAAAGTATTTTAAGTATCAAATTATTGAGATTGAAGTTAAATATTTGTTTAGTGAGAAATTAAAATTATTAAAAGTTATTAAATTAGAATTTTAAAATATATTAAAATATTTTAAGTAATTTTATATTAAAATATAAAAATACATAATTTTAATTAAAAAAATAAATATTAATATATAAGCAAATATAATAAAAAATTTAAAAATATATTTAAAAATAAATTAGAAAAGATTTAGAAAACTCTCTTAGCCAAACATGTTAAAGAGAGCTGTAAGATTGTAATGGGCAATTGAAAATGTAGCTCACAACATTGTGTGAATTTCAGAGTGTTTTGAGTAAAACTTAAAAAGCTTTTTAGCAGACAACGTATTTTAATGAGGTATTTTAGCCTTAAAAACAAGATTAAACATGGATTCGAGTATATCTATAAACAAAAACATAAATATATTGAATGCATTAAGAATGTATTTAAATATTTTGTAATATAGAGTCAAATTGTAAAATTTTAAGATTTTATTGATGTTCTTTACATTTAAAACTTTTTTAATTGAATGGTTAAGAATCACTTTCCTATTCTTTAGATAGAAAGTAATGTTACTCTAATGTTTAAAGTCATGACAAACACAACTCTTCAAATTACACGATTATTATGTTAATTTTTTTTTAGCTAAATTATATTTAAAGTCCTGACAAAAACAACCTTTCAAATTACAAGACTATTAACAATCTTTCTTTTAGCTAAATTATATGGGTTAATATTAGAGATAAATAAAGATCAACCTGTGAGTTTAAGATTTTAGGGATAAGATCACTCACTTTAAAGTTCTTAATGTCATTTACAAATATAGTTAAGTATAATTATTGAAACAATAATGATATTTACTTTTGATTTTGTCAACTTTAGAAAATATAATATTATCCAATTAATTAATATGATATTGATAATTTACTAATCTATTAATATAATCATATTTTATTAATATATTTATATTCCATTAACTAATCAATATTTTATATTATTATTTACATTATCGTATATTTTAGATAAATCTTATTAATAATTTGTTATTAAACCTAAAATCATTATTTTTTTCTATTAGTTCATTTCTATTTTGGATTTTAGATTTTTGGGCTTTTAGGGGTAGTTTAGTGAGTTTTTTTATCTTCTTTTTTTTATCTTTATTTATACTTTATCCCTTTTCCTTCTTCTCTCAAGTTTCTTGTCTCGATGATGGGTCCTAGTGTGGATTTGAAACTTAGACTTAAAACCAAATTATGGAGCATATTCCAGACTCATCTTCTTCAAATCCTACCCATATCGATGTGCAAATAATAAATTTAGAAAATATTTCAACATAGTTCCTCAAAACAACCTTTAGAAGATGCTAGAATGGATTATGATCCCTTTTGGGTTGATGTCTACAATTATAAGACTCTACAAGAGGGTGGTGGTGAAGTTTATAAATAACAATGATAGGGTGTACATGAAATCAAATGTAACATAGGGTTCAAGCAAGGTTACTCTTTTTCCCCTATTATTTTTGGTTTTTTTAGTAACATATTAGAGGAATTCCTAAAAGAAGTAGGTTGTGTATGATGACATTTCTATGGTTAGAGTGTCCTTTGGTGGTTGCCCTTACCCCCTCAAGAACTTTAAATTTTTCATCCTCCAACCATGTACTACAACTCTCAAACAATTTTCCCTCCCCACTTCTTTACATTTAGAACTTTTCATATTCCCTCATGGAGGAAGAGCTTATATATCAATCTATACACCCACTTGAGTGGAACCAAATTAGGGCTTCACTAAAACCCTAGATTTCTCTTTAGATCCCTTTCCACTCTCCTCCAAAAGTTGTACTTTCCTTTGTTCCTAATACTCGTAGCATCTAGGAAGGTGATTCCATTCTCTGTATGGCTTCATGTTCGCTCCCTTCCTCACTCAAGTCTTTCTATGCCCTAGTCATAGATGTATTGAGCCACTACTCTAGTATTCATGATGCACTATGTGTTTCTTCCTCCACCATCTCCTCTATGGTCAATAATCTAGAGTCTTCTTGGATTTTTAGTTTGTACTCATCGTAGACAACTAATTGCCATTTTTAGGTGCTTCTTCCCTCTCCCTCGCTCTATTTAGAGATCCATTTCCTTTCTTATCATGAAAATCCCTCATCAAACTCTTATATTCAATGGTCTACTCAGAAATTCATATATTTCCAAGCAATAAGTGGATTTGTTGAATGCCCAACTCTATCCCAATATTCAACCAATGATCTCGACATATTCCATGATATTTTAATGTGACTTCATTTGCAAAAACGTTCAAGCATGAATTATAAAACTTAAATGAGCATTATAATTAAATCAAGCATTAAGAATTTAAACAAAGTTACAATTTAGAACAAAATATAAAATATCTAGACAAAAAAAACTAGGAGAATATGATGCTAAGCCTCAATTGTTTTATTACATCACTAAAATTCCTTTCAAATCCTACTACATAATAAACTACTTCTACCAAGAACTGGCCTCCAAATTTCCACCAAAAACTTCCTTTGTTTTGCTAAAAAACAAGCTCTCAAATACATTTTGTCTTAAAAAAAAAACGTGGGTCTAAACTCTACTCAAAAGAGTTTGAGGACAATAAACTTTACAACATGATGAATTGTCTTCAAAAAAGACTTGTTACTTGATGGTAAATCCTTCATCTTAGTCCATCATCGATGGATTGGCATTAAGGCAGTTTGAAACGTCGCACAAAAAATTATTAAAAAGTACATTAAAAAATAAATTCTCGATGTCGCATGTTTTCCATCTGTCAAACTATTTTCCCATGCCAAATTATCCAAATGGATCCAAGAAACACTCTCTATGTCTTCAAAAACTCAAAAATCATGCCAAAGGGCAAAGAAAATTGCATAAGGAAGCCTTTTAAAACATTATCAGGAGGCAAAAACCTATGAAATCAATGAAACAAAGTATTGGATGCAGTACAAGTAATACACAGTAGTCGTCCAATCTAGTCAATCAACGGTCCAGATTGGATCAGAAATCACAATAGGTAGTAACCTTCAGGAGAGATCAATAGGATCTACTTAAGAATTGCAATGGAAAATAGTGATATCGACGCTTAACACATATATATGGCGACGATGATTGGCGGAGTTAATATGGACCATCGATTAAACGCGCAGATTAGTGACCCATATTACATCACCGGATCACTATCGGGGATTACAGAAGCACTTACAATAGCCTGGGGGTCATTGCAATGAGTGATTGCGATATCCCAATTGGAGTAGCCTAATGGAGTGGGGCTGATACCAGCATAGCTCACAATAGTCGGACCCAATGGACAATTAGGTGATAGCATATATCTTTTGATGTCTAGTATGCAGGATTTTATAGTTTTTTTGTATGTTTTACAGTTTCATTTGTTAAACGAAAAGCGAAGAGGAAAGCGCCGATGCGATGTGCCAGACCTGAAAGGGTACCTTAAGGCCATTACATATAATTTCAAGTCTAGGGAAAGCCATCCCTAATGCATTATCGCAGTTCTTAATACATTTGTGAAACACAAAGAACATAACCATTTGTGATTTGCGACAGTGACAAATAGGCGGACCCGATGGGAGGATAGGGAGGATTTAAGGACTTTTGAAGTCTGAGATATTGAGTTTTGGTAGATTTTCTCTATGAAAGCACATTTTCACTATGAAAGTAGAGCGCGAATGTTTTAGGAGTTTCAGAGGCCCTAGGCACTCTGGCGTTATAGAATGGGTGGCCACCTCCTCTCCATGCATTAAGCAATGATTGTATAATGCTGGCAGAGGGATTCAAAGCATGCAGAGGGTGAGGAGACCAAGAGACGGGAACCTAAAGCGAACATGCAGCGTTGGCTTTAAAGCCGCAGACAGAGAGCGCAACAAATAAAGCAGTAGTCCAAGAAAATCCCAAGATAGAGTTAGCACAGAGACAGAGAGCACTGGGGGAGTCTATGTTCTCATAGAAAACTTGAGAGGTTCAAGTAAAGCTCTTATTATTGTATTTTGTTGTGTGTGAGGCTCAAATTGAGCTCACTATTGTAAAAAGAACTCTGCTTAAAGACATAATAGAGAGGCCACCACTAAAGGCTGGACCAGGAGATGTAGCCCAGGAGTATTGGGTGAAATCCTCATTAAATCTGTTATGTCATGTGTTGTCTATTATGTTTTGTTTATCGCTTCATTTGTCTGTGAATTTTGCAATCTTATTGATCCATTGCTTGAAATGACATAGACAAATCCATGCGCATAAGTTTGTAATACCTTATTGTTGTCTTAGATCTCATTTTTAGATCAAGTGGTATCAGAGCTTTAGGTTGCTAAGGTTAGACAAGCTTGTGCTGGACTATTTGTTGATGATAACTAGGTCAAAACTTAAATTAGGAGAAGGAGAATTGGTTGAAACTAATCCAGAAATTGGTAGAATCTATCCTAAGAGGAAAATGGTAGAAGAAAATCCCTTAGAAGCAGACTCAGTTCATGGATAGTTTCATGACCATGAGAGCCATGGTAAAAGAAATGTATAGAGAATTTAAGAAAGGTCGAAGTGAAGATTCTTCAACTTCCAAATGAGACAAAGGAATAGAAGAACCTCTTCGAGATGACCATTCTGAAGGAAAAAGGAAAGGAAAAGAGGCTCCTCTATCCACACATCCTGATAGCCCTGAAAATACAAAGAAGAAAACATCTTTGATTAAATTAGATGTTAAATTTGATTTGCCAATATATGATGGAGAGTTAAATGCAGAAAAGATAGATAACTGGATTAGACATATTGATTTGTATTGTAGGGTGCAGAGCATTTATTCAGATAGGATTAAAATGCAGCTAGCCAGCCTACGCCTTGGAGGAACTGCCTTGCTATGGTGGGAAGGCATGACACAAGATGACTTGAAGAAGCATAGTAAATCTCTTTATGTCTGGAGTGAATTTGTTTCTGCAACTAAAAAACAATTCTGTCCACTAGCTTATATGCAACAAGCTATGATGAGTTGGCAAACTCTTCGCCAATTAAAAGGGAAAAGCGTACACAACTACACCCAAGAATTTAGAAAAATAGCTTGGATTCTAGGCATTTCTTTAGACTCACCTAAAACTTTGTTGAAGTATATAGGTGGTCTACATAGTTATTTGAGGCACACCATTCTCATGTTTAACCCTACTAGCATAGATGAGGTATCTGTTCAGGCTACCCATTTAGAGGATAGAGGCAAGAATGTGAACCGAGATATTGGGGGATCATAAAAACCCACTGCAAGAAAAACAAGGAAAAGAGGAAGCAGAAATGGAAAGAGAGGAAGGAAAATACTGTACAATAGGCCAAACCTTCATGCACTCACTGTAAGAATAATGGACATGATGGCGAACATTGTTGGTCTCTGCATCCGGAGCTAAAACCCAAGAAATTCGATGGCAAGAAGAAGAAGATTGATGTTGCCATACAAAAAGATTTGGGTTCAGACTCAGGTGATGAAACAACAATCACAAGCACATGTATAAAAAGTAAAAATTCTAAAGCATCTACTAGTAATTCTGCACAAACTATTGATAGTGAAGAAAATGAGAGAAGACACATGAGCTTTTTCATATTAGAGTTATTTCAAAGCATCAAAAGATTGATACTTTATTTGATAGTGGCTCACAAGTAAACTTAATTTCTGAAGCAATTGCAAAGAAATTGGGACTGCTAACCACACGTCACAAGAAGCCATATCCATTAGGTTGGGTATGTGATAAAGCAAAACTACAAGTGAATAGACAATGTAAACTTAGGTTTTCTTTTGGGTCAGCATTTGTGGATGAGGTTGAGTTAGATATCGTTCCCTTGGATATATGTGGAATTATTTTAGGAAGTCCTTACTTGTATGATAGAAAAGCCATATTCTATAGAGTTGAAAATAAGTATCAACTCGCTAAAGATGGAATCAAATATATTGTAAGAGCTCATAAACTCATGAATAATTATACTCTCATAAACTCAGGGCAGATGAAAATAATTGTAAATTCATGCAAGCATTTTTTACTGATGGTTGTAAAGGAAAAGAAACCTGATAAAACCAATGTATTTGAAGGTTGTGATTCTAAAAACCAAGTTGATTTAGAGAAAGTTGTTTTAGAATATGATATCTTATTTCAAGAACCAAAAGGGCTGCCAAGCAAAAGGGAAATTGTACATGATATTAATTTGCAGCAAGATGCTCCATTGGCTAACATCGGAATGTATAGGTTATCCACTTTAGAGAATGCAGAATTCAAGAAGCAGTTACAGGAGCTACTCAAGAAAGGGTTCATAGGACCAAGCACATTTCCATGCAAATCCCCAATAGTGTTGGTGAGAAATAAGGATGGTACATGGAGGATGTGCATTGTTTACCGAGCACTGAATAAAATAACGATCAAGAATTGTTATCCCCTTCCTCGCATTGATGATCTATTGGATCAGCTAAAAGAGGCTGTTTACTTTTCCAAGTTGGACCTACGTAGTGGTTACCATCAAGTCAGAGTAGTCGAACAAGATGCATGGAAGACTACTTTCAAAACAAAGCAAAGGCTGTATGAATGGCTAGTTATGCCTTTTGGCTTAACTAATGCTCCTGCCACTTTCATGAGAGTAATGAATGATGTACTCGGACCTTTTATTGATGATTTTGTAATTGTATATCTATATGACATTCTTGTATTCAGCAAAACATGGGAAGAACATTCGAAGCCTGTAAAGTAATCTCTAGATGTTCTGAAAAAAGAAAACCTCTATGTTAAATTATCAAAGTGTGAATTGGGTAAAACATCTTTGAATTATTTGGGTCATATTGTAGGGGGTGGTGAACTAAAGATAGATCCCTCTAAGATTGCAGTCATTGTAAGTTGGCCTAAACCGAAGTCTACTACAAAAGTTAGAAGCTTCCTAGGGGCAGCACAATATTGGAGAAATTTTATTGTTAACTTTTCCTTAATTACAGCTCCCTTACATGCTTTGACAGGATCGAACAAGGTGTTTCAGTGGGGTGGCAAACAGTAGAAAGCCTTCAACACCTTGAAAGAAAAAATTAGTACAACACCAGTACTAGCATTGTCAAATCTTCAACAAGGATTTGAGATTGAAACAGCCGCTAGTGATTATGCCATGGGAGCAGTGTTGATTCAACATGGTAAACTAAACCCATATGCTACCATTCTGAGACTTTTAGTTCTGCAGTAGTCAATTATCCTACATATGATAAAGAATTGTATGCATTAGTTCAGAGTGTGAAGAAGTGGAAACATTACTTAATGGACAAAGAAGCAATAATACATACTGATCATCAGCCACTTCAGTACTTGCACTCACAAACTAAACTGCAGTAGTCAAGACACTATAGGTGGATGGGTTTCCTACAACAGTTTCATTTAGTCATCAGATATAAAAAGGGCACCTTGCCAAAAGAACAATATCGTCAGCATAGAGAAGAAGGATAATAACTATCCCAGCTAAGATTGTGCCACCACATCCTGCTTCTTCTAAATAACCTTCGAGCTTATCGATGTAAATGCCAAATAGAGTAGGGGAGAGGGGGAAACCTTGTTTAACTCCGATGTTACACTTAATATCTTTTGACCACCCCTCATTGTTCTTTAGCTTGGCAATTACATTCTCGTATAGCCTTATAGCAGCAGCTCTTAACTCAAGAGGAACCTTTAGCTCTTCTAACCTATTCCAAAGGTTGTATCTAGGAACCGTATCGAAAGCCTTTCTAAAGTCTACAAAGCAGCAAAATAAATTGGATTTATCATTACGACATTCCTCCGCAATGATCCTTAGCGTAACAAGGTGGTCCATTGTTGAGTGATGCCTTCTGAAACCTGCTTGGCCTTTAGCCCGCTTACCTTCACTTTCAAGCCATATGCTTAACTTTTTTTCCAGAATACTACCATATAATTTGGCTAAGAGAGGGCTGATCATAATTGTCCGATAATTAGAGGGGTTATTTGTATCTCCACTTTTAAAAATAGGGATAATGAGGCTCTCAGTCCAAGGTTTAGGGAACCCTTGCTTAACAGCTTGATTGAAAAGCTTGTGGATGTGGGGGATGAGGATAGGGCCTCCAATTTTTAAGATTTCTGCCTGGTAACCTTCAATGTCCTTAGCTTTCCCATTCGTGAGGCGATTAACCCCAAACTTGATGTCTTCTAAAGAGAAGACTTCTTTCATTGTGAGCAGGGTTTCCAAATTATCCATGACATTAGGAGATTCATAAAGCTTTTTAAGATAAGAATTCCAATCGTGAAGAGCAATTTTATTATTATCCTTAGTCTTCCTAGTCAGAATCTGCCTCCAAAATTTCTTAGGAGCTACCTTAGAGAGGTGTAAGAGATTCTCCTGTCTTTGACAAATGTACTGCCTCTTTTTCCTTTTAATTAGGGCTTTGTATATTCTTATCTTGTCCATTTTAAGAGAATCATCAACAGCTTCCTTAATTGCTCTCCTCGCATTTTTACAATCTTTGTCATACCAAGGATTGGTTTTGCTATTTCTTTTATTATTTGAGACTTCAATTGAGAACTTTTTAATAGAATATGAGAGGGTTGTAGTAAAATTATGATATAAGTCTTCTATGTTGTCTATACTAGATAAAGGAGGAAAATTAGTTTTTAATTCATTTAGAAAGAGGTCCTTTTTATTTTTATCAAATATTAAGTTCTTTTGGTTGTAAGTATTATTTTCTATGGGAACTCTATGCATGACAAAATTGAGGGTTATAAGTAAAGGCCTATGATCGGAGTCAGGCTCGTGGTCATTTTAGATGTCAAAGTTTATCATTTCGTTGTATAATGGAAGATCGGAAATAACGTAGTCTACCACGCTGGTACCAAGTCCATGAATGCAGGTCATCTTGCTGGAATTGGGCCACTTTTTTAGACCGTTGCAAATTATAAGATCCTGAGCACTACAGAGCTTGACAAGCTCTGACCCAAACAAATTTTCCCAGAGGTCTTCAGAGCTCCTTTTGTACCTACTAGCCAGGGTAGGGTCTTCGTCTAACCAAAGAGGATTAGGGTTGGAACGATTGCTTAAAATAATAGCTTGGTTGTTTGAAGTTCGAGCATTGAAGTCACCTATTAAAAGGATATTACCATCATTCCTTAGGCTAGAAATATCGTTTTCTAAACTATTGTAAGGGTTAGTTTTATCTAGATTCTTCTTCTTATAGAAGTTAGAATTAATGGGGGGGAAATAACATATTGCTATGTAGGACTTTTTATTATTAATGTCTCTGATCTCTATCCAACTAAATTGGTTGTAAGGGTCGTTTTTATAAAGCCTAACATAGGGGGAGATGTTCTTCTTAATGTAACAAGCTATTCCCCCAATGCCTCTACGGGAGGATCGCTTGTTCCACGTAGACCATAGCGTAAAGCCATCTATGTTAGGGACCTTAGATTCTTCGTGCTCCCAAGTTTCAACAAGCAAAATAATATCAACATCATTTGAAATCCAACTTAGCTTGGGGCCTTTGTTCCATGGGAAGCCCCGACAGTTCCAAGAAAGGATCCGGAGCGTGTTTAATTGCTATTGATTACTATCTTTTTGGTTTTTGTCTCGAATAAAGGCTTTTCTATTTCTGATTATTGCCCATTTTCCTTCCTTTCTAGCTTCTTTTACCTTTTGAACCTCTTTTCTTAATTCTGCTTGATCTTCTGGAATGAGATCTTCATTTATGAATGTTCCCGTTCCTTTTAGACTTGAGGTTTTACTAAGTATGTTGTGCTTATGATCAGTAGAGCTCACCTTTATGCGGATTAATCTTCCTTTATTCTCGGTTAATTTCCCCAACCTTGTTGCTTCTGTGAGACACACTGTTTCAATTTGTAATCTATTATGTAATTATGTCTGGACTAAGGCTAAAGTATCCTCATCTTCTTCCTCTTTTAAACCGAAGATTATAAGGTTTAAGGTCCTTTTTTTACGTTCGTGGTCTAATTCTATTAATTTTTTCATTTCGTCTTTAATTGGTTTAATATCTAACTTATCTACCACACTATTTAGGGTGAGGCGGCTATTAACTTTTTCTTCTAATTCTTTAATCATGTCTTTCATTTTAAGACCCTCTAAGGTATCAGCGTCTCCTTGCTGGGATGGTTGGTTAGTATCTTGGTTTTGTTTTTCTATAACATGCAATCTAGTCTCCATTGCCTCCATTTTATTCTCCAGTAGTTCTATTTTATTTTCTATTTGTTTTTGGATAGTGTTTTCAAGAGATGGAAATTTTTTTTCCAGCACGGCTTCTAACTCTTTTTGTAACTTGGCTTCTCTTTCTTCTCTACGTTTCTCTAAAGATTCTATATACTCATAGAGGCCTTGTAGAGTAACTGTGCTAGGTCTGCCCTTGGTAATCTTTGGTAACTGTGGTGAAATATTCATACTTGAAATTATATGAGAAAATATGTATTAGAAAAGAAAAAGATAAGGAATGTGTGCACCTGATATCTGAACCTGATGTGCGAGCCGAGATCTCCAAGATTTGGATTTATGTATGCGAGCTTTAAAACCAAGATCACTGAATGCGTTTATATCATGCGAGAGACTGTTTATATGCCAAGATCACCGAAACTATATATGCGAGAGACTGTTTATATCATGAGACTTCCATGCGAGAGACTGTTTATATCATGAGACTATATATATATATATATGAAGAAAGCATATAATTATGATTATTTTGATTACTATTAATAATTAATATTACTATTATTATTAACTAATATTATTTTTTAATCAACAATTAATTAGTTCATATTAATATTTAATTAACGATTAATTAAACTTAATAGCATAATTAATTAATAAATATTAATAATAATTTATTTATTTATTTATTTATTCATTCATTATTAATTAATTATTAATATTGTTTTATAATATGAATATTTTTGATGATATTTATTAATATAAATATTGTTTAGTATTTAAATAATTCATTTTTATTTCATTTCTTATTAATTAATTCATTCATTATTAATTAAATGATTAAATGATTAAATAATTTATTAATAATAATTAATTAATGAATAATAATAATAATTAAATAATTATTACTATTATTTATTAATATAAATATTATTTTTATTCTTGTATTAATCTAGACAATGTGTTTTTTAATATTTTATATTAATTATTGTTAATTAATAAAAATCAACAAATAATATTTAATGCAAGGACAAATAATTAAAAACCCTATGAATAACAAATTACCCTACGAATATGAACCCTTCGATTAATAAACCCAAGGGGTTGATATATAAACCTAGGGAAATAATAAACCCAAGGGATGAATATAATGAACTCAAGATATATAAACCGTAAGATAAATATTATAAACCCTAAAAATATCACGGTTGACCATGGTTGATTTTCATATTGAGAAAATATTTGTCACAATGTAACATTGGACCATGCTTCACCATGATTGATTTTCATATGACGACAATCTTTGGAATAATGCAATGTTAGACAATGGTTGATTTTCATACTGAGAAAATATTTGTAGCAATGTGGTGTTGGAACATGTCTCACCATGATTATAAACCCAATTCATATCTATTAAACCCAAAGATTAATGTTATAAACCCTTTGAATAATATTACACCCTAGGAATATGAACCCTTAGATTAATAAACTAAAGGGGTTGATATTATAAACCCAAGGGATTCATACTAAAATCAAAGGGAATAGTATTCAAGCCAATGGATAAATATCATAAACCAAAGGTGTATAAACCCTAAAATAATATTATAAACTATAAAATAAACATTGCTGACCATGTTTTACCATGGTTGATTTTCATATTGAGATGATCTTTGTCACAATGCGACATTTGACCATGGATTTTCATATTAAGACAATATTTGTCACAATGTGACATTGAACCATGATTGCGCATGGTTGACAATGATTATAAACCCAAGGGATTTATAGTAAACCCTAGGATTAAAATGATTAAACTTATGAATAATATTATACTCTACCAATATGACCCCATAGATTGATAAATCTAAGGGATTGATATTATAAATCCAATTCATTAATTCTAAAACCCCAAGGTATTATAAACCCAAGGGAATAATATTAAACACAAGGCGTTAATATTATAAACCTAATATATGTAAACCCTAACCTAAATATTATAAACATAAGTGAACAATAAATCCATTGGATTATTACTAGAAACCGAAGATATTATAGACCCAAAGGAATAATATTAAACCTAAGGGATAAATACTATAAACGCAAGGTATATAAACCCTAAGATTAATATTATAACGTCTAAAATAAACATGGTTGACCATGGTTGATGATGATTGATTTTCATATTGACACAATCTTTGTAACAATGTGATGTTGGATGATGGTTAACCATGATTGGTTTTGATATTGAGACAACCTTTCGAATAATGCGACATTGGATAGTGGTTGGCCATGGTTAAACAAGGTCTATTTTCATATTGAGAGAATCTTGGTCATAATGCAATGTTGGCCCATGGTTATGATAATGTGACGTTGGACTAAGCGATTGATATTATAAACCCAAGGGATTAATTCTAAAACCCAAAGGTGTTATAAACAAAAGGGAATAATATTAAACCCAAGGGATTAATATTCTAAACCCAAGGTATATAAACCCTAAGATAAATAATATAAACCCAAGGGATTAAGACTAAAAACCCATGAAATTATAAACTGAACGAAATAATATTAAACCCAAAGGATAAATATTATAAACCAAAGGCATATAAGCCCTAAGATATATATTATAAGCCTTAAAAGAAATATGGTTGACGATGGTTGATTTTCATATTGACACAATCTTTATCACAATGCGACATTGGACTTAGGGAAATTTTAAGGCTGGAAAATTATCTTGAAGTTTAAAAACATTGGTGAATCTCACTAGTCCCTAATATGCAAACTATAAAATGTTTATTGATGTATTTATAAAATTATTCAAATTTATAATGATTTTGTATATACTATCTATATAATGTTGGTGATTTTTAACGTAAAATCATTTATATTGTAATATTTGATTGAATCATTTTAAAAAAATGGAAATTGGTTTTTTTAATGAAAAATCATGGAATATTAGCCCACCTACAAATATTAGCCCCTAAAATTTTCCATGGTTGGACTATGGCTGACCATGATTGATTTTCATAATGATACAACCTTTGGCACAATGTCACGTTGGAAAATGGTTGGACATGGTTGACCATGGTTGATTTTAACAATGAGACAATTCTTGTACACAATGCGATGTTGCACCATGATTGACCATGGTTGATTTTCATATTGAGGCAATCCTTGTCACAATGCGACACTCGCTGCTTTTCATATTAAGAAAATATTTCTCATAATGTGATGCTCGACCATGCTAAAATCCAAAGGTATTATAAACACAAGGGAATAATATTAAACCAAAGGGATTAATATTATAAACCCTAAGATAAATATTATAAACCCAACGTATATAAACCCTACGATAAATATTATAAACCCTAAAAGAAACATGGTTGAGCATGGTTGATTTTCATACTCACACAATCTTTGTCACAATGTGACGTTGGCCAATGGTTTACCATGATTGTCGAAATGTAACATCGAACCATGAGAGAATATTGTTCATGATGTGACCATTCTTATTAACCATGGTTGACCATGTTTTATTTTCATATTGAGAAAATATCTCTCAAAATACAAAACTAAACCTTCATTGACCATGGTTGATATTCATATTGAGGTAATGTTTGTCACAATGTGGCGTAGGACCATGGTAGACCATAATTGACCATGGTCGACCATGCTTGAGTAATGTGTACCACGATTGACCATGGTTAACCATGACTAACCATGATTGACCTTGATTGGCCATGGTTGACGATGGTTTCTTTCCATATTGAGAAAATCTTTGTCACAAACCCATATTGGAAATATTATAAACATAAGTGATTAATAAACCCAAGGGATTGATATTATAAACCTAGCGCACTAGTAAACCCAAGGCATTATTATTGTAAATCCAAGCTAAATAAATCCTAAGACAAACATTATAAACAATAAAAAAACACGGTTGAGCATGATTGACCATGGTTGATATTCATATTGAGACAATATTTGTCACAATGCATTGTTGGACAATGGTTAACAGTGATCGATTTTCATATTGAGAGAAGCTTTCTCACATTGCGACATCGGACCCTATTTGACCATGGTTGAACATGATTGACGATGGGTTACCATATTTGACCATGGTTGACCATGATTGACGATGGGTTACCATGATTGACCATGGTAGACCATGGTTTATTTTCATATTGAGACAATATTTATCAGAATGAGACGTTGGACAAAGGTTGACCATGGTTGTCACAATGTGACATTGGACCATGAGAAAATATATGACACAATTTTACCATGGTTGACTTTCATATTGAGACAATATTTGTCAAAATGTGATGTTCGACCATGGTTCACAATGGCTGATGATGCTTAACTATCATTGGCCATGGTTGACGATGGTTCACATATAGTTGATGTTCTTATTGAGACAACATTTGTCATAATATGATGTTGGACCATGGTTGACGATGGTTAACCATGACTGACTATGATTGAGCATGGTTTATTTTCATATTGACCATGATTGACCATGATAGACCATAGTTGAGCATGATTTATCTTAAGATTGTGACAATCTCTATCACAAAGAAATTTTGGACCATGGTGGACCATGATTGACCATCTTTGGCCGACACAATGTGACCATGTTTATTGACCATGGTTGATTTTCATAGTGAGACAATCTTTATCAAAATGCGACATTGGACCATTGTAGATAATGGCTGATGATGGTTGACCATCATTAACCATAGTTGACCAAGGTTCACATAAGTTTGATGTTGATATTGAGACAATATTTCTCACAACTTGACGTTAGACCATGGTTGACCTTGGTTTACCATGAAGGCCATGATTAACCATGGTTGATTTTCATATTGACCATAGCTTACCATGATTGATTTTAATATTGACATAATCTTTGTCATAATGCGACATTAGACCATGATGGACCATGGTTGACCATGATTATAAACTCAAGGGATTTATATTAAACCCTAGGATTAATATGATAAATACTATGAATAATATTATACTCTAAGAACATGAAACGTTAGATTAATACACCCAATGGATTGATAAACCCAATGGTCTACTAAATAATAATAGTAAATATTTTCTAATAATAAAATAATTGACCCAATCTTTATAATTAAATATTAATAATTAATAATAGTAAAGTTATGTGAATTAAAAGTGTCCTTTTGTTTTGGTAAGTGGATTAGTAGCTATAAGTTTCATATTATATCTTCCTTACTAGTGATTATAGAAATATCTACAATCATGCTAGAAATCATTAAAGAAAACTTTCAATTTGGTTTGGTATAAATCAAAATCTTATTTTTACAAAAGTTTGAATACTATCATCACACTAATTCCATGACATAAGAGGTTTTAAAATATATTAAATTTTGATATTAAATTATTTTAATTTAATTATCTTATTATTATTATTTTAATGAAAATATGAATAAAAAATTAAAGAACAAAATATTTTTTAAATAAAATAACTAAAATATTAAATAATAATAACTAACATAAGTAATTTTTTAAATAATAATAGTGATAATAATTCATGAATTCTAGGAAAAATTGAATAGTTCATAAGTTGTAAGCCATAACAATGATAAAGTGTTAAAAAAAAAAATTGTCACAATGTCACCATGGTTATTGACCCTAGTTTATTTTGATATAGAGACAATAGTTGACACAATGCGACATTCAAACATGGTTGACCATGGTTGATTTTTATTTTGAGACAATCCTTGTCATAGGGCGACATTGGTTGGTTTTCATATTGGGAAAATATTTGTCACAATGTTACGTTGGACCATGGTTGACAATGATTGATAAACACAATGGATTAATGCTAAAACCCCAAGGTATTATAAAACCAAGGGAATAATATTAAACCTAAGGGATTAATATTATAAACCCAAGGTACATAAACCCTAAGATAAATATTATAAACCTAAGGGAATAATAAACCCAATAGATTAATATTAAACCCAAGGCATAAGTATTATAAAATCAAGTTATATAAACCCCAAGATAAATATTATAAACCCTAAAATAAATATTGTTGACCATAGTTGATTTTCATATTGACACAATATTTGTCAAAATTCAATGTTTGATGGTTGTTGATCATGATTGATTTTCATATTGAGACAAACTTTGGCACAATGCAACGTCAGATAATGGTTGGCCACGGTTGACAATGGCTGATTTTCATATTGAGAAAATATTTGTCACAATGTGATGTTGGACTGTGGTTGACCATAGTTGACAATGGTTGTTGAAATTTGACATCGGACCATGATACATTCTTTGTCACACTCTGACTATGCTTATTAGCAATGGATGACCAAGATTTACCATGGTTGGCCACGATTGATTTTCATATTGAGAAAATCTCTCTCACAATAGGATGTTGCACCTTAGTTGACCATGCTTGATATTCATATTAAGATAATATTTGCCACAATGTGGCGTTGGACCATGGTAGACCAAAATTGACCATGGTTGACAATACTTGAGAAATTTTGATCATGATTGATTATGGTTGACCAAGGCTGGCCATGATTGACCTTGGTTTCCCATGGTTGACCATGATTTCTTTCCCAATTGACAACATCTTTATCACAAACCCATTTTGGCATTATTATAGACCCAAGGATTAATAAACCCAAGGGATTAATATTTTAAACCCAACAAATATAAACCCTAAAACAAACATGGTTGACCATGGTTGATCATGGTCGACCATGATTGATTTTCATATTGAGAGAATCTTTCTCACAATGTGACATTGGACATTGGTTGACCATGATCGATTTTCATATTGAGAGAATATTTCTCACAATGTGACATTGGACTTTGGTTGACCATGATTCATGATGGTTGACCATGGTTGGTTTGATATTGGGACAACCTTTGTTAGAATGCAAAAATGGACCAAGGTTGACCATGGTTGTAAGAATATGACATTGGACCAAGGTTGAATATGGTTTTCATGATATGATGTTCGAACACGAGGCAATCTTTGACATAATGTGAACATGCTTATTAACCATGGTTAAGCATGGTTAATTTTGATATTGAGACAATCTTTGTCAAAATGTGACCTTCAAATAGTGGTTGACAATGGTTGATGATGGTTAACCATGGTTGACAATTGTTGAACATGGTTGACTCTAGTTAACATATGGCTGATGTTCATATTGAGACAAAATTTGTTACAATGTGGCATTGGACCGTGGTTGACAGTGACTGACCATGATTGACCATGGATGATTTTTAGATTTACCATGCTTGAGCATGGTTGATTTTCATATTTACCATGATTGACCATGATAGACCATGGTTGAGCATGATTGATTTTAATATTCAGACAATCTTTGTCACAATGCAACGTTAGACCATGGTGAACCATGCTTGACTATGACTGAACATTGTTGACCCACACAGTGTGACCATGCTCATTGACCATGGATCACCATGGTTGATTCTCATATTGAGAAAATCTTTGTCAAAATGTGATATTAGACCATGGTTGACAATTGCTGATGATGGTTGACCATGATTGACGATGGTTAATTTTCATATCATGACAATTTTGTCAAAATGTTGTGTAGGAGCATGGTACAACATAATTGGCCATGGTCAACCACACTTGGGCAATGTGGACGATGACTAACCTTGGTTGATCTTGATTGACCTCAGGTGGCCATGGTTGACCATGATTTCTTTCCATATTGAGAAAATCTTTGTTACAAACACATATTCACATTATTATAAACCTAAGGGATTAATAAACTGAATGAATTTATATTATAGATCCAATGGATTATAAACACAAGGGATTGATATTAAACCCTAGGAATAATATTATAAACCCTATCAATAATATTATACATTAGGAATATGAACCCTTAGATTAATGAACCTAAGGGATGGATATTAAAAACACAAGGGATTAATATTTTAAACCCAAGCTAGATAAACCCAAAGATAAATATTATAAACCCTAAATAAAAAATGGTTGACCATAGTTGACCATGGTTGATTTTCATATTGAGACAATATTTATCACAATGTGTTGTTGGACCATGGTTGACTATGATAAATTTTAATATTGAGAGAATATTTCTCACAATGTGACATTGGATCCTCATTGACCATGGTTGACCATGATTGATGATTGTTGACTATGGTTGATTTTCATATTGAGACATGTTTGTGAGAATAGGACATTGGACCAAGGTTGACCATGGTTGTCACAATATGACATTTGACCATGAGACAATCTTTGACAAAATGTGACCATTGCACTGAGTATGTTTGACCATGGTCTATTTCATATTTAGACAATCTTTGTAAAAATGCAACATTTGACCATGGCTGATAGTTGCTAATGATGGTTGATCATCATTGACCATGATTGATGATGGTTGACTGTGGTTGATTTTCATATTAAGACAATATTTGTGAGAATAGGATGTTGGACCAATGTTGACCGTGGATGTTGTGTCCCTATAATACTAGTGATTACCCCATTACTATTGTAGTTATACCCCTTATTTATATTGTTGTGCCCCCATTGCCCCCATATTGTTATTAATGTGCCCATAGAATCCCTCTATTGTTATTTTTGTGGCTTTATATTATTATTGTTAGGTCGGCTGGATTATATTGTGACTCCTTAGACTCCTATATATAGAAAGGAGGTTTTGTCATTTGAATCATCCAAGAATTGTTCATTTATGTAATGTAAAGTAGGTTGCCCCCTTGAAGAGTCTGAATTCTAAGGCGTTGATCTATCTTTTCCATCTTTTCTTGAGCTGGTTTCATAACATTTGGTATCAGAGCTTTGGATTCTAGGGTTTCGCTGCTCCAAACAGGTCATCGTGGCATTTTCTCTATAACTTTTTCTGTGACGTTTCAGAAGTCGCAAAAAAAACCCAATTGAGAAGCAATCGCACTGAACCTTGGGTCCGAATTTCAGAGCTTTTCGCGCGATATTTTCGGAGATATGATCTGAGGAAGTTGGTCTTTTTGCAGACTCCTGAATTACACTCAAAATAGGTGACCTGGGGAAAATCGTCATAACTTTCTTTCTGAGCATCGGATTGAAATTTAGTAAGAAGGTATAGAAAGAGGATGGACTGTAGTTTTCTTTTATATATTTTTCAGAGTCAAAGGTTGAAACAGTGACACGTGGCACTTCATACAAGTTCGCTCTACTGAACTAGTCTATAATCAGGTCACTGCGGGAGATTGTGCATAACTCTTTCTTGGAGAATCAAATTTGGATCAGACTAGTGGCATTGGAAAGAGGACATAGAAGGCTACTACAGGTTACAATTTCAGAACTGGATGGTTCGAAATTACAGAGATACGTCAGATTCAATATCAGGCTTCTACAAAGTAAAAAAAGGTGTGTAGTTTTTTTTTAAATTTTAGCATAAGCTTGGTTTGAAGGAATTCAAAGGGCATAGTAAAGCATTATTATCGGTAACTGATGCCCCGAGGAAAGAAAATGCAAACACCTAGTGAGGAACCTGAAAGCTATAGCATGACTCATGAAGAAGAGGAAGAAATGCTACATGATATATCAAAATTACAAGAACAAGTGCAACAAATGTCACGCTCACAAAAGCTAACAGATGCTAAGATAAATGGTGTGGAATCTAAGATAAAGGGCATGGAAGCTAAGATGGATGATCTGAAGGCATATTTGAGGACAGATTTGAAGACAGACATGGCATATTTGAAGACAGATTTGACAAAGTTTCTACAAGAAATACTTACTAATGGTGAAAAGGTTGTAAAGGAAACTCATGATGTGAACAAAAGAAATGTTAATCATGATTCCATAGACTCTAATGTTGGATCGAAGACCCACCATATTCCAAAAATCGATATGAGGAAGTTTGATGGCAAGGATCCCGCCACATGGATATTACAGATGGAGCAGTTCTTCGATCTCAATAATGTACAAAACACACAAAAGGTACGTATGGCAACTTTATATTTGGAACCAAATCAGTTTGTATAGTATCAATGGCTTTGCTCTCGTAAACAATTTATCACTTCGGAAATTTTTACGGAAGAATTGATAGCACATTATGAGGATACAAAAAGCAACACTTTTTTTAGCCAATTGATAAGTCTCAAACAAAAGGGTTCAATAATGGAGCACATTGAGGAGTTCCAAAAATTGAACATAAGGGTAAAAGATATTCCAGAGGAGCATAGGGTGGATGTGTTCATAGGTTCTTTAAAGGATAATATCCAACATGATGTTTGACTTTGGGAACCTGATTCATTAGAGAAGGCATTCAGGTTAGCAAGAAAAATGGAAAGCAAAATTATGGCAACCAGGAAGCATACCACTCACAACTATAAAGACGGAAGTGCAGTTGCCCCTAGTCTTCCACAACCTATAAGGTTGACACCACAACAATTGGAAGAAAAAAGAGCAAAAGGGCTTTGTTATAGTTGTGATAGCAAATACACTAAAGGTCATAAGTGTGCTGAGAAGAAATTATTCTACATAGATTGTGAAGAGGAAGAAGAAAAGGAGCAAGAAAGGTCAAAAGAACAGGATATGCTCCAGGAACAAAGATTAGATGAAGAACAAATAAATCCGACCATATCTTGTAATGCATTGGCGGGAATTACCACTCCTCAAACCATCAAGATAGAAGGGCAAATCAAGAAGAAAAAGGTAATAGTGTTGATTGATTCAGGAAGCACCCACAATTTTATTCATTGTAGGGTAGCAAAAGAATTGAAATGCTTCCTATATCCAGCACCAGAGTGTCAAGTGATGATTGCAAATGGAGGAACAATAAATTGCTCTGGAAAGTGCCATAATATCAAGTTATCCATGGGAGAATATGTATTGACTAGCCCAATGCTTTCCATTCCAATGGGAGGTGCTGATGTTGTACTAGGAGTCCAATGGCTACAATCCTTGGGTACAATAGCTTTTAATTTTCAAGAACTTTTCATCAAATTTTCTACGGAAGGAAAGGAAGTTGAATTAAGGGGTATTGCAAGGAAACCAGGAAAGATAATCAACTCTAATGGTATGACAAAGCTTCTAAAAAAGGAGCAAAGGGGTGTAATTGCACAATTATGTTCACTAGATGTTTCCACATTAGAATCATCTATTTCTCCAGATCTCCAAAAAGCCCTGGACAATCATTCCAAGGTATTTTAGACTCCCAAAGGTCTCCCACCTATGCGTGATCATGATCATGCTATTCATCTGATTCCAGGAAGTGTTCCTCCAAACATCAGGCCGTAAAAATATCCCTATGTCCAAAAAAGTGAAATTGAACATATGGTTGCAGAAATGCTAGAGGCTGGTATAATTCAACCAAGTCAAAGTTCTTTCTCTGCTCCAGTAGTATTGGTGCACAAGAAGGATGGATCATGGCGCATGTGTCCAGATTATAGGGAGCTCAACAAGCTCACTATTAAAGATAAGTTCCCCATTCCTGTCATTGATGAATTACTGGATGAATTGCATGGATCAATTTACTTCACCAAGTTGGATCTTCGTTCAGGATATCATCAAATCAGAATGAAGATTGAAGACATTCCGAAAATGGCATCTAGAACTCATGAGGGTCATTATGAATTTTTGGTCATGCCTTTTGGCCTTACCAATGCACCTTCAACATTTCAAGGTTTGATGAATTCAATTTTCAAACCATTCCTTAGAAAATTTGTGTTAGTATTTTTTGATGATATACTTATCTACAGCAAGTCTTGGAAGGATCATGTTGAACATGTTGACAGGGTGCTACAACTATTGGAGGATAAACAATTATATGCCAAAAGATCCAAATGTTTTTTTGGAGTCCAGGAGGTGGAATATTTGGGTCATATTGTATCTCATGAAGGAGTTAAGGTAGACCCTAGAAAAATTAAAGCCATTAAGGAATGGAAAATCCCCACATCCATAAATCATTTGCGCGGATTTCTTGGGTTGACAGGGTATTATCGCAAGTTTGTTAAGAATTATGGGAGAATAGCATCACCTCTAATGACATTATTGAAGAAAGATGCATTTTCATGGACTCCGAAAGCAACAAAGGCCTTTGAACATCTTAAAGAGGAAATGTGCCAAGCACCGGTCTTAGATACACCGGACTTCACAAAAACCTTTATTGTGGAATGTGATGCTTCAGGAAATGGAATTGGTGTTGTTCTAATGCAAGATGAAAGACCCATTGCTTTTGAAAGTCATCCAATCAAGGGAAAGTTTCTAAGAAAAGCTATCTATGAGAAGGAAATGATGGCAATACTCCATGCACTTAAGAAATGGCGACCCTACCTAATGGGAAGACACTTCAAGGTAAAAACGGATCATGATAGCCTTAAATACTTTTTAGAACAAAGATTATCCTTTGAACAGCAACAAAAGTGGGTCACAAAGATGTTGGGTTATGACTTTGAAATCATCTACAAAAAAGGGAAGCAAAATGTGGTGGCAGATGCACTCTCAAGAAAGGATGAGGATGTGGAAGCATTGTTGTGCGCTATTTCTATCATCCAACCAGATTGGATAAATGAAGCAAGGGAGGAATGGAAGAATGACGAAGAAGTGTGGGCACTTATTCGAAAGCTACAACAAGATTCCAGTACGTCTGATACATTTAGCTGGAAAAATGATTCGTTATGGTACAAAGATCGCTTATACCTCTGTAAGAATTCCCAGCTAAAACAAAAGATTCTTATGGAATTGCACACTTCTCCATTAGGAGGGCACTCAGTATTTTTAAAAACTTACCACATGGTTAAGAAGGAATTTTTTTGGGATGGCCTTAAATCAGATATTCAAAAGTTTGTGGCAGAATGTTTGGTTTTCCAACAAAATAAAGTTGAAACAATTAAGACACCGGGTCTATTACAACCTTTATCCATTCCAAGCCAATGTTGGGAGGAGGTATCAATGGATTTTATCGCAGGTTTACCCAAGTCTGAGGGAAAGAGTGTCATCATGGTGGTAGTTGACAGACTTACCAAGTATGCACACTTTTGTGCATTATCACATCCATTTAGAGCCAGTACAGTTTCTACTGCATTTATGGAAACAATTCAAAAGTTACATGGAAACCCAAAGATTATTGTAAGTGATAGAGATCCCATTTTCACTGGAAATTTTTGGACAGAATTATTTTCTCGTCTTGGTACTCAGTTAGCTCATAGCTCATCTTATCATCCTCAATCTGATGGGCAAACTGAGATAGTGAACAAATGTTTGGAAGGATATCTTCGTTGCTTTGTATATGATAAAAAGATACAATGGGTCAAATGGTTGCCTCTGGCAAAATGGTGGTATAACACTTCCTTTCATACAGCAACAAAAATGACCCCATTTATGGCACTTTATGGGTATCAACCACCATCCATCACATCATATTTAAGAGAAAATTCTAAGGTTCAGGCAGTGGAACATCACATCGAACATCAACAGCAAGTCCTCCAACTCTTAAAGGATAACCTCGTGTTGGCACAGAATAGAATGAAACAACAGGCAGATCAACATCACAGTGAAAGAAGTTTTGATGTAGGTGATTGGGTATTCCTACGGCTACAACCATATAAGCAAATGTCCCTCAAGCAAGCTAAGAAGGATAATAAATTATCACCAAAGTATTATCGTCCATACAAGGTGTTGCAAAAGATTGCTACTATGGCATACAAATTGGAGCTTCCTGCAGCTTCTCGATTGCACCCAGTTTTCCATGTTTCATGCTTAAAGAAGGTTATAGGCGACAAGCTCCCAGTTCAAACAATATTGCCAGAACTTGACGAGGAAGGAAAAATTATATTGGAACCGGAGGCAGTTATAGAAACAAGAACTTGACAGTTACGAAATCGATCAATTTCAGAGTACCTTATCAAGTGGAAGAACTTATCCGCTGAAGATTCCACATGGGAGGATGAGAATTTTATGCAGAAATATCCAGAACTACTCAAGCATTGAGGACAACACTTTTTTGAAGGAGAGGGGCATGTTGGGTCCCTATAATACTAGTGATTACCCCATTACTATTGTAGTTATACCCCTTATTTATATTGTTGTGCCCCCATTACCCCCATATTGTTATTAATGTGCCCATAGAATCCCTCTATTGTTATTTTTGTGGCTTTATATTATTATTGTTAGGTCGGCTGGATTATATTGTGACTCCTTAGACTCCTATATATAGAAAGGAGGTTTTGTCATTTGAATCATCCAAGAATTGTTCATTTATGTACTGTAAAGGAGGTTGCCCCCTCGAAGAGGCTGAATTCTAAGGAGTTGATCTATCTTTTCTATCTTTTCTTGAGCTGGTTTCATAACATTGTCACAATATGACATTGGACCATGAGACAATCTTTGACAAAATGTGACAATTGTTACTCACTATGGTTGACCATGGTTTATTTTCATATTTAGACAATCTTTGTCAAAATGCAATGTTCAACTATGGTTGACAGTGGTTGATGATGGTTGACCATCATTGACCATGGTTGACCATCGTGGATGATGGTTCACATATTCTTGATGTTCATATTGAGACAATGTTTGTCACAATGTTACATTGGACCATGGTTGACCATGACTCACCATGATTGACCATAGTTGATTTTCATATTTGACCATGATTAACCATGATAGACCATGGTTGAGCATGATTGATTTTAAGATTGAGACAACATTTGTCACAATGCAACATTGGACCATCGTTGACAATGGTTGACCATGATTGCACTTTGTTAACCATGGTTGACTCACATAATGTAACCAAAGTTATTGACCATGGATGACCATGGTTGATTTTCATATTGAGACAATCTTTGTCAACATGTAGTGTTCGACAATGGTTGACAATGGTTTATGATGGTTAACCATCATTAACCATGGTAGACCATGGTTGATGATGGTTCATATAAGGTTGATGTTCATATTGAGAAAATATTTGTCACAATGTGATGTTGGACCATGGTTGAGCATGGTTGACTGTGACTCACCATGATTGATCATGGTTGATTTTCATATTGACCATGATTGACCATGATAGACGATGGTTGCCCAGGACTTATTTTAGGATTGACATGACCTTTTTCACAATGCGAGATTGGACCATGTTTTACCATGGTTGATTTTCACATTGAGGAAATCTTTGTCACAATGTGACGTTGGACAATGGTTGAACATTATTATAACCCCAATGGATTTATATTAAACCCTACTATTTATATTAAACCCTACAATTAATATTATAAACCCTATGAGTAATATTATACCCTAAGAATATGAACCCTTAGATTAATATACCCAAGGTATTGATAAACCCAATGGCCTACTAAATAATAATAATAAATATTTTTCTAACAATAAAATAATTTATCCAATCTTTATAAATAAATATTAATAATTAATAAGAGTAAGTTATGTGAATTAAAAGTGTATTTTTTTTGTAAGTGGATTAGTGGCTATAAATGTCATATTCCGTCTTTATTACCACCGATTAGAGTAATATCTAGAATCGTGCTAGAAATCAGTAAAGAAAACTTTCAATTTGATTTCGTATAAGTCCAATTCTTATTTTAACAATAGTTTAAATACAATCATCACAGTAATTCCATGACATAGAAGATTTAGAATATATTAAATTTTGATATTAAATTACATTAATTTTAATTATCTTATTATTATTATTATTTTAATGAAAATATGATTTTTTTTAAATAATAATAAATGAAATATTAAATAAAAATAACTAAAATAACAAAAAGTTTCAATAATAATAATAATAATGGTAATAATTCAAATCCTAGGAAAAATATAATAGTTCATAAATTCTAAGCCATAACAATGATAAAGTGTTAAAAATAATAAAAATGACAATTATATATATATATATATATATATATATATATATATATATATATATATATATATATATATATATATATATAACCATTTTAAATATATTGATTTTAGATCTCACTTTTAATAAAAACATTATAAAAAATCATTTAACAACTCTATAATACTAACCGCTTTCTGATTTATAAAAAAAGTCATTTAATAGCAATAATCTATACCAACTTTCAGGTGAGGAAAAAAATCATTTAACAATTCTATAACACTATCCACTTTCCAATTTAACAAAATAAAAAATAAACAAGAAGGGCTGCGAGGCAGCTAGTCCCTGCCATAATCCATAGTTGAACGACCAGCACGTGTCATATTCATGGGAACTTATGTTTATTGCGATGTCGTTTCCAGATGTTCCAGGCGGAACACAATTGCATTTGCCACAGCAGGTGCCACAAGCTCTTAACTCCGCATGAGCAGCCTAATAACTTTGCTTATTAAAAAATCAGGAAATATAAACTTGGCAAAGTACTGGTGCTTGCTAGCAAGTGTGATTGGTCCTTTACCAGAGGCATCGAAGGAGCATCCCGTACGTCCCCAAAATCTGCCTGAACTTGTTCCTGCGGGCACGTTAAGACTCCATGATTGCCCGTCGCACCGGTAGCTCCTGCACTTACCAAAGCAAACAATTATTTATTGATGATAGGTACTCACCAAAACAAACAAATATGATACGTACATAAAATACAGTCGAGGGATTACCACCTTACCTTGAACATAGAGATTAAATATTAATGCTAGTGTTGCTGTAACATAAACCGAAACTGCCAATGTTCTTGCCCCCATTGCAACGGCCACCGGCAGCTAATTAAACACAACTACAAAGCAGCGCAACACAAGGAAGGAATTGCAGTTGAGCTTATTTCATGCTTGTATATCACAGGTTAGACTCTATATATAGGCGAGGGTAGCCAGCCAAAACTTGATCTTAGCACGAAAGTCATATCAACTTCTAGATGTTCCAGGCCGCCTTAAACACAACTACAAAGCAAATACTCAGCAGCCTAATAACTTTGCTTATTAAAAAATCAGGAAATATAAACTTGGCAAAGTACTGGTGCTTGCTAGCAAGTGTGATTGGTCCTTTACCAGAGGCATCGAAGGAGCATCCCGTACGTCCCCAAAATCTGCCTGAACTTGTTCCTGCGGGCACAATGCATATCGATCTGGATCACTCGGCTGACCCATGTTTCTCTTTATGGACGCTACTAGTAACTTTTGATTAATCTGAACAACTGAATAATACCATGCCTCATTGACTAAGTAATGCGTATCTTACAAACAAAAAATGACAGGAGATTCCGTGCTTTACTCGACTCTTTTATGTTTTCAAGATGCGGCATGTTTTCCTTTTTACTTTATATTTTTAATCAAATGTTTAAAGTAGCTTAATAAAATGTGACAAGGTTTCTGCTTACATATAGTATTATGGTTATAGAGGTTAAATGATTAATTAAAATTAATATATCGAATAAGCGTATGTTCTTAGAGTGAAGTAAATTTTATTTAATTATCTTTTTGGATTTTATATCATTTTTTTTATCGTATTATTTAAAATAATAATGGTGTTGAACGGCATATGTATTATTGATGAAATAATTGAATTAAAATAACAACGGAATAATTGAGAAAAAAAAAAAAAAAAAAAGGATGCTCCTAGTTCTAAGTAGCTAAACTTGCTCGCATACTCCTTTATAGTGCCCATGTTCTTTTCCTCGTCATGATGTTCAAATCGATCATTGGGCATGAATAAATGCAAAAGGAACAAGAATTTCATGGTTAGGGTTTCGATGGCTCCCGACGTAAACGTGGGTGAAAATCGTCCTCCTACACATGCGATATTTCTAGGAGACAAGCCACTTTTGTCAACGGAAGCAAGCACCCAGTTGACTTGACCTGGCATGCAAATTGCATGTCTAATTTTTAAATAAAATATTTCGTAAAACTGATACACATGTTTTATAAAAAAGCCTCAACACAGCCACGTATCTCAAATGGCTTCTTCAGGATCTGGGGTGCATGCATACCAAATGTCCAGGTTGGGAGGCCCGTTGTCGGTCCTGAAAATGCTATAGTTCCAGATCCAATTCCAGGCGTATATCCAGTAGCTTACAACACCTTAATGCAGTTTCAGGTTGAGATAACGCCAAAGTAATTTACATTTGCTTGGTTGAATGTAGGGTTTTCTCGCAGATTTCTTCCATTCATCAATGGATGACATCGAGGCAGGGCAATAGTGGCCACGAAAACCAAGGTATCCTCCCTGCTCTGGCTCACAGAGGTAAAGTTTTGGGATTGTGCAGAAAAGTTTAGAATTAACAGGTTTTAATATGCTCTTGCGGTGATTATGGCGACACCGAAACGTTAAACAACAACCCAGATTGTAAAATTTTTCTTTGTTAATTTTTACTTATGTCTAAAATGATTCTTCTCGTTAACTAACTTGTTTTCAGGTAGTGAATTCATTGTTTTCCATTCGGCTTAGTTGACACTTAGTGTTCTTTGTGCTATTTTCCTCTGTTCCTCACAGCTGTGGCTATGTATGAATTATTATGATGAAATCCCTTAATATAGCTTGGGTCTAAACTCAGTCGTGTTAACTTCACGGGCTCTTGCAGATTAGATGCGTCGCTCCTCCTTTCGGTGGAAGCTATACTTTGCAGCAGAGCAAAGTATTCTTCAAAGTTGTCATTGTATGTATGGGGATGCAAACTGAGCATCGCTTTTGGTACGAATCCAGGCGGTAAAATTATGAGAGATAGCAGAGGATCAGCCTGCGCTTTCATAATATTGTTTGTGTTGAGTGGAAGCAATTTCATTGCAGTTCAATGTTTGAACAAGCCATTCAACGTGTCCTATGATCACCAGCGCTACACCTGAGGTATTAATTCACACTCTAATTTTGTTAAACTTATTTGCTGTAACCAATTTTGAAAAACAGAGTAAATACAACAGGTTTGATTTAAGTCATTACTAGGCTCGCTGTAATTAAAATCTGCTGTAATAGACTTACTTAAATTTTCTGTTGTAATAGACTTACTTAAATTTTCCCGGGCTGTTTGCAGCAATGGCGTTCGCTCAGATCCTTGCGTGCGCTCAGGGCGGTAATCTGAAGGAGTAAGTTCCAGCAATGGCGTTCGCTCAGATCCTTGCGTGCGCTCAGGGCGGTAATCTGAAGGAGTAAGTTCCAGCAAGCGCACGGTAATCTGAAGGAGTAAGTTCCAGCAATGGCGTTCGCTTCTGGTTCGCAAGTAAGGGATGAGATGAATCATTGCTTTTATGAACCCTTCGTAAACAGAAGATCAGGTTTAAAACACGGAAGACCACCGCCAGAACTAAGGCAGGCCAGCGAAACATGACACCTCCCCATGCATGCACACCTGCCGCGCCTGCATGCACACCTGCCAATATGCTTAGACCTGCTTGGTATATACCAAGGTGTCCGTGGATGCTGAGATAACATTTAATGTTGTCCAGTAATGCTAGCATTAGTTTAGGTTGCAGGGACTGACAATTTGAAAATATCGGACAAACAAAAATATAACCTATTCTTTTCGCCTCGGTTTTTGACGTCTAGCTTCGGTTTTTTGGAAAGAGGCCAAATAAGATGAAAAATCAGGATCGGGAATAAAACTTTGGTTAATTGCTGATGACCGGGGACTAAAAGCAGGTCAACTAATGCTATATCCGTCGCGAACGATTACTATAGTCCATGCCTGGAGGGCAGGGACTAAAAATATCTATTAGATAGAAGAATATTCTCAATCGATCATGCAAAGATCAATGGATTCACTTATCATATGCATAGTTTTTAAGATATTAAAAAAAATAATGTGTAATATTTAGTTTATCTATATTTTAAATTATAGAATAAATTGTCTTTCCTCAAAATATAAAAATATAATTTATAGTGAAATTGTAATTTTTTGTTATTTAAAATACATTTTTAAATATGTAAATAGATTCAATATTTTGAAAATCGCTTGTAACACTAAAAATGACAGTTTCATCTATTGATTAGACTATACATTTAATCTATATAAAAATAATTATAATATGTATAATAATATTTTTTAAATAATAAGACAATTTGTTATAATTTATTTGTTATTTAGTAATGGAGATAATTATTGTTAATTATTATTTGCAAATCAAATTGAAGATATTTATTATTCATTGTTACTTTTAAATGTAAAATAATAATTTATGTCATTAAAAAATTTCATTCCAAAAATAAATACTAAAATTTTTAAAACTCTATATTATATTATATTTAAAAACCTATAATAATATTTCAAAATATAAAAAATTAATACTTTATATAAATAAACAATTTTTAATATATTAACTATTTATAAAAAATATCTAATTCATGATTTCAACAATAAATTCATATAAAATTTCGATTAAAACGTGAGAGAAAGGGAAATTCAAATTTTGATTAATATATTCATATAAATTTCGAATTAAACCTTATTCTTAAAAAAAAGGAAAAATAAATAATACTATGGTATCCATTCTTGCTTGAGAATCTTCTGCATAACACGATTCCGTAGGATATTACAGAATAGAATAATGTTGTCGCAGACAAATTAAAGAATTAATTAAATTTAAATTTAATTTTTTTATTTAAAATTTAAAAAAATAACAATTTAAATATATTAAAATAGGGAAGTTTATTTTACATCTAAGAATGATGTGTGAAATTTTGTTAGGTCTCTTTAAAATAAAAATTTAAAAAAAAAAAATTATATAAAATATTTAAATAATATTTTTCTATTAAAAAATTACAAATGTTAATAAAAAAACGAATCTTTTTAAACTAGTGTTAAATCAATATTTAATATAATAGATCTATACTGTTAATTAATGAAAACCAACAAATTCCTAAACCATTAACCATAATTGGCTAAATTCCAGTGTCCACTCTCTCATAACTTTTCCAAATAATGTTACCAAACATGCCATGTTCTTCTTTCACTGGAAATGTGGCAACGTGTTTGAACAGAATAAAATATTATATGAACATATGAAAGTCTTATATGATAATCCTAGTGGTATTAGCTTTCAGGGAATTTTTTTTCGCCATCGCTATTGACATAAAAACATACAGCTTTTGGATATCCCGGGAGTACAATTTTTTGCAGATTCCGAGTGGATAATAGATCATGTAATTGGAAAGAGCAATGTGGATAATAGATCATGTAATTGGAAAGAGCAATATCTAACCGGTCTCCTTACAAGGTTGGATGGATAAGACGGATACAAAATCTATGGAACTTTTTTCAGAATCTATTTATTCAGCACATTAACAGGACACATATTCAGCACATTAACAGGACACATAACAAAACAGCTGATGATTTATTAAAGAAGAAACTAATAGCCACAGAAGAAGAAATGTATATCATGATCAAAATGGGAGAAGATCAGACAGAAGTAAAAAGTCTAAAGCTGCCAGGATAAGACACTGAAGACTATAAAAAAGAAGAAGGCAGAATTCAAGTACAGATAAGTTCGTAAAAAACCCTGCTTTTTTCTGTTTTTGTTTAAAATTTTGTACAAGCTTTGATTCAACTCCTGTAAGAAAAAGCATGGTAGAGAACTACAGAATATGTCAATGTCCTGGGACATATCTAAAGCCTAGCATCTCTTTGATAATTCTATGATATATTTGTAGTTATGGCAGAGAATTATACTTCCACAACTGTCACAAATTGTATTATACAGTTCAGCTGTATGTATGTAGAATATTTTCTACCGCAAGTAATCTTGCTGTGGATTCCACTCTGCTGATGAGGACGATTTGTCTTTCATAATTATGTACTGTTTTAACATAATATAAAACAGACAATTTTTTCTTGCTTCAAAAAAACATACCCTTAGAGATTGATAAGAATCTCTATGCCCAAGAAGGGTTGGATGATTTGCAGCGGCCTCACAGTGTTTGCTCCCATAAAATAAAAGTGATTTGAAATGCATGTGTCACATATGAAAGCTTTTAACGAGAAAATAAATACAATCCAAACACAAATACGATCCAATCCAAATTCAAATACAAATACAAATAGGAGAGAACAAATACAATATAATCCAAATTCAAATACAAATAAGAAGCTTTTAACGAGAGAACAAATACAATATAATCCAAATTCAAATACAAATAAGAAGCTTTTAACGAGAGGACAAATACCAACACAATCCAAACAATGATGCCACCCGAAATTGTAGCGTTGAATTTGTTAAAAACCAATAACAATTAAAAACATGGATTCGAAATTATTGAATGAAATCGTGGACCGCTCTCTAGGCGGCTAAAGAAATACGACAAACCATAGTTGTTAATGTGGACCATCTATCTTCTTTTGGAGCTCACAAGGGATTCCACGTATGACGTATGGAGGTAATAATTATTAAATAAATTTAGTTTTTAATATTAAAATAGTTATGTATTAGTGTGGAAATATGATAATTGAATGTATAGTGATAAGCGTAGATTTAAGTTACTTACACGTTATAATCTTATTTATATATATATATATATATATATATAATTAGTTTTTTTTTTAAACAGCTTAATATATTTCTATTATGGGTTTTAATATTGTATTAAAGTTGTGATTATGCTCTACTGTGATAAGGTTGGAAAATGTTTTTTCATGTATTTTAGGTCAATATTTAGTAATTTAATGGAATTTTGTTTGTTTAAAAAAATCACATTATATTTATATTTTGCATCTGCATTATTAGAATATATTTTTATAGTTTTTTTTAATTAAGAATCACTAGAAATTTCTTATATAAATCTATAAGATATAATACTCATTAATTAATTTATGGAATTTCATTTGTCTCTTATTTTAGATTTAAATTTTATGAAAAAGAGTTGAGTATGAGAATATCAGAACAAAAATTATCTCAATATATGCCAAAGTCAACCAAATCTTATGTTATTTGGTATCTTCTTCTCATATTTTAGAAATTATTTATTTAGAGAATTTCTTTAATCTATACTAAGTTTAAATAAGATAAATCAATTCAAAATCAAATTTTAAAAAAATGATCATGATATAATAATATGTAACTTTAAGAGCCCCGGATGCGGGTGTCTAGCAAGCTGGATCAAGTGATGGGACAGGGGTGGGGCAAGGTGCGACGACACCTGCCTGCCCTGTACCACATGGATTATCAACTGACGCATATTAAACCTTGGCATTCGGGGATCACTCGGAGCATTGGTTTCACTTCAGGCGGCTTTGATCCGCACAGCCTGTCCGTCGATTTCCTTACCGCCTTCGCACGCTCTGGACTGAGTGATGCCTCAGCTCTATTCAATGCAGCAGTTATGATGGGTGCCATTCGAGGCAGGATGGAGTATGATAAATACAGGTTCAGTTATGGGAATGTTCTGGAGTTGTTGGTGCTTTGGTCTGGTTATAGTCTGTCTTGGTCTGTCGCCCTGTGGGTCTAGTTCTGCTCAAGCAATCTTGAGAAGCCGCCCCTGTTTCTTCCTCGGTGTCTTTTGGAGGTCTCCTGCCCTTGTTCGAATGCTCTTTTAATTAGCCTAAGCTCGGTGGCGATGGGTGAGCAGTCCTGTTTTAATAGAGTTGCTGCGTTTTGTTTGATGCCCCATCTTCACCATAGGATGAGGAGCCGCAGGGGAACTCCTCGGCGTGCGCCCTCCAGCACGACCTCCACTTCTCCATCCCTCTCCAGCGACCTTACTGCCGGCCATTACCCCCACACTCGCAGTGGGAGAAGGCGCGTCCATCTCCCCAGCCACTACCCTCCAGACTCCTCGTTGTCTCCCTCTTTCGGCTCTATGATTTTCTCTTTCAATTGCACTCAGAATCGTCCAAGGATAACGGCCCATATCTCAGTGATCTTTCATGAAGAAGCCCAGGAGGTGGGCGAGTCCAGCGCCCAACAAGAGGGCCCTACCTCTGTCTCTGCGCCGAATCCTCTCACTGTGCAGGTTCCGGAGATTCCAATTCACTTTGCCTCGGACGTGGTGATGGAAATGGCGGCTCCTGGTCCTTCTGATGTTGCTGCTGCTCGCGCCAGGGATGAATCTGAAGCGGCTCATGCTAGGGAACTTCCTGAGTTCGGTTGGTGCAGAATTGTGGAAGAGCGTCCAGATGTGTAGATCTCTCTCTGTTGCTTCTGTCACTTGTAATGCGGCCCATAATATCGGGCTTTTTTTGGTTCATGCGGATAAATGGATCCACACCTGCAAGATATGGTTCAATCTGCATGTTTCTTTGAATTTTTGCAAGCACAGTCAAAAGTTCAATACCTGCTCCCTTGCGTGGGATTGGAATTCTAGTTCACAGCTCAGCTCTCTGTCATGGACAGTGTCTCTGCTTTTCTCTGCCGCTCCTACAGGGCAGTTGTTTTTTACTACGGTCTAGATGTAATTTTACCCCTTTCATGTTAATAGAGTAATTTTATTTAGAAAAAATATGTAACTTTAAGAGATAAATAAAATAAATATCAACACCTTAACAAAAATAATTTAAAATTCTTTAATGTTTTTTTGAATGAATAAAAATTATTTTAGAGAAATAGTTTAATATCTAATACCAAAGGAACGTTTTGTCCTCTGCAACTTAATGTAATGGTCAATTACAACTTATAGTCTAACAAATTGCTAAAACAAAACTAAATGTTTTTATTAACAATTAAATGCTTCATAGAGTAAAAAGTATTTTAAGTATGAAATTATTGAGATTGAAGTTAAATATTTGTTTAGTGAGAAATTTAAAGTTATTAAAAGTTATTAAGATGGAATTTTAAAAATATATTAAAATTATCTTGAGTAATTTTATATTAAAATATAAAAATATATAATTTTAATTAAAAAAATAAATATTAATATATAAACAAATATAATAAAAAATTTATGAATATATTTAAAAATAAATTAGAAAAGATTTAGAAAACTCTCTTAGCCCAACATGTTAAAGAGAGTTGTAAGATTGTAATGGGCAATTGAAAATGTAGCTCACAACATTGTGTGAATTTTCAGAGTGTTTTGAGTAAAACCTAAAAAGATTTTTACCAGACAACGTATTTTAATGATGTCTTAAAAAACAATATTAAGCATGGATTCAAGTATATCTATAAACAAAAACATAATATATTGAATGCATTAAGAATGTATTTAAATATTTTGTAATATAGAGTCAAATTTTAAAATTTTAAGATTTTATTGATGTTCTTTACATTTAAAACTTTTTTAATTGAATGGTTAAGAATCACTTTCTTATTCTTTGGATAGAGAGTAATGTTACTCTAATGTTTAAAGTCATGACAAACACAACTCTTCAAATTACACGATTATTATGTTAATTTTTTTTAGCTAAATTATATGGGTTAATATTATTGATAAAGAAAGATCAACCCGTGAGTTTAAGAGTTTAGGGACAAGATCACTCACTTTAAAATTCTTAATGTCATTTACAAATATAGTTAAGTATAATTATTGAAACAATAATGATATTCACTTTTGATTTGGTCAACTTTAGAAAATATAATATTATCCAATTAATTAATATAATATTGATAATTTACTAATATATTAATATAGCTATATTGTATTAATATATTTATATTCCATTAGCTAATCAATATTTTATATTATTATTTATATTATTGTATATTTTATATAAATCTTATTAATAATTTGTTCTTCAACCTAAAATCATTATTTTTTTCTATTAGTTCATTTCTATTTTGGATTTTAGGTTTTTGGGCTTTTAGGGATAGTTTAGTGAGTTTTTTTATTTTCTTTTTTTTTTTTTTATCTTTATTTATACCTTATCCCTTTTCCTTCTTCTCTCAAGTTTCTTGTCTTGATGATGGGTCCTAGTGTGGACTTGAAACTTAGACTTAAAACCAAATTATGGAGCATATTCCAGACTCATCTTCTTCAAATCCTACCCATATCAATGTGCAAATAAGAAATTTAGAAAATATTTCAACATAGTTCCTCAAAACAACCTTTAGAAGATGCTAGAATGGATTATGATCCCTTTTGGGTTGATGTCTACAATTATAAGACTTTGCAAGAGGGTGGTGGTGAAGTTTATAAATAACAATGATAGGATACATGAAATCAAATGTAACATAGGGTTCAAGCAAGGTTACTCTTTTTCCCCTATTATTTTTGGTTTTTTTAGTAACATATTAGAGGAATTCCTAAAAGAAGTAGGTGGTGTATGATGACATTTCTATGTTTAGGGTGTCCTCTGGTGGTTGCCCTTACCCCTCTCAAGAACTTTAAATTTTTCATACCCCAACCATGTACTACAACTCTCAAACAATTTTCCCTCCCCACTTCTTTACATTTAGAACTTTTCATATGCGCTCATGGAGGAAGAGCTTATATATCAATCTGTACACCCACTTGAGTGTAACCAAATTAGGGCTTCACTAAAACCCTAGATTTCTCTTTAGATCCCTTTCCACTCTCCTCCAAAAGTTGTACTTTCCTTTGTTCCTAATACTCGTAGCATCTAGGAAGGTGATTTCATTCTCTGTATGGCTTCATGTTCCGTCCCTTCCTCACTCAAGTCTTTCTATGCCCTAGTCATAGATGTATTGAGCCACTACTCTAGTATTCATGATGCACTATGTGTTTCTTCCTCCACCATCTCCTCTATGGTCAATAATCTAGATTCTTCTTGGATTTTTAGTTTGTACTCATCGTAGACAACTAATTACCATTTTTAGGTGCTTCTTCCCTCTCCCTCGCTCTATTTAGAGATCCATTTCCTTTCTTATCATGAAAATCCCTCATCGACCTCTTTTATTCAATGGTCTACTCAGAAATTCATATATTTCCAAGCAATAAGTGGATTTGTTGAATGCCCAACTCTATCCCAATATTCAACCAATGATCTCGACATATTCCATGATATTTTAATGTGACTTCATTTGCAAAAGCGTTCAAGAATGAATTATAAAACTTAAACCAGCATTATAATTAAATCAAGCATTAAGAATTTAAACAAAGTTACAATTTAGAACAAAATATAAAATATGTAGAAAAAAAAAACTAGGAGAATATGATGCTAAGCCTCAAATGTTTTATTACATCACTAAAATTCCTTTCAAATCCTACTACATAATAAAATACTTCTACAGAGAATTGGCCTCCAAATTTCCACCAAAAACCTCCTTTGTTTTGCTAAAAAACAAGCTCTCAAATACATTTTGTCTTAAAAAAAAAAAAAAACGTGGGTCTAAACTCTACTCAAAAGAGTTTGAGGACAATAAACTTTACAACATGATGAATTGTCTTAAAAAAAGACTTGTTCCTTGATGGTAAATCCTTCGTCTTAGTCCATCATCGATGGATGTGGTGTTAAGGTAGTTTGAAGTGTCGCACAAAAAAATATTAAAAAGCACATTAAAAAATAAATTCTCTATGTCGCGCGTTTTCCATCCGTCAAACTATTTTCCCATGCCAGATGATCCAAGTGGATCCAAGAAACACTCTCTATGTCTTCAAAAACTCAAAAATCATGCCAAAGGGCAAAGAAAATCGCATAAGGAAGCCTTTTAAAACATTATCAGGAAGCAAGAACCCGTGAAATCAACGAAAAAAACAAAGTATTGAAGGCGGTACAAGTAATACGCAGTAGCCGTCCGATCTAGCCGATCAACGGTCCAGATTGGATTGGTAATCACAATCGGTGGTAACCTTCAGGAGAGATCGGTGGGATCTACTTAATAATTGCGATGGCGAACAGTGATATCGACGCTTAACACATATATATGGCGACGACGATTGGCGGAGTTAATATGGACCATCGATTAAGCGTGCAGATCAATGCCCCATATTACATCACCAGATTGCTATCAGGGATTGAGGAAGTGCTTACAACAGCCCGGGGGTCATTGCGATGAGTGATTGCGATATCCCAATCAGAGTAGCCTAACGGAGTGGGGCAGATACCAACATAACTCACGATAGTCGAACCCGATGGACAATTAGGTGATAGCATATATCTTTTGAAGTCTAGTATGCAGGATTTTACAGTGTTTTTGTATGTTTTACAGTTTCATTTGTTAAACGAAAAGCGAAGAGGAAAGCGTTGAAGCGATGTGCCAGACCCGAAAGGGTACCTTAAGGCCATTACATATAATTTCAAGTCTAGGGAAAGCCATCCCTAATGCATTATCGCAGTTCTTAATACATTTGTGAAACACAAAGAACAGAACCATTGTGATTTGCAACAGTGACAAATAGGGGGACCCGATGGGAGGATAGGGAGGATTTAAGGACTTTTGAATTCTGAGATATTGATTTTTGGCATATTTTCTTTATGAAAACACATTTTCACTATGAAATTAGAGTGTGGCTGTTTCAAGAGTTTCAGATGCCCGAGGCACTCTGGCGTTATAGAATGGGTGGCCACCTCCTCTCCATGCATTAAGCAATGATTGTATAATGCTGGCAAAGTGATTGAAAGCGTGCAAAGGGAAGGGAGACCGAGAGACGGGAACCTGAAGCGAACATGCAACGTTGGCTTTAAAACCGCAGACAGAGAGCGCAACAAAGAAAACAGTAGTCCAAGCAAATCCCAAGATAGAGTTAGCACAGAGACAGAGAGCACTGAGGGAGTATGTGTTCTCATAGAAAACTTGAGAGGTTCAAGTGAAGCTCTTATTATTGTATTTTGTTATGTGTGAGGCTCAAATTGAGCTCACTATTGTAAAAAGAACTCTACTTAAAGACATAATAGAGAGGCCACCACTGAAGGCTGGACCAGGAGATGTAGCCCAGGAGTATTGGGTGAACTCCTCATTAAGTCTGTTGTGTCATGTGTTGTCTATTATGTTTTGTTTACTGCTTCATTGTCTGTGAATTTTGCAATCTTATTGATCCATTACTTAAAATGACATAGACAAATCCATGCACATAAGTTTGTAATACCTTATTGTTGTCTTAGATATCATTTTCAGATCAAGTAGTATCAAAGCTTTAGGTTGCTAAGGTTAGACAAGCTTGTGCTGGACTACTTGTTGATGATAACTAGGTCAAAGCTTAAATTAGGAGAAGGAGAATTGGTTGAAACTAATCCAAAAATTGGTAGAGTCTATCCTAGGAGGAAAATGGCAGAAGAAAATCCCTTGGAAGTAGACTCTCAGTTCATGGATAGTTTCATGACCATGAGAGCCATGGTAAAAGAAATGTATAGAGAATTTAAGAAAGGTCGAAGTGAAGATTCTTCAACTTCCAAACGAGACAAAGGAACAGAAGAACCTCTTCGAGATGACCATTCTAAAGGAAAAAGGAAAGGAAAAGAGGCTCCTCTATCCACACATCCTGATAGCCCTGAAAATACAAAGAGGAAAACATCTTTGATTAAATTAGATGTTAAATTTTATTTGCCAATATATGATGGAGAGTTAAATGCAGAGAAGATAGATAACTGGATTAGACAGATCGATGTGTATTGTAGGGTGCAGAGCATTGATTCAGACATGATTAAAATTTAGCTAGCCAGCCTACGCCTTGGAGGAACTGCCTTGCTATGGTGGGAAGGCAGGACACAAGATGACTTGAAGAATCATAGTAAAGCTCTTTCTCTCTGGAGTGAATTTGTTTCTGCAACTAAAAAAAAGTTCTATCCACTAGCTTATATGCAACAAGTTATGATGAGTTGGCAAACTCTTCGCCAATTAAAAGGGAAAAGTGTACACAACTACACCCAAGAATTTAGAAAAAGAGCTTGGATTCTAGGCATTTCTTTAGACTCACCTGAAACTTTGTTGAAGTATATAGGTTGTCTACATAGTTATTTGAGGCACACCATTCTCATGTTTAACCCTACTAGCATAGATGAGGTATCTGTTCAGGCTACCATTTAGAGGATAGAGGCAAGAATGTGAACCCAGATATTGGGGGATCATCAAAACCCACTGCAAGAATAAACAAGGAAAAGAGGAAGCAGAAATGGAAAGAGAGGAAGGAAAATATTGTACGAGAGGCCAAACCTTCATGCACTCACTGTAAGAAGAATGGACATGATGGCAAACATTGTTGGTCTTTGCATCCAGAGCTAAAACCCAATAAGTTCAATGGAAAGAAGAGGAAGACTGATGTTGCCATACAAAAAGATTTGGGGTCAGACTCAGGTGATGAAACAACAATCACAAGCACAGGTATAAAAGGTAAAAATTATAAAGCATCTGCTAGTAATTCTGCACAAACTATTGATAGTGAAGAAAATGAGAGAAGAAGACATGAGATTTTTCATATTAGAGTTATTTCAAAGCATCAAAAGATTGATACTTTATTTTATAGTGGCTCACAAGTAAGCTTAATTTCTGAAGAAATTGCAAAGAAATTGGGACTGCTAACCACACGTCGCAAGAAGCCATATCCATTAGGTTGGGTATGTGACAAAGAAAAACTACAAGTGACTAGACAATGTAAACTTAGGTTTTCTTTTGGGTCAGCATTTGTGGATGAGGTTGAGTTAGATATCGTTCCCTTGGATATATGTGGAATTGTTTTAGGAAGTCCTTACTTGTATGATAGAAAAGTCATATTCTATAGAGATGAAAATAAGTATCAACTCGCTAAAGATGGAATCGAATATATTGTAAGAGCTCATAAACTCATGAATAATTATACTCTCATAAACTCAAGGCAGATGAAAATAATTGTAAATTCATGCAAGCAATTTTTACTGATGGTTGTAAAGGAAAAGAAACCTGATAAAACCAATGTATTTGAAGGCTGTGATGCTAAAAACCAAGTTGATTTAGAAAAAGTTGTTTTAGAATATCATATCTTATTTCAAGAACCAAAAAGGCTGCCACCCAAAAGGGAAATTGTACATGATATTAATTTGCAGCAAGATGCTCCGTTGGCTAATATCGGAATGTATAGGTTATCCGCTTTAGAGAATGCAGAATTCAAGAAGCAGGTACAGGAGCTGCTCAAGAAAGGGTTCATAAGACCAAGCACATTTCCATGCGGATCCCCAATAGTGTTGGTGAGAAAGAAGGATGGTTCATGGAGGATGTGCATTGATTACCGAGCACTGAATAAAATAATGATCAAGAATCATTATCCCCTTCCTCACATTGATGATCTATTGGATCAGCTGAAAGAGGCTGTTTACTTTTCCAAGTTGGACCTACGTAGTGGTTACCATCAGGTCAGAGTAGTCGAACAAGATGCATGGAAGACTGCTTTCAAAACAAAGCAAGGAGTGTATGAATGGCTAGTTATGCCTTTTGGCTTAACTAATGCTCCTGTCACTTTCATGAGAGTAATGAATGATGTACTCAGGCCTTTTATTGATGATTTTGTAATTGTATATCTAGATGACATTCTTGTATTCAGCAAAACATGGGAAGAACATTTGAAGCATGTAAAGTAGACTCTAGATGTTCTGAAGAAAGAAAACCTCTATGTTAAATTATCAATGTGTGAATTTGGAAAAACATCTTTGAATTATTTGGGTCATATTGTAGGGGGTGGTGAACAGAAGATAGATCCCTCTAAGATTGTAGTCATTGTAAGCTGGCCTAAACCGAAGTCTACTACAAAAGTTAGAAGCTTCCTAGGGGCAGCACAATATTGGAGAAATTTTATTGCTAACTTTCCTTAATTACAGCTCCCTTACATGCTTTGACAGGATCGAACAAGGTGTTTCAGTGGGGTGGAAAATAGCAGAAAGCCTTCAACACCTTGAAAGAAAAAAATAGTACAGCACCAGTACTAGCATTGTCAAATCTTCAACAACCATTTGAGATCAAAACAACCACTAGTGATTATGCCATGGGAGCGGTGTTGATTCAACATGGTAAACTAAACCCATATGCTACCATTCTGAGACTTTTAGTTCTGCAGTAGTTAATTATCCTACATATGATAAAGAATTGTATGCATTAGTTCAGAGTGTGAAGAAGTGGAAACATTACTTAATGGACAAAGAAGCAATAATACATACTGATCATCAGCCACTTCAGTACTTTCACTCACAAACTAAACTACAGTAGTCAAGACACTATAGGTGGTTGGGTTTCCTACAATAGTTTCATTTAGTCATCAGATATAAAAAGGGCATACACAATAAAGTTGCAGATATGTTGTCCAAACGAATCATAAATGCATCTACTATACTTAAGCATAACTCGGTAATGCATGAAAGCTACATTGAACAGTATGCTCAAGATATAGAATTTAAACATGTATATGCAGCTTTAAGTAATGGCAAAAAGGTAGAACAATTGGATTACTATGTTAAGGACCAACTCTTGTATCATTTGGGAAAGTTATGCATTCCACAAACAGAGATAATTAACATAATTAGGGAGGCACATACTTCCTTAATATCAGGTCATTTTGGTGTAAGTAAAACAGTTGCACAGCTGCAAAGATACCGCTATTGGCCAAAAATGCATGAAACAATTTCTAGATAAGTAAGAGGGTGTACCATGTGTGCTAAAATCAAGCCAGTAATAGAAAACTAGGCTTGTAGACTCCACTGTCGGTTCCTTCCCATCCTTTGGAAAGTGTTTCCATGGACTTTGTTGGGGGATTGCCAAAATCTAGAAAGGGACATGACTATTTATATGTTATTGTGGACAGGTTCAGCAAAAATGTGTATTTTAATACCTTGTAATAAGTAGATTACAACTGAACAAATAGCAAAATTGTTCTTTCAGCATGTCTGGGTGCATTTTGGGTTACCCAGTTCCATGGTATCTGATCGAGACTCCCAATTTGTTGGGAATTTTTGGTCAAGTCTGTGGGAAGTAATGGACACCAGACAGAAGAAAAGCACAGCCTTTCATCCACAGACAAATGGTCAAACAAAAGTAGTCAACAGGACAATGATCTAGTTGCTCAGGGGTTATTGTAGCAAGGATCCCAAGCTTTGGGATGAACACTTATGTTATGTTCAACATGCTTACAACCATGCTAAACATTCTTCTACACTGAGATCTCCTTTTGAGACCTGTTTTGGTTTCATACTAAAGCCTTCCTTGGATTTTGTCTTTGGAGAAGACATAATAGTTGCTGAACACAGTGATGTGGACAAAGCAACCAGATTCATTGAACAAATCCAAGAAATTCACCAGGCAGTACAGGAACAACTGGAAAAGAGCCAAGCCAAATACAAGGCAAGGCATGATAAACACCGGGTGGAGCACAGCTTCCAAGTTGGCAATCAAGTCTGGCTATATATCAGCAAGGATAGAATGCAAGGTGAAGAAAATAAGCTGAAGCTAATAAGGTATGGGCATTTTAAGGTACTTAAGAAAATTGGTGAGAACACTTTCTGCCTTGGTCTACCAGTATACATGCACATCTATTAAGTAGTAAATACAGAAAATTTAAGACTGTTTGAACCTTCATTAATTGAAGATCCTAAAGGGCAAAGTCAATAGCCTTCCATTGATGATCTGTTGCCTGAATACCTTAATGAGCTACAGGGAGATACAGTTCTTACAGGAAGGTGAGGAAAACGCACAGAGGCGATGTGGAGTACCTTAGAATTGGACTCAAATGTTCGAAACCCAGCAGTGCAAAATGGATAGAGATTGGGCAAGTGAGGCAACTGTATCCCCACTTAAACAATGCTTGAAAACCAACTTTTGGTGGTCCAAAAGCCTTTTTAGTGGGAAGTCGTGATCCAAATGGATCCAAAAAACACTCTCTATGTCTTCAAAAACTCAAACTCCTGCCAACAGCCAAAGAAAATCCCATAAGGAAGCCTTTTAAAACACTATTGCGAGGAAAAAACCCATGAAATCAATGAAAAGATAGAGAATTGGAGGCGAAAGAAGTAATGCACAGTAGCCGTCTGATTTGGCCAATCAACGATCCAAATCAGATCGTCAATCGCAATCGATGGTAACCTTCAACAGAGATTGATGGGATCTACTTAAGAATTGCAATGGCGAATAGTGATATCGGCACTTAACACATATATATTGCGACGACGATTGGCGGAGTTAATGTGGACTGTCGATCAAGCACGCAGATCGACGGCCCATATTACATCCTCCGATCACTATCGGGGATTTCAAAAGCACTTACAACGACCCAAGGGTCATTGCGATGAGCGATTGTGATATCACAATCCGAGCAGCCTAACGGAGTGGGGCCAATTCCAGCATAGCTCGCGATAGCGGGACCCGATGGACAATTAGGTGATAGCATATATTTTTTGAAGTCCAGTATGTGAGATATTACAGTGTTTTTTTTGTGTTTCACAATTTCATTTCTTAAACAAAAAGAGAAGAGGAAAGCGCCGATGCGATGTGCTGGACCTGAAAGGGTACCTTAAGGCCATTACATATAATTTCAAGTCCGAGGAAAGCCATCCCTAATGCATTATCGTAGTTCTTAATACATTTGTGAAACACAAGGAACAAAGCCATTATGATTTGCGACAGTGACCAATAGGCGGACCCAATGGGAGGATAGGGAGGATCTAAGGACTTTTAAAGTCCAAGATATTGAGTTTTGGCAGATTTTCTTTATGAAAACACATTTTCACTATGAAAGTAGAGCGTGGTTATTTCAGGAGTTTCAGAGGCCCAGGGCACTCTGGCGTTAAAGAATGGGTGGCCACCTCCTCTCTATGCATTAAGCAATGATTGTATAATGTTGGCAGAAGGATTCACAGCGTGCAAAGGCCAAAGAGACCGAGAAACGGGAACTTGAAGCGAACAGAGAGCATTGGCTTTAAAGCCACAGACAAAGAGTGCAGCAAAGAAAGTAGTAGTGCAAGCAAATGCCAGGTCAAAGTTAGCACAGAGATAGAGAGCACTAAGGGAGTCTGTGTACTCATAGAAAACTTGAGAGGTTCAAGTAAAGCTCTTATTATTGTATTCTGTTGTGTGTGAGGCTCAAATTGAGCTCACTATTGTATAAAGAACTTTTCTTGAAGACATAATAGAGAGGCCACCACTGAAGGCTAGACCAGGGGATGTAGCCCAGGAGTATTGGGTGAACTCCTCATTAAATCTGCTATGACATGTGTTGTCTATTATGTTTTATTTACTGCTTCATTATCTGTGCATTTCACAATCTTATCGATCCATTGCTTAAAATGACATAGACAAATCCATGCACATAAGTCTATAATACCTTATTGGTGTCTTAGATCTCATTATCAGATCACCAGAGATCGTGATATGTCCACCTGTTTTCCCATGCCAAAGATCGTGATATGTCTATTTATTTTCCCACGCTAGAGATCGTGATATGTCTACCTGTTTTACCCAGATGCGGGTGAATTTCCAGAACATTAATGCTGAGGAGATCGATTGACGGCGCTCGGCCCAGCCAGCTGGTGGCTGGTGCACCATCCCAGGCTCAGTCTTAGCACCTGCAGACTCACCTCAAGTGAGATCATGCCAGCCTGCAGAAAATATTAAATGCTCACTCCAGCTAAGAAATGGAGGAATACCAATTTAATATGGTGCTCATCAACCCATCTGCTTGCCCTCCGTCCTTCAGCATCTGCCTGCTCCAAGCAAGAATTCCCTGCAAAAGAACTGTTACAGCAAAACGCTGTTGCCTGCTCTGCTGTCTTGCCTTTGGCAATGGGTTTCATTTTTCCCATTCCAAACACTGCCCTTTGAACCTTACCCAGGAGCCCTCTGCGTATTCTTTGTTTTCCTCCTAATCCCCCAATTCTCCTGAGCTTCTCATTCGCCGTAGCATGATGGTTCGTCACCGCATGCGAAGTCGCAAAGGAGGTGACTGTGGAGGTAGCACCCGCTCTCAGGCTGCGCACAATGAAGCTCTGCCTCCACCACCTATTTCTCCACCTCCTTCTGAGGCCATCTCTATCCTTCCCAGTCCGCCCATCCATCACTATCCTCACTCTGCCTTCCATTCGAATCATTTCAGGTTTTAGAGCAACTTGAACCGGCCCATTATTATGGCTAATATCACTATCATCCTCTCTAAAGAAGAAAACCAGCACAGTGCTCCTGCGTTTATCTCTGCAGAGCATCCTCAGAACATATGCAGAATGGAAGTTTGTCTAGGCTCTGAGCAGCCTCCGTCAGATGAAGGCAGGGTAGCGAGGCGTGGCGGTCAGAATGTTGAAGGTGATACTGCAGGCGACACTCAGCACCCAGGTGGCAGCGCTTATGGAGCCACAACTTCGTTGGCTTTTGCTGGCAGCACAAGCAGCACTCCTTCGACTATGGAAATTCCAGGTGGCAACGCTCATGGTGCCACTATTCCGCAGCCATTGCTGGCAGCTCGAGCGGCATCCCTCAGGCAATGGGTCTTCTAGCTAGCAAAGCAGACAATGATGTGGCGAAGGAAGACAAGATTTGGTATTGGAACGTGTGTCCAGTTGTCGAGGAGTCTCCTGACCAGGACTTCCCAATGTAATGCCACATGGCCTCCCAAGAGCCACCTCAAAGTTTTGCTGCTAACTGGTTAGGTCTTGTTGTCTGTGGTTTTGTTTCTAGTTCTATGGTTAGGCTTTTCTGTTTTGTTTCTCAACTGTTTCAGATGGTGAAATCTCAAGACTTCATTCCGGTTTTGTCATTATTCTCCCGGTCATTAGCTTTTTTTTTGTAAATCTAAACTGGTTTCCCCAAATCTGGGGCAGTTATGATTCCCAGAAGGAACTTAGTTGTTCTCGGCTGACGCTGCAGCCTCATTGTAAATTTATTTTTCCTTCCTTTTAATAGAATTAGCTTTTACAGAGAAAAAATAAAATATATGTCTACTATTTTCCTATTCATGTATTCAGCCTTGATCCCCATTTCTAGCATCTTACCCTGCCAAAGAGCATAAACGCACCATGCACAATAGGATCAAGCCGATGGACTTCCATTGACCCTCCGAACTAGACAAGATTGGGCCAGAAAAAATTAAAATATTGAGGCCCTATTCGAAGAAAAGTAAGTATTGATGCATCTTATTTATTCTACCATTTGGCAATTTAGAAAGACTAATAAGGTTTTAGACTAGTGTACATATCAATGTGAAGTGGTCACTTCTTGAATCATTTAAGAAAATATAATGCGTAAAGTCTTATATTTCTTATCATGATTCGATTCATAACTTTAAACTGATAATTACGTATTACCGTGATATCTCTAATTATGTTTCTATTGATAATTGTGAACATATAATTGCATGATATTGTGAATTTTATGAAATATGAAATGGCAACTCAATGCTCAATGATCACGTGCATAATCCCAAACATATAACTGCATATTGTCATGCTTTGCGTTGTAAATGTGTTTTTCAAATTTTTTATGCTTTTGTGATTGTTTAGACATGTATTTTAATGGGGCAAGTCTCATTTTGTAGAATTGGCCGACTCAATCATGGGTCTTATCTTTCTACAAAATTAATTCATTTTATATAGTGAAATATTTAATTATAAATAATTAAATATTCTTCTTTTTATATAATTGTATTTAAATATTTTGAAATAATTAAATATATTATATTTCAGTTTTTATAATTATAGTGAAATATATTTTTAATTAAATAATTAAAATTAATTTTTTTAACTATTTTTAAATACTATTACAAAATAATTATTTGTATTTTTTAATAAAAATTGATAATAGTAAGAAAAAATAATTATTTAAATAAGAAAAAACTATTATTTTTAATAATAATAATAAAATAATTAGTTTAATTTTAATGTTTTAATTATTATTATATTATTTTATTTATTTTTAATTACTTTAATCTTATTATTTAATTAAAAATATATTTAATAGAAAATATATTTTATTAATTAAAAATATTTAATTATAATTATATAAAAGTTATGATTATCAAATCCAAGAAGAACACTTACGCTAATTTTATGTATGACAATAATAACTTGGAGGAAGTGTATTCTTACAAGTACCTAGGAATTGATATTCATCACAAGCTCAACTGAAACCATAGCATTGAGAAAAGGATTAATGGGGGGTGGAAAGCTTATTTGGTCTTGAAAATAATTGTAAAATAGAAAACCTCGTAATGTGGGATAAAAAGAAGTTCCTCTTCGAAACTTTAGTCACTCCTGTTATCTTATATGGCTGTGAGGTTTGGGGTTGCAGCATCTCCAGAGAATCATGGAGAAAGATTGAGCAAATCCAGAAGCGTTTTATAACTTATAACCTGAAAATTAAAAGTAATACACCCTATCCTATTCTCCTTATAGAAGCAGGTCTTTCCCCTATTGAGAGCCTAGCTATGCTTAGGTTTCTGTTGTACAAGCACAAAATCAGTAACATAGATGATCATAGACTTCCTAAGCTAGCTTTAAATTCTAGCCAAAACCACCTAAGGCTCAATCGAGGGTGGCATAAAGACACAAGGGCCTGGTTAAACTATTGGGAGATCAACGAAAATGATGCATTTCAAAACATAAATAACATTAAAGATATTGTTACCTCTAAGTTCAAAGAAAAAATGTGGTGTGAGAGAGATTTAGCAGCTAAAAGAAAATTAAGTTATTATAAGAAGGTCACCAACCCCACCCTAGAAGATCAAAAGTATCTCTCTATTTTAACTAGCTCAAAGAAGAAAATTAATATAGCAAAGATTAGAACGAATTCTCATGAGCTCCATAGTGAAACAGGTTGTTGGGCAGTTCCTAAAACGCCATGGATGGAAAGGATCTGCCATATATGTGAGAATAGGAACATCGAGGATGAAAACCACTTCCTCTTAGAATGCCCCGCGTATAACCACATTAGATCTCAGTTTCACAATCTTTGTTACAATACTGACCTTCCTAGCCTTTTACAATGTCAAAATTATAGTGAGCTCGGGAGGCTTCTCTCCAAGCTTTTTGAGCATAGGAATAAAATCTTAAATCAAAATAAATAATTTGTTTCTTTAGGTCTGATAGACCATTGTTTGGTCTCAGCGGACGTTAACCATCATCATCATCATCATCATAATATAATATATTTAATTATTTAAAATTATTTCAATATAATTTTATAAAATGAAAAATAAAATTTATAATTAACTATATAAAATGCATAATATTTAATATTTAATTCCTTATAGAGCTTTATAATTTTATAATGATATTATATTTTTAGTTATTTAATCCTAGGAATAAAAGAGATTAATTCAAAGGGATTAGTAATATTACAGATCCCTGACTAATCTTGTTCGCGGGGGCCTCTTCAAGTCTTCACAGGTGTGTGGGTATTATTTTGGTCTCTGGTAAATTGTGTTATTGGCTTAGGTCTCCTCTCTGGTTCGAAGGAAGCAATATTTTCCTCTTCTGTAATTGGGGTCACATTCTTTGTTTGCCTTAAGCTTCAGGGTTGTATATGGGGGTTGCTTTGCTTCTCTCTCCAGTTTGGGTGAACTCTTTCCCATCTTGCTCCTTTGGTTGTGGTGTCATTTTAGTGGTTTATATTCTTTCGGGGCAGTGGCTTTGTGGTATTGGGCATTGTAGTTTTTTTTGCAGGTTAAAAAAAGGACTCTTTGTGGAATCTTCCTTTAGCTGGTCATCCACCTCTGTCCATTTCATCATGCCCTGCCAATGGGGATGTCCTCCCCAAGGGAGGGGCCACCATGCCCAGGTTGGGCATCCTGAGCATCGTCACAATTCATCTTTTTCCAACTCGGTTGGCTAGAAAACAGAGGACGTTGAGGCTATCTCTCCAGCTAGTTCACTAGGTAACCTTGTGGCCCATACTTCCATGGAATCCATCACAGAGCACCTGCGACACATTAAGTTTAACATTGATATCCTTAGGGCCCACAAGTACGAATACCGTAATGAGATAACAACTTATCTTACCGATTTTCAATATTATTAAATAATGAAATTCTAGAGCATTTGGATAACCTCCGGTCATCGTCACACAAATGACAACCTTCGCATCTTGGAAGCACAGGTGGAACATATTGACTTCCATATTCATGATTGTGTTGGTTACTTTGCAGCTCCCTCTGTAATTCCCCCCCCATCCCCCTCCTTGATATGTTGTTGTCAGTTCAGGTCTCCTTTTGAGTTACTCCTAGTATAAGAAGGCCATAGCGCCCTCCAGAAATAATGTATGCAAGTTGTCTTCTTTGGTATTCTGCAGCCTCCCATCATAAAAACTCTATTCATAATGAGAGAAAAAGGAGTGTTGAGATCTTTTTTGTATGCTATTCTATTTTGAAAATCTAATAAAAGTCATTTTGAACGACAAAAAAAATTATTATACATCGTGGGGATTAATATTACAACCCAAGGGATTAATATTATAAAACTTGAGGGATTGATATTAATATCAATAAAGTCAAGGGATTAATATTAATATCTTGGGTTCTTAATGATAATCGTTTCGGTTTACCAATTCTTTGAGTTTATAATATTAATCCCTTGGATTTAGTATTATTCCTTTGGGTTTAAAAGTCGATATATGATTAGGACATATTTTTATACACATTTATAAAATTGATTTCTCTTTTTAATAGATCTCTTCCCCATATATGTGTAAATAGTTTTTGAAATATAATATTATAAAATTTATTTTTATTATATATATATATATATATATATATATATATGAACTTTATATATTTTTATATTTACATATAATTATTGATCAATGTAATTATTATTTTCATTTAAATTATATTGATTTTACTTTCCAATTTTAAAATTTTGTAAATATAATTTGAGAAAAAATTAAATGAATCAATTCAATATAAAAAAATTATAACATTTTAATTATTTTATTTAATATTATTAAACAAATTACTTTAATTGGAAAATTCCTCATTTCTTTTTTCTTAGATTAATTCATTAATATTGTAATTCAAAAATAAAAAATATAACTAATTCTCGTATTCAACAATCAATATGACAATACAACAATCAATAAACACAAGGGATTAATATTATAAACCCTTTGAATAATATTATACCTTAGGAATATGAACTCTTAGATTAAAAAACCCAAGGGATCGATATTATAAACCCAAGGGATTAATACTAAAAACCCAAGGGATTTTAAACCAAGGGGAATAGTATTAAACCCAAGAAGTTAATATTATAAACTCAAGGTATATAAACCCTAAGATAAGTATTATAAACCGTAAAAGAAACATGGTTTTCCATGGTTGATTTTCATATTGACATAGTATTTGTAACAATGTGACATTAGACCATCGTTGACCATGGTTGTCACGTTGTGACAAAGATTGTCTCAATATGAAAAACAACGATGGTCAACCATGGTTAACCATGGTCAATTATGGTCATCCATGGTTGACCATGGTCAATTATGGTCAACCATGGTTAAGCATGGTCCAACGTTGCATTATTAGAAAGACTGTCTGAATATAAAATTTAATCATGGTCAAACATGGCCCAACATTACGTTTTCACAAAGATTGTGTCAATATGAAAATCACCCATCGTAAACCATGGTCAACCATGTTTATTTAAGGGTTATACTAATTATCTTAGGGTTTATATACCTTGGCCTTATAGTATTAATCCCTTGGGGTTTAATATTATTCCCATGAATTTATAATCCCTTTGGTTTTTAGTATTAATCACGGGTTTAGTATTCCCTTGGGTTTATAATATTGATCCCTTTGGTCTATTAACTTAAGGGTTCATATTCCTATGGTACAATTTTATTCATAGGGTTTATAATATTAATCCTTGGGTTTGATATAAATTTCTTGGGTTTATAACTATGGTCAACCATTGTCTAATGTCACATTATGGCAAAGCTTGTCTCAATATCAAAATGAACCATGGACAACCATTGTCAACCATCGTAAATCATGGTCAACCATGGTCCAATGTCACATTGTGACAAAGATTGTCTCAATACGGAAATAAATCATGGTCAACCATGGTCCAATGCCACATTTTGACAAATATTATCGCAATATGAAAATCAATCATTATCAACCATGGTTCATCATCGCATTATGGAAAATATTGTGTCAATATGAAAATAAAAAATGGTCATTCATGGTCAATCATGTTCAACCATGGTCCAAAGTCATAGTTTGACAAACATTGTCTAAATATGGAAATCAATCATGCTCAACCATGGTGCAATGTCACATTTTGACAAAGATTGTCTCAATATGAAAAATAATCATCGTCCACTATGGTCCAACATCACACTATGACAGATTTTTTCAATATGAAAATCAATGATGGTTAGCCTTGTTTATTTTATGGTTTATAATATTTATCTTAGGTTTATGTACATTGGGTTTATAATATTAATTCCTTGGGTTTAATATTATTCCCTTTGGTTTATAATCCTTTGGTGTTTTAATATTAATCCCTTGGGTTTATTATTCCCTTGTGTTTATAATATCAATCCATTGGGTTTATGGTTAACCATGGTCTAATGTAGCATTGTGAGCAATATTGTCTCAATATGTAAATCAATGATGGTAAACCATTTTTACTTCAGCATATATAGTATTTATCATAGGGATTATATACCTTGGTTTATAATATTTATCTTAGGTCTTATCATAGGATTTCCTCAATATGAAAATCAATCATGTTCAACCATGTTCGAATGCTACATTGTGACCAAGATATGAAACACATATACAACTACATTTATAAATCAACCATGTTCAACTAGGTACGTTTATTAATCATGATCATTATATTGTCTCAATATGAGAATCAATCATGGTCAACCATAGTGAACCATGGAATACTGCCATATTGTGATAGAGATTGTCTCAATATGTAAATCAACCATGTTCAACCATGTTTATTTTAGCATTTAAAATATGTATCATAGGGTTTATATACCTTGGTTTATAATATTTATTTTAGTGATTTTCATAGGATTTTCTTGATATGGAACTAAATCCTAGTCCACCATGGTTGATTGTGGTCAACCATGGTCCAACTTCAGATGGTGACAAAGATTGTCTTCATATGAAAACCAACCATGGTCCAACGTCACGTTGTGCAATGATTGTCTCGATATGGAAGTCAATCATGGTAAAACATGGTCAACCATGGTCAAACGTCATATTGTGACAAGGATTGTCTCAATATGAAAATCAACCATGGTCAACCATCTTCAACCATGTTTATTTTAGGGTTAATAATATTTATCATAGGGTTTATATAGCTTAGATTTATAATATTAATCCTTTGGGTTTAATATTATTCCCTTAGGGTTTTAGTATTAATCCGTTGAGTTTATAATATCAATCTGTTAGCTTTGTTAGTCTAATGTTTCTTATTCCAAGGATATAATATTAAGTCCTTATCGAGAGCAAAATATTAATGCATCTCATCTACTCTACCATTTGGCAATTTACAAAGACTAGTAAGGTTTCTCGTGTACATATCAATGTGAAGTGGTCACTTCTTGAATCATATAAGAAAATATAATGCTTAAAGTCTTATAATTCTTATCATGATTCTATCCATGTCTTTAAACTGATAATTACGTATTACCGTGATATTTCTGATTATGTTTCTATTGATAATTGTGAACATATAAATGCATGATATTGTGAATTTTATTAAATATGAAATGGCGGCTCAATGCTCAAGGATCAGCTGCATAATCCCATAACATATAACTTCATATTGTCATTTTTTGTGTTGCAAATAAGTTTTTTAATTTTTTTATACTTTTGCGATTGTTTAGACATGTAATTTAATGGGGCAAGTCTCATTTTGTAGAATTGGCCGACTCAATCATTGGTCTTATCTTTGTACAAAATTAATTTATTTTATATAGTTAAATATTTAATTATAAATAATTAAATATTCTTCTTTTTATATAATTATATTTAGATATTTTGAAATAATTCAATATATTATATTTCAATTTATATAATTATAATTAAATATATTTTTAATTAAATAATTAAAAATAAATAAAATAATATAATAATAATTAAAATTAATTATTTTATTTAATTTTTAATACTACTAAAAAATAATTATTTCTATTTTTAAAAAATTTATTAACAATACTAAGGAAAAATTATTATTTTTAATAATAATAAAAAATAATTAGTTTAATTTTCATTTTTTTAATTATTATTATATTATTATATTTATTTTTGAGTACTTTATTTTTAATTATTTAATTAAAAATATATTTAATTATAATTATATAAAATTGAATAAAATATATTTAATTATTTAAAAATATTTCAATATAATTATATAAAATGAAAAATATAATTTATAATTAACTATATAAAAACGCAAAATATTAAATATTTAGTCTTTTATATAGATTTATAATTTTAAAATGATATTATAATCTTAGTTATTTAATCTTATGAGTCAAAGAGATTAATAAACTCAAAGGGATTATTAATATTACAGATCGTGAACCACCCTCATCGGTGAGGGCCTTTTCTAGTCTTCACAGGTGCGTGGGTATTATTTTGGTCTCTGGTAAGTTATGTTATTAGCTTGGTTCTCCTCTTTGGTTTGAAGGCAACAATATTTTCCTGTTTTGTAATTGCAGTCATGTTCTTTGTTTGCGTCAAACTTTGGGGTTGTATATGGGACTTCTCTGCTTCACTCTCTGGTCTAGGTGAACTCTTGCTCGTCTTGCTCCTTTGGTTGTGGTGTTGGTGTGGTGCTTTATATTCTTTCAGGGCAGTGGCTTTGCGGTATTGGGCATTGTAGCGTTTTTTTGTAGGCTAAAAAAGGACTCTGGGTGGACTCTTCCTCTAGTTGGTCATCAACCTCTATCCATTTGACCATGCCCTACCAATGGGGTCACCTCGCCGAGGGAGGGGCCAACATGCCTAGGCTAGGCATCCCAAGCCAAGTCACAATTAGTCCTCTGCCAACTTCGCCAGCCAGGAAACAAAGGATGTTGAGGCTATCTCTCCAGCTATTTCACCAGGTAACCTTGTGGCCCCTGCTTCGATGGAATCCATCGCAAAGCAGCTACGACACATTCAACTTGACATCAATATCCTGAGCGACCATTAGTATGAAGACCGTAATGAGATAGTGGCCTACCTTACTGATATTCAATATAGTCAAAGTGAAATTTTGGAGCATTTGGATAACCTTCGGCGCAGTCACTATCGTAGAGATGACCACCTTCCTAACTTGAAAGCACGGGTGGAAACTGTTGACTTCGATATTCATGATTTTGTTAGCTACTTTGCAGCGCCCTCTGTAATTTTCCCACACCCCCCTCTTTGATATGTTGTTGTCAGATCGGGTCTCTTTCTATGTTACTCCTAGTATGCTAAGGCCACAACACCCTCCAAAAATAATGTATGCAAACTGTCTTCCCCGGTATTCTCCAGCCCCCAATCTCAAAAATTCTTGTCATAATGAGAGAGCGGGGACTATTGAGATCATTTTTTTCTGTTATCCTATTTTAAAAATCGAATAAAATCCATTTTGAACAACAAAAAAATGTATTATAGTTTGTGGGGATTAATATTACAACCCAAGGGATTAATATTATAAACTTGAGGGATTGATATTAATTTTAATAAATTTAGGGGATTAATATTAATATCTTGGGTTTTTAATGTTAATCCCTTGGGTTTATCAATTGTTTTAGTTTATAATATTAATCCCTTGGGTTTAGTATTATTCATTTTGGTTTAAAGTTGATCTATCATTAACACATATTTTTATACACATTTATAAAATTGATTTCTCTTTTTAATAGATCTCTTCCATAAATATGTGTAAATAGTTTTTGACATATGATATTATAAAAAATATTTTAATTAAAAAAAAACTATACTATTTATTAGAACTTTATATATTTTTATATTTACATATAATTAAGCATAAATATATTTATTATTTTCATTGAAATTACACTGATTTTACTTTTCAATTTTAAAATTTTATAAATATAATTTTAGAAAAAACTCAATTAATCAATTCAATACAAAAAAATTACTATTTTATTTATTTTATTTAATATTACTAAACAAAATTGGAAAATTGGAAAATTTCTTATTTCTTAAACTATTTCATTTATATTGTAATTCAAAATTCAAAAATATAACTAATTCTCGTATTCGACAATCAATATGACAATACAACAATCAATAAACTCAAGGGATTAATATTATAAACCTTTTGAATAATATTATACCTTAGGAATATGAACCCTTAGATTAAAAAGCCAAGGGAATAATAAACCCAAGGGATTAATACTAAAACCGAAGGGATTATAAACAAAGGGAAATAATATTAAACCCAAGGAGTTAATATTATAGACCCAAGGAATATAAACCCTAAGATAAATATTATAAACTATAAAAGAAACATGGTTGTCCATGATTGATTTTCATATTAACACAATAATTGTAACAATGCAACATTAGACCATTGTTGACCATGGTTGTCACATTGTGACAAGGATTGTCTTAATATGAAAATGAACCATGGAAAGCTGCTATCAGCCATTGTTAACCATGGTCAATCATGGCCAACTATGGTCCAACATCACATTGTGACAAGGATTGTCTCAATATGAATAGCAATGATGGTCAACCGTGCTTGACCATGGTCAATTATGGTCATCCATGGTTGACCATGGTCAATTATGGTCATCCATGGTTGACCATGGTCAATTATGGTCAACCATAGTTAACCATGTTCCAAAGTTCCATTGTCAAAAAGGTTGTCTCAATATAAAATTCAATCAATGATGGTCCAATCTTACATTTTCACAAAGAATGTGTCAATATGAAAATCAACCATCATAAACCATTGTCAACCTTGTTTATTTAAGGGTTATAATAATTATCTTAGGGTTTATATACCTTAGCGTTATAGTATTAATCCCTTGCATTTAATATTATTCCCATGGGTTTATAATCCTTTTGGTTTTTAGTATTAATCACATGGGTTTAATATTCCCTTGGGTTTATGACATTAATTCCTTTGGTCTAGTAATCTAAGGGTTCATATTCCTAGGGTATAATATTATTCATAGGGTTTATAATATTAATCCTTGGGTTTAGTATAAATTTCTTGGGTTTATAATTATGGTCAACCATGGTCAATCATGGTCAACCATGGTCCAATGTCACATTGTCTCAAATATTGTCTCAATATGGAAATCAATCATGGTCGACGATGGTCCAATGCCACAAAGATTGTCACAATATGAATATCAATCATCATCAACCATGGTTCATCATCACATTAGGACAAATATTGTGTCAATATGAAAATAAAAAAAGGTGATTCATGGTCAACCATGGTCAGATTGTGTGAGATATTCTATTTATATGAAAATTAACCATGGACAACCATTGTCAACCATCGTCAACCATGGTCAATCATTTTCAACCATGGTCCAAAGTCATATTCTGACAAACACTGTCTAAATATTGAAATCAATCATGCTTAACCATGGTGCAACATTGCATTTTTACAAAGATTATCTCAATATGAAAAAAAATCATTGTCAACTATGGTCCAACATCACATTATGATAAAGATTGTTTCAACATGAAAATAAACCGTGGTCAACCTTGTTTATTTTAGGGCTTATAATATTTATCTTAGGTTTATATAAATTAGGTTTATAATATTAATCCCTTGGGTTTAATATTATTCCCTTTGGTTTATAATCCCTTGGGGTTTTAGTACTAATCCCTTGCATTTATAATATCAATGGATTGGGTCTATGGTCAACCATGGTCTAATGTCGCATTGTGAGAAGTATTGTCTCAATATGTAAATCAACCATAGTAAACCATGGTAAACCATGTTTACTTCAGCATATACAATATTTATAATAGGGTTTATATACCTTGGTTTATAATATTTATCTTAGGGATTATCATAGGATTTAATCGATATGAAAATCAATCATGTTCAACCATGTTCAAATGTCACATTGTGACTAAGATTGTCTCTATATGGAAATCAACTATGGTCTGATAAGCATATATGAAACACATATACAACCACATCTATAAATCGACCATGTTCAACTACCTATGTTTATTAATCATGATCATTACATTGTCTCAATATGAGAATTGATCATGGTCAACCATAGTCAACCATGGTCCAATGTTGTATTGTCATAGAGATTGTCTCAATATGCAAATCAACCAGGTTCAACCACGTTTTTTTTAGCATTTATAATATTTATCATAGGGTTTATATACCATGGTTTGTAATATTGATCTTAGTGTTTATCGTAGGATTTTCTCGATATGGAACTCAATCCTGGTCAACCATGGTCAATCATGGTCAACCATGGTCGAACATTGCATTGTGACAAATATTGCTTTAATATAAAAATCAACCATGGTCAACCATGTTCCAATGTTACATTATGCAAATATTGTCTTGATATGGAAATCAGTCATGGCCAAACATGGTCAACCATGGTCCAATGTCCCATTGTGACAAGGATTGTCTCAATATGAAAATCAACCATGGTCAACCATGGTCAACCATGTTCAACCATGTTTATTTTAGGGTTCATAATATTTATCATAGGGTTTATATAACTTGGATATATAATATTAATCCCTTGGTTTTAGTATTATTCCCTTCGAGTTTTAGTATTAAATCCTTGGGTTTATAATATCAATCCATTATCTTTATTAATCTAAGGGTTCAAATTCCAAGGGTATTATATTATTCATGGGGTTTATAATATTAATCATAGGGTTTAACATAAATGAATTGGGTTTATAATCATGGTCAACACCTTGGTCCAATGTCACATTGTGACAAATATTGTCTTAATATTAAAATCAACTATGGTTAACCATTGTCAACCATTGCTAACCATGGTCAATCATGGTTAACGATGGTCGATTGTCACATTGTGACAAAAATTGTCTCATTATGAAAATCAAACATGGTCAACCATGGTCCAACGTCACATTATGACAAAGATTGTCTCAATATGAAAATCAATCATGGTCAATCATGGTCCAATGTCTAATTATGGCAAGGATTATCTCAATATGAAAATCATCCATGGTCAACCATGTTTATTTTAGGGTTGATAATATTTATCTTAGGGTTTATATAATTTGGGTTTATATTGTTAATCCCTTGGGTTTAATATTATTCCCTTGGGTTTATAACATCATTCCCTTGTGTTTATTAATCTAAGGGTTCATATTCCTTGAGTATAATATTATCCATGAGGTTTATAACATTAATCCTAGGATTTAATATAAATCCCTTCGGTTTATAATCATGGTCTACCTTGGTTCAATGTCACATTGTGACAAAGATTGTCTCAATATGAAAATTAACCATAGTCAACCATTGTCAACTATGGTCAATCATGGTCAACTATGGTCGAATGTCAAATTATGAGAAACATTGTCTCAATATGAAAATCAACCATGGTAAATTATGGTCAACATTGGTCAAACATGGTCGACCATGGTCAATTATAGATAATGATTGTTAAACATGGTCAATAATGGTCCAATGTCACATTGTGACAAAAATTGTGTCAATATGAAAATCAACCATGGTCAAGCATGGTCTGGCATCACATTGTGACAAATATTGTCTCAATATGAAAATTAGTCACGGTCATTCAGGGTTAACCATGCTCAACCATGGTCAATAATCATGGTCACGTTGTGACAAAGGTTGTCTCTTGGTCCAATGTTACATTGTGACAACCATCATCATCCATGGTCAACCATGGTCCAACATGAAATTATGACAAAGATTGTCTCAATTTGGAAACCAACCATGGTTTACCATGGTCCAGCGTCACATTGTGACAAATATTGTCTCAATATGAAAATCAATCATGATCAACCAAGGTCCAACGCTGCATTGTGACAAAGATTATATCAGTATGAAAATCAAACATTGATAACCATGTTCATTTTAGAATTTATAATTTTTATCTTAGGGTTTATATACCTTGGTCTTATAATATTAATCGCTTATATTTAATATTATTCCATTAGGTTTATAATCCCTTGGGTTTATTACCTCCATGGTTTTATAATATTAATCCTAGGGTTTATTATAAATCCCTTGGGTTTATAATAATCCCTTGGATTTATTAATAATATCAATCTTTATTATATCATTGACATTATCAATAATACTATCATATTATTATAATATATAAATAAATAATAACTATATTTATTAATTATTAACAATTATAACTATTAATTATTAATATTTAATATTTGATATTAATATTAATTAATTTTTAATATTATTACTATTAAATATTTTTAACAATATTAAGTTTTATTATATTAATGATAATATAAGTAATATTATTGATGTGTCCCATAAATAGGTATATTTTGAAGTTCATTATGTTATACTCTAGCCCTTAGGATTATCTTTTACTCACATTAATTCGCATTTTCAAATATAATATGCTTAAAAGGAAGAGAAAAAGGTGTTTGTCATAGTATGTGGCCTAATGTGATCAAGTTACATGAAAAGAAGCACTTTTAAGGCATTTACTATTCAAGGGCTTGATGGAGACAACCAAGAGAGAATATATGGGGGCATGTCCACCTCCTTAACTCTCTAAATCAACTTGAGATCATAGTATCCTATCTCAAAAGCTTCAATTCATTGACATTCGAGTAAGTCCAAGTACAGGTGAAGCTCAAGAAGGACGATCCACAATTTTTGAGCTCTTGGAGGAAACCACTCATATTTTCAAGGGAGCTTCCATTAGCTACCTTTTTGTATAAATAAACTAGCTGAAAGGCTCATTAGGATTTGAAACTTTGATTCAGTTAGAAGTAGCTACCGAGCCTAGTCCTTAATATTGTTATTCTTAAATCTCATGTGATGTGTAAGACTATTAGTTTCTTCTAATGAGAAGTTTTTCATTGATTTACATTTGAGCTAGTTTTAGAGGGCTGAAACCCTTGGGTTTGGGCCCAGCCCAGAGGATTTATTCCCTCTTCTATATTTCTTTCTTGTTATTATTTCAAAGAATTTCATGTCTCTCTCTTGTTGTAGTAATGTTAAGATATAAAAACTTATGATTGCAGGCTTCGTTATCACCTCTCTTGTAACACCCCCCATTGTAATTAAAATAATTAGTCATTTCATGGTTACCATTACTAGTGACTTTACTAGGATGGGAAAAAATTATTATAAATGTGAGAGGATGTTTAAATTAATAAATAAAGATGTTGGTTTTATTTCTAGAAATCATGTTGGCCGACACCACAGTAGATGATACTTACCATAATCTGAGAAGAATGAGATTCACTTTGATTTCCCTAAATTTAAAAATATATGGATATGTATGATATCTCGGTGGGAGATAAAGACTTAGGACAAAATTGTTGCAAGGAGAAAATAGTACTTTTTCTGTTGTGGGGAAAAATGCCTATGCAGGACGATCCTATCCACCTAAGGTGTGACAATGCCTTAGCAACAAACAGAGACAGCTATTCTGGTTTCTTCCTTTATGAAATGGGAAAGAAGAGAGATCAATGGACTTACCGGTGTCTTCCGTTTGTCCCTCGATCTAGATCCTCTTCTCTTTGGGTGTTCACAGCTACTTGCCTCCTCGCAAAACCACAAGAGAACAGCTACTTGCCTTCCTGCAAGATCACAAGAGAACAGCTACTTGCGACAAGAGAACAACTACTTGAGACAAGAGAAGAACACAACACAAAGGCAGATATTCATATTCATAAATGATTCAGGATTAGAAATAAATCAAATACACTAATGCAATCATACATCAAAGATACATCAGTATATAGGAGAAAACCAAGATATCTTTATTGATAAATAACAAGGTTCAGGAAGAGATACAACCCAGAGGGCTCCAATCCAGCATCTCCTTCCCAGAAGAATGGAATTCCTATCTTCACCTCCCTTCAAAGCATTAAGCACCCAATGATTCCAGTCTCAAACCAACAGCAATTCTTTGCAATAACAAAATTCCAGCCTCTGGATCTCATGGAGGAGAGATCCATATATAGATGTTTGGAGAGAGGATGAGTCAGGTTGAGATCTGACTAGTGTCCTCTCCCTCTGTTAGTTCTTGAGTCCACTTGGAGGTTCTTACTTCCACTTGGAGATTTGGAACCTCTTACTCATCACCAGTCGAATTCCCTGAGGCAAGTGTCATTTTGGAAGCTTCCTGGATTTTGACACCTTGAGGAATGAGCCTGCCACATGTCCAATCTCGCTCAGCACAGGTAGCCAGTGTTGGAATTGACATTCAGCGCAGGTAGCCAGTGTAGCCATTGACATTCAGCGCAGATGGTCAGTGGAGCAGTTGACATGATCCTGAATTGACTTGTTTTTGAGCAGTTTCAGGTGGAGAACTTCTGTGAATTGTTGTGGTTTGTTAGCCTTGTTCATCTAGGGGTAGGAACAACATGTTTAGGGACTTTGGATCCCTAAGATTATGGACATTTCATGCTCAATGTTGTAAGGCACAAAAATGTCTATAACAGTTGCCCCCTAAAGTATGAGGTCGTTTATCGAGTGAAATGATTTATCCAGGAAGGTCCGAAGTTCATCCAATTGCTAGGAGGAGACCTGTAATAAGATACAATACAATACATTATTTTTCATACTGCTTTCATGATCTAGCTGAGGCGGGCATTCACATGCTCAGCTTTATAAATTCATTTTTCTGTACATAGAACAGACAATCGTCTGATGGTAGACTGATAATTTTGATGAAATTATCATCCTTTGAGTAGGATGATCGTCTGCTGCAATGATGTACATGTCAAATGTCTTTATCTTTCCTGAATATATATCGCAGCCCGGATGGATGAAACTAGATCCGTGGTCTTCAAACTCGTTCGATCTTCACTCTAAGTACAAGTCGATCCATGTGAGAATTGTTCTGAAGTCGAACATGGAAAGACATCGCTTGATTACCGGTCAATGAGGTAAACCGTTAACAAGCGCGAGAGGAATGACCGATAATGATAATGACCCTCAAGGTACTGCAGCACAATTCACGTGGTGTGAATAAAGGACTTGGCGTCGAACACCACGCAAAATCTTTCGGTTGAAGGTCATTGATGTATACCTGTCGCCGAAAGTGAGAAACTTGCCATTGAGGCATGCAAGCTTCAAAGTACTGAAGGGGTTGTTCCTAGATCAACTTCTTGGATAATGAGCTGATGTCGACAAGAAGCGATCTGTCAAAGGAGGGCCTTAATGAATCCGACATCAGTGACACGGAACAGAGCTAATGATTTTGATGGAGGTGAAAACGATCTGTGACATATGATTCAGGGTGGCGGTCATGAATGGATGAAGGATAATGTATGGCAGTGGATGGGACCCGGTTGACTCTTTCTGAATGACTTCTCTTGAACATATGGCGACACTGATGCGATGGATCGGTAGCATTACCCCAATTATGGATGGTATGGCGAGACCATGGTGATGTGACCGGTGAATGAAACAACCCAACCCGATTGTGGTACGGATGAAAAGTGTCATGTTCAAGAGTGACCTGCTACCATCAAAGTTCTCTTTAGTTTCTCCCAATTTTTCCCCAGTCATTGTTGACCAGTACCTCTTTATTTTTGTCAAGCTTGAGGAGGATAACATATGCTTGTTCTATAACCTGCCCTTCGGGCAAGCCCATCGCTATGTTTTAACGAGCCTAGCGATAGTGAAACTCGTTCTCGTCTAAAGACAAGTTTGTCGCTATTTAGTGATTTTAACGAGTCTAACGACAAGGATAACTCGGTCCTTTTCATTTTTAGAGAGTCTGAAAAGGTACATAAAGTTAACTCCAAAAGTCCTTTTTCGTCATCTAATCCCTTAAGTCCGAAAAAGTATAAAACAATACAGAAGGGATAATTTTTCGATAGTTTTAACGAGCCGAACAAAACAAGGGCTCGATCTTTTTGTGCAATAATCCCTCAGGTCCAAAAAGATTAAAATCTAGAGGAGGGATAGCACTTCCAGTCGCTTTAAAGAGCTGGAAGGCCAAAACTCAGCAATCTTTTCATATTTTACGAGTCAGTTGAAAAGAGCTTAAAGAAGACTCGTCTTTTGAGGAACGAGTGATAAACAGGGTTAGCAGCTGATTCCAGGTACAGGTTGGAATTTTCCAATCACGGCAGTGTCACAAGGATGGCTAGGTGAAATCACTCTTCGCAGCTGTTCCTCAAAATGGGTAAACGATCATATGGAGGTGAACGATCGGCCAAATGAAAAGTGGAGGTGACGGTGCAAACACGACCAAGGCTTTAATGGCTGATAAGGTTACATTCACAGTGGTTATTTACCGGGTGGCGCTTATGTTTATTTTTTAACGAGCATGAATTCCGCGTTAAAACTGCTTGGATCTTGCGTTTATTTTTTAACGAGCATGAACTTTGTGCAAAAAACTGCTCGATATTATGTTTATTTTTTAACGAGCATGAACTATGCGCTAAAACTGCTCGGATCTTGCGTTTATTTTTTAACGAGCATGAACTTTGTGCTAAAACTGCTCGATATTATATGGTCAAATTTTGATTTTTTACCGTAACTAGCTTTGCCCTTTTCAAAGATAGTACTGCATTCTCAATTGCTGCATCAAACTAGTTAGAAATGAATAACATTTGCTTGAAAATGAGATTAGAACCCTAATATTTTTCTTTGAACTACGTAAAAAGCCATTAAAAGGTGTTTTTACCTCTCATTTTACCATTTCATTTGAACTTGGTTTGTTGGAGCTTTGGAGGTGCCTCTTCCCCCTTGATTTTCATCAGCTGATTCCGGGAGATTCTGCGGACGATTTTCGGCGCCGTCTGGACCAGGTAGGAGCTAAACCCTAGCTCTTTCTTTTCATGGTTTCCTTTTTCCATTCTGTGCCTGTTTTCCTGTTCTCCTGAGCCCCTGGGGTTTTGTTAGGGCGCTCTGCCATCAACGCAGGCAGTCCATTCGAAACCTGCGTTGAATGTCAAGCTGTATGAAGGCAGTTTGACCTTCAACGCAGGTGGGACACTAGCCAGTTGCGTTGAGCATAGAAAAACAGCTCTGTTGCATAGTTTTTTGATGAAAATTTTGCCAGTTTCTCATCAAATCTAGGATCTTACTCTTTCTCTTGTTTGTTTTGCAGGGACTTTTGAGCAAAATGACCCTCACATGGCGAGAACGAGAACATGAAGAAGAGGACATGATTGCCCTCCATGACCCTGTCACGGTGAACGCGTTGCGGAACTGTGGCCTGCTGAAGTTCTTCCGTATCTCTAGTATGAGAGCACAGATCTCCTTACTGTAGTATATGCTTGATGCTTGGGATCCTATCAACCAAGTATTCCAGATTAGGGGCAAATCCATCCCCCTGACCATCGTAGACATTTACTTCTTGACTGGGTTGTCAAGGCGGGGTGCCCCTATTTCTTTGTCAGGTTCGGCCCGAGGGAATGACTCCGTGAGAGATTATGTCCGCCAGTATTGCAGGGAAGGTTCCTAGCAGAGCAGAGACGGCAAGGTTGTTATCCGTGAGATTACTGACAGGTCTCTCAGGTCCATTCTGTATACTATTGGTAGGATGGCCGGTAGCGCATCTCTTCATGTTGCCAACAGATCTTATGTACAGCACGCCTTGGAGTGTCTCCAACCGAAAATATTCAACTATTGTGATGTAATACTTCTTCAAATGAAAAGTCAGTTGAACAAGGTAAAGGATGGGAAGCTGAAGAACTTTGGATTTGGTTCTATTCTGACTGCCTTTGCCTTGGAGAAAATACCACTGATGCAACCTCAGTATATCGCACTCGACTTGCCTTCTCCGACCGAGCCACACATGCAGAGATGGGTTGATCACATGTCTAGGCATGCTGGTCAATCTCAGATTTCTTTCACTGATACCTTCTTCAGGTGGTTCAAGCGTCAGGAGATGGTCTATTCCGAGTATCCATACGTTGGTATGGATTTCCGAGGTGATCCGGACTTGGTACTGCCGGATGGCGAACAGTGGGGCACTATTGGTAAAATCTTCGACCATATTACTGTTTACTCTTCTTATTTATAATGTCCTTGTGCTTTATTCTATCAAGACTTTAATCAAACTCATGTGCGCATGCAGATGTTGGTCCTGTTCGTCCAGCAATTCGCCCGAGAGCGCCAGTCGCTGCCCCAGCAGGGGAGACTGCTGGGAGGGTTATTCTCCGCGATCTTGACGTGACCGAGACCCTTACAGCTGTGCAGGAGCAGGTTGAGAGCCTTACTCTCGGCATTCCCGATGTGAGGATTGATGAGTTACCTTTACAGTTGCAGCGGCATACTACTGGTGTGCCTAAACGATGGACTCGCCTCTTGCGCATGATTGCACAGGCCGTGACATGCTATCATGAGCATCACTAGGCTAGGGTGCCCCCTAGAATTTTTGAGTTTTTGGGTCATGCGACCGATTTTTGTCCTGGTTACAGAACATTATGTATGAATGATAAACAGCTTATATATATATTTTGATTTTCGGGGTTTATTCTGGTTGAGTTATATGATCCATATGTACAACATTGATGATGTGTCTCTTTTTATAAATGTCGCAAATGTCTATCTAACACATAGTTTGCTAATGAGTCGGTTAATGTGTTTAAGTTTCTGGAAATATGCTGGTATTGAATTAAATCAAACTGTCTTTCCAAAATCTTAACCCTTAGGAAAATGCGATAAATAGCTGGGTTGCGGACGGAATATATACCACTGAGTTGTAGTATTACGAGTTGTGAGTCTAGCCTGACGATTAGTCGGCGTATACCATGGGTGATGGCATCAGAGAGTAGCTCTATCAACGCGCTATACTCAGCGATGTTATTCGTTGATTGCCCAATACACACACCTCTGAAACTCACTAACTCGCCGCTTGGATCAAAAATGGCCCAGGCCGCGGAGGACAGGTTCCGCGAACTACGGCTCACTCCGTCGGCATATCCCACACATGTCTCAGAAAGGTTCGACATCTGCAATAAATGTAAAAAGGTGGATTACTCGACCAAAACAAACACTTTAGCGAAAAAAAATACAACAAAAGCATACAGGTTACTATTTAAGCATAGTAACGCTTGAGGTACAACCCATTACGGGGTTGCGCCAGTGGAATTCCGTCATAATCCATTAACTCGTAGGCTCCTTTTGCTAACACTCGTTTAACAATATAGGGGGCCATCCATAAAGAATTAAATTTCCCTGCTCCCAATTTGTCGGATTCTTGGTCGTAAAGCAAGACCAAGTCACCTTCTGAGAAGACACGGGGTTTGACATTCTTGTCGAACTGCGCCTTGACTCGTTTCTTATGGGCTTCGTTAGCCAAAGTGGCGTCACGACGGGTTTCATCTAATTGGATTAGTTCCAAGAAACGGGCCTCTTCTTCCGAAGTTCCGGGGAGGAGGTCGATTGCGAGTTTAAGGGACGAAATTTCGCACTGGACTAGTAAGACTGCCTCCAGGCCATACACCAGTTGGAAAGGTGTGAACCCAGTCGCATTCTTTACCGATGTTCGGTAAGCCCACAAGGCTGAGTACAGGATTAGGTGCCACCTTCTTTTGTGAACTCCGATCATCCTTTGCAACATACGCTTCAGGACCTTGTTGATCGCTTCAACTTGTCCATTGGCTTGCGGATAATACGGAGTAGAGCTGTCGTGAGATAGCCCTAGCTTGGCAGCTAATTCAACCATCATGTGATTGCGAAAATGCGATCCATGATCTGTAACTATAGCTTGTGGTACGCCGAACCTGGCGACTACATGATTGAAAAAGAAAAGGGCAACTGTTTCACCAGTGTTATCTAATGTAGGCATCGCCTCAGCCCATTTGGTAAAATAGTCTACGGCGACTATAATATACCCATGCCCCCCGGTCGAGGTGGGGTTACATTGCATGAAATCGATGCCCCATTTGGCGAAAGGCCCAACAGCAACTATTGGCTGTAAAGGTGTGGGTGGTCTTCTGGTTTTGCTATCAAAAATTTGACAAGCATGGCAACTTCTGACTGCGATTATGAAATCTTTGAACATGGTTGGCCAGAATTATCCGCTTGTAATATTTTTTGTGATGTTGCATATCCAGATTGATGCCCCCCACACGTGCCTGAATGACACTCATTCAGGGCTTTTTCGGCCTCCTCATGGGTAAGGCACCTCCTCAGAACTGTATCGATACCACGACGATAAAGCGTATCACCGACGATCATGTAATCTTTAGCTTGGTATCGTATACGTTTCTGTTCAGAGTGAGAGGTGTTAGGCCTAAACTTTTGGGTTTGGAGATAAATTATGATATCTCCATACCACTCATTGCTTGCAGATATCAGAAACAAACTCTCGTCCACGATTGATTCTTCGGATGTTTCATCGTTGGACGACGATGGGAGATCGCACAATAATTCTGCGAAAACTAGAGCTTTCTTTGATTTGGATTTTACAAATTCCAGATCAAACTCTTGAAGGATCGCTATCCATTTTGAATATTTTCCCCCCAGCAACTGTCGCGACAGTATATAAGTCATGGGGTTGCAATCTGATAAAATGGTAGTTTTCCGAAAGAGGACATAATGTCGAAATCTTTGAATCGCTTGAACAGCTGCAAGCGCTAGTTTTTCAACATAAGAATATTTGCTTTCTGTATCATTTAAGTTCTTACTTAAATAATATATAGGATGTTCAATTCCATCGACTTCTTGAACTAAAACCATCGCAATGGTTGTATCTGCTGCAGCCAGATACAGGTTAAAATCTCTTTGATAGTCTGGGGCATACATTAATGATGCTTTTACTAGAGAATCTTTCAGAGCATCAAAGGAAGCTTGTGCTACCTGATCCCAGACAAAAAAGGTACATCCTTTTTCAAAAGACGAGTATAACCTTTAGCAAGTTCTGCGTAATTTGGAATGAACCTCCTCAGAAAGTTTGCTTTCCCTTGGAGTTTCTGAATCTGAAGCAAATTTGAAGGTGGAGGCAAATTAATGATTGCCTGAACCTTGCAAGGGTCGAGACGAATCCCATCCTTAGAGACTACAAATCCAAGTAAACGACCAGAACCGACGCAAAACACACGTTTATGTGGATTGAGTCTTATCTTGTAGTGTCGGCAATGTAGAAATATCGCCCTTAAATGCTGCGGATGATCAGTCCGCTTTCGCGAATGAGCCGGAAGGTCGTCGAGATATGGTTGAACGATGTTCTTGATGTCATGGAAGGCATAATTCATTGCCCTCTGAAACGTCGCCCCTGCGTTCTTTAAACCAAAGGGTAATTTTCGATAAGCGAACGTGCCCCACGGATATTTATTTGATTATACCCGGAAAATCCATCCATAAATGAAAAGATTTCACATCCGGCGCATTCATCAATTATCTGGTCGATGAAGGGTGTAGGGTAGTTGTCTTTCGGACAAGCTTGGTTTACATCCCTATAGTCGACACACACTCTAATCATCCCTTGTTTCTTCATAACAGGGACAATATTTGATACCCAATCGGTTAGAGGAACCGGGTAGATGAAACCAGCATGGAGAAGCTTTTCAACTTCTGCTTTAATGGCAGCGACTTTCTTCGAGTGCACCTGCCGAAGCCGTTGTCTTACTGGTTTGACATCAGGATACATTTTAATTTCATGTTCAACAATACTCGAGTCAATGCCTGGCATTTCATCATATGACCAGGCAAAGACATCTCTGAACTCGCGAAAAAGAGCGTTATATATTTCTAGTTCTGAAGGAGAACATCCTTTGCCGACATAAATATTCTCTACAACATTTGTTTTAGTCGAGATATTTATGGCTATAGTCTCTTCAATATTGGATAATTTTTGCTCGGAATCCACCGTATTTACAGTATTTGATAGGAATTCAAAAACTGAAGGGTGATAAAGGTCATGTTGAGTATCTTCTTCATAATCTGGAAGAAGGGAACAATGGTGGCAATCATTCCATGGTGCCACCTCAATCAACATTGATTGTAGGATTCCTTCGTCAGTTCCATGCACTTTCGACCAAGGATCTAACGGGGTACCATATTCCCTAGACCTATCTACCCAAATGCTTGACGAGCGTTGATTTGGGTTCGCCTCCCATGCCCGAAACATTGATTGCTACAATATTTCTATAGGGCTTGGGGGCAAAACCATTGCATGATCCATGTCTTCAATTTCTGCGACCTTCGTGGAAGATATCATGTTGCAGGTTGCTACCAATGCTATATTTCCTATATAGATGGGGGGTGGAATCGCGAAAGTTCCCATCAATGTGGGGTCTTTCAGTAGGCCTACTCCGATATCTTGAAGCGAATGGTTGCTTTCATGGATCATGGGAATGCTTCCTGTAACTTGTGAACCATTAGGGAGGAAGTTCTGTTGGTCGACGACCGTAATCCCTCCTTGAAAAGGGAATGCGATCTTCCTAAAATAAGTCGACACTACAGCTGCCATGGCATATATCCACGGTCTTCCCAGTAGGATGTTGTAGTCAAGATTCCCATCGATGACTTCAACATCTATTTCTACTGTTTTTCCTCCTAGTTCAACCTTCAAGTTATTTAGGATGTCGTACGGTGTGTACGTCCTTCCGTCGAATGCTTTTAGTGTCGTCGAAGATCGCGACAAGGTTGGAGATCCTAGAGTTTTCCAGCAACTCATCGACATGATACATGTAGATGCCCCCTCATCAATAATTGTTCGGTGAACAGTTTTGTTGAGGGCTTTCACTTGAATAAGGAAAGCTAGTTGAGCTGGTAACTGAGGATCGTATCCTTTGTGGTCGAAGGATACAAGATTGGAATCCTTAGGATCAACCCCACCAATAGCCGATAACAACGTCTGCCTTTGGGATGGGCAATTTTGTAGTACCTCAAGAGTCGACATAGCGGATGGCGATTGGGCCAAATCTTCCACTATGCTATAATGTTGCGCCGCTCTGGCGCGAGGATTAAATGTCGACTTGTGCACTACTCCCTTCGGCAGTTTTATTGTTAATTCAGGAATGATGGGCGGTACAACTTCTGTCGAAGTTGTTGTCGAACTACTCGGTTGATCTTTACCTTTGTCGTTCAACAGCTGCGGATTCCCGTAATCTTTGTTCCTTGTCAAAATCAAAGCATCATTCTGCTGTTTTGAAACCGACAACATAAGCACTTGCGACGGGGAAGCATTTCCACTATCAACCAGATTTTGACCTGGATTGGCAAATGGATCAGTTAACACAGCTGAGGTTTGCGAACTTTTGAAGAATCTTTTAAGCTCAGCTTTGTATGGACAATCGGCTGTCCAATGATCCTCGTCACATATCACGCATGGACTTTTTGGTTTCCCTTTCCGAGGAGGGTTTGAAGAAGTTTTTTCAGGGGATGACTCACCCTGTTTCTTCTTCTTCCCTTTGTTTTGCTTCTTCTTGCTTTCTGGTTGATTGGTTTCTCTGCCTTTATCTCCTGATACGAAATTTACTTCCGAAGCAAGAATTTCTTCTTTTGCATTTTGATCCGAAGTCTTACTGGTTTTCTTAGACGAAGCCTTTGTTGACTTTGCGTTTGCCGTGCCAATCACACCGTCGCCGGCATGAGAGTCACTATTTGATTTAGGAGGAGGAGGAATTGAGAATTCCGGTCTAGGGGCGTCAGGTATTTTTTCGTAGAGCATGCCAGACTGAGTGTATACTAAGTCTAGATACTGTGCACGAGCAATAACTTGCTCCTCTGTTACGACTCCCCCTTTGGCCACATCTTCCGTTATGGCAGGAAGTAACGACTTTATAAACCATTCAGCTAATAGCTGATCGGGAACATAAGTCTTCACCATTCTGCGACGACGACGCCACTCATGTATATGATCGGATATATGTGTGGCCGTCGTCTGCTTGAAGTTGGTTAATATTTCCGTTCCCGTTTCATACCTTATCGGTAATTGAAAATGGGTTAAGAAAGTCGTGGCTAGGGAACTGAAATTGTCGAAAGAGGCTCTAGGTAATTCAATATACCATTTAGCCGCTGGACCTGTCAATGTCCTCTAAAAAAGGCGAAGCCTTATCGAATCATCGTTCAGGGTGTTCGACGAACACCACAGATGAAAAGTCATCACGTGATTCGACGGGTCTTCGCCTGGATTTCCATTGAATTTAGGAATGTCCGATGGAAGTTTGTGAGGAATCGCTGGCCACCAAGGGGCGTAAGCAATTGGATCGTTCGTTAATCGGTGTAAATCCGATAATTCCAAAGTTGCCACGAATGGTAACTGCTGATTCAGTTTAGGTGAAGCATACCCAGGATACGATGGAATCGCCTGAACAGTTGGTCTTTGCATAGCAGCATAATGGAATTGATGTTGGTATGATTGATACGGTTGGTGGACTTGACCACTGTAAAGCGGTTGGTTTTGACCGTTCTGTATGTACGGTTGTCCATTGTTCGCAAATATCTGCTGCTTAGAACCTTGGTACACTTGCTGGAATTGTGGTTGTTGGTATTGCACCAGCCACGGTTGTGAAGCCATGTTCTGCTGCGCTATACTAACCGGTGGACCAAGATGTGGGGTAATTGTACCCGTTTGGACCTGTGTCGCCCCACCAGTTGGGGATTGTGGTTGTGTCACAGGGTCAAGGGGCTGTTGTATTACAACCTGAGAAATCTGAGGTTGACACACGACAGGCATCGTTTGAATTTGCGACACTGTTACAATAGTTGGCGTTGTCGGGATGTTCGACACAGGTACACATTGTTGCATAGAATACACAACTCTTGGCTGTTGGGGTAGCATAGGTACCCAACCACTTGTCGTAACTCCAGTATAACCTGAATACTGTTGAGGGCTGCCGTATGGATATCCTCCCGAAGGGGGTAATGAAAGGGCATACTGCCCCCCATACGGTAGCAACCCGGAACTCAAGGGGATTGTTTGCCCTTGGGGACTGGATGGCCCAAATTGACCTTCATAGGGATCAATTTGTCGAGTCTCAACATAAGAGTTACCGGATATTATTCCGGAGGAACAAACTGGAACAGACCACACTGTCGAAATAGTCCCTGGGTGGACTCCTTCTAGCGGTTGCGAGCTAGTTGGGACAGATGGTATGCCGACAAACATCGTCGGAGTGACGGTAGGGAGTTCTGCTGTCGCTGTGTCGTTCGACACAGTCCTAGATGTCGACGGTTGCTCAGACATTTTGAGTCTATCCAATAGATTGCCTAGCGATTCTACAGGAACTTCCACTGGTGATGGACTAACTTCTGATGTAGAAGGAAATAGAGTGACCCCTACTCCAAAATGGGTTGGAGTACTTGCTTGCGGGTCTTCTATAATTTCCTCTATCGCAATCAAACCAGGTGGAAGAGGAAGACCGTCAGGTCCGTAAAATATTTCTGGTGCCGAAGAAGGGGTTGAATCGACAGCGACAGTTGTTTGAGGAACAATACTCTCTGGACCGGTTATAGATGGAACTGGTTCAGTAACACAAGTATTTGTTCTCAGACTAGGATCAGTGTCACTGTCCCTCTGTGGCTATTGAACTTCTTCAATAGAGGCAGGGTTTCCAGAAATGTTTGGAGTAACCGGAATCTCAGATGTTGTTGGAACACTTGTTCTAACTTTGATAGGAGATTTCGAACCGGTTAAACGAGTTCGCTTTGTCTGTACTGTTTTCGATTCCGGAGACAAAGACGGTTGACTCGTAAGCCTCCGCGAACGATGGGGTTTCAATTGACTTTCTTCCACGATTGCGGATTACTCGATCAACTAAAATACAAAAGGGGAAAATGTGTTTCCGAATTGAATGAATTTATTAGACGCTTTAGACACAACTTGCTTTTTCACTTTTAAAGAGTCGAGAAAAAGCTAAAGATGACTCTAGTCTCCTTCGATGTTTTAACGAGCCCGAAGTGACAAATGCTCGGATGGAATTTTTCTGTTATAGAGTCTGAAAAAGGCCAAAAGAAACTGCTCTGGAGTTCTAGGCAAAGGGTGTGCCAAACTTTTCGCAAAACCGCAGAATACTTTTTAAGGTACGGGCGGTTGATCTTCGTGAATGCTGTGTTCACTGCATTACGATCAGTAGGGCGGTTGACACGGCTTCCTAAGGATAAAGGATATATGCCAATAGGGGTCTCCCAATATATACGCGACGGTACGTGGGAGCACAATCCGTACTAGCGCTATCGTCCCTCAGGAGGAATCACCCACCTTCCACAAGATCGACAGTCACTAGGCTTAACGACGCCGGAACACGTCTCTAGCCTAGACCTCTATGTTGTGCGTTATGTTGCAAAGCGTTGTTAAGTTCATTTAGTTTATTTTAAGTTGATCTTTTTAGAAGTTTGCCTTTCAAGGTTCACCATGAGATGTATGATACAAATTCCTAAATGCAGTCTAAAGATGATAAGCAAGCTTTATATCTTTTCAACTTTGAAAATCCTAGCTACTAAGGGAAAAGAAAGACACCATCTTTTCTCAAAGAGCAATCAACACACTCTAATGCACTGTTCCTAAATCAAGCATGCAAACTTATCAAAATGCAAATGCACAATGCAGGTGTTTGTTTTCCGCTTTCTTAGTATTGATGCCTACAAAGAAAGCTTTTTGTACAACTTTGAATTTGCTTTTAAATGACAGATACAAACAAGTTTACTTTTTCGAAATCAACAAGGGCAGAAGAGATTACAACACTTTGCGACTTTCGAAATGAACACTTGTTTCGACACTTAAAAGAGACAAACTCAAACCAATAAGAAAAAGTAAATGTATAATCAACTGTAAACAGCCAATGAACTCTCTCCTAAGATCACAATCAATCTGATCTGAATCAAGGGCTACAGGGTGATTATTTCACTCATGCAAAGGAAAACTGTAAATGATGCCACAAACACATAAAAACACTCACAGTCTTTTTGTACAAAAGGAGGCAGAATTTAAGCAAAGAAAAGGAGTTATCAGACTGGTACCTATGCTGGTTACAGGCTGTAAAAAACAGAGATCAAAACAGGGCAACAGAGAGCAGAGAACCCCAGCTACACAAGGCAAGACTGGTTCAGCGCAACCTCAACACTGTGGGTTTGACATTCAACGCAGGTAGCCTTCACGGGACCTGCGTTGAAATGCAGACTGCCTTCACAGCAGTTGCGCTGAAGGAGAAACTCTCGTTTCTCACTGGGTTCTGGGTCACAGATTGCTCAAAAATCAACAGTTTCAGGCCAAATCAGAAACACAAGCAAGGTATAATCAAAGGTATGCTTTGAGAGGGTACTAAGATCTATCACAAAGGATCATAAAATCATTTGTGAGTCCATTGTTCAGATCATAGACAAAATCCAGTGAAGGATCAAGGCAGCAACTGTCTACTTTGCAGAAGCAGTTCAATCGTTGCTGTTGAGTCTATGAAACAAACAATGATGTAAACACAAATAAAATGACTAAAACAGATTTCCCCAGCGGAGTCACCAATTTGTTGTGCGGAAAAATGCCTATGCAGGACGATCCTATCCACCTAAGGTGTGACAGTGCCTTAGCAAAAAACAGAGACAGCTATTCTGGTTTCTTCCTTTATGAAATGGGAAAGAAGAGAGATCAATGGACTTACCGGTGTCTTCCGTTTGTCCCTCGATCTAGATCCTCTTCTCTTTGGGTGTTCACAGCTACTTGCCTCCTCGCAAAACCACAAGAGAACAGCTACTTGCCTTCCTGCAAGATCACAAGAGAACAGCTACTTGCGACAAGAGAACAGCTACTTGAGACAAGAGAAGAACACAACACAAAGGCAGATATTCATATTCATAAATGATTCAGGATTAGAAATAAATCAAATACACTAATGAAATCATACATCAAAGATACATCAGTATATAGGAGAAAACCAAGATAGCTTTATTGATAAATAACAAGGTTCAGGAAGAGATACAACCTAGAGGGCTCCAATCCAGCATCTCCTTCCCAGCAGAATGGAATTCCTATCTTCACCTCCCTTCAAAGCATTAAGCACCCAATGATTCCAGTCTCAAACCAACAACAATTCTTTGCAATAACAAAATTCCAGCCTCCGGATCTCGTGGAGGAGAGATCCATATATAGATGTTTGGAGAGAGGATGAGTCAGGTTGAGATCTGACTAGTGTCCTCTCCCTCTGTTAGTTCTTGAGTCCACTTGGAGGTTCTTGCTTCCACTTGGAGATTTGGAACCTCTTACTCATCACCAGTCGAATTCCCTGAGGCAAGTGTCATTTTGGAAGCTTCCTGGGTTTTGACACCTTGAGGAATGAGCCTGCCACATGTCCAATCTCGCTCAGCGCAGGTAGCCAGTGTTGGAGTTGAAATTCAGCGCAGGTAGCCAGTGTAGCCATTGACATTCAGCGCAGATGGTCAGTGGAGAAATTGACATGATCCTGAATTGACTTGTTTTTGAGCAGTTTCAGGTGGAGAACTTCTGTGAATTGCTGTGGTTTGTTAGCCTTGTTCCTCTAGGGGTAGGAACAACATGTTTAGGGACTTTGGATCCCTAAGATTATGGACATTTCATGCTCAATGTTGTAAGGCACAAAAATGTCTATAACATTTTCTTTTAGGAAAAAGAATTGAAAAGCCTAGGCTAAGGGGAAATAGATCCCCATAAGGCAGGACATTACCAAGGAAAAATATGTAAGCATGATAATGTTAAATAAAAATTGCCAAGGCTTAGTAGAGGTTATTGTGGAGTTTCAAGTTATCATAGCTCAAGGGAAATCAGAGGTCATTCAAGGTTGGGTGGTTTGGTGCTACAAGCCATAGATTTCCATCGTGGGAGTAGTGGTCAGAGGATCCTCTACCCACCAAAAATCTTAATAGTATTCATAATGACGTAGTTTATGGAAATAGTAAATGCATGAATTATGTTATGGTTGATTGTGTTTACATGCTAGTTATAGAATGTGTAGGCTAACAATTGTATGCTGAGAATATACTGTATAATTTCTATTGAAGTTGTTACAGAATTTCTTGATATCTGGATATCAATATGCAGTATGCAGGTTATTTAATTAGTTGGAATTTGTGTTTTGAATCAATATTAATTCTATGTTTGCATGATGATAGAAAATAGTGTGCAAGGAATATACCAGCAAATGTTTTATAAAAATTTATGCATGCGTGATACAAGTAGTGGTACTGAAGCAAATGAGCAAGTGAATATTCTTAATATTATGCATGCATGATTTCAAGTACTTATATTACAGTGAAAACATGAGTAAATGCATGGAAATACTAGTTGAATGAAATATTTGAGCTATTTATAGAAACAAAACATGTGATTCATTCGAATGATTTGATGGATGCATGTGATATTATAAAGAACAGGAAATATAAGACATGTAAGTAGTTTCATATATCCATTGGGAATAATTAATAAACATAGGTTGCATGCACATTTGGGTACTTATTGGAAAGTTCATACTTGTTGCTATAGTTGCATGACGTAGAGAAGAATTGGGTGAAGTCTAGTATGCCCTCATGTAAGAATATATGCATGTAGATGATGAATTCACTTTAAAATATTACAGGCAATTACAAGTTGGGTTAGGAGGAAAGAACAAGAAATAACATATATGTTGTGAATAGTGAGTACTTAAACAAAATACATAGTAGAAGGAAATCAAATCATGAAAATAAGTTGGTTGCTATGATAGATTAAATGACCAGATTAAAAACACCCTACTGAAACCAGTGACGCTAGCCGAGTTATGCGAAATCGACTGAGATTTTGATCTAGTTTCTTCCATTAGGCCTAATTACAAGAAATCAAGTTACAGTTTTCCTTTTCCTAAAATTGTAATTTGTTATAATCTAAAAGAAAATAGACATGCTGACCATTACGAAACATATAGAAAGTTAAAACATTCTTCAACATATGCATTTTTCATTGAAAAAATAGAGGAAAAGTGAAAGTAAATTAACAGTTCATAGTCTTGTGTACAAAATCTTGCATTCTAGTCAGAGTTCAACCAATGAACCTAAGGGTCGATGCAGCCCAGTAATAGGGCGGAAGGGAATTAAAAACATTATATAGATATTCCAGAAAATTAATACAGTCACTAGACTATGATTGTAACTCAATAACTTAGTTCCTTCATGAAGATTAGCAAGCATATAAATACAAACCTCCAACATGCCTTAGGCTTTCAACCAAGCAGGGGTCGACTAATGACATGGGGGCACAAACATGCAATTGAAAGCCACAAGGGATATTGCAGACATTTCTTAATAAACAAAGAAGACCTGAGGTATACATTCGCCCAGTTTCCATCGGAATAGAGGTGATAGGAATAATATTCGCAAGAAGAAAATCCAAGGGAATGGGGAAGTTCGAAGCCAACAGATCACCAACGTGGGAACAAGAAAGTAAAAGTTAAAAGATGAGCACCCAGTTTCCACCAAGATCATTCGAATAAAATTCTACCACTGTGCTTACCTGTAACAACAACACAAAACACTATTAGTTGAAGAAGAACCACTAAGACTTGAATGGATAGGTGAATATGCAAGGGGAACGAAATCTAAGACAACAATTTTACCTGAGATAGTGTAAGAAACCAAGGTATTGTCAACCCTCCTCGAGACAGGACAAAAATGTGTACCGAGTTAAATATCAGGGGAACCAAACACCAAAACCAAAAACCATGCAAAAGAAATTGCAAAGTAAATTTACCTAGGTGCCGATAGGAAGCCTCTAAGCCCTAAGAAAGTGACGGTCCCTGCAACTCTCTGGATTTTTCCTTGCACTAGAAAGGAGGAAATTATCAAACTATGTAATAAATTGAATGTCCCTTCATGAAAACTGGAAGCTAACAAGGGTATGGTGGAAAAATTGACAGAGACTTTAGGTGGAGAAAGATTACCTGATTCCAAAGTGGATGATGACCAAGCCCAATATCAGACTTTGCCATAGTTCCCTTGCATTCAAACTCTCCTTCGAAAGACACAAGATTAATGGAGTCTTCTAACGCAAAATAGGAAGTCCTGTTATGCTTTGGTAGCAGAGTTGAGAGAAACCCTTGTAGCAGCAGCGAGAAAAAGAGGAAGTCGTGTTATGCTCTGGTATCTGAGCTAAACAAAACCCTTGTGGCATCAACAAGCAAAAGAGGAATTCATGTTATTCTCTGGTAGTAGAGTTGAGTGAAACCTTGCAGTGGCAGCAAGTAAAACAAGATCAGGAAGTTAGGGATCAAGCAAAAGGATGAAAGGGAAAATCAGGAGCCACCACTATGTCAGAAACCTCCAGGAAAAAAGAGAGTGGAGTGAAACCACGAAAGTAGGTAGCCAAAGACTATTAGGGTTAGGCCTAGTAGAACGTAGTTATAGATCTGTACCAATTGGATCTCAACTATCTATATGACATTGAAACTATAAATCTTAAGAATTGCACCCACGTACTAGATTCACAAGGGCAAACGTGTGCAACATTGACGAGCATTTAGTTGACAAGAGGTTAGCTATGATGGAGAGTTAGCCAGACATGAGCCAGGTGGTGGGAAGGAGAGATCATAGACTGCCAACTCACTGAAAGGAGAAGAAATGTGTCTACTTTCATAGTGGATTCCCACTTGTAAACACATAAACTAACTTGGGTAGAGAATTAATGGCCAAGGATGGGGCCAAAGTGTTGAATGTAAAGGGTGGGTAGTTAGGACAAAATAGTAAAAGGTATAAATATTAACAATATAATGAGTTTGAAATTCTTAGAATGTGTAGGTGTGGGTATACTTGTAATTAAAATGGAAAATAAATAAACAAGGGACATTGTTTAAGTTGTTATACATTAATTGTATTTTTCACCGTCCACTTGTAATAATATACACCATGCACATATGTGATACTATATAATAGTGGGGGAAAAGAAAGTTTTTTTTCTTTTGGGGTATGTTTTAGAGGTTAGTCAAAAATGGTATTAGAGCAGAGTTCTACTCTGGAGCCTGAATAGGGGCATCAGCATTAGGAATTATGTGTGGAAAAACAAAACTAGGGACATGGTTGTTCTGAGCAACAATGGGAGAACCTCCACCAACTAGCACAGGGGGAGAAGAACTGTATGTGGAACTGGGGGAAGAAGGCAGTGCCACCCTATCCTCCCAGTTGGTGGATATGGTAAAGACCCTGCAACTAGAGTTGGCCCAACTCCATAACAGTAATGAGAGGCTTTTGAAAGCCAATGAAGAGTAGGAGAAGTTAATCAGAGACTAGACAGAGAAGTCTAGCCACAAGAGTGTGGACACTAAAGGCATGAAAAAGACAAAGTCTAACAATTTGAGAAGTGGAGGAGACTCTCATCCTAAGTCACCGAAAGTACATAAGAAACGAAGAAAAGTGGAGTTACAAGATGAATTTAGGAAAATGAAACTGCCAGTGTTTGATGGGGAGAAAGAAGAGGACGTAGAAGCATGGCTGCTAAACATGAATAAGTACTTTCAAGTTTATAAATATGAAAGGAATATGAAGGCACGATTGACAATCTATCAGTTGTAGGGTAAGGCTACACTGTGGTGGGAGGAGAGGAATAGTGTTCAAAGGTTAGAGGAAAATACAATTCCGCGAGAGGAATTTTGGAAGCAATTCAAGTCACACTTTCTGAGTGAACGATATTATGATGACAAGGCTAAAGAGTTCCATGAGTTGAAGTCGTGGAAAATCACAATGGATGAATTTGTAAATAAGTTCACCAACTTATTGAGATATGTTCCATATTTGAAGGAGGAAAAAGCCAAAATGCAACATTTTCTAAATTGTTTTCCAGTGTCCTATAAGAAGAGAATTGAGTTTCATAACCCAAGGACCATGGATGAAGTGGTAAGAAAAGTGAGCCTATGTTATCAGCAATTTAAAATTAAAAATTAAGGTTGCAAGATGTGGAGGACTAAAAAAGGCATTAGAGTTGGTGGGGGCATGGAAAAACAAAAACCACTCTACCTGAAGAATTTTTTTAGAGATCATCAAAGGAGGAAGGGGGTTAAAAGGGAGGTACCCTTGTGCGTCTAATCTTATACTAGTTCAAAAGTGACAGAATAGAACAACAAAAAATTGGTACTGCCAAATAATCATTACGATGTTGGGGATGCGGAGAGCCGCATACGATGAGGGACTATCCACACAATCCCCAGTCCATCCTAAACATCCAGGCACTTTGTGAGGCCACCACTGTTAATGATGTTGCAAGGAATATACCAAGTATCATCGCAGCCTTAGGGAATAGACAAGCCTAATATAAGGCTACTATGATGGAAATTGAAGGTAGCATCTTAAACTAGTCTATGTCTATTTTGATATATTTGGGGGCTAGTCTAAATTATGTTAGCCCGAAAATTGTAGAAAAATGTAATTTGAAAATGGAAAAATTCAAAAATGTATAGCTAGTTAAGCTTGGAATGAGAACCAAGTAGAGAGTGACCAAACACATGAAATAATGTCTGGTTGATTTTAATGGGTATTCCTCAATGGTAGATCTAAACCTTATTCCAACTGGGTTGTATGATTTCTTGATTGCTATGGATTAGTTAGCACAACAAGCTGTTGTTATAAACTATTTAGAAAAATAGTGGCATGTGTTGGTATGGATGGAGTCCCTAAAATAATTAGAGGGAAAGAAAAACTAGTATCAGTCTGATAGATTTCAGCATTGCAGCTAAAAAGAAGTGCCAGAAAAGGCTGCCAATTATACTTGGCACAGGTGGAAACTAGAGCACAACTCGCTAAAAAGGAAATCTTGGAAAATGTACCTAAGATTAAGGAGTTCCTTGATGTTTTTCCAAAAGAAATTCTTGGATTACCCCCATCTCGAGATATAGATTTTACTATAAATTTAGTACCTGGAGTTGTTCCTGTGTCTAGAGCTCCATATCATATGAGTACCCTAGAATTATTGGAGCTAAATATGAAGTTACAAGAATTGTTGCATAAGGGATATATCAGACCCAATGTTTCTCCTTGCGGAGCTCTAGTACTATTTGTAAAAAAGAAGGATGGTACATACAGAATGTGTATTGACTACCAGCAACTAAAACAATTAACAGTTAAAAACATATATCCCCTACCAAGAATAGATGATTTATTTGATCAAGTCAGAGGAGCCACTGTCTTCTAAAAAATTGACCTGAGAATGGGCTATCATCAATTGCATATAAAGGAGGAGGATGTCCAGAAACTAACCTTTAGAACACGGTATGGGCATTATGAGTTCATGGTGCTATGTTTCAGCCTCACCAATGCACCTACAACCTTCATGTGTCTTATGAATAATGTACTACACAAGTAACTGGATTTATTTGTGCTAGTCTTCATTGAAAACATCCTTGTGTATTCAAAAAACAAGGAAGAACATCAAGAACACCTAAGGCTAGTGTTGCAGACATTAAGAGAGCACAAACTATATGCAAAAGGTAGTAAGTGTGATTTTTTTAAACCTAGGATACAATACTTAGGACATGTCATCTCTAAGGAGGGGTTGGCGGTTGACCCAAAAAAAGTTAAAGCTATTATAGAGTGGCCAATACCAAAAGACATATCTGCAATTCGTTCCTTTATGGGAATTGCTGGGTATTATTTCAGATTTGTGAAGGAGTTTTCCAAGCTGGCATACCCCATCACCTCATTGCAAAAAAAAGGAGTGAAGTTTGAGTGGATGGAAAAATGCCAAGAAAGCTTCAATAAATTGAAGGAAATGCTGACAACTGCTCCTATCCTATGGATAGCAGATTGGGATGAGTTTATGGTATGCACGGATGCATGTCTAAAGGGTTTAGGTGGGGTACTTCTGCAAGACAATGCTATTGTAGCATATGAATCCCGGAAATTCAAGAAACATGAAAAAAATTATGTTGTTTATGACCTATAATTAGTTGCGTAATTCATGCCTTAAAAATGTGGAGGCATTATCTGTTGGGAAAGAAGTTTGTTCTAGTGACCGACCACATTAGTCTTAAATACTTTCTCAGTCAACCGGACTTGAATGCAAGACAGTATATGTGTTTGGCCTTCCTTAGCTAATTTGAATTTGAAATCAAACATATTAAAGGGAAGGAAAAAAAAATATATGCCTTAAGTCAGTAGGCTCATGCTTTGATCACATATACAGAAATAATTGTAAGGATGTATTTTGGGGAACAGGTAAGACTAGCATGGCAAGAGGATCCATAGTATCAAGAGTTGCAGAATAAAATACAGCAAGGGGAAAAATTTGGGTATGGTGTAAATTCTCAAGGATTGATCACCTACCAAAGTAGATGGGTCATTCCCAATGTGACTACTCTAAAACAAATGATTTTAGATGAGCAGCATAAGAAACCATATGTTGGCCACCCCGGATACCATAAAATGATAACTTCTCTTTGAAAATAGTTTTTCTGGCCCAGAATGAAAAAAGAAGTAGCTTATTATGTACAAAAATTACTACAATGTCATCAAGTGAAAGTAGAGCATCAACATCCTGCGGCTCTGTTAACTTAATTACCCATTTCGGAATGAATGTGGGAAGTGATTTCCATGGACTTCATAACCAAATTTCCAAGGACCAGGTACCAAAATGATTCCATTATGGTAGTAGTAGAGGTATATCTGAAGGCAACACACTTTATTCTCGTGCAATCTACTTTTGGTAAGACACAAATTGCAAATATCTTCATGAAATATATTTTTAGAGCGCGTGGCATACAAAACTTGATAATATCAGACAGGGACACAAAGTTTGCCTCAAATTTCTGGAAAGAATTATTTAGAAATTTTGGTACTAAACTGAGCTTCAATATTTCCCACCATCCATAGACAAATGTACAAACCGAAAGAACGAATCAGATTTTGGAAGATCTATTTCAAATATATGTAATGGATAGACCTACAAAACGGGAAGACTTTCTAAATCTAGTTGAGTTCGCCTACAATAATAGTTATCAGTCCTCCACTAAAATGAGCCCCTTTGAAGGTATTTATGGAATAAAATGCCATACCCAACTCATTTTGAGTCAACCAAAAGATAGATTGGTCCATGGACAAGAGGTCTTGATTGAAATGGAGGGAATAGTGCAGAAAATTCAACAAAACATTAAAATCACTCAAGATCGTCAAGAGAGATATACATATAAGCAAATGTTTCCTAAGGAGTTCTAGATTGGGGAGCATGTGTATCTAAGGGTCAAATGTCGCAAAAGCACCCTAAGCATTGGAAGCTATTCTAAACTAGCACCACGATTTTTTGGCTGATTTGAAGTACTACATCGAACATGTCCAATAGCATACCAATTGGATTTACCTGCTCATGTTAAAGTACATAATGTATTTCATGTGTCATTATTAAAAAAATATGTGCATGACATATCTCATATAATTGATTAGCATATTTTACAAGTGGAGCCCGAAGGAGACTTCTTGCCTGAACCACTCCACATTTTCAAGTGGAGGGACATTGTACTATGGAATAAGGTCATTGTTTAGGTTAAAGTGTAGTGGCGACACTTTACGCCTGAGGAGGAAACCTGGGAAACAAAAGATGTCATGAAAGTAGTGTATCCAGGATTATTTTCATTGGAGTAATAAACACTGAGGATGGTGTTAAATTTTAAGGGAGGGACGATGTAACACCCCCCCGATGTAACTAAAATTATTAGTCATTTGATGGTTACTATTACTAGTGGCTTTACTAGGATGGGACAAACTTATTGTAATTGTGAAAGGATGTTTAAATTAATAAATAAAGTTGCTAGTTTTATTTTTGGAAATCATGTTGGTTGAAACCAGAGTACATGAGGCTTGCCAGAATATGAGAAGTATCAGATTCACCTTGATTTCCCTAAATTTAAAAATATATGCATATATAGGATATCTTGGTGGGAGATAAAGATCAAGGATAAAAGTGTTGCAAGGAGAAAATCAGAGTTTTTCATTTAGGAAAAACAATTGAAAAGCCTAGGCTAAGGGGAAACAGATCCCCAGAAGGCAGGATGCTACTAAGGAAAATTATGTGAGAAGGATAATGTTAAATAAACATTATCAAGGCTCAATAGAGGTTACTAAGGCTTGACACATTATCATAGCTCGAGGGGAATTAGAGGCGATTCAACATTGGATGGTTTGGTGCTGCAAGCCATAGATTTCCAGCGTGGGAGTACTGGTGGGAGGATCTTGTACCTAATGAAAATCCTAATATTATTCATAATGATGTAGTTTATGGAAGCAGTAAATGCATGAATTATGTTATGGTGGATTGTGCTTACATACTGGTTATAGAATGTGTAGACTAACAATTGTATGCTGAGAATATACTATAGAATTTCTATTGAAGCTATTACAAAATTTCTTGATATCTGGATAACAATATGCAGTAGTCAGGTTATTTAATTAATTTGGTTTTGTGTTTTTAGTTAATCTTTAATTTTTTGTATGCATGATGAAAAAAAATAATTTGTAAGGAATATACCAACAAATGTTTTATAAAATTTCATGCACGCCTAATATAAGTAGTGGTACTGAAGAAAACAAGAAAGTGAATATTCTTAATATTATCCATGCATGATTTCAAGTACTTATATTACACTACAAACACGAGTGAATGCATGGAAATACTAGTTGAATGAAATAATTAGAGCTATCTATAGAAATAAAACATGTGTTTCATTAGAATGATTTAAGGGATGCATGCGACGGTATAAACAATAGTAAATATAAGACAGATGAGTAGTTGCATATATCCATTCAAAATAATTAATAAACATAGGCTACATGCACATTAGAGTACTTACTAGAAATTTCATACTTACTACCATAGTTGCATGATGTAGAGAAGAATTGGGTGAAGTATAGTATTCCCTAGATTAAGAAACGGTACATGTAGATGATGAATTCACTTTAAAATATTATAGGCAGTTACAAGCTCGGTTAAAATGAAAGAAAAAGAAAGAACATATATGGTGCAATAGTGAGTACTTGAACCAGATACACAGTACAAGGAAATCAAATCATGAAAATAAGGTGGTTTCTATGATAGATTACCTGACCATATTAAAAGAAACCTACTAAAAACAATGACCCTAGCCAAGTTATGGGAAATTGACTAACATTATGATCTATTTCCTTCCCTGAGGCCTAATTACAATCAAAGTTATAGTTTGTCTTTTCCTGAAATCATAATTTGTTAGAATCTCAACGAAAATAGACAACCATTATGAAACATATAGAAAGTTAAACCATTCTTGAACAGATTCGGGCATTTTTCATCAAAACAACTGAGGAAAGTGAAAGTAAATTAACAATTCATAGTTTTGTGTAGAGAGTCTTACATTCCAGTCAAAGTTTAACCAATGAACCTAAGGGCTGACATAGCCTAGTAAGAGGGTGGAAGGTAACTAAAAACATTATATAGATATTTCATAAAATTAAGATAGTCACCAAAAAATGACTATAAATCAATAACTTAGTTCCGTCATGAAGAGTAGAAAACATATACAGACAACCCTCCAGCATGCTTCAGGCTTTCAACCAAGTACGGGTCGACTAACAACATGGAGGCACAAACATCCAAGTGAAAAACACAACGGATGTTGCAGACACTTCTTAAGAAACAAAGAAGACCTGAGGTATACATTTGCCAACTTTCCAGTGGAATAGAGGTGATAGGAATAATATTTGCAACGATCAAAGCCTAGGGAATGGGGAAGTTGGAAGCAAAGATAACACCAACTTAGGAACAAGAAAGTAAAATTAAAAATATGAGCACCCATTTTCTATTGAGAGCATTCGAATAATCTTCTTCCACTCTATTTACCTATAACACCAACACAAAACAATGTTAATTGAATAAGAACACTTACAACTTGAATGAATAGGAAAATATGCAAGGGGAATGAGAGCCAAGACAACGATTTTACCTCAGATACTATAAGGAACCAAGGTATCGTCAACCATCCTGGAGATAGGACTAAAATGTGAACCGAGTTAGATAGCAGGGGAACCAAATAGCAGAACCCAAAAACATTTAAAAGACACCACAAAATAAATTTACCTGGGTGTCGAGAGGAAGCCTATAGGCCTAAAGAAAGTGATGGTCTGTGCAACTGTTTGGGTTTTCCCCTCCACTAGCAAACAAGAAATTGTCAAATTGTGTAATAAATCAAATGTCCCTTCATGAACTGTGGAAACCAAAAGGGTTATGGTGGAAAAATTAACATAGACTTTAGGTGGAGAAAAATTACCTGATTCTGAAGTGGATGATGACCAATCCTGATACCAGACTTCGCCATAGTTCCCTTGCATTCAAACCCTCCTTCGAAAGACAAAAGAGTAATGGAGTCTGCTAATGTAAAAGAGGAAGTCATATTATGCTTTGGTAGCAGAGCTAAGCGAAACCCTTACCGTGGTGGAAAGAAAAAGAGGAAGTCATGTTATGCTCTGGTAGCAGATCTAAGAAAAACCCTTGTGGCAGAAATAAGAAAAAGAGGAATTTGTGTTTAACTTTGGTAGTAGAGTTGAGCAAAACCCTTGTGGCGACAGCAAGAAAAACAATATAAGGAAGTTAGGCATCAAGCAGAAGGATCGAAGAAAAATGCAGAAGCCACCACTATGTCAAAACACTCCAAAAAAATAGAGAATAGAGTGAAACTATGAAATTAGGTAGCCAAATATGCTTAGGGTTAGACGTATAATACCAGAGTCATAGATCTGTACCAAGTGGATCTCAACCATCATTATGACATTGAAACTATAAATCTTAATAATTGTGCCCACATACTAGGTTCACATGGGCATAGGTGTATGACATTGAGGAGCATATAATTGACAACAGGTTAGGTACGATGGACACTCCACCAAATGTGAGCCAGGTGGTGGGAAGGAGAGCTCATAGAGTGCCAACTCACCAAAAGGAGAAGAAACATGTATGCCTCCATATTGGATTCCCAATTGTAGATACATAACCTAACTTGGGTAGAGCATTAATGGCCAAGGCTAGGGTTGAAGAGTTGAATGTAAAGGGTCGGTAGTTATGACAAAATAGTAAAATGTATAAATATTAACAATATAATGAGTTTGAAATTCTTAGAATGTGTAGGTGTAGGTAGACTTGTAATTAAAATGAAAGAGAAATAAACAAAGGACTCCATTTAAGTTGTTATACATTAATTGTATTTTGCATTGCCCACTTGTAATAATCTACACCATCCACATATGTGATACTATATAACAGTGGGGGAGAAGAAAGAATTTTTTTTGGGGTTATGGTTTAGATGTTTGTTACATCTCTTAAGGGAAAAGTGATTGGAAATAATTACAATATCAGTCAAAAATATTCGCTTATGATTTCTTGTAAATAGATGGATGTTATTAGTAATCCCTTTCCACGTTCTCTGAAACACAGGTGTTAGTTCAATGATCAAATAGTGTTGTGGAATAGAATATATTTTAGTCAAATTCAACTCATCTTTTCCATGATAAGTTTATGTCACTATGTTATTGGTCATTTGATGCATGTATTTGGCTAGTTGTAGGGTTGTTTTGATCACCAGGGGTGGTAACATATATCCATCTCCACCTAGAAATTTCCATCTTCTCCCTCTTAACCTCACACTTCTCCTAAAATCTATTTCTACAGTCATTCTATTAAGGCAATTAGAAGACACAGTGAGCATCAACCTTAGTGCAAGATAGATCTCTGATAGATCCTAGGTTTGGCTAGGGGGATTCCCCAAACTTCACTAACTTCCCCTTATATTCATCCATCTTCTCCTACCCATACAACACCATTTGTACCCTCTAAAGGCCCTCAGAACCCCTCCTGTAGTAAAACAGGGCCTCCTATAGCAATACAGGACCTCCTGTAATAGGCTCCTGTAGCAGGCTTGTAACACTATTTTCCTCAAATTGTTTCACTCCACACTTCCATCTTAGCCTGGTTAGGTTGAATAATTACCCCCAATTTTTTATTTTATTATTAAGAGAAACTCTTATACCTCTCCAACCTCCTCCTTTCCTCACTACAAAACAGAGTTAGAATTAGTTTTTTTCATAAGCATGTTAAAATTTAGATTCTTTATTTTCAAGCAAATGTAGAGTAGATCAATGATACATGCAAGTAGATTATTGATTTGATTAAATGTGAAAAGTAGAGTAGTTTTACTTCTACAAGTAGACTAGCCCCTTTCTCTTTAATGTAGTATCAATTATCATTTACATTTGAATGAGTGGAATTTTCACTCTCATAGTTAGAATAAGGTCCAATTTTTCTTTCATAAGAAGTTTTCACTATAACTAGTTGGAGGAATGGTCTTTGAAAATCTTGATCTGATTTCATGATTGAGGGTGACATGAGTAGAATCTAACCTATTGCACATATATCACTATCACCTCTAAGTTTTTACGGACCTTGGGTTGATAATTTGAGTTTCTGAGCCCTTGGGAGTTGCAACACTCATGGTGCAATACCAGGGCTCCCACTTTCAGTGCCATTGTTTCTGGTTAATCATTATTTTTTTTTATTTTCCATCAGTCTTATGTCTTTGAAAACATGAAAAATTTAAAAAAATTGTTCTCTCATGCCTCCTAGGAGTAGGGATAACCAAAGAAAATTCTTACGAAAAACCCCCATATCCTCAAGCAACCAACCTTCACTCTTCTTCGGTGTTTATGAACTTCCCTCTCTAACTACAGGGGAGTTAGAAGACCCTCTAGGTGAGCCAATTGAAACTTCTGAAGAGCTTATTGGAGAATAATAACCTATCTCAACTACTCAAACTATGGTTGAAAACTAGAGCAATGAGATTTTCCCTAACAAAGAAGTCAATGGAGGGCCTAAAATGAAAAATATAAGTCTTTTTTCCCTTCCACATTTCCATTTCCTAACCTCTAAAGATACTGGCACCTTCATGTTTGAATTTCATTTTGTCTGTAGGACCTATTACTATGCCTCCGATCAGAAGAAGTTGAAGTTATTTCATTCTACCCTTAAAGATGCAACCTTGCGCTGGTTCATGAGTCTACCTGGAGGCAGCATCACTACCAAGGCATAAGTGTAGCAAACCTTCAATGAAAAATACTAGGATTATAGTAGATCCAAAGAAACAAAGGAGGAAAACTTTAGGATGACCCTTGGACCTGATGAATCTTTAGAGGATTATGAGGAAAATTTTCAACTCAATTATAGGAGGGCCAACTATGCCCTTGATCCTGAGTCACTCAAGCTAGTTCTTCTCCAAGGGATTAGGGAAGATGTAATGGAGACCTTCAAAGTGGTATCTGGAGGAGAAATCTACTAATTTCTTTATGACTCTAGGGTTACTAGGAAAAAGGGTATGTCTAGTCAAAACTTGGCCAGTTCCTCTCCCTCCACAACATCCATCAAGCATGAGATAGGGAACATGTTGGAGGATTTCGAGAGTTAGTTTTTTCATACCTTTATCTTTCAAATGGATATTATGAAAATCAAAAGAAAGAAAGAGGAAGCAGAAAGGGCACTAGTTATTTTATTCCCTAGATGTACTAAAAGCCATTCTAGGTATGAATGTGCACTAAATGTAATTTAAGTATGCCTAGTATGTGAGGAGAATCAAGCAACATAAAAATGTCCATATATGCTAGGCCTAAAGGTTGTACACCACGAAGGAGTAGAGAGTGGGTCAGAATAAGTATTATTCATTAACCAAATGAGACCCCAAGGACCTCAGCCATATCAATGAGGCATGCAAGATGCACATAACCTCACTACAATCCAAATCACAATGAACCTTTCAACCCTTGGTACCCTTCCACTCATCTGCCATGGTCCACCCCTCATCCTTAGTCTTATACTCCTCAATATCCTCCTCATCCTATCAACCATCCTTTCTATCCATATCTACCCCAATCTTCCCAATGGGGCAACCCCCCACAAGGGTGGAGGCCTAAAAAAAACCTGAAATAAACCAAATTCCACCCCAACCTCATGCACAACTAGCTCATCATACCCCACTGTTGTAGCGGCTACAACCACCATCCAAAATTTTGGCCCGCACCAATTTTGTAGCCTCCATTGAAGAGTTTTATCTTGATGACTGCACAAATTTGGGTTCACTCCGTGAGCCCGTGTGAGTCTTTACATCCTCCTTTCTTGGTCATTGCATTGAAGTCTCTACATGTTGATGCCTAAGTCATGCTTGCAACCATGTTCTGGTTATGCTCAAAGTCTACGCTTTGTATGTGCTTGCTCTATTCACTATGAAAGCATCTATCACACTCACACACACAGTCACATTCACTATTACACAAGCGTCATCTCGATCAATGAGTGATCAATCATGAGGGTCACAATTGTCACTTGCACAGTTGGTTAGTCATGTTCAACATGTGTGTCTAGATGGTTTGGGTCATTTCATCGTCAAGTCATGTGAGTGTGCGTTTCCATGATTAGTTATGTATCTTTTGATTGTTCACACATTTAGTGATTCTACTGAAGTTCTAACAAACAAACTCCCCTTTAACAGTCGGACCCTCACCCTAACATTGACTCGATCGACTATCAACCAGAACAATGCAAAAGCAACAAGCTAGTTTTTTCAAGCTGCGGTGCCTGCAAGAAATTAATTGAAACATCATGCTGGCCACCAGGACAGTCGGACCCAAGAGTCACCCTGAGATTGACTCCCATCAAAATTTGTGCAAAGGCCACTTCCCTTACTTTCTCAACTGGCTGAGAAAATTGTGTAGACAAGCTGGACAAACACCAAGTTCCCATCCCTATCTCCCTCAAAAAAATGTGCAGTTTTCCCAGTCAATCATCCTAACAACAGACCGACTGTTCATCTCAGAAATTGTGCAGTGTTCATGAGTAGGCCTTCCGCTTCTCATCAATTAGCTTAGCTTAGTAATTTCCCATAGATGATCAGTAGGCCAGCCCTCCCAGCCTCAGTGTAGTCTCCCTTTCTAGAATCCCCTAGTAGTAGACTGCTAGTTCCCTCCAGGAATTGCGCAATTTCTACTACTAGTGTCTCTAATAGCCAACTAGCAGTTCCCTTTGGGAATTGCGTAGTTTTGGTTGCTAGTGACAAAGTAGCCAACTGGAAGTTCCCTCTTGGAATTGCGTAGTTTTGGCTGCCGGTCTCCTGGGAAGTTCCCCCAGAAAATTGTGCAATCCCTACCTGCTGACCCTTCATGCAGCTTGGGTCGTTCCTCTAGAAAATTACACAAATCTGGTTGTCTAGCCCCACTACGCGTTAATTATAAAACATGAAAAAAGCATGCCTGCCTTGCCTTCCAATAGCCAACACTGTCCATCCCAAAATTTGCACAAATTTTCCTCTCAGCCGAGCCAGACCTCGCAAGAATTCATTGTCAACTCAGATTTCCCGTCTCCATCACTCAGTGACTCTTGCACAGTTTTCATCAATAGTGCCTAGAGCCATCATCTGGCCTCACAACCTTGCTACTTATCCTAGTCACCTACATCCGAAATGATGACGTGTCATGGTAGAATAGGATTTTTTGGATTTGATGTCGTCTCATGATGAGCGACTGCAGGTATAGGTACACCAAAAAGCATGGCAGGACAACGAATGGAATGAATGAAGGGAGCACATGTAGAAGGATAATTTCACCAATGGACAAAGGAACAAAGCATGCGAAGTGGACGAACACAATGAACATGCACCTTCACAAACAGATGAACCTATCAAGCCTTCCAGCATGCAAGCAAGAAACAACATGTTAAAGCTTCATCAAGCGAACCAAGCACCATCGAAAACTCCATGCATTTCGCCATGCGGAGATGAATCTATGATACACCATGAAGACATTCGTCACCTAGTAGCACTGTAGCTCGACATGCACTCTAGCAACACCAAAAATGTACCAACATTGTCATGTCAAGTTATGTCTAGTCACGCCATGAGTCATGTTTCCCACATCTCCATTATGGGTTTGTTGTCAAACAATGTGATGTAACGTGGAAGTCCAAGAGACCCACTTGTTGAACAAAGAGTCATGTAAGTTGAAAATTTATGGAAGTCAAATGGTCATGAGGGTAGTTGAACAACCATAATGGTCAGTTTCACCCTTGGCTATAAATACCCCCTCATTTGTACATGTAAAGGACTTTTCACCTCAGCTCCTCCCACATAGCCAAGAGAGTCGTTAATATTTTTTTGGAGGAGTAAGTAGTGGCTCCAACACCCTGCACTCGGGCTTAGTGATGTATGGTGTAATGATGTGTCTTGGAAACTTTCACTTAATTCAGAAGCCTGCTAACAGGCCAACACGTTTTCACACATGTATTTTATTTGTTCTAAAACTAACCTTTAACACTTATAATGCATGTTTCTTTAACCTATGTTCTACATATGAACTGCTTCATTTGTTGTAATGCATAATCGATTAATGGAAATGTGTTGTATATGTTGTTAACACTGTATCACCCATGTAGACTACTCTCTCGGACATCAAACAAACCTGTCACATGAAGCTTGTTGTAACAATCATCGCACTCATTTGGACTGATTCGTGAGTGTTGTACGTGTTACCCTACCTTGTATGTTGTGACTGCAGCATCTGTGTGGAGTTCTCCACCAGAAGCTATGCATATCTTATTGTGTTGTGTGTTCCTAGTAGTGTTGGGACTACTCCCAATCGACATAGAACTCAATCTCACCCTTTCTCTTGACAGTGAAAGAACCATTGACACAATTGACACTTACACTCAACAGGCACGTGAACCTCACTTCTCGAAGACAAAGTGAACCACTCTCCTATTATGACAAGCAAGAGTTGAGGCAAATCCTTAAGACAATGGCAATCGGTCCATCATAGTGGATGGAAAACCCACGCCAAATGGTGTGAGGTTTAGTTGGGACTTCAAACTGGGGTGATCCCCTAAATGTTGGTGGGTCCAACACTGTCAACATTTGTGGTGCTAGAAGGAGGGCCACCAGTTGTACATGGATGAAATTACCCTCACACTCACTCATCAATCATCTGGTCAAGACAGTAACTCGCACTCCCTCTCACATGAATTTGTAGTTGGTTACTCCTCACCTCCTAGAATTGAACATGATATTTCATATCAACACCTTCACTACATCCGTCCCTTCACTCGCTAGTTCGTGAAAGCAGTCAGACTGATCCTAGGTGTACAACATATTCCACACACATCTAGGAAGATGAAATCCACTCCCATGGGAGTTTTTGTATCATCGTTGGAAGAAGAAGTCCTTGCCATGCTTGAAGGTCTAGAAGAAGCTATTGAAGATGGAGAGGAACCTCCAATATTCCTTGAAGATGAACAAGGTATTCTTATGGTCTTGCAATCAAACTCCTATATAGGTGGTGTAGGGGAAGGTAGCGGAGGAGGTGGAGACGAAGATGAACCAACAAACTCAGATCCAGAACCATCAAATTCCGAAGGAGAGGAAGAAGATGAAGAAGACAAAGAGATGGATGACTCAGTGACCATTGGCTCTCCTTGTTGTTCTTCACAAGGTGCCGAAGTGAGTGGAGAGAATGAACATCAAGTTCAACCCTAATAATGTAGTGAATCCAAAATACGACTTAGACAACTTCTACCTACAACTATAGACCCTTGAGGTACATTATGATGACGTAGCATGTAGATTGTTCCCATGTACATTGGATGGTGGCGCAACTGCTTGGTATCATAGCCTTCCACCCAACTCCATACAGAACTGGGGTTCGTTCAAACATATGTTCCTCGAAATGTTTGTTGGTGACAAGACCCCAGCCATGTTTCTCAAGGAATTGGGAAGCCTAAGGATGGAGGGAAAAGAGAAAGTGAAAGACTTCAATCAGAGGTTTATGCGTATTTTGAAAAAATTTGCAGTAGACACTAAACCTCATGACTCCATCACTATTGACTATTACACGTCTAAACTTCTGACCACCATTGCACAGTTCATCGGGCGAGCTGCAAAGCCAACAATTTTAGAAAGCTGTGAAGAGACTATTGCTATTGAAAAAGACTTGCGTGCAATTGGAGTCATCAAGGATGATGAATCAACAAAAGACTCCAAGGATGTGAGGAAAAATCCCCAAGAAACGACAAGCAAAGATAGAGACAAGGAAGAAACTGATATTGAGACCCTCACTTGCCTTGTCAAGAACTTGGTTGCCAAAATTTCCGAACTCAAGCAACATAAAATAGACACATTCACAATTATCCATCTGCCCAGACAAAGACAGGCAAGCAGTTCATCAATCGGCTCAGCAAGAAACAACCGATTCCCTTCCAAATTTGCGCAGAAGCCTATGTTCCAACTCAATCAGTGCACTGATCCTAATTTCTGTTCATTCCACGAAGAGTTCCACCCTAAGAACTCTTATTCAAATTGGAATCAAGTTGTCACCTCAGTCTGTAGTCATACACTTGATGCGGAAGGTGATATGCAGGGGCTGGAAGACACTTATGATAGAAAAGAGGTTGCACCTGATGAAACACCAAGTTTTAGGCATGTGGTGAACACTTATTAGTGCTTGCAAGTAATCTCAAAGATTAACACCGAGAAGCAGCCCCAAAAGCAAAATGATTGTTACAATATTAGGAGTAAAGGGGCTCCCCCTACACTTGGGGAAATGTAATAAAAGGTGAGGCAGCTGATAAAGAAGGTTGATCGACCATCTGCCTCGAAGCAACAGACACAAAGCAAGTCTGAGAAGACAGTGGTGGATAAGAGTACATCCATGAACATCAAGTCATAGAACACTCAACTGGACAACACAGACATTTGTTCTGCCCTTGACACCTCCGTGACTCTACCACCTCTGGACTACAACATTGTTGATGACATGAAGAAAAATCGGGTGAACATCAGTTTATTCAAGTTAGCCAAAGTCCAAAGTCATCCAGATATCATGCTACGTGCATTGGGACAAACAACAGTGGATAGTGCAGCTTCTACCAGCAAGGGAGTAATCACACCTCCCGAATCACTACTTATTGTGCTCAATACACTCTGGATGGAAGACGCAAACTCAGGCTGCTGCCCATTCTTACTTTCATTCAAATTTTTCAACTACAATGGTCATAACTTCTTGGTTGATTCTGGCACACTAGCCAACGTTATGCCGCTCTCCATTGCTAATAAGGTCAATGCACGATGGAGCGAAACATCCGCAAGAATCATCCAACTTAATAGAACATCAATACCAGCCATTGATGAACTTCGAGATTTGACCATCCGACTATCCCATGATGGTCGTTTTCACTAACACATCAACATAGATGTTGTGGACATACCAAAAGCATATGGCCTTCTGCTCAGCAGAGACTGGTCCAGCAAGCTAGATGGATATTTTGCTACAAACTGACCTCACATGTGGCTTCCTTACAAGGGAAGATGCAACCAAATCTAGGTTTTATCCTTGAGGTATATGAAACACAATGTCACTCCCCTTAATGGCGAGAATGAACCATTGATATTCACAAAACTCATGTTTGGAAACTACCTCCTGGAAAAGACATTGGAGTGTTATCCTACATGGCAAACTCCAACCTCATCAGATAAGCAATTAGGACTCCTTCCTAGCCCAATAGACGATATTGAAACTTGTACAGTTTTTTTTCCGATAGTAGCAGTAGTAGCAACAATGGTAGTAGCAGTAGTACCAGCACACTAAATGGTCCATATACAGACAAGTTGTGGGCCATGAGTCTTGCAAATCAGGGACACCTGATGGCTCAAGGACCTAGTGTATCTCAGTCATCCAAAACATTGAACATCACATGATTTCAATATTTTTGAATTTCGAAGGCACAAACAATGATGTTGAGTATGAAGCACTCATGCTGAACACACAAAGGACTAACACTATGAAAGAACAAAGTAACATGGGAACCTACCACGATCCGAAGATGGCCAATCTCGGTACATGCTACACAATACAACAATGACAAATCGTTGATCGCTTGATCAAATAGTACCAAGATGGGTATGCATGAGTAGCTGATGACCTGAGTACACACTACACATGAGCCATCCAACATGAGCTTCCAGGTAAAGGAGGAGACAAGCTATTGCAGCAAGGAACATGTAACACATACATGTCATTTGCACTCCTTTCACTGAAAGGATTGATTAACAATTTAAATGTTTGGATAACAAGTAAAGTTCGTTGTCATACTTGGTTTTCTAATTTAAATCCTCCACGTAAGAAATCTTGGAAAATTTGCTTACGAATTGAATTCAGAAACTTGAACCCCTCCTGGAATGAAATACTACCCCATGCCATCATCCAAGCCCATGTTGCACATAGTACCTAAAAGAGTGGTGTTATCTTCACTTGAAGGTCTTCTAGAATGCCAACAGGTTCTAGTAGCGGGGCTCGATAGACTTGCACTAGTCTACGAGAGGCTTGGCCCACACACGTATCATTTACAAGCACTAGGTAGGAGGATTGGAAACCTTCCTACCAATGGCCAAGATTTGAAACACTATTTTCAGTAGGTCGGGTCGTGGCCATTCCATGTACATAGTTTTCATGTTGCTTGTTTTTTCATTTGGTTTGTTTTCTTATTATCTTGGTGTTGGCTTTGTTTGATTTTTCTTACAATTTTTGTTCATGTTCATTTTTTTTGTTTTATATAATTACTATTTTTGTTTCCAGAAATAAGTGTGCCAACTACTACGTCCTGGCTTTTGAATAGAGTATATGGCTGAAATTTGAGGTAACTCGTGACACTGCAACACTTGGCCAATCTTGTGTCTGGGTTCTCTATGCTTGGTTGTAACCTTCAGCTGATGAAGTCTTCACGGAAAATATGAACCGTCTGTAAATGAAGTTTTGGTCCAACCATGAACCTATGTCCACACTAGGAAGCCCCATGCCTATACTCAGCCTTCTGCTATGTGTGTTCAAGCTCATTCAAATACTAGAAATGGAGAAGGGGAAATCTAAACAAGCAAACCTATGTCAGAGGTCTTACATTATTCTTTGAAGGAACAACCTCTTTTTCTCTCAATAAGTTGGGATCCCTCTTCCACCCCAAAAATTAATAAGTGCCTATGCACAATCCTCTTGAAAAATATAAAGGCGAAAGAAGAGAAAGGCTTCCTGCGTAGAGCAGTGAAGCATGCAACTCCACCAGGGTACTGACGAGGCTTGCTGGCAGTGGAGAAATGTGTGTGTTCCTTCGTGACTCCGCAGGGGTATTGTCGAGGCCTGCTGTTAGTGAAGCAACACCAGAGATGAAAACTTATACTGCGAAAATCTTTAACTCATGAACTAAACTACCCTTCCCAGATTCGAAACACTGAGATCTAAGCTAAACTTAAAATTGTGTTTCACTGAGTGGAAAAGGGTGTACCATGTATGTCCATGGGGTAAGTTGGAAACTAAGGTAACTCGCACATCAATTCAATACTCTCAGAAAGACCAAGGCCTTCTGCTAGTAATGAAATGAAACAGAGAAGTTGGAGTTCTATGAGTGTATCACCAAGTGTTGTAGCGGCTACAACCACCCTCCAAAATTTTGGCCTGCGCCAATTTTGGAGCCTCCCTTGAAGAGTTTCAATTGATTATTGCACACAGTCGGGTTCACTCTGTCAGCTTGTGTGAATCTTTACATCTGCCTTGCTTGTTCATTGCATTCAAGTCTCTGTATGTTGATCCCTAAGTCATTTTTGTGACCATGTCCTGGTTATGCCCAAAGTCTTTGCTTCGTATGTGGTAGTTGTGTTCATTATGAAAACATCTGTCGCACTCACACACAGAGGCACATTCACTATCGCGTAAGCATCGTCTCGATCAATGAGAGATAAATCATGAGTGTCGCACTTGTCACTTTCACAGTCGGTCAGTCATGTTGAACATGTGTGTCTGGATGGTTTGGGTCATTTTGTCATCAAGTCGTGTGAGCATGTGCTTGCACGATTAGCTACGTATCTTTCGATTGTTCACACACTTAGTCATTCTGCTGAAGTTCTGATGAACAAACTCCCCTCTGATAGCTGAACCCTCACCCCACCATTCACTCGATTCACTGTCAACCAGAACAGCGTAGAAGCACCAAGCTAGTCTTTTCAAGCTACGCTACCCGCAAGCAATTCATTCAACCCTCATGCTCGCCACCCAGACAGTCAGACTCGACAGTCACCCTAGGACTGACTCCCTTCAAAATTTGCGCAGAGGCCACTAACCTTACTTACTTAGCTAGCTAAGGAAATTGCACGGATAGGTCGGACAGACACCATGTTCCTGTGCCTGTCTCCCTCAGAAAATTGTGCAGTTTTCCCAGTCAGTCATCCCGACAGTCAACCGACTGTTCATCTCAGAAATTGTGCAGTGTTCATGAATCAGCCTTCCATTACCCATCAGTCAGCTCAACTAAGAAATTGCATAGAGATGATTAGCAAGATGACCTCCCGGGCTCAGTGCAGTCCCCCTTGCTAGCATCCCCTGGCAGCATACTTCTAGTTCCCTTCCGGAATTGCATAGTTTCTGCGCAGTTCCCTGTGGGAATTACACAGTTTTGGCTGCCACTGACCCAACAACCAACTAGCAGTTCCCTCTAGTAATTGTGCGGCTTTGGTAGCCAGTCTCCTGGGCAGTTCCCCCAGAAAACAATGCAATCCCTACCTGCTGACCCTTCATGCAACCTGACCCATTCCTTTGGAAAATTGTGCAAATCGAGTTCTCCAGCCCTGCTAACTATTCATTCTGAAAATTGCGTAGAGCATGCATGCCTTGCCTTCTAGCAACTCGGACTATCCATCACAAAATTTGTGCAATTTTACCTCCCAGCCAAGCTAGACATCGCATGCAGTCACTGTCGACTCAGATTTCCCATCTCCATCACTCAGTGACTCTTTCACAGTTTTCATCAGTAGTGCCCGAAGCCATCATCCTACTTCACAACCTTGCTACCTCTTCCAATCACCTGCATCCGAAATTATCACGTGTCATGGTAGAATACAAGGATTTGGATTTGATGTCGCCTCATCATGAGTGACTGTAGGTACAGGTACACCGTCAAACATGGCAGGAAAACGAATGGGATGAACAAAGCGAGCACATGCAGAAGGATAGGTTCACCAACAGACAAACGAACAAAGCATGTTATGCAGATGAATGTGATGAACAAGCACCTTCACTAACATAAGAACTTATCAAGCCTTCCAGTATGCAAGAAAGAAACAACATGCTAAAGCTTCATCAAGCAAACCTAGCACCATCAAAGACTCCGTGCATTTCGCCAAGTGGATGTGAAGCTATGATACACCATGAATACATTCATCACCTAGTAGCACTGTAGCTCAACATGCACTCCGGCAGCAGCACGAATGTACTAGCATTGTCATGTCAAGTCATGTCGAGTCACATCATGAGTCATGTCGCCCACATTTCCACAATGGGCTTGTTGTCAGTCAATGTGATGTAACGTGGAAGTCCAAGAGACCCACTTGTCGAACAAAGAGTCATGTAAGTCACAAAGTCATGGAATTTGAATGGTCATGAGGGTAGTTGAACAACCACAAGGGTCAATTTCACCCTTGGCTATAAATGCCCCCTCATTTGTACATGTAAAGGACTTTTCACCTCAACTCCTCCCACCTAGCCAAGATAGCCTTTGATATTTTTTTGAGGAGTAAGTAGTGGCTCCAACACCCCACACTCGAGGTTAGTGATGTATGGTGTAACGATGTGTCTAAGAAATTTTGCTTAATTCAGAAGCCTACTAACAGGCCAACACGTTTTCACACATGTATTGTATTTGTTGCAAGACTGATCTTTAACACTTATAATGCATGTTGCTTTAACCTACGTTCTACATCTCAACTGCTTCATTTGTTGTAATGCATAATCTATTAATGGAAATGTGTTGTATATGTTGTTAATGTCATCTTTCCCTTATAGACTACTCTTTCAGACATCGGATAGACCTTTCACATGAAGATTCTTGTAACAATCGTTACACTCATTTGGACTGATCCATGAGTTTTGTACGTGTTATATTACCTTGTATGTTGTGACTACCGCATCTATGTGGACTTCTCCGCCAGAAGCTGTGCATGTCTTGCTATGTTTGTTGTTCCTAGCAGTGTTGGGACTACTCCCAATCGACCTAGAACTCACTCTCACCCTTTCTCTTGATAGTGAAAGAACCATTGACATAGTTGACACTCACCCTCACTAGGCATAGGAACCTCACTTCGTTAAGAGAAAGCAAACCACTCTCCTATGTTGACAAGTAAGAGTTGAGGCAAATCCTTAAGACAATGGCAATCGGACCATCATACTATATGGGACTCCCACACCAAATGGTGTGAGGTCTCATTGGGACTTCATACCAGGGTGATCCCCTGAATGTTGGCAGGTCCAGCATCATCAACACCTGCCTAAGTAGCCTCAAATGTCTTCTCAACCCAATCTAAACCTAAACAATAAGAAGGCACAACATGTTTATAGTGGGGAAACATCATATCCTACTTATGCTTTGGAAATCCAAGAGATTGGCCTTCGGTCTAGGAGGGTGCTCCTAGATAATCACCCACTTTCCCCACCTGAAGAGCTTGAAGAAGAGAAGAAAGAGAGTATACCTCAAGTAGAGGCATCACCCTATCCTAAAAGGTTGGGCCACCCTAACCAACAAACCCTGAAAGAGGTTGAACTTTTGGGAGAATTGAATAATTTGTGTCTCAAGATACTCCCTTTCAAGGCCATTAAAAATGTTCCCATCTACAACAAGCTTATTAAATACAAATGTTTCAAAAGGCATGGGTGAAGAAGAAGAGATAACCCCACCATCAATGTTGTTGGACAATTATGTGATCTGATGCTTGGAGAGTTATCTCCCCAAAATACCTAGACCCTGGTAGCCTAGTAGTGGATTTACACATTGATAACATTATGCTCCCTAATACCTTGATTGGTCTTGGAGCTACAATCAATGTAATGACCAACAAAACCATGTTGAAGCTCAATCTTCAAGGGGATTTGAGAAAGCCCACCACAATGCTATAGCTTGCAGACATATCCATAGTAGCTCCTAAGGGAATTATTGAGGATTTCATGGTGTCCATCCACTCCTGGAAGTACCCTACTAATTTCCTATTCCTTCATCCTAAAACCAATTTTAATGGTTATCCTTGCATCTTAGGAATACCTTGGTTAGCCACTGCTAATGCCTACATTAGTTGTACGCCTGGGAATATGACTATAAAAAATGGACATTCATCTAAACGACTTATGTTGTATGCTCCTTCTCATCCTTCTATTGAACATGATTTACCCATTTGGTTACAGGATGAGGAAGAGGATGAATTGTATTACATAACCACCTACCTAGTCTGCACTCTAGATATTATTATAGGAGGGGGACAACTTGATGAAGACAACCATATTGACCATATCCTTCAAAATCATATTCCTACTTCCACACCAGTTGATGAATTATTTAAGGAATGTGAGAGAATTCCTTGGACTGACTTGTGATCTATTGAATCTATCTTTGGACATGGAAATATTGTAGTGGTTGGCCCATCCAGAATTCTAAATTCATTCCTCCTCTCGCGGCAAAAAATGAAGAACAATTGTGCAATGTACTGAGGTAGCACGTAGATGCTTTTTCTTGGGATTATAAGGAAATGAGAGGTGTGCATCGCTTAGTTTGTACTCATCAAATTTACATCAAATAGGGATGCAAGCCTATGGACTAACCTTAGAGAAGGATGAATGCAACTCTTAAGGATATTTTGAAAGAAGAATTACAAAAACTACTCGATGTAGGGTTCATATACCCCATTTCAGATAGTGATTGGATGTCACCTCTTTTTCTAGTTCCCAAGAATAACGGGAAGTAGAGAATCTGTGTTGATTACCGGGAAATTAACAATGCTACAAAAAAAGACCATTTTCCCTGTCCCTTCATTGACCAAGTCCTAGATGGCCTTGTAGGAAAAAAATTATTCTCCTTCCTTGATGGATTTAATGGATACAACCAAATTGAGATCAGCCCTAAATACCAAGACATGACCACATAAACATGTCCTTCGGTTACCTTTTCATATAGAGTTCCTGTATTCGGTTTGTGCAATTCCCCTACTACTTTCGAGAGGAATATCCTAAGTATATTTGTTGAACGTGTCCATGACTCAGTTGAAATATACATCGATGATTTTACTCCTTATGTATGTGACTTCCAAGAATCTCTCTCCAATATGTGTAGATCCTTGAAGAAATGTATTGAAATGAATCCCCGTTGAGCCCTAAGAAATGTGAGTTTTTTATGAATGTAGGGATTTCCCTTGGACATACTATACCCAAGGAAGGGATACAGGTTGACCCAAATAGGATTTCCATCATCAAAAGGGTCCCTATCCCTCATAAACAAAGGCATGTCAAGAGTTTCCTTGGATTAGCTAGGCAATATAGGAGGTTCATTAAATATTTTAGCAAACTAGATTCACCCTTATTTGGACGGTTGGTTAAATATTCAGATTTTTGTTGGACAATTAATTTTCAAAGAGATTTTGAAGTACTGAAAGAAAAGTTGACCACTACACCCATCCATAGGGGTCCCAACTGGGCAATACCTTTCCATATACACATAGTTTCTTGAGATAAAGTTGTAGGGGTTGCCTTAGGACAAGTAGAAGACAAATTACATTTTGTTATATATTTCATTAGCAAGAACCTTTCCATATTTGAGTTGAATTATTCTATCACTGAAAAAGGACTCTTGGATGTGGTGTATTCTTTGAACAATTTTGGGCATTATATCATTCGTTATCAAACTTTGGTTCACATTAATCATGAAACCATTCAATATTTAATGAATAAACCCGATGTCAATGCTAGGATAATTACATTTTTATTACTATTCCAACAATTGTATTTGAATATTATTTATAAACCAGGGAAAGAGAATGTGGTTGCAAATTTCTTGTTGAGACTGGCCTTCATTACAGGAAAGGAAGAAATGATAGATGATCATCTTCCATATGAACATCTATTTTCCATCTCAGTGCTTTCTCATTGGTTTGCTGATATTATAGCCAACTATTTGCTTCCAAGAGGTTCCCTCCTACCCTATCCTCGAAGGAGAAAATCAATATTGTTAGGAAGAGTACCCGATTCACTTGGATTTGGGGAAATATTTCCATATTGGGACCAGATCAGATCTTAAGAAGATGTGTGAGGGAAGAATAGGTCTTTTGCATCCTATCAACAAGCCATGATGGGCCTTTATGGGGGCACTTTTCTACTAAGAAAACAACTTTTAAATTTATGCAATCAGGTTATTAATGGCCCACTTTACATAAATATGCAAGGAGGTGCACCACTAGGTTTGATTAGTGTCAAAGGATGGGTAAGCCAACACCCAAGGATGAAATTCCCTTACAAATTCAAGTGACTCTAGAGCCATTTGAAAAGTGGGGCATGGATTTCATTGGACCTATTGATCCCCCATCTGGACATAATAGGTATATCATTGTATGCATGAAATACTTGAACAAATGGGCTAGATAAAAAGTAGTGAACGAAACAACTCGGAAGAACATGGTTGAATTCCTAAGGGGTAACATCTTCTACAAATTTCTTTTTCCAAAGGAATTAGTCATTGGTTAAGGAGCACAATTTACATCAAGTTTGATTGAATATCTCATGAAACAACACCACATCAAGCATAAGACATCTACTTCCTATCACCCTCAAGAAAATCGGCAATTGGAAGTCACAAACAGATCACTATAGATAATTCTTACAAAGGTTGTTAGCAACAGTAGAAAATATTGGTAAGATAGACTTGTGGAATCCACATGGCCCTACAACACCACTTGGAAGACCACTATTGGATTCACTCCATTGGAGTTGGTCTATGGGAAGAAGGCCTTGTTGTGTATTAAATTTGAGTAAAATACCTTGAAGATGGCACCTCAGTTAGTCTTGGATCTCACTACAATCCAACAACAAAGGCTGCTCCATCTCGATGTTCTAGATGAATTAAGAATGCAAGTTGCCTTGCACACTGAGGTAATCTAGCTACAAAGGAATATTTGGCATGATAAGCACATCAAAGAAAGGAATTTTCGTGAAGGAGATTGGGCCTTGTTGTATGACTCTAGATTCAATGATTTCAAAGGGAATTTAATGACAAGAAGATTGGGTCCCTATCTAATAGAAAAGTTTCATGAGAATGTGTCTGTCCAAATTAGAAAAATTAATGAGGAAGATGTTTTCTTACTTGTCAGTGGTCATATATTGAATATGTCCAAGAAACCTTTGTCTAGGGACGAGTTTATCAATTCAATCAACCAAGAGTTAAATTTCATTGGGAGGCTCATAGCCCTCACTCCACCAAAGTTCTAAAAGGAAAAAAAAAAAATAAGAGGTCCTGGATGAAAACCTCCCTGAGGAATCTAGGGCCAACTCATGAGTTGAAAACCTGTTTGAGGAAGCCTAGCAGCAAAGAGAGAGAGAGAGAGAGAAAAGATAAAATATCCCTAGGTAAAAAACTCCTTTGAGGCGCCTTAAGGTAAGCATGCAGGTTGAAAACCTCTACAGAGGCAACCTTCTTGTCTCAAAAAAAAATGAATGAAAGAAAAAGTAGAAAACAAAGAAGAAAATGAAATACAGGGAAGGAGTCCTTACACAACGTTTGCTAACATTTTTTCTTTGTAGGAATCCAAACAGTTGACAAAATCATGGTTGCATGGAAGAATATATAGGTTTATTACTCCATTCTTCCATCTATATATTTCATTTCCACACTCTCCACTCACATACCTACCTCTCTGCATCATCCGATCAAAAAAAAAAAAAAAAAATCCTCGTCACTGTAATGCTACAAGAGGAGCCTATAATTCTACAAGAGGATTCTAAAAATATAGAGGAGAGAGATCTGATGCGAAAAAGAGGTTAGAGTGTCATATTTTCATTAGGTAATTTTGAGGGAGGACCACTAGTATCAATTTCATCACCCATCCACTCCATGTAGTAAAGGTTAGTTTAAATCTCCTCTCTAACATGCATCTAAAATAAAAAAAACACATAAAAACATTTGTTTTCCATTCTTCCACCACCTACACCACTTCCTCACGATGCTAATCATGTCCTAATACCTTTCATCAGTTTCCCTCCATCTGAAATGAAAAATGAAGTATTGAAATGAGGATTAAATGATTGCAGCATGAAGGAGACTCCTTCTATAGCAGCTTGTACATTCACCACAAAACTCCCTAAAACTATTTTTCTACACCCATAGAGAACATCATGGATCCATTTCTGAATAGGGAAGACATACATCATCCTTAGGAAGATGTCCATCCACTCCACCACCATCAGCTTCGACACAGGGAAGAAACATACGCACACAACAAGGTAATCAATGAAAATATCATCAATTTATGAAGAGTTGAACAAAAAAAAGCAAAGGAAATTGACTCCCTCAAGATCACTATCTTATGAGACCCAACTGCATCATAGAACCATCCCCAACAATTCAATCCATGGGTAGGCCTAGGTATGACAACCGTCACCTCTTCCTTATGCATATAATCCTAAAATGTGATAATAGTCAAGAAAGGTATTTTAATGGGCTAGGGTTTGGCAGTGAACTTGCCCACATTCAACTAGTAAAATAAAAGTTCACTTCAGTTACACATGCACGTGGAAAAGTCAACTGAAGTGAGGTGGTGATTACAAGGAGTGAGGTGATAATCATGAGGAGTAGGGCAATGATTGCAAGGAGCAGGGACAACGGTTCAAAACAATGAAATTTATGTATGAGCCATCTCACTTAAGCGCTCTGAGATTTTACCACAAAAGGTAATATTAAGTATTAGGCTCAAATCCATTTGCAACATTGCTCATTTCTATAAAAACAAGTTAGAGGAAGGACAACATAGTGCTATCACAGTCCCTAGGGAAGCACTGACATGCTTCAAATTGTGGTTGCAGCTGCCACAAGAGAAGTTATAAGAGGATTTATAGGAGGGTATGAACTACTACAGGAGGCCCAAGAAGAAGGTATTGTTGGGTTGTGTTATATTCTTTCCACGACTAGTCCATGCATGGGGCATGTTATGCCTCCCTGTATGTTACGCTGGGGGCTATCGGGGGATCATAGTGGGGGTGGCTACCCCCCTTGTGAGGGGGTAAGTAAGGGGGCGGTAGCCCCCCTACATGTGGTCTGGGGCAACACCCCAAGAAATATTTCTTGGACCCTATATTTGGTGGGAGGACCTACATGTGGTTTTGTGCATGGATTTTGTACATGGTTTGGGGCACAATGGCTTTCAATCCATGGTATTTTGTAGATCTAGTCAAGGGAACTACGGTTATGTTCTAATCCAAGGTTAATGGATTAGGGTTTATGGATGCTTCGGCATGTGTATATAAGTATTGTAACATTGGAAGTAACATAATGAAAATTCATCCTGTAGTGCCAGTTTTGGGATCCAGGGGAAAGTCTCTGTGTATATTTGTTTTATGTGTTATTCTATCACCATTGTTTATTTTATGTTTTTACGTAATTTATCTATGGGGTTAAAACCTAAAATTGGTATCAAAATTGTTTTGGATTCAAGGGGACACCTTTTCTACATAGGTGTTTTGCTCGAGCTTGTGGTAGACCCTATTCATAGGAAGATATGTAGGATCGATTCTTGTGGTGAAAGAAGATGGCGAGGAGTGGAAATATAGAGATCCATATACTTAATGGTCAGAGTTTTGAATTGTGGAAACTCAAGATGGAGGATCTACTGGTGGATAAATATCAGCGGATCATAGTAGATCCAGGCACTAAAGCAATGGGAGTGTCCAATGAAGAATGGAAGAAGTTGGATCGAAAGGCAGAAATCACTATATGATTGTGTGTCCCAGATTCAATATTGTTGAATGCATCAAGGGAGGCTACGGCGAAGGCTTTGTGGGACAAGTTAGGGACTTTGTACCAATCTAAGTCTTTGGTGAATGTTCGTACGGAAAAAGTTGTATAACCTGAGGATGAAACATGGAGACTCGATGAGAGAGCATCTGAACGCATTTAATATTGTGGTAAGCCAATTTTTATCTGTTGACATTAAAATTTTAGATGAAGATAAGTGCATCAATTTGTTGTGTTCTCTACCAAATTCGTAGGATAGTTTGGTTGTTGCAATAGGTAAAAATGCACCTGCCTTGTAGTTTCATGAAATAGTCTCATCCTTGCTGATGGAGGAGATGATACGGAAAAATATGGAGATCCAAAATTGTGATGCCTTTTCTGTACGAAGATGGTCTCAAAATAGAAACAAAAATAATTCCTCAAGTGGGAGATCTAAATCTCCAAGAAAACATGTAAAGGTGTGCTGGAGATGCGGAAAGGAGGGGCATTACAAGAGGGACTGTAAATATAAATCTCTTGAGAAAGGAAATGCATCTAATGATGCTCCTTCTGCAAAGGCAAAAGCCACCTCAGATGAAGGTGGGGATGTGTGCTTGGCTTCTTCTTCAAGTACACATGTAGTTTATGAGGCATCGTTGGTTGACTCAGGTAGATCATCTCACTCCACTCCCCATAAAGAGTGGTTCTACGAGTATGAGAAATATGGTGGGGGTGATGACTTCTTAGGGGATGAAATGAAGGATAGAATCATTGGTCGTGGAAAATTCAAGTTGAAGTTGCAAGGTGGAAGGATTATAACACTTATGGGTGTTGTGCATATTCCTGCACTAGACAGAAATATGATTTATGTAAGCAATTTAGATGATGCAAGTGTAAAACAGTTTTCAAGAAAGATACCTACAGGATGGTTCGGGGAGCACTGGTATTAATGCAGGGAGTTTGGATTGGAACTCTGTACAATCTACAAGGTAAAACTGTTAGTGATGGGTGAAACAATTTTTTGGTTCCTAAAAGTGGAGCAGAAAATCTAGTGGTCTCTAGACAAAAGACCATGTTATGGCATCAAAGACTTGGAAATATTGGAGAGAAGGACCTTTGAGTACTTCATGGTCAAGGTATGGTAGAAGGTATGTCTAATAACTCTCTGGATTTTGATTTCTATGAAAATTGTGTATATGGGGAGAATAATCAAGTGACTTTCCCCTCTGGTGTTAAGAGGGTGAAACAGATATTAGAGCTTCTGCACAATGATGTGTTTGGCCCTGTATCGATTCCATCATTGGGTTATTATGTGTACTATGTATCATTTATGGATGAATTCTCAAGGAATAAATGTATATATTTCCTGAAGAAGAAATCTGAAGTCTTTGATAGGTTTAAATAATTTAAGTCTCTTGTGGGAAACCAGACAGAGAAGAAGATAAAGGTGTTGAGGAATGATAACGGCGGAGAGTTTTGCAAGAAGGAATTTGAAAAGTTATATAATAAGTGTGTTATAGGACGACACAAGAGTACTCCATACACCTAAGAAAATGGAGTTGCAGAAATAATGAACAAGACGTTGTTGGAAAGGGAAAGAAGCATTCTCAGTGGTGTCGAGTTAGGACAAGAATTCTGCGCAGAGGCGGTGGAAACTGCATGTTACCTAGTCAATAGATCACCTTCATCAGTGTTGGAGGATAAGACTCCACAAGAGGTATGGATTGGTAAGAAACCTTCTCTTTCACATCTAAGGGTATTTGGATGTAATGCATATGTACATGTTCCAAAGGAGAAATGAACAAAGTTGGATAGTAAATTTGAAAAGTGCATCTTTATTGGGTATAAGGATGGTTTAAAAGGTTATAAACTTTGAAACCCAGTAACAAGGAAGGTTGTGTACAACCAAGATGTGGTGTTTAGACAGGTGAAAGATGTTATTAAACATGAACTCCTACTAAAGAAACATAAGAAGATAGAGTTTGAGCTAAAGGAGGAAGAATCAGACTCTACAGTAGAATAGGAATTAGAAGATGAAGAGCCACAAACTCTGGTTATGAGAATATTAGTTCAAGAAAGAAGGTAGCCAGAAAGGTATAGTCCATCTGCTTTCTGTTCAAATTTTTCTTTATTTATTACTGATGATGATCCTAGTGATCTGAAATCACTTGTGAATGATCTCAATTAATTAACGAAGGTATTACAGAATTATGTGCTAGGGGGTGTCTATGTTATTTTATGCAACGGATCGATAATATTGCGAAATACACAGACACTGAAATAGTAAGAGAACACAGTAGCAAACACATAAAACACAGCAAACTTAATAAGGAGTTCACCCAATCCTCCTGGGCTACGTCTCCTGGTCTAGCCATCAGTGGTGGCCTTTCTATTGTGTCTTAAAAAGCAGAGTTTTACAACAGTGAGCTCAAATTGAGTCTCACTTAACACATAATGATCAGTAGGACTGTACTTGGATCCCCGAAGTCTTTAGAGTACATAGACTCCCCTTATTGAAACTCAACCTCAACTGGTCTCAGTGGTATGAGACCAATTTGGTACTCAATACTTGACAGGTATACAAAGAAGAGTTGCTTGAACCTCTCAAGCCTTCTCTAGAGTTCATAGACTCTCGGACTCTCTTTGTCTTTGTTTGCTCAATGCTACCTTTTCTCTACAGGTTAGCTCGAATTCTCTGTTCTCTGCAATTTTTACTTCTCTCTTTGCTTTCTTTTTCTGCTTCCTCCTGATTTCTCTATCTGTTTGTGGCTTAAAGCCAATCTTCTCCCTGACTGTTCATTTCTGCTTCCCGGCTCTCTAGATCTCCTACCTCTGTCTGTTGGAATTCCCCTACTCTGCACCATCATCACTGTAACGCTTCACAGAGAGGTGGCCACCTATTTCCTCATGAACTAAGTGTCATTTATTTTCGAAAGGTCGTTATTTCCATTGCTGCAAGATTACCCGCGAAACTGATTCCTCTGCCAACTCATCGGTCATGCCGGATCTCAAATCTTTTCTACCTCAGCCTATTTCCCTGTTGAATCTAGTCACCCATCGGATTACTTCTCCACCGTAGATCTGGGGCTTCCAGATCCTACGATCTCTATCCACATTGCGCGGGTAAGTAGGATGACCTTACTCACGCGATGTGAGTAGTTTTCTCTCTCATCCACTGGACGCGTGTCACCCGGTGTATGGCATCGGGCGGGACTCGATCGAACCTGCTTATCGCTTGAGGTCCTTCTGATATCCTGCCGATTTTAGCGTGGGACCTGCCTTCTGACCAAATTGGTGATTTCTGTATGGTTTTATGCTTTTCTTTATGACCGAGTGCTCATGGCTTTCTTTCACTGAGGGGGACACCCTGCGATATGCGATTAGCACTTTAGCGCTAATTGTGTATTAGAAACTACCTCTATTTTTTGGATTTGACCTCCCATTTGCCAATTTTCGCCAGCGCGAGGTTACCATGGGCCAAATGTCTACGTGCTTTGACTGAGTGTCCTCGTTGCTCCATGCTAACCATAAATTGCCATTTTTCAGAGGTTACTTCTGATAAGCTCAACATCCATAGCACTTTGAAAAAAATTTTATGAGTTTTACAGAGTTCAGGAAACTGTAAGAGTGTTTGAGGATCCAATTCGGATCATGGCCTTCCCATTGAAAAAGCTTTTGGACCACCAAAAGTTGTTTTTCAAGCATCAACTAAGTGAGGGTATAGCTATCTCACTTTTCCAATCTCTATCCATTTTTCACTACTTGACTTTGAACCCTTGAGTCCAATCTTGAGGTACTCAACATCTCCCCTGCACGTCGTCCTCACCTTCCTATACAAAACTGTGTCTTCTTGCAATTCATTGAGATATTTAGGTAAAATATCATCAATAGAAGGAAATTGACTCTTCTCTTTGGGATCTTCAATTAATGAAGGCTCAAATAGTCTCAAGTTGTCTGCATTAACGACTGAGTAGATGTGCATGTAAGCTGGTAAATCAAGGCGAAAAGCATTCTCACCAATTTTCTCAAGTATATTGAAAGGTCCATACCTTATTGGCTTTAGATTTTTACCTTCACCTCGCATTCTGTCTTTGCTGATATACAGTTAGACTTGATCACCAACTTGGAAACTATGCTCCATCCCATGCTCATCATGCCTTACCTTGTATTTGGCTTGGCTCTTTTCCAGTTGTTCTTTTACTGCCTGGTGAATCTCTTGGATTTGTTCAATGAACTTGGTTGCCTTGTCCACATCATTGTGTCCATCAACTGCTATGTCTTTACCAAATACAAAATCCAAGGGAAACCTTGGTGTGAAACCAAAACAGATCTCAAAAGGAGATCTCTATGTAGAAGAATGTTTTGCTTGGTTGTAAGCATGCTGCACATATCAAAAATGTTCATCCCAAAGTTTGGGATACTTGCTGCAATAACTTCTGAGCAACTGGATCATTGTCCTATTGACCACTTCTATCTGGCCATCTATTTGTGGATGAAAGGCTGGGCTTTTCTTCAGTTTGGTGTCCATTAGTTCCCACAGACTCGACCAAAACTTCCCAACAAATCGGGTGTCTCGATCAAATACAATGGAAGTGGGTAATCCAAAATGAACCCATACATGTTGAAAGAACAACTTTGCAGTTTGTTCAGCTGTAATCTGTTTATTACAAGGTATCAAAATACACATTTTGCTGAACCTATCGACAACAACATATAAATATTCATGACCTTTCCTAGATTTAGACAGTGCTCCAACAAAGTCCATGGAAACACTTTCCCAAGGATGAGAAGGAACTGGTAGTGGAGTGTACAAGCCTAGTTTTCTATTGCTGGGCTTGCTTTTAGCACACATGGTACACCTTCTTACATATCTAGAAATTGTCTCATTCATTTTTGGCCAATAACAAAATCTTTGCAGCTATGCAACCGTTTTACTTACACCAAAGTGACCTTATATTAGAGAAGTGTGTGCTTCTCGAATTGTCTTTACTCTTTCAGTTTGTGGAATGCATAGCTTCCCACAATGATACAAGAGTTGGTCCTTAATGTGATAATCCAATTCTTCTATTCATTTGCCTTGACTTAAAGTAGCATATACATCTTTAAAATCTATACCTTGAGCATATTGTTCAATGTAGCTCTCATGCAATACTGAGTTATGCTTAAGTATAGTAGATGCATTTATAATTGGTCTAGATTACATATCTGCAACTTTATTGTGTATGCCCTTTTTATATTTGATGTCTAAATGAAACTGTTGTAGAAAACCCATCCATCTATAGTGTCTTGATTGCTGCAACTTAGTTTGGGATTGTAGATATTGAAGTGGTTGATGATCAGTATGTATAACTGTCTCTTTGCCCATTAAGTAATGTTTCCACTTTTTCACAATCTGTACTAATGAGTACAATTCTTTATCATATGTGGGATAGTTAACTACTGCAGAATTAAATGTCTCAAAATGATAACATATGGGTTTACTGTGCTGTATCAACACTGCTCCCATGGCATAGTCATTAGCATCCGTTTGGATCTCAAATGGTCTTTGAAGATCGGGAAGTGCTAGTACTGGTGTTGTACTAATCTTTTGTTTCAAGTTATCGAAGGCTTTCTACTATTTGCCTCCCCACTGAAACACCTTGTTCAATCCTGTTAAAGCATGTAAGGGAGCTGCAATTAAGGAAAATTTAGAAATGAACTTTCTCCAATATTGTGCTTCTCCTAAGAAGCTTCTAACTTTTGTAGCAGATTTAGGTTTAGGCTAGTTTACAATAACTGCCACCTTAGAGGGTGTTAGCACCTAAATCTGCCTTAGGCTGAAGGAAGGCGAAATTCAGGGTAACCACAAACCATGCTCAGTCTGGTAGCTAGCCCTACCAGAATAGGAGAGGGCTCTCTCCAGGTCACGCTCGATGAAGAATAAGCAAATAGGGTCTGAGGATGACTTAGAGTGGATATTGATTTTAGGCTAGGTAAATAAATATGAAAGAAATATTTTGATGAATGACTAAGTTTTCTGGGATGTATGGGACCAAGGAACAGCATGAGCAGAGAATTTAACTCAAAGACACAGATTATTTCGTGAGGAAAGACAGGCCGAAAGTCTAGCAATTAAATTTGAAATAACATGAAATGGAGAGACTGTTTAAGAGGGTGAAAAGGGCATAAATACATGAATCCTTTTCAACAGAAGAAAACATAGAACGTGAAAACTTTCCCAAGGCAGAGCAGTAAAACTGAATTCTACCTTTTCTTACTTAGAAGCTTTCACTGGAAATGAATATGAATGGACTATGAAACATAACGAAATACATATGAAACAAAAAGAAAATACATTTGCTAAACTCACGCCACAGGAATCTCATGAACCAGAGCTGCAATCTTTCATTAATTCTCTGTCAAAATGTACAGTGAGTGACTGGGTTTCTCTCCCACAGTTTCCCAGAAATTCCAACCCTTTACAAAATGACTCTCAATGCAATAAATAATCTTTGCCATGAGAAAGTCGATCAACTCAAGAAATCAAGAGCCAACCATCAGCAGTTACATTTGATTTTCTATGAGGAGCAATTAGAAAAAAGCAAATATGAGCGTAGATTTTTTGGGTGGTTGTTTGCCTTCATTTGGCCACTTGGATAGAAGCCAAAAATGTTTTTTAAACTTTGCCTTTGATGTCAGGAAAAATGAATTGTAAATGAGCGGACCCACTTGGAGAAAATTTCGAATCGAAATTTCGTGGAGCGGGAGTGATTTTGGCCTTTGCGTCTCTGTGCGCCACGCCAAAAACCGTATGCGTCGCGCCACTCTGGAGCTGGTTTTGAGGCACCTTCTAAAGTCTAAATTGAGCCCAAGTGTGCTTTTTGGAAATCCCTACCTGTCTACTTTCCAACCCAAGTGAAATTTTTGAATTTGGTGCCCATTTGCCCCTCCAAAACCTCAATCTCCCAAGACTGCTTCTTGTGTGTCAAAATAGGGGCAGAGAGGTCATTTTTTGGGTGTTTTTGACCTCCTGAGGGCTCAAAATTGGCCCAAAATTCTTGGCCATGCACCAACAGTCATGATTCTCCATGGAAATTCCAAAACTATAAAATTTTTTGCATTTTGAGCCTCCTATTGTAAGCGCGCGCCATGTGGCGCGGCGCATAGGGAGAAAAACCCTGTTTTTTGCACAAAAATACCAAAAATGCCCCAAATTTCTTGAAATTTGGGCTGGAGCTTCCTTATGAAGTGTTATGTTGGGCTAAAGAGGTATCAGCCAATATCTGAAGTCAATCGAGCTCCCTTTTCCTCTTTTGCTTCTTGATTGCCTTTCTCAATTTTGCCTTCAAATTCCTGATTCGAGCCTTGCACACTTTGTTTCGCGCCATGTAGTGGAAAGCCATGTGTCTCAGAAATGCATGGTATTTGTTGGCCTTGTCTAGCAGCCTCTCTAAGTGCATTTTGACTCTCTCGATATTGGCTTCCCGATCCTCATTAATCTCTTGCTCCAATGACGTGAGCTCAACTCTTCTTCTTTGTGCAGCTTGGCGATGCTCACGAATGTTACGTAGCTCCATGATCGCTTGCTGATCCTCAAGCTATTTGTTCCTCTGCTCCAGATATTTCATGTTCCACGTAGCCCACTCCAAGTCAAGGGATAAGGCTTCGATCTCTGATTGCTGCTCCTAGATGATCTCTCTAAGTTTGGCGCTTTGTGGACCCGTATCTGTATCATCATCATGAAGGAGAATGAAGTTGGTCTCTCGTTCCCCTGATGGCTCGCCTGAAGGCCCCTCATCCTGCATTGGATCCTTTCCTTTGTCCTGTTCCTGTGATGCTGATGGAGGAAGCGAGGCCCCTTCCACCCCGGGTGGAGATAACACTCGCTTTGCCGCTGCAAACAAACGTCTGGTGCCTTTCTGATATGTGATGAAAACCGGCACACTAGCAGTCTCATGGAGCTTATATCGATGAGAAGGTTCACCCTCATGCTTAACCTCTGATACTCCTCATGAAGCTCTGAAGAAATCACGTGAGATGAAATCATCCCAAGTGATGCCCTGCAATCCAAGCTAACGAACCACCAAAATCTTAATAAGAGCAAAATGATAGACACTGTTAAGTTGTTGCTGAGGTGTTTTATGCTGTATAAAGGCGGTCATCCTCTCTATGTTCCGGCAAATGAAATAAGGAATGTTCATCATCCATACCCTGGTGAAATGCATGAGAAACCTGATGTGGTAAGCATAAAGACGAGAGAACCGTCCCTCATAGCTAAAATATTTCATGATCAATCTCATTAGTGGAGCATATTCATCCTTCAGATATCGGAACGGGAACACTCTCTTGAGCTTCCTTAAGAAACTGGTTTTGATGTATGGCTCATAATGCTACCGGTCAATCTTCTTTTTCTTGTGCCAGGATTCACCAATGTCCTGTATACCGGTTGCTAACGAGACAAATTCTGGTGTAAGTGTGAAGGTGACACCAACCAAGATAGCTTGATCTCCATGCAAGTGCAGCACAAAAAGGCGAGCCAACTCATGATGAAATTGTACACTTGCCACCTTTTGACAAAACTCATAGCATGAATGATGCTGAAAACATGACATAGCAAGAGGGCAGGCCTGCAATTCTGTAAGGGTGGTCGGTTCTTCTCTAACATGTCTGCCACTTTTATGAAGCCTCCGGGGTGCCTGTTCTTCCAAGGGAGAATCACTTTGGGTTTCCATCTCATAGTCCGATGAATGCTCAGATTCCATGACTGCTATAGAAAATATCTTGAAGACAAGATGATTGTTGTGTATGAACTGTGCTTGAACTGCTCCTTTGGTGTTGTATTTCAATTTTCTGCCACCAAGGGAAAAAAAAAATGCAACAGGGACTGTTAGGGATTGTTAGGGATTGTTAGGAAGGGGAAACAATATTGAGGAATGAGAATTATTGGGATAATTTTAATTAGGGAGAGGAGGGGGATTTTATATATGGGAATAAGGTTTAGGGTTTGGGATTAGTTATATAGGGTTGAGGGGATTTTAATAAGGGCTAGGGTTTTGGGATTTTGAATGTAATGTAGGATTGATCACTTGGTGGGGGGGTAGGAAATGAGGCAACAAGGGAGAATGGGGAAGGAGGAGAGTCCTTGGTGACAAAACTGTGAGCTCTGAAACCTTGGCAGCAAATTTGTTTGTGTTGGGTATGAATTTTTGTTTCAACCTTTATTCACCCTTACACCACCATCTCTTCTCATAAAATCTGAAGAAATGTCAAAATGGAAGGCCCTACCTGACAACTCCACGCAAGGGATGAGCAATTTGAAAAGATTTGACACAATTTCGGGCTCTGAACTGTGTGCGCCGTGCCCTCTGTGTGCGTTGCGCCCATGCAAATTAACACTGGGTGGAAATCCCCAGTGCGTCGTGCGCTCTATGTGCGCCACGCTCCTCCACCTGTGCGCCATGCTCCAATCCTTTGACACAATCACGGCCTTTCAACTGCGGTTTGTTCTTCAACCTCCAAATTTGGCTTTGCTATAAGATTTCATGAATATAACTTGGTACAAATGATTTATATACTTGGAGAAATATCTTGCAAGAGTTGGATTTGATTTTTTCTTTCTCCAAAACCCATTTTGTAATGTTTTCACTTTGGCACTTTTTCACAATTAATACAACTCTGCTTTTCACACTTCCTTTTGATTTCTTTGACTAAAATGATGAATTTTTTGGCAATTTTTTGCAGGGGTAGCTGACATGGAATTTGACTAAGGAGAGCAGGGTTGCACTTGGTGAAATCCACTGAGAAACTTTTGAAAATTATTACAAATGACAAACTGTTGACTTTTCTTCAAAACAGAGTTTTGAAGAACAGTCGTAATCTATCAACATGACGATGAAAATCTTTGAATCACAAATTTATAAGAGCCTCCCTTTGGCCTTGCTGGCTTTATTGGACATTGTTTGAAGACAAAATGACTAATCCTTCGACTTAATGACCGAAATGACTCTCTTCCATTAGAAGATCAAACATGGACTGTCATGGACTTTAACACACATTGATGGAAAGACCTAAGCCAGCAGGTACAAGACATGAGGGGAATGAATGATAAGGCCCTTCCATTAGATAATGGCATGCCCCTAGTGGAATGCAGCTGAGTGAATGGAGCGAGACACCTAAAAATGAAATGCAGAAAGAGTTTTGATCTCTGACGGAGGACTGACAAGACCGACTCTAACATTGGCTCCAATGGGGGATGGTAGCTCCTTGGAGGTGCCAAGAACGGCAGATCTTTGTGAGAGTAGACAGTGCCTTCGTCCATTGGGCTATAGAGTCATTATTTCGACAAACAACACCAGACTCTGACTCATTTATTGATTGAAACCTGACTCAAACTAACTCGATGCAATACTGAAATGACTGAAAAAACTTGACTCTAACAAACTAACTCAAAATACTAAGACCTGAACTTAAAACCTAAAGCTTGGTGGCAGTACTTGACCACCTGTGTTTCTTACAAGACAATATATCCTCAAACTATATCAAAATTCCAATGTAACCAATCAAGAAGATGCCTTCTTGATTGATTCTCCTGATCAGATCTTCTGGTCAACAATAGATACTTGTAATTGGGCATCCAAAAACATAATTGACCATGATCTCCTTCATCACTGAACACTGCAATAATCACTTTCACTGATGACTGCAACAAATCTACCATCGGATCCTGAAAAACATGAAGATTGACCTCCTGCTGGAAAAACAAGGTATCTTTTTCTCTTGATTCTGGTCTTTCTTCATAAGGTACTTCAATAAGAGTATGTTCATGGTCCTCAAAAAATTCTGAACAAGTGGATGAGCAGATCTCCTTTTCAAAGAACACTTCAAAACATGAGACATATGAAGAACAATCTGAAAGAGAGTCTCGAATGGTCTGATCTTCTGAAGTCTGAATATATGGTAGGTCATCTTCATATGATATGACAGCCAAATTCTCATCACATTCATCAATCATGAGAAAAGAAACTTTAGATGTTTCGTGAAACTCAAGCATGAAATTTCTATCATCTACCAATGATTCATCCAGAGAAACTTTTTCAATTACTTGAACAAAGCTCTCACCTTGTTGTTCATGAGCATACTAGATTACCTCTTTATGAAGACTATGTTCTGATGACATGAGAACATTTGGATTCATAACTCTGTTTTCTTCATTCCTGGTGATTTTAACAGTAGAATTCTCTTTCATGGGAATTAGTACAAGGTTTTCTTGGTCATCACAATCTGAATTTGAAACTTGACTTCCCTGCATGTTGTCTTCTTCTATGGACGGATCTGAAACGACACTCTTTCTTTCATGATTTTCAGCCATATAGACCTCTTCAACCTGCTGATCTATAAAGCTGCTTACAAGATTGTCATCCTTTTCAGAAGAGGAAGAAGTTTCGCCCTCACCTTCTTGACCATGTGCACACTGCAGATCTGTGTTAACTTGAGCTGTAACATGACTGTGCAAGAGTTGATCTCTCTCGTCTTCTGATAGAGGAGATAATACTTTTTGTTTTCTCTTGCTCAAGTAGTGATTGTCTTCATTAATTTCCAGTGAATCAGTGTACAAAGTTTCTTCATACTGCTGATCCATTTCATGTAATTCTTGTTGATTGTCAAGATGCAAAATTCCTTCATCTTCCACCGTACTAAAATCTTGATTCTGCTGCAAAATTTCATGATCGTCTTTATGTTGCTGAAGTGCTTTTTCATACAATGCTTCCATGATTTCTTCGTCCATTAAGTCATCACGCCCATAAAAATTCTCAAGATCTTCAATAAAACTAAGAACATGGCTACAATAGTCCTGAACTAAAGCCAAGGATGGATACGATACTTTATACCTTTCAAAGAATATTGTACGAAAATCTTTTAAACAATGAATAGAAGTAGGTGGCAAACATTCATACCAAGATCGGGCTTCGTCTTCCAGAGTAGCCATAAACATTTTCATCAAACAGTCTTCAGGAAAATTGATCTTTAATTTATGCACATGAATGTGAAATTTCACCAAATGAAGAGCAGCGTCATTACCTTCCACATTTCTGAACATAGGCAAATTTTGAAGCCAATCCACCTTGGGCATTTTATTCGGGAAACCTGGGATGTGATCTCGGCTCATGGGAGCGTATCTTCTTGCAATCCATTCCATCTTGAAAATCTCAAAGCTACTAACCTCTCTGCAGTGGAGTCACCATGAAGGATTGATTGCTGGATTCTTCAGTGAATGGAGTCGCCAGTTGAATGATTTCAGCCTTCTTATGTCTGATCGTTGTTCACCATCAACCATCAGATCTAAAATTGATAGATGTACCGGGGTAAGACAATCTTCAAGCAAACCATTTTCTTTCCCAGTGGAGTCGCCACTATGTTAGCACCTAAATCTGCCTTAGGCTGAAGGAAGGCGAAATTCAGGGTAACCACAAACCGCGCTCAGTTTAGTAGCTAGCCCTACCAGAACAGGTGAGGGCTCTCTCCGGGTCACGCTCAGTGAAGAATAAGAAAGTAGTGTCTGAGGATGACTTAGAGTGGATACTGATTTTAGGCTAGGTAAATAAATATGAAAGAAATATTTTGATGAATGACTGAGTTTTCTGGGATGTATGGGACCAAGGAATAGCATGAGCAGAGAATTTAACTCAAAGACGTAGATTATTTCGTGAGGCAAGACAGGCCAAAAGTCTAGCAATTAAATTTGAAATAACATGAAATGGAGAGACTGTTTAAGAGGGTGAAAAGGGCATAAATACATGAATCCTTTTCAATAGAAGAAAACATAGAACGTGAAAACTTTCCCAAGGCAGAGCAGTAAAACTGAATTATACCTTTTCTCACTTAGAAGCTTTCACTGGAAATGAATATGAATGGACTATGAAACATAATGAAATACATATGAAACAAAAAGAAAATACATTTGCTAAACTCACGACATAGGAATCTCATGAACCAGAGCTACAATCTTTCATTCATTCTCTATCAAAATGTACAGTGAGTGACTGGGTTTCTCTCCCACAGTTTCCCAGAAATTCCAACCCTTTACAAAATGACTCTAAATGCAATAAATAAGCTTTGCCATGAGAAATTTGATCAACTCAGGAAATGAAGAGCCAACCATCAGCAGTTACATTTTATTTTCTATGAGGACCAATTAGAAAAAAGCAAATATGAGCGTAGATTTTTTGGCTGGCTGTTTGCCTTCATTTGGCCACTTGGATAGAAGCCAAAAATGTTTTTTAAAATTTGCCTTTGATGTCGGGAAAAATGTATTGTAAATGTGTGGGCCCACTTGGAGAAAATTGCAAATCGAAATTTCGCGGATCAGGAGTGATTTTGGCCTTTGGGTCTCTGTGCGCCGCGCCAAAAACTGTATGCGTCGCGCCACTTTGGAGCTGGTTTTGAGGCACCTTCTGAAGTCTAAATTGAGACCAAGTGTGTTTTTTGGAAAGCTCTACCTGTCTACTTTCCAACCCAAGTGAAATTTCTAAATCTGGTGCCCATTTGCCCCTCCAAAACCTCAATCTCCCAAGACTTCTTCCTGTGTGTCAAAATAGGGGCAGAGAGGTCATTTTTTGGGTGTTTTTGACCTCCTGAGGACTCAAAATTGGCCCAAACTTCTTGGCCATGCACCAACAGTCATGATTCTCCATGGAAAATCCAAAACTATAAAATTTTTTGCATTTGGAGCCTCCTATTGTAAGGGCGCCACGTGGCGTGGCGCACAGGGAGAAAAACCCTTTTTTTGCACAAAAATTTCCAAAAATACCAAAAATGCCCCAAATTTCTTGAAAATTGGGCTGGAGCTTCCTTATCAGGTGTTATGCTGGGCTAAAGAGGCCTCAACCAATATCTGAAGTCGATCGAGCTCCCTTTGCCTCTTTTTCTTCTTGATTGCCTTCAGCAATTTCGCCTTCAAATTCCTGATTCGGGCCTTACACACTTTGTTTCGCGCCATGTAGTGGAAAGCCATGTGTCTTAGCAATGCATGGTCTTTGTTGGCCTTGTCTAGTAGCCTCTCTAAGTGCATGTTGACTCTCTCGAGATTGGCTTCCCGATCCTCATTAATCTCTTGCTCCAATGACGTGAGCTCAACTCTTCTCCTTCGTGCAGCTTGGAGATGCTCACGAATGTTACGTAGATCCATGATCGCTTGCTGATCCTCAAGCTATTTGTTCCTCTGCTCCAGATATTTCATGTTCCACGTAGCCCTCTCCAAGTCAAGGGATAAGGCTTCGATCTCCGATTGCTGCTCCTGGATGATCTCTCTAAGTTTGGCGCTTTGTGGACCCATATCTGTATCATCATCATGAAGGAGAATGAAGTCAGTCTCTCGTTCACCTGAAGGCCCCTCATCCTACATTGGCTCCTTGCCTTTGTCCTGTTCCTGTGATGCTGATGGAGGAAGCGAGGCCCCTTCCACCTCGGGTGGAGATAACACTCTCTTTGCCGCTGCAAACAAACGTCTGGTGCCTTTCTGATATGTGATGAAAACCAGCACACTAGTACTCTCATGGAGCTCATATCGATGAGAAGGTTCACCCTCATGCTTAACCTCTGATACTCCCCATGAAGCTCTGAAGAAATCACGCGAGATGAAATCATCCCAAGTGATGCCCTGCAATCCAAGCTGATGAACCGCCAAAATCTTAATAAGAGCAAAATGATAGACACTGTTAAGTTGTTGCTGAGGTGTTTTGTGCTATATAAAGGTGGTCATACTCTCTATGTTCCGGCAAATGAAATACAAAATGTTCATCATCCATACCCTAGTGAAATGCATGAGCAACGTGATGTGGTAAGCATAAAGACGAGAGAACCGTCCCTCACAGCTGAAATATTTCACGATCAATCTCATTAGTGGAGCATATTCATCCTTCAGATATCGGAATGGGAACACTCTCTTGAGTTGCCTTAAGAAACTGGTTTTGATGTATGGCTCATAATGCTGCCAGTCAATCTTCTTTTTCTTGTGCCATGGTTCACCAATGTTCGGTATACCAGTTTCTAATGAGACAGATTCTGGTGTAAGTGTGAAGGTGACACCAGCCAAGATAGCTTGATCTTCGTGCAACTGCAGCACAAAAAGACAAGCTAACTCATGATGAAATTGTACACTTGCCACCTTTTGAAAAAACTCATAGCATGACTGATGCTGAAAACATGACATAGCAAGAGGGCAGGCCTGCAATTCTGTAAGGGTGGTCGGTTCTTCTCTAACATGTCTGCCACTTTTATGAGGCCTCCGGGGTGCCTGTTCTTCCAAGGGAGAATCACTTTGGGTTTCCACCTCATAGTCCGATGAATGCTCAGATGCCATGACTGCTATACAAAATACCTTGAAGACAAGATGACTGCTGTGTATGAACTGTGCTTGAACTGCTCTTTTTGGTGTTGTATTTCAATTTCTGCCACCAAGGGAAAAAACAAATGCAACAGGGACTGTTAGGGATTGTTAGGGATTGTTAGGAAGGGGAAACAATATTGAGGAATGAGAATTATTGGGATAATTTTAACTAGGGAGAGGAGGGGGATTTTATATATGGGAATAAGGTTTAGGGTTTGGGATTAGTTATATAGGGTTGAGGGGATTTTAATAAGGGCTAGGGTTTTGGGATGTTGAATGTAATATAGGATTGATCACTTGGTTGGGGGGTAGGAAATGAAGCAACAAGGGAGAATGGGGAAGGAGGAGAGTCCTTGGTGACAAAACTGTGAGCTCTGAAACCTTGGCAGCAAATTTGTTTATGTTGGGTATGAATTTTTGTTTCAACCTTTATTCACCCTTACACCACCATCTCTTCTCATAAAATCTGAAGCAATGTCAAAATGGAAGGCCCTACCTGACAACTCCATGCAAGGGATGAGCAATTTGAAAAGATTTGACACAATTTCAGGCTCTGAACTGTGTGCGCCGTACCAAGAACCCAGTGCGCCGCGCCCTCTGTGTGCGTCGCGCCCGTTCAAATTAACACAGGGCAGAAATCCCCAGTGCGCCACGCTCCAATCCTTTGACACAGTCACGACCTTTCAACTGCGGTTTGTTCTTCAACCTCCAAATTCGACTTTGCTATAAGATTTCATGAATATAACTTGGTACAAATGATTTATATACTTGGAGAAATATCTTGCAAGAGTTGGATTTGATTTTTTCTTTCTCCAAAACCCATTTTGTAATGTTTTCACTTTGGCACTTTTTCACAATTAATAAAACTCTGCTTTTCACACTTCCTTTTGATTTCTTTGACTAAAATGATGAAATTTTTGGCAATTTTTTGCAGGGGTAGCCGACATGGAATTTGGTTAAGGAGAGCAGGGTTGCGCTTGGTGAAATCCACTAAGAAACTTTTGAAAATTATTACAAATGACAAACTGTTGACTTTTCTTCAAAAACAGAGTTTTGAAGAACAGTCGTAATCTATCGACATGACGATGAAAATCTTTGAATCACAACTTTATAAGAGCCTCCCTCTGGCCTTGCTGGATTTATTGGACATTGTTTGAAGACAAAATGACTAATCCTTCGACTTAATGACCGAAATGACTCTCTTCCATTAGAAGATCAAACATGGACTGTCATGGACTTTAACACACATTGATGGAAAGACGTAAGCCAGCAGGTACAAGGCATGAGGGGAATGAATGATAAGGCCCTTCTGTCAGATAATGGCATGCCCCTAGCAGAATGCAACTGAGTGAATGGAGCGAGACACCTAAAAGTGAAATGCAGAAAGAGTTTTGATCTCTGACGGAGGACTGACAAGACCGACTCTAACAGAGGGATCTATCTTCAATTCACCAACCCCTACTATACGTACTAAATAATTCAAAGATGTTTTTCCAAATTCACATTTTGAGAGTTTAACATAAATTTTTTCTCTTTTCAAAACATCTAGTGTCTTCTTAACATGCTTCAAATGTTCTTCCCACGTTTTTCTAAATATAAGAATGTCATCCAGATATACAATAACAAAATCATCAAGAAAAGGTCTAAGTACATCATTCATTACTCTCATGAAAGTAGCAAGAGCATTAGTTAAGCCAAAAGGCATAACCAACCACTCATACAATCCCTGCTTTGTTTTAAAAGCAGTCTTCCATGCATCTTGTTCTGCAACTCTGACCTGATGATATCCACTATGCAAGTATAACTTGGAAAAATAAACATATTCTTTCAATTGGTCTAATAGATCATCTATGCGAGGAAAGGGATAATGATTTTTTATTGTTATCTTATTCAGTGCTCGGTAATCAATGCACATTCTCAACGAACCATCTTTCTTTCTCACCAAAATAATTTGAGACCCACATGGTGAGGTGCTAGGTCTAATGAACCCCTTCTCGAGCAACTCCTACACCTGCTTCTTGATTTTTGCATTCTCTAAAGCGGACTACCTGTACATTCCAATGTTAGGCAATGGAGCATCTTGCTGCAAATTAATATCATGCGCTATTTCCTTTTTGGGTGGTAGACCTTTAGGTTCTCGAAACAAGATATCATATTCTGAAACAACATTTTCTAAATCAGCTTGTTGTTTAGCATCACAGCCCTCAAATACATTGGTTTTATCAGGTTTCTTTTCCTTTACAACCATCAGTAGAAATTGTTTGCATGAATTTACAGTTCGTTTCATCTGCCCTGAGTTTATGAGAGTATAATTATTCTTGAGCTTATGAGCCCTTACAAAGTATTCGATTCCATCTTTAATGAGTAGATACTTGTTCTCAGCTCTATAGAAAATATCTTTTCTATCATACAAGTAGGGACTTCCCAAAACAATTCTACATATATCCAAAGGAACTATATCTAACTCAACCTCATCTACAAATGCTGACCCAAAAGAAAACTTAAGTTTACATTGTCTAGTCACTTGTAGTTGTGCTTTATCACTTAACCAACCTAATGGGTATGGTTTCTTGTGAGTTGTAGTCAGTAATCCCAACTTCTTTACAATTGCTTCAGAAATTAAATTTACTTGTGAGCCACTATAAAACAAAGTATCAATTTTTTGATGCCTGGAAATAACTCGAATATGGAAAAGATCATGTATTTTTCTCTCATTTTCTTCATTATTAGTAGACTGTGTAGAATTACTAGTAGATGCTTCAGAATTTTTACCTTTTATACCTGTGGCTGCAATGGTTGTTTCATCTCCTGAGTCTGACCCCAAATCTTTCTGAATAGCTGTAGTATTCTTCTTCTTCTTACCGTCGAACTTTTTAGGTCTCAACTCCGGATGCAGAATCCAACAGTGCTCACCATCATGCCCATCCTTCTTACAATGAGTGCATGAAGACTTGCTTTTCTGTGCAGTGTTGGCCTTCCTCTCTTTCAATTTCTGTTTTCTTTTCTCTTTATTCTTGCTTTCAATGGGCTTGGATGATCCCCCAACTTCTGGGTTCCCATTCTTTCCTATAGCTTCTAGATGCGTAGCTTGAATAGATACCTCATCTATACTAGTGGGATTAAACATGAGGATAGTGTGAATCATGTAGTTGTGTAGACCACCTATTTACTTCAACAGAGTCTCAGGTGAGTCTAATGAAATTCCTAGAATCAAAGCTCTTTTCCTAAATTCTTGGGTGTAACCTTGAACAATTTGCCCTTTTAATTGGGGAAGAGTTTGCCAACTCATCATGGCTTGTTGCATGTAAGCTAGTGGATAGAACTGCTTTTTTATTGCAGAAACAAATTCACTCTAGACAGAAAGAATCTTACCATGTTTCTTCATGTCAGCTTGTGTCCTGCCTTCCCACTATACCAAGGCAGTGCCTCCGAGGCATAGGTTGGCCAGCTGAATCTTACACTTGTCGGAGTCAATAATTTGCACTTTGCAATAAACATCAATTTGTCTGATCCAATTATCCACCTTCTCTACATTCAACTCCCCATCATATATTTGTAAATCAAATTTAACATCTAATTTAATCAAAGATGTCTTCTTTTTATGTTCATGGCTATTAGGAGGTGTGAGAAAGTTTTCTTCTTTCCCTTTGCCTTTTGAGTGGTCATGGAGGAGAGATTCTTCTTCTCCTTTTTCTTTGGAGTGTGATGAATCTTCATCTTTACCTTTCTTAAACTCCCTATGCATTTCCTCTACCATGGACCTCATGGCCAGGAAACTATCTATGAATTGGGGGTCTGGTCCTTAGGGACTTTCTTCCGACATTTTCTTCTTAGGACAGACTCTTCCAATTTCCAGGTTAGTTTCGACCAACTCTCCTTCTCCTAATTTAAGCTTTGATCTAGTTAGCATTAAACAACAAAGTCCAGCACAAGCTTGTCCAACCTTAAACAACCTAGAGCTCTGATACCACTTGATCTGAAATCAATCATGAATGATCTCAGTCAATTAGTGAAGGTATTACAGACTGATGTGCTAGGCGGTGTCTATGTTATTTTATGCAACGGATCGATAAGATTGCAAAATACACAAACAATGAAACAGTAAGAAAACATATTAGCAAACACATAAAACACAACAAGCGTAATAAGGAGTTCACCCAATCCTCCTGGGCTACATCTCCTGGTCCAACCTTCAGTGGTGGCCTTTCTATTGTGCCTTAAAAAGAAAAATTTTACAACAGTTAGCTCAAATTGAGTCTCACTTAATAGATAATGATCAGTAGGACTGTACTTGGATCCCCGAAGTCTCTAGAGTACACAGACTCCCCTTACTGAAACTCGACCTCAACTGCTCTTAGTGGTATGAGTCCAATTTGGTACTCAACACCTTACAGGTATGCATAGAAGAGTTTCATAAACCTCTCAAGCCTTCTCTGGAGTTCATAGACTCTCGGACTCTCTCTGTATCTATCTACTAGATGCTGCCTTTGCTCTACAGGTCAGCTCGACTTCTTTGTTCTCTACAATTTTTGCTTGTCTCTCTTTGCTCTCTTTTTCTACTCCCTCCTGCTTTCTCTATCTATTCGTGGCTTAAAGCCAATCTACTCCATGATTGTTTCTTTCTGCTTCCCGGCCCTCTGGATCTCCTACCTCTATCCACTGGAATTCCCCTAGTCTGTGTCATCATCACTGTAACGCTTCACAGAGAGGTGGCCACCTATTTCCTCACGAACTGAATGTCAGTTCTTTTCTAACGGTTGTTATTTCCGTTGCTCCAAGATTTCCTCCAAAACTGATTCCTCTGCCAACTCATCGGTCATGCTGGATCTCAAATCTTATCCAACTCAGCCTATTTCCCTATCAAATCTGGTCACCCAACGGATTGCTTCTCCATTGTAGATCTGGGGCCTCCAGATCCTACGGTCTCCGTCCATATCGTGCGAGTAAGTAGCATGACCTTTACTTACGCGATGTGAGTGGTTTTCTCTCTCATCTGCTAGACGCGTGTCACCCAGTGTATGGCATCGGGCAGGAGTTGGTCGAACCCGCTTACCACTTGAGGTCCTTCCAATATCCTGCTGGTTTTAGCGCGGGACGTGACTTCTGATGGAATCAGCAATTTCCATACGGTTTTATGCTTTTCTTCATGACCGAATGCTTGGGGCTTTCCTTCACTGAGTGGGACACCATACGATATCGCTAATCATGTATCAGAAACTGCCTTCGTTTTTGGATTTGACCTCCCGTTTACCAATTTGTGCTAGCACACAGTTACCATGGGCCAACGGTCTGTACGCTTTGACCGAGGGTCCTCGTTGCTCCGTGCTGACCATAAATTTCCATTGTTCAGAGGTTACTTCTGATAAGCTCGATATCCATAGAACTTTGAAACTTTTGTTATGAGTTTTACAGAGTTCAAGAAACTGTAAGAGTGTTTGAGGATCCAATTCGGATGACCCAGAACTGTGAAGGAAGCAGTAGATTCATTGGATGGGAAACTCTAGAAAGAGGCCATGGTTGATGAAATGGCATATTTACACAAAAATGAGGCTTGGAATCTCGTGGATTTTCCGATTGGAAGGAAGCCATTCATAGAAAATGGGTGTACAAGAAGAGGATGAATGCAGAAGGAAAGGTGGAGAAATACAAAGCTTGGTTGGTAGAAAATGGTTATTCCCAGGTGTCGTGAATAGATTTTGGTGATATTTTTTCTCTTGTTTCCAAGGTAGCTTCTATTAGATTTATTTTATCTATTGTCACTGCTTTTGACTTTCAGGTAGAATAGATGGATGTGAAGACAAAATTTCTTCATGGGGATCTGGAAGAAGAGATCTACATGACGCAACCTAAAGGCGTTGTGGTGAAGGGTAAGAAACAACTGGTATGAAAGTTAAAAAAGTCTTTGCATGGGTTAAAACAGTCACCAAGGATGTGGTATCAGAAATTTTATACATTTATACGATGACTTTGCTTCACGAGAAGTAAATCAAATCATTTTATGTATTTTAAATTAATTGGTGACCATGTTATTAATCTAGTCTTGTATGTGGATGATATGTTGCTGGTTGGAAATGACAAAGAATTAATCCAGGATTTGAAGACCAAATTGTCCTCCAAATTTGACATGAATGATCTTGGGGATACAAACTATATTTTGGGCATGGAAATTAAATGAGATCAAGCAAAGAGGAAGCTCTCATTAAACCAGAGGAACTATGTTGAGACAATACTGCAGAGGTTTAATATGCAGGATAGTAGACCAGTGAAGGTTCCTATTCCTATAGGAATAGGACATGTCTCGTGTTCAATATGCAAGTGCAATCAGTAGCCTGATGTATGTGATGGACTATACTAGACCAAACATTGCACATGTAGTGGGAGTATTGAGTAGGTTTATGTCAAAACTAGGGAAGGAGCATTCGACAACAGTGAAGTGAGTTTTCAGGTATTTGCGTGGCACTAGTGATTATGGTTTGTGCTACCAAGGAAGATTAGGATTGGGTAGAGTTTTGGACATCTGTGGCTTGCTTGATGCAGATTGGGTTGGAGATCTGGATCAAAGAATATCTACAAGTGCATATGTGTTTAACCTATTTGGAGGTGCAGTTAGTTGGATGAGTAAGAGACAATATATAGTGGCACTTTCAACTACAGAGGCAAGATACATGGTAGCCACTCATGCAAGAAAGGAAATAGTTTGGTGGCAGATATTGTATTCAAGTATGGAGTTAGTATAATGATTTATAAGGATATATTGTGATAGCCAAACTGCAATTTTATTGGCAAAGAACCTTGATGATCATTCAAAGACAAAGCACATTGATGTTCAATATCACTTTGTGAAGGATATGGTAGAAGAAACAAAGGTGTTGCTGGTAAATGTGGACACTTTGAAAAATACTACAGATGCATTGACAAATACTGTGAGAACTGAGAAGTTCTCTTGGTGTAGAGAAACAATGGGTGTTACAAGGTTAGATCCATGACTAAGCTCACATGTGGCCCCCTATGGAAAGAAAACAACAAGTGTGATAATGTTGGGTTGTGTTATATTCTTTCCATGACTAGCCACTGCATAGTGGGGTTATAGGGTGGGGTGAAAACCCCCCTTGTACATTGCACAGGGTGCTATTGAGGTGTCACAGGTGGGGTGGCTACCCCCCCTACACGGGGTTTGGGACAGTGCCCCAGGAAATTTTTTTGTACCCTATATTAGGTGGGCAGACCTACCTATGGTTTGTGCATGGGTTTTCCACATGGTTTTTGGCACGATGGTTTTCAGTCCATGGTATTTTGTAGATCTGGTCAAGGGAACTATGGTTATGTTCTAATCCAGGGTTAATGGATTGGGGTTTATGGATGCTTCTGCATGTGTATATATGTATTGTAACATTGAAAGGAACTGTTGAAGCCCCAAAAATCAAGTCTACAACAAGGGGGATAACCACCTGGTCCGGACCTTGAAAGCAGCTCCTTTTCCATTTGGAATAGTGGCTCCGACTGGGGATAATGGGACCAGTTTCCCAATTTGTTTATGATGAGACTAGGGGAGTGATGTTTTCCTTTTTTCTAACGGTTTATAAAGAGAATGCTTTAATCTAAATCTAGTCTAACATATGCAATTTTATTCTAATGAAGGGAAACATCTAATTCTAAAACTATCTTGGGATTAACTCTTTACTTATGCGATCTAAAATAGTTTCCAACAGCAATCGATAATAAAGATCATTCAATTACTACGAGAAAAGAATCCATTTAGAAATGAATTGTTTCGTATAAGAAATTAGCTGAAACAATTATGATAAACGTATCGCATAATAAGTCATTCATACACTTAGCATAAAAAGAATAGTTACCATCGTACAAAAGTGCAAAAATGATAACTGGACATTCAAGCTTTCATATATAAACAACTGAAAATAACATATCACTTGGCACATAACCAAAAATTATTAAGAGATAAAAATACCATTAATAATAGGTCCTGCTCATGAGCTTCAGCGATTTAGATCTATCTTCAAATAATTAAATATCCACTAAGAGTACAAAAGTGCATTTCAATAGTAAACATTAAACACAAATATAAATAAATCTCGTTCCATTCATTTATCAAAACCTCCTCAGAGAGGGCAAAAGTGCATGTTCTGAAGAATTATTTTTGACAAATTTCTGGACCCTTCTCTAAATGCAAGAGAGGGGTTTAAATACTACTAACTAAAGACTAAAAATAGTTATTACAAAAATATAGGAGGAGGTTTAAATGACCATCCTCATTAAAAGAAAAAATAAACTGAAATTAAACTAAAATTGCATCTATGATCAATTATGCATATGTTCCCTTAAGTCGCAAATGTCCAGCATTGGCTTCAGGAGTGTCAATTGGCCGACCTCGGATTTCAATTGACCTGCGAAAATGAAATCAGCAAGTGCTGAAGCTATCTTCTCGGTGGAGGTTGTGAGGCACTTCAGAGTCATACACTGACTGTGTGGTTTTACCAAATGCTACCAGTGAGTGTCCCAATTTAACTTTGTTATCCTCTTAATTGACTCTGCTTTTTCTTCTGTTGTCTGTTTCCACCTTATTTTCAATTGCTGCGCTTTTGGAAGGGATCTTGGAGTGGTTTCTAATATTAGATTAGCTCTATTCAAATTTTTGTTTATACAATCAATAATATTGCTTGCCGCTGTCGTCGCTTCCTCCATTGCCTGTTCTTCTTCTTTGAGCTGTGCATCCCATTTATCAAATAGAATTTCTTTGTGGGATTCATCTATCTTGGGCAATCCTGCTTTCTTTCCTTCCTCTGATTCCTGCCAATTCAAAAAGTCAGACACTTTCTTAAGAATTAAGTCATAATCAAGACATAAGTCTATGACTTGATTTGTAATATTTTCGCTTTTCTCGTAGTGGGAATTCCATTGCGATATTCTTTGGCAAAGCATTTCCTACTGTTGTAAGAGTTGGTCGTTCAGGGTAAGAGCTTCTGTGACAAATTCTTCAATTTTAGGGTCATCCTTGTGTAGCTCTATTGTGGCTTGTAACTACTATTCTTTTCCGGCCAGACTACTTTGATAACCCAGCTACATTTGTTGGAAGTCCTGTTGTAACTTTGCCAATTTCTCCTTTGCTTCCTGGCTGACACTAGCCTGCTATAGCTATTGCTGCAAAAATAGGATTTTATCCTCTATATCTTTAAGTAACATTTGAACCTCAGATTCTTTGTCAATCATAGCAGCAGCATAAGCTCCTGCGATTTGAGAGAGTCTGGTCAGGTTCTCTGATGGATCAGTAGTTGGGTCTTGGCAAAGAACATCCAAAGGCTCTGCTTCAAGTGAGAGTACACTATCTATTTTCTGCTTCTTTCTCTGTCTTCTGACAACATATTTGTGCTACAGACTGTAAAACACATCCAGAGGAGGGATCTCCTCTATTTTCAGTATAATTTCAGATGAAGGAGCTACAAGAATGTGCTATGTTTCTGGAGTATTAACAACCCCTCAAATTATCATTTTTATGGTTGTCTGTACTAGATTCCTTGATGTCTCTATGTTCTGCTCCTCTGTGCTAATCAGCTCATTAAATTTTTCCCATTCCTTCTCCAGATCTATTATTAATGGCTTTGTTGGCTTTGTGAGGGGAGCGGGAGTCTCAACCTTTTTCAAAGACAAAACTTGCTGCTCGGGATTTTCCTTAGACTGGGTTGTATCTCTGACTGATCCTTCACTTTTGTTGTGTTCACTCCCTAACTGTTTAGACTTTTCAGCTGATTCTCTTGCAAATTTTGATTTGGATTTTTCTTGTCCCGAGCTTCCACTTATGCTAATGCTGGGAGTGGGCTCCCTTATTGGTTCTATATGCAATTTGTCCAATGGGACATTTGCCAATCTCTGTTCTCTGTAGTGATTAAACTCTTGGAGTTTTGCTGGACTAAACTGAATTTGGGCCATATGTAAGATTTCTCTGAGTGAGCTTTTCTGCTGAAAAACATCGTCGAAGAGATCATCCTCTTTGGTGAACACTTTTATTTTGACTGTCATTGTAAAATTCTTTATAACATCAAAGGGGTCATACTGTCTCCCTGGGAATTTAGGTAGTCATAGACACAGCATGTTATCTACCTCCCTGAAAGCGTGACCTAAATTGAACAATGCGAAAGCCCCACAGACCACAGGGAATTGAGGCCAGATGGCCTTCTTCTTATCCTTGAGTTCTCTGCTCATGCCCCCAACACCACAGGTCTGGTAGGCTATCTCTCAGGCCATAAGTTTGTCAGGAACATACAAAGGAAGCACATGAGGTGAGGCAATGCTCCCGAATACCCTAATGTAGCTGAATAATTCTTCCCCAAACCACCTTCCCAGGGAGAATGTCAATTTCGGCTTCTGGGGAGAACCTTGGGGTGTCTGTGTTATATAACATCTTATGAATAGGTAGCATTACTCCATGACAAATTTTGTAGAAATGTGGTATGAAATTGGATTCCCATAGTTCTTTATGGTAGACTTGAATAGGTAGCGGGTTCTGTATTGTCCATTTCCATCCCATAATGGGAAAATCAGATACAAAACAAATAGCATCCATGACGTAGGCAACTAGAAAGAAGGGAGGGTAAAACCTCTGAGCAAAACTTCTTTTAGTTCGATAATTTATAATGGCAGAAGCTAAATTTCTCTGACAATATCTGGGCCTAATCCATTACGGTGGCATTGCTGGCCGCATCCAGTAAAGGTAACCACTCAGACGAAAACTTATTGATATCGGGCTTTCCGAATAGCCTACACAACATTGCAGTAGCAAAACAATAGGGAGAAGGGGACGGGTAGCGTACATAACATTTTTATCCTTCTTTAATGGCTTCTCCTTCGCTGATCAATTTTTAGCGCATTTTGCCAAATCCTCGTTCTGTTTGGCGAATTTTTCCACGAACTATTTGTTATATCTAGCCTGAGGCTCTGGCAAGTGATAGATACGCCTTAAATTTTGTGGGGTAAATGACCCCATGACTTTCTAGTTTCGCGTCTTGAATTGCCTGTCTGATATATCAACATGGTCTATCACCCATTTTACCATATCCATGTAAGGAAGTATTTTCGGCCTTGTTGTGACATGATGCTAAAACGAGCATGCAAGCTCTGTTAGTGATGCTTCGGATGACCCACAACCATCTTCTGTAACTGTAACTTCCATGAATCTAGGGTTTTCTTCTTCTAGCAATTGATACATGCCTCCCCAAGTAGATATCCCTACTTCTCTGGTACAAGTAGTGTCCGTGAATAATGGAGTCATCTCTGATTTTTCAGATACCGGAGCTTTTCCTTTCTTTCCCATTACGTTCTACGTACTGCTCCTACAAATTCGCAAGTAGAGAACGAAGACACAATAAGGAAGGTAACGAATAATGATCAATAATAAGGTGACGTGAAAGACTTTAATTTTAAAATCATATCAAAGATATCACCTTGCGTAAGATGGCCCTTTCGAATAAATCTAAATCATTTCTCATAAGTAATCATCAATGGACCGTTAAGATAACATTAATTCTCATAACTCAACATCGAACGATGGGAAAGACTTTATTGAGCTGTGAGCCTTTAGATCTACGATAAAGCGATTTTGTGATTTGCTTCAAAATATCGCAGATCGTAATATCGCAAAACCTATCTTCTTTAAAAGCCGTCTATTTCATCGTGGAATTGCGAGTTGTGATTTGCAAGAGACTTTATCGTATTTCACAATTTCTTGGTGTCTATATTAAGTAGCGGTGCGATATATGGAATTTTCGATATGAAATGAGTTCATGTAGCATGCGATCTCACTTTATCGCTTTTTCGCATTTTTGAGAGTTTCTTTGAAATGTATGCCCACCATTAACTTTTGTGACATGATGTTTGTTATTAAGAGAATGAGCTTATTTAAGACTTAACCTAATACTCAAGACTTTACGTTTGTGAATGTTTTCCTAGCTTTTATGACTATATTGCATTTTTTATAAAGAAGCTTAATACCTAGAATTCTATGCACATAAAGCAAGAAAAGGTAGGAATCTTAATTCTTTGAAAGTCTTGTTTTATTAAGAACAAAAGGAAATGTTAAATTCTATGTTTTTATTTTTTTAGAAGGGTCCCCATTTTTAAATGTTGTGGTGAATACTTAAAAAAGGGGGTTTGTTGATGGCTACAATAGGAACATAATGAAAAATCAATCTAGTAGTGTCAGTTTTGGGATCCAGTGGAAAATCTCTTTGTATATTTGTTTTATGTATTTTTCTCTCACCATTGTTTATTTTCTATTTTTAGAATTCGTATGCAGGTAATTTCTTTACAGGGTTAAAACCTACAAGTACAAGAGGGAATTGAAGCATGAAAGAGACCCAAAGTGACCCAAAATCGTCCTCAAACCTCGATGCACATGATAGAGCTATTTTGAAAAGGAGTAAGTGATCGTTTTCCTCTCTAATTTCCATACCTCTGCTTAGGAAGGTCTGCTTGAAATCAGTGCCATGTAGCAAACAATTATATAGTAATTCCCTTTTGGAAATTGTTGTGTGTAAATGCAAGATAGGGAAAGAAAAATAATTTTCTCTTATATAAATTATAGCATCCTATTCCCTCACTCATAAAAGGAAAATTTAACATTGTTTCTACCATTGGGATTTCTTTGAGGAAAATTTGAAATTTACACCTACATAACACCAAGAAGGTGCACTAGAAGGAAATGGGGGGGGATTCAATAGAAGAGAACCCACAGACAAAAAGAGAATTCATCAACATCCTCCTATAGTATAATTTTTCCAGTGACAACAATGGTTGGTTTTCTTTGAATTGTTGAAGGGGTATGATGATGGCATAACCTAGGAATTTTCCATCGCACTAAATCCTCAAGGAGAAGATAGTGCCACTATTATTGTCAGAGGATTTTCCATCTCCATAGGTCCTGAGACACTAAGTAGAGTGACCACCTTTACCTTAGGGGTTATAACAAGCAAGGAGGAGAAAGCAGTAAGTGTTACAACCAGGAAGAACTTTTTTATTCAAAGAGAGAAGCCAATAGAAGATAAGAATGGAGTAAGAAGAGAAAACCTACCTTACCCCTACGATGAGGTGGCTTATCGCATCCTCAAGTAAATATCTTGTGAAGGGAGATTGAGCATTGTATATGCCTATTATTTTAGGTTACTTCATGAGTTAATATTCAAAGCAGACTTACCAATCCCTTAGAGACTAAGTGTTCCTAATTTCCTTCTACAATAAATCATTGAAATAGGCCAGAATGTCAAGGGAGGAAAGCATCAACACATTGCCCACCATGGCCTTATTAATTTAATTGTGATGGATGATCTTAGTCACTTAAGGAACCTTGTGCTATGGACGAATTTTGTAAACATGGAAAGGGATGTATTCATTGGAACCAAGCCATCAGACCTTGAGAAACACCAACCTCTAGCACTGGAGGTAGGGGAGGAAAAAAACAAGAAGAATAAGCAGGAAAAACAGAGCAAGAAGAGGCAAGATAAATAGAGTAAGAAGAAGTAGCAAAAAAATAGGAAGAAGAAGTAGAGCTTAAGGAATAATAAGTAGAGCTTAAGGAGTAATAAGGCAAGAAACAAGTAGAAGAAAAGGGAAACCCTGAGGAGACCTCTAAGCCCCAAGGAAAAGAGAAGCAAAGACATCAAACAAGTATCTCTTCAGGGAATACATAGAAAGAAGTGGCTGCCACATTGGCCACATTAAACACACCTGTGAAGCCCAAGAGGAGGCAACCAAGGAAAGGTCCCCTACATTTCAAAACAAGGAAGAGCACCACGATTAGACATGGAGAACCACGGCCTCCTTTGAAGGTCCCTATCACTATTGATGAATAACGAAGTAAAAAGGAAGTAGTGAGGCCGATTGGAGATAATATTAAGAAGATTACCTTTCCTAAGGCCAAAACCAAGCCACCTATGGTACCTATGGGAAGGTCCACCACTACGGAAGTCACGTTGAAAAGATTGAAGACATAAATTACCATTGGAAATGTAGAAAAAGAGGATTCATAGGAGGAAACATGGTTGCTACAAGAGAAACAAGAGATGATAGAGCAGAAAGAGGATCTACAGGAAGGAGAAGCCAGCTTAAGAAAGGTTGAAAAATACCTCAAAGAGCCATAGGAGCCTGAGCCATAGCCCAGTCTAGAATCCTACTACAAATTTGTTGAGGAAGGTAGGATTCTACCCCAAAAGTTTTCCATCGCACTCTTCTTTGAATTAGAATAGGAAAGAGGAAGGACACATAGATGGATGCATATTTCTGAATCCAAAAGTGTAGAATATGTGGGCCTAATGGAGGAAAAGATAAATGAAATAGGAAATGAATTAAGTGACCTAAAACTAATGGAGTCAACCATGAAGGAGAAGTTATAGGCAGAGAATACAAGACTAAATAAACAGCTGCAAGAGAAGGAAACACAACTTGCTACTATGGCAAGTGTGTCTATGGAAGCCATACAATGTAGAAAACAATCAAAATCATATGTTATTTTCCTGAAGGAGCAATGGTTGCAATTCCAAATAAATACACTAGCACAATATCGATCTTTGCCTTTCCAATATTACAAGAAATTTATTAAGTTTTTCAAAAAGTCAAGTATGTAGGATAGGGAAAAGTTAGTTGAGTTTCATATGTGCAATCTCATTCTACAGAATTGAACTTTTGGGATCCTAATCCAAGATTGGGAGACATGAAACCATGGAAAATATTAGGGGCTAATATTCGTATGAGGTCTAATTTTCCATGTTTTTTCTATAAAAAAATTCGTCAATTTCCATTTTTTCATAAAAATGATTCACCAAAATTTTATAATACAAAATTATTTTACCTTAACAATCGCTAAAATGTTTTATAGACTAATATAAAATCATTAGAAATATAAATATTTCTACAAAAATATCATCAAACATTTTACAGTTTGCATATTAGGTACTAATAGTATTTGTCAAAGTTTCTAAACTTTAAGATAAATTTCCATCCCTAATATTTTCCCTGCATACAGCTAATGGAAATGGCATCTTGGTTGGTAGATGAGGATACAAGACCTAAAGAAGTAAAGAAGGTGATGGAAAGGGAATAAAAGGATCCCTTATATATCAAAGAAGAATTAGTGAGTCCCAAGGCTACCATTAGCAATCACAATCTCATCTCCTTTGACCTTGATTTAGAACCTTCGTACATGGAATCCCAAGAGAAATACATCCTACATTTTGAGGACGCTTTTAGCATGGTGCAGACAAAAATTTTGTAAGCTTTCGAAAGAAGGTGGTAGGCCCTGCCTCATAGTCTACAAATCAGAGAATATCACTCCCTAGAGAGAAAAGGAATGCCTTGAAGAGAACACGACTATACAAAAGGATTATGAAAAGGCTAAACATAAATTGGATAGGGATCAAGCATAGTTCCCCCTTATTGTTGGGTCTGTAAGAATGAGGAAACCAAGAAGAGGAACAAAAGGTATGGACAAAAATAGAGGCAAATGCAGGTTTTTATCCATAGGAAGGCACACCTTCTAAGGTGCCTTGGGCTATTAGAGAGGCCACCAATGTCATGAATGAACTTCATATGGATTAATAAGTTTCTCAGAGGGTGAGAAACACGTTCAACACGGGGGTGATGATGAGTCGTATAAATAGGCATATTTCAAAGTTCATTATGCTATCATCCAGCCCTTAGGATTATCCTTTTCTCACATTGATTTGCATTTTTAGTCATAATAGCCATAGCAAGAAGAGTAGAAGGTGTTTTTCATAGTATGTGGCCTAATGTGATCAAACAGTAGGAAAAAGAAATAGTTTTCAGGCATTTACTATGAAAGGGCTCGATGGAGACAACTAAGAGAGAATATAACAGTGCTTGTCCAACTCCTTAACTCTCTAAATGTGCTTGAGATCACAAGATAAAATTCATTAACAATCGAGTAACTCCAAATACATGTGGAGCTCAAGGAGGACTAGATCGACAATTTTTTATCTCTTGGAGGGAACCACTCCTATTGTCAAGGGAGCTTCCATCAAATAGAATTTTGGTATAAATAAACCAGCTGAAAGGCTCATTAGGATTCATATTTTTGATTTAGCTAAGAGTAGCTACTGAGCCTAGTGTTTAATTGTGTTCTTCTTGACTTTCATGTGATGTATAAAACTACTATTTTTTTCTAATAAGAAGTTTTTCATTGATCTACATCTGAGCTAGTTTTAGAGGGCTGAAACCCTTGGGTTTGGCCCCAACCTAGAGCCTTTAGTCCCTCCTCTATATTTTTTTCTTGTTCTTGGTCAATTTATTGGTTAACTAATATTGCTAATAATAATAATAATAATATAATTTATAAATAATAATAATAAATTTAGTTAATATAGGTTTCTTCACGTTTATCAACAACATTTATTAATGTGGTTGTGCTAGTATATAACAATTGTAAAATATGTTAATACTCAACAACATTGAATGATACATGTGCATATCTATTCTGGTTGGACTTAACATATGATATATCTTACCCGCGTAGTCAAATAATATGTATGCAACATATTATATAGATAAACCATATAATAAATATTTTTTAACATTTAAAGTAGTAATCTAATAAGACTATTTTTTGACCCTCAAAAACATTGAAATTCTAGCAATATTTTGATAAAATCCAGCATGGATTTTTGTAAATCTAGGTTATCACTGTCAAACTTCAAGATTTTGGGTGCCCCAAAGGTTTTGGATGGTTCTGAATCCATTTACACTATCAAAATCTTGATTCAAACACAGCTACGACAAGGTTTCTTGAAAAAAAATTTGCTTGGATTCCAACAACTTTTGGTCATCCAAGGCAATTCCTCTACCTCGGTAGATGAGGCCACATTTAAATGGAAATCCAATGATATGTCATAGTGCAAACAACCATATCATAATCACCCACATGAACTTGTCATTGGTTGTATTAAATTCATATGGCATATTATAACCATAAACCAACATATTTAATATGACGTACCATATGTTTACATCATGGTGTATGGTTTATATACCATATAACAACTATATCCATATGCCAATTTTGGAATGGTGTATCCAATATTTTGTTGATTCACTGAGTGAGCTTGTCATTTAATATGGTTAGAGTTTGTTACAGAATGTGTACTACCCTTGGCAGGACCACCATATTAATATATAATAAACAACCCATCCTTAAATAGCCTAACAATGCTCATAACTATTGCTGGTAGTTTATTGGTTAGTCATTCAACTTGTAATCTAGAGGTCATGTGTTGCAATTTTGTTGGTTCCAAAACATTACAAATATTTGATGAATGAAATAGAGCCATGTGGCTTTTTGTCAAGTGTTCACGTGTTTCCTATCCATTGGGCCATGTGTTACCCATCTAGTGGGCCACATATTGATCCTTCAACCTGCCAAGTGTTACTTTCTCATTGTGCCATGTGTCATCTTCCAGATGTCTCACTTGTCAACTCTTGGACGTCCCACGTGTTACTTTGACTTTTACCCATTGTCGCAAAGCTTCAAACTACAATACCATTGAAATATGGAATTAGATTGGTGTGATTCAAATTACATTTGAATTGTCATGTCAAACTCTTCAATATGAGGCTATTTCCATCAAATTTGAATAATTATATTTATTGTACCTTCGATAATTGTCTTTGGTTCACACACGCCGAGGAGAATTTGTCTTTGTTCTTCACTTGGACATCTTGTGAGCTTTACCATTGCTGGAAAGTGATGTGCCTTCGCTTCTAAGAGCTCATTCTTGAAATGGTTGATCCTTTGGATAATTCCTTACTTCCACTCTCTTAGAGCTTTCCCCTTCACCATATCCCAATATTGCATAGTTAAGTCTTCCTTACACCTTTAAAGGTTCAATTATACCTTGGCCACAAATTGAAAGGCCTTTTCCCTCATAACCCATCTTCACTAGGAATCTCAATCCAACACTTTGAGATTTTTTCTCAAAACCACCAAGAGAATGAGGAGGAGAGAGAAAAGAATGAGGAGCCATGTCTGAGTCTTTATCTTTAACTTTGTTCGATGAGCTTCCTTTTTCAAAATTCTTCCATTCTTGATACATTTCATCAACTGTGGCCTTCATTTACATGAGATTTTCACAAAATTCTTTCTCATATACAAATGGATTCACTTCTCCCTCGTGTGATGACATTTCCCATCTTTTAATGAAACTTCTTAATCCAATTTTCGGATTGCCTTCAATAAGTGTTTCTTTACCTTGCTTGAATTTTTTCCTGGTTGTCATGCGCACTCACAAACCACCATCAATCTTTTTATGATATAACTTGACCTAGACTTATTTTAGGATATTTTAAAGTGACTTGGCTTGTAAAAATGTTCAAGTGTGAATGATAAAACTTAAGCCAACATAATAACTAAATCAAGCATGAAAAAATTAAACAAAGTTGTAATTTAAAATGAAATATAAAATATTGAGACAAGAAGAAGATAAGTACAATATGATGTTAAGCCTAAAATGCTTTATTAAATCACCAAAATGCCTTGCAAATCCTATTACAAAGTGAGCTACTACTACCAATAATTGGCCTCCAAATTTCCACCAAAACCTCTTTTAGTTGCTACAAAACAGGCTGTCAAAAACACTTTCTCTGCAAAAAAAAAACATAGGTATGAACTCAACTCAAAAGAGTTTTCACACAATAAACTTTACAACATAATGAATTGTGTTCCAAAGTGTTGAAGAATGTAACTAGTGTCGGTTTTCATAATTGTAATTGAGGCATGATGTAATATATTTTTTAAAATAAATCTTTATTATTAATAATTTGAGTTACTAAAGCATGGATTTCATACTTGGGTCAATGGTCATAGGTCAAGCCTCCATTGTAGGCTTTTAGGATTTTTTTCAAGTCAAAGTCAAATTTATTATGTAAAAGTACATTCTTGGGTTCATGGTGTCAAAGATAGAAAAAAATATTTTTCCATGTCAAAAGCCTCCTCCATCAAGTCACCTTACAAGTCAACCTACAAAATGATGAGTTACTAAAGCATGAATTTCATACTTGGGTCAATGGTCATAGGTCAAGCCTCCATTGTAGGCTTTTAGGATTTTTTTCAAGTCAAAGTCAAATTTATTATGTAAAAGTACATTCTTGGGTTCATGGTGTCAAAGATAGAAAAAAAATATTTTTCCATGTCAAAAGCCTCCTCCATCAAGTCACCTTACAAGTCAACCTACAAAATGATCCTCTACAAGTCAACTTCACAAATTACTCATGTCGACTCATTTACAATCAGAAAAAAATATAAATACCCATGTGCACAGCTGAATGGAAAGATGAAGTATGAAGTTCGAATAGATAACATAGACAATGAAGAAGGAGGATTAAGGTCATTTCTAAGGTTGAAGATTTGGGTTATCGCAGGGTTGAGATACTAAGCTATTATAGGACCAAATCAAGACACTCTTTCAGGACTTAAACATGACATAACTACAAGACCGAGGTATAGCACCAAAGGCTATCAAGACTACATAATCTAAGCTCGACATAATCATAAGAACATATTAAGGAATCACAAAATTGAAGGAACAAAGGTATCACATCTTTCAAGAATGAAGTATAGGATTGAGGAATTGAAGCATAATGCGTCACTTCTAAACAAGGTTGATTTGATGGATGGAAGGAGTATTTGGTCTAGGGTCTTAGTCATTTCAAATTATTTTGAATCTACTAAAGGAAGAGTTCTTGACTAGCTTTTCCCCTTATTAGGGGTTTTGTCCCTAGTTGTGTTCCTATCTCTAGTGTCCTACTTTGTGATCTTCTTGTTTGGAATTTGTCTTGATGATGGAATGAACTCTAAATATAATAAAGAAGAAATAAATAATATCACAAGAACTTTTCAAATTAAGAGAAACAAATCTAAAAGGAAAATTTACCATTCTGCCCTAGATTCCTCAACATGGTTTCATAGCAAGGTTTTCTTATTTAAGGGAAAGAAGAGGGTCACTAAACATTTCATGTATCAAAGAAAAATATGAATATCTAAGACAGAGTTCCTAGAAGAAGGCATGTGCAATTCTGGGCATTTTTTCCCAGAATTCCTATGTATGAAGATCAAAGGTTTTTAGAGAAGTATATAAATCATGTTTTAAAGACTAGAGGACTAGCTCAATAGGGCATAAAAAGTTGAGACCATTAAAGAAAATAACAAATTCCTAGGCACATTTTTCATGAACTTAAATTAATATCTGAGCTTTATAATTTCTCAAAGATCTGAGCATTGTAGTTAAGACCAATTAAAAGAGGGAAACAAGATACCTATTATGGGCACAATTATATGTTGAAAGGTCTAAAATAAAGTTGCAGCCTCTTAAAAGGGAATCACTGAACTTACAAGTGAGTTCAATTAAAAAAAATTAGTAACCATTTGGATAGGGATATAGAGTTTGAGTCACCTAAAGCTAACAAACCTATAGCATTCATATATATACCATATGGTCCTGAATAGTCACCTAAAGGAATGCTCACTTTTGAGAAATATTATATGAGTTCTTTCACATCGAATGGAGTGCCTCTAGGAGTACACCTATAACCAGAAAGTCTATGCTCAATGGTTGATAAAATTCATTTAATAGATGAAATTTAGTAGCATGTTGAAATCCCTTACGAGAATATGATCTCACGTATATAAATATAGTAATCAAGAAAAATAACAGTATGCAAGCAATGATAAGAACCTATTCGAAGTATCTTACACAAGACTATGAAAGAAACTTTGAAGACCTCATCAAGTAAGTATTGTTGTTTTTATTATTTTGTCTGAATGCTCTAACAATATGCTTCCATCTTTACAAGAAAATGAAATTTCTATGGAACATCAATCCATTAAGGAAAAGATATGTAGTCTAAAGTTATGTATAATATGGTCATTTGATAAGATTATTTTAGAGTCTAGTCACGTATATGGCACTTAGGTCTGAGATTTTTCAACATATCAAGGGAGTGTAAAAAACCTATCTCATTCCATAGATAAACCTTAGCTTTTATTCTAGGGTGAAATTGAAAATATTTGAATCTGAAATCCCTAACCTGTAATTACACGCATATACTATTTGTAGTACTTTTCATTAATTGTTGTAGGGATAGAAAGCTCTTCACAAGAAGCTTCCACCTCTTCTCAAAAGATTAATTTTATCTTTGTTACTTACATTTTTCTAGAAGAAACTAAGTTTGCAGGTATATAACCAAATTTAGAGGATATCTTCAAAGAGAGTCTTAGAAGGAGTCTTTTTGCTAAAGGAACCCTTCAAATAAAACACCATAAGGTTTGTAAAGGAAGAATATCAAGGTATATATAAATACTTGTAGTAAATCCTTTTAAAGGTATGATCATTTTAAAATTTGTTTATATCACAAACTTTCTCATTTTTATGTCTCTTGAATCTTAAATATATTTATTAGGGTGATTAATCATTAGGTTGAATCGGCCCTTATTATATTATCATTCTTGTGGAACCCTAAAAGTTTCACTGTAAAGCTATAACCTAAGGGTATGTCGATGAAACGCTAGTCCACTTAGGTTTTTCTCAATGAAATCCTTACTTAAGATATGTTAACAATAATGTTGAAACCCTAGTCCTCTTATGGTTGTTAGTAAATAACCAATTCTTATAATGTCCAGGGTTTTAATATTCATATAACAAAGTCGTAGCCTTTTGGGGTTTATTGTTGTTGTTCTTAAACTGAAACCATAAATCATTAAATTGTGATAAGTTAGGGTTTGTTGCTAATAAGTCGAAACCTTAGATTCTTAGGGTTTAGTCAATTAGGTTTTATAAGTAAGACCCTTGGAATGAAACTCTAAATGTATTCTTCCACTCAATTGAAACCCTAGGTTGATTGAGATTTTTTTTATCTATTGATGTGTGTTTCTAGGGTTTACCTAAGTAAGCATTGATATAAGTTTCAATGATGAAACCTTAGATATGAATATGCTAGTAGGATAACTTGATTATCAATGTATCTATGGTTTATAACAAAAACTCTTGCAAGAAGTTGAAGTCTAGAATGTAAAAAGATGAATCTCTTGTGAATTATGAACCAAACTAGGTTTAGGTATCCAATGTCTTAAGTTTAAATGTTTTGATGCTTCCATTATATTGATATGATTTTTACATAGTTAACTTCATGTTCCCATATATATTTGTATTCTAGTTGTACTTCTATTAAAGTTTTTCACGTACAAGATCTTCAATATGTTGAGGATGAGCGTGATGAAGGAAGCCACAAGAACGATGATGATCAAAATGACCTTGAGAAAGAAATGAAGCCTTGAAAGATTGTAAGTCTCTCCTATGTTATAAAGGAAGTAATATGTTCCATTGAGAGGGAGCTTGGATTAAAGAAAAAGGTATATCTCCCTAGTTGAGAGGAAGGGTATAGCATCGCAATCATAGAAAGAATGAAGTCAAAGAATGAATGAAATCACTATTGTTGGATTTGCAAAAATAACAGACTTAAAAAAATACTAAGGCTATATTTTGTGTTACTAAAGAAGTAATAGAATAGAGCTTTCGATAAGATGTATTTGATAACATGATGATACAAGCAACATCAAAATGATTGAGGACCCCAAAGGTTTTTGTTTACTTGTATGTATATTTGAAAGTTTATTACTAAATGGGTTTGTGTTTGTACAAGTAAATATCTCCATAAGAAGTTTGAACAATATGAAGCATGCTTGGACGAATGGATATATCTGGTTTAAGAAGAGATGAGGCATCTATGGCAGATTCTTGGGAGGACATTTGATTGGTCTATGTGTTTATGTCTAGATCCTGAAGAGGGAGGGTGGAATTGGTCATGGAGCTCTGACCTTGGATAGAGACCTCAAATCCTTGGGTTTATGGTTACCAAGTAAGCTTGAAGGTACATATACTAGTTGAAAGCTTTAGTCCATCTTAGTCCCACCTGGATAGAATACCTTGGTCAGGTATCTAGTTTGTAACATTGAGTGTGCTGAGCTCTTCATAGTTCATTTCATTTTGAGATCTTCCATGTAATCTATATGTATGTAATTATGAATCCCTTCCTAGTTAAAAGGGAGTGGTTAAGAATGTACCTAGGGTCGGTCTTCATAATTGTAATTGAGGCATGATGTAATTTATTTGTCAAAATAAATCTTTATTATTAATAATTTGACTTATTAAAGCATGGATTTCATGATTGAGTTAATAGTCTTAGGTCAAGCCTCCATTGTAGGTTTTTAGGATTTTTGTTCTAGTCAAAGCCAAATTTATTATGTAAAAGTCCATTCTTGGGTTCATGGTGCCAAAGATAAAAATATATTTTGTCATGTCAAAAGCCTCCTCCATCAAATCATCTAGTAAGTCGACCTCTAGACCAATCCTTTACAAGTAGGATTCACAAATTACTCATGTCAGTGCATTTCTAGTCATGAACAACTATAAATACCCATGTGCACTCGACTAAACAAAAAGATGAAGTATCAAGTTCAGATAGATAAAAAATACAATGAAGAAGGAGGATTCAAATCATTTGTAAGGTCAAAGATTTGGGTTATAGCAAGGCTAAAATACTAAGTTATTACAGGACCCAAGCATGACATTATTTCAAGAATGAAACATGACGTGACGACAACACCAAAGCATAGCACTGAACCCTATCAAGGCTACGAGATATAATCTCGGCATTGTCAAAGGAACATACTAAGGGATCACAGTATTGATGGACCAAAGGTATCACATCTTTCAGGAACGAAGTATAGGACTGAGGAACTAAAGCATAATGCATCACTTATGAACAAGGCTGACTTGATAAACGGAAGAAGTCTTTGGTCTAGGGTCTTAGTCATATGAACTTATTTTAAATCTATTGAAAGAAAAGTTATTAACTAGATTTTCCCCTTATTAGGGATTTTGGCCATGGCTATCTACCTATCTATGGTGTCCTACTTTATGATCTTCTTGTTTAACATTTATCTTGATAATGGAATGAACTCGAAATAGAATAAAGAAGAACCAAAAAATATCACAAAAGCTTTTCAAGGTAAGAAAAATTAAGAAAAAAAAAACCAAATCATTCTCCCCTAGATTTCTCATCACAAAAAGAGACATGTTCCTCCATGGAAAATATCTTGTGCTTATATAACATCGGGGTCCGGAAGGGTTACACCGCTTCGTTATAACCCTACACTGAAAATGGTGCATGTTGTAACAACTATATAATATATAACATATTGTTGAAAACTTACTCGGCTCTATGCATTATATAACAGCCGTAACATATATTAAAACCAAACGACATTGGATGGTCCACGTGCATATTTATTATCGTTGGACTTAACATATGATATGTCTTACCCGCATGGTCAAATAATATGTATTCAACATATTATATGGATAAACCACATAACAAATTTCAATTAACATTTAAATGGGGTCCAATGATAGGTCACCACACAAACAAGCATATCATAATCACCCACATGCACTTGTCGTTGGTTGTATTAAAATCATATGGCATATTATAACTATAAACCAACGTATTTAACATGCCATTCCAAACAAAATATCCCGTTGACATTTTTCCAAATATAAAATATTGTTTTTAAGATCTATGTATAGTGGTCCAATCATTTGTTTACACCATGGTACATGGTTTATATACCATATAACAACTATATCCATATGCCAAATTTGGAATGGAATATCTAATATTCCGTTGATTCGTTGATTAGGTTGTCGTTCAATAAGGTTGGAGTTTGTTATGGAATGGATACTATCCTTAGTGGGACCTCCGTATCAATATATAATAAACAATTGAACCTTAAATAGCATAACGTTGTTCATAATTGTTACTTGTTACCTATTGGTTAGTCATTCGACTTATAACGGAAATGTCACGTGTTCTAATCTTTCTGATGCCTAATCCTTTCAAACTTTATCCAATAAAATAGAGCCATGTGGCACTTTGTCGCACGGTCATGTATCCCACATCTGTGGGCCATGTGTTTCTTATCCGGTGGACACATCCATTGGGCCATGTGTTTCCCATCTAGTGGTCCACATATTGAGTTATTGAGCCTTCAACTTGGGCCATGTGTTTCCCATCCAGTGGTCCACATATTGAGCCTTCAACCTACCATGTCCCAGTGTCTCATTGTGCCATGTTTCAGCTCCCATACGTGCCACTTGTCAAATCTTGGACATGCCATGTGTCACTCTGACTTTGTCTTTGACTTTTTACAACTATCACAAAACATCAAACTACAATAAATTTCACATACAAAGTTGGATTGACACAATTTGAATTGTGCTAAAATCATCTTGTCAAACTCTTCGATATGAAGCTATTTCTATCAAATTTTGGAGACTTTGAATTTTAGGCTTTTTAGCATCCTCCGAGATCAACCAAACCTAAGTCTTGCTCTAAGTATGGATCTATGGAGGAAGTTAAAATCAGTAAGAAATGTATCAAAATGAAGGTGGAAGAAATAAATATGGCTATTGGGAAGGGATTGAAATTAAATAAGATTTCTCAAATGGGAGATATGACAATTATGGCAAGATTCACTAGCAAGCGCATGTGAGAGAACTCTCTAACGAAGTGGAAAAAATATAATTTTTCCACTCTTTTAGGTTATCCACTGAATATATTATCCCTAACTAAAGGATGGATGGCTTGAGCTATGCATTCAATGGCCAACATTGATAAAATGCTCCAAAACCACTAGAAATGAGTTGTTCAATACCTTTTCCCCAAAAAATGGTTAGTTAAGATTGATGCAAGTTAATAGAATTTGGATATTACCTTAATTTGGGTGAGATTCCCTATTTTACCCCCCATCCTCTAATAAGAGGAAGTATCCATATATATAGGAAACCCCATCAATTTCTTTTACAAAGAACACATGAGTTAGAAGTATTCTAGTTATATGCACATGATGAGGATCTTTGTGGGTCTTAAAATGTTGGCGGACTTGTAGAAACTTTAGTGATCTATCACATAAACACTACCTATAAGAGAAACATGTATTACGATTGAATTCCTTTCCATTGTAGGCGTTTTCACTCATATGTGCACCTAGCTAGTCAATTAGGAAAAGTGTATGGAGAAAGAATAAGGAAGTGGCTCAAGTCAACTCGACCACCCCTACACCAAAACAAAACACTAGAATCTCTACATGTGTGCAATCTCTTTCTCAACCTAAAAGTGATTTAGTAGGAAGCTCTTACAACAATCCATCTTTCCCTTTGATTCTAGCCTCATGCCCCTCATCTAGTAAGCACCCCCTTCCTTCCCCCTTGTTATTTTCCTTTTATTCATATTATCCTTTATAGATTGGTTTATAATATTCCCACAACCACATACATAAACTTTACGTTGGATGTATTTTTAGGTCTGTATGGCCTCTTTGGCCTAAGAGTCCCCTTCCATTCCCCTCCCCCTCCTCTCTCTACTTAGAATACTACCATGTTTCCCTCCCTAATGAGCCTTATTCCTTGGCTCCCCTAGCTATCTCGTACCCTTTTCTACCCATCTCTCCCTCTATTGCTCAAAATTACTTTATAAAATCTAAGGCCAATCCCTTTTCTCTTCCTTCTCCCAGAATTGGTAGTGGACTTGGCACCTATGATGATGAGAATCCTCAGCCTTCTCAAGGAGGTTGAAAATCATACATTTGCAAGGCTAAAACATAATATAATTCCAAATTCCATTCTACAAGGAAATAATCCATTTTTGGCAATCTTAAAGGAACTATCTCAAAGACCTCTTCCCTACAATCCTCCTTTCTCTAAATGGTAGGGTTTGGCCAATCCCTTAATAAAATTTTCCATCAATAGGTTCATACAGAACTACAAACCATCAATTATACACCTTCGAAAATAATGACGGAAGGGGGAAATGTAATTAAATCTCTTTCCCATGATATTTTTAGATAGGATTTTGTACGTACAAATTCTTTTGGTCACTCTAGAGGTTTGATATTGTGTTGGAGGTAAGATGTCCTAAATCTCCAAAATTCGTAGGATTTTTCCTCTAGCCTAGGTATTTCCCTATTCTTTTTAAAATCAACCTCCATTTCTTCTATATTAACATTTATGGTCCCAATTACGAGAGAAACGTTTCCTAGGAAGAAGATTTTAAATCCACTCTAGTAGCCTCAAACAATGTCGTTGTTGGTGGGGATCTAAACTTCCTACTAGAGGCTAATAAAATTTGTAGCCCTAAGCACATAGTAATTCACTCATTGACTTCTTATTCAAAGATTTAAGGATGATAGTCTTCTTGATATCCATCCCACAAATATCTCACCAGCATGGAGGGATATTCATACAAGGGAAGCAATAATACTTGTTAAAAGATTATATTTATTATGTTGGGTATATGTTATGTTATTTGCATAACTATCATCATGTGTTGTACAGTATGTAGGGCATAATGGGGGGTTCATAGGGGGTAGTTATTTGCATCATTTTTTTGGTGGCTTTTAGAACATGCTTTAATTCCTCTTGCGTTGTTGCATTCCATGTGGTGATCATGAGTAAATTTTGCGAGGACATTCCCATGTCATGTCTCATATGCTCAAGGGAAGTTTAAGCTTAAGTTAGCCACTTACAATTCTTTTGACCTTCCATGTCGATCATCACTATATCAATTGTACTCAATTACTCTATCCCCTCCTATTATCACTTAGTGTATGTTTTACATCAGTTGATGGGGAAAACAACAATTCCATTCTTCAACAAATGCCTTCCTATAAATTTCAACTCAATATCTAGGAAGTGCATCCAGAAACTAGCCAATACTTTGGAACTTGTAGTCATCAATGGAAAGTTACCTCATGATCGATAATGGGTTTACCTCATTGACTCATATTCAATAAAATATACAAGCATTTAACTTTAGCTACTCTATTCACAATCACTAGATTGTATGATGTTCCTTTGTCTACATTTTCATCATTGGTGGTTCACCTCATTTCTATTAATGATATACCTGAATGATCGATATCATAAAAATTCTACCATGGTTAATATCAACTCATTTATTTGCATGATGTAAAATCATACCATCAAGTTTGGAATAAATGCCTTGGGATTGGGGACATGTCATTTATTTTTTCTACCTCTCCCAAGCTGCAATGGAGAATTCCAATATGACATGTACTTTCAAGACCACTTGGGTCACTCTCATTCATGTCCCTTGTCTTCTTAATGTATATTATGGCATAAATTCACATAGTATTTTCTAGTGGATATTAAATATTTATTAATGGCATGGATCCTCAATGTATTCCTTTATGGCTACATATGTTTGTTTCATGCCATGGATCTGTAGTGTATTACGTTGGTAGCCAAGCTTTGGTATTTATTATACCAAGCATGGGTATGCCCACTTTAGTGATGATCTATATGATGGTTGATAATTGTTACAAGTCATGATTGGTTTTTTATGCTTCAACTCCTTCCTTATACCGCCATAATGGTCGCAATACTATAATGTGGTTTTTCCATTAGTTTCGTTTCTAACCTAAAACATTAGGGAGAGTTTTTTATAGTGTTATTTTCCACCTTAGTTGTTAGGTTGAGAGACCCACTCACCTACTAAGCTGGGACACTATTTTCCTAAATTATGGGACCAAAACTAGTAGATTCATCACCCCTTTCACATTAGCAGGGAGCGATGCATTACTTCGTGTCCCTCTACAAGGTGTAATGACCACTTGATACATCTTAGCACAAAGCGATGACATGTTTAGGATTCTAGATTTTCTCCTTTAAGAGATCAAATTGAGAAAGTTTGAATTGCCTCATCTAAAAACATTTGTATTCATACCAAACTCTAAATTATATATGACATAGGGGTATAAATCCATCCTATCTTTTCCTCATTAATTCTATAATGACACTATTCCTAAGGGAGAAAATAGAAGAAAATACTTGTATGTAAATGTTTTTCAAATTATTACAGAGGCTCCTTGCTATCATGAGGTTTCCTTAATTGCAAGAATATGCCAAGGGGGATTTATATCCATGGAACCACAAAGGGTATTAATATACACAGGGTATAATTGCTTCATTTCATGATATAGGTCCTATTTTTTCCACCCCAAATACATGTTGACTATCTCATATGTTTAAATCTAGATTTTCTTCAGTGATCTGGATTATATCTAAATTTTCTCTTATCTTTACAACATTTGAAATGAATTTTTTGTATCTTTGTGTATTATATGCAAGATATATGTGATGAAATCAAATAAATATCTCAAAGGATTGAAGATCTCCTACAACCATAACTAGTTAGGATCATACTAGTAATTTTGTACTAATAGGTTAAAATACTTATTTTTATATTATAGTGATAGTAAGTTTTACAAGACCTTTTTGTGATTAATATTCTATATTTCCCTTTTTAAGGGGAAATCCTACTAATGATTAAATAGGTATTGTTGGGTGATTAATTATGAGCTAAATCTCTGTCATTAAATTGTCAACTTGAGGTTTATGAACTAAAGAGGTATACATGTACTATATGTACCAAGTGATTATTTATTAGAATAGATTAATCTAATGCAAGAAACTTGAAACTAATTAAAAAGAAAATAGTGAAAGAAAATTAAAAGCAAGTGCAAACGTTCTCTCTCAATCACTCTCTCTCAATTACTAGCTCTATGAAAACCAACAATTCTAATTTAAGCTATGAAATGAAAAAGTAATTTAATCAAGTAGCCTATGAGATTACTAGTGTGGGATTACTAGTGTGCAAATACAATCCAAACATAAGGAAATCAAATCAATATTAACAAAACAACAATAATGAAATCCAATCCAATCCAAACATAAGGAAATTAAATCAATGTTAACAAAACAAAATAAAACATATAATCAAAATAACATAAAATAAACTAATCTAAACTTGCATAAATGAAATAACATAAATATTTACAAGAAAGGAAAGAGGTGTGCAAGATGTGGTTGATGGAGGCCCTCCACTCCTTACCAAGCATGCTGAACGATTATCAAATCTTGGAGACCAAATTAGCAACATGTATTCCACAAAATTAAGTTAAAGAAAGTTCCAAAGATATTACAATAATTAAACTCTATTCCTCTCTATCCTCACTTTACAAATTAAAAATCTTGTATGCAACTCCTTTGTATGAAGGATGCATTCCTATTTATAAAGAAACTTAATATAACTAATCAATAAATATAGATCCACAAATCTCTCCGAGATCCACATTTATCTCTTGTGGTTACAACCAATCACCTAGAAATATGAGATACAAATCTTCTCAAAATTCTCTCATGGTTTTGATAGGAGACACATATCAAAACATCCATGATTCTTCTCCTTTGAATGTTAGTAAATCATCCAAATTTTCTACAAATAGTTGTGAATTTGAATTGAAATTTGAACTTTTGGTTGACTGGCCAAATAGGACCCTTCTAGAATCTTCAAATATGCCTACAATATCATAAAACGCATAACACTTTAGATATATATGAAAACATGTTAATTTTGAAAAAGAGTGGAATAACATGTTAAGAGTTTTGTTAAGCCCAAGGTTTCAGACTACTATGTGAGTCAATCTTTAGGGGAATACCCAGATGTTAATTTCCTAATATTTAATCATAAATTCTATTAAAATACTTAAAATAAATGACTTGGAAAATAATAGTGATAAACCCATATGATCATGAAAATGGTAATTAATGTAGGGTTATGGAGCTACAAAATATGATAAAGAATTATGAAATATCGTAAAATGATGGAAATGAGAGTAAAAAAAGATGACATTTTGGAGGCTCAACATTCCCCCCCCAATTGAAGATGTTGCATGTCCTCATGCAACTTTGATATGATTCCATTAATCATAATATGATATTCTTGAAATGTTTTGCTTCTATATGAACTTTGGCTTTGTATTGATTCTCTTTTAACATTGCATAATCATATCATTTGATAACTTTAGTTTCTTTGCAAAGTGTACTTTGAAATACATTTGATTGCAACATATTTTTTATGGTTGGTTCTCGTGTGACAACCGAAACTTTATGAGTATTGGTTCTTGTGTAACAATACTTTTCTTATTTTGTTTGCATCAAATTACTTGAAAACATTGAGAATTCGTTTTTAAGGCCTCATAGTGTTAGTCATCTATTTAATGTGCTTATCAATTGATCATTGAAAAACATATAAATGTTTAGAATCAAAATGAAATAATAGTTGGTTTGGAAAAATATGTTGGTTAGGATGAAATGAAATGTGATATGTGAATATGAATTGATATCCCTTCCCCACAACTAAAGGTGTTTTTATTTTGTGGAAAATGAGAAAGGGAATATAAATGTGGTGAAGGATTTTCCAAAATAACAATTTAAGCATCTAAGGAATTACATGATTAAAGATTAGAAAAAAAACATACCTTCACCTACCTGAAAAGTGGACAAGCTATATATATAGACGAGTGTGGCTGCTATTGTTGGATCATGGAATGTGAAGTAAAAGAATCTGATATTTTTTTTCTTTCTCTTGGTTGTATTAATAGAGGATGAATTTGATTTGAAATTGGAATATTTATTGTTATGACAATGCTACGACTATTGAATTCTGAGTTGAGTCCTCCTGCAAGCTACTGAAACCATATAGTGTTCATTCATTCCCACTCAGTGACATAATTATTATCTATGTGAATAGATGGGTTGATTTCAAACATAGAAAAGAAATTGTTGGATTACTGGCCATTAATGAATGCCATTAACCAACACGAGACTACTCATCATTGATGTCAATGAGAGTCAAGATTCCTAAGTACATATGACAAGGTATGAATAGATGTGTCATAGTTGAGTTACCTAGAAGATTCGACAAACATGGGACATTGATGTATTCCCACTATTTATTGGTGAGAGAACTTGCCATTAAGGCATACAAGCATCAAGGTACTTGAAAGATGTCTAGTCTTGATCCCAGATGGTGTGTCAAAGTTGGGTCAAAACTTGTTATAAGGGATGCCTTAATGAATCCTCCATCATCTAATGCGAGTATAAAATAATAATTTGAAGGACCATATATTAAATATTTTCATTACGAAGCAAGTTTCATTTGACAGAAAGGAAGAGGAAAATGGGGTGACTCAAATTTGTAAGGGAGATGAATGGATTTATTTTTGGGTTAAGGGTGAGTGAAAATGAGGTAGGAAAGTATGAAGATGGAAAAGGGAAAATGAGTTTTGAAATCATAGTTTGGCAGTAGGGAGATGGAAATTTATGGATCGATTGTAGGTGTAGAACAAGTTGAAATGGTAAAATTGGTATCTGAGAGGCCTTGTTTACTAGAAATGGTGTAATGGATTTCATTTGACATGGAATGAACATACTCTTCTAAAAGAAACTTGGTCTTTAAAAGGCACTCGTGCATATAGTGATTTTCTTTCATCATCTTGGAACTTGCAAAAACATAGCACTTTTTTGCAATAAAATGTAAGACTATTGAGAGAGAGAGGTGATTAGTATCTCTTCATATAATATATACACAAAGATATCAGAAATAGTAATAATAAAACAAATTAAAGGAATAAAAAATAAATTCACTTTCACCTGTTTGGAAAGTGGTACCTTGGACTACCTGTTGGCGTTTTTTTGGTGACGTCTTCAATTTCTTTTATTGTTTCAAACGTTTATGAAAACTATATTATCGTTTATAGCTTATCAAGATCTTTCCGACAACGTTTGAATCATCAAAAACTGATGTCGTATGAAACAGTTATGACTTTCTGAAGTTTTTATAAAAGAGGAAAATAAATTGTGCATGGGTGTCACGTGGCAACATGATGCTGATGTGGAAGATGACATGACATGATGACCTGGTAGGATAATGTGGAAAAGTGATGTGGATTGTTGAGAGGATAATGATGTGAAAATCAGTGGCCAATAACAGGCTACCATGTGGAAATAACAGTTCATTCAAATTGTTGCAAGATTAGACAAAAATTACTAAATTGTAGAATAGTTAACAATGTGTCTCTAGACAATTCTGAACCTTAGATCTCTTCTCCAAAAAATTAATGCTTCAGCAATAGACCATATGCCAAATTTTAATAAAATACTGAATTGCCTCAATTCTAGAGCTAAGGACTGATTTTGCAACTACCAAATTGCGTCGATTCTACAGTGGTAGTTCTATAGGTTTTGAGATTTCAATTGAAGAGAAGAATGTATGGATAGGTATGAAACACCTAATTATGATGTCACCAAAATTCCCACTCACTTCTGGCACAAAGAGATATGGGAATGATAATCCCGCTAGAGAATAAGACGCGTGAGTCGCGATCCTTGCTAAAAAAAAGTTTTGATTCACATCTGATCACAAGAACTTTTCCAAACAAAACGATAAGTTAACCAACATTTTAAATTGATAAAAGGCCACTGCAAATGTTCATTAATGAAAATTTCTTTTGTTTCCCAAAAAAATGTGACCAGCAATCATTTTAACATGCCAAATATTTTATCATTGTTCGAGAATTTTGGCTAAATAGCACAAGGCTCTACTGGAATAAGATTTACAATTTTTTTATTTTAGTTTCGATGCAGCAAACCATGGATAAGCCTGTGTGCTATCTCATTTCATAACCCTCATCCACGCGATGTGCGAATTGTTTTTATAGTTCATTTCGTAACCGCATGAATTTTAGTATCATGAAGTGGGTGGAGTTTTATTATACATTTTATTTATTTTTTAATTTTATCTATCTATATATATATATATATAAAGTTTTGTATTGTGTTTTGCGTTGACGTTTTAGTTTTAGTTTTATTGATTTTATTTTTATATGTTTTTTTTATTATTTTCATTTTTATTTGTTTTTTTATTTGTTTCGTTTTTATTTTTTTTATTTTTAATTTGTTTTATTTGAAAAATCTAATTTTTTATCTTGTTTTGGTTTTTTATTATTTTTATTCAAAAGTAAAGACTTTATTTCTTTTTTTTTTAATTCAGAAAAGTTTAGCAAATTTTGAGATAGATCTATTTGAAATTTGGAGATTGAATTTTGAGTATTTTTAGAATGAATAATGAATTTAGATCTCCCATCCAATTTTTAGATCTATGAATTTTATTGCAAAATTTCAAAGCTAACTTTATTCAGTTTTCCTTTCTGATCTTCCAAGTTGGACAAGGAGTAAGAAGAGAGCATACTCAGGATTTTTTTGAACTCTTTATTCTTTTGAAATATAAAGTTTGAAAAAGAAAGTAAAAGGATTCAACTCTAATTTCAAACTTTGGCTTTCAAAACTCTATTTGTTCTCCTCTCTTTCTAGATTTTTCTACAAAATGATTAGTAGGTGAAGTGGCTCGTACTGCCCTACCAAAAATAAAATTTCAAATAAAATAAAATCTATCTTAACAAAAAAACTTAAAAACATCACCAAACATAATTTTGTCCTACTCTATTGGAAATAGAAAGAATGGTTCAAGTGTATGCATATTTCTAGTGTAACCATGGGCATAACAAGAGTAAAAAGATATACATGCTTAGGTTTGAAAAATATGCATTAAATTATATCAAAGCATGAAAGACTAGTTGTTTTGATAATGCAATCAATAAGTAAGGAAGAATGAAAGAGTGATGTGACTTGATCCCTGATTGGAACCATCTTTCAATAAAGCTATGACATTCTTGATTCCTTTCTTGGTTTAGATCACATTGAATATTCTCCTTTATTATGCATTCCTCAATCTTATATTCTAGTGGTTTTTCCTCATCAAAAGTATTACATGATTCTTTAGTCCCTTCAATACATTGACAAGAGGAATCAAAAGAGACGTGTAGATCTTCTAGTGGAGGTGGATAGATAGACAAGTTTCTGAATGTATTTAAAATAGAATCTTCCTAAGAGGCACATATCCCATCTATTGCTATGATTCTAGAAAGTTCTTGGAAGGACATCTTTCAAACGATGAATTACTCCAACTAGTTGATACTCCCTGTCTTGCACACATATTACTAGAAAATATCGAAAAATTATTGAATATGCATCATAAATGATTTTAATATGCTATTAACCATCTATGAATGAATTCAACTATCATGACTTGTCTAAACTTTCAAAATAAGCACCTTTGCATACCTCCCAGGAAATAGTGCCAAAATGTTGGGTGATTTAATTGTGAGTTAAATCCCTATCATTAAGTTGTCAACCCGGGGTTTGTGAACTAATGAGGTATACATGTACTATATGTACTAGGTGATTATTTCTCATAATATATTAATCTAATGCAAGAAACTTGAAACTACTTACAAAGAATATAATAAAATCAAATGAAAATCAAGTGTACATGTTCTCTCTCAATCGCTTTTCTCTCAAAGACTGGCTTGACGAAAACCAACCATTCTAATCTAAGCTATGAAATGAAAAAGTAATTTAATCTAGTAGCTTATGAGATTAATAATGTGATATTACTAGTGTGCCAATCCAATCCAAACATAAGGAAATTAGATCAATCTTAACAAAACAACATTAATGAAATCCAATCCAATCCAAACATAAGGAAATTAAATCAATCTTCACAAAACAACATAAAACATATAATCAAAATAACATAAAAGAAACTAAATTAAAATTGCATAAATTAAATAACATAAATATTTACAACAAAGGAAATAGGTGCGCAAGCTGTGGTTGATGGGGGCCATCCTTAGCAAGCACACCGAACGATTATCAAATCTTGGAGATCAAAGCAGCAACATGTATTCCATAAAATGAAGTTGGAGAAAGTTCCAAAGATATTACAATAATTAAACTCTCTTCCTCTCTATCATCACTTTACAAATTACATATCTTATATTGAACTCCTTTGTATGAAGGATACACTCCTATTTATACAAAAACTTAAGATAACTAATCAATAAATATAGATCCACAAATCTCTCCTAGATCCACATTTATCTCTTGTGGTTACAACCAATCACCTAAAAATATGAGATACAAATCCTCTCAAAATTCTCTCATAGTTTTGATAGGAGACACATATCAAAAAATCCATGATTCTTTTCCTTTGAATGTGCTTAGTCAATGATCCAAATATTCCACAAATCTTCATAAATTGGAATTGAAATTTTAATTTTTTGGTTGAGTGGCTGAATAGGACCCTTCTAGAATCTTAAAATAAGCCTACAATATCATAAAAATTATACCACTTTTAGATATAGATGAAAGCATGTTAATTTCCTAATATTTAATCATAAATTCTCTTAAAATGCTTAAAATAAATGACTTGGAAAATAATAATGATAAACCCATATGATCATGAAAATGGTTATTAATGTAGGTTTATGGAGCTACAATATATGGTAAAGAGTTATGAAATATGGTAAAATGATGGAAATTACGGTAAAAGAGGATGAAAATTTGGAGGCCCAACACGTATTGAGAGTTAAAATCATCTAGCATGCTCCAAGATACCTTGTTTAGAGACACAAATTCATGTTACATGCGTTGGCAATGAGGTGGATGGAGAAATAGGAATGTATAGATAGAAGCACCTATACATTTGAACTCATATTAGAAAGGTTGTTCCAAATAGTGTTTTAATTGATGGAAACAAGTGTCATTGATGTTAAAGGGGATGTCCAAGGTAGCAAAAATATCATTCATGAATCAATGCAAGTAGTATGGCAATTAGATCTCTTACATTCCCTCAGGTGAAGTCAAAAGAGGCATGAAGTTTATTGAGTTTTTGAAAAGGTTATGATTGCAAAATGAACCTATGAACAACATGGTTTCGAATTCCTGACTAGGACCTTTCAAATAGCATATCATACTCTATAAAGTTCCTCCTATATGAGAATTTATGGCTATTTGAAGATCAGGATCAACCAAAGGACCTAAATTATAAGGCACGCCAAAAATTGCAAAATTTGTTAAATATTGTCCATCTTCTAGGAAGACACATGGTTTAGTGTTATATATCATGGTCGAACTTGCATGGAGTTTGTTAGGCCCCTATACTACTAGTGTAACCCCTTATTGTTATTAGTACAACCCACTTATTATATTGATGTACCCATGTAGTGCCCATATTGTTACTATTGTGCCCCATAGAAGCCCACTATTGTTATTATTGTGCCCTTACATTATTATTGTTATGTCGGCTCTGATTATGTTATGACCCCTTAGACTCCTATATATAGAAAGGAGGTATTTTCATTTGTATCATCCAAGAATTGCTCATTTATGTAATGTAAAGGAGGTTGCCCCCTCGAAGAGGCTGAATTCTAAGGCGTTGATCTATCTTTTCTATCTCTTCTTGAGCTGGTTTCATAACATTTGGTATCAGAGCTTTGGATTCTAGGGTTTCGCTGCTCCAAATAGGTCATCATGGCATTTTCGCTATAACTTTTTTTCTACGACATTTCAGAAGTTGCAAAAAAAACCCATTTGAGAATAAATCGCGTTGAACCTTGGGTCAGAATTTTAGAGCTTTGGATTCTAGGGTTTCGCTGCTCCAAACAGGTCATCATGGCATTTTTGCTATAACTCTTTTTTTGCGACGTTTCAGAAGCTAAAAAAAAAACTCATTTGAGAAGACATCGCGTTGAAGCTCAGGTCTGAATTTCAGAGTTTTCTGCGTTATATTTGTGGAGATATGATCTGAGGAAGTTGGTCTTTTTGCAAACTCCTGAATTACATTCCAAACAGGGGACTTGGGGAAAATCGTCATAACTTTCTCTCTGAGCATTGGATTGAAATTTAGTAAGAAGGTACAGAAAGAGGACAGACTGTAGTTTCTTCTATATATTTTTCAGAGCCAAAGGTCGAAACAGTGACACGTGGCACTTCATACAAATTCGCTCTTCTGGAAAGGTATATAATCAGGTCATCTTGGGAGATTGTGCATAACTCTTTCTTGGAGAATCAAATTTGGATCAGGCTGGTGGCATTGGAAAGAGGATGCGGAGGACTACTACAAGGCACAATTTCATAACTTAAAGATCCGAAAGTACAGAGTTACAGTCGTTTCAAGATCGAGCTCCTAAAATTAAGAAAAAGCAAGTTGAGGAAGTTTGATGGCAAGGATCCAGTAAATTGGATACTTTATATGGAGCAATATTTTGATCTACATGGTGTACCACTATTACAAAAGGTATGTATTGCATCTTCATATTTAGAACCAGATCAATTTTTATGGTATGAAGGGCTTTGTTCTTGTAAACAACCTGTTACGTGGTAAATTTTCACGGAGGAAATGATAGCACATTATGAGGATACAAAGAGCAACACCTTCTTTAGAGCAACACCACAACAATTGGAAAGAGTAAAAGGGCTTTGTGTTGAAAAGTGTGCAACAAGAAATGCTTGTTGAGAGTGCAACAAGATGATGGAGCTTAGTGAAAAGAGTCGCCTTCACTAAGTGGGCCCGCAGGCTATTTTTGGCGCAAGTCTATTTTTAGACTATGTCTATTTTTAGACATATGGATCATGTCTATGGATGATTGATCAAGTTGGGAAAAATAGATGGACTTCTATTTTTGATGAAAGTGTGAGTGATCACAGTGTGAGTGATCAAAGTCAAAAATAGAAAAGTCAAATATTATTATCTCACAATAATATTTGGACTATAAACTTAATCTTATTCTCTTGGAGCACTTCAGTTTGAGCTACGGAAGTGGCACATGCAGCTGTCAGAAGGAAATTCATTTTTCTTATGAGTCAGTTGAGTTGTTGCATGCATGACTTCAGTTAGAACTCAAGTGAGTTGAGTTTAGTGGACTGGAGGTACAGTTGATGGAGTTGTGTTCAGTTTAGCTTTGTTAAACTGGTTGTATTTAGTCTAACTGATCAATAGACTAAAGATGAGTTGGGTGAATTAGTTATTAATTAATTCACAAGTTATTAACTCATAATGCAACTATAGAATACATCAGTTAACTCAGTTGCATGTCAGTGCATGTTCAGTTCAGCAGGGACAGGTGTTAGAGGATCAGATTGCTATCAGTTGTGACTATAGCTGTGCATGATGATTTGCACAATCAAAGGATTGAGTATGCCAATGAGTTTGCTCACGTATCTTCATGATATTATAGCTGTTTCTCACGTCCAACATAGTGTGGGTGACTATTTTGCAGTGTAAAATCGAGTTTGGGAAGCAATTCTCATCAGTTCTCGAGCAGGTTTGAGCAGTGGAGGCAGGCAAGCAGCGGGAGAGATTTGGAGATCAAATCTGAGCTGTATTGTGTGTAACAGGTGGAGATACTTGTGAGAAGTATTATGCTTTGTATTGTTACATGATTCAATCAATATAATATACAGATAGTGTGGGGTTTTTAGCGAGATGCTTTCCCCGGGATACATACTGTGTTTATGAGTTTGATTGATGCTTCTATGTGTGCCTGTGGATGTTTCTGCTTCTGTAATTTCATGATCAACGTAGAGGAGATTATGTATTATACATGTTCCGCTTAAATTGTATGATCAGGATAATCTCTGTTGAATATGTGTCATATTATTCAAAATTTCTACATGGTATCGGAGCTAGATAATTTGTAGAAAAAGTTTCTATATGGTATCAGAGCTGCTTGATTTGTAGAAGAGATTTTTACAGGATATCAAGCGAGGATTGATCATCAGATCTACTATTCAGGAAATATTTTTTTTTTCTCACGAATTCTAGATCGGAAGCAGTTGAGTTTTGTGCTGGTGGAATTCGAATTTAATTCCAAAGCAAGAGATAAAACTCAGAAACATTCAGTTCGAGAATGGAGATAGTATGCCCCAGTATCTCACGAGGTTCACTTAGTGTCGAGATGAGCTGGGAAGTGTGGGGGTTACTATTGATGATGAGGATGGTGAGTCTAGGACACCTTGACCTTCCTAAGAGTTGGCATAACTACCAGGACTCGGTGAATGGAAGGGAGAAACTGCCAAATTGGGAACGACTATGGTCGGATTTGATGCAGGAGGAGATTAGACGGTGCACCAGAGACAGTTCTTCATCTATGCATGATGCAGAGAACTGTGCCTTAGCGAGTAAGGTGAAGAAGGGGAAGGAGAAGGTTTCTCTTTCCAAATCTTGTTCTTCCAGTGATGGGAAGAAGGTTGACAAGTCGAAGGTGAGATGCTTTCGTTGTCATGAGATTGGTTCATGGGTCAGGAACCTGTATGCTCTTGAGGTTCAAGATGCATGCAAAGCCTTGAGCAGTGAGGCAACTGATGGAGACTTGGTGGTTGAGAGGGAGCATATATTACCACTCAACATGCAGAGCCAGAAGAAGTCTCAGACAATTGTGGAGGAGCCACGATTGGTGCAGCAGCTTCAGGAGGTTGTGGAGGAGCCACAACAGGGGAAGCTGAAAGGAGATCGAGTAGAGACATCTACTCATCCAGAGACCTCCAGTAGGGGGAAACTTCAAGCCAGGTGGGCTGAGGGATCGCATGCAGCCATACCTCCAGGTAGGAGGTGGGGTGATGTGGATTGATTGTCCCAAGGAGGAGGGGCAAGATCCTTGAGGTACCCAACCTCTTGGATGAGACCTTGCTACGGGAGCCCCGATGTGTAGTAGCAGGAACTGACTGATTGGGTAGAGACAGATGCGGATGGAGCGGCAGAGAGAGCGACAGTGCAGGGAATCCCAGGACAACGCATAGCTAGCAGGCTGTAGCAATGCGAGAGGCACAAGTGTTTTGCACAGTGTAGGTGGCACAGAGAGGTGTGCAATGGTGCGAGATGCATGGAGATGTTGCAGTAGCGCAGATGTCAGAGAGGGAGCACTTGTCAGCAGCAGGTAGAGCTTCAGCATCAGAGGATGTTTCTATCCCAACAGGGAGGTCAGTTGGGAGGTGCAGTGCGGATGCAATGTTGGGAGATAGAACCAGCAGCAGCACGGATGCAGTCAGAGATCAAAGTGACAGAGGCTAGAGCAGTCAGATACTGAAGAGCACAGAGATGCAGAGTTTCAGTCGACAGAGGCAATAGCAGTCAGAGACTTTGATGACAGAGCAAGTGGACCAGCCAGATGTGTTGCATGGAGAACATTCCAGAGTTACAGGATCGGGTTTGAGAGGAAGCCTTTCTTGTTGAGAGGGAGTGTTGAAAAGTGTGCAACAAGAAATGCTTGTTGAGAGTGCAACAAGATGATGGAGCTTAGTGAAAAGAGTCGCCTTCACTAAGTGGGCCCGCAGGCTATTTTTGGCGCAAGTCTATTTTTAGACTATGTCTATTTTTAGACTATGTCTATTTTTAGACATATGGATCATGTCTATGGATGATTGATCAAGGTGGGAAAAATAGATGGACTTCTATTTTTGATGAAAGTGTGAGTGATCACAGTGTGAGTGATTACAGTGTGAGTGATCACAGTGTGAGTGATCAAAGTCAAAAATAGAAAAGTCAAATATTATTATCTCACAATAATATTTGGACTATAAACTTAATCTTATTCTCTTGGAGCACTTCAGTTTGAGCTACGGAAGTGGCACATGCAGCTGTCAGAAGGAAATTCGTTTTTCTTATGAGTCAGTTGAGTTGTTGCATGCATGACTTCAGTTAGAACTCAAGTGAGTTGAGTTTAGTGGACTGGAGGTATAGTTGATGGAGTTGTGTTCAGTTTAGCTTTGTTAAACTGGTTGTATTTAGTCTAACTGATCAATAGACTAAAGATGAGTTGGGTGAATTAGTTATTAATTAATTCACAAGTTATTAACTCATAATGCAACTATAGAATACATCAGTTAACTCAGTTGCATGTCAGTGCATGTTCAGTTCAGCAGGGACAGGTGTTAGAGGATCAGATTGCTATCAGTTGTGACTATAGCTGTGCATGATGATTTGCACAATCAAAGGATTGAGTATGCCAATGAGTTTGCTCACATATCTTCATGATATTATAGCTGTTGCTCACGTCCAACATAGTGTGGGTGACTATTTTGCAGTGTAAAATCGAGTTTGGGAAGCAATTCTCATCAGTTCTCGAGCAGGTTTGAGCAGTGGAGGCAGGCAAGCAGCGGGAGAGATTTGGAGATCAAATCTGAGCTGTATTGTGTGTAACATGTGGAGATACTTGTGAGAAGTATTATGCTTTGTATTGTTACATGATTCAATCAATATAATATACAGATAGTGTGGGGTTTTTAGCGAGATGCTTTCCCCGGGATACATACTGTGTTTATGAGTTTGATTGATGCTTCTATGTGTGCCTGTGGATGTTTCTGCTTCTGTAATTTGATGATCAACGTAGAGGAGATTATGTATTATACATGTTCCGCTTAAATTGTATGATCAGGATAATCTCTGTTGAATATGTGTCATATTATTCAAAATTTCTACATGGTATCGGAGCTAGATAATTTGTAGAAAAAGTTTCTACATGGTATCAGAGCTGCTTGATTTGTAGAAGAGATTTTTACAGGATATCAAGCGAGGATTGATCATCAGATCTACTATTCAGGAAATATTTTTTTTCTCACGAATTCTAGATCGGAAGCAGTTGAGTTTTGTGCTGGTGGAATTCGAATTTAATTCCAAAGCAAGAGATAAAACTCAGAAACATTCAGTTCGAGAATGGAGATAGTATGCCCCAGTATCTCACGAGGTTCACTTAGTGTCGAGATGAGCTGGGAAGTGTGGGGGTTACTGTTGATGATGAGGATGGTGAGTCTAGGACACCTTGACCTTCCTAAGAGTTGGCATAACTACCAGGACTCGGTGAATGGAAGGGAGAAACTGCCAAATTGGGAACGACTATGGTCGGATTTGATGCAGGAGGAGATTAGACGGTGCACCAGAGACAGTTCTTCATCTATGCATGATGCAGAGAACTGTGCCTTAGCGAGTAAGGTGAAGAAGGGGAAGGAGAAGGTTTCTCTTTCCAAATCTTGTTCTTCCAGTGATGGGAAGAAGGTTGACAAGTCGAAGGTGAGATGCTTTCGTTGTCATGAGATTGGTTCATGGGTCAGGAACCTGTATGCTCTTGAGGTTCAAGATGCATGCAAAGCCTTGAGCAGTGAGGCAACTGATGGAGACTTGGTGGTTGAGAGGGAGCATATATTACCACTCAACATGCAGAGCCAGAAGAAGTCTCAGACAATTGTGGAGGAGCCACGATTGGTGCAGCAGCTTCAGGAGGTTGTGGAGGAGCCACAACAGGGGAAGCTGAAAGGAGATCGAGTAGAGACATCTACTCATCCAGAGACCTCCAGTAGGGGGAAACTTCAAGCCAGGTGGGCTGAGGGATCGCATGCAGCCATACCTCCAGGTAGGAGGTGGGGTGATGTGGATTGATTGTCCCAAGGAGGAGGGGCAAGATCCTTGAGGTACCCAACCTCTTGGATGAGACCTTGCTACGGGAGCCCCGATGTGTAGTAGCAGGAACTGACTGATTGGGTAGAGACAGATGCGGATGGAGCGGCAGAGAGAGCGACAGTGCAGGGAATCCCAGGACAACGCATAGCTAGCAGGCTGTAGCAATGCGAGAGGCACAAGTGTTTTGCACAGTGCTAGGTGGCACAGAGAGGTGTGCAATGGTGCGAGATGCATGGAGATGTTGCAGTAGCGCAGATGTCAGAGAGGGAGCACTTGTCAGCAGCAGGTAGAGCTTCAGCATCAGAGGATGTTTCTATCCCAACAGGGAGGTCAGTTGGGAGGTGTAGTGCGGATGCAATGTTGGGAGATAGAACCAGCAGCAGCACGGATGCAGTCAGAGATCAAAGTGACAGAGGCTAGAGCAGTCAGATACTGAAGAGCACAGAGATGCAGAGTTTCAGTCGACAGAGGCAATAGCAGTCAGAGACTTTGATGACAGAGCAAGTGGACCAGCCAGATGTGTTGCATGGAGAACATTCCAGAGTTACAGGATCGGGTTTGAGAGGAAGCCTTTCTTGTTGAGAGGGAGTGTTGAAAAGTGTGCAACAAGAAATTCTTGTTGAGAGTGCAACAAGATGATGGAGCTTAGTGAAAAGAGTCGCCTTCACTAAGTGGGCCCGCAGGCTATTTTTGGCGCAAGTCTATTTTTAGACTATGTCTATTTTTAGACATATGGATCATGTCTATGGATGATTGATCAAGTTGGGAAAAATAGATGGACTTCTATTTTTGATGAAAGTGTGAGTGATCACAGTGTGAGTGATTACAGTGTGAGTGATCACAGTGTGAGTGATCAAAGTCAAAAATAGAAAAGTCAAATATTATTATCTCACAATAATATTTGGACTATAAACTTAATCTTATTCTCTTGGAGCACTTCAGTTTGAGCTACGGAAGTGGCACATGCAGCTGTCAGAAGGAAATTCGTTTTTCTTATGAGTCAGTTGAGTTGTTGCATGCATGACTTCAGTTAGAACTCAAGTGAGTTGAGTTTAGTGGACTGGAGGTACAGTTGATGGAGTTGTGTTCAGTTTAGCTTTGTTAAACTGGTTGTATTTAGTCTAACTGATCAATAGACTAAAGATGAGTTGGGTGAATTAGTTATTAATTAATTCACAAGTTATTAACTCATAATGCAACTATAGAATACATCAGTTAACTCAGTTGCATGTCAGTGCATGTTCAGTTCAGCAGGGACAGGTGTTAGAGGATCAGATTGCTATCAGTTATGACTATAGCTGTGCATGATGATTTGCACAATCAAAGGATTGAGTATGCCAATGAGTTTGCTCACGTATCTTCATGATATTATAGCTGTTGCTCACGTCCAACATAGTGTGGGTGACTATTTTGCAGTGTAAAATCGAGTTTGGGAAGCAATTCTCATCAGTTCTCGAGCAGGTTTGAGCAGTGGAGGCAGGCAAGCAGCGGGAGAGATTTGGAGATCAAATCTGAGTTGTATTGTGTGTAACATGTGGAGATACTTGTGAGAAGTATTATGCTTTGTATTGTTACATGATTCAATCAATATAATATACAGATAGTGTGGGGTTTTTAGCGAGATGCTTTCCCCGGGATACATACTGTGTTTATGAGTTTGATTGATGCTTCTATGTGTGCCTGTGGATGTTTCTGCTTCTGTAATTTCATGATCAACGTAGAGGAGATTATGTATTATACATGTTCCGCTTAAATTGTATGATCAGGATAATCTCTGTTGAATATGTGTCATATTATTCAAAATTTCTACACTTTGTGACATAATGGAAAGCAAAATTATGGAAACCAGGAAGCATACCCCTCACAACTATAAAGATGGAAGTGTTGTTTCTCCCAGCCTTCCACAACCTACAAGGGTTACACCACAACAATTGGAAAAAAAAGAGAAAAATGGCTTTGCTATAATTGTGATAGCAAAGGCACTAAAGGTCATAAGTGTGCTAAGAAGAAATTATTTTACATAGAATATGAAGAGGAGGACGAAAAGGATCAAGAAACATCAAAAGAAGAAGATATACGCCAGGACCCCACCCCAGAGAAAGAAGAAATGAATCATACCATATCTTGTAAAGCATTGGCAAGAATTACCACTCCTCAAACTCTCAAGATAGAAGGACATATCAAAAAGAAAAATGTGCAAGAAGTGAAATATCACATCGAGAAAGAAGAAATGAATCCAACCATATCTTGTAATTCATTGGTCGAAATTAGCACTCCTCAAACTATCAAGATAGAAGGACATATCAAGAAGAAAAATATTCAAAAAGTGAAAGGTCACATCGAGCATCAAGAAATGAATCCGACCATATCTTGTAAAGGATTGGAAGAAATTACCACTCCTCAAACTCTAGAGATAGAAGGACATATCAAGAAGAAAAAGGTTCAAGCAATGAAAGATCACATCGAGCATCAACAACAAGTTCTCCAAATTTTAAAGGATAACACCACTTCGGTGCAAAATCAAATGAAACAATAGGTAGATCAACATCATAGTGAAAAATGTTTTGATGTAGGTGATTGGGTATTTTTACTGCTACATCTCAAGCAAGCTATTTATGAGAAGGAAATGTTGGCAATATTACATGTACGTAAAAAACGGCGACCTTACCGAATGGGAAGACTCTTCAAGGATGAGGATGTGGAAGGATTGTTTTGTGCTATTTCTATTATCCAACCAGATTGGATAAACAAAGCAAGGGATGAATGGAAGAAGGACAAAGAAGTATGGCCACTTATTCAAAAGTTGCAAAAGATCCCAATTCAAAAAATATTGCCAGAAATTGAAGAGGAAGGAAAAATCATATTGGAACCTGGAGCAGTCACAGAAACAAGAACTTGACAGCTACGAAATCGATCAATTTCAGAGTATCTCATCAAGTGGAAGAACTTACCCGCTGAAGATTCCACATGGGAGGACAATAATTTTATACAAAAGCATCAAGAACTACTCAAGCGTTGAGGACAACGCTTTTTGAAGGAGAGGGGCATGTTAGGCCCCTATACTACTAGTGTAACCCCTTATTTTTATTAGTACAACCCACTTATTATATTGATGTACCCATGTAGTGCCCATATTGTTACTATTGTGCCCCATAGAAGCCCACTATTGTTATTATTGTGCCCTTACATTATTATTGTTATGTCGGCTCTGATTATGTTATGACCCCTTAGACTCCTATATATAGAAAGGAGGCATTTTCATTTGTATCATCCAAGCATTGTTCATTTATGTAATGTAAAGGAGGTTGCCCCCTCGAAGAGGCTGAATTCTAAGGCGTGGATCTATCTTTTCTATCTTTTTCTTGAACTGGTTTCATAACAGAGTTTAATGTGTTAATGGTCAAGCACCTTTCCCAAATCAGATGAATAAGATGATTGGTTGAAAAATTTGAAAGGAAGATGGAAGAAAAACCCGTATGAAGTTTAATAGAGGTCACTGGCCTATCTAGAAGTTACACATGGCAGTCTCTAATTGGATGATTTGGCAGTGATCTACCCCCCATGCACAATCATCCATGGTGTAGCAACAATGATGATGTGGCGCACTTTCATTGGATGAGGTGTTGTTAGCAAGTGACATCATCATGATGACGTGGCACCTCTAAGTACTGCAACATGGTAGTTCCAAATGGTAACTTTTGATTGGTCAAACGATAAAAAATGAGTGAGATGTGGCACCCCTCTCAAGCTTCCATTTGGCATGAAGATTTCATCCCGACATCACCATGTGACAACTATGAACCCCTAGGATAGGGTCACGTGGCATGGTCACATGGTCTAAGGAAAGGGGTTGAGCATGAATTTTAAGGTTGCATGGTTATGTTCTCATGAAAACTTAGGCCCCAAATTATAGGAATCTTGAAGTTTGAATAGAGGTCATTTTGGGTGTTGGTCAGCCTTAGGGTCTAGTCTAAGGTCAACCTTTGAAGCCCCGAAACCACACTAGTGCATATATATATATCGTGCTCAGACTCCAACAAAAAGTACACATTCAAACCATAAGAGTTTTGTGATTAAGACAAAGCTAAATTTTTGTACGAGTAGCATGGTTAATATTTTATATGAATGGTTGGGGCTTAAACCCTCTAGACGTGTGTATACTATGTATTAGTGAATGGTTCTATGAAGGTGTTGATGCCCATTTTTAATCTTGTGCATGGAGATATGAATATGTAAAACTCGTCTCCCCCACAAGTCACAACTGAACAGTAAGGTTAGTTGGGTATGTGGCATGGTTTTTTCTATGAAGGTCATGGGTTTGCGTCTAGTTAGACTAGATTAATTTTCTTATATAAGAGTTATTATGTGTTGTATTTAACCATTTTTTCAAATAGTTAGTCATTTTATAAAGCTCATAAGGATTTTTTCTATAGAATGCGCCTTGACTCTGTCATTTTATAAAATGATTAATTTTTGTATGCTTCTATAAAGTTCTATATGGTTTTTAGAGGTTTCTGGGCTCATTTTAAGACCAAATTAATTTTCTTAAGAAGCACAATGGTCAAGGTTCTATGGTGAATAATCCTAAAGGCATGAAAAGTCTTAATGGTGTACTTTTGATGATTAGAATCAATGTTATGTGTTTTGGAAGCCTATGAGTAGGTTGCAGTTTATGTTGGGTATATGGAAAGAACAAAATATGAGAAGGGTTTTATGTGAAAATACTAGTGAACAAGTTGGAATAGAGTATGGATAAGGTGATCGGTTGTTGAGAGCAATATTATAGCATAATTTCATTTAGTTTGAAGAATTATATTGTTATAAGAAAAAGTGCATCCATTTTGAAATATTATGAAAAGAGGTCCACAAGAAGTTGAATAAGAAGGTGGGTGCCTCAATTAGGGTTAATCATGTAGTAAGTCAAAGCTTGCTAGTTTATGAGGTTGGTGCCTCGATTAGGTTGGATCATATAGAAATTCAAAGCTTGTATATCACTAAGGTTGGTGCATCGATCAAGTTGGAACCTACAACAAGTCAAATCTTGCATACCTCTAAGGTTGGTACCTGAATCAGGTTGTAGCTTATAGTGAGTAGTTTCTTGCCAAATTTCAAGGTTGGTGTTGAGTCTCAAAATTATCATCCATATTTCCATCATTTCATAACTATTTAGCCCTCATTTCATAACTATCTATCCGAAAACCCTACATCAAGTGACCATCTTCATGATTATATGGGTTAGGATCCTTGTTTTGCAAATTTATTTATTTTATGTATTTAAAGTGAATTTATGATTAAAAGCTAGGAAATTAACATGGTTTCATATATCTATATATGTGTTATTAGTTCTGTGACATGTGTAGGCTTATTTGGAGGTTCTAGAAGGGTCTTACTTGGCCTTCCAAGATCAAATTCGAATTTCAACTCAAGAGGTGGAACATATTCCAAGGAGAAGGATCTTGAAGATATTGATGTGTCATAGGATTTGTATCCAACATTTAGGGATAAGTTGAGACATGTATGGATCTAGTAGATATTTAAGGGATCTACATTTATTGAGTAGATATCCTTAATTCATGCATAAATAGGAGGAGCATCCTTCAAAGGAAGCTAATAGTTGTCATTTTATTCATTAGCATCAAATTTATGATTGTTCATTCAGCATGAATAATATCATTTTCTCCAAATCATGAGTTATGAGTGTTGTTTTATTCTTAAGATGTGATAGTTGTTTTTGTGTGCTCATTGAGGAATGGAAAGATCCCCATAAACCACAATCTGCATACAACTGTAGCATAGTTTGATTTATGTTATCTTCTTTCATGCAAGTGTGCTTTACTTTCTATAAGTGTGATTTTCTTTCTGCAAGTTTGAATTACTTTATTACATTTGATTTGATTGTCATTAAATTGCTTTCTTACTAGCTATCTTAGTTTGCTTACTTGACAACTAAATCACTAGTTTCTATTTACTACTTTCTAGATTAATTTACTGATTTCTAGACTATCATAGTTTTCTTCTTATAGTTGTTCATAGATTAGTTTTATTTTGAATAGTTTCGAAAGGCCATGGCGTTAATTCATTTATTCCAGCGTTATAATTTAATTTAGTTTTCTTGCATGAGATTTCTTTTGCAGTTTTCTTTAGTTATATTTGTAAGATGTATTTCCTTTCTCTCTTTCCATCCTAAACAAACTTTCTACAACGCTTTCATCCAAGGTCCCATATATTTTGATTTCTTCTAAGTTAACGAAACCCATGGGTTGACATATTAAAATGACAAGGGATTTAGCATACCATTAAATCGCCCTATAGTCGGTAGCTCAATTAGGTTGTAGCCTACTGCAAGTAGTTTTTTTCTATCTTGGGGGTGGGTAGCCCGAGTAGGTCAATGCCTAAAAATCTATGTAATGAGTTAAAGAAGAAGAAGAAGAAGAGGAAGAAGAATTTGTGGTTCTTTCTCATATGGTTTCCACACAAAATCTTGCATCCACTTCTATTTATGTAATGGTTTCTTGATGTATTGGTGATGTGATTAGGACTTCTTGATACATTCTTCTATTTATTGATATATTGCAAATAGTTATGATACATTGCTACATAATTTTTCATTGATAAAAAGTAATAAAATTCTAAAATTATTTCCACACTAATTCAACCCCCACTCTTAGTGTGATCTTTGGTGTAAAAAGTGACATTAGAGCAATTTTCCCTCACGAATAGTTAAAAAACGAAATATTGATCTCAGGAAAAGATGGTCATAATTAGAGCAGTAGGTATGTCCCTGTTGTTCGTTGGATCCAACTATGATTTCTGGAAGATAAGGATGCATATCAATACCATCTCCTTGGGAGATGATATTTTGGAAATTATAGAGACCAAGAAATAAAATTTCATACTCCATTCCAAAAGAACCAACTAATAAGGCAATCTATAAAGCCAATACACAAAAAAAAAGCATGTTACTCTAATTGGTTTATCAAATTCATAATTTATCAAAGTAATGTAGTGTAAGTTAGATCATGAGGTATGGAATACGATAAAAACTTATTATGAAGGGGACAAAAAGGTAAAAGAAGTCAGGATACAATCTCTCATGGCCCCATTAAAACGTTTAAACATGAAAAAAGTTGAGGATATTTCTTCATACTTTCTTTGTGTTGACAATATTGTCAACTCCATTGCAGGTCTTGGTGAAGAAGTCAAGGATGGTGTTGTTGTTAAGAAAATATTGATATCTCTTCCATCAGGATTCAAAACCAAAGTATCAACCCTTGAGGAACTAACAGATGTGGACAAAATTATTCTAGATGTACTTCATGGCACACTCTCATCTAATGTGCTATGTATAAAGTATGACAAATCGAGAATCAAGGAATCGACATTCCAAGTAGCCAAAGAATAGAAAAAGTATGAAAATCAAGATGAATCTAACTCTAATGAAGAAGAAGGAAAATTTATACAAAAGATAAAAGGAGGAACCGAAAACTTTAAAGGTAATCCCCTTTTTAAGTGCTTTAAATGTGAAAGGAGAGGACATTATTATTCTAAATATCCTTATGTTAAAATGAAGGATAGTGATGATGATCCAAGATTCAATTATATGCATCAAAAGAAGAATCAAGCCAACAAGAAGAAGATTTTTTACTCAAATGAAGAAAGTAATTATGAAAGCAATGAAAATTTTACCAATGGTGAACGAGGTGAAATATTTTTAATCACTTAAACATAAGAACCTAAAGCAAAAATAGATTGTGAAGGGGAAATTATAATTTCATTGAAAGAAATAAAGACACTTAGAAAGAGGGAAGGACAATTAATGCAACAACTCCAAGATAAAGAGTTGAATTAGATGACATTTCTTTCTCTCAAGGTTGAGCTAGAAGAAGATAAAAGGATAAAGGAAGTTTTTCTAGAATAGATACATGAGAAAGAACAAATTTGTGAAAGATTAGAATAATTTGTACTTTTGAAAGAAGAATTGGAGTATCTAAAATGTTGGAAATACTTAGAGGGGGGGCGAATCAATATTCCTTAGCAATTATAACTTTTAAATATGTTCAAAGCATTATTTAATCTTCAATTATTATTAACATTTATGGAGTAATAACAATAAATAAAACAACACAGTAGGCACAATAATTTTAGGTCGAAAACCCCCTCCAAGTTGAAAACCACCAAATTACTTTCTAATAAATTCTTTAATATTCTGCCTCAACTAAATGAAAGAACAACTTCCTAGAATTCTAGAAAATCATTCTTCTCCAGATCCCACTGGAAAGATTCCCCAAAGCCCTGGTTTCTTCGGTAATCAATTGAATGGATGCCCCAACACGGTAGTGATCTACAACTCACCCTAGCACCACCCTACCACCCTAAAGTGTTCATAGGCCCTAACCTATAGGTGACTTCATACACCTTCCTAGCACCTCCCTACCAGCCTATAATGACTGACATAAGACAAGACTGTGGATTCCTAAACTAGGGACAACAATCCATGAAACAATAAGATGTATAATGTTTTTTGTGTACTTGACCAAATACCCAATTACTCTATGACATGCAACCCAACCATCACATCATCCCAACAGTGACTCTTATACCTCCCAACACTACCTCTTCAACTCTAGGAAGAATAACTCCTTTACAACGATGACTCTTTTACAAATGAATCTTTCACAACTTTACAGTGATGACTCTTTTAGAACTTTACAATGATGACTCGTTTTCAAATTTACAATGATGACTCTTGGCCTTAATAATACTTCATGATATATGGATGGATGTCATGTCTTCAAGGATGTCCCGATGCAATCCTTCCTTTGATTTGATACTTCTACTATTGAATGCTTGCTTGTTGTTGTACATGAATCTTATTGTACATGCATGCAAAATTTTCCCAGCAAAACCAATTCCAAAACAAAACAAAATACCTTTCAACTTACCTATGCTTGCAAAACACATGTAAGTGCATAATAATGAATAAATACAAATTAAAATTACAATGCATACCTGAAGTGTGCTTTCCACTTTGTTATTGACTTGTTGCAGCAGTAGACAAAGACTCCCACTCTTCACATAGGCCTAGAGTCTATGCAAGACTATATCCAAAATTGACCTAAAGATATATACAATAAAAACTAATGATAGATCCTAGACTTGTGATGGACCAAGTTCTAAGTACAACAACAGAGACCATTCTATAAATAATGACAAGACAAGTAACATGAACTTACACCATCATATAGATTTAGCAGACTTGGTGTAGCATCAAATGTGTAGTATCAAGAATAGGACATTTGAAATGTGGTATCAAAACTAATTGTGACATATAGGGACATAACGATATGACCGAGACCCTGTATATACTTACGTTGTCTTACAAAAACATATGTCAAGGATGATACTCAAAATTCAAATGTAAACACTAATCATACATACCTCGTTGTAAGAGACTTACCCTTGACTCTTGATGTGTGGTCCTTACTACAGTGATCCCTAAATGCATGTTTTTCCTTGCCTTCTAGGAGCTCGATATTGAATCTGTTGTATCTCTGTAATTTTAGATCTCCAAGGTCTGAAATTTCATCTTGTGGTAGCCCTAGAAGTTCTCTTTCCAAAACCATAGGTCGGATCACAACTGGATTCTTCAAGAAAGATTTATTTCCAATCTCCCATGATGACTAGTATTAGACTGGTTCTGTAGAGTGAACTTGTACAAAGTGTCTTGTGTCACTGTTGCAACCTCTGGCCTTAAAAACAATACCCAAAACACTAAATTTTGTCCTCTTTCCATCACTATTTATAAAATTTGAATCCAATTCTTAGAGAGAATTTATGACTCTTTTACCAATGTCACCTGTTTGACATGGAATTCAAGAGCCTCCAAAAACCCTAACTTCCTCACATCATATATCCGAAAATATAGGAAACGGAGATCTGAAATTTAGTGACAAGGTTCGTCATGATTTCAACTCAAATGGGTTTTAATTTCCTCTAATAAGTCTTCATAGAAATAAATTTATAGTGAAAAATCCACGATGACCTATTTAAAGCCACAAAATCGCTACTAGAGGAGGATATGAGGGTCACTATTTATATGAATGTCCTGAGATGAGAGGGTTGTCAATAAGTGAGCGTTGGAGTGATTTTAGGAGAAAAAAAAAACATTATTAATTATTGAGTATTCAATGACCACAACCAATTATGAGTTCCATGCCACAACCCCATGGGATTTTCGCCCACTAAGTGGGGTTACTAACTTCAAACATGAATATCTCGCAATCCGTGAAGAATTACATTGCGTGCCATATATCATCGGAAACATCTCAACGAGTAGAATCGATATAGAAGATCCTTGAATCAAAATAGAGTAAGTTGTGAAGTCAAATTTTTCGTGCAAGATCGGGGTAGCCCCAAGTGCTTCTTGGGTTAAGATCAATGAAAACCAGTGATCAACATAAAACACAACTTAAGACTTCATAAAGCGACTAGATATTTAGCTCACATTCTCAGCATGCAAAGGTATCCCCCCATTACAATAGGTATTAGTTATCATCTAAGTTGTGAGACATCCAAGAATAAATGTCTCACAAGCACATCAAATGAATATCAACCGAAGAAGCTCGATCAAACATTCATTTCATCTGGAAGTAACTCTCTTGAAGGTCCTAATTAAATGATGAATCATCCCAAGCATGTCCATTTTAATTATTCTCCACATGAAGCCAAGAATCAAAAAGATACATATAAGGGAAAGAACCAGAGTGAATGAATATGTTAGAAAAACTTCATAAAGGATACACAACCAACAATGGTGTAGGTGTTGGAAATCAATGAATGAATGAATGAGGCTCCTCCAAGGAACAACTTCAAAAGGTCAATATCACCCTATAGCTGTAGGTATCAAAATAATTTCTTTGGTTAGTATTTTTCATGCACTATATTTTGGCACAAAGAAGAATATTGCAAGACATATGATATGATCAAATATAGAGGATATGATTAGGTGCCTAGATTGAGACATATGGATCAAGTTAGAAGAATAGATCAACCATTTCAACAAACGTTGAAGCCAAATATTGTGTGTTATATATTTTATAGTGAATGACACACAACACATGATTCTAGACTCAATATATAAGCACTTTTGTTTAATCTGAGAAGAAACACTATGTGATAAAGGATGAGATGGGAAGAACCAACGTCAGATCTAACCCCTCAGATCTAATCCCTCAGTGAAGGATTCTTGAATATAATAACTTGTTGAATTAAAACATGAAAAAGAAGTTCTATGAATTCTGAATCATCACTTTGATAAGAGGATAGTACATAGACAGTGACAGGGGAAGATTCCTTTCTCATTATGACTTGATGATGATATCTTAGATATAAAGTAGTAAATAAAAAAAGAATATATACATATTAGAACATCATAGTAGGCATACATAAGTAAAGAATTTCTACAAGTTCACCATTAAAGCTAAGACAAATCATAGGAGTAGATGAGAAGTCAAAGAAAAACATAGTCTCAAGGGGAGATTCCATCAAGTTCATGGAAAAACTTTACATATAGCATAGTCCCGGGAGGAGGCTCTATAAAAAATGTATAGGAATGGTTGACGTAGTACTGACAATATAGTATCAGAGCGAGACTCTATGAGGCCCATAAGAAAATTTAGGGATAATTGTTGAGCACTAATAGAAGGGAGGATTGATCTTAGGGGGAGACTCTATCAGGACCACAGGAAAGTTTAAGGACAATTGGTGAGAATTGACAAGTAGAAGCACACTCTCAACGATAGACTTTATTAGGTCCATAGGAAAGTACAAAAATCGTTGAAGAAGTATTTTCTCGTGCTGAGACTCTATCGGGTCAACAAGAAAGTATAGGAAGAATTCATGAGTATTAGTAGGAACCACGAGGGCTTCACTCAATGAATATCTATCATATCACATGTGTCCATGGCATACTAAATAATACCCTTAATTTGACTACATATTGAAAAATACCTTTAAAAATCACATTATTTAAACCCCTACCAATACGAACCCAATACACCTTTCCAATTTAAAAAACCCTAATTTCATTAGATATTGTAGGTATCCATTTTTTCATTAGCATTTTTTATACCCGTTTAAATTTTTTCATTAACTTTGAGCTCCATTTTTTATACCCACTAACACTAGAACCCTTTACCCCCATTTATATGCTCAATATATTATGTCATTTTTTCCTCAATACATATCTCCCAATATGAATGGACATGGTATGGCATTTCTCCCCCCAACGAATCCCGCATGGTAGGAACTTACAGATAAAGGAAGCATGGTCTCAAGGGGAGGCTTCCTCCAATCTATAAGAAATTTCAACAAAAAACTAAAGGATGCATATATTGACAAATATGGTAGGTATTTACAAACAGAGCAATTTAATGTGAGGGAAAATATACTTATAACATGATTAGGTTCACACATAGCTATGGAAGCATAGGAGGACAATCATGTCCCATTTCCATTGATGTCAAATGGGGAGAGAATGAAGACATTGATGTGGACATTGACATACTTTTACTAGGAGGAGCAAGAGATACTAAAATACAATGATGAGCAATAATAATGGAGGAGAGAATGCAAGCATTGGAAAAACAAAGGAAGGAAAGAAAGAAATGAGGCATCTTCATAGGGGAAGTCCTCAGTACTATGTCAATGGGAGTTTGATGCAGGTCAAGGAAAGCTTGGCATATTGACATGAATGACCATCACTATCTAGTGGTGTTGTAATCAATAACAAAGGGGGATATTTTTGCACATAGTGTTATCATTGATGACAACAAGTGTCATTGATGTCAAAGGAGATTCCTAATACAATAGTAGTATCATTCATGAATGAAAGAAATTAGTATGACAATGATATCTCTTGCATACCCTCAGGTGACATCAAAATGTGCATGAAGTTTATTGAGTTTTTCATAAGCTTCTGATGCCCTAATGAAACTATGAACAAAATGGTTGTTTATTCCTCATAAAGGTCTTTCCAATGGTATATCACACTCTAAAAAAATCCTTTTGAATGAGAATTTATGGCCATCTGAAGACCAGTGTAAGAAAAAGGACCTAAACTATTGGGAAAAACCCAAAATCACGAAATTTGTTAAACAATGTCCATCTCATGGGAATATCCTTGGTTTAGTGTGTTAACCTATAGTATATTATGGCTAAAATTACATGAATTTTAAACTATTAAAGTCAATAACATTTCTTAGATCAGATGCTTTATTGAAAAATTTGAAAGGCAGATGAAGCAAAACCTATGCAAAGTTTAATTGAGGTCACTGGCCTATCTCATAGTGGAATATGGTGGCATTTACTTGGATGATTTGGCATATACATGTCTGCCCTACAAATCATCTACGATGTAGCAACAAGGATGATGTGGTGCACTTTGGTTGGATGAGGTGATGTCAGCAAGACGATGTGGCACCTCTAGGGAATGCCACATGGCATGTCTAAATTACATCTTTTCATTAGTAAAATGGTCAAAAATGAGTGACGTGTGGAACCCCTCTCGAGCTACCCTGTTACATGATGACGCAAGATGGCATCATCATGTGAGCGACCATGGACTCCAAGAAAAGGTCACATGGCACGATCACATGGTCTAATCTATTGAGCATAAATTTTAAGGTCACGTGGTTACAACCTCATGAAAGATTAAGCCCCATATTATGGAAACTACATGTTTGAATAGAGGTCACATTGGGCATTATTCAACCCTGAGTTCAGCTCCAAGGTCAACCCTTGAAGCCCTAGGACCACACCAGTGCGTATATATCACGCTGAGACTCCAACAAAAAATACACATTCAAACCATAAGCGATTTGTAATTAATATGAAGTTAAAGTTCTATAGAAGTAGCATGGTTAATATTTAATATGACTTGTTGAGGGTTTCACCCTTCAAATGTGTGTATTCTATGTATTGGTGAATGGTTATGCAAAGGGGTTGAAGCCTATTTTGGTCTTGGACGTGGCATTCTATATATGTAAAACCAGTCTCCCTAGTAGGTCATGACTCAATAGAAGGCTAGTTGGTTATGTGGAATGATTTGTTTGATGTAGGTTATGGGTTCAACTATGGTCAGAATCAAGGTTTTTTTTTATATAAGGCTTATTAGTGCACTAGATTTAACCATTCTATCGAACACTGAGTCATGTTGTAGAGCCAGTAAAGTTTTGTTTTATAGAATGCACCTTGAATTTGTCATTCTATAGAACGATTAATTTGTGTATGGTTTTACAAAGTTCTATATGGTTTTTGGAGGCTTCTAGTCTCATTTTAAGACAAAATTAAAATTTGGACAAAACATTATGATCAAGGTTCAGTGTTGAACATTTCTAGAGACATGCAAAGTATTGATGATGTATTTTTTATGATTAGAACCAATTTTATATGTTTTGGAACCTTATGAGCAGGTTGAAGTTGATGTTGGGTATATGTCAAGAGAATATTCTGAGAATGGTTTTATGTGACCAAAATGATGAAGTTGGAACAAATTATGGACAGGGTATGATAGGTTGTTGACAAAAGTATGACAACAACAATTTATTCAATTTGACGAATTATATTTGTAGAACAAAAAGTGGATCTAGTTTGAAATATTATGAAAAACATTCCAAAAGAAGTTGAAGAAGGGGGTGGGCACCTCCACTATGGTTGGTGCCTTAATAAGGTTGAAGCATATAGTAGGTTGAATCTTACTAATTTCAAAGGTCATTGCCTCATTTAGGTTGGAGCCTACAATAAGCTAAATATTACATATCACTAAGGTTGGTGCCTCAATCAGGCTGGAGCCTACAATAAGTGGAAGCTTTCATATCTGTAAGGTTAGTGCCTCAGTCAAGTTGTAGGCTACTATAAATAGTAGCTTACATACCTTGGGGGTGGGTGACTCTAGAAGTTCCGTGTCTGTAAATATATGTAATGGATTGAAGAAGAAGAAGAAGAAGAATTTGTGGTTTTCTATTGTATGGGTTTCCATGTAAAAATTGTTTTCTCTTGTGTTAATGTGACGATTTCTTTATGTATTTTTTATGTGATGATGGATTCTTGGTGAATTATTTTGTTTATTGATATGGTGGAAATAGTTATGATACATTGCTACATAATTTTCAATGATTAAAAATAGGGAAATGATAAAATTATTTCAACGTTGATTCACCCCACCTCTTAGTGTGATCATTGGTCTAACAAAGGTAAATGTGGGCATAATGAAATAAAAATGTCAACACCTATTATTTTATGTATTCTTTCTAATACAACCAAAAGAGGGAAGTTAAGCTTTGGAATTTTTTCACCTAACATGTTTGGTGATCCTCCCTTTTGTTTTGAATTGTATGGCTCATTGAGAAACAAGCTAGGTTTTTTAAGGCATCTGACAAGGAGGAAAAAATTTAGTCATTGGTGGAGATGAATTGATTCAATGTATTCCAGCTCCATGGTCAGTTTCCATTGTAAATCAAATTATCTTCTTATGTGTGAAACAAGAGAATTAACGATGAGTTATAGAATATTTGAACACCATGCCATTGAGACTCACCAATATTTGACTTTATTTAAATGAGTTGGGAAGCAAGAAAGAAAACTATGAGTTATATGATAAACCTAGAAGAATAATAGGTTTTTAATAATAATTAATCAATAAATCAAAGCTCACATGAAAAAATAAAGTGGCTTTATACCATATGTGGAGAGTAGAAACATGAAGCATGCAACTTTTGACTCCAAATTTAATTCCTGCATGGAAACCATATCCTTCACTACAACTACAAAGTGATTTTCTAAGAGGATTTTGTAGTAATCAAAAAACCCTCCCAATGCATCCACATCTTGATTTAGATACAATTCCATTTGAGGGAAAACATAATAGATACTATAACAAGGTCATACACTGAAGGGTAACATAAATAAAGGAAAAAATACTAGATATACAAAGTTATAGTGGAAACCTAGAAGACTAGTAAGTTTGTAATTATAAGTAAGAAATAAATCAAACTTCACATGAAAAAGATGGCCTCATAAAACATATAGAGACTAATAACAATATGTATCCAATTTTGGAAGATAAATTCAATCCCTTCTAGTGCCATGCTAGATTTCAATTCTAACTCAAATTTGTTGGATACCTAATCCTAAGGGTTAGTGTGGAAGTTGGAAAGTCAAATCGATTCCAAGAGACCTTGGGATATGGAATCCAAAGGTCGCTCTAATTTATTATAAATGCATATCAAAGTGAATAAGAAATGTAATTCATTTTTCTATCATTTTATGAATGTTCACATCCCATGCGGGTTTAACATGGTATTAGAGCTACAGTCGAATTTTTGTCCTACTCTAATTTGAGCCACTTGTTTTTTGGACACTGTAAATGTTAGCTCTGCCTTCCTATTTGATCCAGTTCCGGGTGTGAAGAAGGACTTCCCAAGACCTTTTACTTTCGTGATGTGTTAAAATTGCTTTTAAAGGAACATTAAGGAATCCATTTGCATACTATAAATCAAAGGAACATAACAATCATCAACACATGAAAACAAAATTTGTTGATAACAGAGTTCGTCCAGGAGGGACTACGTCTCTGGGCCCCGGTGTCAAGATGGTGTAGGCCGCTGCATTATGTGTTGTCAATAAATATGATGTACACAGAGATGGTGTCTCGATTATACAAGGAATAATGCCCTCATGTAGGAGTGGCTCTAAGAGATGTTCCACAGCTAGAACTCTCAATCAAAAGACTCCTATCAGTATGACGCAAAACAAGCATGGTGCGCATCCCGCCAACATGGCACAAAAGGGATGTCAAAGCAAAACATATGCATGACGACAACAAGAGTATCCCAACAACATACAACAAGGGATCTCAAAGCATAACACAAGGAGTTATGACAAAAAGTACATCATATGAAAGATTCCACATAACATGAAGCAAGGAATCGTGACAACATGAAATAACAAGATCCTGCATCAATCATCAATCATGGATCTGTAAAACATAATGTAGAAAGAAGAAGTACATGAACACATCATATACCTCACCACCAAGGGCCATCTAAAGCAAAGGCTGTCAAAGTGCTGAAGCTCACTGAAACATCGATCTCACATCATCGATCGCAAGAAGAAGACTATTCGCACATGAAGATGAATATCTGCACTAGTAGTTAGAAAAGTGACTGAAAGAAGTAATGAGAGAAAGACAAATCTGAATACACCATCAAATTTTTGGCGTCGAGTAGTGATGAAACGACTATCCAAAATCCAAATTCTGAGAATTTGAAAATTCGGAGCTCAAGGAATCTTTTAGATTCCCTCGGGATTCCTCAAAGATTTTGTTTCAGGGATGAGCTGAAAATCTATTGCTCAGATGTCAAATTTGATTTCACCATTAGGATCCCTACGGAAAACCATGAAAAACAAGTATAAACTTGACCATATTCTGACAAAGTGAAATTTTACCTCCGTGGGAAAATTTCATGGCTCATGGTTCCACTCCCTGTTTTCGCTGAAATCATGGTTCCACGAGCATTCTAGAAATGACTTGAAGATGCAGACCTTAGATTGAAAAACGGATAGTGCCATCGTGTTCGTGGCGATGAAAGGTGTAAAATGAAAATCCATATAAAATTTGTCAATTTCAGAGAAGTTGAAAATTTTACCCTTCTGCAAAATTCATGGTTCCTGCATTAAAAAATTATTAAACTACCTCGATTTACGTGCCAGCTCCTGTCTCGAAATTCGTGCAGTCTTTCTCTTCCTCCTGCCCTGGGTAAAAGACTGAGTTTATATAATATTCCTGAGAGAGTTACCACTTGATCTAGGTCCGGGTGTGAAGAAGGACCTTCCCAAGACCTTTTACTTTTGTGATCTGTTAAAATTTCTTTTAAAGGAACATTAAGGAATCCATTTGCATACTGTAAAGAAGAGGAACATAACAATTATCAGCAGATGAAAACAAAATTCATTGATAACGGAGTTCGTCCAGGAGGGACTACGTCTCTGGGCCCCAGTGTCAAGATGGTGTAGGCCGCTGCATTATTTGTTGTCAATAAAGATGATGTACACAGAGATGGTGTCTTGATTATACAAGGAAGAATGCCCTCACGCAGGAGTGGCTCTAAGAGATGTTCCACAGCTAGAACTCTCAATCAAAATACTCCTATCAGTATGACACAAAACAAGCATGGTGCGCATCTTGCCAACATGGCACAAAAGGGATGTCAAAGCAAAACACATGCAAGACGACAACAAGAGTATCCCAACAACATACAACAAGGGATCTCAAAGCATAACACAAAGATTTATGACAAAAAGTACATCATATGAAAGATTCCACATAACATGAAGCAAGGAATCGTGACAACATGAAATAATAAGATCCTGCATCAATCATCAATCATGGATCTGTACAACATAATGTAGAAAGAAGAAGTACATGAACACATCATATACCTCACCACCAAGGGCCATCTGAAGCAAATGCTGTCAATGTGCTAAAGCTCGCTGAAACATCGATCTCACATCATCGATCACAAGAAGAACACTGTTCCCACATGAAGATGAACATCTGCATTGGAAGTTAGAAAAGTGACTGAAAGAAGGAATGAGAGATAGACAAATCTGAATACACCATCAGATTTGTGGTGTCGAGTAGTGCTGAAACGACTATCCAAAATCCGAATTCTGAGAATTTTAAAATTCGGAGCTCAAGGAATCTTTTAGATTCCCTTGGGATTCCTCAAAGATTCTGTTTCAAGGATGAGCTGAAAATCTGCTGCTCAGATGTCAAATCTGATTTCACCATTAGGATCTCTGTGGAAAACCATGAAAAACAAGTATAAACTTGACCATATTCTGACAAAGTGAAATTTTACCTCCGTGGGAAAATTTCACGACTCGTGGTTTTGCCCCCTGTTTTCGCTGAAATCATGGTTCCGCGAGCATTCTGGAAATGAATTGAAGATACAGACCTCAGATTGAAAAACAGATAGTGCCATCGTGTTCGTGGCGACGAGAGGTGTAAAATCCATATAAAATTTGTCAATTTCTGAGAAGTTGAAAATTTTGCCCTTCTGCAAATTCATAATCCCTGCATTAAAAAACTATTAAACTGCCTCGATTTACATCTCAACCCCTGTCTCAAAATTCGTGCAGTCTTTCTCCTCCTCCTGCCCGGATAAAACACTGAGTTTATATAATATTCTTGAGTGAATTACCAAGAAATAGAAGTCATTGAGAAATAAGTTTGGGTAGATTGGTAAAAGCATTAAAATACTCTGGAGGAGGTTAGGAGGTCAAATGCTGCCACTCCACAAATATTCTTTTACAGTTTTAAAAACCCAATAAATAACATATGTTATTGTAAAACCCAACCGTATTGCATTAAACTGGGTTTGCAGTACTGATTCACGTGGGCAGTTGTTTGTTTTAATATAGGCACGCATTAAAGCTGTTACAGTACCGGCAGTTTGGTTTATGTTCGTGGTGGCTTTGGGTGGCGGGACCACATACGTGGCCTCCTTACCCAAGCCCCACCGCTGGTCAAAACTCCATACATGGGCCGTATCCCAACTCAAACGGTTATCTTATCCCATCCGCGACATTCGTTGGTTTTCAATGTTTGTTTTATATGGTTTTATAACCATATATGTAACCTCCATTTAATATCCCCACCATATAACATACCAAGAGATAACGCCACGTTGGTTTTGATTTGTTTTGGGTTTTTGTTTTATACGGTATTTACATAACCATTTCATGACCTCCACGTATTTGGTTATAACCATATGTTATATGGTATATATATATATATATATTTTCTGGGTTTGACTTTTTATGTATAGTTATTTTAATAACTATAAACAAAATTTGTTATATAGTTTTTTAATAACTTAAAAATGATTTATTTTTGTTGGAGGTCTGGAAAGTTATTGGAGGGATGCCAAGTGTCAAGCTGTCATGTGGGTCTCACATGCTCACTAGGATGGCATGTGGCGCACTGTGGACCCCACTTCCTCTGCCATACCAAAACTTTGAAGAGCTCTATCTCATGCATACAAGCTCAGATTGACAAATTGTTCACGCCACCACGATCAGGAAGGCTAGCTCTACGATCTAGTCTTGGGTCGAAGTCATTCAAATGACTTTGCTTTTTCAGCATTCCTGAGTCCTCCTTGTCTTGTGTGTGTTCCTGAAGATCGACCTAGATCAATCCTCCCCACTGAGGAGCTTTTGGTCCTCCAAAAGCATGGAAAATAATCTGCATCTTTCTCTATACCCTGTATGCATCACAAGAATCCCGAAATGTTTTTGCTTCCATCTTCTTCACCTTTGTTCTTCGAAGCCTTAAGCGACGAAGCAACACCTGTTGCTTCTGCAACCTATAGTATAATGTTTGCAAATGACATGCTTTGAATGAAATGACCAAACTAAAGACCCAAACATCCCATACTTTCCATGAGTTTATAACACATACTCAGTGGTCAAGTTTACAACAAGATGGACGTAATACTCTAGTTACGACAACAAGGCCAACATATCACTGTTGCGTCAATAAGTAATGAAAACACATCATCACTGCAACACGTGATTTACAAAAATAAGGCCAACACATTTTTTTGCTTTGGACAAGTGATGGAAACATGACATCACTTTCAGAGTTTTAACATGCAACTCAAAATATGACTGAAAACATGACCAGACATCATTGTTGCTGACTAAGTGATGGAGACATATTATCACTTTTACACCTTAAAATACAACAAATGATTTACAAAAGAGTGACCATGAAATGACAACATGTCTAAAAACCATTTTTCACTGATCAATGTGAATGGGTCACCTCCTTGAGGTGGTTTTGCTTGTCGAACAACTGCTCTTCCCAGTTCACGCACCGACGCTTTGTCTTTAAGGCGTTGCTCTGGATGGAACCTCCAACAAGTGGCTTTTTGATGGCCATTTCTGTCGCAATGACTGCAGTAGGATTTCTTCCTCCATATCTGCTTAACCTGTTTCTTTTCATGCTGTTGAGAGGGTCTTTCACGCCTCATGAGTGTTGCCATTCTTTTCCAACACTTGGAAAAGGTATGGTTAGGTAGACCACAAAAAGTGCATGTTTTCTGATGCCTTTGTCTTCGTTCATTATTAACAACATGATCATAATCAAAATGAACATTCGAATATCGAAAGTGATTATACCTTCCTTTTTTGTTTCTGATGTTAGCATGCCGATGAGAGCTTGCCTCAGCTCTCTCACTATGATGGAAAATGCCATGGGATGATGGGGATGCTTTCCCATCATTCTCTTTCCTCGACGATGTCTTGGACGACTCTGACACCTTTGAGCACTCTCCAACTTCTTTGTTGACATACCCAAGTCCTGCTTGATGGGGTAATTCCTCTACTTTGATGGGGTTAACAATGCCTTGGCCATTAATGCCCAAGCCTTTTCCTTCATACCCCATTTTCTTCAACAATTTGGAGCCAATCCCTGTTGTGTGATTTTCAAACATAGCGAAATCATCATCAGGAAACATACATGAAGATGGAGAACTACTTTTTACCTCACATGAGTCACGTTGCAACTTTTCCAAGGCGTCGTCCTTTGCTTGCAGCTGTCGTAGCAAACTTTGTTTTTCCTCTTTCTCTTCATGTAGACGCATCTTCAATTCATCGTTCTTTGTTTGAAGATTATGTTTGTTTTGCTTCAATTCTTCCATGGCCTTCTCTATGGCTTCCAACTGAAGCTACAATCGCTCCTTTTCCTTTGTCTCTTTCTGTAGAGCCTCATACATGATTTCCACTCTCTTGGAAATGTTGACCATGGTCTCGTACATTGCTCTTTCATTCTCTGTCACTGCAAGTTCCATTGTTCACAATGCAATTCACATACACGTAAAGAAATAGAGGAATTATCCCATCAAGCAAGACTTGGGTATGTCAGGAAAGAATTTGGAGAGTGCTCAAAGGTGTCAGATTCGTCCGAGACATCGTCGAGGAAAGAGAATGATGGGAAAGCATCCCCATCATCCCATGGCAGTTTCCGTCACAGGGAGAGAGCTAAGGCAAGCTGTCATCGCCATGCTGAAATCAGAAACATAAAAGGAAGGCATAATCGCTTTCGATCTTCGAATGTTCATTTTGATTATGATCATGTTGTTAATAATGAACTAAGACAAAGGCATCAGAAAACATGCACCTTTTGTGGTTTACCTAACCATACCTTTTCCAAGTGCTGGAAAAGAATGGCAACACTCATGAGGCATGAAAGACCCTCTCAATAGCATGAAAAGAAACAGGTTAAGCAGATATGGAGGAAGAAAACCTACTGCAGTCATTGCGACAGAAATGGCCATCAAAAAGCCACTTGCTGGAGGCTCCATCCAGAGCAGCGCCTTAAAGACAAAGCGTTGGTGCGTGAACCAGGAAGAGCAGTTGTTCGACAAGCAAAACCACCTCAGGGAGGTGACCCATTCACATTGATCAGTGAAAAATGGTTTTTAGACATGTTGTCATTTCATGGTCATTCTTTTGTAAATCATTTGTTGCATTTTGAGGTGTAAAAGTGATGATGTGCCTCCATCGCTTAGTCAGCAACAATGATGTCTGGTCATGTTTTCAGTCGTATTTTGAGTTGCATGTTAAAACTCTGAAAGTGATGTCGTGTTTCCATCACTTGTCGAAAGAAAAAAAATGTGTTGGCCTTATTTTTGTAAATCACGTGTTGCAGTGATGATGTGTTTTCGTTACTTATTGACACAACAGTGATATGTTGGCCTTGTTGTTGTAACTGGAGTATTACGTCCATCTTGTTGTAAACTTGACCACTGAGTATGTGTTATAAACTCATGGCAAGTATGGGACATTTGGGTCTTTAGTTTGGTCATTTCATTCAAAGCATGTCATTTGCAAACATTGTACTATAGGTTGCAGAAGTAGTAGGTGTTGGTTCATCGCTTAAGGCTCCGAAGAACAAAGGTGAAGAAGATGGAAGCGAGAACTTTTCGGGACACTTGTGATGCATACAGGGTACAGAGAAAGATGCAAATTATTTTCCATGCTTTTGGAGGACCAAAAGCTCCTCAGTGGGGAGGATTGATCCAGGTGGATCTTCAGGAACACACATAAGACAAGGACTCAGGGATGCTCAAAAATCAAAATCATCAGAATGACTTCAACCTAGGACTAGATCGTAGAGCTCGCCTTCCTAATCGTGGTGGCGCAGACGGTTTGTCAATCTGAGCTCGTATGCATGAGATAAAGCTCTTTAAAGTTTTGGTATGGCGGAGGAAGTGGGGTCCACAGTGCGCCACATGCCATCCCAGTCAGAACATGAGACCCACATGGCAGCTTGACACTTGGCATCCCTCCAATTGACTTTTAAACCTGCACAAAAAAAATCATTTTTAGATTATTAAAAAACTATATAACAAATTTTGTTTATAGTTATTAAAATAACTATACATAAAAATTCAAACCCAAAAAATATATATATACCATATAACAATATGGTTATAACCAAATACGTGGAGGTCATGAAATGGTTATGTAAATACCATATAAAACAAAAACCCAAAACAAATCAAAACCAACGTGGCATTATATCTTGGTATGTTATCTGGGGGGATACTAAATGGAGGTTACATATATGGTTATAAAACCATATAAAACAAACATTGAAAACCAACGAATGTCGTGGATGGGATAAGAGAACCGTTTGAGTTGGGATACGGCCTATGTATGGAGTGTTGACCAGCGGTGGTGGGGCTTGGGTAAGGAGACCACGTATGTGGTCCCGCCACCGGAAGCCACCACGAATATAAACCAAACTGCCGGTACTGTAACAGCTTTAATGCGTGCCTTTTTAAAAGGGGACCAGTGAATCCCATGCTATCAGGCCATAAATGAACGGCGGGTGTATATGCCCGCCGTTCATTTATTGCCTGATAGTATGGGAAATATGGTTCGCCTTTATTAAAACAACAAACTGCCCACGTGAATCAGCACTGCAAACCCAGTGTAATGCAATACGGTTGGGTTTTACAATAACATATGTTATTTATTGGGTTTTTTTTTTTTTTTTTTTAACACATGGTGAATCGGTAACTATCAAGTTTAATCCACGGGAGACCCAGGATCAAACCTCATTGCTGCCACTATAAACCAAGAGCATAACCAACCACCTGCAGGTCGGGTATACTTAAAACTGTAAAAGAATATTTGTGGAGGGGCAGCGTTTGCTTAACCTCTTCCACACTATTTTAATGTCTTTACTAATCCACCCGAACCTATTTCTTGGTAACTCTCTCAGGGATATTATTTAAACTCAGTGTTTTACGCAGGAGAGGAGGAGGAGAAAGGCTGCATGAATTTTGAGACAGGAGCTGGCACGTAAATCGAGGCAGTTTAATCATTTTTTAACGCAGGTATCATGAATTTTGCAGAAGGGTAAAATTTTCAACTTCTCAGAAATTGACAAATTTTATATGGATTTTACACCTCTCATCGCCACGAACACAATGGCACTATCTGTTTTTCAATCTGAGGTCTGCATCTTCAAGTCATTTCGGGAATGCTCGCGGAACCATGATTTCAGCGAAAACAGGGCGCAGAACCATGAGCCATGAAATTTTCCCACGGAAGTAAAATTTCACTTTGTCAGAGTATGGTCAAGTTGATACTTGTTTTTCATGGTTTTCCCCAAGGATCCTAATGGTGAAATCAGTTTTGACATATGGGCAGCAGATTTTCAGCTCATCCCTAAAACAGAATCTTTGAGGAATCCCGAGGGAATCTATAAGATTCCTTGAGCTCCTAATTTTCAAATTCTCAGAATTCAGATTTTGGATAGTCGTTTCAACACTACTCGACGCCATAAATTTGATGCTGTATTCAGATTTGTCTTTCTCTCATTCTTTCTTTCAGTCACTTTTCTAACTGCCAGTGCAGATGTTCATCTTCATGTGGGGAACAGTCTTCTTCTTGCGATTGATGATGTGAGATCGATGTTTCAGCGAGCTTCAGCACTTTGATAGCCTTTCCTTCAGATGGCCCTTGGTGGTGAGGTATATGATGTGTTCATGTACTTCTTCTTTCTGCATTATGTTGTATAGATCCATGATTGATGATTGATGCAGGATCTTGTTATTTCATGTTGTCACGATTCCTTGCTTCATGTTATGTGGAATCTTTCATATGATGTATTTTCTGTCATAAATCCTTGTGTTATGCTTTGAGATCCCTTGTTGTATGTTGTTGGGATACTCTTGTTGTCGCCATGCATGTGTTTTGCTTTGACATCCCTTTTGTGCCATGTAGCGGGATGCGCACCATGCTTGTTTTGTGTCATACGGATAGGAGTCTTTTGATTGAAAGTTCTAGCTGTGGAGCATCTCTTAGAGCCACTCCTACGTGAGGGCATTCTTCCTTGTATGATCAGGACACCATCTCTGTGTACATCATCTTTATTGACAACACATAATGCAACGACCTACACCATCTTGACACCGGGGCCCAAAGATGTAGTCCCTCCTGGACGAACTCCATTATCAACGGATTTTGTTTTCATGTGCTGATGATTGTTATGTTCCTCTGATTTACAGTATGCAAATGGATTCCTTAATGTTCCTTTAAAAGCAATTTTAACACATCACGAAAGTAAAAGGTCTTGGGAAGGTCCTTCTTCACACCCGTACCTAGATCAAGTGGTAACTCTCTCAGGAATATTATATAAACTTAGTGCTTTACCCAGGGCAGGAGGAAGAGAAAGACTACACGAATTTCAAGATAGAAGCTGGCACGTAAATCGAGGCAGTTTAATAATTTTTTAATGCAAGTACCATGAATTTTGCAGAAGGGTAAAATTTTCAAATTCTCAGAAATTGACAAATTTTATATGGATTTTACACCTCTCGTCGCCACGAACATGATGGCACTATCTGTTTTTCAATCCGAGGTCTGCATCTTCAAGTCATTTCCAGAATGCTCGCGGAACCATGATTTTAGTGAAAACAGGATGTAGAACCATGAGCCATGAAATTTTCCCATGGAGATAAAATTTCACTTTGTCAGAATATGGTCAAGTTTATACTTGTTTTTCATGGTTTTCCACAGGGATCCTAATGGTGAAATTAGATTTGACATCTGAGCAACAGATTTTCAGCTTATCCCTGAAACAGAATCTTTGAGGAATCCCGAGGGAATCTAAAAGATTCCTTGAGCTCCAAATTTCCAAATTCTCAGAATTCGGATTTTGGATAGTCGTTTCAGCACTACTCGACACCACAAATCTGATGGTGTATTCAGATTTGCCTTTCTCTCATTCCTTCTTTCAGTCACTTTTCTAACTGCCAGTGCAGATATTCATCTTCATGTGCGAACAGTCTTCTTCTTGTGATCGATGATGTGAAATCGATGTTTCAGCGAACTTCAACACTTTGACAGCCTTTGCTTCAGATGGACCTTGGTGGTAAGGTATATGATGTGTTCATGTACTTCTTGTTTCTGCATTATGTTGTATAGCTCCATGATTGATGATTGATGCAAGATCTTGTTATTTCATGTTGTCACGATTCCTTGCTTCATGTTATGTGGAATCTTTCATATGATGTACTTTCTGTCATAAATCCTTGTGTTATGCTTTGAGATCCCTTGCTGTATGTTGTTGGGATACTCTTGTTGTCGTCATGCATGTGTTTTTCTTTGACATCCCTTTTGTGCCATGTTGGCGGGATGCACACCATGCTTGTTTTGTGTCATACTGATAGGAGTCTTTTGATTGAGAGTTCTAGCTGTGGAACATATCTTAGAGCCACTCCTGCATGAGGGCATTCTTCTTTGTATGATCGAGACACCATCTCTGTGTACATCATCTTTATTGACAACACATAATGCAGCGACCTACACCATCTTGACATCGGGGCCCAGAGACGTAGTCCCTCTTGGATGAACTCTGTTATCAATGGATTTTTTTTTCATGTGCTAATGATTGTTATGTTCCTCTTCTTTACAATATGCAAATGGATTCCTTAATGTTCCTTTAAAAGCAATTTTAACACACCACGAAAGTAAAAGGTCTTGGGAAGGTCCTTCTTCACACCCGGACCTGGATCAAGTGGTAACTCTCTCAGGAATATTATATAAACTCAGTCTTTTACCCAAGGCAGTAGGAAGAGAAAGACTGCACGAATTTCGAGACAGAAGCTGGCACGTAAATCTAGACAGTTTAATAATTTTTTAATGCAGGAACCATGAATTTTGCAGAAGGGTAAAATTTTCAACTTCTCAAAAATTGACAAATTTTATATGGATTTTACACCTCTCATCGCGACGAACACGATGGCACTATCCATTTTTCAAACTGAGGTCTGCATCTTCAAGTCATTTCCAGAATGCTCACGGAACCATGATTTCAGCGAAAACAGTCAGCAAAACCATGAGCCATGAAAATTTCCCACAGAGATAAAATTTCACTTTACCAGAATATGGTCAAGTTTTACTTGTTTTTCATGGTTTTCCATAGGGATCCTAATGGTGAAATCAGATTTGACATCTGAGCAGCAGATTTTCAGCTCATCCCTGAAACATAATCTTTGAGGAATCCCGAGGGAATCTAAAAGATTCCTTGAGCTCTGAATTTTCAAATTCTCAGAGTTCAGATTTTGGATAGTCGTTTTCAGCACTACTCGACACCACAGACCTAATGGTGTATTAAGATTTGTCTTTCTCTCATTCCTTCTTTCAGTCACTTTTCTAACTACTAGTGCAGATATTCATCTTCATGTGCGAACAGTCTTCTTCTTGCGATAGATGATGTGAGATCGATGTTTCAACGAGCTTCAGAACTTTTATAGCCTTTGCTTCAGATGGCCCTTGGTGGTAAGGTATATGATGTGTTCATGTACTTCTTCTTTCTGCATTATGTTGTACAGCTCCATGATTGATGATTGATGCAAGATCTTGTTATTTCATGTTGTCACGATTCCTTGCTTCATGTTATGTGGAATCTTTCATATGATGTACTTTCTGTCATGAATCCTTGTGTTATGCTTTGAGATCCCTTGCTGTATGTTGTTGGGATACTCTTGTTGTCATCATGCATGTGTTTTGCTTTGACATCCCTTTTGTGCCATGTTGGCGGGATGCGCACCATGCTTGTTTTGTGTCACACTGATAGGAGTCTTTTGATTGAGAGTTCTAGCTGTGGAACATCTCTTAGAGCCAGTCCTGCATGAGGGCATTCTTCCTTGTATGATCGAGACACCATCTCTGTGTACATCATCTTTATTAACAACACATAATGCAGCGGCCTACACCATCTTGACACCGAGGCTCAGAGACGTAGTCCATCCTGGACGAACTCTGTTGTCAACAGATTTTGTTTTCATGTGCTGATGATTGTTATGTTCCTCTTCTTTACAGTATGCAAATGGATTCCTTAATGTTCCTTTAAAAGTAATTTTAACACATCACGAAAGTAAAAGGTCTTGGGAAGGTCCTTCTTCACACCCGGACCTGGATCACTATTGCCTTCCTGTGTATCAAAAAAGCCAGTATTATTCTTCATGCATGTTGTCCCACTAACCTCTTAGCTAGATTCATATTAGGTTTGATGTCCTACTACTTCTCTGCACTACTAAGTGTAACTCCTATGGTGTGTGTTCAAAAGAGGGTTACTTCTCGATGAACTATTACAAGATTGCTACTGTGCAAATAATTCATTAGTAAATGCTGCTTCTCATCTATCTGAATATTAGGGAAGTGGATTAGCTTATACAAGCTTCCTCTTGGAAGAAACTCAGTCAAAATAGTGAGATTCAGAGCGCAGGTGTGGGAGAAAGTCCCTCTCGTCTAAACCATTAAAATCTTTGTGGTTACCAGCAATATCTATCTTTCTGAATTTCTCAATGACTGGGGTGTGTTCTACCCATTAGTGTGGCAGTCTTCTATCCATACTCATTTCTTATTCTAGTGATGTCCAAACCTATCTCCTATTTTGGCACTGTAAAGATTTATTTCTTATTCTAGCATTGTCCAGATTTGTCTCGTATTATAGGGAGCGTTAATTATTCCTAGAACTATACCATGAAATTTTTTAGTGCATACCAAGCACACAAAGGAATGCAAGAAAAATTGGTCTCACCTACGGGATTCTTATTATATGTTGGATGTTCTGAACTATCTTTACATTTGCTATGACCTGTGTGATGTTGAATAAGCTGGTTGTGAAAGTCGGATGGTAAAGTCAAAGGCAATGTTACCCCTCTATGTTAAACTATGGCCATATGGTATGTTTCATTCAGTCCATAAGGATGTGTAATGGTCTATGGTGTGGCATATGAAAGTGTATTGCTCCTGTAAACATTTTGTTCGTGCCTTGATAAACCATGAGCGTTGAGAGCAGTGTTATATGTTTTTTGGTGTGTTGAAATGTTGTAAATGAAGTAAGGTTGTATTAGTGTTAGACTGAGAGATGCACAAAGTTTCCTCTGCAACAAGGATTGAAGTCCTTTTTGGAAATATTTTATGCGGTTATGGTGTATAGGATTTTCATTGAAGAATCTTAGTCATCATTAAACAAGTTAATTTCAGACCTCGAAATTTACTTGAGGACTTCGATCCTCCAATAAGGATTCATATGTGGAAAAGGATTATTGCAAGACTGTTGGAGCTCTAGACCTTAAATAGTGGCCTGATTTCTTTGAAATTTGTTTGATCTAGCTATCAAGCACCATACACTTTTGTGGTTGCTTCTATCTTACATCTTAAATATTTATCTCAACTTTTTTTAAGTGTTCCAAGCACCAGTGAAGATTTGAGGCATGATATGAAGCATTTTAGGGTAGAAGTATTAGTCTATCTCTTGCAATCTAATATGGAGTCGGACCTTTCCAGCCTCTATACCAAAGAAAGGAAAATATTTAAAGACAGAAGTAGCAACCTTGGTATCAAAGCAATACGTGACCCCCTCTCCACTACGTTTTTTAATAATCTACTCCCATTGTTGTACGCTCTTCCCATACAACCGTGGGTTATACCATTACAAATCTGAGTTTTTATTTTCTTTGTATTATGTTCCACACTCCTTCACCCATATAACGTTTCTTGATGCACACTCATAAGTGATACACTACACATATGTGCTCACTACTACTGATTTTGACAGTCGAATGCTCTCTTTCTTGTAAATCCTGTGTAATCCCATAGATTGCATACTTGAGAACATTGTGACTTATTGTCTACAAGAGGCATTTCTTTTGTAACATTTTTCTCATTCATAAGATCTCAAAGCTGATCCTCGACAACTTTATGTTTACCCTCAGAGTTGTCTTAGATGCAGATTGGGGAGGATTTGGAACTTCATGAACAAAATGATTTTTGTGTGTCTCAATATGTATATAGATATGCATTAAGAAGCAACATAGAAGTATTGTCACTGGGAGAACACATTAGCATGTCGTTTATTGTGTTAGTCCTCAGTGCATTGAGCATTGACGCAATGTTGATTATGGTCATTGAGTTTTGTACGTGGATTTGTTAGTGCATTAAGTTAGAGTGTTGAATAGTCTTAAATCTCTATGTTGAAGCAACCTATGGTTAAATATCCCTTCTCTGCATTATGAAGTTGCAGACATTGGTATACATAGTGTTGAATTGGTATGTGTTTTGAGATTTAATTGGATAGGTTTGTTACCTGTTATGCAAGTATCATAAAGATATATTTTATGCTACAGAGAGAGTAAAGTTCTTATTGTAGTGGAGATTGGAAAATATTTGTAATCATTGTGATTGTCAACTAACACTCATTTTCTAAATGGCTTTGATTGGTGATGCATTAGAGTTATTAAATAGTCTCACTCATTCAACTGTTGATGAGATGGTGGAAATCAACCGAAACACTCTTTGTGTTATTAAAACATGTTTGCAGAATGCATAGGAAAAGATAGAATTTTTGGAGCATGAATCTCAGATTTAGCAAAAAGAACTATAGTAGTGGAGTCATCATTATAAACTTGTTTCTGTTCAAAACATTGAAATAGACTCCCATAAGCAGTTAGTCAATAATTTTGCAATTGATTCAGATCAAGTACCCAATGAACTAGTAGAATTACATGCAGATGTAGAAATTCAGCCTACACTTCCCAAGCCAATTATTCGACCCTGGGAAGAGCTTCTCCACAATAAGCATAGAATAGTTCTTGGATATGATAAGGAGGTGTCCTTTCATATTCTAGACTACTCCAATCCCATTCAGTTTTAGAGTGTTGGATTCCTTTATGACAGTACACCTTCAAGTGTTATAGTTTTTTCTCCTCTTCCACAACAACAACAACAAAATGTTAAATGCCAACACTGTGACCAAGTTCCATATGAAATACCATTATTTTGATCTTCATTCATGTGAGCAGTATCATAAAACCACTCATTCTTCAAGTAGATGCTTAAAAAACAAGCCTCTTGCAAGAACAAAGATTTATCTTGGATGGATCACTTATTAGCAATGGGCTTCAACAACCAAGAAGATATTTCGCTCATACAACAGGATTTGTTCTTGAATATTGAAAAGTCTTGTACTTCATTTTTTGACATATTCTCACGTTGTATCTAACTGGGGGGGAAATTATGGTCATATACAATCCTCAAAGCCACATCAAGTGACCCTGAGCCACAACCTGCCTCCATGTTAAGAATTGTGGACACTTCCTCTAGTAGAAGTTGGACAGTCAAAGGGAGTCCAAGAGACCTTGGAATATTGAATCCAATGGTCACTCTAATGTATTATAAATGTACATCTAAGTTAATAAGAAATGTAATTCATTGTTCTATCATTTTATGACTATTCACATCTAATGTGGGTTTAACAAAATCATCTTGTTATGTGTGAAATAAGAGATTTGATGAGGTGTTAAATAATATGTGAGCACCACATCATTGCGATTCATTGCTATTTGACATTATCTATGTGGTTTGGGAGAAATAAAGAAAACTAACAGTTATAGCATAAACCTAGGAGACTAATAGGTTTGTAATAATTAATAATAAATAGATCAAATCTCACATGAAAAGAGAAAGAGGATTCATAGCACATGTGGGGAGTAAGAATAAGAAGTTTGCAATTTTGGAATTCAAATATGATTCCTTGCATAGAAAACATATCCATGGCTACAATTGGGATGTTCTCCACTAATAGGAATTTGTATTCCTAGTCCACCCTCCCATTCCATCCATATCCTAATATAGATATAACATAATTTTAGGAAAACAATATAGATAGTATAAAAAGGTCATACACTTAAGAGGAACATAGAACTAAAAATACAAATTTGTAGTGGAAATATAGGAGACTAGTGGGTTCATTATAATATGTAACAAATACATAAAATATAACATGAAGAAAATTGCTTCATGACATATATAGAGAGTAGTAACAAGATGTTTTCAATTATGGAAGCCACATTCAATCAATTTTAGTGTCATGGCCAGTTTCCAATGTATCTCAAATCATCTTGTTATGTGTGAAAGAAGAACTTGAGGAAGGTTTAAAGAAGATGTGAGAGCCACACCATTGAGACTCATCAAGATTTGACTTTATCTATATGTTTTGGTAACCATAAAAGAAAACTAGGACTTATAGTGTAACCTAGTACACTAATAGGTTAGTAATAATTAATAATAAATAGATCAAATATCACATGAAAAACAAAGTGGTTTCATAGCATATATATGGAGAGTAATAACAAGAAGTATGTAATTTTGGGATCCAAATATATTCCTTGCATATAAAACATATCCAAAACTACAATTGGGATGTGATTTTCTAAGAGGAGTTCATAGCCCTTCATACCCCCTCTCCCCTACCCAAATACATCCATTCCTAACTTAGATACAATTTCATTTGAGGGAAACAAGAAAAAATAGTGTAGTAAGGTCATTCACCTAAAAGGAACACAAATAAAGTAAAGGAAACTAGAAATACAAAGTTGTAGTGGAAACCTAAGGGACTAGACTTAGGTTTGTAATAATAAGTAACAAATAGATAAAAGTTCAAATTGAAAAAATGTCTTCATGACATATATAAAGAGTAATGAGAAGAAGCATGAAATTATGGAAGCAAATTTCAATCCCTTCTTGTGCCATGGCCAATTTCCATTGTAACTCAAATCATCTTGTTATGTGTGAAACAAGACTTAAGGAGGGGTTAAAGAAGATGTGAGCACCACACCATTCAAACTCATCAATATTTGAATTTTTATATATAGGTTGGTAAGGAGTAAAGAAAACTAGGATTTATAGTGTAAAGCTATGAGACTAATCGGTTTGTAAAGAATGTGGCTTCATATCATATGTGGGGAGTAACAACAAAAACTATGCAATTTTTGGATCCGAATTCAATTCGTTACTCGGAAATAATATCCATGGCTACAACTAGGATGTGATTTTCTAAGAGGACTTTGTAACCCTCGGTTCCCCTCATGAATGTGTCCATATCATGATTTATATATAATTCCATTTGAGGGAGATAATAACAAATAGTGTAACAAGGTCGTACACCAAAAAGGAACATAAATAAAGGAAACAACACTGGAAATACAAAGTTGTAATGGAAACCTAGGATACTAGTATATTTGTAATAATAAGTCACAAATAGATCAAAGTTCACATGAAAAAAATGGCTTCATAACACATATAGAGAATACAAATTTGGAATCCAAATTCAATCCCTTGTAAGAAAACATACCATGACTGCAGTTGGAACAAGATTTCCTGGGAGGACTTTGCAGTCCTTAATCCTGCATCCTAATGCACTATAAGGCTCATTTATATATAATTTCATTCAAGTTGAAGAGGAAAAAATAGTGTAACAGGTTCATGCACTAGATATGAACATAAATAAAGGACCACCTAATCAAATAGGCAACTCCTAAGTTAGTGTGAAACATGAAAACCTTAATGAGTATGACCTATTACAATTATGACTTTATTATGTTTTTGAAAATAATTTTATTGTGGGTTCACTGTAATAAATAATATACAAAAATTATCATAAAGAAGGAAAAATTTAGGGTTTGAAGTTAACAAATAGGCTAATTTTCATATATATATTTTTTCCCAAAAGAGACTTATCAATTTCAACTTTTTTTTCTAAAAATGATTAGCACAAATTTTAGTGGATAAATTATTTTACCTTTAAAATTGCCGATAAAATTATAGACACTATACATAAGATTATTAGAAATTTGAATATTTTTAGAAAAATACCATCAATCATTTTATAGTTTGAATATTAAGGATTAATAAATTTCACCAAAATTTTATGCACTTTAAAATAAATTTCCATCCTTACATTTCTTTCCAATCATAAATATATTAATATAACTAAAATAATAAACCTTAAAAACATATTTTTAAAATATATAAATCAGTTCAAACAAAACTACATTTTAAATTCATATGAATTCTATATTTAAATGTATTATTATTTTAAATTTATATTATCTTATTATTTAGCTTTTACCATAAAAAATGTTTTAGTACAAAATACACATTTTTATAAAGTCAACCCATTTCAATAATACATCTTATGTAACATTATTATTTCATGTTACAATACAATAAGACTTTACTTCGTTTATTTTCTCATATTTGGAATGAAAGGATAAACTTATTCAATTTTGAACAAGGAGGGCTTTATCATTACATTATTGGTTTTTTCCCCTCTAGAATCGAGTTCAAGCTCTTCATGTATATAAATTCTACGAAAAAAATTGTTTTTCTTTTTCCAAGAATTATATGAATTTGGAAGTTATAAATTTTAATATTTAGATTATAAAGTCTAATTATTCATAAAAATATTATTTAATTTGGGTTGTTGCACCAAATAGTTGCCTACCCAAATTTAATTCTTATAAGTTAATATTGACACTCTAAAATAAAGTAACTTGGAATATATATGTGTGTGTTTTAATCTAATCTTTAAATTTTAGTACCAAAACTCTTTAACTGAAAGGATGAAGAAAGTGCAATGCATGATGAAACTAAAACTAAATATAACAGATGCAACAAATAAATTAAAAATGGGACTTCATTTTCCAAGATTCACTGAATTTTTGAAAATGTTACTTTCATATAAACCAAATTTATGAATCCAATCTACATGATGCGCGACATCATGGATCTCAACCCTTCGTTGATCATTTTCCATTATAGAATAGTGACTGTACTGCATATTGTTTTCATAAGAACAGACAACTTCATACTTTTTTGTTTCTACTCCTATGTTGTACTCTTCTAATTCAAAATATGTCAAGGAAAAGGACACAAGAGCGAGCAAACTATAGTGAGGAGACAATAGTTTTTTCAAATTACACAATGTTTTGGTTATTATTGTTGGATTTCCTCCAAACTGAACACAATGTGGTGATTAGTGGTCTACTGGATCAAAGTGTATAACTTCCGCTTCAATAATATTAACATCTCCCATATTAGCAACAGTTGTGTGCTCTTGATGATATTTTGCAATCATATCCTCCACAAATATGTTTCAATATGATCATTTGGAGGAATCCATAATTTCTTGATTGGTAAAACAATTGATGGAATGATCTAAAATTGTATAGTTACTATAGCCATAATTATTGCAAGCATTTGGATTCAACATTTCAGTGTATTTGACTACATTTTTTATTCTGATAGGTCTAGGTTTGATCGCATCAATTTTTAATATTTTCTTTCTTTGAGATCTTTGGATTGGTGGCACCATCTTTTGTAGGTGAATGTTCTAGCATTTTTTTATTTAATTATCTATCCACGCAAGTAATTGTCCTACTATTAGTGAACACCTTCATAGTAGTGTAGGTCAGAAATCAATATTTAAAATTTTTTGAACTTGACTAGATTCCCAAATCTAGAAATAAGTTCGAGTCTCTCTCCTCTCCAAGGAGTCTCCAAAGTAAGAAAAAATTCATTAAATTAGAAAAGGAAAAATATCATAATGCTTTATAAAATCTTGTAAAGCCTAATTGAAAGGCTTTTGAAGTGCACGAAAAAAATTCCAACACCACACGAAGTGATTAGCTCCTCTTTGGAAGATGCTAAACCATAAGTCCTACTAGAAGATATGGATCTAGATGACCCACCAATGATTTCCCTTGTAGAAGAATGGCATGGAAAATATGTCAAGGACATGCCAAATCATTAAGATAAGATTTTATATAATTATTATATTCTAAGAAAATAAGCAAACCAACTAAGCTCAATTTCTTCACATTACAGTCTTAGGGTTCAAACTCACGATCTTAAGGTCACCTTCAAGTAAGGAAAGAAAGCCAAAAAATAAGGTGGCAAGAGAAATAAGGTATTGATCCAAGAATTTGGTGAACAAATAGTTAAATTATAGAAAATCATGCCAATGTTAGAGTCATTAGCCCCTTGAAATCTTGAAACTTTAAGAATTTTCGATGTAGTTCTTATTATTGTAGTTAGATTCTTCAGTACTAGTAGGAAAATTTTTAATCTCAAAAATATCTTGGACATGAGTCTTTTCTTGGGAATTCAAGATTTATGTAACTTTTTATGATTTTGAAAACATGAATATGATGACTCCAGAAAATAACACACAAAGCATATATCGCAGAAGCCTCAAATAAATAACATTCCAAATCTCTCTGATAGTTTCACATAATATTTTCCTTGAGAAAGGAAAATCCCACCAGGTCTTTGTTTCACTTCTAATCTTAGGAAGTAATGGTTCAAATCAATATCATTCATTTCAAACTTAGAGGTGTTGGGAACGGGTGCCCTGGGGTCAATTTTGGGATTAAAAGCCCAAGTTTTGGGGCTAAAGGCTCAAGTTTTGTGTAAAGAATGTAAATTTTGCGCATTTTGTGGCCACAGAGTGCGACGATGTAGGTAGTCAAAAAGGGTTTCCGCCCTTAGTTTAGATAGTGTGTGTCAGTTTGATGAGATCCGCCCTTGGTCTGTGGACCATGGGATTGTATAAAAAGGGAGTCTTATAAGAGTCTAAGGCAGTTCAGAAGTTTTTGGTCGAGTTTTAAGTAAGTTTTTGGGTCTATGAGAGCTAAGAGTGAAGAGTCTTAGCATAGGAAGAGGCTCTGTAGCTGAGTGCATATAGGCCTAGGGTAGAAGTCCGCAGCAGAGTGCGAGTACCCCTGCAGCTATGTGCACAGGATAGTGAGAGTCTGTACTAGAAATCTAGATTATCAATAAATAGAAGTATTCTAGAATTACCTATGTATTTTACTTCTATTAATTGCATGCGATTAAGTTATACATTGTCTTTCTGTTTTAATGTTATTCTGATGCATGCATCGATATTTTTTTCTTTGTTATATGAACACAAGTAAGGGTATATGTTTAGGCGAAGATAATCATGATTACCTATTTAGAATGTACAAAACCAAGATAATCTGAGTAAATAAAGAAGTAAGAGTAATTACAGAGGCACGTAAGTGCTTGATCTATATATTTAGGTTCCACGAAGGACAATCGAAGACTTTTGCGGAGGCTTCAAGGACAAATAAGGGAAGTACATTGATAAGCCCTAAAGGTCTTATCGATCAGCACGAAGGTAGAGTAAGGATATAAAACTGACATCACAACCATATCAGGGTACGGAAACTTGGTTCCTGCATCCCCCCATAGCACTTCAGCTGAGACTTCAGTCTGCACTCGGTGGATTGTTGCTAAAAGGATTAGTAGTGTAGGGATTTGCTTGGCTACTTAACACTGAACCTAGGTTAGGGCCCATCAAGCCAACAAATGGTTCTTTTGCTGGGACCGGGATCTTCATAACTAGATGTGTGATGTCGCATCATTGGAATCCAACTAGGAAAGAGATCGAAGATTGGCTGGATAGAAAGATCCAAGAATTTGTTGCACAAGAAAATAGGAATCTGCAAATGATGAAAGAATAGTGGTTGGAAAGATATCTGTACACAGAGGTACACAATATCTTCTTCTTTTCCTTACTGGTTGAACTATACACGTGGATCGAGAAGTTGGCAGACAATCAACGAAGGTGGAGGCTTGGCAATCCAATAGCCTAACTTGGGAGTTAGTCTGGAGATTAGAAGCCTCTAAAGATTAGATCACGTGGGCTGTCGATCATTCGCTTGATCGTATCATAGGAGGTTTTGTGGCAGAGTTCATGTTAGGCCCCTATAATACTAGCGATTCGCCCATTACTGTTGCAATTGTATCCCTTATTGTTATTATTGTGCCCTTGTTGTCCTCATATTGTTATTAGTATGCCCTGTAGAAACCCACTATTGTTATTTTTGTGTCATTATGTTATTACTGTTATGTTAGCTTGATCATATTATGACCCATTAGACTCCTATATATAGAAGGGAGGTTTAGTCATTTGTATCATCCAAGAATTTTTGATTTGTGTAAGGTAAAGGAGGTTTCCCCCTCGAAGAGGCTGAATTATAAGGTGTTGATCTATCTTTTCTATCTTTTTGTGAGCTAGTTTCCTAACATTTGGTATCAGAGCTTTGGATTCTAGCGTTTCGCTGCTCCAAACAGGTCATTGTGGCATTTTTGTTATAACTTCTTTTCTGCGATGTTTCAGAAGCTACAAAAAAGACCCATTTGAATCGAAATTGTTCTGAACTTTGGGTCTGAATTTAAGAGCTTGTCTTGCTATATTTGGGGATATATTATTTGAGGAAGTTAGGATTTTTGCAGACTCCCAAATTACATTCCAAACAGGTGACCTGGGGAAAATTGTCATAACTTTTGGTTTGAGCATCATATTGAGATTCCGTAAGAAGTTTCAAAAAGAGAAAGGCCTGTAGTTTTCTATGTATTAGTTTCAGGTACTAAGGTCAAAATAGTGACATGTGGCACGTTGTACAAGTTTTCTCTACTAAACTATTCTATAATCAGGTCACTGTGGGAGATTTAGCATAATTCTTCCTTGGAGAATCCAATATTGATCAGAATTACGGAGTTAGAAAGAGGACTCGAAGGGATACTGCAGGGTGAGATGTCATATGTTTGAGGTTCACAATTGCATAGATACAACAGATTCAATATCGAGCTCTTACAGAGTCAAGAAAGGGTGTGTAGTTTTTTTAAATTTTGCATAAGATTGGTTTGAAAAATTAGTTTGAAGGAATTCAAAGTGAATAGTGAAGAATTATTAGCATTAATTAATGCCCCAAAGGAAGAAAATGGAAACACCTAGTAAGAAACCTGAAAGGTCTAGCATGACACGTGAAGAAGAGGAAGACATGCAACATGATATATCAAAATTAAAAGACCAAGTACAACATTTTTCACTCTCACTAAAGGTAAATGAAACCAAGATGAATGGCATGGAAGATAATATGAATGGCATGCAATTTAAGATGAATGACATGGATGCTAAGATGAATGGCATGGATGATAAGATGGAGGAATTGAAGATAAATTTGAATAAGTTGCTACAAGAAATGGTCACTAATGGTGAAAGGGTAGTAAAGGAAACTCATGATGAGAACAAAATAAATGTTAATCATGATTTCATAGACTTTAATGTTGGATTGAAGACCCATCATGTTGCAAAAATCGATATGAGGAAGCTTGATGGCAAGGATCCCAGAACATGGATGCTACAAATGGAGCAATTTTTTGATCTCCATAATGTGCAAAACATACAAAAGGTATGTATTGCAACTTTATATTTGGAACCAAATTGGTTTGTATGGTATCGATGGCTTTGCTCTCGTAAAGAAATTGTCACTTGGCCAATTTTTACAGAAGAAATGATAGAACATTATGAGGATACAAAAAGAAACACCTTTTTTAGCAAGTTGATAAATCTCAATCAAAAAGGCTCAATGATAGAGTGAGGACTTCCAAAAATTGAACATAAGGGTAAAAGATATTCCAGAGGAACATAGGATTGATTTTTGGAAATAATACTGAGAGGGGGGGTGAATCAGTATTATCAGATCAATAATTTAATTTTCAAAACTAATTTGTATACGCTACCTCAGCTCAGTGAACTAGCATGTATACGCAATTATACTTAATGAAACTAGCATATATGCATAGATCTTTTGATTTACCCAAATTATCATGTAGTGAACTTTAATCAGTATATTAGCGATTCATTAGATAGTGTAGTAAAAGAAGAATAAAGCATCACACATAAGCAACACACATAAACACCAAGAAATAAGGTGGAAACCCAATGGGGGTGAAAACCACCTACTGCAATCGTCTCTGTCATCTTTTAATAATAAGAAAATTTTGTTTACAATTTTTGTGCTGGTGTAGCCTTATACCAGTATGTAAGCCTCTACCTACAGAAGGCTACAACCTTCTCTCATTCTCCAGCTTCTACTAGAAGGGAGTTACAACCCCCAAGCTCTTGTACTAGATGATATGTTTACTAATACGTAGCTGTTGGCCTACAGAAGGCTACAACCTTCTCCTTTCTTCCAGGGACCACGTTTCAGAAATTTTCAGACTAGATCCATCAACAACATCATTCAATCATCAAATATATTTGCATCAACCAATGTCCTATTGAACCAACCATAAACAAATCAATCAATCAATTTGACAACACATCAATCTGATCTTTTAGAATGTTGTCACCAGAATACAGTAACCAGAACCCAAGCTAGAACCTAGAACACTGCAACAACAAAAAACAGCAACTAAAACATAGAGTACAAGGTATATGCTACTTTCTTGTGCTGAACCTGCGTGTATGCGCACTTTCCTCAAAGCCAACCAGAATATACATCTAGAAATATTAATTCATAATTCTGCAGCTATACCAGACTTCAGTTATACCCAGATCATATCATTTACACTATAATATATGCGTTAGTATTCATATCTAGAACATTCATGAGAAAAACATATAATGATAGTTCACTTTATGCCTTAAGATCCCGATCCATCATTAGATCTTATCCTCCACCAACTGCTAAGGTTCCTCCTTGGTTCAGATCTAGCAATGCACCATAACCCAATAACCTGCATACTAGATCTCACTCTTCATCAAATATTCAATGCTTGAGTACCTTGGCCTAATGATCTTCTCCTCCTCTTATAGTTTTAGGCCTTTCTCAATACCATGGACCAAAACCATTTAGGACCAATACCTTGGATCAAATACCTAGGGTCAATACCTCAGACTCGATACCTTGGACCAATACCATGGACCAAATACTTTAGACCAAAAACTTAGTTTTCCAAGGTATACTCACTTTTCTTTTTGTGAAAGTGCGTGTGTATGTATACGTGGCTTGGCCAATGTTGAACCTACGTATACCCCTCTTGCTTCATTCTATGAAGTCTGATCTATAACTCTAAGCTGTTAACCTGCTGTATTGTGATCTGTCATCTGAGAGAGTTGCCATCAAGGAAAACACCTGTGTCATAATGCCAACAATCTCCCCCTTTAGACTTGATGGCAACAACCACGGCAGGTCACTCTCCCCATTTGACATCAACGACAAAGGATCATGCCCCCCTGAGTGCATGCTGAATTCTCTGATATGCTGAAGTGTGTTGATTGAGCTCCCATGGTCAAGTCCATGCTCCCCCTGAGCACAAGCAAGGTCTGCAAAAAGATGTTCTAAAAGAATAACATGACTCTATACATGAATCACAAATGACCTTCCTATCACTAATGACTCATACATACATCCATCTCCCAATCAAGTGGAGATATACCAAATTTGACTCATCCACTCAACCAAGTGAGGATATATCAATTGTTTATGTCAAAAATAAGAAACATTACATCATCCATCCTATGCATAGTGGGGTTACAAATTAGATCTTTTTCATGACCGTTACATTATACATGATAAATATAACAGAGACCAAATATCTTAAAAAAGACCATGATAGTCATCTGCAACATCTGTTAATCAGCATCCATATCAGCAACCATGTTCTCCCCCTGAACCTGTTCCACCTGAAACAAAATTTGCATCGAGATCTTCTAAGATAATGCCAACAATTCATTATTAGAAGCATATGCTCCCCCGGAACCTGTGTCAGATATTCAATGTTAGATCTGATCATTTCATTTATCAGAAGAGTTATCAAGGTATCATCATCAATCAGATATATATCAAGTTATCAAAAACTTATGAGAGCCAACATATTTCCACATGTCATTAACAGATTGTAACCATCATCAAGCAGAGTAGATGATTCACTGAACCATAGCAAATCCCTTTCTCCTAAGTCTGGCCCACTGCTTTTCCTCAAACCAACATATATGCGTCTGTACCCAAAGAAACTAGCATATATACACGACTACGCTTCATGAAACTTGCGTATAACCACCTTTCTCGGAAGAAGATAGGATTTAACAATAGGATGATGCAGCAACTACTCCCAGTTTTTGTCTGAGATATTCAAATGTATCTTTGGGCAATGGTTTAGTGAATATATCAGCAACCTATTCATTGGAGGGAACACACTCCAATTTGACCTTTTGTTCAAGCACTTTTTTCATGTAGAAAATGATATTTGATGGGTATGTCCTTGGTCTTGGAGTGCATGACTAGATTCTTTGAAATACTGATGGCACTTGTATTATCACATAGAATGGATATGGGTAGAGTACATGTGATCTGAATGCCTTGCAAGGTTTGCATCATCCAAAGTAGTTGTGTGCAACAAGATGCAGCAGCCACATATTCTGCTTCAGCTGTAGATATTGCAATTGAACTTTGTTTCTTGTTGAACCAAGACACTAACCTGGAACCCATATAGAATGCACCACCACTAGTGCTTTTTCTGTCATCAACACTTCCTGCCCAATCTGCATTTGTATATGCATGAAGTGTAAGATTTGTATCTCTAGGATACCATAAACCAAAGTTCTGTGTTCCTTGAAGATATTTGAAAATCCTTTTGACTACCTGAAGGTGTGTTTCCTTAGGATTTGCTTGGAATCTTCCAACTATTCCCACTGCATGCATGATGCCCAGTCAGGTACTTGTTAGATAAAGCAGATTGCCAATCATGGATCTGTAAGTTGGTTGATGTACTGCTGCTAATTCATCATTTGAGCAAAGATTACATCCTGTTACCATTGGGGTACATACTCGGTTAGAGTCTTCCATGCCGTACCTTTTCAGGATCTGTTTGAGATATTTGGTTTGTGAGAGAAAAATACCATTTTTATTTTGTTGAACTTGTAGACAAATAAAGTAGGTAAGCTCACCAAGCAATGAAATTTCAAATTCTTGCTGCATTACTGAGGAAAAATTCTGACTCATGGATTCTTCATTGCTACCAAAAATGATATCATCAACATACACAACAATTATTAGCAATTTATCAATGTCCATCTTTGTATATAGATTGCTATCTGGTGACCCCTTTGAAAAGCCCTGTTGGTGGAGATATTTGTCAAGATGGTAATATCATGCCCTTGGAGCCTGTTTTAGAGCAAAGAGAGATTTTATGAGTTTTCATACAAGTTTTGCATCATTTCCAAGTATGAATCCTTCTGGTTGTTCAATATAGACTTCTTCTTCTAAGTCTCCATTAAGAAAAGCAAATTTTACATCCATTTGATATACTTTGAATTTCTCAAAACTAGAAAGGGCAAGAAACATTCTTATGGCTTCAAGTCTAGCAACAGGTGCAAAAGTTTCTTCAAAATCTATACCTTCTTGTTGAGCATATCCTTTACAAACAAGTCTGGCCTTGTTTCTAATAACTTCTCCATTTTCGTTTAGGTTGTTTTTGAATATCCATTTAGTTCCTATGATATTCTTATCATGAGGTCTAGGAACTAATTCCCAAGTATTATTCTTTTCATTTTTCTCAAGTTCTTCATTCATGGCCTTGACCCAAAATTCATCTTTGCATGCTTCATTTACATTTTGAGGTTCGGTGGAAGATAGTAATGCTAGATAGCTTGAGGCTTCGACAATGGTTCTTCTTGTCTGCACACCTGCCCCATTTCCCCCTAAGATTTGAGTTTCCAGATGATTTTTCTGAACATACCTGGACGGAGTCTTTTCTTCTATCGTTATCTCTTATTCTGGCGCTTCATTGGTTTCTTCTTTAGAGTCAGTGTGAATTGATGTGGGAAAATGTTCCTCATCTTCTTCATTGTCATAACCTTCGGTTTTTAACTGTTTTGGATTTTTTCATGCTTCATCAACCACAACATTAATACTTTCAATAATTTTCCCAAGTCTTTTCTTATAACATTTATATCCTTTACTTTGGGATGAGTAGCCAAGAAGAATACCTTCATCTGCTCTGGGTTCAAACTTACCAAGTTTTTCATCAGTCCTTTTGATGTAACATTTTCTTCCAAAAGCTTTGAATTATTTTATAGTGGGAGTCTTTCCATACCAGTTCATGTGGAGTGGTATTTACCTGAACATTTGCTTGGTTGAGAATAGTGATGGCAATGAATGTAGCTTCACCCCAGAAGGTTGTAGGAGTTCCAGATTCATCTAGCATAGCACAAGCCATTTGTTGAACAGTTCTGTTCATCCTTTCTACCACTCCATTTTGCTGAGGAGTCCTTGCGATGGGGAACTACCTTTTTATTCCATGTTGTTCACAAAAGTCAAAGAATTCATTTGAGGTAAATTCCCCTCCTCGATCAGATCTAAGGCATTTGATTTTGCGATCTGATTCATTTTCAACCAAAGCTTTGAAGGCTTTTAACTTTTCAAATGCTTCATCTTTATGCTTTAGAAGACCTATCCAACACATTCTGGAAAAATCATCAATGAATAATATAAAGTACTCTTCTCCACGAGGTGACTTTTTTCCTTGATGGTCCACATAAATCAATATGAACAAGTTCAAGAGGCTTGCTAGCTTACCCTTCCTTTTCGATAAACTGAGATTTGGTTTTCTTACTGAATTGACATCATTTGCATATAGTATCTTTAGGAATGTTGATATCTGGAAGATCGCGAACAACTTGGAATCTGCATGCTTTTCTTATTTGAGAATATCTTAGATGCCCCAATCTTCTGTGCCATAGCCAATTTTCATCATTTTTTCTTAGATAGCACTGATGTTGTCCTCCCTTGAGTATGTATAGGTTGTTTGGAGTTCTTGTACCTTTGATCATGGTTTCTCATGTATCAAGCTCACGAACAACACATCCATTTGATCGAAACACTACTTCATTTCCTTGATCACACATTTTACCCACACTCAACATGTTATGCATTAAGCCATCAACATACATAACATTCCCAGCTTTAGCTTTTTCTTTCAAGAAAATAGAGCCTTTACTGCTTATGACAGCAGGAGTGTCATTTCCAAATGAGACACTCTTTTCCTTTTCTAAGGCATTATATGAGTGTAGTTTTTCTTTGTCACCTGTCATGTGTTTTGAGCATCCACTGTCGATGTACCACTGTTTTTCTTGTCCTTCTACACACAAGGCAATACCACATCTTTCTATTCGCGATTCTTTCTTTCTCCATATTTTGGGATTTAATGGAGTTTTCTCCTTTTGAGATATTTGCTGAAATTTACTCCTGCATTCAGATTATTCATGGCCAAAGTTGTTATAGATTGAGCATTCTATTTCATTTTCAAGAAGAGAAAAGTTATTCTAGGAACTTTTCTTGATCCCTGTCACCTTTCTTTGGCTTCATGCTTCTCTAGTCATGATGGTTTTGTAAGCAACACATTGAGCAACTTTGTGTCCAAAATTATGACATGAGAAACATTGACCATTAAAGAAGTTCCTGCGATTATCGAATCTACTGACCCGGTGATAGTAGTTTCTACTGATATTTGTCTTTGAAGTAAATTTAGTATGATTTACCTGTGGTTGATTGTGGCTTCTATTCATCCTTGAATTAAATTGAGCCTGATTTACCTGGTGATCTGGTTTATGCCTTTGTTGACGATTGTCAAACTATTCATTGCTCTTTGCTGCATCAAGATAGCTTTTAGTGGAGGTTGACGGCCTCCGTGATTGAGATGCTTCTTCAGTATATCCAAGACTTGTCTTTATCGGAGGAGAAAAATGCACTTTGATAATTTCATTTAAGGTTTCTGATCCTTTAGCAAATCTAAGATTGAGAGCTTTTGTTTTCTCAAGATCCTTTCTTAGACCCACAATTTCACATTCTATTTTTTCATTGAGTTTTTCTCTTTCAGCGAGTTGGTATGTCAAGGTATCTATAATCATATTCTTTTCTTCTAAACAAATTTTGAGTTTAGAGATTTCTTCATAAAGGTCATCTTCATCTAAGGCATCCAAAAAGTCATCATCTTCATAAGCCATCATAAGTCTATAGTCATTATTATTTTCATCTTCATCACTATTTGATAGACCATCGCTATCTTCATGAGTATAGTAGCTCTTTTTACTTAAGCTTTGTTTTCTATTCCATTTTCTAGATTCCTTCCCTTTATCATATTTATCTTTATGAGGACATTTGGCAGCATAATCATCGACTCTACCACATGCAAAACATTTGAAAGGTAGTTTACCTCTGAATCTTCCGAAACCCCGTTGAAGCTTCTTGACAAAGTTTAATTCCTCTTCTTCTTCTTAAATATGTCTTGATTCATTGAGTTCTTCTTTTCCTTTTGCTGATGGACCTCCTTTTCTCATCTCAAAGGCAGTTAAGATTCCGTGAAGCTGTGTCACAGTAATAGTTTGTATATCCTGTTTTTCTTCTATGGCAGATACTTTTGATTCAAATTTAGTAGATAAGGATCTTAAAACTTTTTCAACTAAGGTAACTTCCTTTATCTCTTCACCCAGATTATTCATACAATTAACAACCTCATCTATACACAAGAAGTAACTAGTTATACTTTCATCATTGTGCATCTTAAGAGTTTCATATTGAATTCTGAGAGCTTGCAGTTTAGCACGTTTTACCTGAGAGTCTCCTTCGTAGCTTAGAACAATTTTGTCCCATATTTATTTGGCTAATTTGAGCTGCATAACTTTGACAAACTCTAATTGTGACAGACTTCCTAATAATGTATTGATAGCCCTGGCATTGGTTTCATATTTCTTTTTACCTGTCGTATTTGGAGGAATTTCTTATGGAAATGTATATCCTCCTTCCACGATTTCCCATACATCTGTTCCAAGAGATTGAAGATAGGTTGTGGTTCTTACCTTCCAATAAATGAAGTTGCTCCCATCAAATATTGGTGGTCTGATGGACCCCCCACTTTCTTGATTACTCATGATGATGGATCTACTTTCAAGCGATCAAGCTTCTTCTGAAGGACCTGCTCCGATACTAATTATTGGAAATATTATTAAGAGGGGGGGTGAATCTGTATTATCAGATCAATAATTTAAGTTTCAAAACTGATTTGTATACGCTACTTCAGCTCAGTTAACTAGTGTGTATATGCAAATATACTTAATGAAACCAGTGTATATGCAAAGTTCTTTTGATTTACCCAAATTATCATGTAGTGAACTTTAATCAGTATATAAAAAATTCATTAGACAATGTAGTAAAAGTAGAATAAAGCATCACACATAAGCAACACACATAAACACCAAGATGTAAGGTGGAAACCCAATGTGGGTGAAAACCACCTGCTGCAATCGTCTCTATCTTCTTTTAATAATAAGAAAATTCTGTTTTCAATTTTTGTATTGGTGTAGCCTTATACCAATATGTAGGCTTCTACCTGCAGAAGGCTACAACCCTCTCCTTTCTTCTAGGGACCACGTTTCATACATTTTCAGACTGGATCCATTAACACATCATTCAATCATCAAATATATTTGCATCAACCAATCTCCTATTGAACCAACCACAACCAAATCAATCAATCACTTTGACAACCCATCAATATGATCTTTCAGAATGCTGTCACCAGAATACAGTAACCAGAACCCAAGCCAGAACCCAGAACACTGCAACAACAAACAACAGCAACTAGAACATAGATTACAAGATATACGCTACTTTCTTGTGCTGAACCTGCATGTATACGTGCTTTCCTCAAAGCCAACCAGCCTATACATCTGCAAATATTAATTCATAATTCTGTAGCTATACCAGACTTCAGTTATACCTAGATCATATTATTTACATTATAATATATGCATCATTACTCAAATCTAGAACATTCATGAATAAAACACATAATGATAGTTCACTTTATGCCTTAAGATCCCGATCCATAATTAGATCTTATCCTCAATCAACTGTCAAGGTTCCTCCTTGGTTCAGATCCAGCAATGCACCATAACCCAATAACCTGCATACTAGATCTCACTCTTCATCAGATATTCAATGCTTGAGTACCTTGGCCTAATGATCTTCTCCTCCTTTTATAGTTTTAGGCCTTTCTTAATACCATGGACCAAAACCACTTAGGACCAATACCTTGGATCAAATACCTACGGTCAATACCTCGAACCCGATTCCTTGGACCAATACCATGGATCAAAATACCATGGACCAAATACTTTAGACCAAAAACTTAGTTTTCCAAGGTATACACGCTTTTCCTTTTGTGAAAGTGCGTGTGTATGTATACGCGGCTTGTATACAGTTAACCCGTGTGTATATGTGGCTTGGCCAATGGTGAACCTGTGTATACCTATGTTTCTTCATTTTGTGAAGTCTGATTTGTAACTTTGAGTTGTTAACTTGCTATATTGTGATCTGTCATCTGAGAGAGTGGCCATCAAGGACAACACCTATGTCATAATGCCAACATTGATGTGTTCATAGGGACTTTAAAGGATAATGTCTAACATGAGGTTCACCTTTGGGAACCTGATTCATTAGAGAAGGCATTCAGTATAGCAAGAAAAATGGAAAGCAAAATTATGGCGACCAGGAAGCCTACCACTCACAACTATAAAGATGGAAGTGTTGCTGCCCCTAGCCTTCCACAACCTACAAGGTTGACACCACAACAATTGGAATAAAAAAGAGCAAAAGGGCTTTGTTATAGTTGTGATAGCAAATACATTAAAGGTCATAAGTGTGCTGAGAAGAAATTATTCTACATAGATTGTGAAGAGGAGGAAGAAAAGGAACAAGAAATGTCAAAAGAAGAGGATATACTATAGGAACAAACCCTAGACAAAGAAGAAATGAATCCGACCATTTCTTGTAATGCATTGGCTAGAATTACCACTCCTCAAACTATCAAGATAGAAGGACATATCAAGAAGAAAAAGGTAATAGTGTTGATTGATTCAGGAACTACCCATAATTTTATTCAATGTAAGATAACAAAGGAATTGAATTGATTCCTATATCCAGCACCAAAGTGTCAAGTGATGGTTTCAAGTGGAGGAATCATAAATTGCTCTGGAAAGTGCCATAATATCAAGCTATCCATGGGAGAATATGTATTGAATAGCCCAATACTTTCCATTCCAATGGGTGGTGCTGATGTTGTACTTCAAAGGACCCCGAGGTAAGTATTTAAGGTCTTTAAATAGTTGGATTAGGATGTTATTCTGTGAAAAGTGGCTTATGCAATTACCTTCATGTTTGGGGTTGCACGAAGTGGAAGCAATTTTAGGGACATAGGAAGAAAAGGCCCTGAATATAGCTCGCTAATTGAACCTCCTATGAGTGACGACAAGGGAGAAGAACAAGCTTCTCCTCAGAGAACTATTTAGTTTATAAAGCAAGGGTTCCTATGAAGTCCTCATCCACCCACACCACCTCCATCTTCACCTCCACCGCTTACACCCTCACCCACACCACTTCCACCTCTGCCACTGTTTAGTATGGAGAACTCTGTAAAGCTACTTGTGTTAAAGGGTGTGGGAAATGAAGATCCATACTAGTTTTGGTTCGTCACGAAGGCTGTATGGGAAGCTCAGGGTGTCACTGATGATCAAATGAAGAAAGAAACGTTGGTTAGTGCTTTGTAGGACCACACACTAATGTGGTACATAAGTACTCCATAGATAATCCGATGTACGTGTTGGAAAATATCCAGATTGCCTTGAATAAGGGATTCAGTAAACCTAAGTTTGAAGCACAATCAATTGTTGGATTCAAGGAGATCATGATGAAGCTTGGTGAGACACACTGGGATTTGGACCAGAGATTGAAGTGCGTGATCCGCGAGGCTAACATGGATTTTGACTGATGGACAACACTGCGAATGGTTTGTGGCCTCGCTCTTAGCTCATCTAAGGGTTGCACTATCACAATAAGAATATTGGGACCGAGGAAGAAGCTCTGGAAATCGTGATGAGATTTCATGAGACACCAATGCAAGATGCTAATTTGGGGGATCAATAGATTCATGCATGGTTGCAGTACCTTTGCCTCAAAATGTAGAGTCTAAAAAAGATAGAACAACTCAGTCAGAGGTGTGAAAAGAAGTGTGGTGCCTAAAGTGCAAAATCTAGGGGCATGACAAAGATCATTGTCCAATTTTCACAAATTATGTTGTAGCAGGGGGACCAATGTCTCTGAGGCCGGAAGCTGCAGAAGGGCCAAGTACCGGTCTTGCGCTATGGTGGGTTATATGTCATGTAGTTGGGAAACATGAGATAGATAATTACCATTTGCTGTAGAAATTTGTACAGACACCACAACAATTCTTCTATAACTTCTGTCAATTAGTGGTACATGATGAGTGCAACTTCGATAGTTATGAATTAATGGTGGACGAGATGCCTGCATAGCAAGGCATTGGAGGAGTGCAAAGTGAGTATCAGGGGCGTGGATGAGGCTTAGGTGGAGGAGGAATTGGTAGAGGTCAAGGGCAGGTTATTTTTTATAATTATGGGGGACCAGGACACTATGCGCGAGACTTCCCAAATCCAACACGTCTGTGATGCCACTATTATACTTAGTTTCACCATGCAACAGAGGATTTCCTGATATTGTTGGCTAACATATGCGAGAAGGGGGTGGAGCCTCAGCAACTGACTAAGAACCTACAGATGATGACGGTTGAGCCTTGCGAGGAAGATCCTAAGGTAAATATTGTGCTGCGAAGTGGGCAAATGGTTGGTGAAGATAAGGGGAAAGAACCTGAAGAACCTAAGTGGGTCTACAAAGCACCAGAAAAGGAGACCAGGTTTGATCTAGAATGTGTGAAAGAAACATTTATGGAAGTGAAGAAAATTTTCGCTAAGGCCTCTACCTCAGGGAGTCAGGAGAAGCCGACTGAAGAAATGGACCCGTCCATGATTACCACGTTCTTGGAGACCAGCATGAAACGTCTATGTGATAAGAAGGCTATGAAGGGACTGCAAGAGCTGATCAATAGGTGTGTTGGCAAGGAAAATGCTACTAATGGATCACGCATAGTTAGAAAGCTTGGTAAGCATGAGGAAAGAACTAGACGTGAGATGAGACTCACCACGCAAATAAGAGAATACAAAATGGACCAAGTTATCTTGGACCTAGGGTCTGACGTGAACGGTTTCCCAAAACAGACATGGGAGGGAATGGGGAGTCCTGCACTACAGTGGTATTTGACTCAGTTAATGATGGTGAATCAATAGAAAATCATCCCAATGGGGAGGTTGCAGGGGGTAATAGTTGATATTGAAGGTGCAAGCACACTAGCTGATTTTGAAGTGATAGAGATTGTGGATGACAACAATCCCTAGCCCACGCTCCTTAGGATCGATTGGGCCACTGAGATGAATGGGGTAATCAATCTAAAGAAGAAAAAGATGATATTTGAGAAGAAATTGCTCTGCATAGTGATGCCACTGGACCCTGTAGAGGAACTGTGCTATACTGAACTGGTCCATGATTATTAAAATGATGACGATTTGGACCACATTTACAAGCTAATGATGTGAGATCAAGATTGGGTGAATCTGAAAGCAGATGGACGTATTGCATGGGACCGTGAAAGTTCCTTCTCATTAGATTCAAATGAAGAACTAGAGCACTGGAAGAATCGACTGCATGAAGTATCTACACTGCGTTGTAGCATGAAGACCAAGTCGTTGCACTATGTATTTGCAGAGGTAAGAAATCTGCCTTACTATGATGGTTTAACTAATGTTGATCACTTTTTGGATGCATTTGCAAGAGAATTTCCAAAGAAGCATTGCTTCCAGGCCCTGGATTGGGAGTTGCATGCTACACCTGTGAGATGGTGGGGCATGGACAAGGACAATTTTGATGATTGGCACATATACAAAAAAATGATGGGAGTGCAGTTTTGTCACCCAAAAGTCCATCTAATAGAAAAATATGATGGGAGAAATGATTTGCGCGATTATTTGGCCAAATGGACTGAAGTGTATGGATCGAAGCCTCAGCCAGAGTGGGTACATCTGTTTTATCATACCTTGGATGTTATACCAATGAATTGGTACTTGGAGACGGAACTCCGCCATGGCACTGAAGAATGGGATGTTTTGCGCCAAGGATTTTTTATGAAGTTCAACTTTGAGGATGGGTTTGAAAGTATCGATGAAGCATTGTAGGAGGTTAAGGCAGAAATTTTTAGGATACCACAAGATCCTCTAGATTTGATTCAACCTAATTGGACTACCCAGCTAAGCCACACACTGGAGTGCTGCAATGTAACAGTGGAAGAAGAAGACGAAGACCCAAGGAATATTAATATTCCAGAGACTGTAGGTCACCGCGAAGTTGAAGGACCACAATTAGAGCAGCAAGACATAACCAAGCCACTCAAAACTAGACAAGTGAACAATGGCACGGAGGTAGAGCCAAAGTTTGCAAAGATTGGGGACTATTGGGACAATGCAATAGTCAATAAGGCCGTTGATCTACTCTGCAAATATTAGGATCTGTTCCCCGCAAAGTTTTCAGATATGAAAGGGATAATATGGGACCTAGATGTCATGAAGATCACTCTAAAACCATACGCGAAGCTAGTTAAGCCACGATTGTACCACCTCAATCTGAAGTATAAAGAAATGGTCTATTTGGAGTTGGATAAAATGATTGCAGCAGGTATTATTGAACTGGTGGAAGAATTTGATTGGGTGAGCCCAATAGTAGTTTAGGAAAAGAAGCAGAAGGGTGAAATAAGGATATGTGTAGATCTTAGGAAGTTGAATGACGCCTGCATGCATGATCTCTTCCCAACTCCATTCACCGACGAGGTGCTAGATAATGTTGGCGACCAAGAATCATATTCGTTTACTGATGGGTTCTCATGGTACCCTCAAATCAAGATTGCACCAAAGGATAGGAGTAAGATGACCTTTGCGACTGAATGGGGATGCTCCCAGTATGTGGTGATGCCTTTTGGGCTGAAGAATGCACCAGTGATATTTTTGTGCGTACTCATCATGTTTTTCAAGGATGTCATTCATAAATTTATAGAGGTATACTTTAATGATTGGACGGTGTTTGGATTGGTAAAGTGCCACGTAGCAAGTCTGCGCTTGATGCTAGATACATGCCGGAGGTACCAGGTCACACTCAATTTGAAGAAATGTTTGTTCTGGGTCCCTTTTGGGATCTTGCTGAGTCATGTGGTATGAAGATATGGCTTGATGGTAGACCCTATGAATATCGCAGTCATAATCAATTTGGAGGTGCCAAGGAGTGTGAAACAACTGCATGCAACACTAGGGCATACAAGATACTATAGAAAATTCATCAAGAGCTATGCCCATATCACTGCACCGATGGAAAAACTATTAAAGAAGGATGTTACATTCTGTTGGAATGAAGAATGTCAGAAAAGCTTGGATGTGCTAAAGGAGAAAATGGTCACCGCACCGATCGTAATCTTGACGGATTGGAAGAAGGAATTTCATGTGCATGTGGACGTGTCATGTATTGTGTTGGGAGCAGTACTGACACAGGCTAGTTAATAGGAATTGGATCATCCTATGGTGTTCGAAAGTAGGAAGTTGTCCAAAGCTGAGAAAAATTATTCCACGACAGAGCGCAAGGGATTAGCTATGGTGTACGTGCTCCAAAAGTTCAAGAATTATCTGTTGGGTGGACATTTTAAGATGTATACATACCATTCTACATTGAAATACCTGGTCAATAAGCCTTTGTTGGGGGGGAAGATATGCAGGTGGCTTCTGTTGTTCCAAGAATGTGATTTTGAAGTCATTGGGAAACCAGGACAACTGAATGTAGGACTGGATCATCTATCGCACATTGAAACTAGAGAAGAGCCTACTAATTAGGAGGAAGGACTGCCTGTCGTGTATCTCTTTTCAGTGTGTGTTGCGGACAATCACTTTGAAGATATTATACACTTCCTAATGACAGGAACAACTCTGGAAGGATATACAAGTCAATAGAAGGAGCTAGTGGTTCACGTGGCAGACTTTTTTGTCATTGCAGGCCACTTGTACAAAATGGGATCAGGTTAAATTTTGTGACGTTATGTGCCATAGTTTGAATGGAAAAACATCCTCATTGAGGCTCATGGCATAGCCGCGAGAGGTCATTATGCAGGAAAAACAACGCAAAAGATTCTACACGTTGGGTTGTGGTGGTCGACCTTGCATAAGGATTCAAAAGTGTATTGTAGGGCATACGATGTATGACAAAGGATTAGTAGACCCTCGCGTAGGGATGAGCTACTGCTAAATCTGCAGATATCATTACAACCCTTCAAGAAGTGGGAGATTGACTTTGTGGGACCAATTTAGCCTCCAGGAAAGAAGACAGGTGTGTGGTACATCATCATTGCGACTGAGTACTTAACAAGATAGGTGGAGGCATAGCCTGTGAAGGACCGCACAAGCATGACAACAACAAAATTCATCTTTGAGTACATATTGACAAGGTTTGGTTGTCCAAAATTTTTAATGAGCGATCACAGTACGCATTTTCTTAATTAGATGATCAGCGTGATGACAGAGGAATTTCACATTTACCATCAGAAGAGCATGCCATATCATCTGTAGGTTAATGGGATACTGGAAGCATCTAATAAAATATTGGAGAGCATGCTAACGAAGTTTTGTAATGCTCAAATAAATGATTGGGATATGCATGTACCCGCGCTGCTATGGGCTTACAGAATGACTTGCAAGAAGTTGACTAGATAAACGTTGTTCAAACTGGTTTATGGCATAGAAGTTGTGATGCCGATGGAGTACATTGTACCTAGTCTGTGCAAAGCAGCATTCACTGGAATGGCAGATCGTGGATCCCTAGAGGAGAGGCTCATGCAACTACCAGAGCTTGAATATGATAAATTTATAGCTGGATTCCGTCAACAAGTCCAAAAGGAGTGCGAAAAGGCATGGCACAATCGGCACATCAAACTACGCACCTTCAAGGTAAATGATTTAGTTTTATTATATGACAAAAAGTTTGATAAATTCCCAGGAAAATTTAGGATGCATTTCCTGGGGCCATATGTCAGCAAGGAGATTATCGACAATGGGGAAATTTAGTTGGTAAAATTAAATGGAGAACCATTCCTAGGAAAAGTGAATGGCAGTCAATTGAAGCCATACACCAGCGATCCAACTAGATGACTACATAATGGAAGCATAATATTAGTGCTCCAGGCAGCTGAAAGGAGGTGTGGGACTATAAACTACACTACTCGGGTTATAGAGTTGCACGATTATGGAACTGCATGGAATGAAGGAATGTCACAGTGTCAGGCAAAACACGCGGGGAGCTACGGTATTGAAAAAGGAACTACGCAGGGCAATCGAAAAGTGACTGTTATGGTCACTGTTCATGAATTGACAATGAAAAAATGGTTGAATGGATCGGGAGCGACAGTATTTAAGTTGGAATTTAAGGGCAAGATCTTTGAAAATCTACTGCCAATCTAGAATTTATGAATGAGTTTTAGGGGGAATGACCGGATTTGAATTCAAAAAATACAATTGCCATTTTGAGAATTGAGGTGTTGAGCTCTTAGGTGCATATGAACTGTGAGTGCTTTGAAGCTTTTGATAGCGACTTCAGCGTTTGAGGTGTTGGTGAAGGAAATTCATGAGGTTTTGTCTAGTATCGTGTCGGCACCTGTAGAAACCATGAGTGCTGGAGAAGCAATGGCAACTGACAGAGCTACCTCGGAGGTAGAAATGGAAACTAAGGAAGTTGCCCCAAAGATAGCAAGTGTCGAAGTACTTGTAGAGGTACCCAAATCACCGAGGACGCCTAGGCTGAGGCTGGACTGACCAAAGAAGGTCTGAAAAAGAAGAAAGATAAGTAGAAAGTGACACTACCAGTGTGCTAGTCACCCATAAAACACCCAAAGAAGGAAAATCCCATTGCACAGGAGAAGGATAAGGTAGTTGACCTTGAACTTGAATAAGACAGTGAAGAAATCAATATGGGTGGGGACGACATTGACATTGGGGCTAAGGATGTTGACGTTGAAGGGTCCAACCTTATCTCTAAACTACTCGAACACATTCCTTTGCACCGAGGCAAGCCAAAGGTCCCCAAGAAAATTGATGAGAGAAAAGTCACGTTGCATACACCATTGTTACTAGACAAGTTGACATTTCATGGACTGCACCTGGTGTGCGTCCCCCTTTTAAAGCTGGAGGATTGGGATTTGGCCAATACAGAGTGCTTTCCCCACTTAGTGACTCATCAGTTCATGCACCATGTCTTCTATAAGGACACTGGTGTGACCGCACCAGTGCCAAGGAAATGGATAAAAGGGTTGGACAAGGCATGATTGTTAAACATGCTATGGGTGTCGCTTTACAACTGTGCACCCATAACCATGATAGTGATCAAACAACTACTATGCTTGGTGCACGATGGGTTCTTATGGTTAGAAGAACCAATACTTATCACTGACATGCTAATCCATAGCATCACTTGGCTACCACATTTAGGACTAAATCCAGCCATGGCATCTAGCGGAAAGACAGATGAGCACAACCTTGCTGAGCAAATGAAGGGAAAATTTAAGCTCATCAAGAAGCCGCGTGGCTACTCCATTTCTAGTATAACTGACCCTGCGGTCAGAGTAGCCACCTAGATCCTGGTAGGGAAAATTATGAGAAAGTGTCGTGCAGATGAAGTGTCGGCACTTATCATATCAATAGCAGCCCAGTGCGTGGAAGGCATACAATTCAACTGGGCATGCTACCTCTGCAATAAGTTCCTTGCAAACTACAGAGAGGTGGAGGACCAGAGCAAATCTTTTCACTATGCATGGCCGCTACTATCCATAGAGCTGGTCGCATGGGAGTTACCGAAGGATAGTTAGTTTCCTCCAGTTGTGTAGGATTTATCGGAAGCATCAAAGTTCGATTCACTTTGGGCCACCAAGGACCTCAAAGGGTCAAGGATAGCAAGATATTTTGGATCTTGATGGAGATGCGTATCAACATGGTCATCAACCGCAAACCATGGTTATCACTGACTACCTTCGAACAGTTGGAAGAGTATCTATAGTTCAAGGCAAACTTCCACTTTGTCCCCATGTGAGCGCTAAAGGAACTTGATAAAAAATTGTATGACCTTCCATACCTAGCCACATATGATGCAATCACGGCAGTCCTCGACAGCTGGCTAGCAGAGTGGCGTACAACCTCAGACTTGACAGCTGGGTCTAGCAAGTCTGCAGTGAAGCGAAAGAAGGAAGATGCTAGACTAAATATGGAACAGTTGGCTAAAAAGTGGAAGAAAGAGGTTGAGGACAAAGCCAAAGCAGAGTGCGCTACCAAAACACAAATAGAAGGGCAGGAAGAAGAGGAGGAGAGTGACTCTGACAGGAGTCAGAAATCTCCTTTCCCGCAGATAGAAGAAGAAGAGCAACAATTTGAACAAGGAGGAGAAGACCTGGAGACTACTCCATTTTGGGATAAGCGCAATAGGGAAAAATAGAAGGTAGGGCCACAAAAGAAGTCCAAGGCTAGCAAAACTTCCCTCGACCCAATCACCATGACAAAAGGTGATTTGAATGACATTGGCGATGCGGTGAGGGATGTGACCTCGGAACTGCTGCAGTAATTCGAGCAACAGTAGAAACAGGCCTTAGGTGCCATTAAAATGGGTCTGTGCAAGCTGTAGATCTAGGCATCACAGGTACAGACCTGTCTGGGGCAAAGCAGCGCGACGTCAACTAGTTTGGCTCCTGGAACTTTAGAGGTAGCAGAAATTGTGTGCTCGCTAGATCCTCGAGCCATAGTGCTACCGAATGGAGTGCTAAATACTAAAGCAGAAGCTGACATGGCCACTATGAGCGCCCTCAAGAGGGTTGGGATAAATTTCACCATGGTTCCAGGTGAAGCCCTTCACACCTTGCAAGATGGTGTGATCACGGAACTTCGGGCTCAATAACAATGCGCCCTAAACGTTATTAGTGATCAGAAGGTGAACAATGCTCAATTGGTTATATAGAAGAATTCTGCCATTGATCTTCTTAACGCCACCATGGAAACTAATGAGCACATGGCCAAGGTGGTGATTGAGGCATGCAGGACTATTCCATAGCTACATATTCCTGAAGATGTGCCAGTGGATGTGAGAATTCAGTAGCTTACTGCCAGAGTGTGCGAAGTGAGAAGAGAGCTGTCTAAGGTTCAGTTTGAATTGAACCTTAAAACTAGAGATCTCGAGTTGAGCGCACAACCTTCGACTCCACCAGAGGTTAAGGAGAAACGCGCGGCCACTGTCAAAGATGCAGTAGCAACTGTAGATGTCACCGAAAAGGAGTGCACTATGCTCTTCGAGCAGTCGCTTGAAGTAGTCACCATCCTATAGGAGGATCCAAATGTGCAAAGGATGGAAACAGGGGTGCGAGATTTGTGAAAGAGATATGATGAGGTTAAAGTGATGGCGCGCATCGTCGCCATTACACAAAGGTTAGCGAAGCTTCAAGAAGAAAAGGTGTTGAAAGAACAGGTGGATGCATCTTAGAGTAAGGAGAAAATACTGAAGGCCAGAGTGGGGCCTTGGCTAGAGGAGGCCTATGTACTCACTGCCTCCATTGAAGGGAAATTGGCTAGTCTATAGGTGACACAGAAGAAATACCAGGTAGACAACTCAAACCCAGCGACGGAGAAGCTATTCAAGCAAGTGAATCAGGCGACAACACAGTGCACCACCGAAGTCGCAGAGGTACAGGTGGAGCTAGGAGGTTTTCGTGACAAGATCTCCATGCTAGTAGAGTGACTCAAGGGAAACTCACCAGATGTGTGTACGAGGTCTATCGGGAATGCGTCCCCTAGGGTCAATTTTGGGGTTAAAAGCCTATGTTTTGGGGCTAAAGGTCCAAGTTTTGTGTAAAGAATGTAAAGTCACCACATTTTGTGGCCATGAAGCACGAAGATATAAGCAATCAAAAAGGTTTTCTTCCCTTAGTTTAGATAGTTTGTGTCGGCTTGATGAGATCCACCCTTGGTCTGCAGACCATGGGATTGTATAAAAAGGGAGTCTTAGAAGAGTCTAAGGCAGTTTAAATTTTTTCTTTTTAATCTCTAAGTAAGTTTTTGGGTCAGTGAGAGCTAAGAGTCAATATTCTTAAAGTAGGAAGAGGCTCTGCAACTGAGTGCGCAAAGGCCTAGGGTAGAAGTCTGCAGCTGAGTTCATGGACCCTTGTAGCTATGTGCACAGGATAGTCAGAGTTTGTACTGGAAATCTGGATTATCAATAAAGAGAAGTATTCTAGAATTACCTATGTATTTTACTTCTATCAATTGCATGCGATTATGTTATACACCAGGTTTACGTTTTAATGGTACTCTGATGTGCGAATCTATATGTTTTTCTTTGTTATATGAACTCAATTAAGGATATATTTTTATGCGAAGATAATTATAATTACCTATTAAGACCATATGAAACTAAGATAATCTAATTAAATATAGAGGTAAGAGTAATTACAGAGGCATGTAAGTGCCTGATATATCCATTTAGGGTCTGCAAAGGACAATCAAATACTTTTGCAGAGGCTTCAAGGACAAATAAGAGAAGTACATTTATAAGCCCTAAAGGGCTTATCGATCTACGCGAAGGTAGAGTGAGGATATAAAATTGACATCACAACAATCTCAGGGTGCGGAAACTTGGTTCCTGCATCCCCCCATACTACTTCGGGTGAGACTTCATTCTGCGCTCCACGGATTGATGCCGCAAGGGCCAGTAGTGTAGGGATTTGCTTGGCTACTTAACACTGAACTTGGGTTAGGGCCCATCAAGCCAATAAGAGGCCAACTCCCTCTTACACTTGAACATCATAGGCCCATAGAATAAATCATCAATGTATAAAACCAAAATCAAAGGAAGAGCTTGGACCACTATGACGTATAGGTTTGGGTCAACATTGCTTATTGTAAATCCAAGCTTCACGAGGTAACTATCAATGTAGGCATACTAAGCCCTAGGGGCTTGCTTCAAACCATAGAGTGCCTTATTCAACCTAAAAACATGAGTCTCCATGTCCTTCATTTCAAATCCATGTGGTTGCTCAACAAATACTTCATCCTAGAGTATGACATGAAGAAATTCAAAAAGTCACATCCGTCTGGTGGAGGGCCCATCCTTGACTAGCAACAAGGGAAATAATGGATCTACTAGTGGTATAGTAGGAAACAAGTGCAAATATATCATCATAGTTTTCTCCCTCTTCTAGGAGAAACCACTAGCCATGAACCTCACTTTATATTTCTCAATAATTCCATCAAGTCCATGCTTGATCTTATATATACACTTCAAGGTTGCTATAGACTTTCCTTTAGGTCTTGGAAAAACATCCCATACAACATTCTTCATAATAGGCTCATACACTTCGACTGCGACATCCTTCCAAACCTACTCTTTCAATGCAACTTCGAATGTGGGAGGCTCAGCCTAGACGATGGTACTCACATCTACAATGTATATGTTGGGTAATTTAATGGAACTTAAATTACTTCATTAATTTTCAACCAATTTTCATGCACTTATGAAATGTATGTACACCATATATGTTAGGAATTCTATCTTTGGATGAAATTGATCTAAGTAGGGATAAATACTAGATGAGATTAAAGAGTTGTCATGCACATGTTCTTTCCATTAAAGCTATATAAAATCCAAATGTCAAACTGTATTGAAAAATAATATATAACTTAAAATCTTAATTTATTCTAATTGCAAAAATGAAAGTCTATTTCTAATTTCATGAAGGAAATATTAATGCTAATTTCATAGAAGAGATCCTAATACTAATTTTCAGAACTGAAAGTCTAATACTAATTTGAAAATGGAAATCTTAACGCTATTTGCAGAAAAGGAAACCTAACTCAGAAAATAACTAAAATGTAACTATTCGTGTTGACAAAGAGAAGAAAAAATATATGAAATTTCTAATTACATGAAAACTATGTATGAGAAATTGCAATGTAAATAGAAACTAATTATGCTTACAACTCACCAGGGGGGCCTCCTATGAGTGTAAGTTCATCACTGATTAATGGAAATCCATGTGTATAACAATTTTCATCTACAAGTACCTTTCATTCCTTCATTGGTGCATTGAAACCTATCTAACCATGGACTTGGCCATAAAATTTGATATTAGCTGTGGAATGTGCAAGATTTTGTAGTTGTCGAGATTTTTTAATTATATTTTATAAAGAAACAATAGATTCTAAAACATGGATGATTAATATCTTTCATATCCTTAAGTAAGTATGTGATTACCTTGATTAGGTTGAAATTGCAACAAGATAGTCAAAAAAATTCAAAGTAAAGGGAAAAAGGGTAGTCAAAAAAGGAATAATTTTGGACTTCAAGATTCCCCCACACCAAATGTCTTGCATATTCTCATGCATCAAAAATTCAAAATTGATTCCTTCTTCTTCTTCTTCACTGTATAATATCATAAGCTTGTGCAAACATGTCTAGACTAGTGATTTCCTTTCCGTTTTTTATGCTAAAGATTTCCCTTGGTTTCTTCATTAAGATTTTACTCTGAAATCCCCTCATTTTGTTTTTGAGAAATCTATTGTTTACTATGAGCTTCTTTTTCTTATTGTACGAGTGGCATAGATGAAAAATTATATTATCATTCTAGGTCCTTAATATTACATTTTGTATCGTTATCGCTTCTCGTTCCTGTATAAGGTGTTTATTAAGTACTTCTAACTCATATTTATTTTTCTTCAAAGCATCCTCAATTCTATGTTCTTTTTTAGGAGTATGATTTGACAGATAGTTTCATTAAATGCATTATCTTGATTATGAGAGGAGAATATTACCTTTTGTTGCACTCTTTGTTCTAAAGACTCCACAAATTCATATGTTTCTTATTTTACTGGATTAGTGTCAGGTGTTTTCCCTGTCAAGCTCAATGTTTGAGGCGGTGTACTGTATCCTTCTTCTTCGAGATTGATCATTTTTGGAGATTTTACATTTGAGAGTTTGAAAATTCTTTTTCTTCTTCTTAGTTTCATTCCCAATTTCTCAATGTTCTTGCTTTTATTCCTTTTATTGGTTTGTTCCTGTTTCATTTTCTCTCGTTCTTCACTTTCTTGAGGTAGTTTAATATTTGGGTTGGCTTCCTTTCTTCGAACACTTTTATTTTCATTTTTCTATTTATATTTTTCCAAATACTGAGAGAAAGGAGTATCATCTTCAAGTGGGTCTTCTAGTGCCTTTGTTTTATTCTACCCTGAATTCTCCTTCTCATTTTTGAATTTAGGGTTAGGGTTTGGAAATGACATGTGTCAACTTATTTAAATCTTGTTACTTGTTTCTTCCTCCTGAGATTCTACAAAGTGGTTACGGACTATAAAATCTTTGCAATTATCTCCCTTAGCTTCTAAATGTGATTCTATGATCATTTTAATATGTCCATGATGATAAAGGGCGTTATCAAGGGATTTCGATTCTCTTTTCACACTAGAGGCCATGTTTCTAAGACTATAGAGAAATAATTAGGGGAAATTGATTTCATTTCCATCAATAAAATGCATAATAAATCGAGCATGATAGAAGAAAATGGTTTTGAACCTTCCTTCAGAAGGTAAAAATTGTTGAATAAACAACTGTAAATTCTTCCATTTTCCTTTTAGTGGTGTGACCGAAATTATATTTTTAAAGATAGAAATCTCCATACCTAGATCTCTAAGGAAGTTTACCCAGTTTCCCTCTTTAATTTTTATGTTCTTAAACCAACTCTCTATGTCTCTGGGCCACTATGTAGCTACTGTCAATATAAGCTTAATGCCACCAATTTCTACCTTGACCCCATCAAAAGGTTGAGCAAAAGCTTTAGTCACCTTTGTCTCATGCCCATCAAAATTTTCAAAGAACCTAAGCCACCCTACTTGCTGCAACTATTCTCCGACTCGCAAGTATGCTTGAACGAACTTGACTCCATTAGTTTCTAGTCAGATGATGATACCCGTGGTGGAGAGAAGTCTTTGTCTTGAACTTTTTTTTTTCTTACGTAGGCAATAGAGGATTGAAAATAAGGAGGTGATAAAACTGAATGGCGAGGGTTATGGAATGAATAGAAATGGAGTACAATGATAATGGAGTGGGGTGCTCATGATGTATTTGATTTACAATAGGAGTAACCTTTTCATACAATTTCCCATGATTTTTAGATCCTCTTTCATAGGATTGATAAGATGTATGTGATTTTAAATAGATTTGATGTGATAGGTTAAGTAATGATGATGGAATTTGGTTGTAATGATTATTATAGTGAGACATAATTTTTAGGCCGTTCATTTGGTCTTAATAACCCAAGATTTTTAATGAAATCATCCAATGAATTAAAATATAATTCTGTTATATGAAAATAATTTAATATCATACATACCTCATTGTCATATTCCTTTGTTGTGGATTCTCTAAGTGTGAAGAGTTGATGTTTTTCTAACTAGAGAAATTAAACTCAACTCGAGAATTGAAGGTTAGTTGCAGAATGACATTAATTTTGTTGTTACTAGTTCCTTGATATTTGTTGTTTGATCAGAGGAAGATTCTTTATTGTTGTTGTTTCTTTGATGATCATTGAAGAAGCCTGGTCTTCATAAGTGTTTCTTACCACCTATAAAATTATTAGAGAAAGAGGGATAAAAGGAAAATAGGGAAAAGTCAAGGGAATTATGAAAATCTAAACAGCCAGAAACTCTTGGTTTTTGGTTAAGATTTTTTGTATAAGCATGTCAATGTTGTTTCATTTCATGCTTATATATACATACATATATGTATGTATATATATATATATATATATATATATATATATATATATATATTAGATGATAAAAATAATTACAATTGAGTTGGAGAATGAGAAGAATGATCTCCTTCCTTAACCAACTTGAATTCAGACTTTTCTTACAATAATGAAAAAATCTTCCTTTCTTAGTGGTTTATGATAAAATCTTAATCTATGATCATTAACAAGGAAGGTAACTTGTTCATAACCAATAATTTTGATATTGATTGTTCCATTTTAATAAACAATATCTATCTCATAAGGACCAAGCCAATGAGTTTGAAACTTTCCTTGAAAGTATTTTAATTTAGAATAAAATGGAAGAGCCGAATCACCTAGCTTGAAATTTTTAGGTTTGATAAATCTATCACGCCATATTCAAATTTGTTGCTGAGCTATGTTTTTTATTTGAATAGAATCTTGTCAGATCTCATCTAGCTCATTCAATTGTGCTAGTCTTTGTTTGTGATCCTCTAATAGATCAAGGCCCAATTTAGTAGATGTTCTAAAGATCTCCACTTGGAAGTGAATTGGAAGAAAAACATTCTTCCCCTAGACAAGCTCATAAGGATTATGTCTAGTTGTATTTCTCCATGTGGTTCGATATGTCCATAGTGCTTCTGGAAGCTTTTCTGCCCAATCTTTCCTATGCAAATTCACATTCTTGGTTAGAATTGATTCAAGTACCTTTTTGGTGGATTCCACTTGTCCATTGGCTTTTGGATGATATGGAGTATATTTTCGATGTTTGATTTTATATTGCTCCGTGATCTTTTGCACCATCTTGGATGTGAATTGTGTACCTTGATCCATTACAATTTCTCTTGGAACACCAAAATGAGTAAGGATAGCCTCAAAAATAAATGCAACTACAATATTTTTAGTTGCAAATAAAAGAGGTTTAGCTTCTACCCATTTTGTAACATAATATGTACAAACAAGTAGATACCCTTTCTATTTAGATGGAGCATTTATTGGCCCAACAAAATATAGAGACCATTTTTGAAAAGGCTCTACATGTAATTTTGGTTGTAGAGTCATTTCATCTGATGTAATAGGATTCCCAATTCTTTGACAACTATCACATGTTTTGGCATATTCTTTGGCATCATTAAAAATAGATGGCCAATAATATCCCAAAAGAAAGATCTTGTAGGCAGTTCTTTGTCAGAAAAGTGTCCTCCACATGGCTCATCATGACAAGCTTTCAAGATTTTTGATAACTCATCTTCTTGAACACACCTTGAGATGATCAAATCAAGTCTAATTTTGTACAACTCTCCATCTATCCAACAATAAGGTGCACTAGTTTTGATAAATTTTATCTTTTCTTTGGATGATATTTGTGGATGTAATTTTCCTGTAGCTAAATAATTGGAAATATCTACAAACCAAGGTGTTTTAGTAGATACTGCAAAAATGTATTCATAAGGAAACTTATCTTTTACACGAACATCATCGTTATTATTCTGCAATTGTATTTTTTTTCTTGGTTTATCCTGAATAGTAATGTTGAATTCTTGTTATAATAACAACCATCTTGTTATTCTACCATTAATAATTAGTTTTTTCATTAAATATCTAATAGAACAGTAATCTCTGTGAATGAAAGTATCATAACAAGTGATATAATGAAAAAAATTATTAATGGCATGCACAATAGCTAAAAACTCATTTTCTGTTACAGTGTAATTTAACTCTGTCGGAGTCAAATTTTGACTTGTATAATAGATGGCCATAAGGAATTAAATATTTGTGTCCCAACAAAACTCCTAAAGTTGTATCTGAAGCATCAATAGGTATGTGGAAAGGGAGAGACCAATTAGGTCCTCTTAAAATTGGTGCATCACTAATCTTATATTTCAATGTCTCAAATGCTTTTTAACAGACAAAATTCCAAACAAATTCATAATCTTTTGTAAGAAATTCGAAATGTGGAGAGGCTATTTTTGTGAAATTTTCTATGAATATTCTATAATAACTAGTAAAACCGAGAAAACTTCTAACATGTATTTGACAAACTGGAATTGAAATTTTAGAAATTATTTTTACTTTAGATGTATCCAATTTAATTCCATTACTTGAGATATGGTGACCTAAAATAATCCCTTCATTTAACATCATAAAATATTTCTCATCGTTTAATGAAAATTTTTGTTCTTTACAACTAATAAAAACATTTTCCAAATTTTCAAGAGCTTCCTCAAAAGTATCTCCATATATAGTAAAGTCATCCATGTAAGATTCCACACAATCATGAATTAAAGTAGAAAATGTACCTAAAACTTCTCTTGGAAATGTGGAAGGTGCATTACATAATCCAAAGGGATGTACCCCATAGGCATATGTTCCCCAAGGACATGTGAAAGTAGTTTTATCTTGATCTTTTGGTGCTAGTTGGATTTTGTTATATCCACTAAAACCATCAAGAAATAAAAAATATATCTTCCCTGCCAAGGTATCTAATACTTGATCTATAAAAGGTAGTGGAAAATGATCTTTCAAAGTAGCTTTGTTTATTTCCCTGTAGTCAATACACACTCTCCATTTTCCATTTTTCTTTGGAACAATGACCAAAGGTGACACCCATTGATTATCTGATATCGAATAGATGAAATTCACATTAAGTAACTTTTGTAATTCCTCTTTAACAATTTCTCTCTGATTAGGTTCATTCTTCTGTGAGGTTGTCTAACTCTTTTCACATTTTCCTAGATATATATATGATGCATACAATTTTTAGGATCAATCCATTTCATATCAGTATACTCCCATGCATAAGAAGAAGAGTCTTTTTGCAGCATCATTATGTATTTGTTCTTTTAAAATTCTTCCAAGTTATTATAAATATTCAATGTCTTGCCTAGAAAAGTTTCCACTTGAGAATTTCTAAAATTTCCATAGAATGTAAAGCCATATTGTAAGATGATAAATATTCAATATTGCATTGCTCTTGAAAAATTTGATCTTGTTCACGGTATGAGGATGGATCATTATGATCTATTAAATTTATTAGTTGATCTTCCTCACCTAATTGTGAAAGAGTAAATACTGATTGGATATCTTCAAAGTCTTCATTATTAGCATCTATCTAGATTTCACTTTATACTTCAGTTATTATTTTTGTAGGTAGATATAATGTGAATTTATTAGTGGAGTTTCCATCATAATATACATGTCACGAGATCTACAACTTATAAATGCATCAATTGTAGCTATCCAAGGTCTACCAAGGATCAATTGATGGCGTCGTAAATTATTCTTGGGAGTTAAGATCATGAAATCCACAGGATATTCACAAGAATATAGAGAAATAGAAACATATTCTAATATACTATCTGTTTTGATAACAAATATATCTGCTAATTATAACAATGTAGGGGTATATTGAAGATTAGGAAGCTTTAATTGTTCCAATGTTTTTGTACTCATAATATTGATGTATGCTCCTAGCTCAATCAAAGTGTTTGGAATCTCAATAGCATTGATATGAATTTTTACAATAGGTCTACATGAATCTAGATATTTTTGAACAATTGGTTTCCCCATCATAATATCAACAATTTTTCCGACCAATTGAATTTTGTTGACATATTTTCTTTTTCTTCCTGGTTTTCTAATACATAGCTCCTTAATCATTTTTGCAAATATTTGTATTTCTTTTATAGATTGAAGTAAAGGAACTTTAATGCAAATATTCTTACGTTTATCTAGCATATCATAGTCTAGTAAAACAATTTGCATTTCTATTACTTTATCAATTTTGAGTCTTTCAACAAAAGATGGATCCTGTAAGGAAATAGAAGGTTGTTCTATTAGAAGAACTCTAGCAAGTTGTTTTAGTTGCACATCCTTTGATTGTATAGGAACATGTTCCTTTAGAGGAGTATTTTGTTGATCAATAACTTCCTTTGCAAAACCCTACGAGATCTAAGTTGAATATGATTTAGACCTAATGGGGTTATCATACAAGTGTGAAAATTTTGACATTCAACATTATAAACAAGTTTTTGATTTTTATTATTTGGATTTGGGAGTGGTTCAATAGGTAGTTGGTTGGATTTTTTAGGAAATGCTGATGAAAGTTCTTGATTAGGGTTTTGAAATTGAGGGGGTTGGTTTGGTTGACGAGAATAATATTGTGGTGGATGAGAATAACAAGGTTGTTGTAATTGAGGATATTGGCGATATTGAAGATTTTTTCCATAAGGAATTTTCCAACCTTGTACCCAAGATGGATTTTGAGGTTATGGGGGCCAAGTTTGCGAAAGCATGGGTGAAGACTAGCTATTTTGTGGTTGTGCATGTGATTGATTATTGAAACCTTGAGTCATATTTGATTGTTGATTTTTCCATGGCCTTTTAGCAATAAAACAAAGTGATTCATCTTGGTTTGTTACAACCTCATATTGAAAAACAACTTTAAGACTAGGTTAAGGTGAATTCCTTTTTATTATCATTTTCAACACATATGACAAAAATTTCTATACTATCAAGGGGACATTCTCTCAAGGCATGCTTTTTCCTACACATGGGGTAGAAAATAGATAATGCAACATTGTCATATTTTTGCTTGTTTTGTATCTAAAGAGTATCTAGTTGCTCACTAAGACTCCCAAGGGTATCTATTTTTAAATTATCAAGAAAAATTCCTTTTTCAACTCTACTTATTTTTCCAGTTGCAGATTTACTAATTCTAGACATAACAGGGTCTCTTGGATTTTTACCAGTTCTAGCCTTGCCCGTTGAAATATGTTTACACAAATCATAAATTTCACCAAATCAAAGTTGAGAAACATATCATTTTCCCATCAAATTTATGATATGAATCCATTCATATCTGATGTATTTCGAAAAAAGAGATTTTAACTTCTCATCATCCAAGTCATGCATCCTAGCAATTTTAACATTATAGGAAAATATTTCAACTAGATCTTCAAGGACTTAATCCTCCTTTTGCATCATCTTAAAGCCCTCATCCTTAAGTTTATATGGCATGCACTAATCCTTATATTTTTCGAAGAACACAATTTTCATTTCTTGCCATGTTCTAATAGTATGTGTTCCTAGTCTCATGAACCATTTAAGTGTTGCATCTTTAAGAGTAGCTGGAAATAACTTCAATTTATGAGGAGCAAATAAGTGTTCATAACATCTACATAAAACTTCAAAATAAAAAAGAAATGTTTATGGATCCTCATTTCAAAAACCATGGATATTAGGGAGGATATAGGGTGAAATGTTTTTTATTGTGGCTATAACAGCGTAAATGTTGAAACGGGAACTCATATGATTACCCATTTTTTTGAGGTGGAAAAAAAATCAACTGATTTTGAAAAGTGTTGATGATATATATATATATATATATATATATATATATATATATATATATATATATATATATAGATATATATATATATATATATATATATATATAGCATAGTTTTTTACACTTTAAAGTTTTTTATGTACATTATTTTTTAGAATATTCGTGATTTGGAGGCTGATTTCAAAAAGTGTTGATTTTGCATGAAGCCATTTTTTTAAAAGGATTATTTTTGAGTGTAAATTTTATAATGTATTAAATGTGAATAATTATTTTCTAAATTTAAAAATTGTTGAAGTAGTCTTCTTCTTCATATTTTTTTGTTTTCCTTTTAATTTTTTTTTTGTAGTGTGGTCTTTATTTTTTTTGCATAGTTAAAGAAAAAGGTCAATATTTTAATGTTTCGATATTCTACATATTTATATATTATTAATTAATTTTTCAATGCATAATTTACATAAAAATAAAAAAATTGAACATAAATATAACAAAAAAATTACACATATTGATAATTTTTTGCTTAAAAGACATGTCAAAATCACAATTTTTATGGGAAAAATTTAACAAAAATGGTTAAATAATAGTTTTTTTTTATGAATTTCATGTCAAATAATAATAATAATCACAGTTTGTTTCAAATAATAATGATTCACATAAAAATTAAAGTGAAAAATCACATAATACAGATATTGAACATATAACAACATTAACTTAATACTTATTCCTCTCATAAATGTCAAAGTCAAAACATTACAAGTATAACTAATTAATAATTACAAAAAATGAGCTTGATTTCCAAGTATAACTTAATTTTAATGAATAATATCGTGTAATCCAAACTCTTCATCCTCTAGAGTTTCATCATTGTCTTCTTCCACAATATTTTTTGCTTCAGTTTTCTCATTTTTCTCTTCTGATGGATATTTGATATCTGTGAATTTCCTAATGTATGCCTTTCTAATCATTCCATGTAATGGTGGTTGAGGTTCCTTTTCCTTCTTTTCCACACGTGTTTCATTAAAATCCTCTTTCCTCAACCCAATTTCTTGCATTGCATCTGGATGAGATTGAAGAGCATTAATTTTTTGCTAAATAAATTTCCATTGGACTGGGTCTTTTTATTTGGCAATGCAATTTATTCATTTTTGTAGGCAACATGCTAGTTTTGTACCTAATTATCAAGCACAAAAGAAATAAGGATCTAAATTAGTATAATCACATATAAATTAAGAAAGAAGATATTGAAATTTAATTTTATATAATAAAACTTACCTGAGCTCGAGAATAAATCCACAACCCAATTCCCTTCATTTGAACATAAGTCTATAAGATAGTTAATCAATGACTGTGGTCTTTTATAAATGTTAACTATCTATCCTTTTGCTTCTTTATCTTCATATGTTAGTTCTTTTACAACGACATCATATTCCAGTACTTGGCTATGACTCTTTCCATCTACCCGATTAAGCATAGAATTATAGCTACCATATTTTGTCCAACTTTTAACATGGACAAATTCATAATCACTTATAAGTGGTTGATCTTCGCGGTTAATAAGACTTTGATTTTGCGTGTAACATGAAATAGTAAATGTTCAATTAACTTGTACATAAATGATTTTTTTAACATTATAAAACATACAATTTCAACATCTTACCATGTAAGCTGCATTCTTGAGTTGTTTTCCCATTGAAGCTTGTCAATAACATTGCCACTTGTGTGTCTGAATGAAATGTCACGAATATCCATAATGGCGATGATGTGACTTCTACAAATCCCACAACCATTGTACTAAGAGCTTGATAAGTATAACGGTCGCTATAATAGTCAATGTTTGGGATATTGAAACCATGGGGAATATCTACAATAACTAGGGAATAATCCCTTTTAGGTATGAGTTTAGCAATGTCTTCACAATCACCTTGTATTATTTTATATTGGATGGTGTCAATCCCATTCCAAATGAAATGAGTAGAGTTTCTAAGACATTTCTTTCTCAGTTGTTCGATCCTAATTTTTTCAATAAAGCTTTTGAAACTATCTGGTGCTCCATTTGCATCCTTCTTCATATTTAGTAAAACAAAAAAATATATGTATAAGTTATAAAATAAAAATATTATGCATATGAATAAAAATTAATGTATAAATCAACTTACAATTTTAAAATAAAGATAAGAATCTTTTAGTGTTGATGTAGAACTTGAATCTAGGTAGTTGTGTACAACATCATCCCAACTGTCTCCATTCCAAAATTTAACCATTTGTTCTTGTATTTTCATGTAAGCCTTGTGACTGAATAGATAAAATAAAAAAAAGTTAATATAATGATACATATAAAAAATACTACCAACAACAATATGTTCTATTTAAAAGAAAATTATAATCTAGAAATAAGTAAAAATAATTTAACATACTTACTTTTGAAATCCCTCACACATTTCATCCAATGATAATTCCCCTGATTTCACACAAGATAATATTGTTTTGACAAGTTTTTCATTCTTCATTCCTTGCAATTCTCTAAAAAGTGTGATAGTCATATCTTCTGGAAGCTACTTCATTTCAGGACTTGATTTACTGTTGCTACATATCAATGGTTTAAAATTTTTGCCTTCTAGTTTAAAAATATCATTAATAAATTCCCATATCTCTCGAGTTCTAAATGCCAATTGGAAAATATTATCAATACTTCTGAATATATCATAATTTACTTTTCCACCTTTTGAATTGATTTTTTTCTCAATTTGATTGCCTATTTCCATACAACATTCCTTCTGAAATTATAGACTAACTTTTGTTTTATTCCACCACATTTTTCTTATAAATCACTATGAATAAATCTAACCCTTTGGATGAAATTCATATAAATCTTATACTCATTATCTATATTATGATCCCATGCCAATAACATTTCTTTTGTATTATATAAACTAGCATAAATGATACATTTCATTATTTCAAAATGTGTGTTATTGGGATATTCCGCCATCAATTGCATTTGAGCTTCTACAAAATGTTTCCACCCAAGCACATAATAATTGTATTCAAAACATTTTGACTTATCAAATGCTTCCTTGTTGGGAACTTGAATTGGATCAACAAGAAGCACGTAATCAAGCACATGAGCATATGGATTGTACCTCATCAATGCCTTCAAGTTGTGAACATGTAGGTGGTGTGGATTTCTAATTTGACATTTAAATTTTCCTTCACTTGGCTTATATATTTTTCTGACATTAAGCTGAAATGTATGACCATCCTCAGTTAAGTGTGACTTTGTCAAGTCATGTCAAATGGAATTTTATTTTGTTTTAATAATTTCGTCCTCTAAATCAGCACCTGGTGTAATGATTTCCCTACCTTCTTTTCAATTTTCAATAGGGTCTTCGTTGTTGTCCTTGACTATTTGAGAATGATCAACTTGTATTTTATTCCTCTTGTTTCCTTCTAGATAACTAACATCCTCATCAGCAACTAGAACAGAGACATTCTTGGGCATTTTTACTTTTGGTCTTTTATAGCTCTTCTCCTTTCTAAAATTAGTTCTAATCTCATCCTTAGTAATGGAAACATATTCTTTAGATTCACTTTAAACTTCCTCCTCTTCAAAAGTAACGTGTCTACCTTTGCTAGATTTATCTACTATAGGCATCTTTGTTGATCCCTTGGATGTAGTTTTGTAAGATCAAGAATTATTTGTTTTTGCTTGTTTGCCATATCTTCTTCTAACCCTGAGTAGAAATTGCTAACAGCATTCATAATATATTGCTCTATAAAATAAATGCCTCTCAACATAGTTGAAATATTTTCAATAAAATTATTTCAAACAAAATATCATATGTTAATAAAGATTAAGTTATAAAAGATATAATGATACACTCACAATAACACAAAACACATAAATATAAATAATAATACTTATGATATCTTATGCAATCTCATTTATGATCTGTTTACACATCTTTGTAGATTCATCTTGCGTGTCATACATTTACAATACAAATTTATATCTAATCTTGTCATGTGACTTGGGTGGTTTTGTAAGTACATAAACAACTTTCGTATCCAATATCAAACACATGTATAGTACTTTTCCCAACACCTCATAACTTACACAATCATTAGGGATATCAACATATAGATATATCTGCAGATGTTTTTCACCTTCTCTATCTTTCAAAAGCCATATATGTTCTGTATGCGTCACTTCTTGTTATTTATTCCAATAAGAAACCAACTTCTTATCCTTTGAGGCACTTGATTTATTTTTAGTTATTAGCTCAGGTTTGGTTCATTCAACAATATTTTTTGAGGATCCACCTCTATTTTTTGCAATCTTTTGTCTAGAAAGATTCACATAAATCTTTCTTGATGCCATTTTCATGCAACAAAATACACATATATATAAATCAATAAATTACAAAAAAACCAATAGCTTAAGTAAACAAACAAATTGAAACAAAATCTAAAAATTGAAAAAACTAGAGACATGCACATCAACCCCCATGAGAATTTAGATGTTAGGTTCATAGAGGGAACAAAAAAAAATCCATTCCTTACAAAAACTATTTATTTTTTCATTTGTCCCCTGTCCCTTAGAAGAGCAGGAGTCGATTCTAAGAATCAGACCACTACATGACCTTGCATGCTAGGGGATCTTGTGACTTAGTGTCATGTTGTTCATGTTCCTATGAGTGGGTGCACTGGGCCATGGTCGTGCCGACCTGGGGAAAAAAGAACCTTTGGCTTACTAGTGGGCCGATTCCCAAAATCACGCCCTAGCCTATCGGGAGTCGATTCCCAGAATCACCCCTAACTAGTCAGAGGGCGGATTCTCATAATCGCCCCCTACCCTATCGGGGGAAATTTTGAGAATCACCCCTCTAGCAGGCCAGGGGGTCGTTTTTTGTTTTTCCCAGGGTAGGCATGCCCATGGCAAAGTACGTGCAGCCACAAGAAAAACCCTATGGGGGGGAACGCTCATCCATGGTCACGCCCGCCTGGGGCAGAGCAACCCCCTATCCTAAAAGGTGGCCGCTCTACCACAGGTAGGTATGCACATAACTGAGAAGCCCACGCCTAGGTCCATAATTCCCAATGCTGACGTAGTGGCCTCCTGCTTGCTAGGGGGCTGTCAGGTAAGCCTGGCTCATGTCAATTTTTAATTTCTAAAATAAATCTAAATTTCATTAATAAAAAGTTAAATATTATTTTACTGAAATGTGGTTTTTTTCTAGTATTTTATGCGAAGATAAAAACCCAACTGACACATAACTACTAGTAAACCTATGGGAGTTTAACACCTACACTCAGCAAAAGGAAAACTAACCTTTCAAATGCGATAATCTTTCATTGAATGTGTTGTCGATAACAATGTAGCTTCTCCAAAAAATTGCTCCAAGTTTTTTAATGAACCTCCAAAATCCTTGATGTGATGTGAGGTATAGTAAATAAAATTTATGATATAGCAGAGATTACAAAATTGTTTTACCGCATGGTGAATGTGGTATTAATTGTTTTCTATAAAAACATTAAATATAAATCCTGTTATGGTGATATAGTAATTTATGATATAGAAAAAATTATGGAATTTGTTTACTGCATGGTGAATGTGGTATTAGTTTTTATATATATATAAAAAGTTAACATATAAATGGTGCTATGACGATATAGTAATTTATTTTAAATGTGTGATAGAAGATATAATAAAAATTAAAAAAAAATATTCAATTGTCTAGTAAATGCTATATATTTTATGTGAAAGATTAATTTAGGTAAAATATTTAGTTTAAACTTAAATTCAAATATTTAATTTAAAAGATTAACTTCTTGAGAAAATTTTAGTTAAGATTTTTCAATAAATTGTAGAAGAAAAGAAAAAAAATTTGGAGGGAAATACATGAAACGAAATTTTTGGAGGGAAAATTTTCGACGAAAAAATTTGGAGGGAAACTTTGGAGGAAAATTTTCATTCTTTAAGCGATATATTATCATTAGGAGAGAGAGAATTTGTATCGTTCATTCTCTTCTATTTGAAAGGCATGGAATTTTCTGATAGTGAAGTTTCTCTTTGTGAAGCATTAGCAACTTCGTTGTGTAACAACTCTATTCACAGTGATGAATATAACGAAAATTATTTCACTATGAACAGAAAGTCAAATCTTCCACTTAGTTCTAATCCTAAGGACTGTGAGAGTGGCACTCATGAAGGATAGGATAGATAATTTCAAATAAATAAAGAGTCACGGTTTCCACTTAGTCCTAATACTATGGACTATGAGAGTAGCAATGATGAAGAATTTCAAATAAATAAAGAGTCATTGTTTCCACTTAGTCATAATCCTATGGACTATGAGAAGAATAGTGATGAATACCTTGATAAAGAATTTCAAATAAATGGACAGTCACGATTTCCACTTAGTCCTAATCCTATGGAATATGAGAGAAGTAGTGATGAAGGCTAGGATGAAGAATTTCCAATAAATAAAGAGTCACGGTTTCCACTTAGTCCTAATCCTATGGAATATGAGAGCAATAGTGATGAAGAGCATGATGAAGAATTTCAAATAGATAAAGAGTCACGATTTCCACTTAGTCCTAATCCTATGGACTATGAGAGAAATAGTGATGAAGACCATGATGAAGAATTTCAAATAAATAGAGAGTCATGGTTTCCACTTAGTAATAATCCTATGGACTATGAGAGAAACAGAGATGAAGGCCACGATGAAGAATTTCCAATAAATCGACAGTCACAGTTTCCACTTAGTCTTATTTCTATGGACTATGAGAGCAACAGTGATGAAGGTTAGGATGAAGGATTTCCAATAAATCGAGAGTCACATTTTCCACTTAGTCCTAATCCTAAGGATAATGAGAGCAGTAGTGACGAAGGGAAAGCTGATGAATTTCCAGTAAATAGAGAGTCAAATTTTCCACCTAGCACTAATCTAAGGACTATGAGCACAGTAGTGATGAAGGGAAGGATGCAACACTTAGTCATAATCCTAAGGACTATGAGAGAAGTAGTGACAAAGGGTAGGACGAACAATTTCCAGTAAGTTAAGAGTCACATTTTCCATGTAGTCCTAATCCTATGGTTATGGGAAAAACACTGAGAATTCACATGATGAACAATATCCAATAAACATCGAGTCAAATTTTCCATTTAGTCATAATTCTAAGGACTATGAGGGTAGCACTAGTGAAGGGAAAAATCAATAATATCCTCCCAGTTAGTATTTTAAAAGAAAACATGATCATAGTCACGATATTCTCCTCCTAATGATGATGAAAATTCTTATATAGATGATGATTCAATAATGGAGACATTTCCATAAAATATTTATCAAGGAGTAGGAGTAGACCTTTTCGTACCAATCCAAGATGTTGTAGTTATAGAAGGGGTAGAGATGAATGCCTCACGAGAAGAATTTCTATTAGTGCTCTCATTTCAAGTGAATGTTTTCAAAAGGATTGTTTGAAACATATGGATTTCATGTTTGCATTGAAGAAAAGGAAAAGATATTTGTCAATGAATAAAAGCATGCAAAATTCATATTTAGTGGGGTGCGTGCAATCTACATTGTCAATTTATGATTATCATATTGGTTCTTTATTTATCTGTAGAAATTCTTTCAAAATGTTTCATTCAATCGATAATTTTCATCTCTCATGAATCCAAGAAAATTTGGAAAAGGATGCCACATTTTATTCAGAAGTACACCATAAATGACAGTTTGGTCCATTATCAAATACTGCAATGTCATGGATGATATAGTTATTTTCAAAGCATGGGGAGTGTATGCAAAATAGAGAGACAATACATATTTGAAGTAATTTCTCAAGACGGGAAATCTACAACTTATACAAAGAATATGCAAAAGGTGTTGAAGGGAATGGTCGATTTATTACATATCAATATTTAGTGAAGATATGGAAGAAATGATTCAACAATGTCTGTATCCCTAAGAAGAAAAGGAAGGGGGTTTGCAGTACATTTACTTCTCTTAAACAAAAAATGGATAAATGTGAAGGGGTAGAAAAAGGTAAACATTCATAACATTCATTTTTAAAATTTTATAGTAATCAACTATAAAAACGCATTTATTAATCACTTTCTTTTATGTTGTGTAGATTCCATTGTCAAAGCACTTCAAGAGCATCACGAGCAACAAACGAGTGAAATGAAAAAGTTGTACAAGCATCAAAGTAAGTGTTATGATAATACAAATAAATATTTGGGTTTGATAATTGATGGTATGGACCAGAAGTAAATACTTCTACCACATTTTGTTTGCACACCCAAAAATTTACAGGAGGAAAATTCTATTCAGTATCACTTGGTTGGTTGTATAGTCTTTAATGGGAATTTTTTTCCAAGGGTATACTTCACAGCTCGAAATATTAATAATGATGAAAATTTGATAATAACCATAATCCATGACATGCCTTCTCATTGGTCTAGTAATCTTCTTGAAGTTTTGTGTCTACAACACTTATCGTGAAAACAAAAATCAAATTATTTTTGGATATCTAAACATGCTTGTGGAATTGAGAATTTTTCAGAAGGTAACAGTTGGTTTCCTTCTTATTTGACACACTCATGACAATATTGATTATATGTTCAATCGTTTTTGAGTAAAATTGAGGAGGAAAGATATTGGGAGCTTCCCATCATTAATGGAATGTATTAAGAAATCATACATGCCAGAGCCTATTTTTGATGTGTTGGAAGAAACTATTGACATGCAAAGGTTTATTCTGGGATCACATGGTGAGGAGAAACACATAGAACAACTTAACGACATTAGCTTCCAACATCAATTTCGTATCAAAAAAATTGATGGGAAAAAACTAATGTGGGGCAAGAAGTATTCAACTACTGTAGAATGGGAGTCATCATTAGGTTAGGCAGTTTTTAAGTTCATTCTAGATCATCCAATATTTAGATCAAATATATTGTTCTTATAATCAGTTGCTGAAGTTCATAATGCACACAAGCAGGATAGAGATATAAATTATTTTGATTTGCTGGAAGAAATTAAAAATGTATTAGATATACATTTGAGTAATTTGATATTTCTTATTGACTTTGGTGGGTGTCTGTTTTCAATAATCAAACTGATATCATTTCAATAACAACAAATGAAGATATACTTTTGAAAACTCCATTTATTTGGCCATAAAATGTGTCCAATGAACATGAGGAAAGAAACATTGTTAAACATCAACAATATCAAGGTATTATTAATTCTGCACAGGTAGAGGAAAGACAAATGTATATTGGTTCCATAAGATATTGTGCACAATGTGAAGCCATGGAATGCCTTTACAGGGGTTCAGTACAGGATACTAAGGAGGGTTTCATGATCATAGCACTAGAAAATGGAGATGCCAATGGTTATCCATTCTGGGTTGCTAAGGTTATAAAGTCCATTACAAAAAATGAATATGTCACAGGTGTTGAAGTACATTGGTATGCCGCAAATGCACACCCATTCAATGTTGTGTAGAAGCCAGAGGTGGTAGTTGATAAAAACATTTGTTGAAAGAGAAAAATAAAGGGTACAAACATAAATCATCATCACATAGAACTCTTAAAATTGGAGGATGTTGACATACATGTTTATGACTTCAATTTAACAGAGGGAGGAACTCTTCACTTCAAGATGATAGAGATTCTGAAGAGGTTTTTACCAGAAGAAACAACGTTGAGATTGGCGTTTGTTGAACTCAGTCATAGATGTAGAAGAATTTTGAAACTTGAAATGATGGGCATGCATGTGGACTTAGATGGGGCAGTAGTTGATGAAAGATAAGAATATGGAACATCTTCATCTACATCTAGTCATTCATCTGAAGATGTGAATTTTGATGGTGTGCAAGAAAACATGAGAGATTTTGAATAATTGTCTAAGACAATTTCTATGACTCATGTTTGCATCATATCTTGAAATAAAAATTTTGATTTCCATATGATGTTACTGAATTTATGAGTCATTTTTATGTTTCTTGGATTATATGTTTTAATTATGAGGAGTTTTAATGTTTAAAATATCCACAATGCAGAAATAACTCAGAGATATATTTTATGTTTCATTCAGTCTACAGGTATTGACATTTTGATTAATTTAGTCATGTAATTTGATCATAATGTCATGGTTTAAATGTGTTGAAAACTTATAGTTTTTTAATTCTATGGTTGAAAATTTTCCAATTTTTTTTATCTTTAATGTTATGGTAAAACAATTAGAATTTTAGTGATCTTTAGTGTCATGTTATTATATGTTTAACAACATGGATGAAAACTAATCTAATTTTAATGTGTTTTGGATCCCATTATTTTATCTTTATCATCATTACTAAAAAAAGTTGAAATTATACCTCGGAAAGAAAAATGTTATTCTACCAAAACATTACTGTGCTTTTTTCATTTATTCTTAACAAACATAATTTGTTTTTGCACAAAAAAGATTGGTTTTACTACCATATTTTAAATATGTTAAAAATTAACCATAAAAAAAAAACATCATTTGAGAATACACACTTTTCGGTTTTAGCACTATTTTTCATGATTTTTGGGGGTTTTTTTGCTAGAGTTCGCATTTTGAGTTTATAGTTCCTATTTCAAATTTTATGTTGTTGTATGGTGTCTTCATAACAAATAATAAATCCATAAGGATCTGATTCTCCTCTACCACCTCATCTTCCACCTCCTCCTTTATTTCCTCATCTCCCTCTTCCACCTCCACTCCTAAGTTCACCATTTACATTATGTACTTCTCCTTCTCCTTCCCCTTCCATTGTAGATTCATCAATGGTAATATAAGGCTCTATTGTAGGATTATCTAGCTCTTCTTTTGGTTCCTCTACTAATGGTATATTAAAATAAGTTTCCTCTTCTTATTCTCTAGGAACCTCTAATTATTTCCCTAAAAGTTGTTCTCACGTTGAAGAGAGAAATATTACTCCTTATGTTGGGGATGTAGGTTCTTGAACTATGACTTGAGTAGAAGAATTTGGTGAATCTGTTGGTTGGATTGGAGTCTATGTCTAGCTGCAAATGATGGGATGTGAGTGTCTATGGATGGTGTGGCACTATGAGGTCTAGAAGGGGTGAGTGGCGATGTTGGAATTGAACTCCTACCTATAATTACAAATCTACCTCTAGAATCCATTATATATGCATAAATTATTTTTATCTTTCTTTAACTATGCATATACAAAATTAAAGTTGAATGCACTTAAAATCATATGAAAACAAATAATCAAATGCTATATACACCTCCCTGGAAATGGCGCCAAAATTTTCGTTAATTTAATTGACCTTAAATTAATTCATTAATTGTCGACCAAGTTTCATGTAGTTATGAAGTTTATGTGCACCATATATGCTAGCAATTATATCTTTGGATGAAATTGGTCTAAGTAGGGGTAAATATTAGATGAGATTAAAGAGTTGTCACAGACATGTTCTTTCCATTAAAGCTACATCAAAACCATATGCCAAACTATATTTAAAATTAATCTATAACTTGAAATCTCAATTTATTCTAACTGAAGAATTTAAAGGCTATTTCTAATTGATAAAGGAAATATTATTGATAATTGCAGAAAAGAGATCCTAATACTATTTTGCAGAATTTAAAGTTTAATACTACTTTGCAAAAGGAAATCTTAACATTATTTGGAGAAAAGGAAACTTAACTTAGAAAACTAAATTCTCACTCTAAATTATAGAAAGAAACACTAATGTTAATTTCTTGCAGAAGGAAAGTAATTTGAATAAATTGTAGCTTCAATTCATTACTAATGTGCATTAATAGCGTTGAAAAATCATCTACTCATCATCCACAAAATTTAACTAACTCACAAAAATAAATGGCTTGAGTAAAATACATTCTGGAAATAAATGCTTTTGCATTTTCTTTTTATGACCACTCTGGAAATAAAACAATAGGTGATTAGAAAATAACTAAAATTTAACTATTTGTATTCATAGAGAGAATAAAAAACCTATATGAAATTGGTAATTCGATGCAAACTATCTATAAGCAATTGCAATGCAAATAGAAAATAATCACGCGCCCCTCCTGTGAGTGTAAGTTTGTCAGTGATTAAATGATTTCTCAACCACGCATCGGAAAAGAGGAACAAAGTATTATATTAATATGAAAAATTTTACTAAAAAAATCTTGCAAATTCTGAAATTAACAATGAATAAATGTGTTTTGGTCTTACCTCGAGACTTTTATACAATTCTTTATCAAATTTATCTAAGAATCCTATGATGGTAGGAAATTAAACTAGTTTTCCATCAAAGAAGTAAACTTAAATTAAAAGTCTTTCTTCTCATGATTTTCTTCTGGAAGAGAATATCATGAGTGATTATTCTCCAACATGTCTTCTTGATTGAATAAATTATGTCCACGCTTGCTTGATCTCGCGATGATCTCCTACCAAACTTCACTTAACTACTAAAACGTCATAACTAGAGCTAGACTTTTGATTGTCTTTTAGATATTTCTATCTCTATATCTTTCCAAATCATAATGGTAGGTGGAAATCCATGTACAAAACAATTTTCATCTATAGTTACCTTTCATTCCTTCATTGGTTCATTGAAACCTGTTTAACCATGGATATGGTTGCATAATTTGATATTAGTTGCAGAATTAGAAAGATGATGTAGTTGTGGATATGTTTTAATTATATTTCACAAAGAAACAATATGTTATAAAACATGCATGATTATTATCTTTTATATGCTTGAGTAAGATTGTGATTACCTTGATTAGGCTAAAACTGCAACAATATGGTCACAAAAAGGTAAAGGAAAGGGAAAAAGGGTAGTAAAAAAGAGAACAATTTCAAACTTCAACAATATCCATGGTACTGATTTCTCTAAATATTTCTCTGGCAGTGACATGTCTTTCAACATCCTGTAATGTATCATGAAGCAAAAGGAGTCTCTTCCTTGCATGGGGATCACATGGATGAGGATCCAAGGGATCCATATGCTCCATGAGATAATCAAAAATAGCCTTCTCAAATTCTATCACAGAAGGAACTTCTAGTAGATCCATATTATAATCCTTCTTTTCAATAGGAGGAGGTAGAGGAAGGTCCCCTTCTCTTCCAAGGGAAAAATATTCATTGAAAGTCACATGCCTTGCTAAACTCAATTTTCCTTTGACCAGACAAATATATTCTAAAGGCCTTAGAATTTTCATAATATCCAACAAGCGTGCCTTTCTTTCCATTGGCTTTCAACTTATTCTTATTTTCCTTTCGCACATAAAATTACATGGGGTATCCAAATATCCTCAGATGTCCAACATTTGGCTTTACAAATATGAAAACTTCTTTGGGATTTTTTTCACCTAGAACTTGATGAGGAAACCTATTTTGAACATAGAACATTGTATTAGTGGCCTTTCCCCAAAGGAAATTTGGAAGCTTCTGATCATGTAACATGGCTTGGGTGGCTTCCATGATAGACTTGTTATTTATTTTAGCCACACCATTTGGCTTGAGATTATATGGTACAATTATCTCGTTCTTGATTCCATCCTCCTTGTAAAAGTCAACGAACGCACTTGAGGTATATTCTCCACCATTCTTGAACCTAAAAACTTTTATTCTCTTCCCTCTTTGATTCTCTATCAACAAATTGAAGTTCTTAAGCATGTCAAATTGTTAGACCAGATGATTTAAATAAAATATGCATGTTTTCCTAGAGAATTAATCAATAAATATAATATAATAAAGGTATCCACAAAGGGAGTGCACAAGCAAGGGTCCACATAGGTCAGATTAGATGAATTGTAGAATATCCTCATTCATGCTCTTAGTGGAGGGGAATGACTCCCCTATCTTATTTCCATTAGAAAACCATGGAAATACACCATCATGATAAGATTGGACATCAGGCATCCCAGAAACCAATCTTCTAACTTTATGCAGGGATTCATAATGTAGATGTGCCAAACTTCAGTGCCATAGCTCAGTTTGGTGATTAATATTGTGGACATTTCTCACAATGATATTCCAATGACTCTATAGAGTCTTTCAATTATATATCCCAAGGTAAAATAATCTCTCATGCAAGATTCTATTCGACAAGTGAGGACATTTCCTATCATCAAGGCTACTCTCATCCTTTTTTCCTACAAGGAAAATATGGATGCCAAGTTCTTCTTTAATCCTGGAACATACATAACATCATGAAGAAGAGCAGATTCCCTATAGTCTAAATGAAATTTAAAAGAGCCAAATCCATTCAGAGGATTAGTGGAGTTGACTCTAAGGATGATATTTAGATTTATCTCCCTCTCAACCAAATTTGAGAGGACTTCACGATACCCAAAGAAATGTCTAGAAGCCCCACTATCTACTAGCCAACTATCGAAAGAATCTAGAGGAGAGGAATTAGAAAGTGTAGAAATAAGAATATATTCATATTGAGTAGCAACTGCATTATTTTCATACCTATAGTTTCTTGACTTCTTTGAGGACAATGGATTTCTTTTTTATCATCAAGAGAATCTCTTCTTATTCTATCATCTCTTCCTCTTCTATAATCTCATCTTATTCTATCATTGAACTTACTATTTTTGAAGCAATGATTGTGTTCATAATTGGACCTTGCAACATCTCTCTTTTTCAAACAGTCTCCGAAATAGTGGCCAGTCTTGTGACAATTGTAGCATTCAATATTCCTTAATCTTCTATTAGATTCCTTTTATTCAGCGGAAGTATTTCTTAATCCAAATGTTCTCCCTCTTCCTTTTATCATCTTATCTTATACAATAATAGAGGGTTCTCCTTTTCCATGCTTTTGAATCCTCCCTCTAGAGATCATCTTGATTTCTTCTTGAGTATACTTGTCAATGATCTCATCAAATGTTGGGAATTTTTCATTATTTATAATAGTAGTAATGTAGGTTTCCCAAATAGAAGGAATAATTTTAAGAGTGGCCAATACTAGCTCTTTGTTAGATGTAGGCTCACTAGCAACATGCAATTAATTGCTTAGTTTGGATAACATCACGACATAGGATTGCACATATTCCCCCATGTTTGTCTCCATGTCCTTGGGTTGATTCTTCAAGGAGAGGATGTGATTCAAATTGTTTATATCGTACATCCCAACCAAATTATTATAGATATATTTGGACTTCTTCAATTTTCCAGCATAAGTAGGAAAATGATATTTCAATGAATTAATAATACTGTTCTTCACTTTGAGATCACATTTATTATATTTTGACTTAGTAGCAGTAGGATCATTTTCTGGTGGCCTAGTTACTTTTCCTTCCACATATTTCAAAGCATCATTATCATCCAGTATGATTTCCAACTTAATATTCCAAGAATAAAGGTTGATGAATCACCCATCTTCTATATGTCCTTGAAATAAGAGATAGACATATTGGCCAAGTCAAATAGCCTCCTTTAACTTCTTCCAAAGATTATTTCTATTGTCTCTTGATTCTTTGGGCTTGTCTTCACCTTGGCTCTAATTTTACACTATTCTATGAGATGTACAATCACTTAGCCTAATGTTTTCTTCAATTAGCAATCAAATTCAATCTCTCAATATCAATTATAGATAAAATAGCTAATACAATGTGCAATAAGAGAGAATCAAGAGAAACTCTAGGAAACACGAGATTTTGTCAAAGACCAGGGAGAAACCTCACAAGGGGGAAAACCCTTTCAAATTATTCTTCTATTAGATTGTCACCAATTTTTTAATAGAGAGATATAACATTTCAATCCAACAATCACGCATAAAAGTCAACCATTTGACTATCCAACAAAACCAACCAATCAATATCCAAATGATGAGTGCATGTCAAATATGTAATTTATTTCAAAGTCAACAACATTCAATGCCTATCAAAGATGCCTTAACTAGTCTTCAAGATGCTAGAGGATCCCAAAAGGCAAAAAATTTAAATTTCTCCATTCTCCTTGGAACCCATCTCAAATTAAAGAGCTTGTCATTTTAAATCTAATGGCATGAACAACACCTCAATCTAACACTATATGTGAAAGTTATGAGAATATTAAGTTTTAATCTAACAAAAAAAAAATTATGTGGGTACCTTAGGGTGCCACATGGCATTCCCACAAGTCGTGACACGGTAGTATGGATGAAACTCTATTAGCTACAATATAGAACACCTGGGCCAATCAGAATGTGAAACCTAGCAATAGAGACTAGTGACTAGGCGAGTTGATTAGGTACAGGGAGGCCAACGATATGATGCCACCTGGACCAATCAAGTGTTGCCACGTCGCACCATATTGGTAGCCCATATGGCCCATAAAACCCAAAATATTGAGTTGTTATGTGACAAGTTGGTGATCATTTACAGTTGAATTGTCAGATTTTTTCTTTTGCAATCGTCGGTTTATTTAATAGTGGTTGTGTTTCATTTTAACATGGATCATTTGTTTTTTATTTAAGAAACCATAGAGTGGTTTGGGGCTTGCGGGTTTCAACCCGTGACCCCTAAGGTCACCAACAATTTACAAACCATCCAACAACCAATGCGCCCAAGTGGGCCATTGGAAATATCACCTACGAAAAAATATTTAAACAAAAATGTTATGAAACCAGCTCACAAAAAGATAGAAAAGAGAGATCCACGCCTTAGAATTTAGCCTCTTCGAGGGGGCAACCTCCTTTACATTACATAAATGAGCAATTCTTGGATGATACAAAAGACAAAACCTCCTTTCTATATATAGGAGTCTATGGAGTCACAATATAATCCAGCCGACCTAACAATAATAATATAAAGCCACAAAAATAACAATAGAGGGATTCTATGGGCACATTAATAACAATATGGGGGTAATGGGGGCACAACAATATAAATAAGGGGTATAACTACAATAGTAATGGGGTAATCACTAGTATTATAGGGACCCAACATGCCCCTCTCCTTCAAAAAAGTGTTGTCCTCAACGCTTGAGTAGTTCTGGATACTTCTGCATAAAATTCTCATCCTCCCATGTGGAATCTTCAGCGGATAAGTTCTTCCACTTGATAAGGTACTCTGAAATTGATCGATTTCGTAGCTGTCGAGTTCTTGTTTCTATAACTGCTTCCGGTTCCAATATAATTTTTCCTTCCTCGTCAAGTTCTGGCAATATTGTTTGAATTGGGAGCTTGTCGCCTATAACCTTCTTTAAGCATGAAACATGGAAAACTGGGTGCAATCGAGAAGCTGCAGGAAGCTCCAATTTGTATGCCATAGTACCAATCTTTTGCAACACCTTGTACGAACCATAATACTTTGGTGATAATTTATTATCCTTCTTAGCTTGCTTGAGGGACATTTGCTTATATGGTTGTAGCCGTAGGAATACCCAATCACCTACATCAAAACTTCTTTCACTGCGATGTTGATCTGCCTGTTGTTTCATTCTATTCTGTGCCAACACGAGGTTATCCTTTAAGAGTTGGAGGACTTGTTGTTGATGTTCGATGTGATGTTCCACTGCCTGAACCTTAGAATTTTCTCTTAAATATGATGTGATGGATGGTGGTTGATACCCATAAAGTGCCATAAATGGGGTCATTTTTGTTGCTGTATGAAAGGAAGTGTTATACCACCATTCAGCCAGAGGCAACCATTTGACCCATTGTGTCTGTTTATCAGATACAAAGCAACGAAGATATCCTTCCAAACATTTGTTTACTATCTCAGTTTGCCCATCAGATTGAGGATGATAAGATGAGCTATGAGCTAACTGAGTACCAAGACAAGAAAATAATTGTGTCCAAAAATTTCCAGTGAAAATGGGATCTCTGTCACTTACAATAATCTTTGGGTTTCCATGTAGCTTTTGAATTGTTTCCATAAATGCAGTAGAAACTGTACTGGCTTTAAATGGATGTGATAATGCACAAAAGTGTGCATACTTGGTAAGTCTGTCAACTACCACCATGATGACACTCTTTCCCTCAGACTTGGGTAAACCTGTGATAAAATCCATTGAAACCTCCTCCCAACGTTGGCTTGGAATGGATAAAGGTTGTAATAGACCGGTGTCTTAATTGTTTCAACTTTATTTTGTTGGCAAACCAAACATTCTGCCACAAACTTTTGAATATCTGATTTAAGGCCATCCCAAAAAAATTCCTTCTTAACCCTGTGGTAAGTTTTTAAAAATCCTGAGTGCCCTCCTAAGGGAGAAGTGTGCAATTCCATAAGAATCTTTTGTTTTAGCTGGGAATTCTTACAGAGGTATAAGCGATCTTTGTACCATAACGAATCATTTTTCCAGCTAAATGTATCAGATGTACTGGAATCTTGTTGTAGCTTTGAATAAGTGCCCACACTTCTTCGTCATTCTTCCATTCCTCCCTTGCTTCATTTATCCAATCTGGTTGGATAATAGAAATGGCGCACAAAAATGCTTCCACATCCTCATCCTTTCTTGAGAGTGCATCTGCCACCACATTTTGCTTCCCTTTTTTGTAGATGATTTCAAAGTCATAACCCAACATCTTTGTGACCCACTTTTGTTGCTCTTCAGAGGATAATCTTTGTTCTAAAAAGTATTTAAGGCTATCATGATCCGTTTTTACCTTGAAGTGTCTTCCCATTAGGTAGGGTCGCCATTTCTTAAGTGCATGGAGTATTGCCAACATTTCCTTCTCATAAATAGCTTTGCTTAAAAACTTTCCCTTGATTGGACGACTTTCAAAAGCAATGGGTCTTTCATCTTGCATTAGAACAACACCAATTCCATTTCCTGAAGCATCACATTCCACAATAAAGGTTTTTGTGAAGTCCGGTGTAGCTAAGACCGGTGCTTGGCACATTGCCTCTTTAAGATGTTCAAAGGCCTTTGTTGCTTCCGGAGTCCATGAAAATGCATCTTTCTTCAATAATGTTGTTAGAGGTGCTGCTATTCTCCCATAATTCTTAACAAACTTGCGATAATACCCTGTCAACCCAAGAAATCCTGCAAATGCTTTATGGATGTGGGGATTTTCCATTCCTTAATGGCTTTAATTTTGCTAGGGTCTACCTTAACTCCTTCATGAGATACAATATGACCCAAATATTCCACCTCCTGGACTCCAAAGAAACATTTGGATCTTTTGGCATATAATTGTTTCTCCTCCAATAGTTGTAGCACCCTGTCAACATGTTCAACATGATCCTTCCAAGACTTGCTGTAGATTAGTATATCATCAAAAAATACTAACACAAATTTTCTAAGGAATGGTTTGAAAATTGAATTCATCAAACCTTGAAATGTTGAAGGTGCATTGGTAAGGCCAAAAGGCATGACCAAAAATTCATAATGACCCTCATGAGTTCTAAATGCCGTTTTCGGAATGTCTTCAATCTTCATTCTGATTTGATGATATCCTGAACGAAGATCCAACTTGGTGAAGTAAATTGATCCATGCAATTCATCCAGTAATTCATCAATGACAGGAATGGGGAACTTATCTTTAATAGTGAGCTTGTTGAGCTCCCTATAATCCGGACACATGCGCCATGATCCATCCTTCTTGTGCACCAATACTACTGGAGCAGAGAAAGAACTTTGACTCGGTTGAATTATACCAGCCTCTAGCATTTCTGCAACCATACGTTCAATTTCACTTTTTTGGACATAGGGATATCTGTACGGCCTGATGTTTGGAGGAACACTTCCTGGAATCAGATGAATAGCATGATCATGATCACGCATAGGTGGGAGACCTTTGGGAGTCTCAAATACCTTGGAATGATTGTCCAGGACTTTTTGGAGATCTGGAGAAATAGATGATTCTAATGTGGAAACATCTAGCGAACATAATTGTGCAATTACACCCCTTTGCTCCTTTTTTAGAAGCTTTGTCATACCATTAGAGCTGATTATCTTTCCTGGTTTCCCTGCAATACCCCTTAATTCAACTTCCTTTCCTTCCATAGAAAATTTCATGAAAAGTTCTTGAAAATTAAAAGCTATTGTACCCAAGGATTGTAGCCATTGGACTCCTAGTACAACATCAGCACCTCCCATTGGAATGGAAAGCATTGGGCTAGTCAATACATATTCTCCCATGGATAGCTTGATATTATGGCACTTTCCAAAGAAATTTATTGTTCCTCCATTTGCAATCATCACTTGACACTCTGGTGCTGGATATAGGAAGCAATTCAATTCTTTTGCTACCCTACAATGAATAAAATTGTGGGTGCTTCCTGAATCAATCAACACTATTACCTTTTTCTTCTTGATTTGTCCTTCTATCTTGATGGTTTGAGGAGTGGTAATTCCCGCCAATGCATTACAAGATATGGTCGGATTTATTTGTTCTTCATCTAGGCTTTGTTCTTGGAACATATCCTCTTCTTTTGACCTTTCTTGCTCCTTTTCTTCTTCCTCTTCACAATCTATGTAGAATAATTTCTTCTCAGCACACTTATGACCTTTAGTGTATTTGCTATCACAACTGTAACAAAGCCCTTTTGCTCTTTTTTCTTCCAATTGTTGTGGTGTCAACCTTATAGGTTGTGGAAGACTAGGGGCAACAACACTTCCGTCTTTATAGTTGTGAGTGGTATGCTTCCTGGTTGCCATAATTTTGCTTTCCATTTTTCTTGCTAACCTGAATGCCTTCTCTAATGAATCAGGTTCCCAAAGGCGAACATCATGTTGGATATTATCCTTTAAAGACCCTATGAACACATCAATCCTATGCTGCTCTGGAATATCTTTTACCCTTATGTTCAATTTTTGGAACTCCTCAATGTGCTCCATTATTGAACCCTTTTGTTTGAGACTTATCAATTGGCTAAAAAAAGTGTTGCTTTTTGTATCCTCATAATGTGCTATCAATTCTTCCGTAAAAATTTCCCAAGTGATAAATTGTTTATGAGAGCAAAGCCATTGATACCATACAAATTGATTTGGTTCCAAATATAAAGTTTCCATACGTACCTTTTGTGTGTTTTGCACATTATTGAGATCGAAGAACTGCTCCATCTGTAATATCCATGTGGCGGGATCCTTGCCATCAAACTTCCTCATATCGATTTTTGGAATATGGTGATTCTTCAATCCAACATTAGCGTCTATGGAATCATGATTAACATTTATTTTGTTCTCATCATGAGTTTCCTTTAGTACCCTTTCACCCTTAGGGACGATTTCTTGTAGCAACTTATTCATATTTATCTTCAATTCGTCCATGTCTGTCTTCAAATCATCCATCTTAGCTTCCACGTCAATCATCTTAGCTTCTACGCCTTTCTTTAAACAGTCCATCTTAGTTTCTACACCTTTCTTTAAACCATCCATCTTAGCTTCTACATCTTTCTTTAAACCATCCATCTTAGATTCTGTTCCCTTTTGTGCAAGGGACAGTTGTTGCACTTGGTCTTGTAATTTTGATATATCATGTTGCATTTCTTCCTCTTCTTCATGAGTCATGCTAGAGCTTTCAAGTTCCTTAATAGGTGTTTGCATTTTCTTTCCTCGAGGCATCAGTTACCGATAATAATTCTTTACTATGCCCTTTGAATTCCTTCAAACCAAGCTTATGCAAAAATAAAAAAAAAAAACTACACACCTTTTTTTTACTTTGTAGAAGCCTGATATTGAATCTGATGTATCTCTGTAATTTCGAATCATCCAGTTCTGAAATTGTGACTTGTAGTAGCCTTCTATGTCCTCTTTCCAATGCCACTAGTCTGAACCAAATTAGATTCTCCAAGAAAGAGTTATTCCCAATCTCCCGCAGTGACCTGATTATAGACTAGTTCAGTAGAGCGAACTTGTATGAAGTGCCACGTGTCACTGTTTCAACCTTTGACTCTAAAAAATATATAAAAGAAAACTAAATTCTGTCCTCTTTCTGTACCTTCTTACGAAATTTCAATCCGATGCTCAAAAAGAAAGTTATGACGATTTTCCCCAGGTCACCTGTTTTGAGTGTAATTCAGGAGTCTGCAAAAAGACCAAGTTCCTGAGATCATATCTCCGAAAATGTCGTGTGAAAAGCTCTGAAATTTGGACCCAAGGTTCAGCGCAATTTCTTCTCAAATGGGTTTTTTTTGCGACTTCTGAAACGTCACAGCAAAAAAGTTATAGCAAAAATTCCACGATGACCTGTTTGGAGCAGCGAAACCCTAGAATCCAAAGCTCTGATACCAAATGTTATGAAACCAGCTCACAAAAAGATAGAAAAGAGAGATCCACGCCTTAGAATTCAGCCTCTTCGAGGGGGAAACCTCCTTTACATTACATAAATGAACAATTCTTGGATGATACAAATGACAAAACCTCCTTTCTATATATAGGAGTCTATGGAGTCACAATATAATCCAGCTGACCTAACAATAATAATATAAAGCCACAAAAATAACAATAGAGGGATTATATGGGCACATTAATAACAATATGGGGGTAATGGCGGCACAACAATATAAATAAGGGGTATAACTACAATAGTAATGGGGTAATCACTAGTATTTCCTCATTTGTACAATGGAGGAAATACCAAAACAACGCACATGGCAGAGTAGAACCTGCCTTGGAACCAAGAGGTAGTATTCAGAACAAGGCATGCCTGGAACCAGAAGTCAGAGCTCCAATAGGGGAATATTCCAGGAATATTCTCCCACAAAATCTTCATTGAATATTTTAGATTCCCTAAGGGGGTAGAGTTGCAAGTGACATAATATGGTCAAGTTTATACTAAAATTTCTCATAATTTTGAGAGGATTTTGATTGTTGCAATATGTTTTTTGATCTGAAAAAAACCATTTTCGGGTCGGCACTAGGAGTGGGGTATAATGATGTATTTTTCCAATGTACTTCCTATTTTGGTTGAGATGAATGAAGGGTCCTCCCCACTACTCAAGCAGGGCCCATAGATGTAGTCCACACTGGACGAACTCTATTATCTAATGTTTATGTGCATTATATTTATGGTCTCCTTTATGTTTCTTCTTCTTTAATTATTTTCACACATGGGTTTTCATGCTCTTTTCCATGAAATTTTGTAAACATAAATGAATTAAAGATATTGGATCATGTTTGCTATTAGAGCGATCTTCTTGCTTATATGAATTGTGAGTGTGAATGATAACTATGGCCAAAATCAGAAAGGGTGAAGGTAAATTTATATCCTTTGATCCAAATATTGGATGTGCAACACGAAGAAGGAACATGGTGGATGATGACTCTCTTATTGAGAAGGATCATTATTTTTGCAAACCTTTTTGCACCATGGCAAATAAGGTGGACAAATTGCTTGTAGATTATGAGAAGAAATTGGAAAAGAAGGCAAAGAATAAGGAAGAGAAAGTAGAGGATTTTTCTTCGGTAAATCAGGAAAATTGAGGCGAACCTCCTGGACCTCCATATCCATCTTCTAGTGAATGTTCTACTTCTTAATTTTCTTATCATCATTCTACTAATTAGCCTAGAAAAGCTTCTAAAAAGTGTTTCTGAAGTTGGATGTAAAGTTTGGTTTTCCCATGTTTAATGGAGAATGTAATGTAGAAAAGTTGAATAATTGAATCAAACATATTGAAGTATATTGTCAGATTCAACAGATCGAAGAAGATGAGGTCAATATCCAGTTGGTATCTCTTCAACTGGGAGAAACCACTCTCATATAGTGGGAGAGAAAAATTTAGAAAGGTAGTAATCATGTGGGTAAATGCCATTTTTCTTGGTCTAAATTTGTTTTCGCATTGATAGATCAATTCTATCCATTGGGCCATCACCAAAAGGCCATGATGGAATGAAATTGTTTTAGGAAAGGAAAACGCCAAAGTGTTGAAAGTTTCATATAGGAATTTAGGAAGAAAGCTTTAGCATTGGGCATTCCTTTAGATTCACTTGTGATTGTGATGAAATATATTAGTGATTTACATATTTATATTTGGCATTCTTTATTTTTGTTTGAACCCACTACTATTGATGCAACTAGTGTGAAATTTATCCATATTCAAAGTAGGGGTAAACATGACAAGGAAAATCATCCAAATAAGTCATCATCCAGTCATCATAAAAGCAAATTCAAAGAAAAAGGAAAGAAAAAGGACAAGAAAAAAACTACAAGCAAGAAATAAGAAGAAAATCGATCTTGCACACACTACAACAAAGAAGGCCATGATGAAGAGAATTGTTGGAAATTGCATCCAAAATTGAAGCCAAAGGGATTTGGTCAAAAAGGGAAGTAGAATATGGTTGCAACTATACAAAAATACCTTGGATCTTATTCCAGTGATGAGATGTAGATCAAAACTATGGGAACACAAGATAACAACTCTCTTCATGTTAATTCAAGCTTTGAAATTCATGCTAGTTCAAGTTCTAAAAATGAATCTCACGTTGATGAAAAAAAAGGAGTAAACTATTTCATATTAGGGTTGTGGAAAAACAATACCAAAAGAGAAACATTATTTGACTTGGGTTGTCACGTTAATTTGATTTCAAAATCATCTTTTAAAAGGCCGGGAATTGAAACCAAGAGTCATCCAAAACCCTAACCTCTTGGTTTGGTATCTAACAATGAAAAACTTCATGTAACCAATAAATGTAGGGTTATCTTTATTATTACATGAAAGATAGTAGATGAGGCTAATCTGGATGTTGTCCCACTCGATAGATGTGGCATAGTTTTTTCGAGTCCATATTTGTATAATAGGAGAGTAGTCTTCTTTTGGCATGAGAAAAAATACCATCTCAGAAAGAATGGGGTGGAGTATATTGTCAAATCCAATTGTCTGAAGATTAATGCAAACCTTATTGGTGTAGGTGAAATGAAGATGATTATTAACTCCAGCAGAAGTTTCATGCTCATGGTTGTAAGGGAAAAATATGAGGAAGCATCTGAAGATTTACAAGGTGGTGATTCCTCTCACAGCAAAACATTGTGTGATGTTGATTATAATTAGAGTGGGATTTTTCAGGAACCAAGTGGGTTTCCTCCTAAAAGGGAGAAACAACATGAAATTCATCTCCAAATAAATTCTCCTTTGCCTAATGTGGGCATGTACAGGTTGTCAGTAGTTGAGATGGAGGATATTAAGAAGAAAGTACAAGACTTTTTGAACTAAGGGGTTATCAAACCTAGCTCTTCTCCTTGCAGTTAACCCATAATGTTGGCACCAAAAAATAATGGCACACAAAGGATGTGCGTGGATTATCAAAAACTCAACAAGATCACAGTGAAAAACTGCTACCCTCTTTCTCAAATTGTTGATTTACTTGATCAGTTGAAAAATGTCATTTATTTCAATAAGTTGGATTTGTGTAGTGGCCAGCACCAAATCCGAATTGCAGAGCATGATGTGTGGAAAAATACAATTCAATACCAAGAAGGGGAATTCTGAGTTGTTGGTGATGCCATTTTGGCTTTTCCATGAACCGACCAAATTTATGAGGGTGATGAATGACATATTTATACCTTTTCTAGATGATTTCGTTCTTGTGTTTCTTGATGATATACTTCTTTTTCAATAGAAATTGTGATGATCATGTAAAACATGTCAAAAGGGTGCTTGATATTTTGGAAAAGGAGAAACTATATGTAAAAATGTCCAAATTTAAATTTGGAAAAACTTCTTTAGTTTATTTAGGTCATATTATTGGAGGAAGTGAGTTGAAAATTGATACTTCAAAGGTTGACTTAATTGTGAAAGGCCTAATCCTACCAATGTAACAGAAGTAATAATATTTTTGGGTGTAGTGTAGTATTGAAGGATGTTCATTGCCAATTTCTCCATCATAGCATCTCCTTTGTATGGTTTAACCAATGTGAAGCAGACTTTTCATTGGGGAGGAAAGGAACACAAGGCTTACGATGCCCTCAAGGAAAATATTGGTACTGCACAATTACTAGCCTTGCTTGATCTCTTGAAGTCATTCAAAATTGAGACAAATGGAAGTGGTTATGCCATGGGTGTAGTGTTGATACAACAATGAAAACTAGTTTGCTACCATTCAAAGACTTTCTCTACTGTGAATTATCTCACTTATGATAAGGATTTATATGGTTTGGTGGAAAGTGTCAAAAAATGGAAAAATTAATTGATTAGAAAGGAGACAATTATTCATATAGACCACCAACCCTTTCAATACCTCCAATCGTAAACCAAGTTGCAGCAGGCCTATCATTTTAGGTCTATGGAATTTCTCCAAGAATTTCACTTGGTAATGAACTACAAAAAGGGTACAAGCCATAAAGTAGAATATATTCTCTCTAGACCCCGTATTTCTATATTTTTTATTTAAAAAGTTCTTCTTTTTCTCGTGAAATTTATGTTGAGGAATATGTTGTTGATGAATATTTCAAAGAGATTTATGAGAAGTTAAACTATGGAGAGAAAACTACCATTTGTATAGAAAACTATTGTACCACCTTACAAAACTATTTATTCCTACCAATGAGAGATTCCATGTAATACGAGAAGCCCACACTTCCCTCATGTCTGGTCATTTTGGTGTAGGAAAGACTATGTCTCTCTTGAAATTTTTTTATATTGGCCTCATATGAAAGAGATTGTATCAAAATATGTAAATGGATGTGTTATGTGTTCTATTTTTAAGCCCACTAATAGAAATTTAGTGATATACACACCACTCCTGGTTCCTTTTTATCCTTGGGAAAGTGTCTCCATGGGATTTGTAGGAGGGTTTCCTTTGTCAACAAAGGGTCATGATTATTTGTATTTCATGGTCGATAGGTTTAGTAAGATTTGTATCTTAATTCCATATAAGGAATATTACTACTGAGAATAATGCTCAACTCTTCCTTCAATATGTATGGGTCCACTTTGTTCTACCTACATTCATTGTATATGATCAAGACTCTCGATTCCTTGGAGATTTTTTGATAAGACCGTGGAAGATTATGGAAACCAAACTAAAGAGGAGCACCACATTCCATCCACAAATTGAAAGATAGACAAGGGTTTTCAACTGAATATTGGTTCATTTTCTTCAATAATATTGCAGCAACCAGCCCAAGTTGTGGGATGAGAAGATCCATTATGTACATCATGCATACAAAAGGGCCATGCACTCATCTACTCAAAGGTCAACATTTGATACATGCATTAGGTACCTACCAAAATATCTCTTAGACTTGGTCTTTGGAAAGGATGGGGATTCTAATGAATTAAGTGAGGAGGAGAAATCACACAAGTTCATTCAACGAATCCAAAGGATTAATCAAGTATTGCAGGAACACTTGGAGAAGATTAAAGATCGATATAAAGATTGGCATGACAAACACTGAGTTCACCATTAGTTCCAGGTTGGAGATAAGGTATGAATCCATATTACAAAGGACATGATGAAGAGAGAAGGAAAAACAGTGAGACCAATTAGATATGGTCTTGTCACCATCTTGGATAAAAATGGGAACAATGCTTATTGCTTTGATATTCCAACATATATGCAGATCTATTTCGTGGTGAATGTTGAAAACTTGAAACTCTACGAGACACTTATGATCATGGATCCACAAGAGGGTGGAAAGGTAATTTCATTGGATGATTTTTTTACCAAGGTACTTGGAAAAACTACCTAAAGACATCATCCTTGATAAGAGGATGAGGACTTCATGATGGGGAGACATGGAGTACCTTCATGTGGGAATCAAAGGAATGCACCCAAGTAAGGAACAATGGATTGAAAAGGATAAAGTGAGGGAGAAATTCCCTCACCTGCTAGTTGATTAATGAGGGTTTTGGAGACCAAAACGCTGCTCAATGCAGAGGAATGATCCAATAGGATCCCAAAAGGCAAAAAATTTTAAATCCTCTAATAGCATAAAAAAACCATGTCAAATTGAAGATCTCGTCATTCTACATCCAATGGCATGAATGACACCTTAATCCCACATTGTATGTGAATGTTATGACCATTTGAACATTTTACCAAACAAAAAAAATTCAAAGAGTACCTTAAGGTGCCACAAGGCACTCCCAGACGATTCCATGTGGCAATATGGATAACACCTTATCATCTACAGTAAAGTCCACCTGGGCCAATTAGAATGCAACACTTGCTAGTAGGGACTGGTGATTTTGTAAGTTGATTAGGTACAAAGATACCAATGCCATGATGCCACCTGGTCAAATCAAGAAGCGCCACATCGCACAATGGTGGCAACCCACGGGGTATGGTGAAACCTATGAGGACGATTTATTATGTGAAAAATTGGTGGTCATTTGAAATCGAATTATAGGAAAATTAATTTTGGCATCTAACAGATTATCTAACAACAATCGTGTTTCATTTCAACATGGGTTATTTTTTTTATTTAAAAAAAACACGATGGTTGGGGATCCATGAGTTTGAAACCACGACCCCCAGGATCGCCAACAACTTTTAAATAGTTTGCCAACTAGTGTACCCAAGTGGGCCATTTGAAATATCATCTGTGAAAAAATAGTTAAATATAATGCATTTATGTCATGGAGGGAAGACTGGAAAAGATCATGCATAAGAATGGAACCCGTCTTGGAACCCAGAGCTGATAGTAAAAACCGTGCATGCTCAAAACCAATAGTTAGGGTTATAATAAGGAAATATTCCTTGGAATATTTTGGAAATATTCTCCCACATAATCTATGTGGAATCTTTTATATTATCTAAAGTGACAAAGTTGAAGATGACAAAATATAGTCAAGTTTATACTCGATGTCCTCAAACATTTTGATAGGATTTTACTATTGCAGTGTGTTTTTGGATCTGAGCAACCCATTTTCAAGTCACCCTAGGATTGGAGGTATAATGATGTATTTTCTCATGTACCACTTATTTTTGTTGAGATGAATGAAGATGCCTCCCCACTATTGAAGCAGGGCCTGACAATGTTGTCCACATTGGACGAACTTCGTTATCAAATTTTTTTGTTCATTGTCATTATGGCATTTGTTATGTTTCCTCTTCTTTGAGTTTTTGAACACATAGTTTTCCATGCAATTTTCCATGCAATTCTGTAAAAATCAATGAAGTAAATATCCAATATCACCTCAAGTCAATGGTCACATTGCCTTCAAAAGAGCTTGGTCAGCAGTCAAAATATTCAGCCTTCCTGATTGGTCAAACCTCAGTCAAAACAGTCCCAAACAACTTGGTCAAACTTGGGCAAAGGAGGGAGAAGAATTGATCCGAACATAAACAAGAACGAAAAAACTTACATATATAACCATTAACACAAAGATGCAGCCAATAAACACTTCATTTCATTAATAGAATGCTAATGAACTATGCTTATAAACATAATGGAAATAAGATAGCTCGTGCGATGGTAGTTTATCTCTAAGAAGAGACGTGGCAGCTGCATGCCTTTGAACTATTTTACAATGAGGCTCAAGGGCCTATTTATTATTGGAAAACATGATAAACCCTAAGCAACCAAAACCCTAACCCCAGGAGATGTAACACCAAGAGTTTGTGGTCCCCGTTGGGGTTAGTAGGGCAGCCAAATTCTCGAGGTCGTAACTTGGTCATATTATGCTCTTTTTTCATTTACGATACCTTGTTGGAAAGGTCTCTCTGAGTAATACATGTTTATTTGATGGTCCTTTCCTATGGATATGGGCTTATCGTGGACCCCAAAAAAATGTCGTTTAGGGTGTCAAAACTGCTCTGGAAGTTTAGGACTCGAAAAATTGCTAAAAATAGTAAATGCTAAAATGAACAAGGAAACATATGAAAATGACAAGGGGGTCTAGGTGGAATAGGCTAGTGGCCACCAATATCCACCTAGATCATTTCTCCCCACTTAGGAAGAAATGGTCCCCATTGCATGTAGAGCCTCCACGAGGTGAGGAAATTTTTGTTGAACCTGGTCACTGGTGAACCACTTGCCCTAGTGAAGGAGTTGGCCTACTTTGACAAATCAATATAGTTGTACCCTATGTTAGTGATTGTTCTTGATCTGTGTGTCCATGATCTGATCAAATGGGGCCTATTCCATGCAATCCAGGTTGAGCTCTATTGGCGTGAGTTGTTTTGTAATGTCAGATGTGTCCAACAATGGTGGAAAGTATGGCCGAAGGATATCTAAATTGAACACTGGGTGTAGACCAAGGAACAATGGGATGGTGAGCTTGAAGGCATTGTCATTGATGGCCTTGGTGATGATATATGGCCCGTATCAGAGTAGGTAAAGCTTTTTGTGGGGTCCAGCAAGGTGCTCCTTCTGCAAATGTAGCTGAAATTTGTTGTCCACCTGGAACTTGTGCCACACTCAATGTTGATCATGGCATATCTTGTACTTAGAATTGCCTCTATCCAATATATCATGGACTTGCTAGCGGGTGTCTTGACTGCTCTTAATGAAGTTGTTAGCCCTTTTAGCTTCAGATTAGATGTGAGCCGAATATACTTGAGTGGCTGCAAATGGTATGGCCACATTAATGTAGCATAATGGATGAAATCCCAACCCTACTTGAAAGGGATTGTGGCTTGTTGAGCTATGAAGAGCTCAGTTGTAGCTGCGTCGGACATAAGGGAGACTTTCATTGCACGTGTGTCGGTGCTTCGAGTTGTACATGCACATAATGTGTATGATCATCATATTGACAACCTCTGTTTGGCCATCAGTTTAGCAATGGAAAGTTGTGGACTTAGTAATTTTTGTATCCAGCATCGACCAGAGACTTGACCAAAATGCACTCAGGAATCTGTTGTCCTAATCTTAGATAATGTATTGTGGGATCCCAAAGTGTACCCATACTCACTCAAAGAATATCTTAGCAGTGACCTCTATTGTGATACTCTTCTTGCAGGCTGCCAAGATGGCCATATTAGAGAATCTGGCAATGACCACAAAAATACAATCGTTGTCATGTTTAGTAGAAGGAAGGCCCAACATGTAATCCATGGAGACAGATTCCAAAAGCCAACTAGGAGTAGGTAGAGGAGTATATAAGCCTTCCTTCTTGATGGTTAGTTTGGAAATGGAACAGGAATTGCAGGATCTAATGTACTTCCCAAAATCTTGTCGAAGTTTCGCCCAATAGAAATACTTTTGTAACACTGCCACTATTTTCTCTACTCTAAAATGTCTAGCGACCTGACTGTAGTGTGCCTCCCAAATCATCTTGGCACACTCACTTGAAGGAACATAGATGTGTCCTAGGTGGCATAACAATGCATCTTGAAGGTGAAAACTTGGAACTTGCTTCCCTTCCAGGAGTGTCTGGTATATACTACCGAATTAGGGAAGACACTTGTAAAGATGCGGCCACCCTGTTGTCTCGTGCCCACAAGAGTTGAGCATAGTGATTGGTGCCATAATCGATGGTTGGTTGAGGAAATCAAAAATAATATTGGTGTAGTCCTTCTTATACTTAATGTTCAAATTGAACTGTTGTAAATAGGTGGACCATTTCTCACGGCAATCATTCTGCAACTTCCCTTGTGTCTGTATGTAATATAGAGGTCAGTGGTCTGTGTGGATGGCTGTTTCCTTCCCCAGAACGTAATGTTTCCATTGACAAAAGGCCTGCACAATGAAATACATTTTTTTGTTATAAGTGGGGTACTTTCAGACTGTGTCTAAAAGTGTCTTACTTTGGTAAGCTATTGGATGCCCTTGTTGAGTAAGAATTGAACCAATATCATAGTCGGAGGCATCTATCTCAATCTCAAATGGTTGTTGCAAGTCTGGTAATGTGAGAACTGGAGCAGAACATAGGCGATTCTTTATGTTGGTGAATGCTTGTTGTTGGGTTTCCAACAAAAAAAAATTTCTTTCACTTCTCCCTTGGTGACATGAATTAAAGGCCAAGTGATATGCGAGAACTCCAACATGAATCTACGATAGAAATCAGCAAGATCCAAATAGTTTTGGAGCTCTCCTAGAGTAGTTGGGGCTGGAAAATCCCAAACGACTTGTATCTTGGATGGGTCCACAAGTACACCATCCTCATCAATGATGTACCCCAGATATTCAACTTGGGTCAGGCCAAAGGTGAATTTCTCGAGGTTAGCACAAAACTTGTGTTGGCGCATGGTTTGAAGGACTTGTTGAATATGGTGAAGGTGCTCTTCCTAGCTCTCGCTGAAGATCAAGATGCCATCTAGGTAAACCACCACAAATGCGTTGGTGAAGGGTCACAAGATGTTTTCCATCTATCTCATGAAGGTTGCAGGGGCATTCGCCAATCTGAACAGCATGACCAACCATTCGAAAAGGCCCTCCTTGGATTTGAAGGCAGTCTTCCCGACGTCGAAAGGTTCTATAGGAACCTGGTGATAAACTAACCTCAAGTCAGTCTTGCTGAAATATTTGGCCTCGTTGAACTGTTTCAGAAGGTCATCAATACATGGGATTGGGTACCTATTCCAGACACTGCTCTTGTTCAGCACCCGATACTCAATGCAAAGCCTCTATGTCCCATCCTTGTTCTGTACCAATACTATCAGGCTCCTAGAAGGTGATGAACTTGGCCTGATGTTCCCTTTCTGCAATAGTTCCTAAATCTACCTCTTTATATGATCATTCTCTAGAATTGAGCATGAATAGATTGGTCCATTAGGTAACAGTATGCCCTGGGGTCAAATCAATGGAGTTCTTGACTTGACAATGTAGAGGTACCCCTATGGGTGAGGCGAAAATATCCCTATACTCCTCCACGACCTTGTCCATCTATTGTTGTTGTGCAAAGGAGTCCTACCAAGAAGCCGTGGCCACAACCTTCTTCTTTCCCTGGGGATGAATCATAAAGAAAACAAATTTCCTGGTCTAGGAAATGATCTTACTGCATTTCTTCCCAATGATCAAAGAGATGGTGGTAGGCAGGGTTACCTTCGTTATCCTGTACAACTTATTAGCCAAAGTAATAATCATAGATCGAGGTCTAGACTCATATAAAGCATGTTGCTTCCACAAGTGTGGTTGTCCTAACAATACATCACAAACTTCAAGAGGAGAAACATCACACAGTACCTCATCCATGAAGGTCTTGATGCTGTAGGGAAAGCGACACTACTGGGTGAAATAAAGATCTCGTCCTTGGTGAAGCCACCTGATGGTCTATGGATATGGATGTGCTATAGTATTTAGACCCAAACACTTCACAACATCTACTAAAATGTGGTTCTTTTGGCTTTCGCTGTTGACAACGAACTGCAACAAAGAACCCTTCACCCACATCTGTGAGTGGAAGAGGCGTTACTCGTCCTCTAGATCTTTAGGCTCAATCTTCTGGAGTATGGTGGTGGCCATAGTTGTACTGGACTCTGCATCATTGATCTTCTTCCCTTTTTCAGTTCACTTATCATTTTATGATTCAAAGCCAGAGCCTGCATCTAATTCGTAAGCCTTTAGCTTGGCCACTAGTGACTGGTTGGCCTGACACTCACTTGTATTGTGAGTGGAGATCTTATGAAACTCACACCATTTTCCCATCTCCTTCTTCGTCTTCGTGGTGTTTCTCTTTGCTTGCATATTCGGTGGGCTATCTTGGGTAGCGCCACCTTGGCTTGGTCCTTTGTTCTGTGGTTTAGGGGCGCCTTTTCCTTGATTTGGATTCAAAGATGCAAAGTCCCGCTTGTTATGTTTAAACTTTTGTTCAAACTTGGCAACGTACCGATATGTCGTGTCAAGCGAGGAAGTGTCCAGGAACTCCATCTCATCCTGGATGTACTTATGTAGACTATTGTGGTACTTCAGCACCAAATGTCGCTCAGTATCCTTGATACCCAACTTCGTATGAAGGGTATGGAAAGTATTTGTGAACTCTGTCACATCTTCGTCCCTTCCCTACGATACCATTGTCCACTTTATGTATTTGTCTTTATATCTAATGAAAGGGTAATATTGTTCCTTGATGGCCTGTCAGAAAGCATTCCAAGTGGTTGCGGTTGGAAACAATGAGGGTTCATGTTGGGTTGTGTTATATTCTTTCCATGACTAGCCCATGTAGTTAATCGAGGGGTTAGAAGGGGGCGGTAGGCCCCCCCTTCGTCGTGCTGATTGCGTAGCGGGGGGAGTCATTGGGGGTTTAAGGGGTGCAGGTAAGCCCACACTATGGGGTCGGGGGCACCGCCCCGTTTTTTTGTTTTGAACCCTATGTTAGGTTGGGTGGACCTACCTATGGTTTTGTGCATGATTTTCACACATGGTTTTGGACGCAATGGTTTTTGGTCCATGGTTTTGGATGCGATGGTTTTCGATCCATGGTTTTGGATGCGATGGTTTTCAGTCCATGGTATTGGATGCTTTGGGATGTATAAATATGTATTGTAATATTGAAAGGAACATAATGAAAAATCAAGCTGGTAGTCCTGGTTTTGGGATCTAGGGGAAAATCTCTGTGTATATGTGTTTTAGAATTCATATGCAGGTAATTTCTATACAGGGGTTAAAACCTACATTTCGTATCATAATTGTTTTGGCTTCAAGGGGATGCCTTTGTTGCTGAGTGGTTTCGCTTGGGCCTGTGGTAGACCTTGTTTAGTGGGAGATCTGTGAGATCGATTCTGGTGGTGAAAAAAGATGGCGAGTAGTGGAAAGATAGAGATCAAGAAATTTAATGGTCAGAGTTTTGAGTTGTGGAAACTCAAGATGGAGGATCTATTGGTTGATAAAGATCAGTGGATCATGGTAGATCTGGGTACTAAACCAACGAGAGTGTCAAATGAAGAATGGAAGAAGTTGGATTAGAAGGCAAAGAGCACAATACGATTGTGTGTCTCAGATTCAGTATTGTTGAATGTATCAGGGGAAGCTACGACAAAGGCTTTGTGGGACAAGTTAGGGACTTTGTACCAATCTAAGTCTCTGGTGAATAAACTATTCCTGCGGAAAAAGATGTATAACGTGAGGATGAAAGATCAAGACTCGGTGATAGAGCATCTGAATGCATTTAATACTGTGGTAAGTCAGTTAGTATCTGTTGATATTAAAATTTCAGATGAAGATAAGTGCATCGGTTTGTTGTGTTCTCTACGAGATTCATGGGATAGTCTAGTTATTGCAATAGGTATCAATGCAACTGCCTTGCATTTTGATGAAATAGTCTCATCCTTGCTGACAGAGGAGATGAGATGGAAAAATATGGAGAGACAAAATGGTGATGCCTTTTCTGTACGAGGATAGTCCCAGAATAGAAACAAAAATAAGTCATCGAGTGGGAGATCTAAATCTAGAGGGAGATCTAAATCTCCAGGAAAACCTATAAATGTGGTGTGCTAGAAATGCGGAAAGGAAGGGCACTACAAAAGGGAATGTAAATCTAAAGCTCCTGATAAAGGAAAGGTATCTGATTATACTCCTTCTGCAAAGGTGAAAACCACCTCAGATGAAGGTGGGGATGTGTACTTGGCTTCTTCAAGTACACATGTAGATCATGAGTCATGGTTGATTGACTCAGGTGCATCCTTTCACTTCACTTCCCATAGAGAGTGCTTTTGTGAGTATGAGAAATACTATGGTGTTGATGTCTTCTTGGGGGATGACAAGAAGGCTAGAATCATTGGTCGCAGAAAAGTAAAGTTGAAGTTGCAAGGTGAAAGGGTTAGAACATTTCCGGCTGTTCTACATATTCCTGCATTGGCCAGAAATCTAATTTCTGTAAACAAGGTAGATGATGTAGTTGTAAAAACAGTGTTCGAGAAGGATACTTGCAAGATTGTTTGGGGAGCATTGGTATTGATGTGGGGAGTTCGGATTGGAACTCTGTACAAGCTGCAAGGCAGCACTGTTGTTGATTGGTGCAATAGATCTGTGGTTCCTGAAAGTTGAGCAAAAAATCTAGTGGTCTCTAGAGAGAAGACCATGTTGTGACATCAAAGGATTGGACATATTGGAGAGAAGGGCCTTCGAATACTTCATGGTAAAGGTATGGTAGAAGGTATGAGTAATAGCTCTTTGGATTTTGATTTCTGTGAAAATTGTGTATATGGGAAGTAGAATTGGGTGAGTTTCCCCTCTGGTGGTAAGAGGGCGAAACATATATTAGAGCTTGTGCATAGTGATGTGTTTGGACCTGTGAAGGTTCCATCACTGGGTAAGTCGGTGTACTATGTATCATTTATAGATGACTTCTCAAGGAATACATGGATATATTTCCTTATGAAGAAATCTAAAGTCTTTGATAGGTTTAAAGAATTTAAGGCTCTGGTGGAAAACCAGACATAGAAGAATATAAAGTTGTTCAGGACAGATAACGGTGGAGAATTTCGCAGTAAGGAATTTGAAGAATCCTGTAAGAAGTGTCGTATAGTACGTCAGAAGACTACTCCATATACACCTCAGCAAAATGGAGTTGTAGAAAGAATGAACAAGACGTTGATGGAAAGGGCAAGAAGCATGCTCAGTGGTGTCGAGTTAGGAGAGGAATTCTGGGCAGAGGCTATGGAGACAACATGTTACCTGGTCAATAGATCACCTTCATCAGTGTTGGAGGATAAGACTCCACAAGAGGTATGGACTGGTAAGAAACCCTCTCTTTCACATCTGAGGGTATTTGGATGTGACGCATATGTACATGCTCCAAAGGAGAAATGAACCAAGTTAGATAGTAAATCTGAAAAGTGCATCTTTATTGGGTTTAAGGATGGTTTAAAGGGTTATAAGTTTTGGAACCCAGTAACAAGGAAGGTGGTGTATAGTTGAGATGTGGTGTTCAGAGAGGTGAAAGATGTTATTAAACATGAAGTCCAACCAAAGGAACCTGAGAAGATAGACTTTGAGCTAAAGGAGGAAGAATCAGACTCTGCAGCGGAGGTGGAATTAGAAGATGAAGAGCCACAAACTCCGGGTGTGAGAAGATTAGTTCGAGAAAGAAGGCAACCAGAAAGGTATAGTCCATCTGTTTTCTGTTAAATTTTTTCTTTATCTATTACTAATGATGATCCTAGAACTGTGAAGGAAGCAGTAGATTCAGAGGATGGAAAACTCTGGAAAGAGGCCATGGTTGATGAAATGGCATCTTTGCAAAAAAATGAGGCTTGGGATCTGGTGGAGTTTCCAGCTGGAAGGAAACCCATTGGCAGCAAATGGGTGTTCAAGAAAAAGATAATGCAGAAGGAAAGGTGGAGAAATACAAAACTCAGTTGGTAGAAAAAGGTTATTCCCAGGTGCCAGGGATTGATTTTGGTGATATTTTTTCTCCTATTTCCAAGGTAACTTCTATTAGATTACTTTTATCTGTTGCTGCTCCTTTTGATTTTGAGGTAGAACAGATGGATGTGAAGACAACATTTCTTCACAGGGATCTGGAAGAGGAGATCTACATGAAGCAACCTGAAGGCTTTGTGGTGAAGGGGAAGAAAGAACTGGTATGCAAGTTAAAGAAGTCTCTGTATGGGTTAAAACAGTCGCCAAGGATGTGGTATCAGAAATTTGATACATTTATACAGGGACTTGGCTTCACTAGAAGAAAAGCAGATCACTGTGTATTTTAAATTAATTGGTGACCGTGTTATTTATTTGGTCTTGTATGTGGATGATGTGTTGCTGGTTAGAAATGACAAAGAGATTATTTAGGATTTGAAGACCCAATTGTCCTCCAAATTCGACATGAAAGATCTTGGTGCTGCAAACTATATTTTGGGCATGGAAATTAAAAGAGATCGGGAAAAGAGGAAGCTCTCGTTAAACCAGAGGAAGTAAAGAAAATATAATTAAAATAGATAGAATTAAAACATGAAATAATTAATACTAATAAAATTAACAATAATACAATTAAATAGAACAATTAAAAATAACTTAAAGATCTGTCGGCTAAGCATCTCTTGCATCCCTATATATATTTGACAAATAAGACCAGTCTTTCAATTAATTCTCTCACATCCTGAAGATGAATCATCGTTGCTGGTTCAAAACGTCGATCTAAAAAGAAATTGAATGCGATGGATCCGGAAGAAAATCTACATAGAGGAAGTATGTCGAGACAATATTGCAGAGGTTTGATTTGCAGAATAGTAAACCAGTGAAGGTTCCTATTCCTGTAGGTGTAAAGTTATCTGTTGAACAATGTCCCAAGATACAAGAAGAGGAAGACGACATGTCTCGTGTTGCGTATGCAAGTGTAGTCGGAAGCTTGATGTATGCGATGGTCTGTATTAGACCAGACATTGCACATGCAGTGGGAGTATTGAGCTGGTTTATGTCAAAACCAGAGAAGGAGCATTGGATAGCAGTGAAGCGGGTTTTCAAGTATTTGTGTGGCACTAGTGATTATGGTTTCTGCTACCAAGGAAGACTAGGATTGGACAGAGTGTTGGATATTCATGGCTTTGTTGATGCAGACTAGGCTGGAGATTTGGATCAGAGAAGATCTACAAGTGGGTATGTGTTTAACCTATTTGGAGGTGCAATTAGTTGGATGAGTAAGAAACAATCTGTAGTGGCACTATCAACTATAGAGGCAGAATACATGGCAGCCACTCATGCAAGCAAGGAAGCAGTTTGGTTACGAAGATTGTGTTCAAGTATGGGGTTAGTACAGGGAGCTATAAGGATAGACTGTGACAGCCAAAGTGTAATTTTCTTAGCAAATAGCCCTGCATATCATTCAAAGGCAAAGCACATTAATGTTCAGTATCACTTTGTGAGGGATATGATAGAAGACAAAAAGGTGTTGCTGGTAAAGGTGGACACTTTGAAGAATACTGCAGATGCATTGACAAAATATGTGAGCTCTGAGAAGTTCTCTTGGTTTAGAGAAACAATGCGCATTGTAGGGTTGGATAAATGACTAAGCTCTCTTGTGGCCCCCTATGGAAAGAAAACAACAAGTGGGAGAATGTTGGGTTGTGTTATATTCTTTCCAAAACTAGCCCACGTAGTTAATTAGGAAGTTAGAAGGCGGCGGGAGGCCCCCCTTCGTCGCACCGATTGTGTAGCGAGTGGAGTCATAGGGGGTTAAAGGGGTGCAGGTAACCTCACTCTATGGGGTCTGGGGCAGCACCCCAAAAAATTTTGGTTTTGAACCCTATGTTAGGTTGGGCAGACCTACCTATGGTTTTGTGCATGATTTTCGCACATGGTTTTGGACGCGATGGTTTTCGGTCCATGGTTTTGGATGCAATGGTTTTCGGTCCATGGTTTTGGACGCGATGGGTTTCGATCCATGGTATTGGATTCTTCGGCATGCATAAATATGTATTGTAACATTGAAAGGAACATAATGAAAAATCAAGCTGGTAGTCCCGGTTTTGGGATCCACAGGAAAATCTCTGTGTATATGTGTTTTATGTTTTATGCTCTCACATTGTTTATTTTATGTGTTTTAGAATTCGTATGCAAGTAATTTTTATATGGGTTTAAAACCTACAGTTCACTCTCGTGATTTTGTTCATAGTAGGTTTCCAACCAATCCTTGACATATGGGACAAATAAGAAGTGCAAAAGTAATATTTTCCCGATTGGAAAAGTCATGAACTAAAAAATATGGTTCTAATAGATTTAACCATTTATCTACGATGTCTGCATCTATCAGGCCTTCGAATATGGGAATATCGAAGTTAAATTTTACCTTAAAAGGAGTTCTGCCTTCAGAGTGGCTGCTGGATGAAGATGCATCACTTGTGGATAGCGATTGAAGGATCTGGGAAATAGTATCCATCATCGCGTCCCTTTATTTCTCGAGGTCTTCCTCAAGCCACACTTTGAAAGGATCTCCAACCCCCTCATCTTTCTTTTCTTCTTCCATGGGAGGTCGTTGTGTTTTGTGAGGATGAACTTGCAATGGTTCAACCAAATCAAGCCCTAACTCCTTATACCGTGACCTTGTTGGGAACTTGCAAATAAAAACACAAAAAGAGTAGACTACTCTGATACCAATGATACAAACTTAAATAGGAACACAAAAACTTAGGTATATAATAATAAACACAAATATGCAACAAAAAAACACTTCATTTCATTAATAGAAAAATTCTTAACTATGTTTAGAAACAGAATGGAAATAAGATAGCTTAGGCGTTGGTAGCTTATCTCTGAGAAGAGATGTGGGGGATACATGTCTTTGAACTATGTTACAATGAAGCGGAATGGCCTATTTATTATTTGAAAACATGAGAAAACCCTAAACAACCAAAACCCTAACCCCAACATATGTAACACCAAGAGTTTGTGGGCCCCGTTGTGGTTAGTTGGGTAGCCAACTTCTCGGGGTTGTAACTTGGTTGTATTATCTCCATTTGGCACATATGATACCTTGTTGGAAAGGTATCTCAGAGTAATACATGTTTCACCATAGGCCCTTCCCTACTACAATGGGCCTGCCACAGACCCACAAAAAACACCGTTTAGGGGGTCAAAACCGCTCTGGAAGTTCACGACCCGAAAAAAATGCTAAAAATAGTAAATTTTGAAATGAACAAGGAAACATATGAAACTGACTGGGGAGTCTAGGTGGAATAGGAGGGTGGCAACCAATATCCACCTAGATCAAGAACCCTGCAGTCAACATCACATTTCAGAGTCAAAGTCAATGGTCATCAACAGTAAACATGGCCTAAAAACATTGGTTCCTCCATAGAAAAACTCAGCCTCTAAAGATCGAAATTTTTCAATTCAAATATATTCAAAATGCCAAGCTAAACTTGGTCAGTGATTTTCCAAACAGAAGTGAATGCAAAAATTTTAGAGTAAACCCTTGATCCTTCACAGTTGTGAACTCGATTTCCTTGCTTTAGACCTGTATGAACCAATCACAAGAGGAGAGAGAAGAAGATGTGTGTTGATGTGATGTCTAAATGAGGTTTCCTTAATGTGTATTTATACGTGACTTTAGAGACCCAATTTTGACTTTAGGCCAACATGGACTTTTATTTCATTGTGGGTTTTCAATTAAAAGTAATTTTTTTCCTTAATCAAATTAAATTATTCTAGAGGCAAAGAGGGTCTTTTTCTTGAGGCGGAAGGTTGTCCAAAATAGAGAATTTGCATGACAAATGAACATTAAAAATGAGTAAAATATGTAGAATTAAATTATATTAAGTATATAAAATCATATAATATAATAAAATTAAAAAATATATATTTAAATATATAATTTTTTTTTTTTTTTTTTTCAAAAAAATATATATTTATTTAAATAAGAAAATAAATTAATTATTCAGAATATTTTGATAAGAGTGAATATTAGAGCTGAATAATTATATTAAATTATTCAAAATTCCAAATAACACAATTATAATTAGTTTTTCCACAATAATAAAAATAAAATAATGATTTTACAAATCATGATATATTTTTAGTTCATATATGAATTCACTTATAAAACTCATTGAATGAGTTCAAAATTTCAAATAACACAATTATAATAATTTTTTCCACAATAATAAAAATAAAATAATGATTTTACAAATCATGATATATTTTTAGTTCATATATGAATTCACTTATAAAACTCATTCAATGAATTCAAAATTCCAAATAACACAATTATAATAAGTTTTTCCACAATAATAAAAATAAAATAATGATTTTACAAATCATGATATATTTTTAGTTTACATATGAATTCACTTTTAAAACTCATTCAGAGATTATATAAGATTAAAATGTGGAAAATAATTTTTATTTAAAATCAATTAAATAAATATATGAAATCTTGTGATAAATTAAATTTATAATTTATAAAAGTTAAATAATTTCTTAGAGAGACTTTTTCCAATCAAGTATGGTAGAGATATTGTAATGTCTTATCTTGTCTTGTCCTATCGAACATTTTTTACTAACTCAAGTTATATAAAATTAAAATTAAAAATAAAATTAAATAAATTAATAGTTAAAATAAAATAGGTAATTTACTTTTTGATAATTTTTAGACTCTATATTTTGAATATAATATTTTCATTTTAAAATGTAATATAATATATTTTTTATTTTTCATAAAATTTTTCATTTTTTAATTAAAAAGAATAATTATTGGTTGTTACTCTCACCACCAAGAATTTTAACATTTTTAAAATTTTTTTCTACTTTCTCAACTCCAATATAGATTCTGCATTAGAGTATGTAATTTCACATTTTCCCACACAACATATATTGATTATCTTGTATTTGGTCTTTCTTATTTCCACATTCCTTTGTTCATATATTGATTATCTTGTATTTGGTCTTTCTTATTTCCACATTCCTTCGTTGAGGTGGAGAGATAGGAAGCTATGGTAGTTGTTCTTTTCATGAGGGCCAAGATGGTTTAATTAGGTATTAATTAACCATAGTGACTTACATGATAATAGCACCTTGGCTTTGTTTCGATGGATTTCTAGTTTGGTGGGAAGGGAATACTTGAGCTAATTGAAAACTCATGTGTAGGTATTTTGAAAATGACGTGAAAATGAGTTCATCTTGTTAAGACTTTATATACCACCTCAAAAGATGGTCAATATTTTATTTTAATTTGATCTCACCATACATTTTCAAACACTACCGAACACTACTAGTTCATCCATAGTCAGAAGAGGAAAAAATGTGTTATCATTTTCTGATACATGGTGGTTAATGATAACTTAGGTGAATGATCACTTATCATGTTCATAATCATTATGGCCAGGACAACAATAACACCTCACGTTTGGTTAGTGAAATTGGGAAAAATTTACTTGTCCATTAAAAGTAGTTATTGCAATAGCCTATGTCCATCTATGTATTTTATCTACCCGAAAATACGTTGAATCAATGTATAGTGGTTAATGATAACATAGATGAATGATCACTTAGCATGCTCATAATCATTATCGCCGAGAGAACAATAACACCTCATTTTTGGTTAGTGGAATTGGGAAAAATTTACTCGTCCATTAAAAGTAGTTATTGCAATAGCCTATGTCCATCTAGGTATTTTATTTTTGGTTAGTGGAATTCGGAAAAATTTACTCACCCATTAAAAGTAGTTATTGCAATAGCCTATGTCGATCTAGGTATTTTATCTACCCGAAAATATGTTGAATCAATGTAGAGTGTAGATACACCCAACATAGATCCATATTGTAGCAGATTTATTGAATAGTGAAAGGATAGAGTTAGAAAAAATATTTTGGTTTTGATTTTTATATTCTTTGATCTTTATTATATTTTGATTTGTTTAGTTTGATCTTGTTCACCCTTTCATGTTAACATGAATAATAATGATGTTATGAAATAATATTTTTTTGTGAGTTCACAGGAATCAAATTTATTTAGTAGTCCAAACCTATTTATTGAGTTCACTGGTATTTCTTTGTAGTGCACTTCCCCATAGATTTAGTAAAGACTAATTGGGATTGGCATAAAATATGTGGAAAACCTATATTTAGTGTGTTTGTGGAACTATTTTATGGTGTGTTTATGTTAACTAAGTAGTTAATTCATTAATATTATTTTCCATTCTACTATATTCTTTTATATATATATATATATATATATATATTCTCCTCCTAACTACAGTAAACACTAGTTGGAACAAAATTTGTGGAAAGACTTATGCTCAATGATATTTTTAGATCTCTTTCATGGCGTGTTTATGTTAATTATTTAGTTAATTTATGATTATTACATTGTATTATATATACACACATCATCTTAAAAGTAATTATTATTTAATTTTATTTATATTCATGTTTTATCTTACTCACGGATTATATATTCAAAGTTATATAATATTTACGCGTGTTTATGTTAATTATTTAGTTAATTTATGATTATTACATTGTATTATATATACACACATCATCTTAAAAGTAATTATTATTTAATTTTATTTATATTCATGTTTTATCTTACTCACGGATTATATATTCAAAGTTATATAATATTTACATATAGGTTTAAAATGAAATTATGATTATATATTCAAAGTTATATAATATTTACACATATAGGTTTAAAATGAAATTATGTTTTATTGCGATGAACTATTATATAATCTTATTTATATTCATGTTTTATCTTACTAACGATTATATATTCAATGTTAACATTGAAAGATTCAAAGTTGTTAAAATTGGTATATCCAAGTTATATATTTTTATAACAATAATATTTAGTATGTCATTTAAAATTTTAATAAACATAAATAATATCATATTAGATTAAGATTTCATTTTCACCCTTAATATATCATGTAGTGTGATGGATAAAATAGTAAATTTAATGATGAAAAGATAAGATTAATAAAATTTAAAATTAATTTACTTTTAATTATATATATATATATATATATATATATATATATATATATATATATATATAAAATAAACTTTGCAAGTCTACATCTTCATCACGTCTAATATAAATCACCTAGATCTGGTAGGGATTGAAACAGTGACTTCACATCAAAGAGTGTCTTGACAGAGCACTTGATCACTATCTATCCAAGACCTCATGGATAATATGTACTCTGTCATTTAGTATGATAATATTTAATATTTCATATGTTATTTATAGTATTAGTGAATATAAATTGAACAATGATATATTTAAGGTTCATGTATTTTTACAATAATAATATTTAATATTTTGTATATTATATAAAGTGTTAATGAATAGATATAACATCATATTTACATTGATATTTTAGTTTTACTTTGAATTTACTAGATTTTAGGACAAAGAAAATATTAAAATCTACATTATTATGTTTGAGATTGTAGATGTAAAATTAATATTGATAAATTCAATATATATATATATATATATATATATATATATATATATATATATTCAAATCATTAACAAAATAGACATAACATTAAACTAGATTGACATTTTATTTTAACTTTTAACTCTATATAATTTTGTGATATTACTTTTTTGAATTTTTATAATCATATAATTATAAATTTTTCTTTCATAAAAGTATTGAAAATGATAGTTTGTAATATATTTCTAATTATTTTGTTGCACCGAGAGGCTTATTTTTTATGGTATTGTAAAGATGTGATAGTATAATATAGTGTTTAGTTTAACATTTTGACTTGGGAAAAATAAAAAATTAAAAAAATACATAAAATTAATAATTATTTACGTCATAAGGCGTTCCTTGTTAGAAGAACTCCCTTATGGCCATTCACAGATCTTCTCTCCACCATCAGAATGCTTGTTAGATGATTGAAATTCCATCCACCATTCGATCTCACCATTATTTTCTGATTGTTAGCTATTCAGTTCCTATAACTCAATTGTGGGTTTCGTGATGAATTATTCAGTTTCTCAAGCCATGTATGCATCAAATGGTTTTCAGGGGTGAATACGTTGCAGGAAATCTTCCGTTGGGGACCTCATCTATAATTATAATAGAGTCCAAATTCGATGACCAACTAGAGTGTTGAGACTTGGGGATGTCGACATTCAAACCTATAACAATTGCAAAAATGAATATACTCATAGAATCATAGGAGAAAATTTCAATTTCAATATGCATTTGAGTAATGTTTGTGGTATTTGCAAGTGTTGGAAGCGATGGTAGATAAGATCCCCAAAAATCCCATGGAGAAGAGTGACATAAGCGCTAACCAAAGGGTGGAGGATGAAATTATTTCGATCTAGTAGCATGTTAGTAAAACCCCTCTATGCACTCGAGTGTATTGGGCCTATTTCACAGCATTTGAATCCCTCGAGAACCAATATTTCTTTCAATGTTGTAACAATCCTTGTTAATTCCCTTTGGAATCCTACATGCATTTGTTTCCCCTTCATTATAAGATAGTGGAGTTTCATTGAACATTCCAATACAAGTCTGAGATAAATTTTATTTCATCAGCAGAAACATAAGGTTTACTATTTTGGTGGTTCATTCAAAAATATTTCTCCAACCTTCTTTCATTCCTGATATTTTATTTGATTTTTTGTATCTAGGGCATAGATTAATGAACTAGATAGCATTGACTGCATGCTTTCATCCTTAGAAAATTTTGATAAAGATAATTCATGGAAGACTGCAACAAGGAGATAAATATTCTTTTTTTTTCTGAAGCAAGAAATGGACCTTCTATTCATTTGAAGCTAAAAAATAGGTTACATAAAATACAACAAACCCAGAGGGGAAGAATACCAAAGAGTTAACTGGCACCCTATGCTTTGGGACCTGAGCCAACTGCTCGAGATCCTATCTAAGGGCCCACAAAATAGAACAACCTCCTAAGGGCCCACAAAGTAGAAATCAAGAAGTCTTTAAGCGGACCCGATGAGGAAATAGAGACCGCGGTGAAAATATTTCGGGTCCGCTAGGTAGATAACCATCGAGCAATTGTTTTGCTCGAAATTCCCTGATCCCACTCCTGAATAGAAACTTGCAAGGAAGATATCCCGGTCCCGCTAACATGCACAACAAACCTCAGCCGTAGATCTGCTACCACTAGATCCTACGACTATGAAGGATATCGGGCTAGAAAGAAGAGCGAGGAATATCCACCCAATGAAAGCGATATTCTCTCTCCTCCTTGAGTCATGTGTTGAATGGTTAGTGGCATCAGAAGCTTTCCTATTAAACCAATTAGGGTAATGAGGATGCTCGAAAACCACTGTAACTGTAGCAAAGCTTTTGGTACCACCATTTGGTTTCACGCTCTTTCACCTTTGCCTTCCATCCAACTGCAAGACCCGAATATGCCAATTCTTGGGTCATCTGTTTGTCAAACCCTTATCATCCATCTGCTTAATTTTCAACTGGCTGATTCCCCTTCATGTATTGATAATGCTCCCTGTCTACGAGAGCTAGAGTGTAGCAGCCCTCATGCAGTTGTTCTGCGGGTACCGACTCCCACGAGTAGCACTTGTTGTCTCTTGTACATCGTACCCCTTCATTAGCTAGCCAGTCTGCCACTCTGTTGGCATCTCTACGCACATGAACAAATCTAAGAGTTCTTAGTATTCTTAGGTGAGATTGAATTCAGTGGTAGACCTGCAAAAGTATCCAGTGTTTTGAAACTTTGTCTAGTGTAGTGCTAGTGCCTATCCTTTTGACCGAATTAATTGTTAATTCCGAGTCCACCTTTATGATTGTATTATGTAAATTATACTTAATTAGAATTTCTAAGCATTGCTCAATGGCCATGAGTTCCACCATATTGTTAGTGGCCCTCTGCAAATGACTGTGAAAGATGACTTTTATATTGCTCTCTTCATCTCTTATAACTCCTCTGTAACCAGCATCCCCAGGGTTTCCTTTTAAGGCTCCATCTATATTGAATTTCAAAAATCCATGGGGAGGGGGTTGCCAGAAATCCTTTCCTTCTGATATGTGCCTTGCTATCTTATTTATGCCTTGAGGGACATGTGACTAGAGCCCCAACAGTTTGAGAATGTGAGCATCCCGTTGACCAGGGGGTTTCTCAGGAGGTTGCTTTAGAAGGGCATTAACAGTTTCTTTGAGTTGTTTTAGGATCTGAGCCATGATGCTTTGTGTTGAGCCAAATTTATCTTTGAAGATCTTGTTGTTATGTTCTTTCCAAACATCCCAGATCAAAAATCCTGGAATCAGAGTCCAGGCTATATTGACTGTCTCATTATCCGAGAAGTCTTTCCTCTAATTCTTTAAAGTTTCAGAGATGTCATTTTCGTTCCTGTTTGTTTGATTAAGGTTGAGGTGAAAGAGCAGAGGTTGAGAAGATGATCAATAGTTTCTTCCTACAAACCACATAAATGGCATCTTGATGGACCAACAAAACCTCTCTTTCCGAGATTTTCCCAAGTCAGAATCTTTTTAAGCTGTACTAGCCACATGAACAGTTTGATCTTCATCCAGTGTGGGTTGTTCCAAAGGTCTTTCCATGTCTTATCAAGGTTTGGATAGTTAAGTCTAGTGGCTATTCTTTTTGCTTCTTTGAGGTTGAAGATTCCCTCATTGTTTCTCCGCCATCCTAGTAGATCATTCGAGGTTGAAGCCAAAATTTTCCTCTTTTCCAGAATGTCTTCAAGAAATTTAGCTTGGGCCTTTAAAGGGGTCTCTTCACTATAATCTAGTACCTTCCAAATTCTCCATTTACCAGTGTCCCTAGACTGATCCCAAAAGTCACTTACCCTTTTCAATCCTTTATTAATGGTATCTTTTTTTATTATGTCCAGTCCTTCCCTACATAGGTTATGTTCTTGCTGCCAGTTTTCCTCCCAAAACTAGGCTAGATTCCCATTTCTAATCTCCCAGAAACTATGTTTATGAACTAAGGCTCTATTCTCCCAAGCATTGTTCCAAATATGGGAACCCTTGATGTGTCCAGTCATTCGAATGTCATCCCTTTCCTGCCAGTCCATTGCATATTTCTGTTTCCAAAGCTTAAACCAGGGGTTTCTCATTTCCTTTAGCCATCTCCACCAAATTTTTGCCCCCAACACTTTGCTCAGAGTATCCGGGTCATGGAGACCTAAACCACCATGGGTTTTGGGTTTGCAAAGCTTGTACCAAGCTACCAAAGCCCATTTCTTTTTCTCCTCCACTTTACCCCAAAGAAAATCTCCTTAGATATTATTGATTTGCTATAAAACTCCTAATGGGATAGGAAGGGTCGAAAACATGAAAATTGGAATGGTTTGTAGTACAGTCTTTGTGAGAACTAGCCTTCCTACTAAATTCAAAGATCTGCTTGTCCAATTCCTAACTTTGTCCTTCAGTTTATTTCTTACTGACTCCTAGACTTCCTTACTCAGAGGTTTATCAGTGAGGGGTATTCCCAGATATTTGGAGCGAAGATGATCTCTTTGAAAGCCAAGAATTCTTGAGAGATTTCTTTGAATAGAAATATCAGTATTGATTTTGTGAGGCTTACCTCTGTACCAACATCCATTGCAAAATCATTCAAGATTTGTTTGAAAGCTTTGGCTTCCTTGACTATGGGTGTGCCCTGCAGCATAGTGTCATCCACAAATTGTTAATGAGTCAATGTGTCCCCATTCTGAGTAATTTTGAGTCCTTATATTCTTCCTTCCTCCTTGGCTGAATTGATTGCTTTACCGAATCCTTCCATCATGAGAATGAAGAGGAAGGGGTAGAGAGGATCTCCTTTCCTGAGGCCTCTCGATGGCTTGAAGGTTCTGGATGGAGAGGCATTAAGAAGGATTGGACAACTGGCAGTGGTAATCAGAGCCATGACCCATTTTATCCAATTGTTGTTAAAGCCATATTCTTTAAGAACTTCCCTGATGTAAGACCAACTTAGTTTATCATAAGCTTTCGCTATGTCCATTTTTATTATCATACCTATTTGCTTATTGGTCTTGAGGGAATGAACCACTTTGTGAGCTTGAATGATATTATTGAGAATTTGTCTACCTGCCACATCTAATCTGCTCCTCTGACACAAGCATTGGAAGAAGGGGTTTGAGTCTATTAGCAATAACTTTGGAAATGATTTTGTACACCACATTGCATAAAACTATGGGTCTGAATCTGTCTGGTGTCATGGCTTTTTCTTGTTTAGGGATTAACGCTATGAAGGATTCATTAAGCACTCTTAGAATTGTTCTTGATTTTCTCAAGTCCTCCACCACATCAAGAATGTCATGTTTGACTGTTTCTGAACATGTTTTTAAGAAGTCTACATTGAAACCATTCGGGCATGGAGCTTTCCCATTATGCATCTCTTTGATTACTTCATTGACCTCTTCTTCCATCATTGGCATGTTGAGATTATAATTATCTTCCCTGGTTACCAGTTTTGGAATACGCTGAGTGAAGCTTTTAGTAAATTGAGATCTGTCTGCAATGGTCTCCTCTGCTATACTTTGAAAATGTTGTACGAGAACAAATTCGATTTCCTTAGGAGTATTTAGCTCTTTCCCTTCAAGATCTATGAGTTTTGTGATCCGATTATGTGCCCTGTGTTCCATGGTAGACTTGTGAAAGAACCTAGTATTTCTCTCCCCTTCCTTAATCTATTTCACTTTTGATTTCTGTCTCCATAAGATTTCCTCCTGCTGGCATCTGTTTTCCCATTCTTGTTGAAGAGAGTCTGCTTGCATTTTCCTTTCCTCTGTGAAGCCTTCTGTGATGAAAATTTGATTAGTTTCTTGCAATTTTTTCTCCACTTCTCTTTTGGCTTTAAAAATATTTCCAAACTCATTTTTGTTCCATTCTTTGAGCCTTCACTTGGTGTGTTTGAGTCTCTATTGCAGGAGGAACATTTTTGTTCCCTAGGTGGGCATGTCTTCCGCCCACCATTTTCCAATATTAGTGATGAAGTCAAGGTGAGTATCCAAAACATTTTCAAACTTAAAAGGTTTGTTCCTCAGGGTGCCAATAAATGAAGTTTCTAGCTGGATGGACCAGTGGTCTGAGCCTCTAAAAGGGAGGATAAAAGCTGTCATGATACGACCAATGAGAAGGAGATCCTCTGAGATTATGAATCTGTCTAGTTTCGAGGCAACTTGGGAAGTTCCACCTCTCTTGTTATTCCACGTGAAGGTACCATTTATTGTATCCATATCCACCAGTCTCATGTTGTTTAGGAAGTTCTGGAAGGAAATTGAGTCTCTTCCAAGTGCTCTAGTCCCTTCTTTCTTCTCTGTGAGAGATCTGATCATGTTAAAGTCCTCTCACAGAATCCAGGGCATTACTGGGTGTCTCTCTCTCTCATCTCCTCCAGAGAGGTGAGGTGTTATAGATATGATATGAAAATATATGAAAATAATACCAATATAGTCAATAACTGCAAATAATAACCGAAAATAACAAGATCTGAATAGTTAATAGAAATGATTCTTTATTAATCAAACCCTTAAGGTAGGGCAACACTATACATTCACTCCTTAAGGAAGGAGAACACTCCACAAGCCATATGCCTATTCATACAATAATTCCTTGACATCCCTCAATGTGGAGTCTCTAGCCTCTATATAGGCCTCATACATACAATACCATGGGTCATTACCATGGTTCCCTCAATACCATCTATTTAATACCATGGGCCCATTACATTATTACTAACTACTTGTGGTCCCTTACATGATACGAGTTAACCACCTTATTTGTTACTATGGCCCATCCCATTATTACATTATTCCCTTGGGTACCTCCCTTTGTACCCCATATTATCCCCCCTAGGTATATAACATTCCACCCCCGTTAGCATGTTTCATCCCCGAAACATGGGAAGAACACAAATAATAAGATCTACTCAAAAGAGTAGTCCACTAGTACCATGCACGTGCATCTAGCCATCCAAGAGAAAGGTGCACCCTTGATCTTGCTGGTGCCTCGCTCGCTTGAGATGGAAGTTGACCGTGGCAACTCTTCTGTGTTGATGTGTAGTAGGTGGATCTTCGCTCCTCTCTATCTATCATGCGGGGGTTGTTGTCCTTGTGGCTTATTGGTTTCCATCTTGTTGGCTGTTGTCTTGCGAGGTGATGTGGGTGATGATATGTTGAAGTTTTAACCTACAGTGTCTTTTTCTTTAATTCACCCCTTACTAGAGCCTGAGTTTTATCTGGTGCATGTTGTGGTGCCTGCTGTGGTGTCTTATCTTCCAATATTACTTGAACCATTGAGCTCTCATCTGATGTATTAGCACTTGTATCCTTTTCTGCTTTAGCCTCTGTTTATGTCTAATTGTCGATAATCAACAGCTCATCATCTGATATGTTAGTCCCTGGAACATCTTCGGCTTCAGCGTCCGTGGACTTTACCTGTTTATTGATGGAAATATCCTATAATGTAATTTTCTTCTTTTTATACCAGAGCTTCAGGAATTTCTTTTGCACATTAATATTTATAGTACCCACCGATTCCATCCATGGGTATCCCAAAACAACATCCATGTTATCCATATCTGAAGTATAAAAATCACCATGAAACACATACTTATCCATAGAAAGCTTCAAATCCTTATAAAATTAAACATCATCATCATCAACCTGTGTATTCTCAATGTGTTTGGCTAGAACTTGCAATTTTTTTGCCAAATTAAGATTGATAAAATTATGCCTACAATTAGGATTTATAGACACAACGATCTTCTTCTTTTGAATGAATCCATAAACCTGCAATATTGATATACCAATAGAAAATAACCCCTTACATGTCTCATTCTTCTGTTTTCTAGCATGATACCATTTGTCTAAAAGGTCTCTTTCAAATTCTTCATCTGACAATTTGGACAACTACTTGTTGTCAAGTGAAAACCACCATTTGGCAGCCTAATCTTTGCAAGTAAGTGGTACCATACCCCTTCACAAATTCCCAAATTTGAACTTGTGTCTCTGTAGTAATTCTTCAATAGTAGGGCTATCATCTTTTCCTATAAAATATGGTGTCTCCATGAAGAGGGTTTTGAAAAAAATTCACTTACTTGGCGAAAATTTGAAATTGTCACAGTTTAGTCAATATTGGTCAGAATCCCTATTATGACCTGTTTTCAGAAATGGAACAACCATTCTGCATCTGCCAATGTGATAGAAATCCTGATCTATGCACTGGAATTTCCAATCCATGCTACAACTGTCTCGCCGTCACAAAAAATTGCTGAAAAAATAGTTGATTTTAAATTAGCGATATCTCCCTCATCCGGACTCCTATTTGACTAATTTTTTTCTTTTGAAATCGGGTATTTTTTCACAAATAATCCAGATCTGCAATTAGATTTTGCAGATCTTGCACCAGGACGTCCAGGTATGTGCCACAAACTCGCTGACCCAAAAATGTTTGCAATAGCACTAATTTTTAGATCAGCGATATCTCTCTCATCCAGACTCTGATTCGACTGATTTTTTTTTTTAAATTGGGTATTTTTTCACAAAGAATCCAAATATACAATTATATTTTCCATATTTTTCCCAAAAATGTACATATCTGATCTGAAAACTCGCCACCCATGAAATTTCCTACAAAATTAAAAAAAAAATCTCCACTTTTGCCCAAGAAAGTGCTCTGATACCACTTGTTATAGCTCTAATACCACTTGTTATAGCTCCAATACCACTTGTTATAGCTTTTATACCACTTGTTATAGATCTGATCCGAAAATATAAGACAATGCAAATAACCCAAGAAATAAACCCAAGAAATGACAAGATCTGAATATAGATAATGATTCACTTTATTGATCAAACCCTTCAGGTAGGGAAACACCATACATTCACTCCTTAAGGAAGGAGAACACTCCAAAATCATGACGGATAGCGAGGATCGAAGCAAGGCACCAACAAGATCGAGGGTTCACCTTTCTCTTGGATGGCTAGATGCACGTGCATGGTACCAGTTGACTACTCTTTTGAGTAGATCTTATTATTTGTGTTCTTCCCATGTTTCAGGGATGAAACATGTTAAGGGGGGTGAAATGTTATATACCTAGGGGGGATAATATGGGGTACAAAGGGAGGTACCTAAGGGAATAATGTAATAATGGGATGGGCCATAGTAATAAATAAGGTGGTTAAACCGTATCATGCAAGGGACCACAAGTAGTTAGTAATAATGTAATGGGCCCATGGTATTAGATAGGTGGTATTGAGGGAACCATGGTAATGACCCATGGTATTGTATGTATGAGGCCTATATAGAGGCTAGAGACTCCACATTGAGAGATGTCAAGGATTATTGTATGAACAGGCATATGGCTTGTGGAGTGTTCTCCTTCCTTAAGGAGTGAATGTATGGTGTTGCTCTACCTGAAGGGTTTGATCAATAAAGTAAATCATTTATCTATATTCAGATTTTGTCATTTCTTGGGTTTATTTCTTGGGTTATTTTCATTGTCTTATATTTTCGGATCAGATCTATAACAAGTGGTATCAGAGCTATAACAAGTGGTATCGGAGCTATAACATGAGGAGGCTAAGTTTGTCATCAAGAAGTTGAGGACCATAGACATTTGTGATCATGTAACATTCCTTGTCCCCCAAAGGTTGGATAACCATTGAAAGGTGGTTTCTGGATGCCTCAGCATCCAAGATTCCAAATTTTTGAGGATTCCATAGAGTGAGAATTCCCCCCATTATATTATTTGCTTTGACTTCTAGGTACTCATATTTAATAAGCCATTTTCTATGCATTTCTCTAATTTTGTCTACTGAGCATTTTGTTTCATGTATAAACACCATATCTAGTTTTTCTTCTTTTATTCTGTTACTGAGATTTCTTTGTTTTTTTCTACCTTCTAGTCCTCTAATCTTCTAGGTTGCAAGCTTCATAATGATGGGTTTGTAAAAGAGTAACTGGTGAGATCTTTCATATTACATGAATTAATCATGAGTTTCCCACACTCTGTCAGTAGTTCATTCTGTCCCTTTCTTCCTCTTTTCTTTCCTGGGTTTTTGGTGGAGTGTCCTGATGTTATCTCCATTGATTTAACCCCTCTTTTCTCCTGGCTATTGTGGTTCCATTTGAATCCTAAGACCTTTGTTTGAGACTTTTGGAGGAATAGCTGTTGAACTCCATCAAACTCCACTTGTGGTAGAGAATCAATTCCTTTGTTGGTTCCCTGCTCTAGAAACTTTTCTAGTTCAAGGTTCTCCCTCTCAAGAATCTCCTGTAGGACTTGGTCCTCCATACCTCCTTCGCTTGGGGTCATCTCATGGTCCCTGCCAAGTCCCATAGTGCTTGGTAGGTCCTCCTTTTGTTCATTGTATTCTTGTATAATTTCCATGCTATCCTCTTTTTCCTTCTCTATATGATTGTCCTTTGGTTTCTTGTTCATTCCATTTCCCCTCCTCTTCTTCTAAAATCTCGAAACTTTTATGCATTGGTAGCTTGTTCTTGCTAGGTTTCTTTGGGTACTTTTTCCCCCTCCTTTCCCTCTCCCACCCACTTTGGTAAAACCTTCAAGGTCTTTTCTAGTGTTGGTTTTCAAATTGTCCTCCCTATTGTTGAGTGGGATGTCTTTGAAGAGCTACCCATGTTCATAAAATTTACGTCATCTGAATGGGATGTGTTCATATTCGACCGCCTGTACCCATTCCTCATCATATACATCTAGAATGACTTCATCCAGGAGTGCTCCTAATAAGTCCATTTCTACACATATGTGGGTGAAGGAGGTATATTTACCTCGCAGAGTCACCTCTAATATCTATATAAAATGCCCTAATTTATTACCTATAGCTTTTAAGGATTCTGACAACCAATAATCTAAAGGTAACAATTATAATCTAATCCATACCGAGACCGATGTGAACGTTTCTTGCTCTAGAACAAAGCTCATCACCCAAGGTTGCATGTAAAGGCCCGCAATAGCATAGAAGTAGGATCATCCTTCGAAAACTTTGTCTTTGTCCTCTAGGTTAGTGAAAACCACTGTGAAAAAACCCTTGTACCCAAGATGTAGATTTATTTCTCCCTTCGGTTTCCAGTTATTTCTTATCCATGTGTACAACGCTTTCTCCGTGGGCCATATGCCCATAAACTTACATATGACCACATAAGTCGCCATGTGCTCTCTGTGCACCTGTAGTGCAGGATCATTTAAGACCACTCGGGGTTTAATGTTAGACTTGGGCTTGCAGGGTCCCGTCATAGATATGCTCTCAGTTCTCTAACTGTTGTCTCTAGATTTCATTTCCCTCCTAGCTTCCTTGTGGGTCCCTTCCTTTTCCAGGGATTTACTGCTTTCCGGCTTTTGAGTACCAGTTGTCTTTGTCTCTGCCTCCGTTGGTTTCTAGAAATTTTTCATCCTCACCTCTTTGCTTCTGTTTGAAACCACATTATTGTAGGAGGGAGTGGAGCTCCCTCCTCCATACCCCTCCATAGTTACCGACTCCTTTCTGTCGCCCCCTGTTCAAAACCCTAGTCACTCCCACCAAAGGTATGCTTGATTTCACTCATCAAGGAGATAAATATTCAACATCAAAATAATTATTACTAATTTTTGATATGTTATTCAACATCATCAAACCCTTTGATATTACCCGATCAAAGATTTTAATTAAATACACAAAATCTTAGGGTTTATACTATAAAACTTACACAAGCTTTGGAACAAGGAATTTACATCTTGAACTTCAAGTGTCAAGGAGTAAGTGTATCTTAGAACAAAAATTCTACTATGACTCATCTCTTTCAAAAATTATAAGAGATTCTAACAACCCATTTCCAACTTAGATTGTTTGCAACTAGCATTCATTATTTTTCCTCCTTTAGAGCTTTCCCTTCATGTCTCAGTCCACAGATATATGAATCCCTATGGAGTCCATTGCGGAAATTTGTTCTTAAGATAAATAATTGATTATGGAAGGTGCAACTAGTTAGCAATGTTTCAAAGTTCCTCTATTTCATAGTTATAGGTCATCACCCAACCAATTGTCACTTCCTTCATCTCAGAATATGTGTTCTCTTCTTCACCTTCTTCTGAATCCCATAGAAACTGAGCATAAGAGGCAAGAACAAAGCTGCAAAAAAATTAACCTCAACTAGTTACCCAAATTATCCAATTCCAGATTATCAAGCCTAATCCTACCCCTAACGCAGTTAAAATCAAAATTTTCCATAATAGAGGCTAAGAAAGGAAGAGAACTTGGTCACCAGTCATCAGGGTTCACCTGCACATATTGATCAAAATATGCTTCAACCTGACGAGCATTTCTGTGAGCTTCCCACATCATCTTTTCATACAAAGAAAGTACATCATCTTTGGAACAAGGTATTTACATTTTGAACTTTAGGTGTCAAGCAATAAGTGTATTTTAGAACAACAATTATGTTTTGTCTCATCTCTTTAAACAATCACAAGAGATTCTAACAACCCATTTCCAACTTAGCTTGTTTCCAAGAAATCTCCATTCTCTTGCCTCCTTGAGAGATTTCTCTTCATGTCTCATTCCACTCATCTTTGCCTCCCTATGAAGGCCACTGTGGAAATTTGTCTTGACAAAAATAGCTAATTATATTTTTGCTTACATAAATACTCCACCAAGTTATGCCAAATTTCATATTGAATGAGCACTTATTAACTCCACCGATGCTTCCACACTTCTCCAACGGTATCCTTCAATATAACATTTTATCTCCTCCAAGATATGATGTATCTGTAGTGCCTTCACCACATCGAGAAGTTTTTGTCTCTCTAAATAATTGAACCCCTTTTTTCTCTTTCCATAAGTTTATAAATACTCGTGACAATCCTTCACATTCATACCAACCTTTGCACTTCTCTGCAACTTTCTACTCTTCTTTTCTCCCTACATTATTGAAATTTATCTCTTGCATTTGCATTTCTAGCGTCATTTTGTTCCTTTTTTTCTCTTTGCCTCTTCATATCCTCTTTTTACTCTTCATTGTTTCCTTCTTTGTATCCTCCTCTCCGCATTCGTTTCATGATAATCAACAACATCTCTTGGATTTTAGGAATGAAGTAATTAGTGATCCATTGTAGAGACATATACAATGCTTTGATGGAAAACCCTAAAATGGATTTCTTCCACATCTCAAAGCAAAGGATGAGGTAAAACATTCAATGTCAATTCAAGAGTGGAAGGAAAATACTAAAACTTGTAGCTAGGTTGTAATTGTAATGGATACTTGCTACTATACTCAATTAATAGGTAAAAAATGTCCTCATGTTGATATGTAATATAATCATAATGTTGAACCTTTAGGATCAGTTTTGAGCATTATCCTTGGCCATAAGGAATATCACATAATTTAGTTTCAACACTATGATTAGAGAACAAAATTACTAGTCTTCACACATAAAAGAAACACAACTTAAAACGTTTCTTTGCCTACAGTTAATATAGAACCAACATAATGGATAAATTATAGAACATGTGTGTGTTTGCATGAGTTCTTGAAAATCCACAACATCAAGGGAAGAGTTGTTAGCTATCTCCATGTGAGTTGTTATACAGATAGATAAATAATAGAATTTAAAAAATCAAGCCCACAACATAACATTACAAAGTCTACATGATTGTTCAGTAATAAAATTTATTGATTAGAATTTTGTAAGTGAAACAAAAGTACATTTCATCCAAATCCTCTGATATTAAGGAACTCTCTAGGTGCATGAGGTTTTAGCTTGTAGCTTCCATATACAGTTGGAATTTGGCCTTGAGAAATCTAATGACTACCAATGCTTCAAGTATAAATATTGAAGATCATGATATACTTAGTTAATCTATTTGATGTATGGTGCAATATGTATTTTTGAACTTAGATTTTGTAGGCAAGTTCAACACCAGGGAAGTGTAATATGCGTGTCAATAATTAAGGCTTCACTTAGGCTTGCTGAGGCACCTTCTGTCATTGCAAGAGGAAATCATGGATCTATATTGACAGAGCCTGCAGGGACCATATCATAATCATATGTTGATTCATGTGAAGGCTAAAACTCTATATGATTGAATTTTTGGTTGTAGGTATCCAAGTACAGTGTACATAGGCTTTGGGTTCAGCAAGTGAAAACTTAACAACTTCCTTGGTGAGTCTAGTCCGAAACAATATTGTGTTCTCTTTTCCTAGGTGATTCATTAGGTAGCAAGATTACAAGGAGATGCCATATAGGAGAAGAGAAAAAAAGAGCTCCGATGGAGGAAAATTTTACAAGAAATGTCCCTGTTAATGGCTTAACAGTGTCCATGATGGTTCCCATTTTAAGAGAAGTTAGATATTGCACATATGCCCATGTTTAATTTTCAAACATTATCACATTTTAGCTAAGATTGTGCAATAATCGAATATATACCTTTTATTAGATAAGGTTTACTATCAATTAATGGAAGGAGATGGATGCTTCATCATAATCTAATCTACCATAGGGAAACCAAAGTAATATTGACCATCTTCATTTTCAATAATAAACATGATAAAAATAGATCTAGAATTATACATGATGCCAGAGAGAGAAAGTACAAAAATACCCCTCCCAGCACAAGGAAGGGAAGCATACCATTTTTGGAATCTAAATCTAGAAAATATGTTTTAGGATATGGCTAAATGTAGTGAACGATGTACCATTTTCCCCCTATATTTTTTAATGACTCTACACTCGATAAGTAATTCATGGAACTCTTTTGAGACACAACTTGTAAGGCATGTAAAACTATTTCTTGTTTATCTTTTCTAGTCTTATACTATATTGAAGAGTACTGATTTCCAATGTTGGATTCCAAAGAAAAAGTCATCTGCTCCATCCTTCTGGTTTCATTACCCAAGACAAATAATTTTTTCTCCAATTTCAGCATTGAATGTGTCTACTTAACAAACAACCACCAAAATATAGGATGCATTTTGTGTTGGAAGTGGACTTTTCAGAATGAGGAGATGGGAATGAGAACACTTGGATTTAGTGGTGTTGATCTTGCAAACCTCTTAAATGAATTTGTAATTCTTGCTGGAATTTTTATTAATTCTCACTGTTGTTTCTATCCCTCAACACTTTCTAAACATTCTAGGTTACCACGAAAAAATAATTTTGAATTTCAAGGAAGTCATTACTTTGAGGATTTTGTGATATATAAACTTGATCATGCTATCCATTAGAATTGTGTGCTACTTCTTTTCCATTAAAGGATATCCATTTATGGTAATATGTGATTGTCCAAAAGAAACCCTTCGTTAATATGATCTTAGGCTTTTTCCTTGTAGCTTATGATCATACAAATTTTGTAATTGCAACCTTGTTAAACTAATAATGGATGGAAGCTAGAGGTTCCTTTCTACTATTTCGTTGTCTTATTGGTAGTTACCAATTCTACTTGGCTTGTTAATTTACTAGTGATATTTGATCATTTTATGAAACTCAATTTTGGAGGGTATGAAACTATGTTGAGATGATGGATTCTTTAAAGGATCCTAAATGAAAATCCATTATGCAGTAACATTATAGTTGTCACCACTAGTGGGGGACCTTTGATTCCAGTGTAGGAAGTTTGAATTCCCCTCTTCCCTCTGCATCTACCAAGATCACTCAGGACTGGGAATCATTGGACTTAGGATATGTCATTAGGTTTTTAGAACAATATTTTGCTTTTGAAAGGAATCTTATTATTCTTTAGAGACATACATTGCATTCCTGAGGTGGAAAAGCATGAAGGAATAGGAAAATCTTTCCGAATCAGCAATAAATGTTATTTGTATATGTAACAATCAACAATATCTATGTGGGGTAGTTACTTTGATTACTTGACTCAATATCTCCTATTTAAAAATATATTTTGTCACAAGTTTTGTTTATGATTTATTCCATTACTGGAAGTTTGTAGGGTGAATTAGCAGAGGATAATTGATGGTGAAACTGTTCCTTGATGCATAGCCTAAAATTTAATGAAGGTAGATAATGAGACATAGATTTTAAAGTTGGAACATATATGACATCATACAAAATGATGATTCTTTGTAGTTAGAGCTATGTTTTACTTATACCTAAAAATTATCTATGAGTTGTACACAAAAAAATATTTCTATCAAAAGGGATGGAATTTGACAGTGTGTAACATGGCTTGCCAGATTTAGTAGAATTTGGAAATATTTTTCTTTTCCAACCAAGCATGGTGTCTAAAAAAAAACTCTTGCTCAGTTTGATTGCGTTATCTAGAATGATTGCATTAATGATATCAGAAACATAATCACCCCTAGAGACTTCTTGATACCCATTACCAATGCCATATTCTCTATCTATATACATGACCTCGTTTACAATCTCTGACATAGATTATGAATTTCTCACCATAGTTCTCAAACCAAAACACTCTTTCCCTCCTCCCCTGGGCCTCAAAACTTCATTATTTCATTCTAAGATAGATGGATTTTCACATCCCTTCCGATGAAGAATATTTGGAACCTTATGGGCCGGTTTTAAACTCTATGGGGAGATCATACAAAGCTCACCTCCCAAGTCCCAAGTCCTTGAACCAAAAGGACAAGAGCTGGAAAACAACTTTTCATGTTTGTGACGGTTGAGGTTGAACTCTGGATCCATAACTTTCAAAGCCTTAATAAAGCTTAGAATGGGATTGGAAGATATTTGAAGCAAAATTTTTGCAAAGAATAAAAACAAAAATCCAGATGAAAAAATGTAAATATCTTATGGAACTCAGTTCAAAATCCCTTTCTTTCAGCTCAAAATCAAGGAACATAGTTGTCTCAGATGGAATATCACTAGCAATTGGATCTATTTAAGCTATATAAATTCACATGACTAAACAGTTATGTCCATAAAGCTTTGTCATCGTTTTACAAATTATTTATAAGACATGAATATTAAATAAAAAGGATGGGTTATTATTTTGGTGGTTCAGTTAAAAATATTTCTCCAAACTTCTTTAATTCCTGATATGTTATTTGATTTATTGTCTAGAGGGAATGGATCAACAAACTTGCTAGTGGTGATTTCATGTTTTCGTCCTTGGAAAATTATGATAAAGAGAAGTTGTGGAACACTGCAACAGGTAGATAAATATTCAACATCAAAATAATTCTTACTAAATTTACATATGTTATTCAACATCATCAAACCCTTTGACCTTACCACATTAGAGATTTTAATTAGATACACAAAATCTTAGGGTTTAGGCTATGAAACTTACACAAGCTTTGGAACAAGGTTTTTACATATTGAACTTCAGATTTTGAGTAGTAAGTGTATTTTAGAACAACACTTCTATTGTACCTCATCTCTTTAAACAATCATAATATCTTGTAACAACCTATTTCCAACTTAGCTTATTTCCAACCAGTCTCCATTCACTTGGTTCCTTGAGAGCATTCCCTTGGTGTCTCAATCCATTCATCTATGCCTCCATATGAAGGTCATTGTGGAAAATTGTTCTTAATAGAAATAAATGATTATAGGAGGTGCAATTAGTTACTAATGTTTCAAATGTTTCAAATGCCCTCTTATGCAGAGTTATAGGTCGTCACCAAGCTAGTTGTCCGATGTTGCATCTCAGAATCCGTGTTCTCTTCTTCACCTTCTTCCGAATCCCATATAAAGTGGGAATAAGAGGAAAGAACAAATCTTCCAAACAAGCAACCCAAATTGGTTACCCAAATTATCCAATTCCATATTATCAAGCCTCATAATACCCTGAAAGAAATTAAAATCTAGATTTTCCATAATAGAGGACAGGCAAGGAAGAGAACTTTGTCACTAGTCATCAAGATTCTCCTGGATGACTTCATAAAAATAAGCCTCAACATGACAAGCATCTTTGTGAACTTCGCACATCAGCTTTGCATACAGAGCAAGTACTTCCCCATCATTGGGGCTTCAAAGTATGGCCCTTTCATAGTACTACTCTTCCTTGGAAAGGTTTCCTTGAACCCAATAATTGTTAACACCCAGTATGCACCTATAGAATTCACCAAATAACAATAAAAATATGTTGATGATACTAATCCATACCTCATGGGGGAAACTTGCATAGTTTCTAAGTAGAAATGACTTGCCCATATTTCTTTCTTCTATGCTACTCTTTCATATGCTATCTCCTTACGACGTTCCCTTTGCAACACATGTGGTGAAATTTTTAGTTATAATTATAATTATAGTAAATAATTGAATGGACCTAGATCCATCTTAACTTTGGATCTACCAAGCACTGAGAGGGATCAAATATATTTAGATGCAAACATATTTTTCAATGAAAATAGATTGATCCTTCTCAGTGTTTGGTAGATTTGGAGTTAAGATAGATCTAGGCTAATATATATTTAAATGATAAATTTAAAATAGGCTTATGGAGTTAACATGGATCCAGGCTAGTATATATTTAAATGATAATGTTAAAAGAGGTTTATTATGCATTTTATTATAATTGAAAATACTTATATAGAAAGGTAAGGATCATTAAATAAATATAGCATTTAATATTGAAATAGTTGCGTCAAGAGGCTCTTAGACTACTGTGGTAGAGATGGTGTAAAGTAATGTTATGTAATGTAATGTCTTTTAAATTAAAACTAAAATTAAACTAAATAAAAATATTAATGTAATGTAATGTAAACATTTGAACTTGGTCAAAATAAAATAAAACAAATAAAAGTATTAGTATAAGTATAAATAACAAAATAATAATATCCCTATGAAAATTAAATAAAAATGACCTATGGTATTAATGTGGAATATAGTTTATTTAAAGGGGAAAATTAAGTCAACCTAGATCCATCTTGACTCTGGATCTATCAAGCACTAAGAGGTATCAAATCTCTTTAGATGCAAACCTCTTTTAGAGTAAAAAGAGAGTTGATCCTCTTGGATCTTGGTAGATACACAAATAAGATGGATCTAGGCTAATTATTAACATATACATAGTGTTTAATATTGAAATAGTTATGTATTAATGTGGATATATGATAATTGAATGTATAATTGCAAATATAATGGTTACATGATAATGTAATAATATTAATAATATAATAATTGAATTTCATTAGAAAGGTAAACTATAAATTATAAATAAATATATAAATTATTTAAAAACTATTGCTAAAAGTATAGTTGGTCTTATTTCATTTTTTTATTCTTCATTATTTTTGCTTTAAATTAGTTTTTACATTTTTAAAACTTATAGAACAACATAATATATTTTCACTATGATTTATAACATCAAATTCAAATTTTGCATTTACATGAAAATATATTTTTATACTTGTTTTTGGAAAGAATCACATATCATAATATCTTATATGATAAGCATGGCTAAATAGAGAGAAAAATAATTACAAATGTATTTGATAAATTTATTAGAAATACTCATGAGGTGTATATCAGTTAGTTTGTGGATTTTAATCGCCATAACATTTTAAATGTAAATTTCATGGGAATGAGTTGAGAGTGAGAATTAACTATGGATAAAAATTATTCCATAGGATGTCAAAGTCTTATATTATTTTTTAGAAAATCATTTATTTCAATTAATATTAAGAATTTCCATAATCTATACTCAACATAAATAAAATCAATCAATCAATCAATTTAATTAAAATATCAATATCAATATTAATTGAAATAAATAATGAATGAATACATGAAATCATTTGTAACATAGAGTTCAAGCAAGATTACCCTTTTCCCTTTCTATATTTGGTATTTATATTAACATATTAGAGGAATTCCTCGAAGAAGCAAGTTTTCTAGGAGGATATCTCTATGGTTAGTGTTTCATCAAGCCATCGACCTCCCCTATATATAGAACTTTGAAGTTTTTATCCCCCTACCATGTATTATATCTCTCATAGAATTTGCACTCCCCATTACCATACATTTAGCACCATCAATAAACCCTAAAAGAGGAGGAGATTATGGATAGTTATATGTACCCACTTGTGTTTAAACAAATCTAGGCTTCACTAGACCCCTAGATTAGTTTGTAGATCCCTTTCTAGTCTCCTCTAGAAGATGTACCTTCTTTTGTTCCTAATACTCACAACATCTTGGAAGGAAACATATTTCTTTGTGTGGCTTCATGTTCCCTCCCTTCATCCCTCAAGTCTTCTAAATCCCTATTCATAGATGTCCCAAGAAACTAATCTAGTATTCATGGTGTAGTACATGTTTTTTCCTCCATCATCTCCTCTATAGTCAATGATCCAAACTCTTCTTGTATTTTTAGAGTTTACTTCCCTTTCTTATCAGGAATATCCCTCATTAACCTATTCTCTTCAATGGTTCACTAGCTAATTTATATATACTAAAACAAAAAGTGGATTTTTGAAAACTTTACTCCCTCCCAATATTCAATCGACCTTAAATCTAGCTATGAGTGTCTATATATGGAGGAAATAACATCAATGGGAAATGTATCGAAAGGAAGGCGAAAGAAATAAATCTGGATCTTCACAAGGAAGTCAAACTAAATTATATTTCTTAAATGGGAGATCTCGCAATTATGGGGAGATTCACTATCAAGCACATGTGAGGGCAATATGCTATGAAAGTGGACAAAATATAATTTTCCCACTATTTTAGGTCAATGAGCTTATCCATAACTAAAGGGTGAATGGCCTAAGTTATGCATTCAAGGGCCAACATAGATAAAATCCTCCAAACCCACGAGAATTGAGTTGTTCAAGCCAATTTTCCCAAAAAATGATTACCTAGGTTTGTTGCAAGCTAGGATAATTTGGACAGATCCCTAATATATGTCAAGCTCCTTGTTTTACCCCTCACCCTCTAATTATAGGAGGCACCTGAATATATGAGGAACACAATCAGTTTATTTTACAAAATATACATGAGTTAAAAGTCTTCTAGTTATATGGGCATGTTGAGGATCTCGACGGGTCTTAAAAAGTGTTTATCAACTTAATTTTCCTTAGCAATCCATGATGGAAACACTAGCTACAATCAAAGAATTTATTCAGAGTGAATATTTTTTTATTTTTGTTGTTTTCATTCCTAGAAACACCTAGATAGTTAACTGGGAAAAAAGTATGCAAGAAGGAGGAAAAAAATCAAGTTAGCTCAACCACCTCTATGCCAAAAAACAATACCCAAAATCGTATATAAGTGTTATCTCTAGCTCAACCCGAAAAGGATTCGATGGGTAACACTCACAAAAATTAGCTCCCACCTGGGTTGTTTCCTTTTATTCATAAGATCCTTTATGTTTTGGTTTCTAACATTCCAACTACCATAGATATCAATTCTACTTTAGATGTCCTTACATGTTTGTTTTGGCTCTTTGACCATTTTGGCCAGAAGGGTCCCTCTCCCTTCTTTCTATAGTTAAGAATCCTCCATTGTTTCCATCCTTAACGAGCCTTCTTCCTTGACTCCCCAAGTTATACCTCCCCCTCTTGTTTCCCTATCACCCCATATTTATAAAAAATATTTTTACAAATCTAAATCCAATCCCCTTTCCCCTCGTTTTTCTAGAATTTAAAGAGGACTTGCATCCTGTGATGTTTAGGATCCTTAGCCTTATTCAAGAGGCTGAAAATCATACATTTAAAACGCTAAAAAATAAGCTAATTTGAAAGTGAATTCTTGGAGACAAAAATCCATTTCTGCAGTTCTTAAAGAAACTACCTCAAAGATCTCTTCCCCATGATCCTCCTTTTCTCTAAATTGTAATGTTTTTCCAATGCCTCAAGAAAATTGACAATCAAGAGGTTGATGGAAAGCCAAAAAAAATGAATTCTCCACCTTTGAAATTAGTGATGGAATGAGAAAACATAATTAAACCTCTTCTCTATGATATTATTAGATAGAATTTCCTAGGTGCAAATGTTTTTGGTCACTTTGGAGGTTTGGTAATGGGTTAGAGGTAAAAATTCCTAAATATAAAAAATCTTTGGGATTTTTCCTCTAACATAGTTATTTCCATGTTCTCCTTAAAAATCAACCTCCATTTATTCTATATTAACATTTATAGGCCCTATAAGAAGAAAAAAACATGTAGGAAAGAACTCTTAAATACCCTTTATTAACCTTGGAGAATGTCATTATTGATCTGGATTTAAACTTAAGGCTAGGGGCTAGTGAAATTTGGATCCCTAATCACATATTGGTTCACTCATTGACTTCTTGATTGAGAGCTTTAAGGACGATAGCATTCTTGATATCCAACTGTTGGGTGCAACCCAACTTGGCCAGATTTTGGGCAAGGAGTCCGAATTTTGTGGGTAGAGGGTGCAACAGAAAGGATGTCACAGAGTGCAATGTTAACCACACAAAAGAGAAGCCAAGGACAATGACGATTCTACATCAAGCTCGCTATGGAGTATAGGGTCTTCCTGAAGAAGCCCCTCCCTTTTATATAATATTGTAAAATTTGAATGGTTTCTAACCATAGTCCCTTGTATTTTGAAAACCATGGTATTGGGTCCATTGTAATGTAGCGATGTAATCCCTTATTCTAATAGTATATATAGGGATGAATAATAAAGAAGGAAGGCATGAGTCAATTGGATCCATATCTATGTTTATGGTGGTAGTTTTGTAATATGAACTTCAAAGAAAGGGGAAATGCTCTGCAGTTGAGTGCACAGAGGCCTGGGTTTGTACCTTAGTGTGCAGACCATCTACAACTTAGGGCACAAACAACCTATAGTTGTGTGCATAGGTGAGGAACTATTTGTTGTACCAAATTACATATTATAAGAAATAGTTCTTGTGGATTTAGTACCACATTGGGATGAACCATGGTAAAATTTGTGTCTTCATGTCTTGACTTTGTTATTATATTCACTTTGTTTCAGTATTGTGATGTTTATGATATTTTTAAGTGATGAATGTAATTTTGTGACATAATATATAAGTGCAAAGTAGTTAATGAATGTGAATTAGTTTATAAGTGTTAAAACATAATAAAATCCAAATTTATGAAATTGTAGTATCCCTTAAGGCTACAGAAACCTAGTTCTGCAACCTCGTCACTTCGGGTGAGACTGCGACTTTCATGCAGGTCATTTACAAAAGGGCCAGTGATTGAGGGCTTTGTTGGTGTGTGGTAAAATCTGAACCTGGGTCAGCCCAACCTAAGCCAACAAATTTTTTGTTGTTAGGAATAGGATATGTTCAAGGGATATTTTTATGTGGCATCTATCGAAGAAATAAATTCAATATGGAGTAGAATGGGAGGAATGAGAATTTGTAGAAAAATAAAATAGAAGCCCTCGTTTGTGAACTGAAAGGTGGCTGGAGAAGTATATTTTTGAAGATCAATATGAAATATTCTTCGATTCATTTCATATTGAGCTATACATGTGGATATCAAGGTTGATGAGGAGAAAAAATTGTTTTAAATGGGATGAGCCTAAGGAGTGGACTGATGAACTGATACAACAACTCAAGAACACCGACAATAAGATATCAAGAGCTGTTGATTTCTAGATTGATAAAATCTTGGGAGGATCCATTACTTGGTTCACAGTAGACTCGATTGTGTCCTATAGTGGAGTAAAATGGAAATGTTTGAAAGGACCATGAGGTAAATTCTTGAGATCTCTAAAACTTTAGATTAATATTATTTTGTGCGAAAAGGGAATTTTATGAATGCAATCAGATTATTAGTTACTTATGTTTGGGAGAAGATCTAAAAAATAAACTAGAACAACGTGAAGTGGAAAAATATATAGAATAAACACTAGGAAGAGATCTCATGGCCAAAATTCAAATAATTTTATAGAAACTGACTATAGCCCTATGTTAAGTGAGTCTGAAAGTGAGGGAAACGACCCTGAGAACCTTGAAGTAACTATGTAGTATTCTCCATTATAGTCAAAATTTTCGCCGAATCTAGAATCAAGTAGTAATCATGGTGATTTTGGGTTTCCCTGTCCCCTATCCCCACTACCCCCACTACTCCCCATCCCCTTCCCCTTAAAAATTCCCCTCCACCACCGCCTGCCCCTCCCCCTCCGAGAAGAACTATGGTCAATGATATTAAGATACCTATATTTAAAGGGACTAGATCAAAGGATCCAAAGTAATTATGCTTCTTATGTGAAGTAGTATGGACAACAAAATAGGTCCATGATGAAAATATAAAGAAAGTGCAGCTTGTAACGACATTCCAAGATAAAGAGTTGATGTGGTACATGAAGTATTTAAGAAATCAGATCAGATCATTTGCATACATTAAAAAAACACTGGTAAAATAATTTAAGAGGTCGAAGTTCGAGTGGCACTGTATCACAGAATTAAAGGAAATCAAACCAAATCATGCTGAGTCTGTTTGGGTATTTGATCAAAGATTCAAGATACTATTGGATCAAGTGAGCCTTGAACTAGCTCCACAACAACATAAAGAATGGTTTATAGTTGTTCTACTTCCACATATAATATTTCCTTTTTCGCAACAGAAGATATAAACTCAAGCTGAATGTTTAGAACTTGCGATGAAATTGTGATGTAGGGTTTCCCCTGCGCATACCCACAGTGTGCATACTCATACCCAAATCTGTTTCCTAGGAATTTCTTTGACCCACCAGGTCAAAACTTCAAATGTAAATATGGTTAAGGCCCTTTCAATCAAGGTTCCTTTGTAATGCAACCAATCAACCCGCCAATACCTCCTATTGGGACTTTAAACCCCATAAAAACCTTAGTTTAAGCCTTCCACTAACTCATCGACTGCATATACACAATCTCCCTTTGAAACCCTTGGTTAATATATGTTTATGCGTAAATATCTCTATCGATGCTCTTTTCTTCTTAATTTTCAATTACAAAGGAAAAGCCCAGAAAAGCATACCTTCCAACCTTCGATACACTTCAACACATTTCCCGAGGATTCATCGCAATTGCTATCGGCGCTTTCCAATGGTCATATACATATGAGTCAACATCCTTCTCCGACTTTGATCTCCGACTATTGGGTCGTTTAAACATATGATTTCCCTTTAAAAATGCCTGCACCATATAACTATCGGAAATGTTAACTATTTGGGAATACAAAGGAAATTCCCCTCTGAACCATTATGTCGTATTTCAAATGTTATAAAGGCACATTTATAAAATTGGTGGGTCCATCTATTCACCCATCGCAAGTCACAGTTCCATGCCAACCTCCGATATCCGACTGCTCAACTACCCAATCGCCGCTTAGCTTATCGCGATATCGCATGATCGCTCATCAACCATCGACGTTCCCATTGTCCGAAAGTCCTAACTCCTCTGATTGCGATATAGTGATGCAATCGCGATAGTTGATCAAATTCATGATCCGATGATTAAGGTTTACTCTTGCGATCACAATTGACCCTTTCCACTTGCCCGATTCGATATATATTATAGATATGATAGGCTTATAGGTTACATCTAATAAAATTTTGGGTCCGCCTCTGAAGAGTTCCTCCTCCAAACCCCGATTAACACGATCTCCATGTTGTTCACTCTCTCGATTTAATCATGTTTGTCAATCTCTCCGATCCGATGGCTGTTGAGCACCATTTCTCCATTTCCCCACTCTTCCCCTTCTCCTAACTTTACGTTCTTTCCAGTGTTAATGTTCTTCATAGATTTCTTCAAAGGTTTCGACCTGCTGTTGTTTCGATGCATACTCCTCCTCCTAAGTTTTTCTTCAATCATTCTAATGGATTTAACAAACCATTATGGTCCTTCTCGTCACGTTTTCCTCTGGCTAATCGCTGCACTTTGTCTGCACACACACACACACACACACACACACACACACATATATATATACAGAATACTATAGCTTACTCATCTTCCACCATTCAATGCCTACACTTATTCAATTCGGGATTTTAAATCTCTGCACATATATATAATTCAACACATAATTACAAAGTGAGACTCGCTGTCTCTTTTCGACCTGATATTCTAGTTTAATGGCCTCTAATCCATCATCTTCCCGTAGGCTTACAAACAATAACCAAAATATCTAATCTCTCTCTGTCTCGGTTTCTAACCTCTGTTCATGCCTATTTGGCTTATATTTATACAAAGGGATTCTAAAACCAATTTTTGGTTTAGATCCATGAATTCCTCAACCTCATTCCTAAAATCTCTTTCTCACCCCTAAGGATTCTCTCAAATCCACAAAATCATGAACTGATTTCTAATCTAGGATTTACAATCAATTCTCAATCCTCTCAACACTCAATTATCCTAAATCTCTCATGTTCTCCTACATTCGAGAACATTTACAATAATGCCTCACAATATTTAATTAATTCCTACTCCCATTAAAATCACTCAGAACATTAAATAATTACATAAATACAATACTTGGGAAACCAATTTCCTTGAAATACGGGACCCCCTATTTCTACTAGAATACAATGATAATATTGAGCAGGATGCTCTTGCATCAAACTCCCGATGTAAGAAAATTTTTGACCACCTGGTCATAAGTCTGGATAATTGTTTCCTCCTGGATTCCAGAATTTATTTTGTAATCTGTCTCTACTTGTCAATTGTTCTATTGTTATTATTGTCTACTTTTGTTCTCTAGGTCTCCATACTTTATGCTGTAATGCTCCACTTACGCTGCTCTCAAAGTCTGCTATTGTTTTCCTCTTGTTGTCACTCCTCTCTTTTCTTGCTGTTGTCTTTCTTTGAGACGTTTTCATCATTAACCTCCTTATCCACTCAATCTATTTGTCCAGTATATCCTCTTTCTATTGATTTTTTTCCATCTCTTGATTGTTGAACTCTTCTCCTTGTTGGTTCTTCAATTAACCTGATTGTTTCCTTTTCATCCTTACCCTCTTCTTCACTATTGTTCTACACCTTTTCTGCTACTGCCACATTGTCTGTCAGAACAATTTCTTGCCTCTGGTTTTTGCTTCTATCAACTTCTTCTTGATTATTATTTATGACAACAGCTTTGTCATCCTTCTTCAGCAATCTATCCTAGACATTCATCCTCTGCTCTTCCAACTTTCTCCTTTGAAAGTCTAATTCTCTATATAACTCAATGATTTTACTTGGAGTGAACTTTGGAAATTTTACATAATCTTCCATTTCCTCATTTTTTATTGTCTCATTATCACATGGTCCTCCTTCCTTTGTTAAATCTTTGTTAACATCCTTCAGTAGATGTTCTTCCTCTTCTTCTTCCATTTGGTTGTCTTCCTGTGCCAAATTTACTCCAGCTTCTGCAACAACATCTTCAATTATAAGACAATCGTTATAATCACAAATATAAGGCCTTTGTACCTCTTTTCTCTTTAGCAAAACTTCAGTATGTTGCGTTGATTTCTCTCCTTCTGTCAGCATATCAGTATGCTGATCCAAACTCAAAGAACTCTTGAGGCTATCATCTAGTCTCCCCTTCTCATCATTTATTTCAATGATCTCTTCCAGAACTTGTCCAATATAGTGAACTGATTCTTTCCCAGCCTCTTTGTCATATCCTTCTTCAAAACTTTCATCTTCTGGAAGGTACTCTTTCACATATTTGACAGCTTTAAAAGATTGTTTATCTTCTTCGAAACCTGCAATTATACACAAGTCATTAGTTTTAGAAATACCATACCTTTAGGTCTCACTTGATGCTTCAATCATCAAGTCCTCTGGCTGCTTCGAATCATTCATATGATTCAACTCCTCTAGCTCTTCATCACTTTCAAAAAGTAATGGTCCACTTTCTGGTTCACATATTGAAACTTCAACATCTTCTTCAACATCTTCCTTTTCCTGTAGCTCAACTCCTTCGAGCTTCTCTATCCTCTGTTTGGAATCTATAATCTCTTCAAGTTCCCTTAGTTCCTTCATCAACTGCATATTCACCTGCTAATTCCTCTTCTCTTGTAGCCTCTGCCACTTCACCTTCTTTCTCATGACATAACCATGCTTCTAGTCTGCTACATTTCTTTGCAACATCTCCATTAACACTTCAAGCTGAACTGATATCTCAACCTTCTCGCTCTCATATTACTCTTTGCTTAACTATCTCTGTATGCCATTTACCTTGACATCCTTCTCCTTTTGTCCTCTTCTATGGTCTCTTTCAAAACCTCTGTTATGACTATCACTAGTCATCATCCTCTCCATTTCTATGAGTTCCTCACTCACTTTACTATGAGTTGCACTAAAGCCTATTTGACACCAAGTCCTGTCCTGCTACCACTTACCTCACCAAGCTCTCCTCACTCAGTTTTTTGGTAAACAATGGGTTCTCTACCTTTGGAACCTCCTTTGAGCACTTCTCTTTTCTCTTTTTGGGCTTCAACTCATCTGTATCTTCTAAGAATACAACTGTCCTCTTTATCCAATCGCTGTTGGAATTCCACAAGGTTCTACCACATCTCTGTTTTCACTTAGAAACTTTCACCATCTTCCTTTATTTGTTAGAAATTCTAACCACATCCTTTGTGTAATTGCCTTTTGGGAATTGCAATAATACTTCTGCTTCATTGCAAATACTACAATATTCTAATATTCAATCTAACTAGAATAAAACCATATCATGTTACCTTCAAGATCTCTGTTTGATCTTGTCCTTCCATTCACTTGCACTTTTGAATGGACTGTCCTTTCCACTGGCTTTCAGCTATTCTTCAACTTTGTTGCTTCAAAAACTTACAAACATCCCTCTTACAGTTTAACTACTCTAATATTACTATAAAATTTCACTCATTCAATATGTGCTACCCATTAGATAAAATTGCATACCTTCAACTACCTTCAAAATCTCACCATTCCTACAAATATGTTTCAACAAATCTTTATGCTTCCACTGCACAATATGTCGATATTCAACTACTATCAATCAGATTTTAGAAATTGATCCTTTCTTCCAATCTTTCGACTTTATCTGGGTGAATCTTAACTATCAGAAACAATTCCTTCTTTGCTGAGTTTTCTTCCACTCAGAAATCATTAACAGCTTCTTTCATTACTATCCGTTAAGGTTTGACCTCCTTTTTTGAGATACTTCATTGCTGTAAACATCAATCCTCAATCTATTTCTTTGTCAGCAAAGCTCACATCAATATTAAATAAACACAATACCTGCCTAATTTCTCCATTCATTCTTCACATCTGAGTGAATTCCCATTCTTCCAGCTGTACTCTGGTTGCTTGACTATCATATTAGAATCTGATCTTCATTTCCTACATACACATCTCTTGGTTCTGAATTCTTTCAAGAAACATTCATACATAATTGCTTTGTTTTGCCTTATACCAAATGGTTCATTTTTAATTCAGCTCTAATACCAAAATGACACAGGGTTTCCCCTACGCATACCCACAGTGTGCATACTCATGCCCAAATCTGTTTCCCAGTAATTTCTTTGACCCACCAGGTCAAAACTTCAAATGTAAATATGGTTAAGGCCCTTTAATCAAGGTTCCTTTGTAACAGAACCAATCACCCCACCAATGCCTCCTATCAAGACTTTAAACCCCATAGAAACCTTAGTTTAAGCCTTCCACTAACTCATTGGCCACATATACACAATCTCCCTTTGAAACCCTTGGTTAATATATGTTTATGTGTAAATATCTCTATCGGCACTCTTTTCTTCTTAATTTTCAATTACAAAGGAAAAGCCCACAAAAACATACCTTCCAACCTTCCATACACTTCAACACATTTCCCAAGGTTTCATCGCAATCACTATCGGCTCTTTCCAATGGTCATATACATATGAGCCAACATCTTTCTATGACTCTTATCTCCGACTATTGGGTCATTTAAACATATGCTTTTTCTTTAAAAAGGCCCACACCATATAACTATCGAAAATGTTAACTATTTGGGAATATAAAGGAAATTCCCCTCCGAACCATTATGCCAGATTTCAAATGTTATAAAGGCACGTTTATAAAATCGGTGGGTCCATCTATTCACCCATCACAAGTCATAGCACCACACCAACCTCTAATCTCTGACTGCTCGACTACCCGATCACCAATTATCTTATCACAATATCGCATGATCGCTCATTAGCCATCGGCGTTCCCATTGTCCGACAGTCCTAACTCCTCTGATTGCGATATAGCGATGCAATCACGACCATTGATCGGATTCATGATCTGACGGTTAAGGTTTACTCACACGATTGTAATTGACCCTTTCCACTTGTCCAATCCGATATATATTACGGATCCAATAGGCTTAGAGGTTACATCTGATAAAATTTTGGGTCCGCCTCTGAACAGTTCCTCCTCTGAACCCCGATTAATGCGATCTCTGATTTGTTCACTCTATCAATTTAATCCTAGCCGTCAATCACTCTGATATGACGTTTGCTGTGCACCATTTCTCCATTTCCCCACTATTCCCTTTCTCCTAACTTTACGCTGTATCCAGTGTTAATGTTCTTCACAGATTTCTTTGAAGGTTTCGGCCTGCTGCTGTTTCGACGCATACTCCACCTCCTAAGTTTTTCTTCAATCATTCTACTAGATTTGACAAACCATTATGGCCCTTCTCATCACGTTTTCCTCTCAGTGATCGCTACACTTTATCTGCACACACACACACACACACACAAATATATATACATACATATATATATATATATATATATATATAGATATATAGAGATATATATATATATATATATATATATATATATATAGATACAGAATACTATAGCTTACTCATCTTCCACCATTCGATGCCTACACTTATTCAATTCGAGATTTTAAATCTCTACACATATATATATATATAATTCAACACATAATTACAAAGTGAGACTCGTTGTCTCTTTTCAGCCCGATCTTCTAATTTAATGGCCTCTGATCCATCATCTACCTGTAGGCTTACAAACAATAACTAAAATATCTAATCTCTCTCTTTGTCTCAGTTTCTAACCTCTGTTCATGCCTATTTGGCTTATATTTATACAAAGGAAATCTAAAACCAATTTTTGGTTTAGATTCATGAATTCCTCAACCTCATTCCTAAAATCTCTTTCTCATCCCTAAGGGTTCTCTCAAATCCACAAAATCATGAACTAATTACTAATATAGGATTTACAATCAATTCTCAATCCTCTCAACACTCAACTATCCTAAATCTCTCATGTTCTCCTACATTCGAGAACATTTACAATAAAGCCTCACAATATTTAATTAATTCCTACTCTCATTAAAATCACTCAAAACATTAAATAATTACATAAATCCAATACTTGGGAAACCAATTTCCTTGAAATGCAAGACCCCCTATTTCTGCTAGAATAAAATGATATTATTGAGCAAGATGCTCCTGCATCAAATTGGAATATTTACATATAGGGGATACCAATGTACGTATGTAGCAGATTTAGAGTCAGCTGGAAAATTTGACTCTGCAGATACAAGATATGAATAAAAGTAAGGAAATAAGAGAGGAAGTGTTGTCTACAAAGTGTAAAGTAGAAGGCCACTTGAAATAGCAATGCCCTCTCTTCATAAACTACATGGCTACTAGAGCACCAAACCCTTTGAATGTTGGATGTAGCATATGGTGTGAGATATGTAAAACTAGAGGTGAACATTGAGTATAAGATTGTTATTTATTACAAAAACATGTGCAAACTATTGGAAATAATACTGATAAGGGGGGGGGGGGGGGGGGGGGGGGGGGGGGGGGGGGGGGGGGGGGGGGGGGGGGGGGGGAATCTGTATTTAGAGTTCAATAATATTTCATTTCCCAAATAGATTTATATACGCTACTTCAGTGAATTTAACTTGCGTGTACATGCTACCATGATTAGAGAAACTAGTGTATATCCAAAGAACTTAGGATTTAGTCAATTTATCATGTTTAGATCTTTAATCAGTTCATTATTAACTTATTATATTGTTAATATGTGCAGTAAAGACATAATAAACCACCACACATAAACAACACACATGAACACCAATATTTAAGGTGGAAACCCAATGTGGGATAAAAACCACCTACTGTTGTCATCTCTGTCTTCTTTTAATATAAAGAAAAAAAATTTACTATCTTGTACTGGTGTAGACTCATACCAATATGTAGGCACACACTTGCAGAAAGCTACAACCTTCTCTCATTTTCTAGCTTCTACTGGAAGGGAGCTACAACCCCTTAGCTCTTGCACTAGCCGATGTGTTTACTAGTACATCGACGCCGACCTACAGAAGGCTATGAACTTCTCTCTTCCTCCAGGGACCAAGTTTCAATAATTTTTAGACAGGATGCTCCTGGTACACAACAATACAAATCAAGGCCTCCTTTCATCTAATTTTCATATTCAACGCATCAAAAACTTTGAAACTCAAACTGCATCAACCAAGAATAAGTTAATCTGAACAATCATATCATTGTCCCCAGAACACTGTGTTGAACCCAAAAAATTGCATCATCATTCAAAACTAACTGCAACCTCAAAAATCATACATCAGAATGCATACACTACTTTACTAAACCCAACCTATCTGTATACGCTACTTCCTTTATCCAAACATAAGTATACCTTCAAAACTACTGAAACATAAAACTTTCTGAATCAAGTCTATACCAACCAGCAATATACTGAACATCTACTATCAATTTACAGAGATCTAGATAGGCAGTAGTAGAGATAACACTTCTCACTTAAATAATAAATCAATCAGACACCAAACTCCTTATACATTTAGATTTACATTCATATCTAAGAAGAATTCATTGACAAACAACAATAAAACAGTAGAACTGATCAGATAGATCACTCATTTATGAAGAATAGGCTTTTCTTTTGTATATGCTACTTGGAAGAGTTGAACCTGCATGTATACATGACGTTACCGAGGTGAACTAGTGTATAAATATGAAAATATTAACTCACAACTTCGCTGCTCTTCCATACTTCAGACATACCCAGATCATAACATTTAAGGAATAAAACAGGTGTAAGCAATCAAATCTAGTGCAACCAAAATCAGATCATTCAATGATAAGTCATTTTAGGTCTCATGATCCTTATCCAACATAAAAGCCCCCTACAACATAAAATGTAATTCCGATAGAAATATTCCTGAGAATCCCTTTCACCTGCACACCTTAGCTCTTTAATCTTCTCCTCCTTATATAGTTTTTGGCCTATGTCAATACCTTAGACCAAAACCACACTTAGGACCTATGTTATTCTTGGACGAGATCAAATAGTCATTACTCTACTCAATACTATGGGCTAATAAAATGGTATTGACCCCTGGTGTTCTTTTCTCTTGAATTTCCTTGATTTTCCAACCTATACATGCTTTTCCTCTTATGAAAGTGCATGCATATGTAGACGCTCTTTTTGTTCTGTGAACCTGTGTGTATACGCTCGTTTGACAAAGTGGACGTGCGTATACATCTTAAATTACTTTACACTATCCTTTTCTTTCAAATTCTTTGTTCTGATTAGTGCACCTTAGTTCCTTCTTCCTGTTCTTCTGTACCAATGCCCTGTTACCTCTGAAATGATTTGTTACACTGTAAGTTTCCTTTTATCAAAAAGACTGAACTCACCTGTGAGTGGGTTGTCATCATAGAAAACACGAGTATAATAATGCCAACAATATCCCCTTTTGGATTTGATGGCAACCATGTTGGTGTTGATTACTACAAGCTGTAGAAACTATTAAAGGTAACAAGCAACACCAACAAAAATACTCTCCCCCTTTTATATACATTATGTTGTCCATGATCCCCCTAAGTACACGCAGAGTCTGTAGAGATATGTTTCAAAAGAATAACCACATAATAACATGACTCTATAAATCAACTAAGTGAGTATGACCTCCCTAAGACCAAAGACTCATACATACATCAATCTCCCAACCAAGTGGGGATACATCAAATTTAACTCATCCACCCAACCATGTGGAGATATACCAATTGTTTATGCATAATGGAAATATAGGAATTATTACATCATCCTTCCTATGCATAGTGGGGATACAAAATTACATCATATGTCCAATAGGACTCATTCAAAAATATACTATGACACACAGAGACATATTACCCCCTAGACCTTTTACGTGACCTATGCATCAATTGATATGAGTATCTGAAACAGAGTTGAAATCAGGAAATATAATGGCAACAATGGAGAATTTTTGTGAAGACTAATGCTCCCCCTTAACCTGTGCTACTTGTCCATTGTCAACAAAACATTCATCAAGGCATCTTCGTCAGTGAGATAAAAAACAATGAACAAAGCATATTGTCGGACTGTAATCATCAATATCAGACTGAGCACCCATATTAGAGTTTGACCCACTTTTTTTTCTATCAGAAAAACATATACGCTTTTGCATCCATAGAAACATATGTATATACGCAATTATCCTTCATGAAACCCGCGTATATGAACCTTCCTCTAAAAAACTGGATTTAACACTAGGATGATGCATTAACTACTCCCAACGTTTGTCTGAGATATTCAAATGTTTCTCTTGGAAGAGGTTTGGTGAATATATCAGCAACCTGTTCATTGGAGGGAACATACTCCAATTTAACCTTTTGTTTAAGCACTTGTTCTCATAGAAACTAGTACTTAATGGGTATGTGCTTTGTCTTGGAGTGCATGACAGGATTTTTTGAAATACTGATGGAACTTGTATTATCACAGAGAATGGAGATGGGTGGAGTACATGTGATTTGAATGTCTTTCAATGTTTACATCATCTAAAGTAGTTGTGTGTAACAAGATGCAACAGCCACATATTCTGCTTCAGCTGTAGATAAGTGTTATAGGGAAATCTAGTGTCTATGCAGAGCTGCTAGTCCCAATAAGACTCGTAGCTATCTTAGAAACAAACAAACTAAAACTACTTTCATTTTACTTTATGAGAAGTAGATAAGAGGGGAACAAAGGAGACCAACCTCTGTCTTGCGCTTGGTTCCTTTCTTGATTCCTCTCCCTTCTGATAGATCTTTGTCACTCGCTTCCTTGTCTACCCAGTTCCAAAGAGCACCTGTGGAATCAAAGCAGCATAACACTATCAAAGAACAAAGATCTACTATCATAAACAATATAGGACCAGATATATATTGACCACACAAACGCATATATCATCAATCATAGAAGAATGTGGAGGAAAAATTGAATAGCTTTATTAATATCAAGAATAGCAAAGAGGATTACAACCAATTGTTCTGACCCAACATCATCCTCTCAGCAAGAAAGCCCTTCTTCACCTCATGAAAAGCTTAGATCACCCAACACTATGATGTTACACCAAGAAACCAGCAACACTTCCTTACAAGATACAAAATTCCAGCCTCTGGATCTCTGGGATGAGGGATCGATATATAGATGTTTGCAAGGGGGGTGAGTCAGCTTCTGAGATTTGATTAGTGTCCTCTCTCTAATAGTTCTTGATTCCACTTGGAGATTGATGATCTCTTACTCATCCCTGGGCGAATGCAGAGAGGCAAGTGTCACAGGAGAAGTTTCTGGAAGATTCCATGATCCTCCACCTCGCAAATTGACTCTGCCATTTGTCCACTCTCGCCCATCGCACCCCATAGAACGGTTTTTCAGTATGCATCACACCTTCCGTGTGCATTTAGGTGGGATGCAACGCACTTTGACCATGGAGCAGGTGAGATGGTCTAGTTTTGACCAGTTCTGAGCAGTTTTTCATGGAGAACTTCTGGGAGATGATGTAATCAGTTGGCCTTGTTCTTTTAGGGGTCGGAACAACACTTTTAGGGACTTAGGAGCCCTCATTTTATGGACATAATTGATTGGGGTTGCAGTGCCCAAAAATGTCTATAACAGTTTCCCCCTAAAGCATGAGGTCGTTAATCTTTTCATTTTAGGTGATATGCTTTATCATGAGGATCTGAAGTTTTTTCGAGCTGGAAGGCGACCTGTAATAAGATACAATACAATACATTATCTTCGCAATATTTTCATGATCTAGCTGAGGCGGGCATTCCCATGCTCAGCTTTATAAATTCACTTTCATGTACATAAGACAGGAAATCGTCTGTGTGCAGACTGATGATTCTGGTAGAGCCATCATCCCTTAGATTGGATGATTATCTGTGCAGCAATGATGTACATTCGATGCCTTTATTTTCCTGAATATATATCGCAGCCCGGATGGATGAAACTAGATCCGGGGTCTTCAATCTCATTTGATCGTCACTCAAGGTACAAGTCGATCCATGTGAGAGATGTTCTGGAGTTGAACATGGAAAGACATCGCCTGATTACTAGCCAATGATGTAAGCTATTAACAGGCACGAGAGGAATCACCGATAATGATGATGACCCTCAAGGTACTACAGTACAATTCATGTGGTGTGAATAAGGGACTTGGCGTCGAACACCACGCAAAATCTTTCGGTCGAAGGCCATTGATGTAAACCTGTCGCAGAAAGTGAGAAACTTGCCATTGAGGCATGCAAGCTTCAAAGTACTAAAAGGGTTGTTCCTAGATCGACTTCTTGGATAATGAGTTGATGTCAACAAGAAGCGAACCGTCATAGGAGGGCCTTAGTGAATCCCACATCTATGACACGGAACGGAGAAAATGATTTTAATGGAGGTGAAAACGATATGATGATATAAGGTTCAGGGTGGCAGTCATGAAAGAATGGAGAGTAAATGTATTGCAGTGGATGAGACACAGGTGAATTCTCTGAGCGACTTCTCTTGAACATATCGACGACACTGACATGATGGATTGGTAGCGTTAACCCCAAATGTGGATGGTGTGATGGACCAATGGTGATATGACCAGTGAACGGAACAACCCAACCCGACTCGGACCCGGAGCGAAAGTGTCATGTTCAAGAGCGAGTTGCTACCAATAAAGTTTCTTCAAGTTTTCTTCCCAATTTTTCTCCAGTCATTGCTGACCAGTACCTCTTTATTTTTGTCAAGATTGAGGAGGATAACATATGCTTGTTCTATAATTTTCCCTTCGGGCAAACCCATCGCTATGTTTTAACGAGCCTAGCGATAGTGAAACTCGTTCTTGTCTGTATGGACAAGTTTGTCACTATTCGGTTTTAACGAGTTTAACGACAAAGATAACTCGGTCCTTTTCAATTTTAGAGAGTTTGAAAGAGACGTAAAGAAAACTCCAACAATCCTTTTTCGTCATATAATCCCTTAAGTCCAAAAAATTATAAAATAATACAAAAGGGATGAATTTTCGGTAATTTTAACGAGCCGAACAAAACAAGCGCTCGATCTTTTTATGTAATAATCCCTCAGGTCCAAAAAGATTAAAATCTAAAGGAGGGATAGCACTTCTGGTCACTTTAACGAGCTGGAGAGGCCAATTGCTCGGCAATCTTTTCATATTTTATGAGTCAGATGAAAAGAGCTTAAAGGAGACTCGTTTTTCAAAGAACGAGTGATAAATTTGGGTAGCAATTAATTCCAGGCAAGGTTTGGAATTTTCCAATCACGGCAATGTCACAAGGATGGCTAATAGGATCACTCTTCACAGCTGTTCCTCAAAAAGGGTAAAAAATCAAATGGAGGTGAATGAACGGCCAATACAGAGTGGAGGTGATGATGAGAACACGACCAAGGCTTCAAAGGCTGATGATAATGCATTCACGATGGTTATTTACCGGAAATTGGTTCATTTTTTAATGAATGAGCTTAAACGTTGGGGGAAACATTTGCTCACTGATTATGTTTAATTTTTAACGATCTTGAAGTCCACATAAAAACTACTCAATCCAGTCGTATAATAAGGATGTCTCATCTAAGATGCCATTTTCTATGGAGCTTGCACCTTACAAAGGTTTTCCCCGCATCCTTTCTTTATGCAAGATAGGAAACGACCAATTCTACGAGTTTAAAGGGTTAGAGGACCTACAAATTTAAAAAATAAATGGTCACTCTTCGTTTGCATGCCAAAAGGTTTGCATGCCCCCAGGTATAGCGAAAAATTTCCAGGTTACCAAAGATTGTTCTATCGGCACTGCGGACAAAACACTTCCTCGGCGATGTCTACCAAAATAAACAAAGGTGAGTGGCGCAACTGGCTCCACTCACATAACTTTTATGAAGGAATCTTATTCCAGTCTAATCTCATAAACCAGTCATATATCCTTTGCGGAAACCTACCCTATGCCCAAGGTTTTCCTGCCGAAACAGACCAGGGTGCATGCCCCCTGGGTTTTAGTCATGTCCTCCCGAATCACTCGCGCTCATCAGGTGGACGGACTGGGGATTGATGAGACATTCCTTGTGTGAAAAGACCATTCAGGGATGGTATTTGACTATTTGCTATGTGTGATCTGGGGAATGAAAGTTGGTCTACGAGCTTGACCACTCTTCCTTCATGCGGAAAACACATTACTCTAAAGAGTGAGGAGATAATGGCTCCCATGCAATAAATATAGTCACATCCAAGGAGTAGATTATAATCCAGGGGTCCTTGGACTACCATTACATTCATGTGAACAGTTTTCCTTCTCAATGTTATCGGCACATTGGGAAGGATCCCTAACGGTCGACTGGTTTCTTTGTCAAAGCCTGTTAGATTTCTCATTTCAGGCAAAAGTGATGGCGAAACAAGAAATTTCCAAGCAGTTGAGGAAAGGATACTCACAAAAGCCCCTTCATCTATGATGGTACCGGCCATGACCATTCTATATATTTGAGCAATGATTCGAAATGGTACACTAGCCGGTAAACGGGGTCTGCCTAGTAGATTCCAATCGAAGGAAACAACTAGGTTTCTTGGAGGTGGGACCGAATAGACGGCCGGATATGACTCTAACGAACTTCCTTCCTGCGGTAAAGGAATGGGTAGACTGCCCCCATGTTCATCAGAGTCTGTGTTTACGAAGAGAATTTGAACGGTGTCGTTCTTGTTCTCTCCAGTGACTGTATCATCTGAAGATGGACCTTCTGAAGGCAAGACTAGGTCAACTGCCACCTCGACCTTTTGACTTTCATCTGGTGTGGATTCAGACGGTTTATCTTCAATAATAGACGCTTCGACTGACCACAATGGCATGTCAGTCAGATTTTCAACTAGTGATGGACTTGGCAAGAGTTTCTTATATCCAGGAGGGAGCCGCAACGGTGAAACCGGACGGTCGTCCAAAACTCTTTTAGCTTCATCTAGGAAGGGACAACGGTGGACAGCGTGATCACCTTCACACAGTTTACAAGGGAATTTACTTTTCTTTTTTTGTCTCGACATTTCGCTTTCACTAGTTGACGGTGTACTTTCAACATGATCATCAGAGGTTGTTGACACTGGATTGTGCAAACGAGGAGACCAGTCCCTTAAGATCCAAGGGATGCAGGGACAATATCGATGATAGTGATATCCTTTGCAAATGACACACAGAGATTTAGGCTTTGACAGTGCAGTGTGTGGATTTTCACTAGATGATGCCTGGTTGCCCCCTGCCATCTTTGGCTCCTTCTTCTTCTTAGTTACTTGACTTTGGGCTTTACCAGCTCCATCAAGTGAAGAGGAAGGAGGAGAGGGAGAACTAGACGAAGTAGAAGGTTGGGGGGTAGCTTTGGTATCGTCTAGCTGCTTACTTGATTGTTCAGGAATCACGGTGTTCTGAACGACAGAGGTCGAGAAGAGCCATACGGACAGGCCGATTGTCAATCCTGGAAGTGACAATGTGGCCATATGGGGTGCACCAACATCTCCCCAAGAGGAGAAAGGACTAGGATTTCCTCCAAGGGGAAATCCTTGGTTGGCGGACTCCATTTTTCTCAACCTAAGACCAACGTAGGAAAGGTGATGTTTATTCCAATTAAAATAAATTTTAGATGCTTTGACACAACTTGTTTTTTCAATTTTTAAGAGTCGAAAAAAAACAAAAGATGACTCTAGTCGCCTTCGATTTTTAATGAGCTTGAAGTGACAAGTGCTTAGATGGACCTTTTCCTTTAAGGAGTCTAAAAAGGAACGAAAGAGACTACTCTGGAAATCTAGACAGAGGGATTACCAAACCAATCGCAAAACTACAGAATGCTTTTTACGGTACGATAGTCAATCTTCCCGAATGCTATGTTCAGTGCATTGCGATCGATAGGGTGGCAGACACGGCTTCCTATGGATAAAGGATATAGCCTATTGTGGTCTCCCAATATATACTCGACGGTACATGGGAGCACAAGTCCGTACTGGCACTTATCGTCTCAAAGTGGAGGAATCACCCAACTAGCAATGAAAACAACAGTTACCAAGCTTTACGACACCGGAATACGTCTCTAGCCTAGACTTCTAAATGTTGTGCGTTAGGTTCCAAAGAGTTTTTAGATTCATTAAATTTATTTTACAGTTGATCTTGCTTAAGAAATTTTCCTTTTAGGTTCACCGCGTGATGTAGATATACAATTCCTAAAATGCAATCTAAGATGATAAACAATCGTTTAATCTTCTTTTTGCAATGAAAATCCTAGCTACTAAAGAAAGAGAGATGATATTCTTTCAACATAGAGCAGAGAGCACACACTATATGCACTGTCCTAAATCAAACCAACAAACAGTCTAAATGCAAATGCACATGCATGTATTTGTTTTTAGCCTTCTTAATGTGTGAATGATAAAAAGAAAGCTAAGCACAAATCTGAATTATTGTTCAAAGCGACATTACTAACAAGCTTCTTTTCAAGACAAAATGAAGACAATGACGAAACTTTGCGATTTGGAATTGAAAACTTGCTTTTGACACTTGAAAAACTATTAATTCAAATCAAATACAAGAGTAACAGTGTAATCGACTATCAAGAACAATCGGATTCTCTTCTATGACTGAAAACGACACTTGCGAGACTTCCAAATCAAGAAATGACAGCTCAATTACGCTACTTCTTTGTAAAAGAAAACTGAAAATGGCTCACAATACATAAAAACATTTACAGTTCTTTGCACAATGGAGGTAGAATAATGGCAAGGAAGGGGGTTTCCAACAGAGGTATACTGACTACAGACAGCAAAACTCCTGAATATAGCTGAAAAGAGTGAAGAAAAACCAAAATCTGGAGGAAAAGTTAGCCTTTTCTGATCAGCGCACCTGTTACATAGGGATTCCAGTATGCATCCCACCTACAGCACACGGGAAGTGCAATTCATACTGATATCCTTGAAGAGAGGGTGCGATGGTACAGTGCGAGACTTTTGATCCAGTTCTTGATCATAGTTTGCAGCACAGTTGAGGGATTTAGGCCGAGAAAGTGATAATCAGTAAATAAATCACAGGGGTAGATCTAAGGAGGTTACTAGAGCCACCACAAGGGCAATTAGAGAGCTTGTAAATTGATTGTTCAGTTCATAAACAAAACCCGAAGATAGACTAAAGCAACATTGATCTACTTTGCACTTGCATAGCAAATGAAGTTTGAAGGCTAGCTGGCTTGACTTCAGGCTCCGTCTGTAAGTTTATAAAGCAAACAAATATAGACAAACAAAGATTCTATTCGCTCCCCAGTGGAGTCTCCATTTTGTTATCAGGAAATCTAGTGTCTATGCAGAGCTGCTAGTCCCACTAAGATTGGTAGCTATCTTAGAAACAAACAAACTAAAACTACTTTCGTTTTCCTTTATGAGAAGTAGATAAGAGGGGAACAAAGGAGACCAACCTCTGTCTTGCGCTTGGTTCCTTGATTGATTCCTCTCCCTTCTGATAGATCTTTACCACTCGCTTCCTCGTCTACCCAGTTCCATAGAGCACCTATGGAATCAAAGCAGCATCACACTATCCAAGAACAGAGATCTACTATCATAAACAATATAGGACCAGATATATATTGACCACACAAATGCATATATCATCAATCATACAAGAATGTGGAGGAAAAATTGAATAGCTTTATTAATATCAAGAATAGCAAAGAGGATTACAACCAATTGTTCTGACCCAACATCATCCTCTCAGCAAGAAATCCCTTCTTCACGTCATGAAAAGCTTAGATCATCCAGCACTATGATGTTACACCAAGAAACCAGCAGCACTTCCTTATAAGATACAAAATTCCAACCTCTGGATCTCTGGGATGAGCGATCCATATATAGATGTTTGCAAGGGGGGTGAGTTAGCTTCTGAGATTTGATTAGTGTCCTCTCTCTGATAGTTCTTGATTCCACTTGGAGATTGATGATCTCTTACTCATCCCTGGGCGAATGCAGAGAGGCAAGTGTCATAGGAGAAGTTTCTGGAAGATTCCATGATCCTCCACCTCGCAAATTGACTCTGCCATTTGTCCACTCTCACCCATCGCACCCCATAGAAGGACCTTTCAGTATGCATCGCACCTCCCGTGTGCATTTAGGTGGGATGCAACGCACTTTGACCATGGAGCAGGTGAGATGGTCCAGTTTTGACCAGTTTTGAGTAGTTTTTAATGGAGAACTTCTGGGAGATGATGTAATCAGTTGACCTTGTTCTTTTAGGGGTTGGAACAACACTTTTAGGGACTTAGGAGCCCTCGGTTTATGGACATAATTGATTGGGGTTGTACTGCCCAAAAATGTCTATAACAATAAGGCAATCGAACTCTGTTTCTTGGTGAACCAAGACACTAACCGTGAACCCATATAAAATGCACATCCACTAGTGCTCTTTTGATCATCAGCATTTCCTACCCAATTTGCATCTGTCTATGCATGAAGAGTAAGATATCTATGCTTAGGATACCATACACCAAAGTCTTGAGTTCCTTGAAGGTATTTGAATATTATTTTTATTGCTTGAAGATGTGATTCCCTTAGATTTTCTTGGAACCTTCCAACTATTCCGACTACATGCATGATATCAGGTCTGGTAACTATTAGATAAAGAAGACTTCCAATCATAGATCTGTAAGTTGGTTGGTTTACTACTAGTGATTCATCATTAGAACTGAGACTACATCCTGTTACCATTGGAGTACATACTGGTTTAGAATCTTCCATTCTCTACTTCTTCAAGATCTATTTGAGATATTTGGTTTGTTAAAGAAAAACAACGTCTTTTGTTTGTTGTACTTGTAGAACAATAAAATAAGTAAGTTCACCAAGCAAGGACATTTCAAATTCTTGATGTATAACTGAAGCAAAGTTCTGACTCATAGATTATTCATGACTACCAAATATGATACCATCAACATAGAAAACAATAATTAGTAGTTTATCATTTTCAATCTTTGTATATAAGTTGATTTCTACAGAACCTTCTGTTAAACCTTGTTGTTGTAGATATTTGTCAAGACGATAATACCAAGCCCTTGGAGCCTGTTTCAGACCATAAAAAGCCTTTTTGAGCTTAAATACAAGTTTTTCATCATTTCCTAGAATGAATCCTTCTGGTTTCTCAATATAAACTTCTTCTTAGAAATATCCATTAAGAAAATCGTATTTTACATCCATTTGATATACTTTGAATTTTCGAAAACTAGAAAGAGAAAGAAACATTATTATGGCTTCAAGTCCGAAAATAGGTGCAAAAGTTTCTTCAAAATATACACCTTCTTGTTGAGCATACCCTTTACAAACAAGTCTTGCCTTGTCTCTAATAACCTCTCCATTTTAATTCAACTTATTCTTAAATATACACTTTGTTCCTATAACATTTTTATCATGAGGTGTTGGCTTAAGGGGGCTTGACCCAGGTTCAGCGTTAATTAGCCAAACAAATCCCTACACTACTGGCACTTTTGGCATCATCTTGCGAAGTGTGGATTGAAGTCTCACCCGAAGCAGTATGGGGGGATGCTGGAACCAAGTTTCCGCACCTTGAGATGGTTGTGATCTCAGTTGATTCCCTCTATTCCTACCTTTGCACAGGTCACTTAGCTCAAGGTTTTGTCAGACGATCCCTCTATTATGCCCTTCTATACCTCCACAAAAAGGTATGATTGACCTTTGCGCAGCCGTAAACTGTGGTTCAGGTACTTTCGTGCTGCTGTGGTAGCATACCGTGTAGATTCCCAAACCAGCTTAAGTCTTTTACTTATCTTCTTAGATACTCACAGTTAGTATTGAGTAAATAGATATCCTTAATTGCGTTCAGTTATCCAAAGTAATTGTATTCATTCGCACATCATATAAGCATTATAAAGGAAATTTATACATAAAATGACAAGATGCATTAATCAGAACAAAGACTAAAAAATTGTAGAATAATTCTCTTTATTAATATCTTCCAAGTGATTACAGACTCTATCCACCCTGTGCACACAGTTGCAGGGGTTGGTGCACTCAACTGCGAACTTCTTCCCTCAGCCTCTATGCACTCAGCTGCAGAGCCTCTACCTACACTATGACCCAAAAGTTAGACCTCTTACTTCAGAGCTACTACTCTCTTACATGATTTATTACTCTAACTACTTAGAGCTTGGCTCTTTTTATACAATACCATGGGTAGATATCTTACAACCAACTTTACTTTACAAAACTAATGGTGGACAACCCTTTATGACTTATGACACCTTCGTGCTCCATGACCACAAAATGCGGAGTCTTTACAAGTTTATTACAAAATTTGATCAAAACATGGGCTTTTAGCCCCAAACCTGTCCTTGGGGGATCCCGTTCCCAATAGGCCCCTAACACAAACATTGTGACTCACCCTCTTGTCACTCAGTAGGCCCGAATATATTTACGTGAAGTCCTTCCAACTCAACTTGTATGACCGCAACCTCAACCATGCACTGTGCGACCCCCTGCTTCGTGTCTTCCACTGTTTTCTTGATCACTGCTCCTGCATTGTCAGCCTGAAGATTTTGTCATGTTGCTTGCAAAGTCACAAGCTTGCCTTCAATAGATGTTGTCACTGCGTAAGCCTCATCCTGTCAGGGCTTGAATCTTGCCTTTAACACTACTTCCTTGTGTAGTGCTATGTCCACCTATTGCTTCAGCTACTTGGCCTCCTGTAGTTTGGCTAATCTTTGTGTCATTGCGACAGTTTGCATTGTGCCTTTAACCTCATCATAGTGTTGTTGTAGCTCGCGCGCTTCTGTCTCTAGCCTCTGTACAATGGGGTCCTCCTGCAAGCTTGTCAAGACCTCAAATGACTGCTCAAACAACTATTTGTAGTCTGCTACTACACTATCCACCATTGCTACTGCTTCTGTGACAGTGGTCGCATGCTGTTCCTTTACTTCTGGCGGGGTTGAAGGCTAAGCCTTCCACTGTAACTTTGTAATTTGCAGGTTCAACTCCAACTGAAACCACACCATCTCATTCCATGTGTTTTTCACCCCTGTGGCTAGCTTATGGATGCATACCTCGACTGGATCCTCCTCTAGAATGGCTATCTTTGGGACCATTCAGCATGCCTCCTCAACAATTTGCATAATCCACTTGCTCTAATTGGTCACCTCAGTCTTAGTGGTGATAACAACATTTCTCTATAGTGCCATTTTATCATTATTCATCTGCTGTTCACTGATCACCAAGAGGGCACGGTGCTCTTGGACCCTGAGATATGTAATCACTCCATCCTACAAGTGGTGGAGTACTTCACATGAGAGCACTGCCAAGTTCAACCCTACTCCCTTCAGGGCGTTAACAGTGAGCTTGTCAATCTAATTCTTTGTGGTCAGTGCTCCATTAGGCAACACTATTGCATTGGAAGCCCTTGTGCGCAGCATATCGGTAGCCTCTGAAGTGCCGATAGCTAGGCTGGTAGACACTGTGCTAGCTTGCAATGCGCGGGTTTGCAACTCCTGCAGCCCTGTATGGATAGCCCCCAAGATGATCTATTGCTATTGCACAAATTGTTGCAGGACCTCCACAGTGACATCCCTGACTGTGTCACCGTTATCATGTAAATCACCCTCTATTAATGTGATGGGGCCCAGCAAGGTCTTGGTCACCTTTGATTTCTTCTTGGATCCTCCCTTCTCCAGCTCCCTTGGGTGCTTGATGTGAGTAGACGTCTCGTAAGGGTCTGCGCCATGCTATTATGTCTCTTCCTCTATCTCAGGTGAAGGCATCCTCGTGCCTTTGTCAAAGCCCTTCTCTGTCCCACCTGTCTGCTTACTTTCTTGCCACGTGGCCTCGCGCTCTGCCTAGGCCTTACCAACAGCCTCATTTTTCCTCTTTTCAGCCAGTTGTGCCATCTTAAGCTTGGCCTCCTCCTTCTTCTTCTGCGCGTCAGACTTACTCCCGCCCACCACTAGATCTTTGGTAGTGTGCCACTTAACCAACCATTGATCAAGCACCGCATTAATGGTGTCATCCATTGCCAAATAATACAAGTCGTACCATTTCTGCGTAGGGTCCTTCCATGCCTTGATGGATACTCGATGGAAGTCAGCTTTGAATTCGGTGTAACCCTACAGGTTGGCATACACCATAGGAGCCAATCGCGGTTTGCGATTGATGGCCATCTGGATGTTCATCTCCATCAAGATCCAAAAGAACTTGTTCTCCCTGACTCGTTGCACATCCTTGGTCACCCACAACGAAGCGTACTTCACTGCTCCAGGGAGTTCTGGCATGACCGAAGGGAACTGGTTGTCATTTGGTAGCTCCCACACTACCAGCACAATTGACAGCAAGAGCCACGCATAGTGGAATGTCTTGCTGAGCTCTTGTGCTTCACGACAGTTTGCTAAGAACTCTCCATGAAGGTAGTCCAACTAGTTGAACTGGACTCCTTCAGCGCAATGTGCTGTGAGAATGGTGACTGGTGCCAACACCTCCTCAATGCGATACTTCCTCATCACTTTCCCTGCGAGGATCCGTGTGGCAACCTTCATAGATGGGTCTTAGATGTTGGATATAGTGTATCCGCATGGCTTCTTTACCAATTTAAATTTTTCTTTCATTGATTCTGCGAGAGCCTGCTCACCACCTTCTCTGCCAAAGATCATGGCCACATTCTTTCCTGTATATGCCAGTCATGTTATCTAGTGAATCAACCTATATGTGATTGGTATCGGCTCCTCCATCCATAGAAACCCATCATGCACCAATCGCAGCAGTTTCTTGATGACCAAAACTATCACTGGGGTGAGGTTGTAGTGTGGCACCCAAAGCAGGTTGAGAAACCCTACCTTTTCTACTCCCTTGAGCCACCTCTGCAGCTCCAATGCTGTCATTCCCATATTCATATCAATGATGCGGTGCATCAGCTGCTCGGTCGCTAGGTGTGGGAACTTCTCATGAACCGCAAAGTCCTAGTCTTCAAGTTTCAGCAATGGCACTCGTGCCAAGAGCAGTCCATCAAAAACAATTTCGTCTGGCAATAGAGTGGTTTGTAGGGGAGTCTTTCTCTCATCGATGTCCTTTGGTATCTCGATCTTGGGCTTGCGTGGAGGGACATACTATAGAAACTGAGTAATAGGGTCCACACCCTAGGCTTCAATCTCCTCCACTTCAGCTCCCACATCCTCGTCGTCCATCAGGATGTCTTCAATTTCTTCCTACTCTTGTTCTAAGTTTATGGCCTTGCCTTTCTCCTGTGTAGTGGGTTTTGGTGGGTTTCTCCTTGGCGATGCGCGCACTGGTATGGCAGGTTGCTTGCCCTTATTATCCTTCACGGTTTCCTTGGTTAGAGTCGGCTTTGGTCTCAGTGTCCTTAGTGATTTAGGGACATTGCCAATACTTAGGCCACTTTCGGAGCAGCTACTTCTGCCTCTATTTCCATTTCTTGTGTCGACTCCTCTACTACTACTTTGGACTTTATAATTTCTATGGGTGCCAACATAACGCTTTCTAAACGTTCTCGCGACATCTCTGGCAAGTTTGCAAATGCGGGAGTCTCTTTAAAAGCCTCGAAGAATTCTCGGTTCATGGGTGTCTGAGAGCTCAACAACTCAATTCTTAAAATGCCAAGTGTTTTTCGCTGAACAGCCACTTGTAATTTATATCGCATTTTGAATTCAAATTTGACCATTCCACCCAAATTTAGTTCATTAATGCCAGATTGGCGGCAAATTTTAAACGATCTGAGCCATAAATTCTATCTTAAATGTTGGCCATCCACTCCATTTGGCCTCACTTCTATCGTCAAATCATGAACAATGATTTTAACGGTCACTTTCCGGCTGACCTACATGATTTCTCCCTCGGTAGTGTAGCTCCCTTGGCACTGCCGTGGACCCTGTGACACTTACATGCTTCGCACCATCCTCCAATCACAGAGCTCCCCAACTCGAGCAGTGTAGTTTATAGTCTCGCGCCTCCTTTCAGCTGCCTGGAGCGTTAAGACTGTGCTACCTTCATCTAGTCACATGGCTAGATCGCTGGTGTATGGCTTCAAGTGACTTCCATTCACCTTTCCTCGGAAGGGTTCTCCATTCAATTTGACCAGTTGTACTACTCCTCTGTCGGTAATTTCCTTAATGACATAGAGCCCTAGCCAGTGCATTCTGAATTTTCCTCGAAATTTATCAAGCTTGCTGTCATATAACAAAACCAGGTCATTTACCTTAAATGTGCGTAGCTTCATATGTTGGTCATGCCATGCCTTTTTGTGCTGCTTTTGGACCTGTTGGTGAAATCTAGCTAAAAATATCTCTTCTTGAAGCTCATCCACCTGTGTGAGCCTTTCCTCTAGGGCTTCGTAATCCGTCATATGTGTGAGAGCCACCATGCACACACTAGGCACAATATATTCCATAGGCATCACCGCTTCAACACCATAGACAAGTCTAAAGGGAGTTTTTCCAGTCAACTTCTTGCATGTCATTCAATAAGCCCATAGTACTGTAGGCATGCGTAGGTCCCAATCACTTCGCTAAGCAATGAAAACCTTGGTCAACACATTTTTGATCACTTAATTGAATGCGTCCACCATCCCGTTAGCCTATGGGTGATAAGGCGTGCTCTTCTAGTGACATACCTAAAATTCCTTCGTGAGTGCATTGATTGTCTCATTCGGAAAGTGCGTACTGTGATCACTCATCAAGACCCTTGGACAACTAAATCACGTCAGTACATGGTCAAAGAGGAACTTTGCAGCAGTCTCACTTGTGCAATCCTTCACATGCTTAACACCTACCCAACAAGTCAAATACTCCATCGCAGTGATAATGTACTTCGCCCTTGTCTTTCCTTGAGGCTGAATGGGTCCCACAAAATCTATCACCCATTTCACAAAGGGTTGCAATGTCATCTATGGATTCAAAGGCATCTCATCCCTCCGTGATGGCCTACCAGTCCTTTGACACACATCACATGCCTTGCAATACACTTTTGAGTCCCGATGGAGGGTTGGCCACCACAACCCTGTGCGTAGAATACTTTGCGCAGTTGTTCTTCCTATGTAATTTCCTCCTGTGGCACCCCCATGAGTGTCCACGAGGATGCTGGTTCTTTAAAACTTGGGCAAATACCATCGCAATATCTCATCAGACCCCATTTTGTACAGATTCCTAGCAATGACAGAAAAATCCACCAATCGCACCACTAATTCCTTCTTCTGCTGGAATGTGTATCCTTCTGGGGCAGGTCATGTCGTTAGGAAGTGTATTATATCTTCAAAATGACCATTTGCAATGCCCACTACAAATAGCTATGCGTCAGGCAATCCTTCCTTCAAATTAGTGGGTTCTACCCCTGCTTCGATGTGTGATAGATGGTCTGGTCTCGTGTTCAGTCATCCAGGCTTCACAATAACTTCAAAATCATATTCTTGGAACAATAAGAGCCATCTGCAGATTCTCCCCCCCAACACAGGCTTATTGACCAGGTACTTCAACACGAAGTGATCTATATACATCTTAAAATGGCCCCCCAACAAGTAGTGTCTAAACTTCTGGAGCACATACACCATGGCTAACCCTTCGCACTCGATGGTGGAATAGTTCTTCTCTACCTTGGATAACCTTCTTCTTGCGAATGTGATAGGATGGTCCAAGTCTCCTCTGCCAGCCTGTGTCAGTACTGCTCCCAACACTATACATGACGTATTGACATGTACATGAAACTCCTTCTTCCAATCTAGGAAGAGGAGGATTGGTGAAGTGACCATATTTTCTTTCAATATATCCAATATATTCTTACAGTCTCCGTTCTAGGAGAATGTGACATCCTTTTTCAACAATTTCTCTGTAGGCACGGTGACATGGGTATAGCATTTGATAATCTTCCTATAATATCCCATGTGTCCTAAGGTAGCGCGTAGCTTATTGATGCTCCTCGGTGCTTCTAATTTCATTATCACCACGATCTTCATGGGATCCACCATCAGTCCATGTCTACAAACCACATGACCCAACAGGGTCCCAAAAGGAACAAAAAACAGACACTTCTTTAGATTGAGCATGATCTAGTATCATTAACAGGTATCCAACTTCAGGTGCAAGCTCACTACATGGTGTTTAACTAGACCAAACACGGTCTAGTCATCAATGTATGCCTCAAGGATCTTATGAATAAATTCCTTGAATGCAGCAACACTATGCACGAGAAGATCGCAGGCACATTCTTCAGCCCAAGCAGCATTACAGTGTACTAAAAACAACCCCACTTAGTTGTGAAGGTTGTTTTCCTGCTATCCTCTAGCACAATTTTGATCTGGAGGTACCATTAGAACCCATCAGTGAAGGAATATGCTTCCTGGCCACCTACATTGTCGAGCACTTCATCAGTGAATGGAGTCTAGAAAGGATCATGTACACAAGCATCATTTAGCTTTCTGAGACCCACGCATATCCTTATTTCATCCTTATGCTTCTTCTCCTGTACCACCATTGGGCTTACCTAGTCAAATTCTTATATTGGTTCAATGATGCCTACCACGAGCATCTTGTCTAGCTCTAAGCAAACCTTCTCCTTATACTTCGGATTGAGACAGTAAGCTCTTTGCTTAACTAGTTTCACGTCGGGTTTCAATGTGATATTCATAACACCCAGGTCCCTAATTATCCCTTTTAAATCTATAAAGTTGGTAGTGAATAAATCCTAGTACTTGTGAAGCAATTCAATGACCTTATCCAATGTCGCATTGTCCCAATAGTCTCTAGTCTTTGTGAATTTGGGTTCTGCCTCCATACCAAAGTTTACCTGTTTTGTTTTCAATGGCATGATTATATCAGGATTCTCAATCTGCGGTCCTTCAACCTCGTGGTGACCTTCTATTTCAGGGATTTTAATCTTTCACATATCCTCATCCTCTTCAACGGTTACATTATATAATTCCAATGCATGACTTAGCTGAGTAGCCCACTCAAGCTTCCTGCGGTATCCTAAAGATTGTTGCTTTCACTTCTTGTAGTGCCTCATCAATACAGTCAAACCCATCTTCAAAACTGAATGTCATTATGAATCCCTCGCATAGAATATGCCATTCACTTGTACCATGGTAGAGCTCTATTTCTATGTACCAGTTCATCGGGACGACATCCAAGGTGTGACACAAAAACTGCACCCATTTAGGTTGGGGATTTTCTCCATAGGCCTGGGCCCATTTGGCCAAATGTGCGTGTGGATCATCGTGCCAATCATACTTTTATGTCATTCACATATTAGGCTTCCCAAAGCATGTTCTCATCATCCTCCTACATTCACACCAATCGTCAAAACTTCCCTTATGCGTACCCCACCACCTTGCGGGCGTAGCGCACAGTGCCCAGTCCAATGCTTGGAAGCGTTGATTTTCTAGTACCTCCCTTTCAAAGGCATCCAAAAAGATATTTACATCATTCAGGCCATCATAAGTAGGAATATTTCTTACCTCTGATGACACACAGTGCAACAACCAGGTCATCATGTTGTAGTTCAGCGTAGTTACTTCATGTAACCGGTTCTGCCAGTTTTGTAACCCTTCATCGGAGTTTGAGGTACAGGAACTCTCGTGATCCGATGTAATTCATCCATCCACAGTGGGATTCACCCAATCTTGATCTCGTGTTGTTACCCTATAGATATAGTTCAGATCGTCATCGCTCTCATAATTGCGGGCTGGTTCAGTATGGTGTGATCCTTCAGCAGGATCTAGGGGTACTATTATGCATAGTGATCTCTTCTAAAATATCATCCCTTGCTTCTTTAGGTTGATTACCCCATTCATACCAGTAGCCCTATCAATTCCCAGGAGCGCAGGATATGGATTGATGTCATCAACTATCTATATTACTTCAAAGTTAGCTAGCATGCTTGCTCCTTCAATATTAAGTGTCACACCCTGTAGTCACCCCATGGGGATGATCTTATGTTGATCCACCATTCTTAGCTGAATTAGAGACCATTGCAACATGGGTCTCCCCATTTGTTCCCAATTCTGCTTTGGTAGGACGTTCGCATCTGACCCCAAGTCCAAAATGACCTGATTCATTTCATACTCTCCTATCTACGTGGTCAGTCTCATCTCCTGTACTATCCTTGTTTTATGCTTGCTAATCTTTCGTACTACATGCAACTCGCCCGGAGTGTTTCCTGTGCATCTATTTATAAGCTCTTGTAACCCTTTCACAGCCTTACTATCGTGCAGTAACTTCATGTAGGTCTCTAGGAAGGTTGTGAGCATAGAAGCGTACATCTTCTGATCAGGTTTATCCTTGCTTCCCAATGTGGAGGCCTCAGCGAGGCTCTTCTTAGCTTCCATGAATGTTTCATGTGCACACTCTAAATAGAACTCAGCTTCCTTCACCAGAGCCTTGCAAATCCATATATTGTCTTTGGGTTGTTTCCCCTTGTCATCTCCTATTGTGATCCCACTTCAAAGCACTATATTCATGTTCGGATCCTCTTCGCACAACTCAGACCTCATCATCTATAGGTTCTGAGTCAGCGGAGGTGGTAGCGCCCCTTTGTCACATATCCTACCTATCAGCATAGGACAATCTTCCATTTCATGATCAAACAAAGTGCAATACTTGCACAACGGACGTGTTGCGTTAGTGAAATTGCGGGCATAGTGTCCCGATCCTCTACAATTGTAGCAGATCAATTGTCCTCAACCTCTGCTAGCTCCTCCTCTGCCTCGGCCTCGTCCGCGCCCCTGAAATCCTGTCTGTGCCATCCCTGTGCTCTGGTCATGGGGCTTCGTTTCTGCCTGAACCCTATAGGCAGGAGTTCTATCCATCATCAACTCATAACTCCTACAATTACACTCATCATGCCCTACCGACCTACAAAATTTGAAAAACAGTTGTTGCGGTGTCTGTAAAAACTTCTACAGCAAATGACAGTTATCCTTGTCATGTTTTCCTGCTCCCTGACATATAACACACCATAATGGAGGCCCCACGCTTGGTCTTACTTGAGCTTCTGGCCTTAAAGGCATCGGTCCCCCTCCTGTAATATAGCTCACAAAGACTAGGCAATGGTCTTTGTCATGCCCCCAACACTTGCATTTCAGGCACCATACCTCTTCACGCACCACCGGTCAATCCGTACTGTCCTGCTTCAAACTTTGCATTTCGAGGCAAAGATTTTTCAACTGTGCATGGATCTGCTGAACCCCCAGGTTTGGATCTTACATCGGTGTTTCATGCAGCGTCATGGCAATCTCCAAGGCCTCCGCCTTAGTTGTTATCTTCTGTTGCGACAGCACAACCCTTAAGTGTGGTAGGAGCGAAGCCACAAACCATTTGTGATGTTGTCTGTCTATCAAATTCTTGTTGGCTTCGTGGATTTTACACTTAAACCTCTGATATAATTCCCAAGGTGTCTCGCCTAGTTGCATCGCGATTTCCTTGAAGCCCACAATCAACTGTGCCTCAGATTTAGGCATATTGAATTCTTTATTAAGTGTTGTTTGGATGTTTGCCACTCTAACATTCGGGTTATCATTAGAGTACTTGATATACCAAGTTAGCGCGCAATCTTGCAGAGCACTAACCAATGTCGGCTTATTTATGTGATCATCTATAACGCCATGATTTTCCCATACAGCTTTCACAATGAACCAGAATTGGTCCAGGTCCTCATTTCCCAAGCCCTTAAACAAAGGCAACTTCATTGAATTTGCCATACCGAACTGTGGTGTGTTAGGTAAACTTGACTCGAGATAGAGTCAAAGTTGACCAGGTTAAACAGTGATGGTTTTGGGGCACATGGTTTTGTGCACCCATAGTATTCTGCCTGTGGTATTATATGTAATGGAGCTTATAAAAATCTGGAAGGACTTCATTGTAATGCAAGACTTGGAGGTGAGCGGTGAAGGCTCACTTGGTCGAATTGGCCAAGGTTTTGGCCAATGCTAATGAGATCTTATTAGGTTGGATTTTTCCCCGGATTTGGGGTTTTCCTAGATAAACATTTGTGTTTATGGTTGTTGCTCGTTATTTCTTATATACATTCCTCTCGGTAATTATCTATGTTATGCTGTAAATTTCTTAACAACTGGTATCAGAGCCAGATATTGGCTTCAAAGGGATTCTTTGATGCCAGGGGTTTATAGTGCCTCAGAAGATCAATGCAGCCTTTTTACAGATCTGGGTCTGGAAAATAATGGTGGAACAATCGTACGCGGAAGAACCTCGAGGAGAATGTGCGGAAGATAGTGCCGTAACTGCTAGGGATCGCAGTGCATTTGCGATATTTATTGGTTTGGAACATGCTGACGAATTGTTTGGGATTCATGCGGCTATTTAAAAAAGGTTGAGAGATACCTTTAGTAATATTAAAATTCAAGGCTGATTTTGTTCAGAGCTTTTTTCATAGGGAATTGATAAGGGATATTTCCTGTGTGTTTCTTTTTTCATAGGGAATCAATAAGGGATATTTCCTGTGTGTTCTATGCCATGCTGAAAGATGGAGTAGGTGTGGGCTGCATGCAAGTCAGCAAAAGAAAATTGTTCAGGCGGCTTCGAAAATTGTTCGTTTTCTGCTATGTGAGGCCACCAGTTCTAGAATCTACGACGTTCTCGTGGGGCTCACAGTTGGAGTGGTTTGATAGAAGTTTTTGAGAAAATCAAATTGAGAGAGGATGGATCAGAATCGCAGCAGCAATAAACAAAAAAAAACAAAAAACAAAAATAAAAATTTAATGAAGTCAAAATTATTGCATGTAAATGGGCATACTACTGTAAGGCCTAGTAAGGCATGTGTTCCCCTCGGTGATCACCGGTAAAGTCTAGGTTAGACCTAGGTGATAGGGGGGATGTCGGGTTAACAATACCCCGGGTTAGACCTAGGTGATAGGGGGGATGTCGGGTTAACAATACCCTAGGTAAAAACTTTGAGGGGGGTAAGAGCTAGAGTGAGCGGGATTGTCTCACTTAGCAAGTTTGGCTAGAGTTAGTCAAGGAACCCCAAGTCAAGTTTAAGGGGGCAATTGTTAGGTAAACTTGACTTAGGATAGAGTCAAAGTTGACCAGGTTAAACAGTGATGGTTTTGGGGCACATGGTATTGTGCACCCATAGTATTCTGCATGTGGTATTATATGTAATGGAGCTTATAAAAGCTGGAAGGACTTCATTGTAATGCAAGACCTGGAGGTGAGCAGTGGAGGCTCACTTGGTTGGATTGGCCAGGGTTTTGGCCAATGCTAATGAGATCTTATTAGGTTGGATTTTTCCCCAGATTTGGGGTTTTCCCAGATAAACATTTGTGTTTATGTGTTTATGGTTGTTGCTCGTTATTTATTATATATATTCCTCTCGGTAATTATCTATGTTATGCTATAAATTTCTTAACATGGTGGAGGTGGAGATGGTACGGGTGAGGTTGTAGGTGATGGTGGTGAAGTTGGAGGTGGTGTGGGTGGAGGTGGTATTCACGGGAATCCTTGTCTTATTAATTGAATAGTAGTATGCGAAGAATCTTACGCTATCCCTTCTTCATCACCTTGCAGAGGTGAAATCAATGGACTATATTTAGGACCCTTTTTTCCCTCGTTCCTGTAAGTTTTTCCGCTTCGCATAGTCCCAAACATCAAGGTAGCTGCATAACTTGTTTTTCGCACCATATCATTTTAATCCAAGTATTCAAATATTTCACGTACTTACCTCGCGGTCCTTTGAAAAAGTGCCACTCCACCTCACTATAGCTGACTGAGGTGTCGACCACGAATTTAGTCACAAATCCTCCTATGACAAGACCGAGCCAATCATTGATAGCGTGGGTGATCTTTTCCTCAGATGCTTCTAATTTCTATACTAACTCTGGGGTCCACATAATAAGACCGTCAAGTTTCCACCTTCCTTGGCTATCTGCTAGCTTCACGATCCACTCGTATAGCTCAACCGGAAAGGAGCAGAAAAAGGTCTTGTGGATCTCAGTATACAGGTACTTGTCTAGCCACTGTTCCTTTGTCAGTTGCGAGTTTTTGTTCTCCTACGACGCGAATTCATGGATCTTCCTATCTAACCAATCTTCGATCTCTTTGTTAGTTGGATTCCAGTGATACGACATCACACATCTCTTATGTAGATTTTGGTCTCGGTAACGGAGCCATTTTTTGGCTTGAGGGGGCCTGACCCAGGTTCAGTGTTAATTAGCCAAACAAATCCCTACACTACTGGCCCTTTCGGCGTCAGCCCGCGGAGTGTGGACTGAAGTCTCACCCAAAGCAGTATGGGGGGGTGCTGGAACCAAGTTTCCACACCCTGAGATGGTTGTGATGTCGGTTGATTCCCTCTATTCCTACCTTCGTACAAGTGACTTAGCTCAAGTGCTTGTCAGATGAGCCCTCTATTCTGCCCTTCAATACCTCCATGAAAAGGTATGATTGACCTTCACACAGCCATAATCTACGACTCAAGTACTTTCACGCTACCGTGGCAGCGTACCATGTAGATTCCCAAACTAGCTTAAGTTTTTTACTTATCTTCTTAGATACTCACAGTTTGTACCACGTAAACAGATATCCTTAATTGCGTTCAGTTACCCAAAGTAATTGTATTCATTAGCGCATCATATAAGAATTATAAAGGAAATTTATACATAAAATGACAAGATGCATTAATCAGAACAAAGACTCAAAAATTGAAAAATACTTCTCTCTATTAATATCTTCCAAGTGATTACAGACTCTCTCCACCCTGCGCACTCAGTTGTGAACTTCTACCCTAGGCCTTTGCACACTTAGCTGTAGAGCCTCTTCCTATGCTACAACTCGAAACTTAGACTTCTTACTTCAGAGCTACTACTCTTTTACATGATTTACTATCTTCCTTGCCATAACCAATTTTAAAATATTTTTCTTAGATAGCATTGTTGTTGTCCTCCTTTGAGTATGTATAAATTGTTTGGAGTTCTTGTACCTTTGATTACTTTCTTTCCTGTATCAATCTCACGAACTACACATCAATTTGATTGAAACACAACTTCATTTCCTTGATCGCACATTTGACTGACAGTCAACAAATTATGCTTTAAACCATCTACATACATGACATTTCCAACTTTAACCTTTTCTTTCAAGAAAATAGAACCTTTACCTTTAATGACAGCTGGTGTGTCATTTTCAAATGAGACATTCTTTTCCTTTTCTAAAGCATTATATGAATGAAGTTTCTCTTTATCACCTATCATGTGTTGGATCATCCGTTGTCAATGTACCATTAATTCTATTTTCCTTCTGCATACAGAGCTATGCCACACCTTTCTAATTTAGATTCATTCTTTCTCCATGTCTTGGAATTTGATGATGTTTTCTCCTTTTGAAGTGTTGGCTGAAATTTTCTCCTGCATTCAGATTCTTCATGACCAAGGTTGTTACAAAATGAACATTCTATATCATCTTCAAGAGGAGAAAAGTTATTATAGGAACTTTTCTTTATTCATGTTACACTCCTTTGATTTCGTGCTTCTCTAGTCATGATAGTTTTGTAAGCAACACATTGAGCATCCTTGTGTCCAAAGTTATGGAATGAAAAACATTGTCCATTAAAGAAGATTTTTTTATCATATAATATTTTGGCATTGTTTACCTCTTGGTTGATGCTTCTGTTGATCTTCATCCTTCGAGCAAATTGAACATGATTTACCTAATGCATACCTTTATGCTTTTGCTAACGATTGACATATTGTTCACTGGTCTTTGTTGCATCAAGATAGCTTCTGGTGGAGGTTGACGACTTTTTAGATTTAGATTATTCTTCAGTATATACAAGACTTGTCTTTATGAGAGGATAACACTGAACTTTGATGATTCGATTTAAAGTTTCTAATCCATTAGAAAATCTAAGATTAAGAGATTTTGTCTTCTCAAGTTCTTTTCTTAGACCCACAACTTCACATTCTAGTTTTTCGTTGTGCTTTTCTCTTTCAGTGAGTTGGTGTGTCAACATATCTATGATCATATTCTTTTCTTATAAATAGATTTTGAGTTTTGTGATTTCTTCAAGAAAGTCTTCCTCTTCTAAGGCATCCAAAAAATCATCATTTTCATAAGCCAAGAGTAGTTTATAATCTTGTTCAGTTTCATCTTCATCACTATTAGATAAACCATCACTATCATCATGAGTATAGTAACTCGTTCTATTAGCAACCTATTTTCTATTTCCTTTTTCATATTCCTTTCCCTTTCATATTTATCTTTATGAGGACATTTCACAGCATAATGGCCAACTCTACCACAAGCAAATCATTTGAATGGTAGCTTACCTCTGAATCTTCCAGAACCCTGTTGAAGCTTCTTGACAAAACTTACCTCATCTTCTTCTTCTTAAATGTATCCTAGCACATTTTTCTCTTCCTTTTCTTTTCCTTTGCTGAAGCTTTAAAAGTGACTTCCCTCATTTTTGATGGCCCTCATTTCCTCATTTCAAAGAAAGTCAGAATTCCATGCGGTTGAACCATAGTAATAGTTTGAGGATCATGTTTTCTTCTATGGGAGATACTTTTGACTCAAATTTAGAGGACACATATCTCAAAATTTTCTCTACTAAGCTATCTTCCTTCTTCCTTTATCTCTAATCCAGATTCTTCATACAATTAACCATCTCATCTACATGTAATAAAAAACTAGCAATACTCTCATCATTATGCACCTTAAGAGTTTCATACTGAATTCTGAGAGTTTGAAGTTTAGCATGTTTTACCTGGGACTCTCCTTCTTAGCTCTGAATGATTTTGTACCATATCTCTTTGGATGCCTTGAGCTGCATGACATTAACAAATTCTGATTTTGACAAACTTCCCAATAGGGTATTGAATACTTTGGCATTGGTTTCATATAACTTCTTACCTGCTGAATCTACAGGTATTGCTGCTGGAAATTGATATCCTCCTTCCACAATTTCCCAAACATCATCTCCAAGTGATTAAAGATAGGCTATGGTTATTATTTTCCAATATACCAAGTTCCTCCCATTGAAGATTGGTGGTCTGATAGATCCCATGCCTTCATGATTGTTCATCTTGAAAGATCTCCCTTCAAGTGATCAAGCTTCTTCTGAAGGACCTGCTCTGATACCAATTGTTGGAAATAATACTGAGATGGGGGCTGAATCAGTATTTACAGTTCAATATTATTTCATTTCCCAAATAGATTTATATATGCTACTTCAGTGAAGTGAACTTGCGTGTACATGCTATTGTGATTAGAGAAACCAACGTATATCGAGAGAACTTAGGATTTAGTAAATTTATCATGTGTACATCTTTAATCAGTGCATCAATAACTTATTGTACATAAACTATGTGCAATAAAGACATAATAAACCATCACACATAAGAAACACACATGAAAACCAATATTTAAGGTGGAAACCCAATGTGGGAGAAAAGCCACCTGCTGTTGTCATCTTTCTCTTCTTTTAATATAAATAGAATTTGTTTACAATATTGTCATGGTGCAGACTCGTACCAGTACACAGGCACCCACCTACAGAAGGCTACAACCTTCTCTAGTTTTCTTGCTTCTACTGGAATGGAGCTACAACCCCCTAGCTCTTGCACTAGCCGATGTTTGTACTAGTACGTAGGTGCCATCCTTAGAAGGATACTACCTCTCTTCCTTCAGGGACCACATTTCATTAATTTTCTGACTCGATGCTCCTGGTACACAACGATACAAATGAAGGCCTTGTTTCATCAAATTTTCATACTAGACCCATCAAAAACTTTGAAACACAAACTGCATCAACCAATAACCAATTAATCTATACAATCACATCACTGTCACCAGAACACTATGTTGAACCCAGAAACCTGCATCATCATTCAGAACCAATTGCAACCTCAAAAATCATACATCATAATGCATATGCTACTTTACATAACCCAACCTACGTGTATACGCTACTTCCTTTATCCAAACCTGTGTATACCTTCAAAACTACTGAAATATAAAACTTTCTAAATCAAGTCTGTACCAACCAACAATATACTGAACATCTACTATAAATTTACAGAGCTCTAGATAGACAGTAGTAGAGATAACCCTTCTCACTTAAAAAATCAATCAATCAGACACCAAACTCCTTATGCATTTAGATTTACATTCAGATCTAAGAAGAATTCATTGACAAACAATAGTAAAATAGTAGAACTGATAAGATAGATCAGTCATTTCTGAAGAATAGGATTTTATTTTGTATACGCTACTTGGAAGAGTTGAACCTGTGTGTATACGCACCTTTAACAAGGTGAACCAACATATAGATATGCAAATATTAACTCACAACTTCATTGCTATTCCAAGCTTCCGACATACCCATATCATGACATTTAAAGAATAAAACAAGTGTACACAATTAGATCTAGCACAACCAAAATCAGATCATTCAATGATAAGTCATTTCAGGTCTCATCATCCTAATCCAACATTAAATAAAAGGTGCACAAAATATTTCAGATAATATCACAAACATATCCCCTAAAACATAAAATATACTTCAGATAGAAGTATTCCTGAGTAACCCTTTCAATTGCACACCTTGGCCCTTTGATCTTCTCCTCCTTATATATTTTTTGGCCTATATCAATACCTCAGACCAAAAACACACTTACAACTTGTGGTATTCTTTGACGGGATCAAATAGTCATTACTCCACTCAATATTGTGGGCTAATACCATGGTATTAACGCCTGGTATTGTTTACTCTTGAATTTCCTTGATTTTCCAACCTATACACGCTTTTCCTCTTGTGAAAGAGCATGCATATGTATATGCTATTTTTTTTTCTATGAACGTGTGTGTATACGCTCCTTTGACAATGTGGACCTACGTATACATCTCAAACTTCTTTACACCATCCCTTTCCTTCAACTTCTTCATTCTGATTAGTGGACCTTAGTTCCATCTTCCTGTTCTTTTGTACCAATGCCCTGTTACCTCTGAAATGATTTGTTACACTGTGAGTTTCCTTTTACCAAAAAAAATGAATTGACCTATGAGTGGGTTGCCATAAAGGACAAAACTTGTATCATAATGTCAACACAAACCCCCAGGAACCTATACTGCAAGTTCTACAAATCAGTGAGATGTGATGAAAACAATTGTCGAGCTTATGAACTAATGATGGAGCAAAGTACCGATGCATATATAATGCAAGCTGAGTAACATGGACAAGAAGGAAGTGGATAGTGCGGTGGTCGAGGTAGCTATCAAGGAAGAGATTGAAGTGGCAGAGCTGGTTGAGGACAAGGACATATTATATGATATAACTGCGTCCATCTAGGACACTTTGGAAGAGATTGTTAGAATCCCACTACGACATGTAGGTATTAAAAATCAATTGATCATGTAATTGAGGAGTGTTTGATACTTATGAAAATAAAATGCAAGAAAGGAGAAATCAACAGCCGACATAGAGCATTTAGATGATGACCATGGAACCAAGAATTGATGAACCTCAAATTAATATTGTAACAAGGAGTGGAGTTGGGACTGTAAATGATAAAGAAGATGGAAATAAGGAAGTTGAAACTACATGGGTTAGAAATACTACTAAAAAATCCCCTCTCTTTTATATTCAAAAGTAAAAATAAGTCTTTGTGGAAGTAAAGAAAATATTTAGGGATGAAGGAGATTCGACATCTAGTGCGCAACAAAATCAGAAGAATGGCAGCAATGTATCATCTTTGACACAAGGCCAAGCTCTAACACTACAAGAACCAGATGCAGCATATAAGGTATATAATTTAGAATATTTTCTTCAAAATTGTATGAAATTGTTTTGAGATCAAAGAGATGTAGAAGTTCTTCTGGAATCGATAAATTTCATGCGCATCTAAAGATATATAGTGGAGTGAGATCCGCGAAGTTAACAGTTTACATAGAGATAAGAGAACTAGAAATGAAATTAGGCTTAATGCACCAATAAGATAATATGACATGGACCAAGTTATTCTAGATCTCGAATTGGAAACTAATGTCTTGACAAAGAAAACATGGGAGTTAATGAGTAAACCGAAGTTGCAATGGCCACCTATTCAACTAAGAATTGAAAATCAACAAAAGATTGTTCCTCTAGGAAGATTATTAGGCATTACAGTGGATATTGAAGGGGTGCACACTACTACTGGTTTTGAAGTGATATAAATTGTGGATGATAGTATCCCCTACCCAACATTACCTGGACTGGATTCAGAATTTTCCAAGATGGCTAAAATCAACTTAAAGAAGAGGAATGTGATATTTGAAAGCAACAATATGAGAGTGATCGTTCCATTGGATCCATTAGAAGGAGCAAGGTATATTGAACCAGTTAAAGAGGAGTATAATTCATCTGATATAGATAACCTCTATCGGATGACAAAAAAATAACAAGATTGTGCTAACCCTACTAGAGGAAAATTGAGTTTGGAGCATGATAGTTCATGTACTTTAGATTCATAAGAAGAATTTGAAAATTGGCAAAACAAGTTACATGAAGTGTCTACAAGGCGATGTGAAAAACTTACTAAAGCAGTACATTATATGACATCTGAGGCATGTGATTTACCTTTTTATCATGGTTTGGGTGATATAAATATTTTTCTTAAATAATATGAAGAACATGTACCCGAGTGTCAAAGATTTTTATCTCTGGATATAGCTCTATGAGCTAATTCTACTAGATGGTGGGGTACACATAAGAAGAATATAGGAACTTGGCAAGAACATCAAAGGTTGATATGGATAAAATTTGGTGAGGTAGAAATAGAGTTGGTAGATAAATATGATGGTAAAGTTGATCCTAGAAAGCACATCCGAATTTGCATGACAACATGGAAGGATATTCCACGAGAAGAATGGGTGCATGGGTTCATCCATACATTGGAGAAAATTCCTCAAAACTCGTACCTAGAAACAAAACTTCGACATGGTACTACGAACTGGGAAAACAAGGTTGATGGGTTTATATTGACATTTAGCTTTGAAGATGATTGTCCATTTATAGATTCAACCCTTTAAATAGTTAGAAAGAAGATTTTTGAGAATGAAATTCCACTCACTTGGCAAACTGATTGGGTTGTGAATCTACATAATGTACTCGAATGCTACAACATCACTTCAGAAGAAGATGAATACCCTCACAATAATGACATAATAGAATCCGAAGGCTACCATGAAGTGAACGGACTTGAGTTAAAAATGCCTAATATAACAAAGCCATTAAAGAGAAAGAAGGTGAATATAGGATCAGAACGAGAGATGAAGTTCGAAATGGTAGGATATTATTGGGATGAAGAAACAGTCAGAAAAGAGACAAATCTTCTGCATGGATACTAGGATTTATTTGCCATTAATATTTTAGATATGAAAGGCATAGTAAGAGATTTAGGAGTTATGGAGATTCCTCTAAAGTATGATGTGAAGTGATTAATAAAAGGCCTTATAGACTAAATGCAAAGTACAAAGAGAAATTGAAGAGAGAATTTGAAAAAATGATAGCAGTTGGAGCCATTGAACCTATGGAAGAATCAGAGTGGGTAAGTCCTATGGTGGTACAAGAAAAGAAAACACAAAGGAAATTAGGATTTGTGTTAAATTAAGGAAGTTAAATGATGCATGTATACATGACCCATTGCCTACTCCTTTCACTGATGAAGTATTGGACAATGTAGGAGGCCAGGAAGCATACTCATTTACAGATGGATTTTCATGATACCATCATATTAGAATTGTTCCAGAGGATCAACATAAGAACAATTTCGCTACAGAATGGGGTTGATGAATGGGGTTGATATCAGTATATAGTGATGAATTTTGGATTGAACAACGCCCCTGCCATATTTTCAGGAGTGGTGGTTGCAACTTTCAAAGAATATATTCACAAGATTTTAGAATTATACTTCGATGATTGGACAATATTTGGGTTATTAAAGAAACATGTTGCGAGCTTAAGACTGATGCTCGACACATGTAGGCAATATCATATTTCTCTTAATATCAAAAAGTGCATATTGTGTGTACCTTTTGGTATATTGTTGGGACATAATTTTTGCAAGAAAGGATTGATGCTGGATTATGTGAAGATTTATATCATTGTGAATTTACCTCCACCAAGGATAGTGAGATAGCTTCGCACCACATTCGAACATACAAGATTTACAAAAAATTTATCAAAGGATATGCATAGATCATTGTGTTTATGTTAAAATTGTTGAAGAAAGATGTAACATTCCTATGGAATGAAGACTGTCAAAAGATCCTAAAAAAACTAAAACAAAAGATGGTAATTTCTCCTATACTGGTATTCCCGGATTGGAATAAGGACTTTCATGTTCATGTGGATGCTTCATGCATAGCATTAGGAGTAGTATTGGCACATCGTAGTGCAGGAGAAATCAATCACCCTATAGCTTTTGTAAGTAGGAAATTGTCTAAAGCAGACAAGAACTATAAAACTACAGAAAGGGAAGGAATGATTATTGTATATTCTTTACAAAAGTTTAGACATTATTTGTTGCAATCACATTTCAAGATGTTTATAGATCACTCTACACTAAAGTATTTGGTCAATAAGCCTATTTTAGGAGGAAAAATTTGTAGATGGCTATTCTTATTTCAGGAGTATGACTTTGAAGTTGTTGTTATGCCAGGAAGATTAAATGTTGGACCTGATCATTTGTCAAGGTTGGAAATAGGAGAGGAACCAACAAATATAGAGGATAATCTTCCTGATGTGCAACTGTTTACGATCATAATAGTTTATGATGACTTCGCTAATATTATTCACACCTTATCCACAAGGATGGCTCCTTTAGATTGCACTATGCAATAGAAGAAAGAATTGGTGGTTAGGCCAACAAAATTTTCACTAATAGTAGGATATTTGTATAAAACAGGACCAGATGAGATACTACACAACTATGTTCCTAAGCACAAAGGACAGATAATGTTAACAGAAGCTCATAGTCGTGCATCTCGTGGACAATATGTAGGGAAATATATTGCGCAGAAAATTTTATGAGAGGGATTATGGTGGCCTACACTATACAAAGATGCAAAGGAGTATTGTTGAGCTTGTGATGTCTACCAAAGATCAGGAAAACCTAGAAGAGGTAAAATGCCACTAGTGCCACAAGTAACATGTTAGGATTTAGTTAAATAGGCTATTGACTTTGTTGGACCTATCAATCCACCAAGAAAAAGGATTGGTGCAAGTTATATAGTCAATACGACTAATTATTTGACAAGGTGGGCTAAAGCACAACTACTAAAGGATGGCAGTGCATAAACTATTATGAAGTTCATCTTTGATTACATACCGTCCAGATTTGGTTGTCCAAAGATATTGATAAGTGACCAAGGGTAAAATTTATTAATAAGACCATTGAAGTATTAACTGAGAAATTTCAAGTTTAACACCAAAATATCACTCCTTATCATCCTAAGGAAAATGGAATTTTGGAAGAATTTAATCAAATTTTGGAGAATGCATTGACCAAAGTATGTAATGTAAACATGGATGACTCAGATCTTAAGATTCCATAAGTATTATGGGCTTATAAGACTACATGCAAAAATTTGGGAGGTCGTACACCCTTTAGGTTTGTTTATGGGCAAGAAGTTGTGATGCCCATGGAATACATTGTCCCTAGCTTAAGAATTACAACTTTTATAAATATGGAAGACCCCATACTAATGAAATAAAGGATGTCGTAGTTACTTACTCTGGAAGAAGATACATTTATAGACAGATATCATCAACAAGTAAAAAAGCGAGAGAAAAGCCATGGTGTGATAGGCACATTAAGAAAAATAAGTTTTAGGTAGGAGACCTTGTTCTCCTCTACGACAATAAGTTTGTGAAATTCCTAAGGAAATTCAAAACACAGTGGTTAAGCCCATATGTTATTAAGTATATTACTGATGGAGGCATAGTGCAATTAGCCAAGTTAAATGGAAAATTAATTTAGGGAAAAGTAAATCGCAGTATGTTAAAGGTGTACAGGCACAACCCTACCCTTATAGATTTTCCCTTCAAAAGAAAGAAGGAAATACTTATTGTCACATGTAGCTGAAAGTGTGCATTGGAATATAAACTACATTGGAGAGAGAGCTTAAACGAAGAAATTACTTTGCTACAATCGAGAATATGTCAAAGTTCGTAAGTAGCCGCGAGGTAAGATAGAGGTGGTTACAATAGGGAACGTGTCAAAGTTCATCAGGAAATTATAAATATGACCATTAGAAGGGAAAAGACATGCATAAAGTTTCATTTAAGATGACATGTTGGCATAATTTAATGATAGATATGCATTTAATGATGACATCTGAACAAAATCGAGAAAAAATCAAATCTAATGATGTGGTTTAAATATCTGACTCCTACTTAGATTAAGAACTTTGTTGAATCAAGAGCTCGAGTGATTAGTAGTGCATTAAAATTGTAGGAGACTTCATTATGTATGTCGTCTGAGTGATCCTGGGAGGAGATTTTGCAGAATTTTCAGGAGAAGGGATTGTCTAGATTCATGGAAACTATTGATATGTCTGCACCAGCAGTTGAAACACCTGCAGTAGCATCAACCATTGTATTAGCACCATTGCCATAGGAACAACAACAATCACCAAGGAAGAAAGAACCAATAAAAAATAAGACAAGGATCCTTCCAAACCTGTGAAACCTCAAAAGAAACCGAAGCAGGTCAATATTGGTGAAGAAGAAGTGGAGGAAATACACGCAATGGAAGGTGGTGCAGTGTTCATCTCACCTCTGCCCTCATACATCCCTCCAAGAAAGCCAATTTCCAAACCAATAAAGGATTCCAAAGATGTGAAGTATGGAACATTTACACCACTATTGCCAGAAGTTGTGTCATTTCTAGGAGAGATTTTAGGAAAAATTCAGTAGCTCAAATTTAGAGATTATGATTTTAATGACCAAAAGAAGTACTCTTAGTTTGCACCAGACTGGTACTTGAAGGAGGTTCACTACCCAGAGAGCGAAGTGATGACAATGAAAACAAAATAGTGGGTGAATGGATTAGTGTAGCTATGACTGGTCAATATGTTGAATGTGGCACACTTCAGTAGAAGTTCAGCAAACACACTGTGTGTGCAATTTCTTTTGGTATTAATACATGATGGAAACCTATGGATGGGGAATAAGATCCCCATATACCAAATGTTAATCTATAGGATCACAAGATTACCATACCAAGGGTGGAACCCCATGGAGGAGGTAGTGGGGAAGGATCAGGATCGCACTTTAGCAGACAATATGAAGAAGAAGTATGGGTTGATCAAAGGAAAAAGGGGCTACGACATAAATTCAATCAGTGACCAAGAATTCTACTTTTTTTCACACAATTTGGTCGGAGATATTATGAGGAAGTGTCGCATAAATAAAGTTCTTGTGTCAATGGTGTCTTTAGCCGCGTAGTGTGCAAACGGAGTCTAGTATAACTAGGTTGGATACTTATGCAAGGAATTCTTGGATCACTGCCAGCAAGTCCAGGAGAAAGGTAAATCTTTCCATTACACTTGTTTAACCTCAACCATTGTTATGTTAGCATGGAAATAGATAGAGGATACACAGTTCCCTTTGATGCCTTTAGATGTATGTGGGGCCATGAGGTATGATTCACTGTGGCATACCACTCAAGAATCACGAGAATAGGAGAATAAAATATTTTTCAGATTATATCATATGGATATACACATGTTAGTAGGCCAACATCTATGCCTTTTTCCAAGTTTATAAAAACAACACAGCCCAATGGCGAGGTTTAGGCAGATTTTCATAAATTATACATACAGACTCGCAGAGACATGAGGAAGAAATGGAATGCATTGCCATAAGTTCAAAGAGGATGATCTAGTAGAATTAGTATACAAATGGCCCACAGAATGGATGACTCCCCTGGAGGGAGTAGGATACAATGCTACAGAAGAGAAAGAGCTAGAGACATTGTGGCATGGTGAAGCCAGTGGAAAAGACAAGGAGCAGGAACCAAAGGAAGAGGAAGGTGAAGAAGAACACGATTCCGAGGAACACCGTGAGGAGGACCCTCAAGGAGGCGAGGATATGACTAAGGAGACTAAAAATGTAGAAACAGAGAAAACTGACGGGGAGAAAGGAAATATCCAAGGCAAACCTACCATTAAGAGAAGAAAGAAGCATAAGGCACATAAAATGATATAAATCACACCAATGGTTCTCACTGAAGGTGACTTGGATCAAGTCGAAGATAATGTCAGGAGATAACTATGGAATCTTGGAATAAGGCGGAAGATCGTTATGGCGAGCTTATCACAGGTGTGCAACAGAGTATTACAGAGCTAAGGATTTTAGTGCAAACATCCAGACCATCAGCATCGATAGGTCACTGAATCCAACCAGAAAGACCAATAGAAACAACATTTAGTATGAGTATAATGAAGATACCTTGTAGAGCTCTACAACTTGACTTTGTTGAATTCAAGTAATAGGCAAAGGTTGGGACCATGTCAATATAAAAATGGCAACAATTCCTACTCCGGTCGTACATGACTTGCACCAAGATATCACAAATGAGATCAAAGAGCATGAACAACACACCTCACACTTAAACATTCACATGGAATAAGTGTGCATTGCACTAAAGAAATAAATCTACCAGGCCATCAAGGACAAGGAACAAGCAGAACTACAACAACAGAGACTGAAAGAGGTGGTTGAAGACACTTGTAGGGAAGTTCTGAACATAGATGTCCATGAGAAGGAATCCACAGAAGATAAGGTTGTGATGCTCGGCCTTTGAAGTAAAGGAATCCAAGAAGAATATTACAGATGTTTAGTTAGAATATGAGGTAAATATCAGTGAGATGCAACTAAAGCTACATCCAACCACACCACCAGAAGTGTTTAAAGAGAGGGATATTGACATAGAGACTGAGATGGCCAACATCTCTGTAGCATTGGCAGACTATGGAAAATTGTTGAATGAGAGCATGAAAATTTGGACTTTGTTGTAGGAAGATTCAAATGTTGAGAAACTGTAGGAGGAAATGCAGCAAAGGAAGCATTAATTACAGGAGAGTTAGAAAGCCTTGAAAACTTTTCCAATCTCATGGAGACTCACAAAAATTAATGAGTCAAAGTAGTTACAAAAGAAAATCGAACAGTTAAAGAAGGAGGAGAAAATTTTGATAGAAAGGACTCATCCTTGTTAGGATGAGGCCCTCCATCTATCACAGTCAGTGGATGAGAATATTTAGCAGCTTCGATAAAGGGATATTGAATTGGAAAATAAGGTTTCAGAACATGTCACAGAAGCATTATTAGAAGAAGTACGCAACGAGGAAAAGTAGCTGACAAATATTGTGCAACAATTCAAAAAGACATACAACAACATTGCAGACAAGATAAGAGGAAAAGTAGCTGAGTGACACGAGACGAGTCACATGTGAGTGTTGGGGGCCTATTTGGCACATCCCATCTTTGCCATATTTCGGGCAAGGAATCCAAATTTTGTGGGTAGAGCACATAGTAGAAAGGATGCTAGGAAGTGCGAAGTGGATCAAACAGTAGAGAAGAAGAGCGAAATGAGGACAACACAGAAAACTCAGTCATACTATAGGGGCTTCATATCGAGGCTACTACCTTTTTGTAAACATATAATATTGTAAAAGTTGAATGGTTTTGGACCATAGTCCCTTGTATTTTGAAAACCGTGGTATTGGGTCCATGGTAATGTAGTGATGTAATCCCTCATTGTAATAGTATATATAAGGATCGATAAGAAAGAAAGAAGGTATGAATCAATTGGATCCAGATCTATTTTTAGGTTGTGTTTTTTTTATTTGTACTTCGGAGAAAGGGGCAAGGCTCGGAAACTGAGGTGTCTCCTTAATTAACGAATTGCAAGCCTTGTAGAAAGTTTCGACAGTAGAAGCATTTTCTTACTATGATAGTTTCAATCTCACATGTATTTCCACTATTGTAATGAGATCGTTTCATCTAGTTAACCCTCGACATTACATGGGTTTTGAATTACTATTATCTATTTACAGCATTTAACTATAATGAAAATGTGGGTCACGCCATTCAATTTTTTTCTTTAAAGTTAACACACCCTTGTTACTTCTATGGTGAGATATTAAGAAATGTTTTCCATTGTTTAAATCTACTAGGTTACATTATGTTTTTGGAGTTTTGTTCTTATTTTCATAGGACCCTTATATTTTCACAATAACGTATTATTCTTATTGCATAACAAACTCATTTCTTAGGACTAAACAGGGTTGTTGTGTCTAGTGGTTTATTCAATTTGGTTATCTTCTTACATACTAGCTACCACATGAGTCATGTTTTAAAATTGTAGTTTTCATTTTGTTGTTCACACCCTGCCAAGTATTATAATATTAAACTTGGTATATTCTTGTAGCAAGATGTTCTACGCTTGTTCTTTTCCTAGATTTTTATGCATTTACAACTGATAAATGAAATTAGATAGATATATCTTTAATACTAAAGAACATTAACAACTACTAAGTAATTCACACACTCAAAATTATATTGAATTTCTAAAAAATAAATATAATTATATGCTATCTACAGCAGTCTAAACAGAAATTTGGCTCCATATTGGAGGAACAATGTCGGTTTCCTCCCAACCATGAGAACAGTCTTAGATTGAATCTCCCCCTGTGTTATTCTCATATGTAGGGGAGTCTGTAACTTTCTACTAATTTCGTTGTGATTGTCTGGTCCTAACTAGACTTAGTCCAGTTTAGCCTATATGAGCCCATCTGACTCTTTAGCATGGACCATCTATTTTACAGTTTCCTCATTCCTCTTTTCCTCATTACCTCAGGTACCTCATACCCTTTTGGTTTTTTCCTTCTGAGAATTAATCCTCAAGGAGAATTTATGGGCAGGTAACCGCCTGACAATAACTACCTAACATGTCAAAGATAACTAGAATTTTTTCCAAGGTGTCCCAATTTTTGCACAACTTAATAGTATAATTATTATCAAACACATTTAAATATTTTAATTCTCACTTGACCTTCCTAGGTCTAACAATAGTATCATGTTTTGTTTTGACTATGGTAATTACTATTTACAATTACCGGGAGACATCACATCTCTTGCCCCTAAGATTAAACATCCATCCAATATTTATGCATTGTAAAATAGTCATGGGTATGCTTCCTTCATAATATTTTTGTATTCCCATGTAGCCTCTTTTGGGCTAAAGTGTTTCTATTTCACTTTAACCTCGGTGATAACTCACTTCCACAACATTACCTCTCTCTGATCGAGGATATGCAAGGGCTTGACCATAATTCACCTTCTGACTTGACCTACATACACAGTCATTAAGAATATGTCAGTTTCCTATTCAACCTTTTTAACAATAGAAAAATTTAAACATAATATTATTATGGTTACATCAGCTACATGTATATCCTTCCAACGGATTATATTTCTAGTATCATATATGTATTTTTTTAACACAAAAACATGAAAGACATTATGTACATGTATCTGGAAAGGCAAGCTCATAAGCAACAGGTCCAATTCAAGCCAGAACTTGAAAAGGACCACAAAACCAGGGTGCTAGTTTAGCACAACCTCTCTATTGCAAAGTACTTTTCTTGGGTCGTAGTCATACATATATGTGGTCTCCAACCTGGAATTCTTGGAAACTATGCTTCCTGTCAGCATAGGTTTTTTGCCTCTCTTAAGTAGTTTTCAGATTCATTCTCACTTTTCTAACTGCATCTTCCATTTCCTTTAACATATCAGGCCCCAACATCAATTTAGCCTCGGGGCCTCCCCAGTTCAAGGGTGTTCTACACCTGCGACCATATAAAAATTCGAATGGGCTCATCTACAAGGATGTGTGATAACTATTATTGTAAGAAAATTATATTAAGTGTATGTAATCTTCCCACTTAGATGGTTGCTGCATCACATACATTCTTAGCATATCTTCAATTACTTGATTCACTCGTTCAGTCTGTCCATCTATCTGAGGATGATAGGTCATGCTAAAATGTATCTGTGTGCCTAAGCCTTCAATCAATTCTTTCCAGAATTTATATGTAAATTTCACATCCCTATCCGAGATTATTACCTTTGGTATTCCATGCAGTCTAAAAATATATTTCATAAATATGTTAGCAATTTGAACAATTTTAAAAGTAGATTGTACTGGAATAAAATGAGTAGATTTGCTCAACTTATCTACTACTACCATTATTGAATCATTCTGCCTTTTAGTCTTAGGTAGGCCTGTAATAAAATCAATTGTAATGGTTTCCCACTTCCATTCTGGAATAGGAAGTGGGTGAAGAATCCCAGTTGGATGCTAGTGTTCTTCTTCCACCTATTGACATTCCGAACAATGGGGTAGGTAATCAACCACTTCCTTTTTCATGTTGGGCCAAAAATATTGTTTTCTTAATGCAGTGATTAGTTCTTGATAGCTAGTGTGAGCTTCATAAGGAATTTTATGGTATTCGTTTAAAATTAATTTTTTGATGTTTTTCTGGCTAGGAAAATACATCTTACCTCAATAAATCAACATTTCTTCTTGATTTACCTCATATTCTAATTGTTTTTCACTATTGTTTGTATTTTGAGCTTGCTGCCGTAGAAATTTGTATTCAGGATCCCTTTGAGCAACTTCTTTAATCTGCTTCCTAAAATTGGTGTGGACTTCACTGAAAGATATTTCATTGAAACAATTTAAGTTCGAACTTAAAGAATCCACTACATGGTTTTCCTTTCCTTTTAAATGTTTAATTTAAAACTCAAACTCACTTAGGAGGGAAACCCAACGTGCCTATCAAGCATTCAAAGTAGGCTTCCTGAAATAGTTAGTTAAGCTATGATGATCTGTCATTAAAAAAAAAATCTTACCCCATAAATAATGTCACCACATATTTAATGGGTGTGTCATCACAGTTAAGTCTAAGTCATAGGCAGAGTATTTTTTCTCATTTTGCTTCAGCTTTCGAGACTCATCAGTTATAACTCCGCCCTCTTGGATTAATACACCCCCTGTGCCTTCCTTAGAAGAATGTTTACAAATAATGAATTCCTTGTATGGGTCCACAATGCTTAAAATACGAGCGATGGTAAGTAAGTGTTTTAATCAGTAAAACTATTTTGACATTCATTTGTCCAGTTGAACGATTTCCCCTTTTTCTATAACGAGGTAATGGGATATGCTACTTTGGAGAATCCTTCAACAAACCTTGTGTAATATCCTTCCAATCCCATAAATAATTTTATGTCAGCTACGTTCTTTGAAACTGACAATTCCATTAGAGTTTTTATTTTCTTTGGATCTACAACAATTCCACCCTTAGTAATGATATGTCCTAAATACTAAATTTTCTCTTTAAAGAAATCACAATTACTGTAGTTATCGTATAATTGATGTTCCCTTAAGGTTTGTAAAACAATTCAAAAATTATCCTTACCCTCTTCTATGTTTTGGGAATACACCAGCATATCATTAATAAAGATCAATACAAACTTATCCAAATATTAATGAAAGACAATGTTCATAAGACACATAAAAGTCGTTGGGGTGTCAGTCAATCCAAAGGGTAATACATTGAATTTGTAATGTACATAGTGAGTCCTAAAGGTTGTTTTGTCTATGAATTCTTCTTTTATTCTAATTTGATGATTATCTAAATCAAGATCAATCTTAGAGAATATTGTAGCCCCTTTTACCTGTTCAAACAACTCATCAATGTGGGGTAAGGGGTCTTTATTTTTAACTGGCAACTTATTTAACTTTTAGTAATCAATACACAAATGTACGGTTCCATCCTTCTTCTTCATGAAGAGTACAAGAGCTCCCCAAGGTGACACGGTTGAGCGAATGCATACTTTATCGAATAATTCTTGTAATTTCATTTTAAGTTCCGTTAATTCTGGGACACTCATATGGTAAGGTGCTTTGGATACGAGGGAACCTCTAGGGACTACCTCGATAGTAAAATCTATTTATTATTTTGGAGGTAATCTAGGAATATATTCACAAAATACATCATGAATTTTTTTACCATCGGTAGATTTTCCAAGGTGGCAGATTTTTCTTTTGAGTTTGATTATCCTACCTACACCACATAAATATGACACCACTTTTGAATACATTTTTCTAGCTGAGAATCAGTTATTGGTCTTAATTTCAAGGGCCCTTTTACTCCTTTAATATCTTATCTAATTCCCTTTTCATTCAAATAATGAATGGTTTTGTCCTTACAATTAATGAGGGAACAATGTCTCCCTAGCCAATCCATGCCTATTAAGACATCAAAAGATCCTAGGAGTATGATATTCAAATCTTCCACAATTGGCTAACCCGCTAGTTCCATGGGGTAGATGTTAACCTTATCTAACACCCTTATTTTTGCTCCCATGGTGAGTTGCACCAGCTATGGATTTTTAAATTTCACTATTTTGCAAACAACATTGTTCTACCACTTTAGGGCTTATATAACTCAAACTAGCCCTCGGATCAATCAAAATAGATAGACTTCTATCAAAAATATTACCATCAAATTCTACCATCATCACTTGGTACTCAACTTGGTGGTCTTCTAGAGAAGCATCAATTCTAGGTAAACTCCTTGCCACCTCTCCCATGATTGATGCCTCTTGGATTTATGCAACTTGATCAGTCCCCTTATGATATAGATAGTTCTTAACATAATGTGGTCCCCCATATCCCCAACATTGTACTGGAGATCTGGATGTTGGTTCTACTTCATTTTTTATTTTATTTTTCTCATTAGGCTTAAAATCATTTGGAAATCTTGACCTTTGCTGGGTTTTATTGGAATTTCCATTTTTCTTATTTTTGTAAGGTCCTTTAGCATTTGTGTATTTATTTCCTCTAATTCCTTGTGAAAAATTCGATCCTTTCTTTTCAGTCCACCTTTTTCCTCCTTCTCCCTTGTGCCTGATTTTTTGATAACATATACATGCCTTTCTTATAACTTTGTTGATAGTTATTAAACTCTAAACGCTCTTTCATGAATATAGGGAGACTGCTAATAAATCACTGCACTTTTTCTCACGTATATAAGAGACGTATTGTAACAAATATGTAAATTTTTTTATAAATTCATCCATAATAATTTTTCTTAGTCGAAGGTCACACAAATCCTTCACTTTTTCATCATAAAAAATTGCAGCTAAATAATTTTCCTTAAAGCACTTCTAAAATTTATCCTAGGCTACATTTTGTTCATTAATTCCACATAATTTTTTCACATCCTCCCATCATAAGGTGGTACTTCCTTGCAATTGATAGATTGCTAAGCAAGCCTTAAGATTATGATCATATTCATATAATCAAAATTACTTATTCATGTTGATAAGTCAGGCTTCAACAACCTCCTCTTGCTCACCGTCAAAGGTTGGAGGTTTTATCTTCTTAAATTCTCACTGCATCTCAATTTTCTATTGTTTTTGCTTTTTATGGTGAGATACATTATCTGATTCTTCTTCTTGATTTTCTTCACCAATCTCTAATTCCAGATTTTCATTCCTTAGATCTTGAGTACTCGTCATATTTTCATGCTCTGGACTGGGGATGGGTTGTCATTAGTTTTTCTCGTCACACAAACTTTTCATAATCTTTTCTTGTTCCTACATCAACCTCTCATTGTCAGCTCATAATCTAGCCATTTCATTCTTCAGTTCTTGCATTGTTTCCAATATAACAACATTGACGGTGCGTGATTCTTCTCCCAATTGTATCCACATTTTTGGATCATTTTTCAGAAAGGGTGTTGAAACTCCTCCCGTCACAGGCCTTAATGGCATGAATCCAATTCTCCTCATAATGACTTCTGCTCTTTTTTCTCTCTCTGTGAACATCACAATTGTCGTTATTCATTTGTCACCCAGAGGCCACAGTTTTGCAACTTTGGCTCTGATACCACTTGTCATATCCACACTAACCATAACAAATAATTACACCATGATTTACTAGGCACTAGGAGAAAAAAGACGAATATTGTTTTCTTACTATGCAACTAGTACAAAAGTTTTGTAATTCACCTTTATTTATGCTATGTTACTATATTTCTTTTTTAAATATATGAAATGCTTCCAATATAAAATCCCATTGCCATACTTTAGTAGTTTAAGGTTTGAGTCTTGTTCCAATACAAACTCACTAACCGATCATACCCCACCCTACTTACTGGCGTGGTTAGGTTTTGGAAACTTCAATAAACTTACATCTACCCTCAATCCAGCACATTCTTGTCTCGGGATGGGGTCTACATCGATGGTACAATGTTTAGATCACCTATTGGATGGTGGAGATCTTAACGAGGGTTTTACTAGCAACTGCCCCATTCCTATAGTGGTCGTAACTCAGTTTTTTTTTATGGTTCGGAGAGTTTCAAGTTGCAGAGAATTTTCCTTGGAACCCCATGTAAAATTTTCTTCGGTCGCAACTATTTCATACTTATTTGTAATGCATGCTATTACCGATTTAAGAGTAGAAATTTTTACTACTGAAATCAAAGAATTTTTAATTTTGTTCCTTATATTACACATAACCTCAGTGGTTTTTCCTTCATTTGTAGGCACAGGTCTAGTTTGGGAGTAGCCATGGTTGTTATGCAGTATTGCAAGTAAAACCATAACCCTCATCTATTACATACAGGTATGCACTGTTAGTTTTGTAACATCCTTCATAATCCTTAAAAACTTTGTTCTATCTTCCTTTGGCTACATGTGAGATTCGTAACTTGACCTCAATTAGTAATCTGGCTAAGTTTTCTTCCATTTCGGGCATTCCTTAACATTGTCCCTTCTTCGAGTTTCTTCAAGGTGTTGTCCAAATTAGGTTTTTGTTGTTGTCTAGGTCCTTCTTTCTGGGTAATGTTTGATGCCCCATATATATTTCACCTTTCGACTCTTTATCAAAGATTTTGACCTAGTTTACTGCAGATATTTAAGCTTATTTATATCATTCCCGAGTTTGTTTTTTGTTTGTACTATCTGCAAAGGGATGGACCACCTCCCTACATGATTCAATCTAATTACTTCATGAGTCGTTATTTTTGTAATTTATAATTTCTATGTTCTTACACCCATGAAACCAATGGGTGATAGGTTTTGATACTTCTTCTCTGTACCTACATTACTTAAGGTTTGATGACAAGAGTTACAACTATGTCTTTGTATTCCCATACACACACACATATATATACTAATGTATCTCCTTGTATGATGAATTGTAAGGCCCGTAAAAAGGTTCAATAGTAGAAGTGGTAGCTTACTATGATAGTTTCAATCTCACATTTCTTTCCATTGCTATAAAGATATCATTTCATTTGGTTAACCCTTGACATTACACAGGCTTTGAATTACTGTTATCTATTTGCAACGTTTAAGTAGAATGAACATATGGGTAACATCATTTAAAGTATTTTCTTTAAAGTTAATGCACCTCTGTTACTTCTACTGCCGAATATTAAGAAATGTTTTTCATTATTTAAATCTGCTAGGTTACATTAAATTTTTGGAGTTTGGTTCTAACTTTCATATAACCCTTATATTTTCACAGTAACTTTTTGTTTTTATTATGTAATGAACTCATTTCTTAGGACTAAACAGGGTTGTTTCTTCTAGTGGTTTATTCAATCTAGTTATTTTCTTCCATACTAGCTACCACATAAGTAATTTTCTAAAATTGCAGTTTTCATTTTGTTATTCACATCCAATCAGGTATTATAATATTAATCTTGGTATTTTCTTGTAGCAAGATCTTCTACCCTTTTTCGTTTCCTATCTTTTTCTGGGTTTACAATTTGATAAATGCAATTAGATGGACATAGCTTTAACCAAAAAGCACATTAGCAACTGCTAAGTATTTCACACACACTTATATTGAATTTATATAAAGTAAAGATACTTATCTGCAATCTGCACTAGCCAACACATAATTTGGCTCCACCTTGTAGAAACAATGTCGGTTTCCACCCAACCATGAGATGAGTCTCAGACTGAATCCCTCCCCATGCTATTCTGACATGTAGGGGAGTCTATAACTTCCAACTAGTTTCGCTATGACTATCTAGTCCTACCCAAACTTAGTCTAGTTTAGCCTGTATGATTTCGTCTGACACCTCAACATGGACCATTTGCTATACAATTTACAGCTTCCTCTTTTCCTCATTACCTCAAGTACCTCATACCCTTTTGGTTTTTTTTTCCCTTTTGAGAAATAATCCTCAAGGAGAAGTTATGGGTAGGTAACTGCTTGACCATAACTACCTCACGTGTGGGATATAATTGGCATCCTTTCGAAGGTGTAACCATGTGACCATAACTACCTCACATGTGAGATAGAACTGGCATTCTTTCCAAGGTGTTCTGTTTCTGCACAACTTAATATAATTATTATCAAACACATTTAAATATTTTAATTGTCAATTGACCTTCCTACGTCTAACAATAGTATCATGTTTTGTTTTGACTGTGGTAATTAATACTTACAATTACCCGGAGACATCACAAGTTGCCATTACTTTTCATTACTTTTGAGGACTCATTATTCCTTTCTTGATTTTCTTCGTATTTTCCCCTTGCTCAATTTGGTGATTTTCTTTAGAAACTATTTTTATTTGGAAAGATTTTAATTTATTCTTTCCCTAACTTTTATTTGAAAAAATCCTTTAACTGATTTTTCCAAATCCTACAATTAGGTTATTTTTAACGATTTGTTGAAGAGAATAATATTTCCATGGAATTCATGGAAGTGTCTCTGTGTACAAAACTATATGATATGGATATACTATGGCTCCCAATGGTTACATGTGGAAATTGCAACTATTGAATGATTATTTTAGGAGGATGATAAAAAAAATATTTTTTGAGAGAAGTTGCTGCATTTTCTTATATCAACTTCAAAGAATTAGATTAGAGGTATGGAAACCTTGATTTTCAATTATATTACATTTATCATGTTATAAAATTTTCTTAAGAATTATTATTCTAATGCAAAATTTGCTTGAGGCAGATCCCTATTATCATTATGAGTTGGGGAATTAGTTGATTTGATAAATTGATGATTTTTTTCATATTAAATATTTATATATTTGTTAAATATTCATCTAAATGTTGGTGAGATTGAATTTTTAATATTATTAATGTACAATAACATGTTAGGGAAATCTTTAGTTATTGATGAGAATTTTTTTTTTCCATCAATCAAATTAAATACAAATAGTGTGGTCAACTACTAACACTATCTATTCAAATTTGGTATACTAATTAATAGAAACTTTATAACTTACAAAATACCTCCATTCATTAAGAAAGAGTGGTGATCATGTTTTATTATAAACTTACACGAATGCCAATTTTCAATTTTCAACTATAGTAAATGATATAAGTGCAGATAGACTTATCATTGTCCCCGTGACCAATTGAAATATTTCTAGTACTCTTTGAGAACAAAGTGAAATATCAACTCTTCATAGTTTGATTTGGAATTTAATTTGGGCTCAATTTCCAAGCCATCCTCCAACATGGTTGCCTAATCTAAGGGTTCACATAGCCCATTATTATGGAGCATGGAATAGTGGTGGGATATTATTCATTGGATCTACTTTGTAATGTTTAACATGGATTTTAGTAAGAAGAAGGGGTTTGGCATATCCAACATCGAAAATATATGGTCTTTCTTTAGGTGTATGTTTAGAATGTCCTTACTAATAATGCCAATCAAATTTTTAATCTTCTAAGCCACCTCTTTTATCTTCAATCTTCTAATATTCCAAACCACCTCTACTACCTTCAACTTTACCTCAACTACATACAATTGATCTACATAATCAATGATTAAATCAATGGTTTTTGACACCAACCAGATGAACTTCTATGACTTGCATCTCAGACTACTTTGTATCCTATTTCTATGAACTCAATTTGTCTTTTGTCCCCCACTTTCACTTCTCTATAACTTGAACCTTGCAACTCCTTTGGATAATGTAATTTATGTATTTTAATATTTTTTTTGTTTTTTAAATATTTGTATGCATACTAAATTTTTCCTAACCCTTGACCTTTTATCAAGTTTTTACTGTCACACTCCCCAATTTTTGTTTACTTATATTTTACTTTCACAATCCCCAGTTTTTATAATTCCTCTTAAGCCTAATTTTGATGAACAATGTAGTGTTTCTCCCTAGGGATTTGGAATTTACCTGTAGCCCTATTGTACAACATATTGTTAAGAAACATTACTAATTATTATATATTACTATAAAAATAAAAATGAAAACATATCAATTATATAAATATAAATTGAAATGAAAATTAATTTTGTTAAATGTTTCAAATCATTTTCTTTAATTTTTTTATTTATTTTGTATTTAATTAAAATTAATAATAATTTTATAAAATTTAAAAGCAAGTTTAAATCATCACTAAATATTTATTATAAAAATATAGAATAATTTTAAATTTAAGAAAAATGTATATATTTTTAATATAAATCGATTACATATTTAAAAATAGTTAAATGAAAAAATTTCAATCTTATATGTGTGTTAATAACTTTAAAATTATATACTAGAATTAATATATGTAATACTTTATAATATATATTTATTTAATTTTTAAAAAACTGTATATTTAAAATTTGTTAATAATAAATTGTTTTCTATTAACATATTACTAGTTACTTCATTTAGCAAAAAATGTGAAATCTTTGTTCATAATTCATGTTCACATTATTATTTTCATTATCTTACTATTCAAAGAACATGTTTTTTTGTAGATGTCATCATTTTACCTCACTTGGTTTAAAGAAAAAATATTTAAAAATTTTCAACTATATAATATTTATATACAATTCTTCTATTCGATAACCTTGGAATTATATATATAATATATATGGGTTAATAAATAAATATAACTTTAACCCTAATATATAATGCTTTATAAAAGTCCTAAGAGTTAGCTCAATCGGTCAAATCAAGTGCCTCGCCAATGAGAGGTCAAAGGGTCGAATCTCGAAAGCTCTTGGGGTTAAGCCAACCCTGGAGCAGCATTGAACAACCCACTGACCATAGGTATTCTTCAACCAGAAGTGAAAATATATATATAATGCTTTATAATATATATTGCTTTATAATATATATCTACTTTTAGAAAAATTGTATGTTTAAAATGATTTGAAAACTCTAATTGTTATAATGGGGAAGAAATTTCCTCTATAATTTATTTTTATTAATATATTAAAAGTTACTTTAGAAAGTAAAAAAAAAAAAAAAATCTAAACTTTTGGATTATAAATAACTATGGTATTTAAAAACATGTGTTCTATTTTAAAAAAAAATCATCTATTTTCAAGATATTAAAAATATAACTTCATTTTTTAATATGAACACTTTTACATTGGTAGTAATCTTTTTTATTTTAGTTATAATTTCTACTATCAATTAATTTTTACATAACAAAAAATTATTAATCAACGCTACATATTACATTTGCTTATTTAATAATATAATATATACTTTTCTTTGATTAAAATATAAAATAAAATATTATAAATTATTTATCCATATAAAATAAAATTTATATAAGATAAGATTTATTAATCATTCTACATTAATAATTGACAAATTTTGATTCTTATAAAAATATATTGAAATATCTATTAATATATTTTAGAGAATAAATTTTAGACACCATTCTCACAAAATTATATTAAACTACCTACTTTTATATTATAGTGTTAATGAATTTAAAAAAAAATTGTATATTAAAATACTTATTTCCTTATATTAATATATTAAAATAATTATTTTTATACCATAATTATAATATGTTTAACAATATATTTTGATGATTAATATTTCCTATTTCTTTTTAATGGGCCATCCTACTAATGACTTAATCGGTATTGAGAGTTCAAAACATCCAACCTGCACCAAAACCCCTTGTTAAGAGACGCAAATTCATGTTGCGTGTATTGCAAAACGAGGTGGGTGGAGAAATATGTATATATAGATTGGAACACCACCACATTTGAATTCGTATTGCAAAGAGAAATCTTCCGTTAATGGCATAAAAATGTCAATAGCTATTCTTCTATGCATGCTTTCTTATACAACCCGAAGTTAAGGTTTGGAGTTTTTTCACCTAGCATAGCATGGTTGGCGATTCTTGTTTTGGGTTTGAATTGTATGGATTTTTGAGAAACAAGCTAGGGTTTTTAAGGAATTCAATGGATAGAAAATGGTTTATTCATTGGTAGAGACGAACTGGTTGAATCTCTTCTAGTGCCATGCTGAGTGTAAATAAAAGCGTCTTGTTATGTGTGAAACAAGAGACTTGAGGAACTCTTGAAGAAGAGGTGAGAGGAAATATTATTGAGATTGATAAATATTGGTCTTTAGATTGGGAAAAAAGAAAGACTACAAGTTATACTGTAAACCTAGGTGACTAATAGGTCTGGAATAATCAACCATAAATATATCAAATCTCACATGAAAAGACAAAGAAGAAGTATGCATTTCCAATTCTCTTTAAATTCCTCTTCATGTACGACTTTAGATATAACATCATTTGAGGTAAATAATAAGAGATGTTGTAAAAGCTCGTACACCAAAGAAGCATTTAAATAGAGGAAAGAAAATTGGAAATGCAAAGTTAAAGTATAAACTTAGGAGACTAGTAAATTGGTAATAATAAGTAATAAATCTATCAAATTTTATATGAAAAATTTGGCTCCATAACATATATAAATGGAAATAATAAGAGTACTGCCAATACGGAAGTTAAATTTAATTTTTTTAATGTTATGGTTGGTTTTCATTGTTAACTCAAATTGTCTTCTTATTTGTGAAACATGAGACTTAAGAGGGGTTAGAGAAGTTGTGAGCACCACACTAGTAAGATTCATTAAGTTTTGACTTCATCTATTTGGGTTGGGAAGTAAGCAAGAAAATTAGGAGTTACAATATAAACTTATGAGACTAATAAGCTTGTAATAATCATTAATAAGTAGATCAATTCTCACATGAAAAAATTAAGTGGATTAATAGCATATGTGGAGAGTAACAACAATAAGTATGCAAATGTTGAATTCAAATCTAATTCCTTTCATGGGAAACACATCCATGGCTATAATTGAGACATGATTTGCTAATAGGACTTTGTAATCCTCAATTCCCACCTTCCAATGAATCCATATATTAATTTAGATATAACACCATTTAAGGGAAACATAAATAGATAGTTTATCAAGGTCATGCTCTCAAGAGTAACTTAAAACTCGAAATACAAAATTGTAGTGGAAACCAAGGAGACTAGTAGGCTTGTAATAATAAGTAACAAATAGATAGAGTTTTGCATGGAAACAAATGGCTTCATGACATACATTAAGAGTAGTAACAAGAATCATGAAATTATGGAAGTCAAATTCAATCCCTTCTAGTGTCATGGTCAATTTCCATTTTAACTCAAATTGTCTTGTTATGTGTGAAATTTCTATTGTAAGTCAAATTGTCTTGTTATGTGTGAAACAAGAGACTTGATGAGGGGTTCAAGAAGATGTGAAAACCAAATCATTTAGACTCATCAAAATTTTACTTTATCTATATGAGTGGAGAAGCAAGAAAGAAACCTAGGACATATAGTGTAAACCTAGAAGACTAATGGGTTTGTAATAATCAATAATAAATAAACCAAAACTCACATCAAAAAATAAAGTGGTTTCATATCATATGTGGAGAGTAACAACAAGAAGTATGCAATCTTTGGATCCAAATCCAATTCTCCCCATGGGAAACATATCCACGAGTACAACTCGGATGTGATTTGCTACGAGGAATTTGTAGTCATCAATTCTATTTGGATCCAAATCCAATTCTCTCCATGGGAAACATATCCATGACTACAACTCGGATGTGATTTGCTAAGAGGACTTTGTAGTCCTCAATTCCCTCCCCCTAGTGCATCCATATCATTATTTAGTGCATCCATATCATGATTTAGGTATAATTTCATTTGATTGAAACAAGATCACATAATGTAACGAAGTCAAACACCAAAATGGAATGTAATAAGTAACAAATAAATCAAAATTAACATGAAACATATGCCTTCGTGACGTATATAAAGAGTAATAACAAGAAGTATGCAATTATGGAAGCTAAATTCAATCCCTTCTAGTCCCATGGTAGGTTTCCATTGCAATTTAAATCATCTTGTTGTGTGTGAAATAAGAGACTTGAACAGGGGTGGAAGAAGATGTGAGCACAAGACCATTGGGTTGGGAAGAAAGAAATTAAACTAAGAGTTAAATTCTAAACTTAGAAGACTAATAGGTTTGTAATAATCAATGACAAATACATCAAAGCTCACATGAAAAAGGAAAGTGGCTTCATAGAAAATGCCGAGAGTAGCAACAAAAAGTATGCATTCTGTGATCTAAATTTGATTCCTTGCATGGAAAACATATCCATGGCTACAACTAGGATGTGATTTGCTAAGATGACTTTGTAGTCGTCCATTCACCCGTTCTCCCCCCTCGCCCCATCCAAATGCGTACATATATTAATTTATATATGATGCCACGGAAACAAGAATAGATTGTGTAACAAGGTCATGCAATGAAAATAAATATATAAGTACAAAGTTGCAGAGGAAAAGTAGGGGATTAATAGACCTGTAATTATAAGTAATAAATAGAGCAAAGTTCACATGAAAAAATAACTTTAAGAGGACTTTGTAGTCCTCAATTCCCCCTCCCAATGCACCATAGGCTAATTTAGATATGTAACAAGGTCATCCACTGGAAAATAACATAAATAAAATACCATCAAACTCAATAACCAACTCCTAAGTTAGTTTGAAACACGAAACCCTTAATGAACTTTACCTATTACAATTATGATTTTATTATGTTTTAGAAAATAGTTTTATTGTGGAATCACTTTAATAAATAATATACAAACATAATCATAAACAAGGAAAATTTATGGGTTGAATTCAGCAAATAATATGCTCTTCAATTTTTTTTCCAAATAAAAATTATCAATTTCCATTTTTTCTAAAAATTATTAATCCAAATTTTATAAGATAAAATTATTTTACCTTTAAAATTACCAAAAATTATAGACACTAATAATTAAAAATTTAAATATTTTTACAAACAATATAACCAATGATTTTGTATTTTGCATATTAAAAATTATCAAATTTCAATTAATTTTTTACACTTTCAATCTTAAATTTTCCCAGGATAAATATTAATACAACTAAAATAATAAAACTAAAACACTATCAAAAATTAATTAAATCAATTCGATCAAACCACAATTTTAACTATATTATTTTTAAATATTAATACAACTAAATAATAAAACTAAAACACTATCAAAAATTAATTAAATCGATTCGATCAAACCACAATTTTAACTATATTATTTTTTTCATTCATATAATTAAATCAATTCGATCAAACCACAATTTTAACTATATTATTTTTTTCATTCGTATTTATTTTGTTTGGAACCAATTTGAATACAAAATACACACATTTTTGTCATCTAAATATATCTCAATACATTTTATATACGTTATTATTTCATGTTAAAGACTTTACTTCTATTATTTTCTTCTCATCTTTCGAATGAAAAATGAAAAATTAGCCAATTTAACCGTTTAATCATTAAATTATTGGGGTTTTACTCTCCAAAATTGAGGTCTTCATACATGTAAAAAAAAGGTCTTTTCCTTTTCTTTTTTTTTAATGAATTTGGAATGTATAAATTCTAATACTTTTATTATGACTTAAAAATTATGAGTTATTTTTAAGGAATTTGGAAATTATAAATTTTAATATTTTTATTAAGAATGGAAATCATTGTAAATAAGTTGTCTAATGATATGATAATTTTGCAGGACCATCAAATTGTTTTTGTGCTGGGAATTGGCTAGTTTCAGAATTTCATAGTGGAAATGTTTGGATTATATGTTTTAAGGGAGAAATAGTGGAAATGTTTAGATTATATTTTTTTTATAGTAGAAATAGTGGAAATATTTGGATTATAATTTTTTTAATAATAAAAATAGATTTAGCACATCAAAGACACTCAAAATAATGAGACAATTGCAATTCAAAATAGTGAAGCAACTGTAATCTAGATTTCCAAAAATCTTTACTAATTTTTAATAAAATTACCATTATTTTCGGAACCAAAATACAGGGGACTGTAATCTGCCCGCTCCTGTGTCCTTTTCCTTGACAGATTTTGTGTCCTTTTCCTTGACAGATTTTGGACCGGAAGAGTTCAACATGAAGCGGAAACGAAAAAGTATGAACTTATGGATTCTGATCAAAACAATATGCAGTGCATTCACAGCTGTACAATTGCCGATGATCAACGGAGGGTCGACATCCACGACGTGCACATCACATAGATTGGATTTATGAATTCTGTTATATATGAAAGTAACATTTTCGAAAATTCAGTGAATCTTCAATAAATATGCAAATGTGGAAAATGAAGTCCCATTTTTAATGTCTATGTTGCACCTCTCATATTCAGATTCAGATTCATCTCCCAGATTCGCAACGGCTCTCTGCAATGGATGATCTTCTGCGATCGAATCCTCCACAAGTTGTTACAAAATGACTGGCAGGAATTCAGAATTGTTTGATTAGTGGAAAAAATTGAAGGAACGATCTGAACTTGTACAGTTACTGCAACCAGAACTTCTGCAAGCATTTGAATCACCATGTCAGTGTGTTTCACCTCAGTTTTGTGTTCTTACAGATCTGGGTTTGATCGCGTCAATTTTGAAACATTTTCTTTCTCCAAAAAACTGGAAATCACTTTTATTTTTATTTTTACTCGAAAGTATTTTGAAATTAGATAAATAAGAATTGTTAATTTTTATTATCTTACTCTGGTCTTCCTTATCATCCATCCAATTCCTGAATCAACCATTCAAATTTAAATTTCTTAGATTGAATGCTGTAATATATATATATATATATATATATATATATATATATATATATATATATATATATAATTAAGAATTTGGTTAAATTATTAAAATAATAAATTAGAATTAAATTGTTTATATATATTCAAAATTATATTTCAAATAATGATATCACCAAAAAAATATTTCATTTAATTTTCACAGAGACAAATATATTTCAAACAGTGAACTCATTAATGGTTGAATTTGTAGACACAAAAACAATTAAAAACATTACAAACATGACATTCAAAATTATATCATTAAATTAAATTACATTAACAAGAAGACAAATACATTTCAAACAGTAATGTCACCCAACAAAAATGTACCGTTGAATTGTGAAAAACCAAAAACAATTAAAAACATGAATTCAACGTTACTGAATGAAATCGCGGAACGCTGTGTCGGTGGCTAGAAAGATACTGCCACCTATAGTTGTTGCTGTGCAATGTGGACTATCTATCTTCAGTGGGAGGTCACGAGCGATTCCAGGTATCATGGGCACAATTTAACACGGCAGCCAAGTGATATGAGCTGCAATGTGAAACACGAATCCCGAGCCTGAAAAATGGAGTACATGTGACGGTCCACCAAATTTTTCCGATACGGATTTTATTAGCTTTTCACCGGTAAAATTTCAAGATGTGATTTACGATTTATGTACTTTAACATCGAGGAAATTTATTAGATTTTAATCTGTAACTTGTGAAGCTGTGAGTTATGCTTTACTGGATAAACGGGTTGTATCAGATGTTCACATGTAATTTTTTAACATCAAAAATTATTTCAATGGGCATTACCAAATTTATTTTCAAAAAGACTTTAATTTTTAATTGATGATTTTTTATTAATAATATATATTTGTTTCGTCAGAGATGGTGTCTAGAAGCGGGCCTTCCCACCCTAATATGACCCCAGCTCATACGAAAGACGTTGTGGCTCTCACTCAACTTGGCCCATTGGATGGGCTCTTTTCATTTCTCAGGGCAATATTAAAATTTATTTAAATTTATTTGAATATTGCAGGTTGTGTAAAATTTATTTGAATATTGCAGGTTGTGTAAAAAGGCAGAGGAGGACATAGTGTTGCAAAATGGTGACATTAGTCAAGGTTCATGTCTAGAGATTTTTCTGAATAGTTGTTATGATTCACTAGTTTTTTTGTTTACGGCATTAATAGTTATTTTTGTCTTCTAATGTACATGTATGCCAAGGTCTTTTATAAATTTATATTTACAAGTTGCTCGCGTTAGATTAGGTCATAGCCACCTCAAGACTCAAACTTATGCTCCTCTTTGGGCAAATAGCAAAATTTTTTTGGTCTATATAATATTCATCTCACATAGTGCAAAGTTTAATACTTCAATTGATGGGTTGATTACTGATAGACTAAAATATGTATGGTTAAATTAAATTAGCTATATAATATAATATAATATTATAAATTTATAAATAAAATTAATTTGAAATATAATTTAAAAGTGTTTTTATTTCCCCAGGCAACAAGTTGGGGTGGCATGGCTAGCCCACCCCATGCATCAAGAAGTGTTCCTTTCTAAACATATGAACATGGCAAGTTCATCTCTTCTAGTTTTGTTTTCTTAGCTTCCTCTTTGTGACATTTATGGTGTGTTGCCATTATTCTCCCGTCACAGGTGGGAGATATATTTTGGGGCCTTTCGACACTAAGGGATCTCATCATGGTGGATTTTATGTAATCACTAGGATTCCCTTCATGTTTTTTCCTTAAGCATGCTTGCATGCTTCGATGGTCTGTTTCTATTTATGCCTTGGACTAGGTGATGGATTATAGATAGCTTGGTGCCCACAAATAGAGCAAGATGGTAAAATAAATGGCATTTCTTACTGTGCCGATGCTACATCACATAGGTTATTGTAGATTCCTTCAAAATTAGAGCCTATGATTGTAACATACGTCGCCCCATCCTTATGTTTGTCCTCATGTTTGTAGTGTTTGAAGGCTTGGTCAACATGGGACGCTTCCATTGGGGTAGTTCTTGATTTTCTCAACTCTATTAACGTTTCTTTTGGCCCTAAATTTATTAGTTTCATTCCCATCTATGATTTAGTATTCTTTGGTAACTAGCATTATAGCCTAGAGCATGCTAGCAACTGCTTTCATTTCAATCTATGATTTAGTATTATTTGGTAACTATCATTATGGTCTGGAGCATGCTAGTAATTTCTTGAAGCCCTGCCCTAGCCAAAGATTTCTATTTTCCCCCAGTTTCTCTATTCTATTCTATTTTCCCCTAGTTTCTCTATTCTATGTTGTGTTTTGGTATATTCTGACCATGCCTCTCTTCAATCCATGTATCTTCCTTCCTTCAAACATCCTTTGTCTCTACAACTCCTCCTCTAGTCTGTTGAATTTTGATCTAAGTAAGTTGTTTCCCTTTCCAATGCAACTCTTCCTCTAGTTTGTTGAATTTTCATCTCAATAAGTTGTTGCCCTTTCCCATGCATCATGCTTCAACAAGGTTGATGGGAAGGTGGACATGGCCCCCAAGGTAGAACACACTCCTAGACCCAAGCATAGGAGGTTGTTCCCATCTACCATTTAGCTACCCCTTTTGATATTCGTGAAAATGTTTTCCATCTCTAGATGCTCTAATCCAATGACTATCAAGCTTCCTCTTATTCTACAATCCTAGAGGTAGCACACTAGGTTCGTGACCTTGGTCACACGAGGAAATGGAAACAATATCTAAACCCCATTATCCTTCACAGGAAAATCAAAACCATCATAGGCAAGGTCCTAAAGGAGAAGCACAAAGATTGGAATGATATTATCTCTACTTTGATGATATCATTCATGTCTAGCGTTATCAACATTCTTGTCTAGAGAGCCTATATGGAGATCTAATTTTCCTTTTGAAGATTTAGACACTCTATAGTAAACTCAGTAAAAACAATGTCTATCTACCACATGTATGTTGCTATTTTGATATTTTAGAATAATATTAATAAAAAAAAAAAGATATATTTTTCATTAAAAAATTATTTATCTCAAATAAAAAAACAAATTAATTATGCAAAACTAATTCTACCAAACTTAAAGATATTTTGATAAGAGAAAATGTTATTTTGATATTATAGAATAATATTAATAAAAATTGAAAAAAAAGATATATTTTTCATTACAAAATTATTTATCTCAAATAAAAAACAAATTAATTATGCAAAACTAATTCTACCAAATTTAAAGATATTTTGATAAGAGAAAATTTATAATGGCGAATTATATTAAATTATTCCAATTCACATAATTATAATAATTTTTTCCATAACAATAAAAATAAAATTTTATGAATTTACCAATCCCGATATTTTTGTGGGTAAAAACTTATTCTATTAAATTCACTCATAAAATTAGTCCATATATGAATTTTTTTATAAAACTAATTTATAGATAAAATATGAACACAATTAATCCATATATAAGCTGGGTTATAAAATTAATTCATAGATGATACATGAGTTCTTATAAAACTAATTCATAGATAAAATATGAGCACAATTAATCCATATATGATTTTGGTTATAAAACTAATTCATAGATGATATATCAGCAAAACGTGGATAATACTTTTAATTGAAAATACATTATAACGCTAAATAAAAGATAAAATGATGATCAATTGAGTTTATAATGGATAGAATGTTAAATAATATATATTTAAATGATAACGTTAAAAGGGGTTTATCATTCATGTTTATTCTAATTGAGAATATATGTGTGGATAATGACTATTCATAAATTTAGTATTTAATAGTGAAATAGTTTATAAAATTTTTAAATATTTAATATTTAAATAATTATATATTATTGTAGATATATAATAAGTAAATGTATAAATGTAAATGTAATGGTTACTTCATAAATATATAATTTTAATAATATAACAATGAATTTTACTATAAAAAAAATATTTTATATATATATATATAGATATATATATATATATTATTTTCAAATTAATTTTTAATATTATATATTTTTATGCTATATTATAATATTATATTTAAATTTTGGAATTATATAAAAACATATTTTTATAATTATTTAGATCATAACTTTTATGTCATAAGTATAACTAAATAAATCAAATAGACATTAGAAATGTCTTCTACAAATCTACCATAATTAATACTAATAAGGTGTAAGTTGGTTAGTTGGTAGAGTTTAGTCCTATTACATTTAAATTTAAATTTAATGGGAAAAAGTTGAGAATCGGAGTTAACTATAGAGATGAAAATGATCTCATGAAATGCGATTCAGTTAAGTCTTCTATTATTTTAATGAAAATATTTCATAATTTAGTTAATCATTTATTTTAATTAATATTGAGAATTTATTTAATTTATACTTAATCTAAAATAAAATAATTAACCAAATCTAAATCTAAAAATTTTAAAAATATATTTTAATATAATAATAAATAAATAAAAATAAATATCAATCTATCAACCAATAAAATTTAAAGTTCCTAAAATCTTAATGTCTTGGAGAAAAATTTCACTATATAATACTAAATAAAAGTGCAACAATGTAATCGCCAATTAAAGAAATTATTGAGATTAAGTTAATAATTGATGAGAGGAAAATTGAAAACCGTTAAAAATTATTAAGTTAGAAGTTCAAAAATATGTTTTCAATATTACTTTGATAAAAAATTAATTATAATCTTAATAGAATAAGTATGATAACATTAATAAAATTTTTTAAATGAATTAATAAAAAAATGTTAAAATAAAAAAATACAGAATTTTAGTAAAGGAAGAAGTATTAACTCTGAAAAAAATATAATAAAAAAATTACAAATATTTTTAAAGATGAATTAGAAAATATTTGGAAAAATATTAAAGAGAATTATAAGATTGCAATGGGTAATTGAAAATTTGTACTTCACAATTTTTTTTTACTTTTTTAATGTGTTAAGAAACAATTAAATTTTTCACCACACATGGTATTTTATCCATGAAAACACTCACAAACTCAAAAGTAAAATATTGAAACTTATTGGATTGAAATTGTAAAAACCAAAAACTTTATTTTTTTTTTCACATTTAAAACTTCTATCTTTAAAATACCATTGTCTTAACCTTTAAAGTCATGACAAAAAGAACCCTTCAAATTACAAGAATACTATGGTACTCTCTTTTAGCCAAATTATATGGGATGATATGATAGAGAAAGATATATTTGTGATTTGAAGGTAATAGTAAAGGAGTTTAGGGATAAAATGGTTTTAGAAAATATAATTCATTGTAGAACTTTTAATGTCACTTAGAGGTATAGTTGAACATGATTATATTTACTTTTGATTTTGTCAACTTTAAAAAATATTTTGACATGGTGCCCCAAAACAACCTTTGAAAATGCTACAATGTATTATGGTCTTTTTTGACATAAAGTCTACAATTATAAGACTCTACATGAGAGTGATGTTAAAGTTTATAAATAATGATGATACAATATATAAAATCAATTGTAACTGAGGGATCAAGCAAGGTTACCCTTTTCCCCTACTATTTTTGGTATTTATATTAACATATTAGAAGAATTCCTAGAATAAGTAAGTTGTGTAGGAGGAGAACTCTACGGTTAGGGTTTCGTAAGTCCTAACCCTTCACTTTATCTAGAACTCGAAAGGTTTGACTCCGCTACCATGTATTGTGGCACTCCTTCAGTTGTCGCTCTCCACTACTTTACATTTAGCACCTTTGATATGTACTCATGGAGGAGGAGCTTATAGATCATGTTGTAGACCCCCTGAGTGTAACCTATTAACTAGCCAAAATCTTCTGCCAATGGGAAGGGGATATCCCCGATGCAAAGTCCCAATTAGACCTTACACCGTTTGGAGTAAGAGTATCATCTAATATGTAGGCTTGAATTCCACCATGTTTTTCGAATTACTTTTGGACGAAATAAATTGAGAAAAATTCTTGACAAACACAAGTTAGAATAAGTTTATGAAATACCATATGAGTAAGATACAAAAGACATTGCCACAACTAAAATAAATAGCATAAATCTTTAAAAAAAAGTTGTTCACATATTTCAATTAAGATACATAAATAAAGAATGATTGATAACTATTTCACAACTAACAAAAATAACAATAACATGAGCAGTAAACAACTTCAAATAAAGTACATGCTATAGCCAATGAAATAGTTCATTAACTTTAACATATGCAAATACATAAACATACTATCTAATCGCCAAGAGATAAATCTCACAATGCTCAACAACACATTCATAAAGTTGGTTAATGTGCTTCTCAATATTACACATAGATATCTAGTCCACCATTACAAGAAATATCCATTAAATACGATGGTGGATATGCTGCGATTTGTCAAAAACATGTATAATCTTTCCTAAACATGGTGCTCAAAACTAAGTCCAAAACATAAAATTCTTTCTCTCTGGATAAAAGGATATTTTTACACGAAAAAGAAAGTGACTATTCACCTCCCCATAACCCTTCAATTACCCTCATGTCTTTTCAACTTCTTTCAAACTGTTTTTATAATGCGTAATAAGCAGGTTAAGTCCCTCAATATGCAACTCTTGAGTAAGTATGCATGTCAAGCCTTGTATTCAGCAACAACCAAGTTAACCTTATGTGACAGTTCATTATCAAATCCTACTGAGATTCCAAGGGATCAGGGAGCAAGACCTTTGATTCCATTTGCAGTCGACTCAGAAGCATCAAAAGCTTAGTATGTAGCTTTGTTGGCTCTGCAACATACCATATGACAGATTTTGGACTCGAAGAGTTCAACATGAAGCAGAAACGAAAAGGTATGAAGGTATGGGTTGTGATCAAAACAATATGCCGTACATTGAAAGCTCTACAATGGCCGATGATCAACCGAGGGTTGAGATCCACGATGCCGCAGATCACGTAGATTGGATTCACGAATTCTGTTATATATGAAAGTAACATTTTCAAAAAATTCAGTGAATCGTGAAGAAATATGCAAACGTGGAAAACGAAGTCCCATTTTTAATGTATATGTTGCACCTGTCATACTCAGATTCAGTTTCATCTTGCGTCATACTTTCTCTTCCTCTGTGTTGAGTTAAGGAGTTTCGGTAATCAAATTCATGGTATTAATTAATAATAATAATAATTTTTAATTTTCAAATATTAAATTTTAATTTTTCAAAGAGTAATAACAAGATTAAAATTTGTAACTTCTGTTTCAATAAGATTAACATCCCCCAGATTCGCAACGGCTCTCTGCTCTGGATGATCTTCTGCGATCGGATCCTCCTCAAGTTGGTTACAAACTGACTTGGAGGAATTCACAATTTCTCGATTAGTAGAAAAAGTTGAAGGAATGATCCGAACTTTTACAGTCACTGCAACCAGAACTGTTGCAAGCACTTGAATCGGCATTTCAGTGTGTTTCACTGCAGTTTTTTGTTCTTACAGATGTGGGTTTGACCGCGTCAATTTTGAACATTTTCTTTGTCAAAAAAAATTTGGAAATTATTTGTATTTTTATTTTGAAAAATATTTTAAAATTAAATAAATCACAATAATTAATTTTTTATCTTACTCTGGTCATCCTTATCATCCATCCAATCCTGAATCAACCATTCAATTTTAAAATAGATTGAATGATGTAAAATATATATAAAAATGAGAATTTGGTTAAATTATTAAAATAATAAATTTTAATAAACATATATTTGAATTTTTCCTCAATTTTAAATTTATTTATATATATTGAAAATTATATTTGAAATAATCATATCACCAAAAAAATATATATTTCATTTAATTTTCAGAGACAAATACATTTCAAACAGTGATCTCATTAATGGTTGAATCTGCAGAAACAAAACAATTAAAAACATTACAAATATGACATTCAAAATTATATCATTAAATTAAATTACATTAACCAGAAGACAAATACATTCAAACAATAATCTCACCAAACAAAACTGTACCGTTGAATTATGAAAATCCAAAAACAATTAAAAACATGAATTCACAACTACTGAATGAAACAGTGATCTCATTAATGGTTGAATCTGCAGAAACAAAACAATTAAAAACATTACAACTATGACATTCAAAAGCATATCATTAAATTAAATTACATTAACCAGAAGACAAATAGATTTCAAACAATAATCTCACCAAACAAAACTGTACCGTTGAATTGTGAAAATCCAAAAACAATTAAAAACATGAATTCGACACTACTGAATGAAATCGCGGACCGCTGTGTCGGTGGCTAAAGAAATACTGCCACCTATAGTTGTTGCTGTGCAATGTGGACTATCTATCTTCAGTGGGAGGTCACGAGCGATTCCACGTATCATGGGCATAATTTAACACGGCGGCCAAGTGATATGAGCTGCAATGTGAAACACAAATCCCGAACCTGAAAAATGGACTACATGTGACGGTCCACCCAATTTTTTCGATACGGATTTTATTAGATTTTCACCGGTAAAATTTCAAGATGTGATTTACGATTTATGTACTTTAACATCGAGGAAATTTATTAGATTTTAATCTGTAACTTTTGAAGCTGTGAGTTATGCTTTACTGGATAAACGGGTTTTATCAGATGTTCACATGTAATTTTTTAACATACTTCAGAAATTATTTCAATGGCCATTACCAAATTTATATTCAAAAAGACTTTAATTTTTACTTGATAATTTTTTTATTAATAATATATTTTTGTTTCGTTAGAGAGGGTGTCTAGAAGCGGGCCTTCCCAGCCTTATATGACCCCAGCTCATACGAAAGACGCTGTGGCTCTTACTCAACTTGGCCCATTGGATGGGCTCTTTTCATTTCTCGGGGCAAGATTAAAATTTATTTGAATATTGCAGGTTGTGTAAAAAGACATAGGAGGACTTAGTGTTGCAAATTTTCTAATTGTGAGATTAGACAAGGTTGATTTTTAAATATTTTTCTCAATAGTTGTTATCATTTATTAATTTTGTTTGTCTACAGTATTAATAGCCATTTTTGTTTTCTAATGTAAATGTATGCTAAGGTCTGACATAGTCTTTTATAAATTTATATTTACATGTTGCTCTCCTTAGATGAGGTCATAGCGACCTCAAGACTCAAACTTATGTCATTGGTCTAGTTCCCCTTTGTGAAAATAGTAAAAAAAAATTGGTCTATATAATCTTCATCTCACATAATGCAAAGCTCCTTACTTCAAAATAAATAATATATGTTTTTTAATACATCAATTTATGGGTTAATTACTAATGACTAAAATATGTATCATTAAATTAAATTAGGTATATAATATTATAAATTTATAAATAAAATTAATTTCAAATATAATTTAAAAGTGTTTTTTATTTCCCCACGCAACAAGTTGGGGTGGCATGGCTAGCACACCCGACGCATCAAGAAGTGTTCCTTTCTAAACATATGAACATGGCAAGTTCATCTATTCTAGTTTTGTTTGCTTAGCTTCCTCTTTGTGACATTTATGGTGTGTTACCGTCATTCTCATGTCACGGGTGGGATATCTTTTGGGGCCTTTCGACACTAAGGGATCTCGTCATGGTGGATTTTATGTAATCACTAGTATTCCCTTCATTTGTTTTCCTAAAGCATGCTTGCATGTGCCAAACGATGGAGCTTCGATGGTCTGGTTCTATTTATGCCTTGGACTAGGTGATGGATTATAGATAGCTTGGTGCCCACAAATAGAGAAAGATGGTAAAATAAATGGCATTTCTTACTGTACTGACGCTACATCACATTGGTTGTTGTAGATTCTTTTGAAATTAGAGCCTGTGCTTGTAACATACGTCACCCCATCCTCATGTTTGTAGCGTTTGAAGGCTTGGTCAACATGGGAGGCTTTCATTGGGGTAGTTCTTGCTTTTCTCAACTCTATTAACATTTCTTTTGGCCCTAAATTTATTACTTTCATTCCAATCTATGATTTAGTATTCTTTGGTAACTAGCATTATAGCCTGGAGCATGCTAACAACTGCTTTCATTCCAATCTATGATTTATCATTATTTCGTAACTATCATTATGGTTTGGAGCATGCTAGTAATTGCTTGAAGCCCTGCCCTAGCCAAAGATTTCTATTTTCCCCTAGTTTCTCTATTCTATGTTGTGTGTTGGTATATTCTGACCATGCCTCCCTTCAATCCATGTATCTTCCTTCCTTCAAACATCCCCTGTCTCTACAACTCCTCCTATAGTCTGTTAAATTTTTATCTAAGTAAGTTGTTGCCCTTTCCCATGCAACTCTTCCTCTAGTTTGTTAGATTTTGATCTCAATAAGTTGTTGCCCTTTCCCGTGCATCATGCTTCGACAAGGTTGATGAGGAGGTGGACATGGCCCCCAAGGTAGAACACACTCCCACACCCAAGGATAGGAGGTTGTTCCCATCTACCATTTAGCTACTCCTTTTGATATTCGTGAAAATGTTTTCCATCTCTAGATGTTCTAAGCCAATGACTACCAAGCTTCCTCTCATTCTACAATCCTAGAGGTAGCACACTAGGTTCATGACCTTGGTCACATGTGGAAATGGAAACAATACCTAAACCCCATTATCCTTCACTAGAAAATCAAAACCATCTTAGGCAAGATCCTGTTGTGGCCACAACCACCACCCTATTAAAACTTGCCTTGGTAGCAATTTTGAATGGGTCCCCTAGAAGTTGATCTTTCAGCTCTCTGAATGATCTATTTTATTCCAGAGATTTTAACTCCTTTCCAAGTCAAATCTTCAATTTGTAAAATGGTTAAGGCCCCCTTAATAAATCCTTGTCGCATGATTCATCTATAACCCTCTCTAAACCCTTCATTCATATCCTCATCAGGACCTGCTTCAACCCACGAAACCTTCTATCACATCATTATTTCCATCATAACTGTTTACAACGGAACTACTTCACAAAATATGCATAAATCACCCCTTTTCGCCTATCGGAGTCAACACTAAGGCATAATGCGCACCACTATACTCCAGACCTGACGGTTTTATTAACCGCAATATATATATTATTAGGTCCGAAGCCCCAATCGCATATCACAATCCACCAGCTCCAAGGCTATACATATAAAAAGCGCACCTGTCTTCCAGACCCGATGGCTTTATTAACCGTAATATATATATTATCGGGTCTGGAACCATATCGCATATTACAATCGGCGGGATCCCAAGGCTCTATATATATATATATATATATATATATAAAACCCACCTGTCTTCCGGACCCGATGGCTTTATTTACCGCAATATATATATTATCGGGTCCAGAGCCCCAATCACATATTGAAATTAGCGGAACCCAAGAGCTATATATAAAGCGCGTTGTGATATTCCAAACACGCCGATAACTATCAATTCGGGTGGATAATTTTTGAAGTATGGTTGTACAGCCCGGCCGCGGGTTTTCCCATGTATTCCCTTGTATTTTTGATAAAACATTTTGGACACGATTTTCAAAGGAGAGTGTTATACTGTGGACCCAAAAGGATTATTAACCAAACTCATATGTATTTCGGGTCCGCTACCCCAATAGCTTATCGCAATCGGTAGAGTTCATTGTTTGTATATAAAGCGATTTGCGATACGGCAGACCCGCCAATAACTATAGGCTCTAGTATATAATTTTTGAAGTCCGGCTGTACGGCCTGGCTGCGGGTTTTCATGTATATTCCTATGTATTCGATAAAATGTTGTTGTCATGATTTTTAATGGAAAATCCCATATGGCAGACCCGATAAGGTATGAGTTACCGTATATAATATTTCAAGTCTGGATCTCGGATCAGGTTATGTGTTATATGATGATTTTCCACGTAAATCGAGTTTACACTTGCGGGACTTAATCAATGCATAAATTAAAAACCATGGGCTGATTCTTTCACATTTAATGTTATAAATGCTTAATGAAGGCAAGATTCATGTTTTGTAAGCATGTTTTCCATATTTCTCACAATCATAGCTGATATGAATTATTTCTAGAGGCAAATTCAAGTAGACCCGGTAACGGATAAATGTAAGTTGTATCAAGATCACACCTCTGCACCACCAGTGTCAATATTGTAAAAACACACTCTGCAAAAGGGAATACGGACCGCCATAGTGCATAATGAAGGCACACTTTCTATTTAGCAGAAGAATTCATGACAGCGTTCATCCATCAAAATGTCATTACTTCCAAACACACATTCAGTCATGCCAGATGTGGGATGATAGGCGCAGTGTTTTCAGTTTCCTTCAGGAAATAATAAGGGATAACGTCCACTTTATACAGGTGCAAAGAGATGACATGCAATCATTCTCTTTCAATCAACATCTATTCATGCCCCAAGAAGCAAACCACTAAAGTGATAGGAAATGCCCTCTACGTGTCAATAATGACACCGATTGTTCTACATCTGTGTATTTTGATCTGTATATTGAGGAGAACAGGGGGAAGGCAAAAGGGTGAAGGGAAGACCGAGAGACATTTCCAGCTGCATAAGTATTACCTCCGGATACGAGACGAGGGCTTTTTGTTTGGAGAGAATAGCTTTGATTTATTGTGAATAGAGAAGACTGTTTGGTTCAAGAAGGAGCATGTTCTTTTAGGATTATTTCCCTTTTCTCTCATATGTTCAGAATCAGTGTGTTGTTGCTGGTTTGAAGAGAAATGTGATTTTTTTGCGCACATTGATAACTAGCAGTTCATGGTTATTCCTGGTTATTTGAATGTAATTCGATAGCATTAAGAATTCATGAAAGGTTCTTGATTCCAGACTTTGTTAAACACCAGTTGCAAGTGTTATTTGTATGGAAAGGAATGTATATTCCTGTATAATTAATTGGATTGTGATTAGGATTTAATACAACCTTATTCTTATGTGGACTAGTAATTGATTCATTTGGACTTGGGATTTACATACGATATTTAACCTCCTTATGTTTTGCTCCTGCAGGATAGATTAGGATAGGTAGGACTAGATTAGAGAAGTTAGAAGTAGTGTAGATAAGACTTAATACATATAGGTTAGTTTTTTTGTTTGTTGATTTAATTGAAATCTTCCTCCAAGAAGAAGTCCTTCAAAACATATAGCAGTTAACGGGATCCTCTAAAACCCATTGGAGCTAGCCATCCCAAACAAAAGTAGATCTAACTGGGATCTGTGATCAGGTTAGTTCCCCTTGTTTGTACAACGAAAATTTTCCATGTCAACAAATTGGTGCTAGAAGGAGGGCCTGAACTATCATCCACAACTTTTCAAGATTTCATCTATAAATGCCACGCATGGATTCAAAAGTATTAATACATGGGTTGTAAAGGTCTAAAAGACTCCTCCTCCCATTTGGAAAAGTGTCATTTGGAAGAAACAAAGGAAGGAAATCTCAGTCCCATGTCTAGGTCACCCCAAGAAGATAGACTATGGGAGTATCCTGTCACTCAGGAACAACCAGTTAGAGTGATTACTCATGAATACGCTTGCTCCCTATCTCAGCTTCCCATCTTCCATTCCTTAACTATGACAGCTAAAAGAAAGCCAAGGATCCTTCCCATAAGAGAAGATCTACATTTGCAACCCCTTCTCTTGAAGATATTGTTCTAGATTCATTGCAAATTATCGACACTCCTTGGGAAGAAATTCCTGAGGATTCCCCTTCTGAAGGTAATCCATGGTTTTATTTGGGAAATCCTAGCAAAGAACACCACGAAGAAACCCTCAACTAGAACCTCCATATCCATAACATGGCTAATGTTCCTTCTCCAGGTGGGAATCAACCTCTACTTCCCCCTCCGGGTGGGAATCAACCTCCACCACCTCCTCTAGATGGGAATCAACCTCCACCACCTCTGGGATCACTCCCTCCCTAGCTTGCATAGGATGCCATAGCGGTACCTGGGCAGAAGCATGCCTTACCGAGGAATGCAGAAAGAGTATTGCCTAAATTCGACCCTGAGTGGGGAGACACTGCTGATAACTATATTCACTCTTTCTTCCTAGTCATGTGCATGTTAGGGGTGGCCGATGAGGATGTGGTGTGTCACTTATTCCCTTTTACTTTGACTGGTGTGGCCTCCACTTGGTACTTTACCTTGAAAATAGGATCGATCACCTCATGGGCTGCCTTTTAGCAGGCCTTCTTAGACAGGTTTGGCGATGAAAAAACACTTGCGGCCTTAGTTTTAGAACTATCCTGTTTAAAAATGGAAGCCAAAGAAAAGGCCAAAGATTTCAAGATTCAGTTCAACACTTTGTTCAATAGAATCCTGGCTAACACTAGACCTATTGATGAGGTGCTCATGGAGTTCTACATCACCGCTCTCCCTATCCCTACTGTGATGTGGGTCAAGAGAAGTAATGTACAAACCTTACAAGGTGCTATCTATGAAGAAATAAAAGTCAAGAATGAAATGATCAGTCTCACAACATGTCATCATACAGCCAAAGGGAAGAAGGCCTCTCAATCATCCAAGAAAAATAATGGGAGTGATAACAAAGTGGCTAAAAGCAAAAAAAGGGACACCACAGATGTGGAAGGTTTGCATTGGATCATTAAGAAACTAACACAGTCATTGATATGAAAAGGAATTTTGGAGAGAGTACTAGTGGGAATAGAGAAGAGTATTACAATAGAAAACCCTTCAAACCTTTCTATCATAAGAAGACAGAAGGTGGTCAAGGTCAACTTGAGTTACCTGCTCCACCAAATGAAGGGAATTTAAATATGGAAGAGCTGGCTCTTATTGGATCGCTCCTTAACAAAGAAGAACCTATAGTGGAGCTGGAGTCAGGACAAGAAAATAAGGAAGAATATCAAGTAGAAGAGCCCTTGGATGAAGAATCTCAAATCAATGTACTATGGGATTTCTACACAAATGAGAATGATGATGACGAAGGAGATAGTATGGCAGAAATCCACACTAATGAAATCCACACATGAAGTAAGGGGCCACTTGCAGGTGTGATGAAGCCTATAGACCAAACAAAGAAATATGTCCACCCTTTGAAGGCACTTGCTCCCAAAGTTCCTATTGAGAAGGGTAGACCAAGTGGTTAGTCCAAGAATACCCCAGTGGCAAACCAACCAGAGAAAGATAATACAACTCCCACTACAACGAAGGCGACTCAAAATGGTAAACTCCTACCTAATAACAACAAAACTGGTATGTTTAATCTGCCCTATCTTGTTCATACATTGATTACAATATTGTGGATGATCTTAAGAAATATAGGGCTAATATCACATACTTTGATTTGCTAAAATTAATGCAGCAAAGAGATCTGCTCCTGAAAGCTATGCATGAGAGGAACTGCAAAATTCTCGCCATCCCAAGTGGCCAAACCAAGAATTCAGTGTCCAGACCTATCAACATATCCATTACAACCCAAATGCCACAACCTATGGAAGCCACTATGTCCAAAATGAATCGAAACCCCCAAGATGTCAGTGCAGCCATGATAGGGAGAAAATCAAAATCCATGACTCCACCTTTCCTTATCACATTTGAAATCCTCAACATGAACACACATAATTTCTTCGTAGATTCTGATGCCTCGTCCACTGTGACGCCTTATGTTGTTGCTAAAAGACTACATACGATACCCAAGAAAACTTGGACTCGAATTATGCAATTGGACAGGACAAATGAAAGTAATTGGAGAATTGAAAGATGTGTTGATTCGGATGGCTGCTAAACAACAATATACACAAGTCATTTATATAGTGGTAGTTGATATACCTGAGGCTTATGGAATGCTGCTTAGTAGGGACTGGTCAGCAAAACTGAATGGATATTTCTCAACTGATTGGTCCCATCTCTTGCTGCCTCAAAAGGGGAAGGGTGATATGCTGAGAGTTGACTGAGAAAGATACATGAAGTATGTGGTGACAGAATTAAACGGCCCCAATGAACCTGTAATGTTTACCAATTCTATCCTTGGGAATTATAGTTTCAATGTTTGTGCCATGGAAACCTGTTTTGGAGAATTCCATGCAGAGACAGTTGAAGAAACTTTGACAAACACACAGTTGGAAGCTCTCCCCCGTAATCCAACTGATGAATTATCCTGTATTATAGTAGATGATAGGACTAATTCATAGATAACAGTTCAATTGATGTAACATTAGATTCTATATTTTGGACACTCTATTTTGATGGCTCTAACTGCCTTGAAGGTGCAAGTGTTGGGAGCATTCTCATTGACCTGTAAGGGAACCAACATCTAATGGCCAGCCGGTTGGAGTTCACATGCACTAACAACATAGGAGAATATGAAGGCTTGTTGTAGGGCTTAAAGAAAGAAATTGATATGAAGGTAAAAAATCTTAAAGTTTTTTGCGACTCACAGATAATTGTGGATCAAGTAAGGAAAAGGATACATTGCAACTCGCCACACCTGGTGAGGTACTAGCATGAGGTATCGAGCTTAATTGACATTTTTTATTCTTTTAATATCACATGCATACCTCAAGGGAAAAACCAAGATGTTGATCTAATGGCTGGTATGGCTGTAAAACTTTTGCCTGATTTTAGATTAAAGAAGAATAAATGCTATGTTGAGTTAATTTTCAGACCATCCGTACCTGATAACATCTCAAATTGGCAGGTGTTTGAAGAAGACGAGCAAATCCTTGAGTTCTTACACTACGAGAACACATTCAAGAATGCAATTATTGATGAAAAAGAGCATGACAAGCTTATGAATGAGAGGGAAGATGAGGAAAAGGATCAGTCCAATATGATTCCCAAGTCAATTGTCAAGATGGAGCACTTGTACGACCTGCATGATAAATTCAAGAAGTTGATCAACTACAAGACACATAGCTCATCCATGAAGTTTGAATCGGTCAACCTTGGAACCAAAGAAGAACCAAAAAATGTCAATTTGGGCTTGGGGTGCTCTCCACAAGAAAAGGTTGCATTTGTCAAGCTATTTAGAGAGTACAAGGATGTCTTTGCATGGACATATGGCGACCTAAAATCCTTTGATACCAACATTATGTAGCATTCAATTCCTTTGGAAAAGGAGGCTAAGCCTTACCAACAAAAGCTTCATAAGATGCATCCAAGCCTAGAACCATTGGTGAAGAAAGAATTAAACAAAATGTTGGATGCTAAAATCATTTTCCCGGTCAGACACACCCGCTGGGTAACCAATCTTGTGGCAATAAGAAAGAAAAATGGAGACATCAGGCTGTGTATTGATTTCAGAAACCTGAACAAAGCATCACAAAAGGATAACTATCCTATCCATTCTATGGAACACATTCTTCAATGCGTTTCTGGGTCTGAAATGTTGTCCCTATTAGATGGGTTTTCAAGATATAATCAAGTACTGTTATCTAATGGGGATCAACTTAAGACAACCTTCAACACCAAATGGGGCACCTACGCATATCGTAAAATGCCTTTTGGACATATTAATGTGGGCGCCGCATTCCATAGAGGTATGGACATAGCTTTCCAAGGGTTGATTAACAGATCAGTAGTGGTTTACATGGATGACATCACTGTGTATTCATATCACCTGAAACAAATTTTCGAAAGATGCCGAAGGTATGGAATATCGTTGAATCCAAGGAAGAGCATCTTTGTAGTCACAGAAGGGAAACTACTAGGTCATATCCTATCTAAAGAAGGGATTGTTATTGATCCTAAAAGAATAGAGACCACCATGAGAATACAACCCCCTGCAAATAAAATGGTAATGCAATCTTTCTTCGGGAAGATCAATTTCGTTAGGAAATTTGTCTCAGGTTTCGCAGAAATAGCACATCCTATGCAGCTAATGATGAAAAAGGACGTTGTGTACAAGTGGGGCGATGAAGCCAAGAAATCGTTTCAGTGAATTAAAGAGGCCATCATAGAAGCCCCTACATTAGTCAGTCCTGCTTTCGACAAGGAATTCCTCCTTTACACTTTTGCTTCTGATGTTTCATATGCTGCAGTTGTCACCTAAGAAAATGATGATGGCAACAAAGTTCCTATCTCTTATATGAGCTCTAATATCCAGTGAGCAGAACTGAACTACCCAAACGTGGAGAAACAAGGCTTTCCGGTTTTTAAAGCCGTAAAACACTTCTGCCCTTATTTAATAAAGGCCAGGACTAAAGTAATCGTTCCCCATCCTGCTGTAAGAGCCCTCTTTATGTAGAAAGAAATGGGTGAATGGAGAGGGAATTGGATCACTACACTTCAAGAATTTGACCTCGAGATTAAGCCAGAAAAGATAGATTGAGGGCAAGGATTGTGCAAGCTAGCAGTAGAAGCCTTGGCGATAAAGAAGGGGCATCTGAAGAACCAGAAGCGTGGATCATGCAAAATGAACAAGTAGAACTCAGGGAGGAGCCCCTATGGATTAATGAGACGCTGATATATGAACGTGAAGCGTCAGAAGCCCTTTTGGATCCTGAGTCGTGGTATTACGACATACGCTTCTATCTCACATGGGGAGCATGCCTTGAGCACATGGATGCATCACAAAGGAGAGCACTCATATTGAAATCTAATCAGTATCACTTGGTCAATGACACATTATACAAGAAAAATTATGATGGAATCTGGCTGAGGTGTTTGGAAAAGGGTGATGCTGATCATGTCTTGAAAGAAATGCACGATGGCCCAACAGGTGGTCACTATGGCAGAGAGACCACTGCTCACAAAATATTAAGAGCTGGATATTATTGGCCCACAGTGTTCAGAGACTTGCATGCCTACGCTCGCAAATGCAAGGTATGTCAAACTGCTACAGGATGAGAAAGAAAGCCAGTTGTTCCACTCAAGCCCGTTATAATTTATTGCCCATTCCAATAATGGGGCCTAGATATTATAGGTGAGATCACTCCAAACTCTTCACAACAACAAAAGTATATACTCATAGTGACTGACTACTTCACCAGATGGACCGAAGCCATTTTGCTTCAAAAGGTAAACGAAGACGAGGTAATATCATTTATTGAGAAATTCATTATCAAGAGGTATGGCATCCATGGCACTCTCATGTTTGATAATGCTTCTTACTTTTCATCACTGAAATTTACTGAATTTGCTATTGATAAATCAATTCACATAAGGTATGCATCAAACTATTACCCCTAGGGAAATGGAGTTATAGAATCCTCAAATAAGAACCTCATATGCATAATCTGTAAATCTGTCGCTGACAACCAAAAGAACTGGCACAACACTCTAACAAATACCCTCTGGGCTGATAGGGTCACCCCTAAAGTGGCCTTAGGAAACTCCCCATACTTCCTCGTCTATGGACAGGATGCCATCTTACCTCCAAATGTTATCCTTCCCTCTTTATAGCTCTCCCAAGCCTCAAGAGGAACCCCTTCAACCTTACTTCAAGAAAGGATCAACCAATTAGTGAGGTTGGAGGAATTGAGAGATAAAGCCAGAAATAAATTTAGAAATCACCAAATGATTGTGAAGAGGTGGTTTGAACCATCTGGTGGGAGATAAAGATTACCAAATAGGAGAGCTAGTCCTGAAATGGGACAAGTTGAATGAGCCAAAAGGTAAACACATGAAATTCCAACATTTATGACTGGGCCCATTCCAAGTTGTGGAAAAAAATGGACAGGGAACTTACAGATTGAAAACTTTATAGGGTGAAACCGAAAAACTCCCTGTCATTGGCCAACATCTCAAGAGATACTTCCAGTAGCCACCACATGGTGGTTACCTCCTGAGTAGGTTAGAATTCATTTTATTTTTTCTGTTAGTTTAGTTACATTTCCATCTTTTCCTTTCTTGTTTCTCTACAAAGTTTATTTTCCTTCTATTTTGAATTGTAGTCCTTTTCAGCCAACTGATTTCAGTCCTCCAGTTTCATTTTTTCCTTTTTCATATTTCCCCCATTCGCCATCTTCAGCTTTTGCCTCCTTCATTAACCTGTTGATGAGTCTATTGATCTTGAATCCATCATTATCGTACAAATCAAACAAATTTTCAAGGAGCCCATGAGGACCTGAAAGTTAGCTGATGAATTCAAATTGAAGCCTTTCATTAGCATCTGTTGGGAACTAAGTAAGATCTATTAATAACCTGGATACCCGGAGCATGTAGGGGCATCTTTATAAAACAAAAAAAGTGCAACTACAGCTGAACTGGCATGGAGGAACACTGTATTTTAAAATCCCACTCAGACCTAGCCTATACTTGCTTGTAAGGTTTGTATTCATTCTCCATTGGTCCCATCCTACACACTAAGTTTTCCAATACCTGTCATCTACAAGTAAACCTCCTTTCATGGGCTATACTCACTGTCATATATTTGTGGTAAATCCAATTGTGCTCTAGTCCTTGTGCCTAAAACTAGAAGGACTTATTTAAAATAAAATGAAATGTCAAGTCCTTGTGCCAATATGGAAGGACAGGTTGTTTGGGAAGCTGGTTAGACTAGGAACTATTGCTGGGCTCAGAGTACCGGTTGATACAGCAAGCCCAACCTTGCTTAACCATTTTAAAAATATGGCATGATCCATGACTGTGCCCCATCCAATCATATGAAACTATAGGACTGAAACTCTTATATAAAGTGCAAATAAACATATCCACATCAAGTTTTATGAGCAATAAAGAGTTGAGGTACACACCTGAACAGGTATTGATAGACCAGTGATGGCCCTGAAATGATTTTTGAAAGTAGGAAATAGGTAAAGGAGGGTCAATAAATCCCATAATACTACCATTGGAGAATTCCTGTCAAAACCCAATCAATAAGTAGAAGCTATTTGTCTTTATCCCACATGAAGCAATTAATGTTGAAGTGGAACCCATGCCTGTTCATCTATACAGTTTGCATTTGGATTTTATCTTAACACCCTAATGTTCTATTGATCCAAGGTTTATTTGGAAAAAGAGATAACTGGTTCGCCCAGCAGTTCGCCATTTGTTGTGGCCACAACCACCACCCTATTAAAACCTACCTTGGTAGCAATTTTGAATGGGTCCCCTAAAGTTTGATCTTTCAGCTCTCTGAATGATTTGTTTTATCCCAGAGATTTTAACTCTTTGCTAAGTCAAATCTTCAATTTGTAAAATGGTTAAAGCCCCCTTAATAAATCCCTGCCGCATGATTCATATATAAGCCTTTCTAAACCCTTCATTCATATCCTCATCGGGACCTGTTTCAACCCACGAAACCTTCTATCACATCATTATTTCCATCATAACTCTTTACAACAGAAATACTTCACAAAACATGCATAAATCACCCCTTTTCGCCTATTGGAATCAACACTAAGGCATGATGTGCACCACTATACTCTGGACCTGACGGCTTTGTTAACCACAATATATATATTATTGGGTCCGGAGCCCCAATCACATATCGCAATCGGCAGGATCCTAAGGCGATATATATATATATATATATATATATATATATATATATATATATATATATATATATATATATATATATAAAGCGCACTTGTCTTCTAGACCCGATGGCTTTATTAACCGTAATATATATATTATTGGGTCCGGAGTTGCAATCGCATATCGCAATCAGCGGAACCCAAGAGCTTTATATAAGGCACGCTGTGATATTCTGGACCCACCGATAACTATCAATTCGGGTGCATAATATTTGAAGTCTGGCTGTATGGCCCAGCCATAGGTTTTCCCATGTATTCCCTTGTATTTTCGATAAAACATTTCGGACCTGATTTTCAAAGGAGAGTGTTATACTACAGACCCAAAAGGATTATTAACCCAACTCATATTTATTTCAGGTCCGCCACCCCAATTGCTTATCGCAATCGACAGAGTTCATTGTTGATATATAAAGTGATTTGTGATACGGCAGACACACCGATAATTATAGGCTCCGGTATATAATTTTTTAAGCCTGACTATATGGCTCGGCTGCAAGTTTTCACGTAAATTCCTATGTATTCGATAAAATGTTATGGTCGTGATTTTTAATGGAAAATCCCATATGTCAGACCCGATAAGGTATGAGTTCCCACATATAATATTTCAAGTCCGGATCTCGGATCTGGTTATGTGTTATATGATGATTTTCCATGTAAATCGAGTTTACACTAGCGGGACTTAATCAATGCATAAATTAAAAACCATGGGCCGATTCTTTCACATTTGATGTTATAAACATTTAATGAAGGCAAGATTCATGTTGTGTAAGCATGTTTTCCATATTTATTGCAATCATAGTTGATATGAATTATTTCTGAAGGTAAATTCGAGTAGACCTGATAACAGATAAATGTATGTTGTATCAACATGACACCTCTACACCACTGATGTCAATATTGCAAAAATACACTTTGCAAAAGGGAATACAGACCACCATAGTGCATAATGAAGGTACTCTCTATGTTCAGCAGAAGCATTCATGACAGTGCTGATCCATCAAGATGTCATTACTTCCAAACACACATACAATTGTGCCAGATGTGGGATGATAAGTGCAGTGTTTTCAGTTTCCTTCAGGACATAATAAGGGATAACGTCTGCTTTATACAGGTGCGAAGAGATGACATGCAGTCATTCTCTTTCAATCAACATCTATTCATGCCCTAGGAAACGAAGCACTAAAGTGATAGGAAATTCCCTCTACGTGTTAGCACTAACACCGATTGTTCTACATCTGTGTATTATGATCTGTATATTAAGGAGAATAGGGGGAAGGCAAATGGGTGAAGGGAAGACTGAGAGTCATTTCCAGCTGCATAAGTATTACCTTTGGATAGGAGCTGATGGTTTTTTGTTTGGATAGAACAACTTTGATTTATTGTGAATAAAGAATACTGTTTGGTTCAAGAAGGAGCCTGCTATTTTAGATTTATTTCTCTTTTCTCTCATATGTTCAAAATCAGTGTGTTGTTGCTGGTATAAAGACAAATGTGATTTTCTTTGTGCACATTGATAACTAGTAGTTCATGGTTATCCTAGTTATTAGAATGTATTTTGATAGCACTAATAATTCATGAAAGGTTGTTGATTCTAGACTTTGTTAAACATCAGTTGCAAGTGTTATTTGTATGGAAATGAATGTATACTCCTGTATAAGTAATTGATTGTGATTAGGATTTAATACAACCTTGTTCTTATGTGGACCAATAATTGATTCATTCGGACTTGGGATTTATATATGATGTTTAACCTCGTTATGTTTTTCTCCTGTAGGATAGATTAGGATAGTTAGGACTAGATTAGAGCAGTTAGAAGTAGTGTAGATAAGACTTAATACATATAGGTTAGCTATTTTGTTTGTTGATTTAATTGAAGTCTTCCTCCAAGAAGCAATCCTTCAACACATATAGCAGTTAACGGGATCCTCTAAAACCTGTTGGAGCTAGCCATCCCAAACAAAAGCAGATCTAATTGGGATCTGTGATCGGGTTAGTTCCCCTTGTTGGTACAGTGAAAATTCACCATGCCAACAGGTATTTATCTCTACTTTCATGATATCATTCATGCCTAGTGTTATCAGCATTCTTGTCTAGAGAGCCTATATGGAGATCTAATTTTCCTTTTGAAAATGTAGACGCTCTATAGTAAACTCAGTAAAAACAATGTCTATCTACCACATGTATATTGCTATTTTGATATTTTGAAATAATATTAATAAAAATTCAAAAAAAATAGATATATTTTTCATTAAAAAATTATTTGTCTCAAATAAAAAAAATTAATTATGCAAAACCTAAAGATATTTTGATAAAAAAAATTGTAATAACCAATTATATTAAATTATTCCAAATCACATAATTATAATAACTTTTTCCATAATAATAAAAATAAATTTATGAATTTACCATCGCGATATTTTTTGGGTCAAAAACTTATTCTATTAAATTCACTCATAAAATTAGATAAAATATGACCACAATTAATCCGTATATAAGCTTGGTTATAAAACTAATTTATAGATAATATATGAGTTCTTATAAAACTAATTTATAGACAAAATATGAGCACAATTAATCCACATATGAGTTTGGTTATAAAACTAATAATCCACATATGAGTTTGGTTATAAAACTAATAATCCGTATATAAGCTTGGTTATAAAACTAATTCATAGATGATATATGAGTTCTTATAAAACTAATTTATAGATAAAATATGAGCACAATTAATCCATATATGTGTGGTTATAAAACTAATTCATAGATGACATATGAGCAAAACGTGGATAATATTTTTAATTGAAAATACATTATAACGCTAAATAAAAGATAAAATGTAGGATCAATTAAGCTTATAACGGATAGAAAGTTAAATGAGATATATTTAAATGATAACGTTAAAAGGGGTTTACCATTCATGTTTATCCTAATTGAGAATATATGTGTGGATAATGACTATTCAATAAATTTGGTATTTAATAATGAAATAGTTTATAAAATATATAAATATTTAATATTTAAATATTTATATATTATTGTACATATAAAATAATTAAATGTATAAATGTAAATGAAATGGTTATCTCATCAAAATATAATTTCTTTTTAATAATGATGATGGTGGTGGTTAATGTCCACTGAGATCAAACTTGGTCTATCCGATTTAAAGAAACTAATTATTTAGTTCAATTTAAGATTTTATTCTTATGCTCAAAAAGCATGGAGAGAAGCCTCCCAAGCTCACTGACAACGTAAAAGGCTAGGAAGATCAGTATTGAAACAAAGATTTTGAAACTGAGATCTAATGTGGTTGTATGTAGGGCACTCTAAGAGCAAGTGATTTTCATCCTCGATATTCGTACTCTCACAAAGATGGCCGAACCTTTCCATCCATGGTGTTTTAGGAACTTCCCAACGACCCATTTCACTATAGAGCTCATGAGAGTTCATTTTAAATTTGGCTATATTAATTTTCTTATTTGAACTAATTAAAACAAAGAAATACTTTTGATGTTCTTTGAGTTAATAATATAACAATGAATTTTACTATAAAAATAAAATAAAATAATTAATATATATATATATATATATATATATATATATTAGTTTTTTAATATTATATATTTTTATTATGCATTATAATATTATATTTAAATTTTGCAATTATATAAAAATATATTTTACTATTTATTTAGATCATAACCTTTATGTCATAAGTATAACTAAATGAGTAAAACAAACATTAGAAATTTCTTCTATAAATCTACCATAATTAATACTAATAAGGTGTAAGTTAGTTAGTTTGTAGAGTTTAGTCCTATCACATTTAAAATTTAAATTTCAAGGGAAAAAAGTTGAGAATAGGAGTTAACTATGGAGATGAAGATTATCTCATGAGATGCGATTCAGCCGAGTCTCATATTATTTTAGTGAAAATATTTCATAATTTAGTTAATCATTTATTTTAATTAATATTGAGAATTTCTTTAATCTCTACTTAGTCTAAAATAAAATAATTAATTAAATGTAAATCTAATTATTTAAAAAATATATTTTAATATAATAATAAATAAATAAATAAATAAAAATAAACATCAATCTATCAACCAATAAAATTTAAAGTTCCTAAAATCTTAATGTTTTGGAGAAACATTTCAATATATAATACTAAATAAAAGTGTAACAATGTAATAGCCAAGTAAAGAAATTATTGAGATTGACACCAATTGAAATTATTGAGATTGACACCAAGTCTTATATTATTTTAGTGAAAATATTTCATAATTTAGTTAATCATTTATTTTAATTAATATTGAGAATTTCTTTAATCTATAATTAGTCTAAAATAAAATAATTAATTAAATCTATATCTAATTATTTAAGAAATATATTTTAATATAATAATAAATAAATAAGTAAATAAAAATAAACATCAATCTATCAACCAATAGAATTTAAAGTTCCTAAAATCTTAATGTTTTGGAGAAACATTTCAATATATAATACTAAATAAAAGTGTAACAATGTAATAGCCCATTAAAGAAATGATTGAGATTGAAGTTAACAATTGATTTGAGGGAAATTTAAAACCATTAAAAATTATTAAGTTGGAAGTTCAAAAATATGTTTTCAATATTACTTTGAAAAAGAATTAAGTATAATTTTAATAGAATAAGTATGATAACATTACTAAAAATATTTTAAATAAATTAATAAAGAAATATCAAAATAAAAAAATATAGAATTTTAGTAAAGGAAGAAGTATTAACTCAATAAAAAAATATAATAAAAAAATTATAAAGATTTTTAAAGATGAATTAAAAAATATTTGGAAAAATATAAAAGAGAATTATAAAATTGCAATGGGCAATTGAAAATTTGTACTTCACAATTTTTTTTTTTTCACTTTTTTAATGTTTTAAGAAACAATTAAGTTTTTCACAACACATTGTATTTTATTCATGAAAAACACTCACAAACTAAAAAGTAAAATATTGAAATTTTTTAGATTGAAATTGTAAAAACCAAAGAATTTATTGTTTTGTTTCACATTTAAAACTTCTATCTTTAAAATACCATTGTTTTAACTTTTAAGACAAAAAAAACAGTTCAAATTACAAGAATACTATGGTACTTTCTCTTTTAGCCCAATTATATGGGATGATATGATAGAGAAAGATATATTTGTGATTTGAAGGTAATAGTAAAAGAGTTTAGGGATAAAATGGTTTTTGAAACTATAATTCATGGTAGAACTTTTAATGTCGCTTAGAGGTATAGTTGAACATGATTATATTTACTTTTGATTTTGTTAACTTTAAAAAATATTTTGACATAGTGCCCCAAAACAACCTTTGAAGATGCTACAATGTATTATGGTCTTTTTTGACTTAAAGTCTACAATTACAAGACTCTACATGAGAGTGATGTTAAAGTTTATAAATAATGATGATACAATATATAAAATCAATTGTAACAAAGGGATCAAGCAAGGTTACCCTTTTCCCCTACTATTTTTGGTATTTATATTAACATATTAGAAAAATTCCTAGAATAAGTAAGTTTTGTAGGAGGAGAACTCTATGGTTAGGGTTTCCTCAAGTCCTAACCCTTCACTTAACTCTAAAGGCTTGACTCCGCTACCATGTATTGTAGCACTCCTGTAGTTGTCGCTCTCCACTACTTTACATTTAGCACCTTTGATATGCCTTGATGGAGGAGGAGCTTATAGATCATGTTGTAGACCCCCTGAGTGTAACCTATTAACGAGCCATGTATTGTAGCACTCCTGTAGTTGTCGCTCTCCACTACTTTACATTTAGCACCTTTGATATGCCCTGATGGAGGAGGAGCTTATAGATCATGTTGTAGACCCCCTGAGTGTAACCTATTAACGAGCCAAAATCTTCCGCCAATAGGAAGGGGATATCCCTGATGCAAAGTCCCAATTAGACCTTACACCATTTGGAGTAAGAGTATCATCTAATATGTGGGCTTGAATTCCACCATGTTGTTTTTCAAATTAGTTTTGGACCAAATGAACAACTTCTGAAAAAAATTCTTGACAAACACAAGTTAGAATAAATTTATGAAATACCATATGAGTAAGATACAAAATACAGCGCCACAACTAAAATAAATAGGATGAATCTTTAAAAACAATTATTCGCATATCTCAAATCCCAGTAGTCTTTTGATGCATTAAAAAAGCACTCACATCTACGACGGGGAATTCAAAAACTTCTAACCATATTTGTGAGGAAAAGGGGCATCTCAGAATAAGGTGATCTCTATCTCCCGAATCCTTTCTGCACAGTATTTCTCAACCAACAAAGATAATAATAACATGAAACAACACACAACCTCAAATAAAGTACATGTTATAGCCAATAAAATAGTTCATTAACTTTAACACATACAAATACAAAAACATACTATCTAATCGCCTAGAGATAAATACAAAAAATTCAGTGAATCTTCAATAAATATGCAAGCGTGGAAAATGAAGTCCCATGTATATGTTTAACCTGTCGTATTCACTTTTAGTTTTATCTTCCGTCATACTTTCTCTTTCTGTACGTGGAAAATGAAGCCCATTTTTAATGTATATATTGCACCTGTCGTATTCAGTTTTAGTTTTATCTTGCGTCATACTTTCTCTTTCACTGTCATGAGTTAAGGAGTTTTGGTAATGAAAATCTTGGTTTTAAGTAAAAATAATAATATTTTTTTAATTTTCAAATATTAAAGTTTGATTTTTCAAAGAGTATTAACAAGATTCGTGAATTTTTTTTCTACCGACAATTCAAATTTAAACTTTTTCATATCGAACTCTGTAATATATACATATATAATTGAAAATTTGGTTAAATTATTAAAATAATAAATTTAACTTGATTTTTTTTTGAAATTTTTCTAAACTTTATATTTATTTATATATATTCAAAATTATATTTCAAATAACGATATCACCAAAAAATTATTTCATTTAATTTTCACAAAGGAAAATACATTTCAAACAGTGATCACATTAATGGTTGAATTTGTAGAAACAAAAAAAATTAAAAACATTACAAATGGGACCTTCAAAATTATATCATTAAATTAAATTAAATTAAGAAGAAGATAAATGCATTTCAAACAATAATCTCACCAAACAAAAATGTACCGTTGAATTGTAAAAAACCAAAAACAATTAAAAATATGAGTTCAACGTTACTGAATGAAATCGCGGACCGCTGCGTCGGCGGCTAAAGACCTCAAGGCTCAAACTTATGTTATTGGTCATAAGTTTGAGCCTTGAGGTTGCTATGTTGTTTATATGTCACATAACTTCCTCTTTGTGACTTTTATACTGTATTACAGTCATTCCTCGTCACAAGTGGGATATCTTTTAGGGTCTTCCGGCACTGAGAGATTTGGTCATGGTGAACTTCATGTAATCACTAGGATTCACTTTCTTCTTTTTCCTTAAGCGTGTTTTCTTGTGCCAAACATTGGAGTTGTGATGATCCTAATCTATTTGTGCCTTGGACTAGGTGATGGATTCTAAACAGCTTGGTGCTAACAGATAGAGCGAGATGGCAAATTAAATGGAATTTTTGGTTGTGTTGATGCTACATCACATTCATTGTTGTGGTTTCTTCTAAATCTAGTGCTTCTAGTTGAAACAAACATTGCCCCATCCTCATCTTTGTAGTGTTTAAAGGTTTGGTGAACATTGGAGGCTTCTATTAGGATACTTCCTAATTCTCTCAGCTCTATTCACATTTCTTTTGGCCCTGAATTTATTAGTTTCAATCCAATCTATGGTTTGTTATTCTCTAGTAACTAGCATTATGCCCTAGAGCATGCTAGCAACTACATCAAGCCCTGCCCTAGCCAAGGATTTCTTTTTACCCCCAGTTTCTCTATTCTATGTCCTGTGCTAGTATATTTTGACCAAACCTCCCTTCAATCCATGTATCTTCCTTCATTGAGACATCCTCTATCTCTATAAATCGTCCTCTAGTTTGTTGAATTTTTATCTCAATAAGTTTTTTCCCTTTCCGTTGAATCATACTTCGACAATGTATGTGCAGTCACTGACGAGGAGGTGGCCATGGTCCCCAAGGTAGAACAAACTCCTAGAACCAAGCACCGAATATTGTTCACATCTACCATTTAGCTACCCCTCTTGATATTTGTGAAAATATTTTCCATCTCGAGACACTCTTAGTGAATGACCCTCAAGCTTCTTCTCATTCTACAATTCTAGAAGAGGTAGCTCACTGGGTTCCTGACCCTGGTCACACTAGGGGAAGACATAAATAATACCTAAACCCCATTACCCTTCACTAAAAAATGAAAAAAAAAACACTAGGGGAAGACATAAATAATTCCTAAACCCCATTACCCTTCAGTGGAAACTAAAAAAAAAAATTAACACTGCCTTTTAAGACAAAAAGAAATGACATTATTTTTGTTTTGATGATATCATTGATGCACAATGTTATTCATGTCTAGAGAGTCAATATCAAATTTTTCATTGTAAGGGATTAAGACCCACTATAGTAAAATTAGTAAAAACAATGTCTATATATTAGATGTATGTTGCTATTTTGGTATTTTCAAATAATACTAATAAAAATTCAAAAAATAAAAAATAAAAAAATTTCATTAAAAATTTATTTATCTCAAATAAAGAAATAAATTAATTATCCCAAACTTGAAATATTGTGATAAGAGAACAATTATGGTAACCAATTAGGTTAAATATTTCCCAATAACGTAATTATAATAAGTTTTTCCATATTAATAAAAATAGAATTTTATGAATTTACAAATTATTATAATAATTTTTCCGTAATAACAAAATTAAATCTTATGAATTTACAAATCACGATATAGTTTGGGTCAATGACGTATTCTACTAAATTCACTCATAAAATTAGTTCATATATGAATTTGCTTATAAAACTAATTCATAGATGATACATGAGCAAAATCCGGAAAACACTTTTAATTTAAAATAAATTATAAATCTACATAAATGATATGAGGTTGTGTGATAAATTATGAATTAAGTTTATCATCGATAAAAGTTAAATAATATATAAAATTAGTTCATATGTGAATTTGCTTATAAAACTAATTCATAGATGATACATGAGCAAAATCCGGAAAACACTTTTAATTTAAAATAAATTATAAATCTAAATAAATGATATGAAGTTGTGTGATAAATTATGAATTAAGTTTATAATCGATAAAAGTTAAATAATATATATTTAAATGGTAGGGTTAAAAGAGGTTTATCATTCATATTTATCACAACATATGTGTGGATGATGAATATTCAATAAATTTAGTATTTAATATTTAATATTGAAATATTTTATAAATTATATATAATATATAATATTTAAATAGTTATATTTATTGTTGATATATAATAATGAAATGTATAAGTGTAAATGTAATAGTTATATGATAAGGTTATAATTTTAATAATATAATAATAAATCTTTATACAGTATTTTTTTTGGGTAAAAATCATATAAAATGTAATTTTGTTAAGGGGTTTCGAACTAATTAGTATAGTATTGAATTTTATTATAAAAAAATATAAAACGTTATAGATTATACATAATATTATAAATTAATATTAATTGATTTAAAAACAAAAATAAAGATAAAAAAAATTATAATTTTTTAAAATTTATTATTATTATTTTTAAATTAGTTTTTTCTAAATAATATCATATGTTTTTGTTATGATTATAACTCAAACTTCACCATTACCAAAAAGTTATATTTTTATACTTATTTTACAATACAGTCCTGGATCATAATTTCTTTTTGATAAATGTAATTTAATAGATAAAAAAAACATTAGAAATGTTTTCTATATTTACCAGAATTAATATTAATAAAATGTAAATTAATTAATTTTTGGAGTTTAATTCTATCAGATTTTAAATTCAAATTTTATAGGAATAAGTTGAGAATAAGATTTAATTATGGAAATAAAAATGATCTCTTGAAATATCTATATTTATTTTAATCAATACTAAGAAATTTTTTAATCAAATCTAAATCTAACATAAAATAAATAAATCAAATCTACATATAGATTATTTATTTTAATTACTATTAAAAAAATTCTTATCTATACTCAACCTAAATCTAAATCTATAATAAAATAAATAAATCAATTCTAAATTTAAAAGTTTAAAAAATATATCTTAATATAATAATAAATAATTTTAAAATAAATAAATCAAATCGAAATCTAAAAGTATAATAATATATCTTAATATAATAATAAATAATTTTAAGAAATTAAAAAAAAAATAAACATCACTGTATTAACCAGCATAATTTAAAGTTTGTAAAATCTTAACGTTTTGGAAAAACATTTGAAATATTGAGATTGAAGTTAAATAATTGATTATAGGAAAATTTAAAACCATTAAAAGTTATTAAGTCACAGGTTCAAAAATATGCATTCAATACTACATTCATGATAAAGAATCCATTATCATCTGAATAGGAAAATATATATATCTATATATATGTTATAAAATAAATAAGGAAATATTTAGAAAAAAATTATATGCGACAACAAAAAGAATTATAAAATTGCAATAGCCAGTTGAAAATTTATATTTCACAAATTTGTATAATTTTCTTAATGTTTTAATTAAGAATTAAGTTTTTCACAACACATGGTATTTTAGCCTTAACCCATATTGAGAAACTAAAACTTGAATTGAAATTGTAAAAACCAAATATTTAATTGTTGTTTTTAACCTTTAAAACTTCTATCTTTAGAATACCATTGCTCCAACCATTAAATCGTGACAAAAAAAATCCCTTTCAAGTTACAAGAATACTATGGAACTCGCTCTTTTAGCTAAATTATATGGGTTGATATTATAGAGAAAGATAAATTTGTGATTGAAAAGTAATAATGAAAGAGTTTAGGGATAATGCCTTTTTTGAAGTTATCACTCATTTTAGAATTCTTAATGTCACTTAGAAGTATAGTTGAATATAACTAGCATCTGCACTAGATGTTGCAAAGGAAATGCCGTAAGGCATAAATTGAAGAAAGCAAATAGAGCAAAAAAGTACTTTGATAAAGAATAAAAATATATTGAACACTCAAATCAATGCCCCATTAACTGGAACCGCTTAGTAGACATTCCATATGAAATGGGAATATGATCCAAGAACATTGCTGCATAAGAGATCCAATTAGTCAGGTAACATAAGTATAAATGGTTTCATATATTAAAATCCACAGGTCTAACAAATCTTGTTTAGCCATTTAAGATATAGAAGTTATCTTGTTTAGCCATTTAAGATATAGAAGCTTTGAAACCTTTGTATATGAGCTATTGTCAAAGGACTACCATTGTCCTCAAAAGCATTACCACTAGTACCAAGGAGATCAGGACCTTCAAGCTACCGAACCAAATATATTTCATTGCCTAAACTTAATGATTTCATTTGGTTATGTAAAAGCCCCATGTATTTCATTGCTTGATCGTTATGTAAAAGGTTACACCTTCTCTGGAAATTTAGAGTTGAAAATTTAAAGGCTATCATCATATTTTGGTCTTCAAGATCTCAATGTTGTGAAACTTACTATTGTCCCTTGCTTTGCAGTTGACAAAGAAATCATGTAATCTATGTTTTCTCCTATTTTAAGAGAGCCCTATTCTTTATGTCTAATCAATGTCATTCCAGTTGCTTGGTGGTGGCACTTACAAACACATAGTGCAGAGTCTATGTGACTTATGTATAGTATACATCCCAAGACTCCAACATGACAAATCGTCTTTCTCACCTGGAAATTGTCTGGAAACAATTATTTGGTTTTTAATTTGCACCATTGTTCTTTTAATAGAGTCTTCTCTTTAAGTTTTTTATTTTTTATTTTTAAGGAAGTAGATGCACTAACATTTCAGTGACTTAAATTATTTTTAAGTAGAATTGAAATTCCACCTCTTGTATAAATTACTGATGATATATGTTTATGTTTCTATTTGGCATAAGTAAATGATGTAACCTTGCTTTGCTTTTAATAAGGACGGGTAGGTTTAATTAACTTACAATTAGAAGTAGAAGTTCCTGAGCCTCATGTTCTAGATGAACTCTTGAGGATTAGCCTTTGTAAGAGAAAGTAGCATGAGAGATATGGCTATGATGCAACTGAATTCAATTATCTAGCCTGATCTATATCAAACTATTCTCATCTTTTACTTTATTACAATATCTCTACATATTTACTATAAAATATTTATAAATACTTTGTACAGATTTTTATATTCTTCTCTTCCACATGTACCAATTTTCTTCAACTCTGATTGGCATGCCATGAAAAGGATCCAACAATTTTTACCTTCCTCAAAATTTTTATATTATTTCAAATAAAAGACGGGGTTACAACTTTCTTAGCATTTATCAAATACTTTGGCAAACTCCCATCCTCTTTTTCTTTCCCTTAGGCTAGTCCTCTTCACCTTTGATATTAAGTAAACAAAGAAACTCAAATTTGAGGATTTCAACTATGTTAGAATTTGCTATACACCAATCTTATATAGCCAAAAAAATTTAGTCTTTCTAACTTCGGAAAGAATGGAAAGTTATACACTTCACAACATTTTTCACTCAAATCCTGTATACAATTCACAACATGCACATAATTAATTACAAATTACAAACCAAAAGGTTTTAAACCCCAATCAGAAAAAGCTAAAATCCTTCATAAAATTAAAAATAAAAAGGTTTTAAACCAATCTAAAAAGGGCTAAAATCCATTTGAAACACCTGAGGGCCTTCCCATTGTTGTTCACTCTTTCCCTACATCTGTGACTCAGCCAATTCCCCCACTTGAATTCCCCTTTTCAACTTTTCTGGTGTTGGACAATTCAGAACTCTCTTGTGGCAAGATATGGGCATCAGCGATCCACTCAACAGCCTCACAATTAAACTTCAGAGCATAATTTATTATGTTCTACCCCAACCTTGTCCTAATAACATTTTCTGCAACCTGTAATTCAAAGCTACAAAGCTAGTGAGGTTGTTTTTTTTTCAACTTAAGCAATCGAGCTTGAAGTAACTCAGACATATCTAGTTTTTCCTATGATTGGACCATAAAATCTGTGAAGTTCAACCCTCCCCACATCCTCTAAACTAATTGAGATTACTTATATTCTGGTTAACAAAGAAAACTAAAAAAATCAACATTAATGTTGACATCTGTAAAGGAAAAATTTGTCAATATTTAATATCTTATTTCAATAAGTGTATGCTCATTATGATATACCATAGAAAAGTACATTTGTGGAATGAAACAACAACATTCAGATCACTAACAAAAATGTCTCTGGATCAAATAAATGGTTTCCATTCATTGAATAACATTTCATTGTATGGAATAAAGAAGCTGTGAGATATCAAATGGATCATTACTGTGCAGATGGTTTGCAACCCTTGAGCTCTAAAAACCTTTCCTACAATAGTGATGTGCCAGATACTACACTGATATTGATAAAGCACAACCTTTCAACAAACTTATTTTCTTGCCTTTTGTTCAATGAATTAGAAGTTTTTAATCCTCAGGATCAGTTGGCATTTGTTTATGTTAGAGATAATGAAACCAATGGAGATAAAATTTGTAACCCTGAAGGTATAGTGGTTCGAATGGTTTTTCTTTATGTTTTCTAGATCATCCAACAATGCCCAATTTGCAGTATCGATGAGATAGGGAAGAAATGAAGAAAGTTGAGTATAGCTTTATGGACAGTGTAAGGCATTGTATAGTGGCAATCTTCCAAGAAGAGAAATTACTCATAATTCAAAAATTTGCAAACTTGGTTGCTATTGAAAAAGTTTCAGTTCCTTGAATTTTTACAGCTACATTGTTTATGTTAGAGATAATGAACCCAACGGAGATAAAATTTGTAACCATGAAGGTATGGTGGTTCAAATGGTTTTTCTTTATGTTCTCTAGATCATCCAACAATGCCCCATTTGCAGTATCGATGAGGTAGGGAAGAAATGAAAAAAGTTGAGTATAGCTTTATGGAGAGTTTAAGGCTTTGTATAGTGGCAATATTCAAGCAGAGAAATTACTCATAATTCAAAAGTTTGCAAACTTGGTTGCTATTGAAAAAGTTTCAGTTCCTTGTATTTTTATAGCTACATAAGATATGATTTCATTTATCCAATCGTTTCTTCAGCAATATGACTATTTGGGTCTTAAAGAGAAGTAGGTCTGGTATTTAATACAAGGAATTATTTCTTGTATCCACATCCATGTTTCGAGCCAACAATCACACTTTCACTTATTTTGAAAAATAGGGCATCCAAAACTATCTGCTTGTTGGTAAAAGCATTTTCTACATAGTTATCAGAAGGGGTTTTTGATGTTGTTATGAATAAGGGGGGCTTGAATGAATTAATGGAACCAGAGTTGGCTCTTAGGCTGAGGATTCAGTTCCTCTCTGAGTTGAAGCATGTACCTAGAAGTGTAAATTTCTTAGTACCAAAAAGGAAGGATGCTGGACAATTTCAAATATTACAGCAAGAAACAAAGATGGTTCGATCATTTTGATCTCAAGGAGAAGCTTTAGAAGGCCTCTTTCTTAAATTGGTGAAATGGAGTACAAGGTTCAAAATCTATTCACCAGAAATTTGTTGAGCAAGATGCAGTTGATAACATTGCAATTACAACAAGAATATTCAGCTCTTAAAAATATTCAGCTCTTCATTTAAGAGCAGATCCTCTGGCATGATGGAGAGAGATCCAAAGACACCTTCTAGTAGATGAGAGATTAAAATAAATAGAGCATATGTACAAGATCAAAACTCCTTAGCAGAGCAAATTAGTCGTCAAGATTGAGAAATCTCAAAAAAATGTTGCTCATCTGAGTCAAGAAGGCCCTTGTGAAGCAGAAGCTTAGGCAATAGAAATGAAATCTGCTATGCAAATACAAGAGTAAGTTCAATTTACAGAGAAGACTAAGAAGAGTATGTTCAATTTATAGAGAGGAATGAGAATAATTACAGGTAAGAGTCTCAGAAGTAGGCCATAACTCATTAACTTGGGGATGGTCATGGAGAGGCCTAATTATTTACAAGGCGAGGTGACATGAATACAAATGAGGATAAGGTATAATCATGAATAGATGTTAATATGAGAGGAATAATCAAGGGTTCAAGCTCCTTCCCATCCCATCCATTCTTCCCACTCGTCGCAAGGATCATTATTAATTCCCATCATGCCATCCATATAGTAATCCTCAGAACCATTTTGCTACTTTGCTTGTGCCAAACTAGACATTATAGTCTGCAGATTTATCACAAAAATAACATAATCAATAACATGAGCACATCTAAGATAAAAAGGGGTTATATACTCTAACATGCAGCAATGTTGTTAAAACTGAAAAAATAAATAAACAAAAGTTGCCCAGAGACAGCAAGTTACCCGATGAGCCTGATTGATCTTGTGAAATTGAAGTCTTTATCACCCGGAAATTGTTTGGAAACAATTATTTAGTTCTTAGTTTGCAACATTGTTCTTTTAAGAGTCTTCTCTTTAAGTTTTTTTTTTTAACGAAGTAGATGCATTGACATTTTAGTGACTTAAATTAGTTTTAAGTAGAATTGAAATTCCACCTCTTGTATAAATTACCGATGACATATGTTTATGTTTCTGTTTGGCATAAGTAAATGATGTAACCTTGCTTTGATTTTAATAAGGACGGGTAGGTTTAATTAACATACAATTAGAAGTAGAAATTTATGAGCCTCATGTTCTAGATGAACCCTTGAGGATTAGCCTTTGTAAGACAAAGTAGCAAGAGAGATATGGCTATGAAGCAACTGAATTCAGTTATCTAGCCTGATCTATATCAAACTATTCTCATATTTTACTTTATTACAATATCTCTATATATTTACTATAAAATATTTATAAATAATTTGTACAGATTTTTATATTCTTCTCTTTCCAATGTACCAGTTTTCTTCAACTCTGATTAGCATGCCATGAAAAGGAGCCAACAATTTTTAACTTCCTCAAAATTTTTGTATTATTTCAAATAAAGGAGAGGGTTACAACTTTATTAGCATTTATCAAATACTTTGGCAAACTCCCATGCTCTTTTTCTTCCCCTTAGGTTGGTCCTCTTCAACTTTGATATTAAGTAAACAAAGAAACTCAAATTTGAGGATTTCAACTATGTTAGAATTTTCTATACACCAATCTTATACAGCCAAAAAAAATTATTCTTTCTAACTCCGAAAAGAATGGAAAATTATACACTTCACAACATTTTTCACTCAAATCCTGTATACAATTCACAACATGCACATAATTAATTACAAATTACAAACCAAAAGGTTTTAAACCCCAATCAAGAAAAACTAAAATCCTTCCTAAAATTACAAATCAAAAGGTTTTAAACCAATCTAAAATGGACTAAAATCCATTTGAAACACTTGATGGCCTTCCCATTGTTGTCCACTCTTTCCCTACATCTGTGAATCGACCAATTCCCCTACTTGAATTCCCCTTTTCAACTTTTCTGGCGTTGGACAATTCAGAACTCTCCTGTGGCAAGATCTGGGCATCAGCGATCCACTCAATGGCCTCAAAATTTAACTTCAGAGCATAATTTCTTATGGTCTACCCCAACATTGTCCTAATAACAATTTCTGCAACCTGTAATTCAAAGCTACAAAGCTAGTGAGGTTGTTTTTTCTTCAACTTTGGAAATCGAGCTTGAAGTAACTTAGACATATCTAGTTTTGCCTGTGATTGGACCATAAAATCTCTGAAGTTCAACCCTCCCCACATCCTCTAAACTAATTGATACTACTTATATTCTGGTTAACAAAGAAAACTAAAAAAATCAACATTAATGTTGACACCTGTAAAGGAAAAATTTGTCAATATCTAATATCTTATTTCAATAAGTGTATGCTCACTATGATATAGCATAGAAAAGTACATTTGTGGAATGAAACAACAGCATTCAGATCACTGACAAAAATGTCTCTGGATCAAATAAATGGTTTCCATTCATTGAATAACATTGCAATTACAACAAGAATATTCAGCTCTTAAAAATATTCAGCTCTTCATTTAAGAGCAGATCCTCTGGCATGATGGAGAGAGATCCAAAGGTACCTGCCAATAGATGAGAGATTAAAATAAATAGAGCATATGTACAAGATCAGAACTCTTGAGCAGAGAAAATTAGTCGTCAAGATTGAGAAATCTCAAAAAGATGTTGCTTATCTAAGTCAAGATGGCCCTTGTGAAGTAGAAGCTGAGACAATAGAAATGAAATATGCTATACAAATACAAGAGTAAGTTCAATTTACAAAGGAGATTGAGAAGAGTAAGTTCAATTTACAGAGAGGAATGAGAAGCATTACAAGTAAGAGTCTCAGAAGTAGGCCATAACTCGTTAACTTGGGGATGGTCATGGAGAGGCCTAATTATTTACAAGGCGAGGTGACATGAATACAAATGAGGATAAAGGTATAATCATGCATAGATGTTAATATGGGAGGAATAATGAAGGGTTCCAGCTCCTTCCCATCCCATCCATTCTTCCCACTCGTCGCAAGGATCATTATTAATTCCCATCATGCCATCCATATAGTAATCCTCGGAACCATTTTGTTGCTTTGCTTGTGCCAAACTGGACATTACAGTCTGCACATTTATCACTAAAATAACATAATCAATAACATGAACACATCTAAGATAAAAAGGGGTTATATACTCTAACATGCAGCAATGTCATTAAAACTGAAAAAATAAATAAACAAAGGTTGTCCAAAGACAGAGCAAGTTACCTGATGAGCCTCATTGATCTTCTGAAATTGAACTCCACAGTTATTTCCTTTGCAAACATCTGGATGATACTGTAAACAGATCGTATCAACACATGAGTACACTATGAATTTATCCAAAAATTTATTGTTGAATATGGATCATGATTTTTCCTAACAATTACTATGAACATATACATAGCCAGAACAAAATATTTATTGGAAATTCTTAGAATCAGTGAGATTGTTGCTTTCAAGCATTCTAATTTTTAGAGCCTTGCATGTATATTTTCTATCTATGAACTGTAGTAGGCTCTTTTGCTTTCAGATGTGGAAACTTTATAACATTCAAGAGGGAAATTCCATATACCTGCAAAGCAAGGCGAAGAAAAGCACTCTTGACATCTTTCTCAGTAGCCCCGGGGCTCAATCTCAGAGTCTCATACTCCTCTCTCATCCCAGGGAAAGCAAAATAGGCCATCACTGCTACATTCCTCCTACCTACAGAATTTTTCTTCTCTCCGTTTCTCAAGAATGAAGTCACCTAAGAACCCATAAATCTTCCAACAATGGCAACCATGATCTGCAACAAAAAATATACTCTAACATGCAGCAATGTCATTAAAACTGAAAAAATAAATAAACAAAAGTTGTCCAGAGACAGAGCAAGTTACTTTATGAGCCTGATTGATCTTCTGAAATTGAAATCCATAGTTTTCTCCTTTGCAAACATCCAGATGATACTATAAACAAATCATATCAACACATGAGTACACTATAAATTTACCAAAAAATTTATTTTTGAATATGGATCTTGATTTTTCCTAACAATTACTATGAACATATACATAGCCAGAACAAAATATTTATTGGAAATTCTTAGAATCAGTGAGATTGTTGCTTTCAAGCATTCTAATTTTTAGAGCCTTATATGTCTACTTTCTATCTGTGAACTGTAGCGGGCTCTTTTTCTTTCATATATGGAAACTTTATAACATTCAAGAGGGCAATTCGATATACCTACAAAGCAAGGCGAAGAAAATTACTCTTCACATCTTTCTTAGTAGCCCCAGGGCTCAATCTTAGAGTCTCATACTCCTCTCTCATCATAGGGAAAGCAACAGAGGCCATCACTACTACATTCCTCCTGCCTGCTGAATTTTTTTTCTCTTCGTTTCTCAAGAACGAAGTCCCTTGAGCACCCATAAACCTTCAATAGCAGCAGCCCATGATCTGTAACAAAAATAGGATGATCCACAAACCTAACTTGAATCCCCAGTGAAAAACAGGGTTACAACTTTATTAGCATTTATCAAATACTTTGGCAAAATCCCATGCTCTTTTTCTTCCCCTTAGGTTGGTCCTCTTCAACTTCGATATTAAGTAAACAAAGAAACTCAAATTTGAAGATTTCAACTATGTTAGAATTTTCTATACACTAATCTTATACAGCCAAAAAAATTTAGTCTTTCTAACACCAGAAAGAATGGAAAGTTATACACTTCACAACATTTTTCACTTAAATCCTGTATACAATTCACAACATGCACATAATTAATTAAAAATTACAAACCAAAAGGTTTTAAACCCCAATCAAAAAAATCTAAAATCCTTCCTAAAATTACAAATCAAAAGCTTTTAAACCAATCTAAAAAGGGTTAAAATCCATTTGAAACACCTGAGGGCCTTCCCATTGTTGTCCACTCTTTCCCTACATCTGTGAATCGGCCAATTACCCCACTTGAATTCCCCTTTTCAACTTTTCTGGCTTTGGACAATTCAGAACTCTCTTGTGGAAACATCTGGGCATTAGCGATCCACTCAATGGCCTCACAATTAAACTTCAAAGCATAATTTCTTACGATCCACCTCAACAGTGTCCTAACAACAATTTCTGCAACCTGTAATTCAAAGCTACAAAGCTAGTGAGGTTGTTTTTTTTTCCAACTTAAGAAATGGAGCTTGAAGTAACTCAGACATATCTAGTTTTGCCTGTCATTGGACCATCAAATATATGAAGTTCAACCCTCCCCATGTCCTCTAAACTAATTGAGATTACTTATATTCTAGCTAGCAAAGAAAACTAAAAAAATCAACATTAATGTTGACATCTGTAAACGCAAAATTTGTCAATATTTAGTATCTTATTTCAATAAGTTTATGCTCATTATGATATACCATAGAAAAGTACATTTGTCTAATGAAACAACAACATCAGATCACTGACAAAAATGTCTCTGGATCAAATAAATGGTTTCCATTCATTGAATAGCATTTCATTGTATGGAATAAAGAAGCTGTGAGATATCAAATGGATTATTACTGTGCATATGGTTTGCAACTTTGGAGCTCTAAAAACCTTTCCTACAATAATGATGTGCTAGATACTACATTGATATTGAGAAAGCACAACCTTTCAACAAACTTATTTTCTTGCCTTTTGTTCAATGAATTAGAAGTTTTTAATCCTCAGGATCAGTTGGCATTTGTTTATGTTAGAGATAATGAAGCCAATGGAGATAAAATTTGTAACCCTGAAGGTATAGTTGTTCGAATGGTTTTTCTTTATGTTCTCTAGATCATCCAACAATGCCCAATTTGCAGTATTGATGAGATAGGGAAGAAATGAAGAAAGTTGAGTATAGCTTTATGGAGAGTGTAAGGCATTGTATAGTGGCAATCTTCCAAGGAGAGAAATTAGTCATAATTCAAAAGTTTGCAAACTTGGTTGCTATTGAAAAAGTTTCAGTTCCTTGAATTTTTACAACTACATTGTTTATGTTAGAGATAATGAACCCAACAGAGATAAAATTTGTAACCATGAAGGTATGGTGATTCAAATGGTTTTTCTTTATGTTCTCTAGATCATCCAACAATGCCCCATTTGCAGTATCGATGAGGTAGGGAAGAAATGAAAAAAATTGAGTATAACTTTATGGAGAGTTTAAGGCTTTGTATAGTGGCAATCTTCAAGCAGAGAAATTACTCATAATTCAAAATTTTGCAAACTTGGTTGCTATTGAAAAAGTTTCAGTTCCTTGTATTTTTACAGCTACATAAGATATGATTTCATTTATCCAATCATTTCTTTAGAAATATGATTGTTTGGGTCTTAAAAAGAAGTAGGTTCGGTATTTAATACAATGAATTATTTCTTGTATCCACATCTATGTTTCAAACCAACAATGACACTTTCACTTATTTTGCAAAATATGGCATCCAAAGCTATCTGCTTGTTGGTAAAAGCCTTTTCTGCATAGTTATTAAAAGGGGTTTTGTTATGAATAAGGGAGGCTTGCATGCATTAATGGAACCAGAGTTGGCTCTTAGGCTGAGGATTCAATTCCTCTCTGAGTTGAAGCATGTACCTAGAAGTGTAAATTTCTTAGTACCTAAAAGCAAGGATGCTGGAAACTTTTAAATATTACAGCAAGAAACAAAGATGGTTCGATCATTTTGATCTCAAGGAGAAGCTTTAGAAGGCCTCTTTCTTAAATTGGTGAAATGGAGTACAAGGTTCAAAATCTATTCACCAGAAATTTGTTGAGCAAGATGCGGTTGTTTAAAATGTTCTCAGTTTGATACAGTGTGAGCTTCAGGAAATTCTTTAGCATGTTTTATTTTCTGTACTAAGATTTTAAAGATGAAGTGCACAAATGATTTATGTTTCATAGAAATTTCTGAGTTGACTAAGCCTTAGGATGACCACAACAAGAAGAGCAAGTAATTTCTAGAACAACAATGTTTGGATTCAAAAGGGGCATACCTTGAGTTGGCAGTAAAAGATCATGGCTAGCATAGGTGGTGGAGTTTACCTTACTTATTAGGATATAGTTCCAATAGATCCAGATTTCAGGAGGAAGATCATCACATAGCTTTAGATTTAAAAGAGGAGAATCAACAGTCAATGGATCAGTTCCATATTTCTTGCAATTTAGTTTGAGATTCTTTTTATTTTTAGTTTATTGTTAGGATTTTATTCTTGAAAGGTTGTAACAACTTTAGGATTGTAATTTTTTATATATTTTTTCATTTGTAAAGAGGAAGGGTTGACTTTTGGGCAAAAACCCTGACATTTTTGTAAAGCTTGATATTACAGAGTTTTAAATCAAAGGCTTCTGGCTATAGCCTCTGACAGATTTTGTTGTTGTCCCAATGCTTTCTAGTGATTACATAATCTTTTTCTAGATACATATGTGGTTGTATA